>CM022298.1:167979269-170379269 GCA_011799875.1 Thinopyrum elongatum
TAGAGATAACTTAGCATATTAGAGCTAACATAGGTAACTAAGCATATTAGAGCTAACATAGGTAACTAAGCATATTAGAGCTAACTTATGTCATTTCGGAGGAAACAAAGCTAAGTATATATAGATCATTTTGGAGATCAAACATACCTGACATAGTTCAGTTCTCATTGTTCTTCTCCTTCTCCTTCCTCAGCCTGATGCGCCAAGAGCGGCGAGGCGGTGGAGGCAGTGGGATGTAGTCTTCTACCACAATTGGCGTGGTCATGTCGCCCAGCTGTGGGATCGCCGGCGCCACCACCGGCGCGAGGTCATTGTCAGGCACCACCACCATCACGAGGCCATCTTCAGGCAGGACAGGCACGACCATCGCTAGGTCATCCTCAGCCACCACCATCGCTAGGTCATCCTCAGCGTGATGCCCACTCTGCTCCTCTTCTTCCCCACTCCAGTCCGGATCATCCTCCTTGCTGTTGCTTTTGCTACAGCCAGAATCGCTGTTGCTTTTGCTACAGCCAGAATCGCTGCTGCTTTGGCTGTAGCCACTATCGCTGCTGCTTCTCCCATTGCCTGTCCAAATGCAACAATGACCGTTAACAATCGATGCGAGACAAAGCCAAATGTAGAGGAATAAGAAGAGGCAGAACGTACTGGCATCATCGCCGTCAGTGTAGCGCATGCGACACATAGTCGCGTTGAACACCTTCACGATGAGCATGGTGGCGTCGTCGTCGTACCTGAAGAGAAGGAAGTACCCCTGCCACAGGTCGTAGGCATGGTAGAACTTCTCCCAGCCACGACACAGGTACATGTGGCCCTCCTTGATCACCAACTCCACGTCCCACAGCCTGCGAAACCCGCTGCCGGCCTGTCGCAGCTTCACATTATTTGGCGGATCTTCACCCAGCTTGTTCATAAAAGTGTCAGGCCGCCTCTGCAGTTTGGGACAATGAGTGATGTAGCAAACAACAGAGTTATCATAATGAGATGGGTGAAGGGGAGATCTCTCCTTTTATATACCTGCCTCGTGGATGATACTGAAGTCCCAAGTATGATACTGAAGAACTCGAAAGCATCCAACTCGTACTCCGGTGTGGCAGAGCGGAGTCTGCGGTGGCGGCTTCCCCCCATCTCTGATAAGCAGCAGAAGATAATCAACTACACCAAGTTATCATTTCTCATTCAAAAAACAATGCACTTGTGGACATATGATGGCTCTAGTTGAATTTATTAGTAGCACTAGTCGTCAAAAATGTTGACTTTAGTTGAATTTCATATAATAACTATTTTAACTTCTTTGGGTCAGCAAACTAGGCAACTAGCTAGCAGTATAAAAACATTCACTAAAGAAAAGAAAGAAACTGCAAAACGTGGCGGAACCCTAAATAAAAGTATAAAAACGTGTATTTTTCTTCTTCTTCCCCTCTTCTTCTTTTTCCTCTTTTTTCCTTTTCTTCTTCTTCCTCTTCTTCCTTTCTTCTCTTCTCTTCTTCTTTCTTCTTCTTCTTCTTCTTCTTCTTCTTCTTCTTCTTCTTCTTTTCTTCCTTATAAAAACGTGTCTTTTTCTTCTTCTTCCCCTCTTCTTCTTTTTTCCTCTTTTTCCTTTTTCTTCTTCTTCCTCTTCTTCCTTTTCTTCTTCTTCTTCTTCTTCTTCTTCTCTCTTCCTTCTTCTTCTTCTTCTTCTTCTTCTTTTTCTTCTTCTTCTTCTCCCCTCCTCTCTCCTCCTCCCCTCCTCCTTCTACTCCTCTTCTTCTTCTAAACTAAAACTAAAACTAATCTAAATAAACTAACTAAAATAAACTAAAACTAAAACTAAAACTATGAAAATAAAACTAAACTAAAACTAAAACAGAAACAAACTAGAAAAAACTAAAAAAACAAACTAAAAAAAGGGGGGAAGAACAAACCTGCAGGGGATCGCCAGTGGAGGGCGAGGTCGGCTGTGGGGCGGGCGGCGCAGGGCCGCGGGAGGAGGGCGGCAGCGGGGCGGGGCGGCGTAGGCCGCGGAGGGTCCGCACCGGGGTGGCCCGGCGCAGCTCTCCGGCGACGGGGCAAGGCGGGGCGCGGCGGAGCGGCGGTCGATGGGGGCGCGGGGGGGGGGGGTATGTCTGGATTGCGGTGGGTGCTGGGTCCGGGGGACGGGGCTGGCAGGCGGCGGCGGCAGAGCGGCGGGGGAGGAGAGAGGTGGGCGCACGGGAGGGAAACAGATAAAGAGAGAGAGAGGGGAGACGGCTCGTCCCGTTAAGTGGGCCTTCTTTGCCGTCTGCTAGTAGACGGCAAAGAGGGTGGCCGTTTAGGGCTAGCCCACATCTCCTCTTTGCCGTCCGCTGGCGGACAGCAAAGAACCTGACCTAGCCACGCCGTGCCCCGTGGGGCCCACCTGGCCCTTTGCCGTCTGCCTTCTAGCTCTTTGCCATCAGCTGGCTGACGGCAAAGAAACAGCGGACGGCAAATAGACTTTTTGCCATCTGCACTTTCTTTGCCATCTGCACTTTCTTTGCCATCCGCTTTGTGGAAGCGGACGGCTAAGAGGCTCTTTGCCGTCAGCTGGCGGACGGCAAAGAGGTGGCAGACGGCAAATTACCAGATTCCAGTAGTGTTGGTCTCTTTGAGATGGAAGACCCAGTGGTCAGAGGATCTTTTACTATGCATCCGCCTTTCCCTCTGGATTTAGATGAGGAGGGAGCTGAGTTTTTCGTCATATTTATACCGCACGACCGTGGTGAATGTTTTCGGGCTTTGCATGGCTATCGTACTGGATGGTTGATGTTCATTGGCATACCACTTGATTATCAGAACACTCAAGGATTAGCTGATGTGGTGGGTACGTTTGGACAGTTTCACTATTGGAACCATCATGATCGTCGCCGTGCTCGCTCCCTGGTCAGAGCTTCTTTCCCTGACAATGCTCTGGTTCCTCGAGATGTTGTATTCAGAGAGTTTACAAACTAGGGAAGAACGATTGTTTCTTGGACTTCTGCCTGCTATATTATTGACGCTGAATTTCCTGAGGCCATGATTGGTGCGGACGAGGACCAGATGCCCCTGGATGGAAACCCACATCCAATGCCTGGAGAAATTCCACCACAGCCCTTCTGGGCAATGCCGCCCTACCCGGCGCTGGGATGGAATGCAGTGCCCCCGAACCATCAGCAGCAACAGCAAAACTTCAATGGTTGGGGCCAGAATGCTCAGCAAGATGACGGCTGGGGACCGTGGGAGGAGCAAGACCAGAACCAGCCTATGGAGAATGCACCGGAGGAAGCTCAGAATGATGAGGAGGTGGAGCAGAACTCGATGGCCATGAACCCACCTTCTTTTGGCTCTTCTGGTTCAGTACCGCAGTTGCCTCACAACGACATGGACATGGAAGTTCAGCAACAACTGCATTAGCCTGTTGTTGACCCGATCCAATGGGGAATCGGTCGGGTGGTTTATGGGCCAGTCTTGCCGCCTCATATGATCTGGGAACGCACCTTCAGCATGATGCTGCCAGAGCTTGTTTTATCTGAGGTTCAGTGCTCCCCAAGAGTGTCAGTGCTCCCACCTTATGTTTTGTCTCTGCGTTTTTGGTCTTGGGAGATCGAACTGAATTTTATCTCCAAGATGGCCTCTGCTGGTTTCTTCTCCTCTACTCCAGCCTATCCCAGACAGGGTTCTTCAGTTATCATTGAGCCGCTACTGCCGCAGCTGACCTCTTCGACTGAATTTGAGCAGCTTTCCCCTCAGAGACAGGTTGAGCAGCCTGCTGATTTTCAGTTCCAGGCTCAGACCCCTCCAGTTCTGGGCAAGCGCACGCACAACATAGCTCGCAAGTCTGTCCAGTTGGTGGCTGTGGGAGCCAGACTTCTCCACGCGTAGGATCACTCACAGCTGTGCCAAGGCGACGGGATAGAAGCCTACTTCTGCTATTCCTATGAAGTCTTCAAGCCTCCGCCGTCCACGCGCCAAGAAGCAGCGGCTCCGTGAACCGGTACCAGAGGGAGAAAATGCAACAATTCCACCACCTACGCCTATTTCTTCTCTGCAGGAGCTTGGTGCGGCATTGCAGATTCCACCTGAAGAACTTACAGTGGCGAAGCTTATGGCTGGCCCAGAGTCTGAAGATTCCAACAAGTCTTCCAATGACAAGTGATCTTACATGTTTCTGCTGTCAGAGGGACCGGGGGTCTCTCTTCTTTTGGGCTATTTTTACTTCTGGCTACTGTTTTATGGTTACGTCCGTGGATCGATGGTTGAACTATGTCTTGTTGCTACTTTGTTGCTCATACTGTTATGCGGTTATGAGTCATGTCTTTTATTATATCTGTGCCCATGGATAGTACATCTTTTCGTAATTGGCGTGTGCTATGTTGGAATGTGAGGGGACTCAACTCTGAAGACAGGCAGAGAGATGTTAGAGCTAAGATTGAGGAGAGTAAATGTTCTATAATTTGTCTGCAGGAAACAAAGTGTGAACAGTTTGACCTGCGAGCGATCCGTTCCTTTTGTCCATGTAGGTTTGATAATTTTGCATATGCCCCATCAGTAGTCGCCTTAGGTGGTATATTGGTCATTTGGAACTCGGCAGTTTTCAGTGGCATTCTCGTGGATGTTCGGCGTTTTGGCATGATAATCTCTTTTAAATCTGTGCATAATTCTGAGGCGTGGACAATGGTGGCAGTTTATGGTCCTTGTCAAGGGCCCCTGAGGGACGATTTTGTTAGCTAGTTGTATAATCTTAGTATACCAGATGATCAAAACTGGATATTTCTTGGTGACTTTAACTTCATCAGGTCTTTGGATAATAGGAACAGACCAGGGGGGATGTTAATGACATCTTCTTGTTTAATGAGATCATTGGGCATCTAGGTTTGCTTGAGCTGCCATTGAAAGGCAGAGCCTATACTTGGTCCAACATGCAGGAGCAGCCTCTCATGGAACAATTGGATTGGTTCTTTACAACTGCAGACTGGATAACTGCATATCCAAATACAGTCGTGTTACCACATGCAAAAACATCCTCTGACCATATGCCTTGTGTTGTTTCAATCGATACCACCATTCCAAAATCCAAAGTCTTTCGTTTTGAGAATTTTTGGGTTGAAATGCCAGGGTTTTTTGACTGTGTGAGGAACTCTTGGGAGGCACCGATTGCTGCTGGGTTATCTGCACCTGCCACCCTGTCTATGAAACTCAAAAGGTTGAGATTTGCCCTCAAAAGATGGAGCACTAATCTCTCCTCTCTTAAGAGGCTTGCTACCAAATGCTCTGAGGTGGTGTTGTTTTGTGATTCTTTGGAAGAGATCAGACCACTGACCAGACCTGAGTTTAACTTCCGAAAAATTGTCAAGATACAATATGAGAGATTTCTAAAACTGCATCATATCTATTGGAAGAAGAGGTGCACTATCAGATATATTTTGGTTGGGGAAGAGAACTCCAAGTTCTTCCATGCTATGGCTTCTGAGAGGCTCAGACGTAATTCGATCTCCTGCCTACAGAGAGAGGATGGATCTTCAGTTAGTGAGCATGATCAAATGGCAGGTATTCTATGGAACTCCTTCAAGTCTAGAATGGGCCAAGCACATGGCATCTCCATGGGCTTTGACCTACCATCTCTTATACAACCAGTTCAAGGGCTTGAGGAGTTAGTTGCTCATTTCTCTGATGAGGAAATATCTGTTGTGCTCAAGGATTTGCCCACGGATAGGGCACCGGCCCGGATGGTTTTAATGGCATGTTTGTAAAGAGATGTTGGCAGATCATTGAGAAGGATTTTAGACAGTTAATCATGGAATTTTGTGAAGGGAATATCAGTACCCTCATTCCCAAGATGTTGGCGCCCCAGTGCCCCAATGATTTTAGACCAATCTCCCTAACCAATACCTGTCTCAAATTCCTCACCAAACTGCTGGCTAATAGACTACAGAAGGTAATCCTCAAATGCATTCACAAAAATCAGTATGGTTTCCTCAAGCATCGATCAATCCAGGATTGTTTGGCATGGGCATTTCAGTATATACACCAATGCAAGCAATCCAAGAAGCCTATCATCATTTTAAAATTGGATTTTGCAAAGGCTTTTGATATTGTGGAGCATGAGGCTATTTTAGCACTTCTTCGTGTCAAAGGTTTCCCTCCCAAATGGATTGCTTGGGCCAAGGAAATTCTGTCTTCTGGTGACTCTCAGGTGCTTCTTAATGGACTTCCTGGCAATCATTTCAAATGCAGGCGTGGGGTTAGTCAAGGGGACCCTTTCTCCCCATTGCTTTTTGTCTTGGCAGCAAACCTCTTACAGTCTGTAGTCAATAAGATGTTGCATGATGACTAACTCACACTTCCAATTGAGTGTCATGATCCTGACTTCCCCATCATTCAGTATGCAGATGATACAATCTTGATCCTACCTGCTGAAGAGGCTCAGTTAGTTGCACTGAGAGATATGTTACATGTTTTTGCTGCCTCTACAGGACTTCGAGTTAATTTTGCAAAATCCATGATGGTCCCTATAAATGTCCCAGAGGCTGAAGCTGTCAGGCTTGCTCAGGTATTCCAATGTGTCCTCGGAACACTGCCATTCACCTATCTTGGTTTACCTTTGGGCACCACCAAATCCACAATTCAGGATTTAATGCCCCTGGTGGATTCAGTTGAGAGATGCCTGTCAGCTAGTTCTTCCATGCTGAATCAAGGCTGCAAGCTCCAGTTGCTACGATCTGTTCTTTCATCCATGCCCATATATTTTCTATGTACCTTGTCTATCCCACCTGGCATTATCAAGCAGTTGGAAAGAATTATGAGGCAATGTCTTTGGAGAGGGAATTTTGATACACCAAGGCAATCCCTTGCTGCGTGGGATTTGGTTTGTAGACCAAAGGAGAAAGGTGGTTTGGGTGTCATCAACTTGCATCTTCAGAACCAAGGGCTACTCATTAAACACTTACATAAATTCTATAATAAGGAAGATATACCTTGGGTATCCTTGTTGTGGAATTCATACTATGATGGAGTAGTTCCCCAAGCCACTGTACTCTGCGGCTCCTTTTGGTAGAAGGATGTTTTTAAACTCTCTGACAACTATAGAGCTGTTGCCTCTGCAGTGGTAAACAAGGGGGATTCTGTTTTGTTCTGGTCTGATGCGTGGCAGCTGGAGGGATCTACTATGCCGCTGAGACAATGGCTACCACGGTTGTTTTCTTATGTTCTGGATGATAAGATCTCTGTGTCTGATTTTATTGACAGCCAGAACAGAGCCTCTTTTTTCCAGCTGCCTATCTCCCAACAAGCTGCAACTGAACTGGACTCTCTCATTTTCTGGGTTGACAATTTGCAAAGAGACTCCTCTGCTAATGATGTTTGGTCTTGGGTTGGATCTTCTGGAGCCTACACGTTAAATAGCTACTATAACATCATGCATTCTCATCTGCCCACTATTGAGCCTTGCAAATGGTTATGGGGCAGTAGATGCACGCTGAAAATCAAGGTCTTCTCTTGGTTGCTATTCTTTGACAGACTTAACACTAAAGACCTGCTTGTGCGTAGGCATTGGCGTGTTGTTGAGGATGATAATCTTTGTGTTCTATGCCACCAGCACATATATGAGGATCGACTGCATTTGTTCTTTTCTTGTAACTTTAGTGCAAGAATTTGGAACTATAATTAGATTGACTGGTCTGGTGGCTCCAATGTTCATCAGTGCATCACTTTGGCCAGGAAGAGATTTGCGAAAACCTTCTTCTTTGAGGTGGTTTTCACAGCTGCTTGGAATATTTGGATTCTCAGGAATGGCAGGACATTCAGAGGGGAAAGAGCTACTTTTAGTGTTTGGCGTTGTAAATTTGTACATGATTTAACTCTGCTATCTCATAGGGTCAAGGCTCATATTAGACCTCACCTTTTAAAATGGTTGGAGAGGCTCCATTGAGCTAAGACATAGACAGGTAGGTTTAGGTGAGTTTGGACTCTCTAACTCTTTTCTTTATAGCTTTAGTTTTGTACAGTTAACTTGTATGGACTTGCCTTGATTTTAATAAAAGACTGTGGGGCTGTGCCCTGCAGTAGTTAGTCAAAAAAAAAACCTTGTCTTCTCCTTTTGAATAAAATGTTTGCATATTCTAGCTTAGTCCATGGCACTCTTGCACTATTATTATTTTCATATCATTCGGTCGTGCAAGTGAAAGATAATAATGACGATATTTGATGAATTGACTGTGGCAGAGAGAAGCAGGTATGAACTCAACTTGTTCTGTTTTTGTAAATATGTTTAACCTAATATCCATGATTCAGCATATTATGATCAAACATGTTTGCAATGAGAATTAGAGATTATAGTTTCTCATGCCATGCTTAAGTAGCTAGGAGTGGATAATGAATTATCTTAGGTGTCAACATGCATTAAAATGATTGTGATGTAGTATGATGATATGGTATCTTCCTCTGAATGTTTCGAGTGGCTTGACTTGGCACATGTTCATGCATGTAGTTGAACCAAAACCAACATAGCCTCTATGATATTTATGTTCATGGTGTTCATATCCTACTCATGCTAGTATTCAATGTTGATTATGCATAACGCATGTTCATGACCGTTTTCGCTCTCTAGCTGGCCGCTTCTCAACCTATTTGCTAGCCTACACCTGTACTAAGCGGGAATACTACTTGTGCATCAAAACCCTTAAACCCAAGTTATTCCAGATGAGTCCACCATATCTACCTATATGCGGTATTACCCTGCCGTTCCTAGCAAATTTGCATGTGCCACCTCTAAAATTTCAAATGAACATTTTTTGTGTGTGCCTGGACCGCTCATGGAGCGACAGGGGGCGGTCAGTATCTTCCATGCTAAGCGGGTTATCCTCATGATGTGTGTTTATTCACTTGTCCTTGCACGAGAGGGGCGGTAATAGGGATGCCTAGTCCCGAAATAAAAATTGCAAATAATTAAACAAAACTCCCCCAGGATTGTTGTTGGTATGGATGGTACCCGTGGATTCGGCTAGCCGTGGAGTGTGTTTGTTGGTGGAGGGGGAGTAAACCTTTACTTTTATCGCTTGGGAACCGCCGCTAATGTGTTTAGCATGGAAGATATTGATAACTCTTGGTCGTAACGTTGACAGGAAGGGTGTACCTCCCAAAATTATATTTATCTTTGTTTTAAGCTTTGAGCTCTGGCAGCTCTGCAAATCCCTGCTTCCCTCTGCGAAGGGACTATCTATTTAATTTTATGTTGAGTCATCACCTTCTCAAACAAGTGCCAGACCTGAGCGCGCTATTGTCATCCTCATGCATTGTATATAGTTAATGTTGGATGCATCATGACTGGATCTTTTCTACCATGAATTACAATTTTTAGTTGCCGGTTGAACTTTGGAGGTGCTCTGCATTTATGTTTTGCGGTCTCAGAAAGGGCTAGCAAGATACCACTGTTGTCATATTATATCATGGTTGTTTTAATAAAGTGTTGTCATTTGAGATATTTTATGATTGCTCGCTAGTTGCTTATGTCATTCATATGAGTTAATATAATTCCTAAGAGTTCTTGTTGACATGGTTAGTCATAATCTTTGCTGAAAACCTGGGTGTTACTTAAGCTTATTTATGTAAATAAGAACAAAAGAGTTCGTAAATTTTTTTCTTTATCACTTTCAGTTTGTCAACTGAATTGCTTGAGGACAAGCAAAAGTTTAAGCTTGGGGGAGTTGATACGTCTCCGTCGTATCTACTTTTCCTAACGCTTTTGCTCTTGTTTTGGACTCTAATTTGCATGATTTGAATGAAACTAACCCGGACTGACGCTGTTTTCAGCAGACTACCATGGTGTTGTTTTTTGTGCAGAAATAAAAGTTCTCGGATTTGGACGAAACTTTTAGGAGAATTATTTCAGAATATATAAAAAATATTGGAACCAAGAACCACCGGAGGGGGTGCCCTGGCTGGGCACGATACACCAGGGCGCACCCCCTCCCTCTAGCTCGCCCTGGTGGGTTGTGCCCCCTGGTGGCCCCCCTGAGCCTAATTCCAACTCCATAAATACCTATTTTCGGAGAAAAAATGGGAGAGGAAGTTTCATCACGTTTCATGATACGGAGCCGCCGCCACCTCCTATTCTTCATCGGGAGGCCAGATCTGGAGCCCGTTCGGGGCCCCGGAGAGGGGAATCTTTGGTCTTCGTCATCACCAACCCTCTTTCATCACCAATTCCATGATGCTCCCCACCGGGAGTGAGTAATTCCTTCGTAGGCTTGCTGGTCAGCGAGGAGTTGGATGAGATTCATCATGTAATCGAGTTAGTTTTGTTAGGGCTTGATCCCTAGTATCCACTATGTTCTGAGATCGATGTTGTTATGACTTTGCTATGCTTAATGCTTGTCACTAGGGCCCGAGTGTCATGATTTCAGATCTGAACCCTTTATGTTTTCACCATTATATCTATGTTCTAGATCCGATCTTGCAAGTCATATTCACCTATTACGTGTTATGATCCATAAACCTTAGTGTGACAGTAATTGGGATACTTTCTAGTGATGACCGTAGTTTGAGGAGTTCATGTATTCACTATGTGTTAATGCTTTGTTCCGGTTCTCTATTAAAAGGAGGCCTTAATATCCCTTAGTTTCCTTATGGAACTGTTGGTGCAATATCTGCCTACCTTGTGTTTTTTAGAATGTTGACAGAAACAAGTATGGACTGATCTGTTTGCTGGTGCATACAGAGAGAAAAAGTCCATACACAACCAAAGAGAATGTTGTCTCCGGTGCTGAGTTCAAGGAACTTCACTGAAGCACATCTGCGTTGCAGAGAAGAACGGGCTATATTTGTTGAATAGATGGAGTCGAGAAGATTGGTGTGAAGAAATCGACCTCTCGAAGTTTTTCCACTAAAGCAAAGATTCTGATTCAGTACTGTCGTCCAAAGAAATTGACTGCAGCGATGAAAGTCGAAGACAAAGTGAAGACTTAGTATTCATTTCATTGTTCTTCTTTCATTCTTTCGAGTCATAGGACCTCCGTACTATTAAGAGGGGTATAGGTTCTCGATGCTTAGATCGATTGTGATGCTTAGCCATAACCTATGAAAGATGCAAGAGAAATCTCTTTGTGCTCCGAGCGAATACTTGCCAGCAAGAGGCTGTGATCTTCTTTGCTGCGAGAGATTTGACTCGGACCGACGAGTTAACATTACTTGTTCCTCAAGTAATGCTACCGTTGCTCCAAAATCCGACCGTTGAGAACGTGTCGGTTGGCCATTGGCTGGACCTCATGTCCAAAATGGTCATTTCCCGTCTGGGAAGGCTGCGGCTATAAATAGCCACCCCGCTCCAACTTTGTCCATTGGCTGCTCCGCTTGAGATTTTTGAGAAGATTGATTTGAGCAACCCCTCTCCAAGTAATTTGAGTTTAAGATCCACTGAGAGAAAAACCAAGAGCCCAAACTTAGACAGTGGTTTAGCATCACAGTAGTTCTGAGTGAGAGTTCTTGTACCTATTACTCTTGAGAGCTGCGCACTCTCTAGACGCATAGGTTTCGGCTTCGAGTGTTGAAGAGTTGTTGAGATCATGACGCTACTATCAACTTATGAAGAAAATATGGAATTGCAAAATGCAGATCAAGAATCTTCTTTAGAAGGTGAAGGAGAAATCCTGTCTCACTATGGCAGCTCTCAGGAAGAAGAAGAAGATGTTGAGAATCAACACACTATCACAAGAGAATTGGAAATGCTCACACAACGACTGAGTGATCTCAGAAGACAAAACTTGTATCTTGTGAATGATGATGAATATGAAGTGCCTGAATCCTCAAGATAGTTACCTCCGAAAGAAATGAAGTGCTTCAAATACAAACAATTCGGTCATGTCATAGCAGATTGTCCTTGCTGGGATGAAGCACCGAGTAATCGTTGGAAGCATCTTCACTGCAATGGTTTTGCTCGAATGGATCGTCACACTAAGCTCTCGAAGAAAAAGGAACCCGCTTCATCTTCTTCGACGAGACCAGTCACTGACATAAATGCCAGAGCAATCATTGATTCCAACATGAAGAAAATCTCTCAGCTAAAAAGAGCCTGTACCAACCTGACTCCTGACTCTGAAGAAGAGACAACAGATACTGATTCAGATGATGAAGAATTCTACAAAAGGATTGGAAGAAGCAATGCATATGTAGCCATTGAATCATCGAAGGATCTCAGTGAATCAGATGCTGATGATAATGCGCCAAGTGATGGTGATTCAAGTGATGATGAACCAATTGCCTACTGTCTTATGGAAAATCATCAAAAGATCAGGTATCTGCAAAACACCAAAAGTCCATGAACGAATATTCACCTGAATATATTTCATATGCCAAGTTGGTGAAAATTGCTAAATCCCAACATGATGAACTTGAAATGCTTGAGAGAAATCTCAGGAAAACCGAAGGATTACTGGTCGAAGAGATGGAGAAGAATCAAAAGTTGATCGAAGAGCAAGATGCTTTTTCTTCAACTATTGATGATCTTACCAATCGATATGATTCACTTACAGTTGACTACAAGAATATATCAGATGAACTCCTTAACAGGAATCAAGAACTCGTGTCACTGAAAGAATCTCATAACGAGCTGGTGTTAGAAAAAGCTTCTCTCTTCGCCGAGCAATCTATTCGATTACCTGATGACTTTGTTCCTCCTTGCTTGAAATGCCTAGAATGTAGCAATGCAGATTCTCATGCTGAAACTTATAATGCTGTCATCGAGAACATTGCTACTCCTGAAATTGGTACTACTAACCCCTCTTCCGAGGATTTTGCTGCTATTACTGAAGAAAATTGCAGGTTAAAGGGCTTACTTGAGACTGGTATGCTGAGGAGCCTGAAAGGGCATCAAACCCTATGTGTTATGCTCAAGAAGTCCATACTGAACAAAAATCCTCAAAAGGAAGGACTAGGTTTCAAAAAGAAACTCAATGTGGATGGATCCTATTGGACTCCCGAGCAATATCCTCGAACAACTTAGGTTCGTGCAAAGAGTAAAACACTCGAACCTGAAACTCTAACTGGTTATCTTTCGCCCATTCCTGTTGATATTGACGAGTCGAATGACTCAAATTACAAACTCTTCAAACAACAGAATGGTAAGGTTTTCGCTCGATATGCTAGAACTAACTGCAGGTCAGGAGCACCCAAGAAGCAAATCTGGGTAAAGACACACACTATTGAAAACTTGCCAGTTACTGCTAACCTGACTGTGCAGGATAAGTGTCGACGAGGAAATGGTTGTCATTCCAAATCTACTTGAGGATCATTCTCGAATGATTATCACCCTGAACTGCGTCAGAAGGAGTACATGCGTACATCTTCAAATCATTACGCGCATGTATCAGGAAACAACTTCAATGCCTATTCATATGATTACCTTCGTAGTGCACAGGTGTCCCTTAGGTGTCACCGAAGGAATATACCTAGTCAGATAAAGCAAATAAGAGCCTCACCTCCCATGCAAGTGTGGGTTGTGAAGAAGAACTAATCAATTCTTGCAGGAAATTCTCTCAGGGATATCTCATGCTTATCATAAGCCCCGAGATATATTATTATTGGTGCTTACTCTTTTCTGAGTTTTGATTCGAAGTGTTTTCGCTTCGTTTGGCTTTTATATTTCGCTTTAGTTCTCTTTCTGGTTGTTATTCATTTTTTTGTGTCACAAACATGCAACTTGATCTCAAGATGATTTCACTCCGATGTCCTTGGTCGCGAATGAAATCAACTTCATAATTTCATCTGTTTTGGCGCTTGCTCTTCCTCTGACCCTCCGGCATCCAGTTCAGTTACCGAGATTTTCGCAGGAAACGGCTGACACGTCCCCATGATCTCACGTTCGTGATCTTGTCCGTTGAATGTGGAACGTCCCGAGTTTTTCGGCCATAGATTTCGGAGTGGGTGGTTTCTCCCTCAGGCTATATAAACCCCCTCTCTGGGTTTCTTCTTCCTTAGTTCTTTCTCTGTTCGACCTCTCCTCTAGCTCTCCATACGAGCCCGAGCTCGAAGTAGCGTCGACGACAGGCCTCGCCATGCAACTCCGGTGAAGCTCCGTCACCGTTGGTCACGCCAGTGTGGTAACTCTTCTCTCCCGCGCTGCCGTAGTCGATCTATATTGCCAAGATAGGGAGTACAGATTTAGGACTAGCCCTATCCCTCTTCTGTTCTAGGGCAGTTCTTCCCGACGCCATTTATCCTGTTTATTTTTCTTGCGGTAGATCCTTA
Organism: Thinopyrum elongatum; assembly: GCA_011799875.1. Classification (NCBI taxonomy): domain Eukaryota; kingdom Viridiplantae; phylum Streptophyta; class Magnoliopsida; order Poales; family Poaceae; genus Thinopyrum; species Thinopyrum elongatum. The sequence goes on from CM022298.1 coordinate 167,993,484, forward strand.
GGATTCACTAAGACATGACTTGTACGGTTTGTAGTTGTTCCTCGTATCAGTCTTCTGGATCTAGGGTTCATTAGCTATACTTCGAAAGGTTAGAGGAGTTGTTATTCTGTCCTAGGGCATACCACAATTCTCTCGATGGTATCTTGCTAAGTGTATGCCATGAATCTCTTGCCTCTTCCGAAAATTATTCTGTTGAGTTCAAAATGCTTCTGTGCATGTTTGCGACATCCTCCTGTTTTCTTTCGAAATTGTGTTTCTCTCTCAGGAGTGGTCATGGCAAATAGTTCGGATGAGCACTCTGGGTCTGAGGAGGAAATTCCACAGCAGCCGCGTGCAGCTGATAAAGCCAAGGTGGTTGAAAGAAAATCTGCAAAGCCGCCTAAAGCACTGAAGAAAAAGGTCGAATCAGAATCTGCTGAAGAAGATGATGATGTTCCCTCATCTCAGAGTCAGCTAGAGGACGAGCTAGTCACAGACTCCAAAACCTTGTTCTCTGATGGAAATCCCAAGAAGGGTGGCTGCAGAAGAGAAAAAATACTACAGCTGAGATGTATGATCAGGAAACGTACAAGACTCCACCTGGAGTAGAAACTGCTCAGGAAAGGAACAACAGGCTGTAGAAGATTCGCCATCATTGGGCGAAGAAATGGTTCAACTATGAGAACGTTCGAAGGAAATACCAGATTCTGTTTGCTTTCACTCCTCCCTGGAATGACTACATAGATGAGGGATGTCTTGGGCAGGATGATGAAAAAGTAAGGCCAGCACCGCCTCCAAATGCTCACGCTGATTCCTTGAAAACCATTGCTGATTTTCCCGAGGAGGTTGCAAAGAGGGAAAAGGCCTAGGCCAAGTGTGAGTCTAGATCCGCGAAGAAAAATCAAGTGGAACAGCGAAATATTGAGTTGACTCAACAAGATGTGCTAGAAAAGAAGGAAAGGGCGTCTGCCCGAAAAGAAAAGAAGAAGAGGATGTCTGTTTCTCCTCGAGCCTTGAAGAAGAAGTCTATTGCTAGTAAATCAAGAAAGGTTGCATCTGCCTCGTCCGATGATTCTTATGATGATAATGCTGGTGAAGAAATTCCCATGTATGATCAAAGAGCACTGCTTGACAAGCCGTACCATACTCCCTCTCCAGCAAAGAAATCACCGCCAGTGAGATCTTCACCAAAGCTTGCTCCCACTCCTTCAGATAAACCTTCGGGTTCTATTGCCCCAGTTGCGAAGAGAAAGTTGATTACCGATGAACAAGCTACTGCCCCAGCCAAGAAGGCGAAGAAAATTGTTCCTGCTTCCACAGAGGAATATGATTTTGATCTTATATTTGACATCATTGAAGGTGCTTCCTATGATGCAAATCCAGCTGAGTTGAGCAGTTTGGATCTGCCTGAAGACGTTACCAAGATGGTAGCAAAGCACTTCTCTGAGTTGAGAGAAATCTCCAAAGAACTCAATCAAGCTGTCGATGACAAGAAGCTCCTTGAGAAAATAAGGAGGGAAGCCAAATCTGAGTCTGAAAGAAAAGACGTGAACAAGGGAATCCTTGAGATCACCAAAGCCCTCACGGTCATGAGAAACAACAAGAATGATTGGCATTCCATGCTGAGGATGGATGTTTCTCAGCTTTTTTATCATAGGAATGATGAGATTAGGTGTCAAGCGGATCTTGCTCGACGCAGAGAAAAAGATGAAAAACGCCAGAGAGCTTAGGCAAGAGCTAGCAAGCCAAAAGAGATCAAGCACCGTCGTGTCCAATCTATATCAACTGATGCACCTGTTGACACAAGTGTTCCACTGCAACAAATTCCTCCATCCCCTTGTTCCAAGGAAGATACCGAGCATCAAGGTGAGCCTATGGTAGTTATCATTCCGACCTCAGTCGAACAAGAATCTAACATGGTGGATATGTATCTAGTCAACCCAGAAGAAGAGAATGTCGTGCCCGAGCAAAATGTTCCTGAAGAAAGAGTGGATGAAGAGATTGAGATGGAAAAGGCAGTATCATCGCCTTTGAAGGAAATTCAAGCTGAACCCTCCGGATCCACCAAGGAGGGTGAGAAGGTTGAGGGGCAGCACGTTGCTTTCCAAGGAAATATCCCTCCGGTCTCCTCATCTGGTGTCCCTACCCAGATGGAGGTTGACCCTGCTCCTGGTTCTTTGGCTTCACAGCCAGAACAGGAAGAGAAGAAAGTTGAAGAGCCCATGGCTCCCGAAGAGAAGGACCAAACTGCTGTACCACCAGTCCTGCCGCAACAGACTGAAGGAGAACAAGTTGAGACTCAAGAGTCTGAATAAGTTGTCATGCATCCCATTATTGAAAACTCACCGAAAGAAAAGGCCCTAGCTCCTGAGAATGAGAAAGCCGCCGAAGGAGTTTCGGTGAAGGAAAATGAAGGTCAGAGCAGTGCTCCCATGCCATCTGCTTCAGAAAAAGCTGAAAGGCCACTTGCTCCATTGAAGCGCATCGATGAGAATGTGCCAACCTCTGAAGATGTTCAGCCGATGGAACTTAGTGAGGAAGAACTTCGGAAAAATCCTCAGGAATCATTTCCGTTGTTTACAGCTGAGTATGGCCCCAATGGCCCCACATTCAATGAACAGCTTCACTCATCGAAGCTTGCATTCTTTGGGGTCAGCCCGTATGAAGGAGAAAGGACATCAGTATCACTGAGGTTTTGGACTAAAGAACAAGCAGTCTATTACGCTCGGATCTTGTTTGGCAAGCACATAATTTTCAATAATAAGATGTTAAACTTCGCCAAACTCGAAGAAATGCCTTGCTTCCTTAATGCAATTGATCATATTGAACATGCTCTTCTGAAGGGTGATAACCCACAAGTATAGGGGATCAATTGTAGGCTTTCTCGATAAGTAAGAGTGTCGAACCCAACGAGGAGCTAAAGGTAGAACAAATATTCCCTCAAGTTATATCGACCACCGATACAACTCTACGCACGCTTATGTTTGCTTTACTTAGAACAAGTATGAAACTAGAAGTACTTTGTAGGTGTAAAGAGATAGGTTTGCAAGATAATAAAGAACACGTAAATAAAAGCTAGGGGCTGTTTAGATAAAGAAACAACTAAGTTAGTTTTAGTAGAGAGCTTTTTGTCACAAGAAAGTTATTTGTCCCCAGGCAATCAATAACTAGACCGGTAATCATTATTGCAATTTTATATGAGGGAGAGGCATAAGCTAGCATACTTTCTCTACTTGGATCATATGCACTTATGATTGGAACTCTAGCAAGCATCCGCAACTACTAAAGATCATTAAGGTAAAACCCAACCATAGCATTAAAGTATCAAGTCCTCTTTACTCCCATACGCAAACAACCTACTTACTCGGGTCTGTGCTTCTGTCACTCACGCCACCCCACCATAAGCGAATCATGAACATATTGCAAACCCTACAGTGGGGATCCCTCATGCTTGCGTGACATGGAGAGCACCATAGGACAGCACCAATAATAAAACATACAACTCAAACCAATCATGATCATCAATCAACCCATAGGACAAAACGGATCTACTCAAACATCATAGGATAGCCATACATCATTGGAAAATAATATATAGCGCTGAGCACCATGTTTAAGTAGAGATTACAGCGGGGAGAAGAGGTGTTACACCACTGCATAGAGGGGGAGAGAGAGTTGGTGATGACGGTGGCGAAGTTGTTGGTGTAGATCGTCGTCACGATGATGGCCCCGGCGGTGTTCCGGCGCCACCGGGAGAGAGGGGGAGAGAGCCCCTTCTTTCTTCTTCTTCCTTGACCTCCCCCCTAGATGGGAGGAGGGTTTCCCCTTTGGTCCTTGGCCTCCATGGAGGTGGAGGGGCGGGAGCCCCTCCAAGATTGGATCTCTCTCTGTTTCCTTATGTTTCTGTGTTCCCAGATTTTGGCCTTTCACCGTTTCTTAAATTCCCGGAGATCCGTACCCCCGATTTGGCTAAAACTTTAACATGATTTCTATCCAGATATTAGCTTTCTTGCGGCCGAAGAAGGGCACCAACCGCCTTATGGGGTGGCCACAAGCCTCCTGGCCGCGCCATGGTGAGGGGGGCGCGCCTGCAGGGCTTGTGGTCCCCTCGGACATCGTCTCGCGTTGATTCCAATTCCCAAAAATCACATATATTCCAAAAAAAATCTCCGTAAGTTATTATCGCATTTGGACTTCGTTTGGTATGGATATTCTACGAAACAAAAAAACATGCAACAAACAGGAACTGGCACTGGGCATTGGATCAATATGTTAGTCCCAAAAAATGATATAAAATGTTGCCAAAAGTATATGAAAGTTGTAGAATATTGGCATGAAATAATCAAAAAGTATAGATACGACGGAGACGTATCAGCATCCCCAAGCTTAATTCCTGCTCGTCCTCGAGTAGGTAAATGATAAAAAAGATAATTTTTGATGTGGAATGCTACCTAGCATAATCTTGATCACATAATCTAATCATGGCATGAATATTAAGACACGAGTGATTCAAAGCAATAGTCTATAATTTGACATTAAGACAATATTACTTCAGTCATACTAATAAAGCAATCATGTCCTCTCAAAATATCATGGCTAAAAGAAAGTTATCCCTACAAAATCATATAGTCTGGCTATGCTCCATCTTCATCACACAAAGTATTTCATCATGCACAACCTCGATGACAAGCCAAGAAATTGTTTCATACTTTTAATGTTCTCAAGCTTTTTCAATTTTCACGCAATACATGAGCGTGAGCCATGGATATAGCACTATAGGTGGAATAGAAGGTGGTTGTGAGGAGAAGACAAAAAAGGAGAAAGTCTCACATTAACTAGGCAAATTAATGGGCTATGGAGATGCCCATCAATCGATATCGATGCAAGTGAGTAGGGATTGCCATGCAACATGTGCACTAGAGCTATAAGTGTATGAAAGCTCAAACTGAAAACTAAGTGGGTGTACATCCAACTTGCTTGCTCATGAAGACCTCGGGCATTTGAGGAAGCCCATCATCGGAATATACAAGCCAAGTTCTATAATGAAAATTCCCACTAGTATATGAAACTGATAACTCAAGAGACTCTCTATATGAAGAACATGGTGCTACTCTGAAGCACAAGTGTGGTAAAGGATAGTAGCATTGCCCCTTCTCTCTTTTTCTCTCATTTTTTTTATTTTTTTGTTTTGGGCTCTTTAGCCTCTTTTTATTTTATTTTTAAGTCCGGAGTCTCATCCCAACTTGTGAGAGAATCATAGTCTCCATCATCCTTTCCTCACATGGGACAATGCTCTAATAATGATGATCATCACATTTTTATTTACTTACAACTCGATATTACAACTCGATACAACTAGTACATGATGACTCTATATGAATGCCTCTGATAGTGTACTAGGATGTGCAATGATCTAGCATAGCAAAGATATAAAAAAATGGACAAGCCATGAAAATATCATGCTAGCTATCTGACGATCATGCAAAGCAATATGACAATGAATACTCAAGTCATGTGTATGATGATGATGGAAGTTGCATGGCAATATATCTCGGAATGGCTATGGAAATGCCATGATAGGTAGGTATGGTGGCTGTTTTGAGGAAGGGAATATGGTGGGTTTAATGCACCGGCAAAAGTTGCGCGGTACTAGAGAGGCTAGCAATGGTGGAAGGGTGAGAGTGCGTATAATCCATGGACTCAACATTAGTCATAAAGAACTCACATACTTATTGCAAAAAATTATTGGCCATCGAAGCAAAGTACTAATATGCATGCCCCTAGGGGGATAGATTGGTAGGAAAAGACCATCGCTCGTCCCCGACCGCCACTCATAAGGAAGACAATCAAAAAATAAATCATGCTCCGACTTCATCACATAACGGTTCACCATACGTGCATGCTTCGGGAATCACAAACCTTAACACAAGTACTTCTACTTATCCACAATTACTCGGTAGCATGACTCTAATATCACCATCTTTATATCGCAAAACTATTGCAAGGAATCAAACATATCATATTCAGTGATCTACAAGTTTTATGTAGGATTTTATGACTAACCATGTGAATGACCAATTCCTGTTAACTCTCTAAATAGATATAAGTGAAGCATGAGAGTTTAATTCTTTCTACAAAATATATGCCCATGCTCTAACAAATATAAGTGAAGCAAAAGAGCATTCTACAAATGGCGGTTTTCTATGAGTAGAGAAGCAGGCAATCCAAACTTATATAAGCGAAGCACATGAAGCATTCTATAAAGCCATACTCAAAAGATATAAGTGAAGTGCATGAAGCATTCTATAAATCAACCAAGGACTATCTCATACCAGCATGGTGCATAAAATAAAAAGGAAAAATAAACACAAAAGACGCTCCAAGAATTTGCACATACCATGTGATGAATAAAAATATAGCTCCAAGTAAAATTACCGATGGTCGTTAGAAGAAAGAGGGGATGCCTTCCGGGGCATCCCCAAGCTTAGTCGCTTGGGAGTCCTTGAATATTACCTTGGGGTGCCTTCCTAATCCCCAAGCTTAGGCTCTTGCCACTCCTTATTCCTTCATCCATCGTGATCTCACCCAAAACTTGAAAACTTTAATCACACAAAACTTAACAAAACCCTCGTGAGATCTGTTAGTATAATAAAACAAATCACTACTTTAAGTACTGTTGCAAGCCCATTAATATTTTATTTTTGCATTATAACTACTGTACTCTAACTTCACCACGGCTTATATCACCGATACATTCCATAGATTCATCAAAACACGCAAAACAATGCATCAAAAACAGAATCTGTCAAAAACAGAAAAGTCTGTAGCAATCTGGAAATTTAGTATACTTATGTAACTCCACAAATTCTAAAAAATTAGGAAAAAATAAAAAATTTGTATATAAGTACTGTGTAAAAATTTCAGAAACTTTTGATATTCCAGTAAAAATTGTAAATTCACGCACTACAGCCAAAGTTTCTGTTTTTGCACTGCACAAACCAAACAAGCAATCTAATCATCCTAAAGGTAAATCTTGGCACATTATTTTTATAATACAATGGATTTGTAGAAGGGGATAATTATTTTTGTTGAAATGTTTCTGTAATCAAGGTTCACAAAGTTTCCATGGGCATGAACAAAGTTCAAGGCTAGCTCCCACTTTAACAATGCCCATCTTTCTCACTTTCGATTTTCTTTTTGAAAAGTTTTAGGTTCCCCTCTATATTTTTTTGTTTTTAAACTTTATAAAATCACACAAAAGAATAAAATGACTCTCTAAAACTTCCGGGTTGTCTCCCTGGCAGCGCTTTCTTTAAAGCCATTAAGCTAGGCATATAGTGCGCAAGTAATGGATCCACCCAGATCCCAAGGTATATCAAAGCCAATTTTAATTAACAATGATTTGTATTTTAGTATTGAACACAAAGTAATATATATCATGCAACAACGAAGTCTAACTTTTTTCCTATGCATCGGCATGTCATAAAAGAACAATTCATGCACACATAATAAAGGCCATTACATAGCATAAACAGTTTCTTGCAATTTTATCGAATTGAAAACATAGAGAGGCGGAGATGTAGTTCCTATCTCATAATAATTGCAAGTAGGAGCAACAAGCACATGCATATTATATTTATCAAAATCATCATGTGCAATAGTAGAATGCAACCCATTAATATAGTCCTTAATAAGCGCAAACTTCTCTGATATAGTGTAGTTGGGAGAATTCAAAAAGATAATAGGACTATCATGCATGGGTGCAATAGCAACAATTTCATTCTTAACATAAGGAACTAAAGCAAGTTCACCTCCATAATCATAATTCATATTGGCATCATGGCCACAAGCATAGCAAGCATCAATTTCATCAAAAAGGGATAATTCAAATGAATCCAAGGGATCATAGCAATCATCATAGCATTCATCCTTCGGTAAGCACGAAGGGAAATTAAACAATGTATGAGTTGAAGAGTTACTCTCATTAGAAGGTGGGCATGGGTAGCTAATCCGCTCTTCCTCCTTTTGTTCTTCGCTCTCCTCATCATCTTTTTCATCTAATGAGCTCACAGTGTCATCAATTTCTTCTTCCATAGTTTCCTGCAAAATATCAGCCTCTTCTTGGACAGCGGAGACTTTCTCAACAAACTCATTAATATCGCCATTATATTCATAATTCTCATAGCAATATTTAAGTATAGCATAATTTTTAGGTCTGTAAACAGCATCATCATAATTTTCACACTTTTCAAACAAAGATTCAATTTCATAAGCACCCTTAAAAGCAACAAATTCTTCTATTTGTTCCACATCATAGTAATCATATATACCATTAGCATAAGAAGAAAAGGTTTCATTATCACTATATTTACATGAAAAGGGAAGGTGTGGAGCCTTCATCCTAGAGCAACAAGTATAATCATATCTCAAGCATGAATTCCGAGCATACCAATGCAACATATGAATTTGATCCCATAAGAGTTTCCCTTTTTGAGTCAGGCGATAATCCCTAAAGTATTCACGTTGATCCAACGTATCTCCCATTATCAAATTGAATGGGGTTTTCTCAGGATTATCAAAGTAGTGTTTAATATTTTCCACATAACGAGCATCGAAGGTTTTAGGAGGTTCCCCATCTCCATGAGTAGAAACTACACCTAATTTTTTTGGTATTTTGTGTTCCATATCCATAACTAAAGATAAATAACAACTTAGAACAAAAAATAAAATCTACTTAGTGATAAAGCAAACAAGCACACATGAAAATATTCACCCCACGCTATTGCTCCCCAGCAACGGCGCCGGAAAAAGGTATTGATAACCCACAAGTATAGGGGAACAATTATAGCCTTTCTCGATAATTAAGAGTGTCGAACCCAACGAGGAGCTAAAGGTAGAACAAATATTCCCTCAAGTTCTATCGACCACCGATACAACTCTACGCACGCTTAACGTTCGCTTTACCTAGAACAAGTATGAAACTAGAAGTACTTTGTAGGTGTAAAGGGATAGGTTTGCAAGATAATAAAGAACACGTAAATAAAAGCTAGGGGCTGTTTAGATAAAGAAACAACTAAGTTAGTTTTAGTAGAGCTTTTTGTCACAAGAAAGTTATTTGTCCCTAGGCAATCGATAACTAGACTGGTAATCATTATTGCAATTTTATATGAGGGAGAGGCATAAGCTAACATACTTTCTCTACTTGGATAATATGCACTTATGATTGGAACTCTAGAAAGCATCCGTAACTACTAAAGATCATTAAGGTAAAACCCAACCATAGCATTAAAGTATCAAGTCCTCTTTACTCCCATACGCAAACAACCTACTTACTCGGGTCTGTGCTTCTGTCACTCACGCCACCCACCATAAGCGAATCATGAACATATTGCAAACACTAGAGCGGGGATCCCTCATGCTTGCACGACACGGAGAGCACCATAGGACAGCACCAATAATAAAACATACAACTCAAACCAATCATGATCATCAATCAACCCATAGGACAAAACGGATCTACTCAAACATCATAGGATAGCCATACATCATTCGGAAATAATATATAGCGTTGAGCACCATGTTTAAGTAGAGATTACAGCGGGGAGAAGAGGTGTTACACCACTGCATAGAGGGGGAGAGATAGTTGGTGATGACGGTGGCGAAGTTGTTGGTGTAGATCGTCGTCACGATGATGGCCTCGACGGCGTTTCGGCGCCACCGGGAGAGAGGGGGAGAGAGCCCCCCTCCTTCTTCTTCTTCCTTGACCTCCCCCCTAGATGGGAGGAGGGTTTCCCCTATGGTCCTTGGCCTCCATGGCGGTGGAGGGGCGGGAGCCCCTCCAAGATTGGATCTCTCTCTCTGTTTCCTTATGTTTCTGCGTTCCCAGATTTTGGCCTTTCACTGTTTCTTAAATTCCCGGAGATCCGTAACTCCGATTGGGCTGAAATTTTAACACGATTTTTATCCGGATATTAGCTTTCTTGTGGTCGAAGAAGGGCACCATCCGTCTTACGGGGTGGCCACAAGACTCCTGGCTGCGCCCTGGGGAGGGGGGCGCGCCTGCATGGCTTGTAGGCCCCTCGGGCATCGTCTCGCGTTGATTCGAATTCCCAAAAATCACATATATTCCAAAAAAAATCTCCGTAAGTTTTTATCACATTTGGACTTCGTTTGGTATGGATATTCCGCGAAACAAAAAACATGCAACAAACAAGAACTAGCACTGGGCACTTGATCAATATGTTAGTCCCAAAAAATGATATAAAATGTTGCCAAAAGTATATGAAAGTTGTAGAATATTGGCATGAAACAATAAAAAATTATAGATACGACGGAGACGTATCAAAGGGGTTCATGCGCTTTAATCTTGGCTGGAACAAGGAAGTTATTCTTCAGTTATATGCCACACTGTACATCTCAGGAGAAATGGGAAATACCTCAACTTGGACGCTTGAATGGATGACTGGCAGAGAGAGAATCAAATGCTCGGCTAATCATTTTCTGGCTTTGCTAAATTTGCCTCGATGTGAATTTGAGAACGACAGAGAGCACATACTGCATTTCTGGGAAGTGTCCGAAGCACAACTCCACGTCTTGATGGATCCCACCATGGTGGGGGACGAATGCATTGATGTTCATCCGAAGAAGTTGTCTTATGACAACAAAGTACTATTCCACATTATGTGCAATACTATCACTCCAACAAATAGGCCAAACTCCATCAAAGGCATCGTAGGAAATGCTCTTGTGGCAATATCTCAGGGAATCAAATTTGACATTCCTGATCTTTTCATTCGAAACCTAGCATGTGCTGCAGATAGCCCTCAGTCATTGAAGCCCTATGCTCCATGGATAATGTTTGCAATCGAGTAGCTCACTAATGATAAATTCTTCTGGGCATACGAGCCGAAAGTATTTATCCCACCTGTTCGTGACACTCTGCGCATTGTGAAGGATAATCACAACGGGAAGAAACCAGTTGATACTACTGCAAATGCTTCTGCATCTGAAAATGCTCCAAAGGTTAAGGAAGCCAGGATTGAAATCCCTCGCGAAGAAAATCCATCACTCTATGAGATTTGTATTCGCACGCAGCAGACTCTGGCTGAGCTGAAAAGGTGGAACTGATGGATGAGCTGAATCTGATTCATAATCACACTCCTCAATTTCTTCTGCATGAGAAGGACGCAAGGAAGCGCTCATGGACCTTGCTGAGAGAGCATTACTCTCGGAAGGATTTAGCTAAGAAGGGCCTCTTCAAGGAATATGACTACCTAGACTTGCTAGCTGTTCCGCGCATCCGAAGACAAACTCCAGTGCACCCATAGCGTTCTGATTCAACGGATCTGCTGTTTGTCAATCATGATGATGAAATTGCAGGTACAGCCGGTACTCGTGTCTACAAGCCATATGATCATCGCTCCAAGTCTTCCCATGCCAAGGCTGCTACTCCTGCTTCTGCCTCGACCATTCCGCATTCTTTTGATACTGATTCGTCGAGTGGTTTTAATTCAGATTCGGAAGACACTCCCACGGAGTAATTCCTCGTATGTCTTCTCTTTCCTTTTTGACACTTGTTGACAAAAAGGGGGAGAATTACATCGAGTGATTGTCTATCGGGGTTTGCAGGGTGTGTTTTCTTTCGCTATTTGGTTTTTCCCTCGAACAAATTTGCTTCATGAACTTATCGCATCGCCTGTGGTGCTGAAACACTCGGACGTCATGTAACGTTAATAACCCCCCGCCTGCAATATCATTTGCTTCGCACTATTTGTCTGTAGGTACCATTAAATGTTTTTCCTGTGATTGATTATCATCGACAATCATCTTATCTTATAGGGAAACATATCTGCTTATCGGAGAAGAGCAGAAAATCATCATGTGATGATACTAATTCGGAAAAGTACTTTGAGTACTGAACAAACTATCTGTTTTGGTTGGATATGCTCTAAGTGCTATCTTTCGTTACCTAACCTTGCAGGATGAGAAAATTAGTCTATACACAACTGCCTTACGTGAAGGCTATTTCTATGACTGAAAAAGTGTTTTTCCTCACAGATATCCTTTTGTATCATCTATATTGCAGGAAAACTTCCTCCGAAGCATATCCACTCCAAGCAACATATTCTTATGTTATCCTACTCTGATCTTATCAAATATCTAACATGCAGGAAAACTACATCTCGTGTGGATTCAAATTGTGTTCTTCGAAGATTTATCCTTGTCACACATCACTCAACGATTATCTTACATCTAACTTTCTTCGAACATTTTGTGTCAGGAATCAACTCAGACACCGTTGAGTGCATTGTAAGAACTCACAGTCAAGATATGATCAATGACACTCATACGAAGAGTAATGTCACTTCCCCACCTGATCCTTCATGATCCGAAGCATATCTTAAGGGGGAGAATATTTTATCTTCGTAATTATCTCTCGTCCTTTATTATTCTTGACTTTACATTCCATTCATTATCTATCATTCGATGTGATCTGTTTTGTCAACAATCGTCCAAAAAGGGGGAGATTGTTGGTGCAATATCTGCCTACCTTGTGTTTTGGAGATTGCTGACAGAAACAAGTATGGAATGATTTGTTTGCTAGTGCATACAGAGAGAAAAAGCCCATACACAACAAAAGAGAATGATGTCTGCGGTGCTGAGTTCGAGGAACTTCACCGAAGCACATCTGTGTTGCAGAGAAGAACAAGCTATATTTGTTGAAGAGATAGAATCGAGAAGATTGGTGTGAAGAAATCGACAATTCAAAGTTTTTCCACTAAAGCAAAGCTTTTGATTCAGTACTGTCGTCCGAAGAAATTGACTGCAGCGATGAAAGTAGAAGACAAAGTGAAGACGTAGTATTCATTTTGTTGTTCTTCTTTCATTCTTTCGAGTCATAGGACCTCCGTACTATTAAGAGGGGTATAGGTTCTCGATGCTTAGATCGATTGTGATGCTTAGCCATAACCTATGAAAGATGCGAGAGAAATCTCTTTGTGCTCTAAGCGAATACTTGCCAGCAAGAGACTGTGATCTTCTTCGCTGCGAGAGATTTGACTCGGACTGAGGAGTTAGCATTACTTGTTCCTCAAGTAATGTTACCGTTGCTCCAAAATCCGACCATTGTGAACGTGTCGGTTGGCCATTGGCTGGACCTTGTGTCCAAAATGGTCATTTCCCGTCTGGGAAGGCTGCGGCTATAAGTAGCCACCCCACTCCAAATTTGTCCGTTGGCTGCTCCGCTTGAGATTTCTGAGAAGGTTGATTTGAGCAACCCCTCTCCGAGTGATTTGAGTTTAAGATCCACTGAGAGAAAAACCAAGAGCCCAAACTTAGACAGTGGTTTAGCATCACAATAGTTCTGAGTGAGAGTTCTTGTACCTATTACTCTTGAGAGCTGCGCACTCTCTAGACGGATAGGTTTCGGCTTCGAGTGTTGAAGAGTTGTTGTCTTCACCGAGACTGATCTTCGGCAACCAAGAGTGATTGTGGTTCGCGAAGGTTTACCGAAGGTTTGGAGATCGCCGACAAGGATCTACCATGAGTGAAATCAACCTAACTCTGATGACCTCTGTGTTGAAGGAGAATAGGGTGAAGAGAGTTTATCTTCCATGTTAAGTCACAGCCCCTCCAACCAGACGTAGCCCTTTGGCAGAAGGGTGAGCTGGTCTACCAAATCTCTCTGTCGCCATCGAGCACCACTGGTCATTTCTGCTCTACTGCATTTCCATCAGCTGTTATTATTTGTGCTCTGTGCCGATAGATTACTTGATCAGATTGTTCTGTTGCCTCCATCGTGTGTATCTGTGTTCATCCCCGTTCATTATCATTGAATGTACTCTTTCGTTACCATCCTGTATTTCATATTCATTTGTGAAATCAATCTTTAGCATTTTATTCAGTACCGAACATGTTGTGTCTCATTCTGCTACATCTGTTTGCATGCTGGGTTACTCTCATCGTAGTTAAACCTATGATTTATCAAGTTCGTACTGTTGTCAATGCTTTTATCGATGAACATGCTTCTAACGAAGAAGATTAATTCTGTCCATTTCCTTCAATACTCTTTTCCGCTGCTGTGATTGGGTTTTGGTGCAAAGCTTTCGCAAAGTGACTAAGGAGTTAGTTGCAAGATGATGTATTACGGAACGAGTAAAGAGACTTGCCGGTAATGAGATTGAACTAGGTATAGAGATACCGACGATCGAATCTCAGGCAAGTAACATACCGACAGACAAAGGGAATTACGTATGTTGTCATAAAGGTTGGACCGATAAAGATCTTCATAGAATATGTAGGAACCAATATGGACATCCAGGTCCCGCTATTGGTTATTGACCGGAGAGGCGTCTCGGTCATGTATACATCATTCTCAAACCCGTAGGGTCCGCATGCTTAACGTTCGTTGACGATATAGTACTATATGAGTTATATGAGTTGGTGACCGAATGTTTTTCGGAGTCCTGGATGAGATCACGGACATGACGAGGAGCTCTGTAATGGTCCGGAGGTAAAGATTGATATATATATATATATATATAGGACGATGCTATTTGGTCATCAGAAAGGTTTTAGAATGTATCGAGTATTCATCGGATCACCTGAAGGGGTTCCGGGAGGCCCCAGGAGGTTATTGGGCCATATGGGCCAAACAAGGGGAGCACACCAGCCCACAAGGGGCTGGCGCGCCCCACCTCTAGGCCGTCGGCCCTATGGAAGGAAAGGGGGAGGGCTAGGCCCTCCTGCCTTCCCCTCCACATGAGAGAAAGGAAAGGGGGGCACCACCCCCTCCTGCCTTTCCCCCATGCGCCTAAGAAGGAAAGGGGGCGCGGCCAGGGCAGGAACCCAGGGTGGCTGCCGACCCCCTTGGGGGCGCCCTAGGCTACCTCCCCTCCTCCCCCCACCTATATATATGTGAGGAGGGAGAGGGGCAACACACACCATGATCCCCAAGCCATGTGCGGCGCCCCTCTCCCTCTAGTTCATGCTCGGTCATAATTTTCGTAGTGCTCGGCAAAGCCCTGCAGAGATAGTTGCACCACCACCGTCACCACGCCGTTGTGCTGCCAGAACTCATCTACTACTTCGCCCGTCTTGCTGGATCAAGAAGGCGAGGATGTCATCGAGCTGAACGTGTGTTGAACGCGGAGGTGCCGTACGTTCGGTACTTGATCGGGCGGATCATGAAGGTGCACGACTACATCAACTACGTTGATAAACGGTTCCGCTAAACGGTCTACGAGGGTACGTAGACATACTCTCCCCTCTCGTAGCTATGCATCTCCGTGGATAAATCTTGCGTGTGCGTAGAATTTTTTTGTTTTGCATGCAACGTTCCCCAACAGTGGCATCATGAGCCAGGTCTATGTGTAGATGATATGCACAAGTAGAACACAAAGGAGTTGTGGGCGGTGATGTTCATACTGCTTACCACCAACATCTTATTTTGGTTCGGCGGTATTGTGGGATGACGCGGCCCGGACCAACCTTACATGTCCATGCACATGAGACCGGTTCCACCGACTGACATGCAACTTGTTTTGCATAAAGGTGGCTGGCGGGTGTCTGTTTCTCCTACTTTAGTTGAATCAAATTTGACTATGGCCGGTCCTTGAAGAAGGTTAAAACAGCAAACTTGATAATCACCATTGTGGCTTTGCCTAGTTAAGAACGGTTCTTGCTAGTTGCCCGTAGCAGCCACTTAAAACTTGCAACAACAAAGTAGAGGACGTCTAATTTGTTTTTGCAGGGCATGTTGTGATGTGATATGGTCAAGATATGATGTGATATATGTTGATGTATGAGATGATCATGTTTTGTAATAAGTTCACGACTTGCATGTTGATGAGTATGACAACCAGCAGGAGCCTTAGGGTTGTCTTTAATTATTGTATGACATGCGTGTCAATCATTAAAGCACCATGTAATTGCTTTACTTTATCGCTATGCGTTAGCAATAGTTGTAGAAGCAATAGTTGGTGAGACGACCCCGACGCTAAGATGGAGATCAAGGTGTCATGCCGGTGATGATGGAGATCATGACAATGCTTTGGAGATGGAGATCAAAAGCACAAGATGATGATGGCCATATCATGTCACATATTTTGATTGCATGTGATGTTTATCTTTTATGCATCTTATTTTGCTTAGTATGGCGGTAGCATTATAAGATGATCCCTTCACTAAATTTCAAGGTAAAAGTGTTCTCCCTGAGTATGCACCGTTGCTACAGTTCGTCGTTTCGAGACACCACGTGATGATCGGGTGTGATAGACTCTACGTTCACATACAATGGGTGTAAGACAGTTTTGCACATGCAGAATACTTGGGTTAAACTTGATGAGCCTAGCATGTACAGACATGGTCTCGGAACACTGGAGACGGAAAGGTCGAACCTGAGTCATATAGTAGATATGATCAACATAGAGATGTTCACCATTGATGACTACCCCATCTCATGTGATGATCGGACATGTGTTAGTTGATTTGGATCATGTATCGCTTAGACAACTTGAGGGATATTGATTTAAGTGGGAGTTCATTAGTAATTTGATTATTTGAACTAAAATTCATCACAAACTTAGTCTTAATAGTTTTTGCATATCTATGTTGTAGATCAATGTCCCGTGCTACCGTTCCCTTGAATTTTAATGCGTTCCTAGAGAAACCTAAGTTGAAAGATGATGGTAGCAACTACACGGACTGGGTCCGTAACTTGAGGATTATCCCCATTGCTGCACAAAAGAATTATGTCCTTGATGCACCGCTAGGTAACCAACCCGTTCCCGCCAATCTAGACGTTGTGCATGTCTGGCAAACGCGGACTGATGACTACTCGATAGTTCAGTGTGCCATGCTTTACGGATTAAAACCGGGACTTCAAAGATGTTTTGAACGCCACGGAGCATATGAGATGTTCCAAGAGCTGAAGTTGATATTTCAAGCTAATGCCCAGGTTGAGAGATATAAAATCTCCAACAAGTTCTATAGCTGCAAGATGGAGGAGAACAGTTCTGTCAGTGAACACATACTTAAAATATGTGGGTATCATAACCACTTGACTCAGCTGGGAATTGATCTTCCAGTTGAGAGTGTTATTGACAGAGTTCTTCAGTCACTGCCACCAAGCTGCAAAGGCTTCGTGATGAACTATAATATGCAAGGGATGACGAAAATGATTCCTGAGCTCTTCGCGATGCTGAAATTGGTGGAGGTAAAATCAAGAAGGAGCATAAAGTGTTGATGGTTAACAAGACCACTAGTTTCAAGAAAAAGGCAAGGGAAAGAAAGGGAACTTCAAGAAGAATGGCAAACAAGTTGCCGCTCCCGTGAAGAAGCCCAAAGCTGGACCCAAGCCTGAAACTGAGTGCTTCTACTACAAGGGAAATGGTCACTGGAAGCGGAACTGCCCCAAATACTTGGCGGATAAAAAGGATGGCAAAGTGATCAATGGTATATTTGATATACACGTTATTAATGTGTTCCTTACTAATGCTCGTAGTAGCGCCTGGGTATTTGATACTGGTTCGGTTGCTCATATTTGTATCTCGAAACAGGAGCTGCAGAATAAATGAAGATTGGCTAAGGACGAGGTGACGATGCGCGTCAGGAATGGTTCCAAGGTCGATGTGATCGCCGTCGGCACGCTACCTCTACATCTACCTTCGGGATTAGTTTTAGACCTCAATAATTGTTATTTGGTGCCAGCGTTGAGCATGAACATTATATCTGGATCTTGTTTATTGTGAGACGGTTATTCATTTAAGTCAGAGAATAATGGTTGTTCTATTTATATGAGTAATATCTTTTATGGTCATGCACCTTTGATGAATGGTCTATTCTTGTTGAATCTCGATCGTAGTGATACACATATTCATAATATTGATGCCAAAAGATGCAAAGTTGATAATGATAGTGCAACATACTTGTGGCACTGCCGTTTAGGTCATATTGGTGTAAAGCGCATGAAGAAACTCCATGCGGATGGACTTTTGGAATCACTTGATTATGAATCATTTGATACTTCCGAACCATGCCTCATGGGTAAGATGACTAAAACTCCGTTCTCCGGAACAATGGAGCGAGCTAATGACTTATTGGAAATAATACATACCAATGTATGCGGTCCGATGAGTGTTGAGGCACGCGGCGGGTATCGTTATTTTCTGACCTTCACAGATGATTTGAGTAGGTATGGGTATATCTACTTGATGAAACACAAGTCTGAAACATTTGAAAAGTTCAAAGAATTTCATAGTGCAGTGGAGAATCATCGTAACAAGAAAATAAAGTTTATACAATCTGATCGCGGAGGCGAATATTTAAGTTATGAGTTTGGCCTTCATTTAAAACAATGTGGAATTGTTTCACAACTCACGCCACCTGGAACACCACAGCGTAATGGTGTGTCCGAACGTCGTAACCGTACTTTATTAGATATGTTGCGTTCTATGATGTCTCTTACCGATTTGCCTTTATCATTTTGGGGTTATGCATTAGAGACAGCCGCATTCACATTAAATAGGGCACCGTCTAAATCCGTTGAGATGACACCGTATGAACTATGGTTTGGCAAGAAACCTAAGCTGTCGTTTCTTAAAGTTTGGGGATGCGACGCTTATGTCAAAAGGCTTCAGCCTGATAAGCTCGAACCCAAATCGGAGAAGTGCGTCTTCATAGGATACCCTAAGGAAACTATTGGGTACACCTTCTACCACAGATCCGAAGGCAAGATCTTTGTTGCCAAGAATGGGTCCTTTCTAGAGAAGGAGTTTCTCTCAAAAGAAGTGAGTGGGAGGAAAGTACAACTTGATGACGTAATTATACCTTCTCTCAAATTGGAAAGTAGCACATCAGAGAAAACCGTTCCCGTGATTCCTACATCAACTAGAGAAGAAGCTAATGATGATGATCATGAAACTTCGGATCAAGTTACTATTGAACTTCCTGGGTCGACCAGAGCATGTTCCGCACCAGAGTGGTACGGTAATCCTGTCCTGGAAGTCATGTTGTTAGACAACGGCGAACCTACGAACTATGAAGAAGCTATGATGAGCCCAGATTCCGATAAATGGGTTGAGGCCATGAAATCTGAGATAGGATCCATGTATGAGAACAAAGTGTGGACTTTGGTCGACTTGCCCGATGATCGGCAGGCCATTGAAAATAAATGGATCTTCAAGAAGAAGACGAACACTGATGGTAATATCACTGTCTATAAAGCTCGACTTGTCGCAAAAGGTTTTCGACAAGTTCAAGGGGTTGACTACGATGAGACTTTCTCACCCGTAGCGATGCTTAAGTCTGTCCGAATCATGTTAGCAATTGCCGCATTTTATTATTATGAAATCTTTCAAATGGATGTCAAAACTGCATTCCTTAACGGATCCTAAAGGTGCTAACAAAGTATGCAAGCTCCAGTGATCCATCTATGGACTGGTGCAAGCATCTCAGAGTTGGAATATACGCTTTGATGATGTGATCAAAGCATATGGTTTTATACAGACTTATGGTGAAGCCTGTATTTACAAGAAAGTGAGTGGGAGCTCGGTAGCATTTCTTATATTATATGTGGATGACATATTGTTAATTGGAAATGATATACAATTTCTGGATAGCATAAAAGGATAGTTCAATAAGAATTTTTCAATGAAAGACCTCGGTGAAGCTGATTATATATTGGGCATCAAGATCTATAGGGATAGATCGAGACTCTTAATAGGACTTTCACAAAGCACATACCTTGACAAAGTTCTGAAGAAGTTCAAAATGGACCAGTCAAAGAAAGGGTTCTTGCCTGTGTTGCAAGGTGTGAAATTGAGTCAGACTCAAAGTCCGACCACGGTAGAAGATAGAGAGAAAATGAAAGTCATTCGCTATGCCTCAGCCATAGGTTCTATTATGTATGTCATGTTGTGTACCAGACCTGATGTGTGCCTTGCCATAAGTTTGGCAGGGAGGTACCAAAGTAATCCAGGAGTGGATCACAGGACAGCAGTCAAGAACATCTTGAAGTACCTGAAAAGGACCAAGGATATGTTTCTCGTTTATGGAGGTGACGAAGAGCTCGTCGTAAAAGGTTACGTTGATGCTAGCTTTGACACTGATCCGGATGACTCTAAGTCACAAACCGCATACGTATTTATATTGAATGGTGGAGCTGTCAGTTGGTGCAGTTCCAAGCAGAGCGTCGTGGTGGGATCTACGTGTGAAGCGGAGTACATAGCTACTTCGGAAATAGCACATCAAGGAGTCTGGATGAAGGAGTTCATATCCGATCTGGGTGTAATACCCAGTGCATCGGGTCCAATGACAATCTTTTGTGACAACACTGGAGCAATTGCCTTAGCAAAGGAATCCAGGTTTCACAAGAGAACCAAACACATCAAGAGACGCTTCAACTCCATTTGTGAAAAGGTCAAGGATGGAGACATAAAAATTTGCAAAGTACATACGGATCTGAAACCCGTTAACTAAACCTCTTCCGCGGGCAAAACATGATCAACACCAAGACTCCATGGGTGTTAGATTCATTACTATGTAATCTAGATTATTGACTCTAGTGCAAGTGGGAGACTGATGGAAATATGCCCTAGAGGCAATATTAAAGTTGTTATTATTATATTTCCTTATTCATGATAAAGGTTAATTATTCATGCTAGAATTGTTTTGACCGGAAACTTAAATACATGTGTGGATACATAAACAAATACCGTGTCCCTAGTGAGCCCCTACTAGACTAGCTCGTTGATCAAAGATGGTTAAGGTTTCCTAACCATGGACATCAGTTGTCACTTGATAATGGGATCACATCATTAGGAGAAAGATGTGATGGACAAGACCCATCCATTATCTTAGCATATGACCGTTCAGTTTATTGCTATTGCTTTCTTAATGTCAAATACATATTCTTTCGACCATGAGATCATGCAACTCCCGGATACCGGAGGAATAACTTGTGTGTTATCAAATGTCACAACGTAACTGGATGATCATAAAGATGCTCTACAGGTATCTCCAAAGGTGTCTGTTGAGTTGGCATGGATCGAGATTGGGATTTCTCACTCCGTGTATCGGAGAGGTATCTCTGGGCCCTCTCGGTAATACACATCACAAGAAGCTTGCAAGCAAAGTGACTAAGGAGTTAGTTGCAAGATGATGTATTATGGAATGAGTAAAGAGACTTGCCAGTAACAAGATTGAATTAGGTATAGCGATACCGATGATCGAATCTCGGTCAAGTAACATATCGACAGACAAAAAGAATTATGTATGTTGTCATAAAGGTTCGACCGATAAAGATCTTCGTAGAATATGTAGGAACCAATATGGGCATCTAGGTCCCGCTATCGGTTATTGACCGGAGAGGTGTCTCGGTCATGTCTATATCATTCTTGAACCCGTAGGGTCCGCACGCTTAACGTTCGTTGACGATATAGTACTATATGAGTTATATGAGTTGGTGACCGAATGTTGTTCGAAGTCTCGGATGAGATCATGGACATGACGACGAACTCTGGAATGGTCCGGAGGTAAAGATTGATATACAGGACGATGCTATTTGGTCACCGAAAAGGTTTCGGAATGTATCGAGTATTCATCGGATCACCGGAAGGGGTTCCGGGAGGCCCCGGGAGGTTATTGGGCCATATGGGCCAAATGAGGGGAGCACACCAGCCCAGAAGGGGCTGGCGCGCCCCACCTCTAGGCCGCCGGCCCTATGGAAGGAAAGGGGGAGGGCTAGCCCCTCCTGTCTTCCCCTCCACATGAGAGAAAGGAAAGGGGGGGGCGCCACCCCCTCCTGCCTTCCCCCCACACGCCTAAGAAGGAAAGGGGGGTGCGGCCAGGGCAGGAGCCCAGGGCGGCTGCCGGCCCCCTTGGGGGCGCCCTAGACTGCCTTCCCTCCTCCCCCCACCTATATATATGTGAGGAGGGAGAGGGGAAACACACACCACGATCCCCAAGTCATGTGCGGCGCCCCTCTCCCTCTATTTCATCCTCGGTCATAATTTTCGTAGTGCTCGGCGAAGTCCTGCGGAGATAGTTGCACCACCACCGTCACCACGCCATTGTGCTACCGGAACTCATCTACTACTTCGCATGTCTTGCTGGATCAAGAAGGCGAGGACGTAATCGAGCTGAACGTGTGTTGAACGCGGAGGTGCCGTACGTTCGGTACTTGATCAGGCGGATCGTGAAGGTGTATGACTACATCAACCGCGTTGATAAACGCTTCCGCTAAACGGTCTACGAGGGTACGTAGACACACTCTCCCCTCTCGTAGCTATGCATCTCCATGGATAGATCTTGCGTGTGCGTAGAATTTTGTTTGTTTTCCATGCCACGTTCCCCAACAATCAAAACTATCATATTACTATGCTACTAATCACTTTGCTACAGATATTTAATCTCCAGGTGTGGTTGAATTGACAACTCAACTGCTAATACTTGCAAATATTCTCTGGCTCCCCTAGTGTCGAATCTAGAAATTTGGGTTGAATACTCTACCCTCGAAAACTGTTGCGATCCCCTATACTTGTGGGTTATCACATACCGATGTATGCGGTCCGATGAGTGTTGAGGCACGCGGCGGGTCTCGCTATTTTCTAACCTTCACAGATGATTTGAGTAGGTATGGGTATATCAACTTGATGAAACACAAGTCTAAAACATTTGAAAAGTTCAAAGAATTTCAGAGTGAAGTGGAGAATCATCGTAATACGAAATAAAGTTTCTATGATCTGATCGCGGAGGCGAATATTTGAGTTACGAGTTTGGCCTTCATTTAAGACAATGTGGAATTGTTTCACAACTCACGCTACCTGGAACACCACTGCGTAATGGTGTGTCCGAACGTCGTAACCGTACTTTATTAGATATGGTGCGTTCTATGATGTCTCTTACCGATTTGCCTTCATCATTTTGGGGTTATGCATTAGAGATAGCCGCATTCACATTAAATAGGGCACCGTCTAAATCCGTTGAGACGACACCCTATGAACTATGGTTTGGCAATAAACCTAAGCTGTCGTTTCTTAAAGTTTGGGGATGTGACACTTATGTCAAAAGGCTTCAGCCTGATAAGCTCGAACCCAAAGCGGAGAAGTGCGTCTTCATAGGATACCCTAAAGAAACTATTGGGTATACCTTCTACCACAGATCCGAAGGCAAGATCTTTGCTGCCAAGAATGGGTCCTTTCTAGAGAAGGAGTTTCTCTCGAAAGAAGTGAGTGGGAGGAAAGTAGAACTTGATGAGGTATTTGTACCTTCTCTCGAATTGGCAAATAACACATCAGATAAAAACGTTCCCGTGATGCCTACACCAACCGAAGAGGAACCTAATGATAATGATCATGAAACTTCGGATCAAGTTACTACTGAACCTCGTAGGTCGACCAGAGCACGTACCGCACCAGAGTGGTATGGTAATCCTGTCCTGGAAGTCATGTTGTTAGACAACGGTGAACCTACGAACTATGAAGAAGCTATGATGAGCCCAGATTTCAACAAATGGCTAGAGGCCAGAAAATTTGAGATAGGATCCATGTATGAGAACAAAGTGTGGACTTTGGTGGACTTGCCCGATGATTGGCAACCTATTGAGAATAAATAGATCTTCAAGAGAAAGACAGACGCTGATGGTAATATCACTGTCTACAAAGCTCGACTTGTCGCGAAAGGTTTTCGACAAGTTCAAGGGGTTGACTACGATGAGAGTTTCTCACCCGTAGCGATGCTTAAGTATGTCAGAATCATGTTAGCAATTGCCGCATTTTATGATTATGAAATCGGGCAAATGGACGTCAAAACTGCATTCCTTAACGGGTTTCTTAAAGAGGAGTTGTATATGATGCAACCAGAAGGTTTTGTCGATCCTAAGGGTGCTAACAAAGTGTGCAAGCACCAGCAATCCATCTATGGACTGGTGCAAGCATCTCGGAGTTGGAATATACGCTTTGATGAGGTGATCAAAGCATATGGTTTTATACAGACTTATGGTGAAGCCTGTATTTACAAGAAAGTGAGTGGGAGCTCTGTAGCATTTCTGACATTATATGTGGATGACATATTGCTGATTGGAAATGATATAGAATGTTTGGATAGCATAAAAGGATATTTGAATAAGAATTTTTCAATGAAAGACCTCGGTGAAGCTCCTGACATATTGGGCATCAAGATCTATAGGGATAGATCAAGACGCTTAATAGGACTTTCACAAAGCACATACCTTGACAAAGTTTTGAAGAAGTTCAAAATAGACCAGTCAAAGAAAGGGTTCTTGCCTGTGTTGCAAGGTGTGAAATTCAGTCAGACTCAAAGCCCGACCACCGCAGAAGATAGAGAGAGAATGAAAGTCATTCCCTATGCCTCAGCCATAGGTTCTATAATGTATGCCATGCTGTGTACCAGACCTGGTGTGTGCCTTGCCATAAGTTTGGCAGGGAGGTACCAAAGTAATCCAGGAGTGGATCACCGGACATCGGTTAATAATATCCTGAAGTACCTGAAAAGGACCAAGGATATGTTTCTCATTTATGGAGGAGACGAAGAACTCGTCGTAAAGGGTTACGTCGATGCTAGCTTCGGTACAGGTCCGGATGACTCTAAGTCGCAAACTGGATACATATTTATATTGAATGGTGGAGCTGTCAGTTGGTGCAGTTCTAAGCAAAGCGTCGTGGCGGGATCTACAAGTGAAGCGAAGTACATAGGTGCTTCGGAAGCAGCGCATGAAGGAGTCTGGATGAAGGAGTCTAGATGAAGGAGTTCATATCCGATCTGGGTGTAGTACCCAGTGCATCGGGTCCAATGACAATCTTTTGTGACAACACTGGAGCAATAGCCTTAGCAAAGCAATCCATGTTTCACAAGAGAACCAAACACATCAAGAGACACTTCAACTCTTTTCATGAAAAGGTCAAGGATGGAGACATTGAAATTTGCAAAGTACATACGGATCTAAATGTGGCAGACCCGTTGACTAAACCTCTTCTGCGGGCAAAACATAATCAACATCAAGACTCCATGGGTGTTAGATTCATTACAATGTACTCTAGATTATTGACTCTAGTGCAAGTGGGAGACTGCTGGGAATATGCCCTAGAGGCAATAATAAAGTGGTTATTATTATATTTCCTTAATCATGATAAAGGTTTATTATTCATGCTAGAATTGTATTGATTGGAAACTTAAATACATGTGTGAATACATAAGCAATACCAAGTCCCTAGTATGCCTCTACTAGCCTAGCTCGTTGATCAAAAGAAGGTTAAGGTTTCCTGACCATAGACATGAGTTGTCATTTGATAACGGGATCACATCATTAGGAGAATGATGTGATGGACAAGACCCATCAGTTAGCTTAGCATATAATCGTTCAGTTTATTGCTACTGCTTTCTTAAATGTCAAATACATATTCCTTCGACCATGAGATCATGCAACTCCCGGATACCGGAGGAATACCTTGTGTGTTATTAAACGTCACAACGTAACTGGGTGATCATAAATATGCTCTACAGGTATCTCCGAAGGTGTCTGTTGAGTTGGCATGGATCGAGATTGGGATTTGTCACTCCGTGTATCGGAGAGGTATCTCTGGGCCCTCTCGGTAATACACATCACAAGAAGCTTGCAAGCAAAGTGACTAAGGAGTTAGTTGCGAGATGATGTATTACGAAACGAGTAAAGACACTTGCCAGTACGAGATTGAACTAGGTATAGAGATACCGACGATCGAATCTCGGGTAAGTAACATACCGACAGACAAAGAGAACTGCGTATTTGTCATAAAGGTTCGACCGATAAAGATCTTCGTAGAATATGTAGGAACCAATATGGACATCCAGGTCCCGCTATTGGTTATTGACCGGAGAGGCGTCTCGGTCATGTCTAAATCATTCTCGAACCCGTAGGGTCCACACGCTTAACGTTCGTTGACCATATAGTACTATATGAGTTATATGAGTTGGTGACCGAATGTTGGTCGGAGTCCCGGATGAGATCACGGACATGACGAGGAGCTCCGAAATGGTCCGGAGGTAAAGATTGATATATAGGATGATATGGTTGGGCCAAGGGGTAAGGCCCACGGGGCTTTAGGTCGGTGCAAAAGGAAGTTTTGCGGAGGTCAGGGACCAGACGTCATGGGCCCTGGCGTCTGGCCCTGGGCCAGACGCCGAGGATCGTGGCGTCTGGGCCAGACGCCGAGGATCGTGGCGTCTGGTACTGGAAACCGAGGACTCTTCCTTGCGTTCCAAACCGACTTTGAGGAGGATCTTTCTCCAAGAAATGACCCCAGGGCTCAACATATAAATAGAGTAGCAGGGCTAGCCCCTAGGGGACATCACGATTCACCAAGTCGTGTGTCGGCGCCCCCTCTCTCTCTAGTTTGTCATCCGTCCTAAATCCGTTGTGCTTGACGAAGCCCCGCCAAAATAGTTTCACCACCACCGTCACCACGCCGTCGTGCTGCCGAAATTCATCTACTACTTCGCCTCTCTTACTGGATCGAGAAGGCGAGGACGTCATCGAGCTGAACGTGTGCTGAACACGGAGGTACCGTACGTTCGTTACTTGATCGGAACGGATCGTGAATTTGTACGAGTAAATCAACCGCGTTGATAAACGCTTCCGCTTAGCGATCTACAAGGGTATGTAGGTGCTCTCCCCCTCTCGTAGCTATACATCTCCATGGATAGATCTTGCGTGTGCGTAGAATTTTTTTTTGTTTTCTATGCAACGTTCCCCAACAGAGATCTTGGAAGCGGTCGTCAAGGCCGCGCAGGACGTTGTAGACGAGGTCCCGATACTTGACGCGCTGCCCAAGATCCCTGAGAGGGTCCGCCGTCTGCTTGAGCTTGGAGGTGTAGTCGACGACAGAGAGCTCGCCCTGGATGAAGCCATGGAACTCGTCGAGCAGGTATGTGATGCGAGCGTCCCGGTTGCTGCGGAAGAGGGAGCGGAGGGACCACCAGAGCGTGTACGCCGTGTCCTTGCGGTCCGCGACGATCTCTAGAGTCGACGGAGTCACGGTGACGTTGTACCACGAGAGGATGGCGAAATCAGTAAGCACCCAGTCGGAGGATGCCTGCGCCGGCGAGCCATCAACGTGATGGGTGAGATCGAACTTGGCGAGGGCGTCGAGGAACTGACGACGCGAGAGGCCATAGTTTTCCTTCTCGAAGTCGAGAGTAACCTAGACGTGGTCTCGGATGCGAAGGCTCTGGACAGTGGGAAGAGACTGGGTGGCCACGGCAAGGTCGAACTCCTCGTCGGAATCGGAGCCGCCGGAGGAGAGATCGGACGAGGAGCTCATGTTGCGAGGAGGGAGAGAAGGTAGCGGAAGAGTAGGATCTAAAAATCTGATACCATGCTGGAGGAAGAAGAGACTCGTGCAACACTCTCTCTGTATTCATTCATCTGGAGTTTACACGGGTTATATAACTGTACAGATACATGTGCTAACTATACTCACACAAACCCAGCCTGAAGACTCGGGCCTAATGCACGGACGTGCAAACACGCACGACGTGCACACACACGTTCTCTAACAACTCCCACTCCTTCACCAAATGTCATGGTGGCAAAACCACGGCAAAATTGCCACGGGACGGAAGTTTCTAGGGATTTGATAGGAACCCTGCCGATTTGCCCTCCTGTCAAATGAGCCCTCAGTGTTCACAGGGTCCAGTGAAACAGTGGATCTACATTTTGCGCACAAATAACTAGTTGAGGTATAAGGGGTTGGTCAGATATAGAGCACACTTGCTTTCCATATTCCACTTTTACTTTATTTAGTATTGGCTTAAGGCTGTTGATTCAACCGACCATAAGAAATTAAGAAGTTCACCGATCCACTAATATAACTTGACACAACAACATTTTTCAGAGATAAATCATACCAGTAACTTCAGTACTAGATCACTATACCCCGCAAAAAAAAAGTACTAGATCACTATAAGCAAGAAGCCACAGATCAACAGAGTGCATTCATTCATTCGCAAAAAAAAATAAAAAACATTAAGATAACTGAACAGCAACCTCTTTAGGAAATAAAAACAACCAGCTTACCTAAATTGACACAAACAAAGAACGGCACACGCGCCTGCATGCATGGAGATAACAACTTCAGCTGATCGACAGAAGCAACGAGAGACAGATCAACAGAGACAACACAACACACGCAACATTTTCATGCGATGACTCTAACTTAACTAGATCGGCCGGAGCGGCAAGCGGCAGATGCGCGCTCATGCATGCATGCTCTGCGCTCCCTTACAGAGCGAAGGCGGCGGCCGCCGCCGCGGCGCCGGCAGTTCGGAGTATCTGAAAGTACAGTTGCGGATTCGCCAGGAAAGCCGCGCAGGATATGACGAAGCTGGTCGCCCCTGGCGCCTTCATCGTGGCGCCGACGGCCACCCAGCAGGCCAGAGGAAGTAGACGCCGTGCAGTGCGGACATATGCAAGCGGTTTGAGGTCAGCGTTAGAGATGCCCTTCGATGAGACGTTTCTTTTTTCTGATTGCAAATCAAGAGAGCACACTGATCGACTAGTATAACTTGACACAGGCAACATTTTTCGGAGATAACATCATACCAGACACCAGTAACTTAAGTAGACCACCACAGGCAAGAAGCGACAGATCAATAGAGCAGATTAAGATAACTGAACAACAACCTCTTTAGAAAATGAAAATAACTTGCCCAGATTGACACGAACAAAGAACGGCACACGCGCCTGCATGCATGGAGATAACAACTTCAGTAGATCGACAGAAGCAACGAGAGGCAGATCGACAGAGACAACCCAAGAAACGCGATAACTCTAACTTAACTAGATCGACCGGGGCGGCAAGCGGCAGATGCGCGCGCATGCATGCATGCTCTGCGCTCCCTTACAGAGCGAAGGCGGCGGCCGCCGCCGCGGCGCTGGCAGTGCGCAGTATCTGAAAATACAGCTGCGGATTCGCCAGGAATGCCGCGCGGGAGATGAAGAAGCCGGCCGCGCCTGGCGCCTTCATCGTGGCGCCGGCGGCCACCGCCCCAGCAGACCAGAGGAAGTAGACGCCCACGGCAGCGCCGGCGACCAGCACCGCGGCTGCGGCGGCTTCCAGCGCGCCTTCGCGTGTGGTGAAGACGTCCTTCGCCTTCTGCTTGAACGAGTCATCTCGGCAAGCGTGTTTCTTCTGTGGTGCAGTAGATGTTGCCTGGCTTGTACCGTACCGATCTTGATGGAGAAGGTCCTGTGTTAGCCAGAGGAGGGGAGCGGTTGGTTTATAAAGACGGAGGCGATCGCGATGAGCGAACGCACTTCGGCCTTGGAAGTTGGGATACGCCGGGAAAATCGCACCCACCCCGCATGCAGTTGCACGTAGCCACGTCCGGCTCGATGCGGTTCCTCTTTTTCCCTCTGAAGTAAATCACGTCTTAATTGCTGAGTGTGCTTGGTCCCAAAGCGATTCTCCGTTTACTGTTTTTTACTGAAAGGGTTTTCTTCTGAACAGGAAATTTACTGAAATGTTAAGTTGAGGCGGCTTCAGTGACGAACAGCCTATATATGCGATCGCTCGATGCATCCATACATACACTAGCGAGGAGTATTTTCCGATAAAAAGTGAGGCGTAAACAAACTCAAACCAGAATGAAATGCCTTCATCATGACAAAGGAAAATGTGATGACATGGTGGGTACTGGGGTAGTTGTCCTAGTGGAAATAGTAGTACTGTATGTTCTCGGGTCGGGCCATACGGCTGGTCATAGTGGAGAGTATCATATACTAGTATAATGCATATGATACTAGTGTATTATATTACGTTCGTAATGCATAGTATCATAGATTAGTATCATAGGTGGTCTCATTTATTGTCATGCATGACACATAGTAGCATAGCATTTATTATGTTACGGTATCTATCTATGTTACTATAACCATCGCTCTCTTCTTTAATTACCTGTCACGTAAGCATGTTTGTGACTTCCAAGTGCATGATACTACTTATGTTACCCCCCGCTGTGGCCAGCCTGAGGAGTAACGCAAGACGAACGTTTTGCTCCAATGGGATTCCTCTGTACCGTCCCGCGCGGCGCGCCTATCGGGCTTTTCTCGGGAAGGATCGCAGCCGGAGCCCCGGGGTGCGTAGATGCGGTTGTTTGAGAAGTGCGCCTCGTGCCTGTTGGCGCTGGCGCGTGGCGGCATTGGGAACTATCGACGCTCGTCAGCTCGCTGAAGTTTTCGATCGTCGTCTTGAGCTTCCCGTCCTCTACTGAACAGATGCCTTTTTTTAAACGGCGTAATCAGTCAAGACCAGTGGTTTAAGAACCAGAAAATATTTTTTTAATCTTTTTTCTAATATTCAATCTATTCATCTCCAATCATAACAGTATAGCGAACATAAAAAGTAAAAAAAAAATCTGGATTCGTAGACCATCTGGCGATGACTACAAACACTGAAATGAATCGAAGGCGCACCGCCGTCATCGCCCCTCCCTCATCGGAGCCGGACACAACTTTGTGGTAGACATTCGGGAAGTCGTCTTGCTAAGGTCATATAGGACCAACGCACCAGAACAGCAACCGTCACTGATGAAGAGAAACCAAGATCGGAAGAATCCAACATGAAGACACATGAACAAAGACGAACAATGACCGAATCCGAGCGGATCCACCAAAAACAATCACTGACCAAATATCGCGAGATCCGTCGGATACACACCTTCACACGCCCTCCGACGATACTAGACACATCACCAGGACGGGGGCTAAGCGGGGAGAATCTTATTCCATCTTCAAGAAACCGTCACCGTCCACTACAAAAAAAGACACATCCATGACATTATGGTCTGAATGAATTTTTTTTAACATTGATGTGACACTTTCAATACGATAATTGTGACAAAACACGTCTCATCATAGATGTGGTGGGCTCCTATTTCTATGAGAAAAAATTATGACAGAAAATGTGTTTTTCGTCTTGGGCGAGGCGGATGCGCACTTGCATGATATTCTTTGGGCCGTTCATGACGTAAAAAATCATAGTAGAAGTGAGAGCGAGTAAATTTTCAGGGATTTCTGGGTATACGGTGGGCAATCGGTGGGTGGTCGGGCCCGAGCGATGAAGTGGTTTGCGCGTTTCTCTCGTACGCGTGTGTGCGGGCCCTTCGCTAACTGAACCCGAGCGAGTCGTTCGCTTACTAAATCTGAGCGATCGATCCCTCACACTATACTGAACCCGAGCGATCAATACATCCCTCGCAGTACATTGAACTTGATCGATCCCTCGCTTACTGAACACGAGCGATCGATCCCTGGCATTACTATTGAACCCTAGAGATTTCTTCATTGCTTACCGAACACGAACGATCCCTCGCACTAAGTACTGTACCCGAGCGATCCCTTCGCTGCTTACTGAACCCGATCGATGCGAGCGAGAGACTTGTGCTCGTATGTAGTTTGCTGGCCCGATCATGAGCCCCTGTGCGAGATGTTAGTTGACCTAAGCGGTTGGTTGCCTCTCGATGATCAGTCACTGTTGCTGTCACGCGCGTGATACGTAGATCGAGTCGATACCAGCAGCCGGTTGCATCGATTCAACCCCTTGCGCGAGACATGTTGACCTAGCCAGTTGGTTTTGGATGAACAGTCCTCGTTGCTGTTGCCCGCGTGTACGCCCCATTCCAGCCGGTGGGGGTTGGATGAACAGTACCCCGACCGTCTGTAGGCGATTGGTGTTGGATGAACAGGACCTCGATCGATCGAGGAGGCCGTGTTGATTGGGGGTGGATGAACAGGACCGCGTGGAGGCCGTAGGCAATGGATGAACAATAGCCTGTGGAGGCTGTAGGAAGTTGACGGTGGATCAGCAGTAGCCCATGGAGTCCGTTTTGCGGTATGCCACACCCTGGACGATGAACAGGTCCCTGTTTCTTCCGTAGGCGGATGAAGAGAACTTTGTTTTGTCTATTTTGCGGTACGCCACATCCCCAGTCGGTGGGGGTTTGATGAGCATGATCCTGTTTCGGCTTTTCCGTTCAAGCCGGTTGACTCCTGATGAACAGGACGCATTCTGACCCAGTCGGTTGGCTTCTGATGGACACGACGTTGTTCCCTTCGTTCCTACCCAACCAGTTGACTACCGACGAACATGATTTGTCAATTCGAGCGGCAATCTTGAGGGAAGAAGTAGAGGGCTGGGAATCAGGTAGAATGACGCGGAAGCATACCATGTGTGCCGCAACACGCTGTAAATCAAAATTTCAGGAAATGTTGAAATCTAAACCAGCAGCAGTACAGGTTACATGAGAAAACAGAAAATAGTCATTTACTCGGGTTTAGTCAATAATATAAGGAAAAGGCACATAGAAAGCATATTGCACCCGGTTCATGATACATGTCTCTGAGTGTTTCAACAATCTTATACCACTGATCCTTCTCCCTTTCTCTCGCAACATTGAAATCCTCCTAAACCTTTGTAACAAGCATTTCAGTTATAAGAAAACATAGAACATAAACAGAGGAAGTAAGCATAGTATATTGTTTTCTTTATCTGACTATTCAATTAAGAGTAGATTAAGCACATTACATGTCCACTTTATCCAAATCACAACACACAACAATGAAGTTTTTTTTACTAATGTACAGTATACAACAAGCTTTTTTGGGTTCAGGCACGAACGCAGTGCAAGTCTTTTTTCAGGTTCAGACATCAACACAGTGCAAGTTTCTTTTTAGGTTCAGGCAACAACGTGGTGGAAGCTTTTTTTAAGTTCAAACAATTTTCGTAAGATAATTATGAAACAAAGAAGGCTCCGGCGTGTGGCTGGCTCCGGCGTTCTACTCATCCTGCTTGGACCTCACACAGGCAGACGACGACGTGGGGAGCTAAGGATCGGAGCACCATGGTCGTCACGCGGCCGTGGAGGAGAGCTCAGAGGACGGACGAGATCAAAAGACGCTGCACCCATGTAATCAAGTTGGAGGAGAGGGCGGCCTGTGGGCGTGGAGGGCGGCTTTGAGTGTGCCACGCACAATGACCTCGGGCATAAGCACGCCCAGCTGTTGCCCATCACG
The DNA here is from genome assembly GCA_011799875.1 of Thinopyrum elongatum. NCBI lineage: Eukaryota > Viridiplantae > Streptophyta > Magnoliopsida > Poales > Poaceae > Thinopyrum > Thinopyrum elongatum. The sequence continues at coordinate 168,026,530 of CM022298.1, forward strand.
GAGCCAGTCCAGGCAACAGAAGATGACGTGCCATTGCAGCTTGTGCGAATCCATCTAGATCTCGCCGCCGATGGGGAGGCCGCGGTGGTGGTGGTTGGGTGTTGCCGTGACGCGTGGAGGTGTTGCTAGGCAACGACGACGACAGCGTGGTGGATTGCTAGCTGCCGGTGCTCGATCCGTGCAAGAGAGAAATACCGCCAGGGAGAGGAGGAGATAATCAGAGGACGGCCAAGGATCGAACAAATCATGAAATATGTGCGTGTGTGTGCGTGCGTGCGGGAGAAGTGGGCGGTGCGTCACTGCCTTACTTGACGTGCTCCTCTATTTCTGTCCAGGTTGAGTTGTCGTGGTCATCAAGATCTCGCTACTTCATGTTGTGTGCATTGAGATGGGAGAGAAAAAACAGAAGAAAAAAAATACTTGGAGCAATGCATATTATGGTCCGCGGAGGAAAAAAGAGTTGTGTGTATGACCGAATTGGCTCGACGGTTTGAATTCCAGCTCGTTTCTTGGGGTTTCTTTTTCATGTGCTAGTTGGTTTCCTGTTTGGGGGTTTCTGTTCGTGCCCCAGTTGGTTTTCGGTTTGGGACGAACCTAAACATACCTGCTATTTGGACCAAAAATATGTAGATTTACTTTTCAATCCCAGTCGTCAATCTTTATGATTAACATAAAATTAACGGATATAAAGAGGTGACTTATGAAGGACTAAGAAAGCTTCCTTCTTTTAATATTAGGTATAGATATAGATTAGTAGCATGCTCATTATTTTCTCCCACCCCCTTTAATAACTAATCATGTTATAACCCATTATTGCTATGTTATTGTTTTGCCTTGATGTATTTTATTGTTGTGAGCTTGCGAGTACATTCAAAGTACTTACCTGATGTGTCATGCCAGATGCAGGTGATGCCGTGATTGCATGTCGAGGATCCCGAATACGCGCACTAGGAGATGTCCCAGTCAGTGTTCCTACGCAGTGGAGTACACCACTGTCGTGTTGTTCTGCTGCGACAAGTTATTTTGGCTTCTAGCATAGGACTACCTTAGTAGGTGTAGTGCCTTTGTGCCTTTGAAAACCTTGTAATCAGAACCCTTGTACCCCTATCATTTGCAATAAAGAGTTGTTCAGTTCTATGCTAAGTAGTATCGTGTTCCAGAAGACTCGATCTCTGGGCTGGAACAAGGGGCTTTCTGGTACTCTGAGCCGGGGTGCCACACAAGCTACACATTGTCAACCTTGAGCTTATTGCACCCCTCGGTCTTACGACTAAGTACCCGATGAACCGCAGCCTCTTGAGATTCGGCATGGCGAGCGTTTTCTCGAGCCTGATTCAGGTCCTTCTCGAGTTGGCATATGGTCTCGGCTGCTAATAATTGGCATGGGGTTAGATACCTAGATAGATTTTTCATGATAATTCAATTTCAAATCCTACGATGCGCCTCACGGGTGAATTTCTTCACATCCTCCACCTCCTTCTGATAGTCGGCAAGCTAGGTCTTGACCTGCGCCAGCTCCTCTAACAATTGTTGGACCTTCTGTTGAGACGCCTGCATAAAGCATCTTGATTGGAATTAAACAAAGAAGTCGACCCTTAGTTCAGCCACTTGTGCCCGACCGAAGGCTCATGGGCTACTGGATTTATCGCTCTTATGCAATGATGTGTGAATTAAAACATGTAAAATTATACAGACCCTCTGGCCGAGCATAGCTGCTTAGCCGATGGCTCGGGGGCTACTTCACTTTGCGCTTTTCTTGCATTAACTCCTTGGCCGCAATAGAACCTCGGGGATTTCCTTACGAGAGGGTATTACTTCGGTGAATGCTAAGATTAATTCAACATACACCTCGGGGGCCACTGAGTTCACTGGAGAGTCCAATTCCTTAAAAGGATCAAGCTTTGCTTACCTGCAGGTCCCCGGCCAACATATCAGCGGCCTCCTCCAGCCCCATTCGTGTCACACCGAGATGCGCATCCACCGTCTGGAGGGCATTAAACTGTTGGTCCCAAAATATGGGATTAACCAGAGATACCCTCCTCGCTCGATGATGCATGATACTCTCGGCCTCGGAAGGAGTCGCAGAGTGCTTTGATGACCCGCAAGTATTGGGGGTCAATCGTAGTCCTTTCGATAAGTAAGAGTGTCGAACCCAACAAGGAGCAGAAGGAAATGACAAGTGGTTTTCAGCAAGGTATTTTCTGCAAGCACTGAAATAGTCGGTAACAGGTAGTTTCATAGTAAGATAATTTGTAACGGACAAGTAACGGTAACGGTAAATAAGGTGCAGCAAGGTAGCCCAATCCTTTTGTGGCAAAGGACAGGACAAAACGGTCTCTTATAATAAGCAAAGCGTTCTTGAGGCCACACGGGAATTTCATCTAGTCGGTTTCATCATGTTGGTTTGATTCGCGTTCGCTACTTTGATAATTTGATATGTGGGTGGACCAGTGCTTGGGTGTTGTTCTTACTTGAACAAACCTCCCACTTATGATTAACCCCCTCGCAAGCATCCGCAACTACGAGAAAAGTATTAAGATAAAATCTAACCATAGCATTAAACATTTGGATTCAAATCGGTCCCTTACGAAGTAGCGCATAAACTAGGGTTTAAACTTCTGTCACTCTAGAAACCCATCATCTAATAACTACTCCACAATGCATTCCCTTAGGCCCAAAGATGGTGAAGTGCCATGTAGTCAACCTTCACATGACACCACTAAGGGAATCATGTGACGACCCCGGCTTAATCGTGCACTAACCATACACGCAAATGCACACGATCAAGCCTAAGGACTCACTTGAAGATATCACAACAACTCTAAAACATAAATAAATTCATACAAGCTTTATATTACAAGCCAGGGCCTCGAGGGCTCGAATACATAGCTCGATGGCATACAAGCGTCAGCGGAAGCATTAGATATCTGGGTACAGATATATTACAGAGAGAGAAATAGGCCTTCACAGAGGCGGGGTAAAATAAAATACTACGATCGAAAGGCGTAGGCCTCCTGCCCTGGACCCTCCGATCCTACTCCTGGTCGTCAGTCGGCTCCTCGTAGTAGTAGTACTCGCCAGGCGGGTAGTAGTACTGGTCGTCGGTTGGGGCGTCTGGCTCAGGGGCTCCGTCGTCTGGTGGCATCAATTGGATATGGGGGAAAAAGAAAATAAAGCAAACGTGAGTACTCATCCGAAGTACTCAGCAAGCAAGGATCTACACTACATATGCATCATTGTCAAAGGAATGGCTGTATATGTGGACTGGGCTGCAGAAATGCCAGAATAGAGGGGGAAAGCCTAGACATATCGAAGACTAGCATCTTCAACAATCTTAGACAGTCTTGCAGCAATAGAAGAGAACAGATGAACATAATGTAAAGTAGTAGTAGTAGTATCATCAACCTCGACCTGAGATCCTTTCTCGACTCCCTGCGAGAAAGCAATCCCAGAGCCGTACTATCCAGTTCTCATCACATGTTCTAGTTGTACCGATCGGGATACAACTCCGAGTGTCCATTACCGTAGGACAAGCTATCGATAGAAGTTTCTTCCCTGCAGGGGTGCACCAACTTACCCACCACGCTCGCTAAACTCTAGCCGGACACACTTTACTGGGTCATGCCCGGCCTCGGCTAAGCAACACGCTGCAACCCGACCGAATACCTAACAAAGAGGTCAGCACGCCGGACTAACCTATGCCCCCAGGGGTCTTGGGCCATCGCCCCGGGAACTCCTGCACGTTACGTGCACCGCCGGTGAGTAGACCTAGCAACCCCTTATACAAGCATAGTCGCGTTCCCAGTCCAACCCAGCGTGTGCCGCATCAGTCGCTGACGTCCATTAAGCTCTGGCTGAAGTATACGACGCAGAACGCCCATACTATGCCCACGTGATGGTTAGTGCTATCGGGCCAGAGGCCCCTCGGATCAAATATCCAAACCATAGTGGATTAGGAGCGCGCGGAAACGAGCAGAGACTCACGATCGATGTGACCCCGTCGCCCCGTCTCGAGGACTTGCGGCAAGGGCTAAGAATGCCCGGCCACGCCTCGTAGTTATCTCGCGGGCACCATCCAGGTCAACCCGACTCCACATCACTTCGCATTGAGCTCGCGCGGGTACCCCTCAGGGCCGACCCGTCTTTAGTATCATGGTTCATAGTCAAGTCATAATATCCAAGGTAACTGTGTGTCTGACACCGAAGGGAACCCTGAGGAATCACCCTCGATGGAATTCCCGCTCGATGTTATCATCAAGGTGAACGAAGGAGGAATCACCCTCGAGGTCCACACTTGAGGAGTTGCGCGACGATGTCGTTATCGGGGGTGGTGTAGGAGGAATCACCCTCGCTTACCACGACCGAGTAACTAACCTACAAGGTTAACATCAGAAGTGCTGACGAGGTATCACCCTCGGCACTCGACGGTAACCCAGCAGTGTCGGCAACTAAGGGGAAGTGATGTGCGGTGCCAGGGTCTGGTCTTCAATCCCGATGATCGGGTCTTCTGATATCCAGCAGGGCAGTCGGGATCCAGTGGGGGTCTCTGTCGTGTCTCTACCCAGCCTATACTAAGCAGTCTAGGATAACCAGTAAGGTAGCAAGGCAGGGTACAATAATCAGGCTATGCAACAGATATAGGAAAATAGTAGCAGTGGCAGTTCTAATGCAAGCATAAGAGAGAAGAGAATAGGCGATATAGGCATGCTCAAAATGGGGGTGCTTGCCTGTTTGCTCTGGGGCAAGGGCAAGGTCGTCGGTGGTGTCGTCGGGGACGTAGTCGTACTCCTGAGCTGCGTCTGCCTCGGGAGCTATGTCAACGTCGGGGTCTACCGAGAGAGAAGAGGGGGAAGAAACAGGTAAACATAATGCAAACAATTGCAATACGGTGCGTGTGATGCTATGATGCAGTGCAGGGTTGCCTAAATATGCATCTAAGTCATTTTAGTTATTTTTAGAATTATTCTGGGATTTAATATCCGATGTGTGTGCACTATTCATCTGCCGGATTCGGGTCCGGAGTTACGAGTTCTTCTACGTAGGGGGTTCCGATGAAGAAACGGACGGCACGATAAGACTCGTCTCGTCGTTCTGAGCAACTTTCATGTTTTAACTTTTTCGATCCGAGCTACGGTTTAAAAGTTATTAATTTTTAAAGATTATTTGAATTTCTGGAATTTATTTATTTATCAAAAATTGAATTATGACATCAGCATTGCGTCACAGTGACGTCAGCAGGTCAACTGCGGTTGACCAGGGTCAAACCTGACATGTGGGACCCACATGTCAGTCTCTGTTTATCTTAACAGTGAATTAACTTAATCCACAGGGTTAATTAGGGGTGTGGGCCCCATCTGTCAGCGAGAGATTAGTTTAATTAACTTATTTAACATTTCTTTTTCTTTTAAATCTTTTAATTAGCGCGGGGCCCACACGTCAGTGGCACTGTGCTGCCACGTCAGCGCGTTGACTGGTCAAACCAGTCAACGGGGGCCCCTGGGCCCACGGCCAGTGTCGCTGACCGGTGGGGCCGGCCAGCCACGTCGGCGCCGGCGCCGGAGTTGCGCCGGCGACCAATTGCGCGGCGGCCGATCGCCGGAGGCGGCCGGAAATGCTCTACGGGGCACCGTTCGACCCGTGGTTAGGTTCTTTCGAACGGGCGTTCAACGCCGCGTCCAACCGTGGCGGTGGCGCAGCCGGACTTGGCCAGAAACGCGATGAAAACGAAACTACGGCGCGCAGCAGCTCGAGCGCGAGGCCTAGGCGTGTTCTACGCGATGCGGTGAGTGCGTTCGACTCGACCCCGAGCTCGTTGGGTCACCGGAGGCTTGCCGACGACGGGCTTCGCGGCGACAGGCTCGGGTTCGCGTGGAGAAGCTGCCAGCGCGTTCGTGCGGAGCCACAGAGAGATGAGGAGGGAGGAGTGGCTCACAGTGAAGGCGCACGGTGGCCCGGTGACAGATTAGGAGCCGCAGAGACGTCGCCAGGGACGAGGACGAACAGCGGCGACCCGAGGTTGAAGACGAAGCTCGTGGGCGAAGCAGCGCTCCTCCGCTCCGTCCAATTGCTCCAGAGGACGCAGTCGACCACGGGGCTCCTCCCAGGCACGCTCAGATGACGCGGGGAGGCCGGTGACCACGGCGGTGGCGGATCGCGGCGACAGGTGCGCTCGGCCACCGGATCTGAGAAGGGAGAGAGGCGGAGCGAGCGAGAGGAGAAGGGGGAGAATGACGGAGAGGCCGGGGTGGAGTGGAGGGGCGTCGGCCTTATCCCCTCCGCGCCATGTATCGTCGGTGGACGGCGACGTGTTGGGGCCGCGCCGGCGCGCGCGCGCTCGACCAGCGGGAGAACGACAGCGTGAGGGAGAGATGTGAGTGGGCCTGCTGGGCCGGGGTTCGGAGCACTGTGCACTAAGGCCCAGTGCACAATGCCTCGTTTTTATTTTTCTGTTTTTGTTTCTCTTTTTCTTTATTTCATTTCCTGTTTCGAAATAGTTAGAGCACTTTTGCATTTTTGTAAAATGTGGGACTTAGTCCAAATATTACAGTGCCATTTTAGCCCTCACCAAAAAGTGATTTGGACAGAGTTGGAATTCATTAGAAGCTGAAAAGAATTTAAATGGATTTGAATATTCTGTTTTGGTGCTGTTTCATCTTTTTAGAGTCACTTATCTAACTCCAACTTCAATGATGATGATTTTACAAATGTTCCTGGATTATTTGCCATTTAATGAACATTTTCCCAACAGAGTTTGATCAACTTCATATTTCACTTTTGAATTTGAATTGATTTTCAGATGTGAATTTGAATTGGATCATTAACCCATATGACTTGGCACTGCAAATGATCATGACTTGGCAAATTTAACAGAGTGTCACAGAGCTTATTACAAGGGGGTGTTACAAGTTCTCCTCCTCTAAAAGAAATTCTCGTCCCGAGAATTTAGGAGGTAGAAGGGAAAAGTCCGGGATATTCTTCCCGAAGATGATCCTCGCGTTCCCAAGTGGCTTCATCTTCAGTATGATTCGACAACTGCACTTTCAGGAACTTGGTCGTCTTCTGACGAGTTCGACGTTTAGATTCGTCGAGGATGCGGATCGGATGCTCCTTATAGGAAAGATCATCTTGTAGCTCGAGCATCTCATGATCCACTGCACGGTGCGGGGATTCCTTGAAGCACTTACGGAGTTGCGACACGTGGAAGACATCATGAATATGAGAGAACTATGGCGGCAACTCCAATTTATATGCCACCTGTCCGCGTCTAGCCACGATGCGGAAAGGACCAATATAGCGAGGAGCTAGCTTGCCCTTGATTCCGAAACGACGGGTGCCCTTCATTGGAGTGACACGGAGATAAGCTTGATCACCAGGTTGATAGATCACACCCCATCGCTTGTGATCATAATTACTCTTCTGACGGTCTTGAGCTGCTTTGAGGTTCTCCCGGACAATTCGGACTTGTTCTTCGGCATGTTGAATAATGTCCGGTCCAACAAGAGGTCGTTCCCCAGTTTCTGACCAATTCAGAGGGGTTCGACATTTACGACCATAAAGAACCTCAAAGGGGGCCATTTTTAAGCTGGCTTGGTTGCTGTTGTTATAAGAGAACTCGGCATACGGGAGAGATTCCTCCCATTTCTTACCGAAGGATATAACACAAGCTCGAAGCATATCTTCAAGCACTTGATTAACGCGCTCAACTTGGCCTTGAGATTGGGGATGATAAGCTGAACTCCAGGTAATATGAGTTCCCATTGCTTTCTGGAAACTTTCCCAGAAATGGCCAGTGAAAATGCTGCCACGGTCTGAACTGATTTCTTTGGAAATACCATGAAGTGAAACAATTCTAGAGATATATAGGTCTGCCAACTGACTAGCAGTAATAGTCTCCTTAACTGGCAGAAAGTGTGCAACCTTGGAGAGTTGGTCAACGACAACAAGAATAGCATCGTGACCCTTCTGAGACTTGGGAAGACCAGTAATGAAGTCCATTTGCACTTTATCCCACTTCCATAGAGGAATAGGGAGCGGTTGCAGAATTCCTGCAGGTTTCTGATGTTCTGCCTTGACGCGACGACAAACGTCACACTCGGCAACATAACGAGCAATATCTTGCTTCATTCTAGACCACCAGTACCTTTGACGAAGATCTCGATACATTTTGGTACTACCCGGATGGATAGATAGCGGTGTATCATGGGCCTCCTTCATGACTTTGTCAGTCATCAGCTCGAAGCGAGGTACTACGATGCGGTCTCTGAAATACAAGGTTCCATCTTCAGCAATCGAGAAATCCCTGTACTTATCAAGGTGAAGTTCTTTCTTCATCAGATCGATTTCAGCATCTTTGGTTTGCGCTTCTTTAACAGTCTTCTCAAGATCTCGTTGTATCACAAGGTTATTAAGAGAACCCTGCGGAACGATACATACGTTCAACTTGCGCAGTTCTTCATATAGCTGGGGTTGAGCTTGCTTAACCATGAGGTTATTGCAATAGGACTTGCGGCTCAAGGCATCAGCCATTACATTAGCCTTGCCAGGAGTATAATAAATACCACAGTCATAGTCCGTAATTGTTTCCAACCATCGTTGTTGACGAAGATTAAGATCCGGTTGGGTGAACAAATACTTCAGACTCTGATGATCGGTATAAATCTCACACCGATTACCAAGAAGGTAGTGTCGCCACTGTTTCAAAGCATAGATCACGGCAGCGAGTTCGAGATCATGCACTGGATAGTTTTCTTCATGCGGACGCAACTGTCGTGAGGCATATGCAATTACTTTACGCTCTTGCATTAGGACACAGCCTAATCCCTGACGAGAGGCGTCGCAAAGTCAATGACAAACTCGACAGCTCTAGCAGGGGGTGTTCCTGGAAGTTCTTCTGGGAAAACATCCTGGAATTCGCAGACAACTGGAACGTTTTCGATCCCCTCAAGCGGAGAAGCATTCAACGCATTCAAGACATAAATCAGAGCCTCGGCGTTCTGAGTGGTATGAGCACGGTAATTCACCAACTCATTTGACGATGAGAAGTATAACAGATCTCGAAGAGAAAGGTTAAACAAAACAATGGAAAGGAAAATGATTATCAGACTAATTAGATCAATGACAGGGAAATCACACAGAAATCCAGCTCTCCGGGTGGACGGAATTTACGAGATCCTAAGTGTCGGTGTTAGTAAATTTATTAAACCCGAATAGAAGAGAGATCAGAGTCCCAGAGTATAGACGAGGAATAAAAGATCCTAATACCACCCAGTTGGCGACGTGGGCCCGTAAGCCACACAGCCAAGTTAGTAAAACAGTTTTCGACCACTAGACTCAACTTCGGCCAAGGAATTGGGAAGGGGGACTCCTAGAGGCAGTCGGCTCTGATACCAACCTGTGACGACCCCGGCTTAATCGTGCACTAACCATACACGCAAATGCACACGATCAAGCCTAAGGACTCACTTGAAGATATCACAACACAACTCTAAAACATAAATAGATTCATACAAGCTTTATATTACAAGCCAGGGCCTCGAGGGCTCGAATACATAGCTCGATGGCATACAAGCGTCAGCGGAAGCATTAGATATCTGGGTACAGATATATTACAAAGAGAGAAATAGGCCTTCACAGAGGCGGGGTAAAATAAAATACTACGATCGAAAGGCGTAGGCCTCCTGCCCTGGACCCTCCGATCCTACTCCTGGTCGTCAGTCGGCTCCTCGTAGTAGTAGTACTCGCCAGGCGGGTAGTAGTACTGGTCGTCGGCTGGGGCGTCTGGCTCAGGGGCTCCGTCGTCTGGTGGCATCAATTGGATATGGGGGAAAAAAGAAAATAAAGCAAACGTGAGTACTCATCCGAAGTACTCAGCAAGCAAGGATCTACACTACATATGCATCATTGTCAAAGGAATGGCTGTATATGTGGACTGGGCTGCAGAAATGCCAGAATAGAGGGGGAAAGCCTAGACCTATCGAAGACTAGCATTTTCAACAATCTTCGACAGTCTTGCAGCAATAGAAGAGAACAGATGAACATAATGTAAAGTAGTAGTAGTAGTATCATCAACCTCGACCTGAGATCCTTTCTCGACTCCCTGCGAGAAAGCAATCCCAGAGCCGCACTATCCAGTTCTCATCACATGTTCTAGTTGTACCGATCGGGATACAACTCCGAGTGTCCGTTACCGTAGGACAGGCTATCGATAGAAGTTTCTTCCCTGCAGGGGTGCACCAACTTACCCACCACGCTCGCTAAACTCTGGCCGGAGACACTTTACTGGGTCATGCCCGGCCTCGGCTAAGCAACACGCCGCAACCCGACCGAATACCTAACAGAGAGGTCAGCACGCCGGACTAACCTATGCCCCCAGGGGTCTTGGGCCATCGCCCCGGGAACTCCTGCACGTTACGTGCACCGCCGGTGAGCAGACCTAGCAACCCCTTATACAAGCGCGGTCGCGTTCCCAGTCCAACCCAGCGTGTGCCGCATCAGTCACTGACGTCCATTAAGCTCTGGCTGAAGTATACGACGCAGAACACCCATACTATGCCCACGTGATGGTTAGTGCTATCGGGCCAGAGGCCCCTCGGATCAAATATCCAAACCGTAGTGGATTAGGAGCACGCGGAAACGAGCAGAGACTCACGATCGATGTGACCCCGTCGCCCCGTCTTGAGGACTTGTGGCAAGGGCTAAGAATGCCCGGCCACGCCTCGTAGTTATCTCACGGGCACCATCCAGGTCAACCCGACTCCACATCACTTCGCATTGAGCTCGTGCGGGTACCCCTCAGGGCCGACCCGTCTTTAGTATCATGGTTCATAGTCAAGTCATAATATCCAAGGTAACTGTGTGTCTGACACCGAAGGGAACCCTGAGGAATCACCCTCGATGGAATTCCCGCTCGATGTTATCATCAAGGTGAACGAAGGAGGAATCACCCTCGAGGTCCACACTTTAGGAGTTGCACGACGATGTCGTTATCGGGGGTGGTGTAGGAGGAATCACCCTCGCTTACCACGACCGAGTAACTAACCTACAAGGTTAACATCAGAAGTGTTGACGAGGTATCACCCTCGGCACTCGACGGTAACCCAGCAGTGTCGGCAACTAAGGGGAAGTGATCTACGGTGCCAGGGTCTGGTCTTCAATCCCGATGATCGGGTCTTCTGATATCCAGCAGGGCAGTCGGGATCCAGTGGGGGTCTCTGCCGTGTCTCTACCCAGCCTATACTAAGCAGTCTAGGATAACCAGTAAGGTAGCAAGGCAGGGTACAATAATCAGGCTATGCAACAGATATAGGAAAACAGTAGCAGTAGCAGTTCTAATGCAAGCATAAGAGAGAAGAGAATTGGCGATATAGGCATGCTCAAAATGGGGGTGCTTGCCTGTTTGCTCTGGGGCAAGGGCAAGGTCGTCGGTGGTGTCGTCGGGGACGTAGTCGTACTCCTGAGCTGCGTCTGCCTCGGGAGCTATGTCAACGTCGGGGTCTACCGAGAGAGAAGAGGGGGAAGAAACAGGTAAACATAATGCAAACAATTGCAATACGGTGCGTGTGATGCTATGATGCAGTGCAGGGTTGCCTAAATATGCATCTAAGTCATTTTAGTTATTTTTAGAATTATTCTGGGATTTAATATTCGATGTGTGTGCACTATTCATCTACCGGGTTCGGGTCCGGAGTTACGAGTTCTTCTACGTAGGGGGTTCCGATGTAGAAATAGACGGCACGATAAGACTCGTCTCGTCGTTCTGAGCAACTTTCATGTTTTAACTTTTTCGATCCGAGCTACGGTTTAAAAGTTATTAATTTTTAAAGATTATTTGAATTTCTGGAAATTATTTATTTATCAGAAAATGAATTATGACATCAGCATTTCGTCACAGTGACGTCAGCAGGTCAACTACGGTTGACCAGGGTCAAACCTGACATGTGGGACCCACATGTCAGTCTCTGTTTATCTTAACAGTGAATTAACTTAATCCACAGGGTTAATTAGGGGTGTGGGCCCCATCTGTCAGCAAGAGATTAGTTTAATTAACTTATTTAACATTTCTTTTTCTTTTAAATCTTTTAATTAGCGCGGGGCCCACACGTCAGTGGCACTGTGCTGCCACGTCAGCGCGTTGACTGGTCAAACCAGTCAACGGGGGCCCCTGGGCCCACAGCCAGTGTCGCTGACCGGTGGGGCCGGCCAGCCACGTCGGCGCCGGCGACCAATTGCGCGGCGGCCGATCGCCGAAGGCGGCCGGAAATGCTCTACGGGGCACCGTTCGACCCGTGGTTAGGTTCTTTCGAACGGGCGTTCAACGCCGCATCCAACCGTGGCGGTGGTGCAGCCGGACTTGGCCGGAAACGGCGCCGGCAACGAGCAAAAGCGGCGGCGTATTTGGGCCTACGATGAAAACGAAACTACGGCGCGCAGCAGCTCGAGCGCGAGGCCTAGGCGTGTTCTACGCGATGCGGTGAGTGCGTTCGACTCGACCCCGAGCTCGTTGGGTCACCGGAGGCTTGCCGGCGACGGGCTTCGCGGCGATGGGCTTGGGTTCGCGTGGAGAAGCTGCCAGCGCGTTCGTGCGGAGGCACAGAGAGATGAGGAGGGAGGAGTGGCTCACAGTGAAGGCGCACGGTGGCCCGGTGACAGATTAGGAGCCGCAGAGACGTCGCCGGGGACGAGGACGAACATCGGCGACCCGAGGTTGAAGACGAAGCTCGTGGGAGAAGCAGCGCTCCTCCGCTCCGTCCAATTGCTCCAGAGGACGCAGTCGACCACGGGGCTCCTCCTAGGCACGCTCAGACGACGCGGGGAGGCCGGTGACCACGGCGGTGGCGGATCGCGGCGACAGGGGCGCTCGGCCACCGGATCTGAGAAGGGGAGAGAGGCGGAGCGAGCGAGAGGAGAAGGGGGAGAATGACGGAGAGGCCGAGGTGGAGTGGAGGGGCGTCGGCCTTATCCCCTCCGCGCCTTGTATCGTCGGTGGACGGCGATGTGTCGGCGCCGCGCCGGCGCGCGCGCGCTCGACCAGCGGGAGAACGACAGCGCGAGGGAGAGAGGTGAGTGGGCCTGCTGGGCCGGGGTTCGGGGCACTGTGCACTAAAGCCCAGTGCACAGTGCCTCGTTTTTATTTTTCTGTTTTTGTTTCTCTTTTTCTTTATTTCATTTCCTGTTTCGAAATAGTTAGAGTACTTTTGCATTTTTGTAAAATGTGGGACTTAGTCCAAATATTACAATGCCATTTTAGCCCTCACCAAAAAGTGATTTGGACAGAGTTGGAATTCATTAGAAGCTGAAAAGAATTTAAATGGATTTGAATATTCTGTTTTGGAGTTGTTTCATCTTGTTAGAGTCACTTATCTAACTCCAACTTCAATGATGATGATTTTACAAATGTTCCTGGATTATTTGCCATTTAATGAACATTTTCCCAACAGAGTTTGATCAACTTCATATTTCACTTTTGAATTTGAATTGATTTTCAGATGTGAATTTGAATTGGATCATTAACCCATATGACTTGGCACTGCAAATGATCATGACTTGGCAAATTTAACAGAGTGTCACAGAGCTTATTACAAGGGGGTGTTACAAATCACAACATACATATCATCAAAATATCGAACACATATCAAGTTCACACGATTACTTGCAACATGATTTCTCCCATGACCTCAAGAAGAAAAGTAACTACTCACAAATGGTATTCATGCTCAAGATCAGAGGGGTATTAAATAGCATAATGGATCTGAACATATAATCTTCCACCAAATAAACAATATAGTAATCAACTACAAGATGTAATCAACACTACTAGTCACCCACAGGTACCAATCTGAGGTTCCGGTACAAAGATTGAACAAAAGAGATGAACTAGGGTTTGAGAGGAGATGGTGTTGTTGAAGATGTTGATGGAGATTGGCCTCCCAAAGATGAGAGGGTTGTTGGTGATGACGATGGCTTTGATTTTCCCCTCCGGGAGGGAAGTTCCCCCAGCGGAATTGCTCCGCCGGAGGGCAAAAGTGCTCCTGCCCAAGTTCTGCCTCAAGACGGCGGCGCTCCTTCTCGAAAGTCCTCTCCTTATTTTTTATTGGTCAAAATGAATTATATACCAGAAGATGGGCACCGGAGGTGGGCCGGGCTGGCCACAACCCACCAGGGCGCGCCTGCGGGGCCTGGCGCGCCCTGGTGTCTTGTGGTCACCAGGTGCCCCTCCTCCGGTTGTTATTTGCTCCAGTATTTTTTATATATTTCAAAATAATTCTTCGTAAATTTTCAGCTCATTTGGAGTTGTGCAAAATAGGTCGCTGTGATGTAGCTTTTTCAGGTCCAGAATTCCAGCTGCCGGCATTCTCCCTCTTTGTGTAAACCTTGCATTTTATGAGAGAAAAGGTATTAGAATTACTCCATAAAGCATTATTATGCATAAAAACTTTATAAATAATAGTAGGAAAACATGATGCAAAGTGGGCGTATCAACTCCCCCAAGCTTAGACCTCGCTTGTCCTCAAGCCAAAAACCGACATCGAAAAACATGTCCACATGCTTAGAGAGAGAGGTGTCGATAAAAACAAAATACGGACATAGTAGCATCATGCTTATTATTATAACAGCAACAAACTTTATCGTAAAACTTTATCACATTACTTTATCATATAACTTCTCATGAACAAGTAACAATTCATCACAACATCGAAGTAAAAGCATAAACTCTATTGAAAACCAACAAACTATGTTCTAAGTGAACTTTGCAACTACAATTCATCATCTTTTCAGGAATGGTCTCGTATCAGAGCCTTTCGGCAAGTCCACATACTCAACCATCATTTAATCTTCTATGATTGCTAACACTCACAACATATCCATGAGCAAAAAGTTTCAACCGGACACATAGAAAGATAGGGGTTATAGTTTTGCCTCCCAACGTATTCACCTCAAGGGTGATGTCAACAATAATAACTCATGCTCACTCATACCGAACTGGATATATGTGCCTAGATCTTTCCTCATCACATGATGCTTGAAAAAAGAAAAAAGAAAAAGGAATAGGGAAGAATACTTTGACTCTTGCATGAAAAGTAAATACATAAAGTAAAAGATAGGCCCTTCGCAAAGGGAAGCAGAGGTTGTCGTGCGCTTTTTGGTTTGTATGCTCAATCTCCTAATGAAAAATAACGTCACATTATATTGCCCCTTATGATAGCAAGCTTTATCATGCAGTCTGTCGCTTTTATTACTTTGCCATCACAAGTTCGTACAATGCTCAATTTTCTCTTACACTAAATGGTCAAACACATTTAGAAGCAATTTTTATTTCCTTATTGCACCGATGACAACTTACTTGAAGGATCTTGCTCAATCCATAGGTAGGTATGGTGGACTCTCAAAACAAGATTTGGGTTTAAGGGTTTTTTGGATGCACAAGTAGTATTTCTACTTAGTGCGGATTTTGGGCTAGCAAAGATATTAGGCAAGCACCACATGTTGAAGGATCTATGACATTATAACTTCTATGTGAATATGAACAAACATAAATCATTATGTTGTATTCCTTGTCCAACGTCAACAATTTTGGCATATAATATTTAATGAGAGCTCACAATCATAAAAGCTGTCCAAGATAGTGTATTTGCATGTGAATCTTCTCTTCCCTTATTAATTCTTTCATGAATTGCATCATTGACCAATGCTATGTTTGTCAACTTTCAACAAATTTTACCACTTGTACTTTTCCTTATGTGATGTCATTACTTACCATAAGATTAGCATATGATCTTTTTCATTATTTTATTTTATTTGATTGAAACAAAAAAAGGTAAAGAAGCAAAACTCAAACTAAACTTTATTATATAACTCTCACTCGATTACATAGATAGATAGATCACGAAACTAAGACTAAAAAATAAACCATGCTAAACTTTTATTCAACTAATTCAAGAGATAACTAAAGATCGAACTAAGATAGATAAAGGTAATGAAAGTGATGGTGATACGATACCGGGGCACCTCCCCCAAGCTTGGCAAAAGCCAAGGGGAGTGCCCATACCCATGTACTCAAATCTTCTTTGGTGGTGAAGATGATGATGGTGGTGGTGATGAGGTAGTGGTGTCACACTTCAAGCTTAATAGGTACTCCAATCGACGAATGATGCTCCGGAGGGCAATGATTTGCTCTTGCAACAAAATATTTTCGCGAGTGAGATATTTATTCTGAACACGAGCCGTTTCAAAGGCCCTAAAAGCTTCAATTTCAGTAGGGGTGAGATGTTTGTAATATGGTTGAAGGATATCTTCTTCTTCCTCTATTAGCATGGCCTGCCCTCCTGCTTGATCTTGATCTCCCGCAGCTTCCTTGCCCTTGTCCTCCTTGGTGGCTTCTTTAGGTCCTTCTCTTTTCAGTTCCATCTCATCAACCAAGCATCTTCTTCTACGTTGTTGGAGGAGGGAGAAGACATGATGTCTGGCTTGCTGGATCTGACAGAAAAATAGCTCGAAACAAGAACAGAAGATTTCTCTGCGATGCGGTGGCCAATACGTCCGGGGGGTATATAAAGATTTTTTTATCTTGGGAAACAAGCAAACGGAAGGAAAACGGAGTCGGGAAGGTGCCCGAGGGGGGCACAACCCACCAGGGTGCGCCAGGGAGGGCAGGCGCGCCCTGGTGTATCGTGCTCACCTCGGTTGCCTTCTTGGTTGTTTCTTGTTTTCCTAATTTTTCTAATATTCCAAAATTAACAGAAAATATTTTTGTGGATTTTTTGGAGTCCGTTTACTTACGTATCACGTACCTCCTCTTTTTTAGGGTTCTGGAGTGTTCTGGAAGGTTTCTTTTATGTGTTCCTCCGGTGTCATGGTTTGGATAATATTGGTTTCAACATTAATAAGTGTACCTGAGATATAGTGCTTAATTCTTTGCCGATTAACTACCTTTAGATTAGTGCCTTCAGCATTATTGATCTTTATAGCTCCAGAACGATAAACTTCTTCGATGATATATGGTCCTTCCCATTTGGAAAGAGGTTTTCCTGCAAAGAATCTAAAATGAGAGGTACAAAAGAACATATTCACCAACTTTGAATTCCTGCTTTTGGATTCTTTTGTCATGCCACCTTTTAACTTTTTCTTTGAATAGTTTTGCATTTTCATAGGCTTGGGTTCTCCATTCATCTAGTGAGCTAATATCAAATAACCTCTTTTCACCGGCAAGTTTGAAATCATAGTTGAGTTCTTTAATTGCCCAATATGCTTTATATTCTAACTCAAGAGGCAAATGACAAGCTTTTCCATAAACCATTTTATATGGAGACATACCCATAGGATTTTTATATGCTGTTCTGTAGGCCCAAAGTGCATCATCTAATTTCTTAGACCAATTCTTTTGACACCTATTAATAGTTTTTTGTAATATTAATTTTATTTCTCTATTGCTAAGTTCAACTTGACCACTAGATTGAGGATGATAGGGTGAAGCAATTCCATGGTTAACATCATACTTAGCAAGCATTTTACGAAAAGCACCATGAATAAAATGTGAACCACAATCAGTCATTAAATATCTAGGGACTCCAAACCTTGGGAAAATAACTTCTTTAAGCATTTTAATGGAAGTGTTATGATCAGCACTACTAGTTGGAATAGCGTCTACCCACCTAGTGACATAATCTACAACAACCAATATATGAGTATACCCATTAGAGGAAGGAAAAGGTCCCATGTAATCAAAACCCCAAACATCAAATGGTTCAACAACAAGCGAATAATTCATAGGCATTTCCTGACGCTTACCAATATTACCTATCCTTTGACATTCATCACAAGATAAAACAAACTTATGGGCATCCTTGAAGAGAGTAGGCCAATAAAAACCAGATTGCAATACCTTGTGAGCAGTTCTATCTCCCGCATGATGTCCTCCATACGCTTTGGAGTGACATTTCCGTAGGATTTGTTCCTGTTCATGCTCAGGTACACAACGTCTAATAATACCGTCTACTCCTTCTTTATAAAGATGTGGGTCATCCCAAAAGTAATGTCTTAAATCATAGAAGAATTTTTTCTTTTGTTGGTATGTGAAACTAGGTGGTATGTATTTAGCAACAATATAATTAGCATAGTCAGCATACCAAGGAGTATTATGAGAAACATTTATTGCAGCTAGTTTTTCATCACGAAAGCTATCGTCAATAGGTAGTGGGTCATCAAGAATATTTTCTAACCTAGACAAGTTATCAGCTACGGGGTTCTCAGCTCCTTTCCTATCAGTGATATGTAAATCAAATTCTTGTAGCAAGAGAACCCACCTAATGAGTCTAAGTTTAGCATATTTCTTTTCCATAAGATATTTTATAGAAGCATGATTAGTGTGAATAATTACTTTGGAATCAACAATGTAAGATCTGAATTTATCACAAGCAAGCACAACTGCTAAAAATTATTTTTCAGTAGTAGCATAATTTCTTTGGGCACTGTCTAGAGTTTTGCTAGCATAATGGATAACATTTAATTTCTTATCAATTCTTTGTTCTAGAACAGCACCAACATGATAATCACTAGCATCACATATAATTTCAAAAGGCAAGTTCCAATCAGGTGGTTGAACTATAGGTGCAGAAGTTAAGGCTTACTTAAGTGTTTAGAAGGCTTCTACACAGTCATCATCAAAAACAAATGAAATATCCTTTCGTAAAAGATTTGTAAGACGCCTAGAAATTTTAGGGAAGTCTTTAATAAACCTCCTATAGAAGCCAACATGACGAAGGAAACTACGCCTTTAATATCTTTAGGACACGGTATTTTCTCAATTGCATCAACTTTAGCTTTATCCACCTCAATACCTTGTTCGGAAATTTTATGCCCCAAGACAATATCTTCATTAACCATAAAGTGGTACTTCTCCCAATTCAAGACAAGATTAGTTTGCTCACATCTCTGCAAAACTCGATCAAGGTTGCTTAAGCAATCATCAAAAGAAGTTCCGTAAACGGAAAAATCATCCATGAAGACCTCAACAATCTTTTCACAAAAATCAGAGAATATAGCAGTCATACATCTTTGAAAGGTAGCAGGTGCATTGCATAAACCAAAAGGCATACGTCTATAAGCATAGGTTCCAAAAGGACAAGTAAAGGTGGGTTTTTCTTGATCAGGTTGTGAAACAGGTATTTGAAAAAAACCAGAATATCCATCAAGAAAACAAAAGTGTGTGTGCTTAAATAGTCTTTCTAGCATTTGATCAATAAAAAGGCAGAGGGTAATGATCTTTTTGAGTAGCTTTATTTAATTTTCTAAAATCAATTACCATTCTATAGCCAGTGACGATTCTTTGTGGAATACGTTCATTTTTATCATTAGGAACAACAGTAATACCCCCTTCTTAGGGACACAATGAACGGGACTTACCCATCTACTATCGGCAATAGGATAGATTATATCTGCTTTCAGAATCTTTAATATTTCAGTTCTTACCACTTCTTTCATCTTAGGATTCAAGCGTCATTGGTGATCAACAACGGGTTTAGCATCAGGTTCCATATTAATCTTGTGTTGACAGAGAGTGGGATTAATGCCCTTAAGATCATCAAGAGTATACCCAATAGCAGCTTGGTGCTTCTTCAGAATTTTCAATAATCTTTCTTCTTCATGTTCTGAAAGGTTAGCACTAGTAATAATAGGATATATCTTTTTCTCATCGAGATAAGCATATTTCAAAGTGTCTGGCAATTGTTTTAATTCAAACACAGGATCACCTTTAGGTGGAGGAGGACCTCCCAGAGTTTCAATAGGCAAATTGTGTTTAAGCAGAGGTTGTTGTTCAAAGAATATTTTATCTATTTCATTTCTTTCACGCAAGTGCATATCATTTTCATGGTCGAGCAAATATTGTTCTAGTGGATCAGTAGGAGGCATAGCAATAGAAGCAAGACCAATTATTTCATCCTTACTAGGTAATTCTTTCTTATGAGGTTGTCTACTAAACTTGGAGAAATTAAACTCATGAGACTCATCACCAAAGCTAACACTGACAGTTTGTTTATGGCAATATATAGTGGCATTGATAGTGTTCAAGAAAGGACTACCAAAGATAATGGGACAAAAGTCATTTTGTGGGGAACCAAGAACTAGAAAATCAGTAGGGTATTTTATTTTCCCACACAAGACTTCAACATCTCTAACAATCCCAAATGGTGTGATGGTGTCTCTATTAGCAAGTTTAATAGTAACATCTATGTCTTCTATTTCAGCGGGTGCTATATCATTCATAATTTCTTGGTATAAGGTAAAACGAATAGCACTCAGGCTAGCACCTAAGTCACATAAACCATGATAACAGTGATCTCCTATTTTAACTAAGACAACAGGCATGCCAACAACAGGTCTATGTTTATCTTTTTCATCAGGTTTGGCAATTCTAGCAGCTTCATCACAGAAATAAATAACATGCCCATCAACATTTTCTACCAGGAGATCTTTAACCATAGCAACACTAGGTTCTACTTTGATTTGCTCAGAGGTTTTAGGTGCTTTAATATTACTTTTGTGAACCACAGTTGATACCTTAGCATGTTCCTTTACCCTAACAGGGAAAGGTGGTTTTTCAATATAAGCAGTAGGCACAACTGGATCAACATTATAAATGATAGTTTCATCTTTAGCTTTAACTGGTTCTTTAATTTCTTCTTTAATAGGGGGATGATATTTGAACCACTTCTCCTTAGGGAGATTAACATGAGTAGCAAATGATTCACAAAAAGAGGCTACTATCTCAGAGTCAAGTCCATATTTAGTGCTAAACTTGTGAAAAGCATCGGTATTCATAAAAGATTTAACACAATCATACTTAAGCTTAATACCTGACTCTTTACCTTCGTCGAGTTCCCAATCTTCAAAGTTGTGTTTAATTCTTTCCAAAAGATCCCACCTGAATTCAATAGGCTTCTTCATAAAAGAACCACTACAAGAAGTATCGAGCATGGATTGATCATCACGAGAAAGCCGAGCATAAAAGTTCTGAATAATAATTTCTCTCGAGAGCTCATGATTGGGGCATGAATATAACATTGACTTAATCCTCCCTCAAGCTAGAGCGATACTTTCTCCTTCACGAGGCCAAAAATTATATATATAATTCCAATCACGATGAACTAGATGCATAGGATAAATTTGTTGGTGAAATTCCAATTTCAATCGATTCCAGTTCCAAGATCCAATATCATCGCATAGCCTATACCATATCAATGATTTTTTCCTTCAAAGATAAAGGGAAAACCTTCTTCTTAGCTTCATCTCCGGGTAAACCTACAAGCTTAAATAATCCACAAATTTCATCCACATATATCAAGTGCATATCAAGATGTTCTGTTCTGTCTCCTGCATAAGGATTAGCTAGCAGTTGTTCTATCATACCTGAAGGAATTTCATAACCAATATTTTCAGTAGGTGCAATAGGTTGAGGGGAAACTAATTGTGCTTCCGATCGAGGTGAATACCCCGAACAAACCCCTCAAAGGATGGTTTTCCATAGTGACAAGTGATAATAAAAGTCAGCACGCAGTAATAATTTTTCCTTACCAAGAGCGCTTCACTCCCCGGCAACAGTGCCAGAAAAGATTCTTGATGGCCCACAAGTATAGGGGATCAATCTTAGTCATTTCGATAAGTAAGAGTGTCGAACCCAACAAGGAGCAGAAGGAAATGACAAGTGGTTTTCAGCAAGGTATTTTCTGCAAGCACTGAAATAGTCGGTAACAGGTAGTTTGGTAGCAAGATAATTTGTAACAGACTAGTAACAGTAATGGTAAATAAGGTGCAGCAAGGTAGCCCAATCCTTTTGTGCCAAAGGACAGGCCAAAACAGTCTCTTATAATAAGCAAAGCGTTCTTGAGGGCACGGGAATTTCATCTAGTCACTTTCATTATGTTGGTTTGATTCACGTTCACTACTTTGATAATTTGATATGTGGGTGGACCAGTGCTTGGGTGCTGTTCTTACTTGAACAAACCTCCCACTTATGATTAACCCCCTCGCAAGCATCCGCAACTACGAGAAAAGTATTAAGATAAAATCTAACCATAGTATTAAGCATTTGGATCCAAATCGGTCCCTTACGAAGTAGCGCATAAACTAGAGTTTAAGCTTCTGTCACTCTAGCAACCCATCATATAATAACTACTCCACAATGCATTCCCTTAGGCCCAAAGATGGTGAGGTGCCATGTAGTCGACGTTCATATGACACCACTAAGGGAATCACAACATACATGTCATCAAAATATCGAACACATATCAAGTTCACATGATTACTTGCAACATGATTTCTCCCGTGACCTCAAGAACAAAAGTAACTACTCACAAATGATATTCATGCTCAAGATCAGAGGGGTATTAAATAGCATAATGGATCTGAACATATAATCTTCCACCAAATAAAACATATAGTAATCAACTATAAGATGTAATCAACACTACTAGTCACCCACAAGTACCAATTTGAGGTTCTGGTACAAAGATTGAACACAAGAGATGAACTAGGGTTTGAGAGGAGATGGTGCTGTTGAAGATGTTGATGGAGATTAGCCTCCCAAAGATGAGACGGTTGTTGGTGATGACGATGGCTTCGATTTCCCCCTACGGGAGGGAAGTTCCCCCGGCGGATTCGCTCCGCCGGAGGGCAAAAGTGCTCCTGCCCAAGTTCCACCTCGAGACGGCGGCGCTCTGTCCTGAAAGTCCTCTCCTTATTTTTTCTTGGTCAAAATGACTTATATACCAGAAGATGGGCACCGGAGGTGGGTCGGGCTGGCCACAACCCACCAGGGCACGCCTGGGGGGCCTGGAGCCCCCTGGTGTCTTGTGGTCACCAGGTTGCCCCCTCCGGTAGTTATTTTCTCTAGTATTTTTTATATATTCCAAAATAATTCTCCGTAAACTTTTAGCTCATTTGGAGTTGTGCAGAATAGGTAGCTCTGACGTAGCTTTTTCAGGTCCAAAATTCCAGCTACCGGCATTCTCCCTCTTTGTGTAAACCTTGCATTTTATGAGAGAAAAGGTATTAGAATTACTCCAGAAAGCATTATTATGCATAAAAACATTATATATAACAGTAGGAAAAACATGATGCAAAATGGACGTATCATGCTTCGTCGAAGACGACGGCTGAGAAGGACTTCAAGGTTCTTCGGGAGGCGGCAGCTAGGTTTGAGCCGTCCCAGGGGCCGGGATGTTGGTCCCTAAAGCCTCGGCCGTTGGGAGTTCGACGAAAGAAGGAGGCATGCAAGCTAAATCAAAAATCATAATTCATCATTTAATGGGAAAGAGAGAAATTCTTATAAAAGCTGCAGATATGTACTTATGAAGTGGAGGAGGGTGGCTCGGGCGCCGTACGCTCCTCGGGAGCAGCCTGTCCGATGACAGGCCCAGAACTCCTCCTCAGATCATTTTCCTTATTAGAAGGGGCAATGGTGCTCGCTTCAGGAGCAGCACGAGAAAGGGAGTGCTTCCGCTTTGCCGGATTACAAGCAGCAGTTGCATTGACAATAGGAGGCGGCATCCCGCGTGGTCAAACAAGATAGGCACTTTGGTGCCGTCGATGCCTTCTTGATAAAAGACCCCATCTTCGAAGATGAGGTCAATATGAGGATCCTCGGTCAAACCTCAGTCCTCGTCCTGAACATGGAGCTCGGGTTGAGGAGTGGGGGAATGCATCGTCTTGATCCATCGCTTCCAATTCTTCTCGGATATGTTAAGCATCTTATCAGGAAGGTAAATACCATGTTCATTGAAACTAATGTGTGTAAATAAAACTTACCGCTTCGACCGGCCTGTAGCTGGCGAAACTATCAAACATCAGCTCATTGGTCAGGGCGTCGATCTTGGCAAGATACTCTGTTGCACCGAGGTTTCCCTTGTGCATGTTTGCCAGTGCAATTTTGGTGTTCATCAATCAAGCATTCGCATGTGAGACGAACATTCCTTGGATGGCACTCCACTCGTTGGTGGGGCTCTAGATTGTGGTGATGACTGCGTGCGTGTCCGATATTGGGAGGACATCGGATTTCCTAACACTTGTTGGTGTTGAGCAAGCCAAAATGATCGTGTCTTATTGGGTACTGGGCATCTTTCTCATCGATGGTGATGGTGATTGGGGAAGGTGGCTCTTGGCTCGCCCCATCGAGGAAATGTCTTCGACATAATAAAATAACTTGAGGAAGGATGTAGGGCTCTTTGCCCATCTCTCGAGACTAGATCCAGGTAAATTGTGTGTCTTATCGTCTATGCAATCTCGTTGAACTCATTAAACGAGTTCCTTGCGTCTCTTACTCACCGTGCATTCACTTATACTCTTGTATATAGGACCGGATTGATTTCAACTCAACATAGGACAAACTTATAATTAAACGTTAAGAAAATATAGTAACATGGCTGAGCTATAGACACAAATTGATAGAGCCACAATTGTATACATCTATCACACATTGATACATGAATACTACTCCCTCCGTTCCTTAATATAAGACGTGTTTGCAGTTCATTTTGAGTTGCAAAAATGCCTTTATTAAGGGACAGAGAGAGTACTTTTTTTAACACACATGAATACTACTAAGAAGGGAAGGACCACAGCACCATAACTATGTATGCTTTCCAAGTCTACACTACCAAAATACTTTAGCTATATGTGAGTTACATGTTTTTCAAATTTGTGTAAGTCGATTTCCGGACTGTTGATCCTTTTTGTCAAGATTTGTTTTTCTTTTTCTTTATGTTGTTTCATGGCTTCTTGTGCTAAATTTTTGACTTGCCCCTGTTTGGTGTCAGTCGATTTTTCTTATTTGGCTTGAAACATGTTACACGTTACCTCTTTTTGTTGTTTTATGAGTTTTCGCGTTTTTAGTATGTTTTTCTTTTTTTTCTTTATGGATATTCTTGGGATGTTGGGTGAGTGTAAATGCACACATGCAAATATTGTACAATATGTGTGTAAAATTATACTAGGGGTGTAAAACTTGCACTATTATATGCTTATTCTTTGCATGTTACAAAAGATGTAATTTTAGTGCAAAGTTGTGTGCAAATTTTTTTTATAGTTATATTATTTCTTCTTACGGGTAATGCCAATGCCACTCATTCATTCTTCCTTAGTAAACTTGATTTTTTATTATTATTATTGTTTTTATTTCATTTTTTCCTTAATGTCGATGCCACTAATTCATCCCTCCTTAGATTTTTTTTTTGCGAAAATTCCACAACTATATGTTTATTTTTGCATATTGTAAAAATACTCAATTTGTGTGTAGATTCTGTGAAATTTTGTAACTTTTTGTATTAAATTTTATTTTCTTTCTTCTTAGGGGGTAATAACAATGTCACTAGTTCATTCTTTTCTGAGAAAACATCATTTTTTTATTTTTGTGTGTGTAAGTATATATACAAGTATAATAGAACATGTGTATAAATTATAGTATTATATGCTTATCCTTTGCATTTTACGAAAAGTGCATTTTAAGTGCAAAGTTGTGCGCAAAATTTTTAGGCTTTTTTCAAAAAAATCTTCTTAATGCCAGTAATTTAATCTTTCTAAAAAATTCATTATTCTGATTTTGATTCAGTTTTTATTTCATATTCTTACTTATTTAATGTTGATACCAATGCCACTAATTCATTCATTCTTAGAAAACTTCATTTTTGCGAATATTTCACTATTATATTTGTATTCTTGCATATTATAAAAAGAGTAATTTCTGTGTAAACTATGTGCAAAAAATATTATTTGTTTTATTTTGTTCCATATTCTCTATTTTTAAAGGGTAATATGAATGCCACTAATTCATTCTTTCTTAGAAATAAACTGTGTTTTATTTGTGTTCATTTTTCCTTTTTTTGTGTGTCTTATCATGTACGTCTCACATAGTTTTTGTTATGTTTCAGACCAAGCCTAAGTACCTGGTGGACTTCTGTTTGTGGCTGCAAAGGATCGAGTGCTCTAAAAAATTTAACTGGCCCAAGTTGGTGCAAGTTGATCTTGTTTCTGCCGTACTAAGAAAAAATCAACTTGCCCAAATTGTTTTTCAGACGACTTGTCCCTCATCGATACCCTATCAAAATATTGAGATGGAAACCTCATGGTATCAACCCAAAATTAACCATAAAGAAGGTACAATAACCTCAATTCCAAGAAAGTTACAAGAATTCGAGCACATAATGCCTAAAAGTATAATTAGACCTAGAAATCCTGGCCAAGACACTATGGATAAGCTTATCAAATATGCATCGATATGTAGATCTATCACATTGAGATATCCGAATAATAAAGAGAAGAAAAACACACCCACATCTATGTACGTTTCCAACATACATAGCACTTCTCAAGAGGAAAGGAATGCACCTAGACAATCCTTACTGTCCTAACTGCAATCAGAGGGCAGAAGAGACCACTATGCATCTTTTATGGGACTGTCACTTTGCACAAGATTGTTGGAACTCATTGATACCAAATAGAAGGAGAGGTACATATGTGTATGAGGACACCACCTTTGCAATGGAACTCCTTCCAAAACAATTTGCATCGAAAATTGTTATATTGGGATGTTGGAATGTATGGATTAAGAGAAATGGCAAAATTTTCAGAGCTCAGCAAGAGTCAATTCAGGTATGGAGGTTCTATCTGAAGCAAGACCTGAAACTCCTAAGGTTCAAGATTAAAGATAAGTATGAACAAAGTTTCTCCCAGTGGTTAAACAATAATTTATAAATCCATGACTCTTATACCTAGAACAGGCATTGGCTGGTGAGGGAGTCCTGGATTAAGGGGTCCTCGGGCTGCTAGTCTGCTGTATATGGGCCGGACTGATGGGCCACTATAGGTCCGAGCTAGAGTGCGGATCCGTGGCCGAATAAGGAATCTTTTGAGTAGTGGTGTGCCCTCCAAGCCAAGATTAGACAGGATCTTTCCTTCCCTGTAACCGATCGCATGTAACCCTAACCCTACTGGTGTCTATATAAACCAGGGGATTTTAGTCTTTAGGGCAGATCTACATCCATCACCTCATCGACCTAGGGTTTAGCTCGCCTGATCTCGAGGTAGATCTACTCTGTAACCATATCATACATCAAATACAATCAAGCATGACGTAGGGTTTTACCTCTTCGAGAGGGCCTGAACCTTGGTAAACACCGTGTTCATCGTCCCTTGTTCCCCATTGATCCTAGATCCACAGCTCGGGACCCCCTACCTGAGATCTGCCGGTTTTGACACCGACATTGGTACTTTCATTGAGAGTTCCACTGTTGGGTCACCGAAGGATCAATGGCTCCCCTAATCATCAGAGAAAGCGTCAGCTCCAGGGACCTCTTTGTCCCCGGCCAACTCTTCGCGTTCGGCAGCATCGTGTTGCACGCCAACCCAACTAGTCATCTAGACCAAATCAATAACTTCGCCTCCGAGCACCGGATTCAGTTCGGCAATTTGGAATATGTCGCGGACACCTGAGGCGATCTGGTGTTTGCCGGATTCGCAGCCTCTCCCCGCGCCCTCATGGGCCTTGCTGTGCCCGCTCCGGAGCTTTTTCCCGATCCAATCTACGGATCGACCCCAATCCTTCGACCGACCTTGAGCTCGGATGGCTCCACCTTAAACGGAGGCCAGGAACCCCCTTCGACCACGTCTGCAATGCCCGCCAAAGACCCATCTTCGGGCCTCAATGCGGAAGCAATGTTCAGACGCCGAGAGTCACTCTCGGCCGAACCCTCTCCTTACGACAAGCCTCCGGCCTTGAGCCCCTGCGACGGATCGACATTCAGTAGCCAGGAGTTATCCCTGGCTAAACTCCCCCTCATCAACTCAGTTTCAAGCCCCAATACAGAAGCAGTGTCCGAAGACCAGATCTTATCCTCGGTCTCTTACGACTATCCAACTCCGGGCCTTGAGGTTAACTCGGCCCTTGAAGATCAGGATCTGGCCCGGGCCCGGATCATTCCTTGCCCCGCCACAACGGAAACCGGCCTTCGATGCCCACCGCACAGTAGTCCGGCGACCCTCGCCCTATTAAACGAGGCATTGGACCGAATCCAGATGATGGCTATTCGGGATGACCCGCCCTCGGCTTGCGTTCAGCAGCCCTTTGAGGCACATTTCTGGGAATTTTATGTCCCACCCACCACCCACTTAGTGGCCACTGTCGAAGACTTAACCAACATGTTGGATTACACCTCGGAAAATGCCAAATACATGGACGAGGATAGTGGAGCCACGGCTAACACCGACGCTGCTCTCCCCGTCACTGGCTGCTGGACGGCCATGTCCACCTACGACGTCTACATGGTGGACACTCCGAAAGAAGACGATGGCACCCCCGGGAAGGATAACGGCAGGCCCATCGATGAGCCGCCGAAGCGCCGCAGACAGCGCCGCCGCTCCAAGGCGCGTCGAAGCCATGCGAGCGACACGAACACCGGAGAAAATCCCACCCCGGAAAATGCGGACAACCTTGACGACCCCGGTGCCGACGAACAACCACAAGTCAATCATGAGGATCCACTCGACCCCGAATACCTTGACGACTCCAAAGACAGCAATTACCTCCCCCTTTCGGAAGAGGAGGTGAGTTTGGGTGACGAAGATTTCATCATCCCCGAAGACCCACTGAATCAAGAGCGGTTCAAGTGGCAGCTCATTGCCACTGCGCAGCCTGAAGAAACAGTGGCAGAAAATAAAGGCTGAACAGGATACGCTCAATGAGAGATGGACTAAAGTCCTGGGCGCCGAAGAGGAGTACGGCCACAAGCAACAGATGAAAAGCTACCCGAAGCGAAAGCTACTGCCGCAATTTGATGATGAGGCCATAGAGCCAGCACCTACAAGGTACACTCGGGCAGATCAACCAGCCCGCCCCCCTCAAGGGCGGGATCGAACAGTTGACAAAGCCGAACAACCTCCCACCCACCCTCGCCGTCAAGGCAAGGAACCATTACGGCCAGGTTATGAGTACGACCTCCACCGTGACCTAGATGCTTGGGCAGACCTAACAAGGTCCATCTACGGGCCCAAAAGAGATCCTCCTGCTAGACGGGACGAGTATAAATCCTGGCTAGACCAAAATGATAGAGCCCGGGAACTGCAACGAGCCGGGATGACAGATGATCTCCGGCGCGACGTAGCCTGAATCAGGGGTGCCGCTCACCCCCTTTGCTTCACGGATAGAGTGATGCAGCACCAATTCCCATAAGGATTCAAACCTGTGAACATTGAGCCCTATGACGGGACAACAGATCCTGCAGTATGGATCGAAGATTTTCTATTACACATCCATATGGCACGAGGAGACGACCTCCATGCCATCAAGTACCTGCCATTAAAGCTCAAGGGTCCGGCTAGACACTGGCTGAACAGCCTTCCCGAAGACTCCATAGGGTGTTGGGAGGAGCTCGAGGAGGCCTTCCGAGCCAACTTCCAGGGCACTTATGCCCGGCCCCCGGACGCCGATGACCTGAGTCACGTATTCTAGCAGCCCAGTGAGTTAGCCCGGCAATTTTGGAACCGGTTTTTGACCAAGAAGAACCAGATCATTGACTGTCCGGACGCCGAAGCTATAGCCGCCTTTAAGCACAGTATTCGGGATGAATGGCTAGCACGCCAGCTCGGCCAAGACAAACCGAGAACGATGTCCGCGCTTACCTCCCTGATGACCCGCTTCTGCGTTGGAGAGGACAGTTGGCTGGCTCGTAGAAGCACCAACCCTAATACCCCTGGCACCTCAGAAGTCCGGGACGGGAACGGGAAGCCACGAAGGAACAAGAACAAACGCCGCCATAACGACGACAAAGCCGACAAGACGGCAGTGAATGCCGGATTCCATAATCCAAAGTCGGGGTCATGGAAAAAGCCTTCTAAAGGCAACCAGGACGGCCCAACTAAGCTGGACGCAATCCTGGACAGGCCTTGCCAGATTCATGGCACCACCGAAAAGCCCACCAACCACTCCAACCGCAATTGTTGGGTGATAAAGCAGGCCGGCAAACTTCAAGCCGAAGACTCGGGCAAAAGCCCACGAAGCAAGGACGACGAGGAGCCCTGCAGGCCGAACAGTGGAGGCCAAAAACCCTTCCCTTCTGAGGTCAAGACAGTGAACATGATCTACGCCACCCATATACCAAGGAAGGAGAGGAAGCGCGCGTTGCGGGACGTACCATCGAGCTCGTAGCGCCGAAATTCAATCCGTGGTCGGCTTGCCCGATCACCTTTGACCGCAGAGACCATCCGACCAGTATCCGTCATGGAGGATCGGTGGCTCTGGTACTTGACCCGATTATTGATGGGTACCACCTCACGAGAGTCCTAATGGATGGGGGCAGTAGCCTCAATCTGATCTACGCAGACATAGTGAGGAAAATGGGGATCGATCCGTCAAGGATCAAACCCAGCAACACCACCTTTAAGGGGGTTATTCCGGGTGTAGAGGCCCGATGCTCAGGCACGGTAACTCTGGAAGTAGTATTCGGCTCACCGGATAACTTCCGAAGCGAAGACTTGATCTTCGATATCGCCCCTTTCCGCAGTGGCTATCACGCCCTCCTCGGCTGAACGGCGTTCGCCAAATTGAACACTGTCCCGCATTATGCATACCTCAAGCTGAAGATGCCCGGTCCCTCGGGCGTTATAACAATCAACGGCAACACGGAGCGCTCACTCTGGACCGAGGAACACACTGCAGCCTTGGCGGCCGAAGACCAAGCCATCGCCAATGGGTCGAAGTATCAGCCCGCCGTAAAGGCCAGAGATACAACTAAACGGGCTCGAGCCCGATCCCCGTCGTGGGAGCCCACTTGCGTTCGCCACAAATAGGGATGCGCTCCCCGCGGCACGCCCGTCTTTGTCACGCTCTACATGCCTCACCTGCACAACTACGCGCTCGAGATACCATGGGCAGCCGTGGGGGCTCACATCAAACACATACCTCCACGTATTCGGCTCAACCGAACGACGGCATCACCACATCCTCGAACGACCACGGGTACGACTCCGGACTCGCTCACCGTCAAGCTATGTCCGGCAGGGCTACATCTCAAGGCTCCTATTGAAGGCATTCCTCGCCAGCACGTGATATTCATGGACGACCAACCCACACCCCTCCATCTCGCAGAAGCAAAGGCGCAGACGTGCAGCAGGGCACAGTTGAGGCTTCAACCCACGAATCAAGGCCTTGTGTAAACCTTTCTCCGTAAAATTTCTTTTTTCTTTTTACTTATCATAAATGCCTCAGCGGTTCGAATTGTATGGATAGACGTCCAGAGCTTATGGAAATTAAAAACACCTTTTACGGTGTTCGGCATCAGCAGTGTCTAGCCCTTCTCTCTCTTTTTATTTTTTCCGCTCTTCGAACAGCTAGGCATGCACACAATGTGTAATAAATACAACTCGGTTACTTCACCGAAGGCTTGATTTTCCCATCAGCTCTATGAACCAAGTCCGGCACCACTTTTCGTTGTGTGTTTGGTGTCTCGGATATTGCATTATATGCATCAGGTCCGAACTATGTCTTGGGTCAATAGTTGGGTTGCCCGGCTCCTGTGCTTACCATCTTATGTTCCGCATGTTCGGCTAAGAAGGTAAAGGGAGAACCCTTGCAATTGTGCTTCTGGCTAGTCCGGTCAAGCACCTCAGGGGAGAAAGCCGAAAACTGACCGTCATAGTAAGCGAGAACTGGTCAGCGATCCGACGACAAGTGTTAAACTAAGAAATCATTGGTGATTTATCCGTGTCACACGCAGGGTTCATTCTAGCACAAACCAAGTGGTTACAAAGGCATTCCTTGGCTCCCTTGTACACTGCAAAACTCTGGGGGCTAGTCATTAGTCCCCACCGTCAAACTCCTATAGGCTAAGTGAAAGCAATAAAGCCGCATAGTCTGATTGCCTGGTCTCTCTCACGCACTACCGCCTTCGGGCACCAAGACGTTGGCTAAGGGTAACAGTGTGGAGATGAAACACCCCCCGTACTATTCGCTTGGGGGCTGAAGCCAACGACTAGTAACTTTCAGAATAATAAACAGCCGCACATGAGTCAAAATTAATAACCACAATATATAAACATACAAACGGACCGCATTATAAAGCAAAATGTTCAGGTGACAACTTAATATAAAATCATTCGATGATTACATCCTTCGAACACTAGCCCTCTATCGCCCGAGCACCTTCCATAACTTGTGCGAAGTACAGTTCGGGGCGGCGACGCTCTCTTCCAACCGGCGGAGGGACAGTGGCCACATCCATCGACTTGATCTTGGGCCAGTGAACCATGGTCTTGGAAAACGCCATCCTAGCCCCTTCAAGGCATGCGGAGCGCTTCACGGCCTCAATTTGGGGCGACGCATCCCGCAGCTTCTGCACCAGACCAAAGTAGCTGCTCGGAATCGGCTCTGAGGGCCATAGCCGGACACAGATATCCTTCATGGCTGGCCCAGCCATCCGGTGCAACTCCATCAGTTGTTTCATCTGGTTGCTAAGGAGCAGTGGATGCTCGGGCGCCTGGAAGTGTATCCAGAAGAGCGACTGATCGGGGTTATCCTCCCGCTTGGCGTAGTGCTCCGCCGCATCCGCTGCACTCCAGGGAAGCTCGACAAAAATGCCTGCGGAGCGCCAGACCCGCGTCAGCAAGGCAAACCTGTTGCCGCCAAAAACACTCTACAGTAAGTATGGCTTACCATCGGCAATCAGGTTCACTTGACGGAGCTCTTCGCGGGTACCCCGCACTTTGGTCCTTGCCTCCTGGAGCTCTTTCTCCGTTTTGGACAGCTCGGGGGACTGTTTTTTCTGCTTTTGCTCAAGGGCCTCACATTTTGTGATGGCATCCTTGAGCTCCACCTGCACTTCGGCTACTCGAGCCTCGTGCTTCTCGCCAGCGGTCTTGGCCTTCTCAAGTTCGGCCACCGCCTTGTCGGCAGCTGCTCTCTTTTCGGCCGCCTCAGCTTCGGCCTTCTTCAGCGCCGCCTTTAGGCTCTCAACCTTAGCGGCGGTAGCTGCATTCATCAAACACCATATGCTCAGCATACAAACCGAAACGTAAGCATCCAGCGGTGCTAACTATGCACTTTGACAGAAGCTTACCTTGTGCCTCATCAAGCCGTTTGTTGACGAGGTCGAGCTCTTGATCGGAGCGTTTGAGCTTCCGTTCCATCTCCTCCAGGGCAGGGCATTAGCAGCTGCGGCCAAGGATGACACCTGTGACATCAAGTCAATTCTTATAAGTCTAACTACTGGCTTACGGATATTTGACCCTCTGGAAGGTTTTTGCAATCCTTACAGAGTCTCGGGGGCTGTTATATATATACGGCCTGCTCAAGCTTTGACTAAAAAGATAAACCCGAACTGTGGGGAAGGAACATTACTTGACTCACCTCAAAGCCTGTTAGAAGGCACTGGACGGCATCGTTCAGTTCGGTTTGGATGGACCGAACACCCTGTAGAACCGCACCCATGAGGGCACGGTGCCCGTCAACAATGACGGAGTTGTTTACCAGCTCCTCGAGCGTGTCCGGCCAGCCCGTCACCGCCTGGTTGTTGGTGTCCGGCGCGGGTGGCGGGACCTCAACCCCCTCCCCATCGAAATGCGGGACCAGCACTTGTGAAGGCCTTGGGGGCTCAGGTGCGGCCGACTGGGAGGGTCCGGACGGCCCGGATTCTACTCCCGCATTAGCCAGGAGGGATGCACCCTCCTGGTCTTCGGTGACCGAGGCGTCAGCCTCGGCCTTGGTGGCGTCGCCCTCCTCCCCCGTGTTCGTACGAGGAGGGGTCCTTCAGGACAACACTTCCCCGACCTCTTCGGGGATCAGGGGAGGTGTGGAGCGCAATGCGGATCCACTGTCTGCCAAATCGGCGGGCGGAGACGTCCCCTCCGAGGTCTGCTCGGCGGGGTGGCCGCGCGGTGGGCTGTGATTTCATACAATCAGCTTCCATGAGTAAGGGACTGTTAAAAATAAAGTAACTAAAAATGCCAAAATACGTACCTGGCGGCAGGGGGCTTGACCCTAGGTTCCCTATCCGGAACCTTCTCGGACGCCACGGACTCCTCTTCGGAGTTCGAACTATCGGACAGGATCAGCCTGGGCTTGCACTGCCTCTTCTGGGCCTGAGGAGGCTGTTGGTGTCAAAACCGGCGGATGTCGGGTAGAGGGTCCCGAGCTGTGGATCTAGGATCGATGGGGAACAAGGGACGATGAACACGGTATTTACCCAGGTTTGGGCCCTCTCGAAGAGGTAAAACCCTACGTCATGCTTGATTGTATTTGATGTATGGCATGGTTACAGAGTTGATCTACCTCGAGATCAGGCGAGCTAAACACTAAGGCAATGAGGTGATGAATGTAGCTCCATCCCTAAAGACTAAAACCCTCCGGTTTATATAAACACCGGCAGGGTTAGGGTTACACGCGATTGGTTACAAAGAAAGGAAGATCCTGCCTAATCTTGGCTTGGAGGACACACCATGGCTCTGAAGATTCCTTATTCGGTCATGGATCCGCACTCCAGCTTGGGCCCCATATTAGCCCATCAACCCAGCCCAAACATAACAGGCCGGCAGCCCGAGGACCCCTTAATCTAGGACTCCCTCAGTAGCCCCTGAACTTGGCTCCAACGCCAGGGCTTGTGTCCGGCATCCACAGACCTCGTGGTCTTCGGCTTGCGAGGCGAATTCTTCATCATTTCCTGTACATGCTCGGAGTCAAGTGGTGTTCAGAATCTGAAGCGTCCATTTTACTTAGATCCGAAGGCAAAAATGGTTCCAGTGCAAATAGTGTCCTCATCTGACAACCTTTTCCTCTTTAACGAAGGATCGCGAACGGTCATAATACCGAGCGGCCCGACTGTTCTCGATGCATGGCTCGAGGCCGCCCCCCTATTAGCACGTCCCAGTAAGGCAGAGATCGTGCCCCGTCTTTTAGGGGATATGATCAATGATCTCAATTCCCCACCCGCGCATAACATCGCGAGAGTATCGGGAAGTGGAGAAGCCCACGGGGTGAAAAGAGGAACCCTTGGTTCTCCCGTGGCCTATAAAGAGGGGGATTGCTACAGTTAGCATCCTACGCCTTCTTCCACCTTCCGCTGCTACTTGCACAATCCTCTAGAGCTCCAGCGCCCTATCTTTCTGCTCCGCGGCGAATCCCATCCTGCCCTCCTCAGCCATGGCCGGATCCGGTGCAAACGGCAAGTGGGATGTCTCCGTCATCGCCAACAATGACATCCTGGAGTTCAAGCGGACCAGCTACTTGTCGGCCGACATCGCTCACCGGGCCCTTGAAAAGGGCCAGCTCATCCCCACGCCCAAGCCGGGCGAGAGGGTTGTATTCCTCCCCCATTTCATCCGGGGGCTTGGATTTCCCCTACATCCTTTCATGAGGGGGTTGATGTTCTTCTACGGGCTAGATTTCCATGATCTAGCCCCCAACTCCCCCCTCCACATCTCAGCCTTCATTATCGTCTGCGAGGCTCTCCTCCGAGTCCAGCCGCACTTCGGCATGTGGCTGAAGGTGTTCAACGTCAAGCCCAAGGTGGTTGGCGGTGCCAGGCAGACTGCGGCGGGGCTATGATCAGCAAGCTGACTCGGGTCCAGTGGCCGGAGGGCAGGTTCATCGACACCGTCAAGGTGCGGCAAAAAGAGTGGTTTTATATCACGGAACCAAGGGAAGCTACCTGGAAGGCAACTCCCGAATTCAGATCTGGACCCCCGAGAGATCGGCCTCGTGGACTACAAAGAGTCTGGACTGGGGGTCCACTGCGGATGTGAAGCTGCTGCAGAAGCGTGTCGTCAACGTGATGGAGACTGGCGCCAAGGTGACCAACATGGTCCAGATAATGCTTAAGCACTGGATCCTCCCTTGCCAGCAAAGGGCCGACCCGATGTGGGCATACAAGCCCGAAGACCCGGCCACCGTGCAGTTCCTCTTCGGCACAACCCACGACAAGGCGTGGGGTATGCCGTTCAAGCCTCAAGAGGAGTGGCCGGGTGAGTGCTACTTCTTGAGCTTGCGTTGGTTTTTCCCTTGAAGAGGAAAGGGTGATGCAGCAAAGTAGAGATAAGTATTTCCCTCAGTTTGAGAACCAAGGTATCAATCCAGTAGGAGGTACAAGCAAGTCTCCAATCTATGCACCTGCACAAACAATCAAACACTTGCACCCAACGTGATAAAGGGGTTGTCAATCCCTTCATGGTCACTTGCAAGGATGAGATCTGATAGAGATAGATATAAAAGATTACTAAACCGTAAAACAAAGTAAAAACAAATAAATTGCAGCAAAGTATTTTTTGGGTTTTTTGGTTTATAGATCTGAAAATATATGATGGAAGATAGACCCGGGGGCCATAGGTTTCACTAGAGGCTTCTCTCTTGAAAGAAAATAATACAGTGGGTGAACAAATTACTGTCGAGCAATTGATAGAAAAGCACAAAGTTATGATGATATCCAAGGCAATGATTACGAATATAGGCATCACGTCTGTGTCAAGTAGACCGAAACGATTCTGCATCTACTACTATTACTCCACACATCGACCGCTATCCAGCATGCATCTAGAGTATTAAGTTCAAAAGAACGGAGTAACGCCTTAAGTAAGATGACATGATGTAGAGGGATAAACTCAAGCAATATGATAAAAACCCCATCTTTTTACCCTTGATGGCAACAATACAATACGTGCCTCTCTACCCCTACTTTGTCACTGGGTGAGGACACCGCAAGATTGAACCCAAAACTAAGCACCTCTCCCATTGCAAGAAGAACCAATCTAGTTGGACAAACCAAACCGATAATTCGAAGAGAAATACAAAGATATCAAATCATGCATATAAGAATTCAGAGAAGATTCAAATAATATTCTTAGATAATCTGATCATAAATCCACAATTCATCGGATCTCGACAAACACACCGCAAAAGAATATTACATCGGATAGATCTCCAAGAACATCGAGGAGAACTTTGTATTGAAGATCAAAGAGAGAGAAGAAGCCATCTAGCTACTAGCTATGGACCCGTAGGTCTGTGGTAAACTACTCACGCTTCATTGGAAGGGCAATAGAGTTGATGTAGAAGCCCTCCGTGATCGAATCCCCCTCCGGCAGGACACCGAAAAAGGCCACAAGATGGAATCTCACGGGTACAGAAGGTTGCGGCGGCGGAAAAGTATTTTGGTGGACGCTTCTGGTCGTTTGGGAATATTTCTGAATTTATAGGCCAAGAATTAGGGTTGGAGGAGCTCCGAGGGGCCCACAAGCCCTCAGGGCGCCCCCCTAGGGCGCGCCCCTGAGGCTTGTGGCCACCTCGGGACTCCTCTGACTTCATCTCCAAGTCCTACGTGTGTCTTCTGATCCAAGAAAAATCATCGCAAAAGTTTTATTCCATTTGGACTCCGTTTGGTATTCCTTTTCTGTAAAACTCAAAAAACAAGGAAAAAACAGAAACTGACACTGGGCTCTAGGTTAATAAGTTAGTCCAAAAAATAATATAAAATAGTATATTAATGCATATAAAACATCCAAAACAGATAATATAATAGCATGGAACAATCAAAAAGTATAGATACGTTGGAGACGTATCAAGCATCCCCAAGCTTAATTCATGCTCGTCCTCGAGTAGGTAAATGATAAAAACAGGATTTTTGATGTGGAATGCTACCTAACATATTTATCCATGTAATTTTCTTTATTGTGGCATGAATATTCAGATCCATAAGATTCAAAACAAAAGTTTAATATTGACATAAAAACAATAATACTTCAAGCATACTAATAAAGCAATCGTGTCTTCTCAAAATAACATGGCCAGAGAAAGTTATCCCTACAAAATCATATAGTCTGGCTATGCTCCATCTTCATCATACAAAGTATTAAATCATGCACAACCCCGATGACAAGCCAAGCAATTGTTTCATACTTTTGATGTTCTCAAACCTTTTCAACTTTTACGCAATACATGAGCGTGAGCCATGGATATAGCACTATAGGTGGAATAGAATATGGTGGTTGTGGAGAAGACAAAAAGAAGGAGAAAGTCTCACATCAACTAGGTGTATTAACGGGCTATGGAGATGCCCATCAATAGATATCAATGTGAGTGAGTAGGGATTGTCATGCAACGGATGCACTAGAGCTATAAGTGTATGAAAGCTCAAAAAGAAACTAAGTGGGTGTGTATCCAACTTGCTTGCTCACGAAGACCTAGAGCAATTTGAGGAAGCTCATCATTGGAATATACAAGCCAAGTTCTTATAATGAAAAAATCCCACTAGTAGATGAAAGTGACAACATAAGAGAATCTCTATAATGAAGATCATGGTACTACTTTGAAGCACAAGTGTGGTAAAAGGATAGTAGCATTGCCCCTTCTCTCTTTTCTCTCATTTTTTTTATTTGGGCTTCTTTTGGCCACTTTTATTTTTTTTCAAAGTCCGGAGACTCATCCCAACTTGTGAGGGAATCATAGCTTCCATCATCCTTTCCTCACATGGGACAATGCTCTAATAATGATGATCATCACACTTTTATTTACTTACAACTCAAGAATTACAACTCGATTCTAGACCAAAATATGACTCTATATGAATGCCTCCAGCAGTGTACCGGGATGTGCAATGATCAAGAGAGACATGTATAAAAAATATGAACGGTGGCATTGCCACAAATACTATGTCAACTACATGGTCATGCAAAGCAATATGACAATGATGAAGCGTGTCATAATAAACGGAACGGTGGAAGTTGCATGGCAATATATCTCGGAATAGC
The DNA here is from genome assembly GCA_011799875.1 of Thinopyrum elongatum. Taxonomy (NCBI): domain Eukaryota; kingdom Viridiplantae; phylum Streptophyta; class Magnoliopsida; order Poales; family Poaceae; genus Thinopyrum; species Thinopyrum elongatum. The sequence goes on from CM022298.1 coordinate 168,065,299, forward strand.
TATGGAAATGACATAATAGGTAGGTATGATGGCTGTTTTGAGGAAGGTATATGGTGGGTTTAATGCACCGGCGAAAATTGCGCAGTACTAGAGAGGCTAGCAATGGTGGAAGGGTGAGAGTGCGTATAATCCATGGACTCAACATTAGTCATAAAGAACTCACATACTTATTGCAAAAGTCTATTAGCTATCGAAACAAAGTACTACACGCATGCTCCTAGGGGGATAGATTGGTAGGAAAAGACCATCGCTCGTCCCCGACCGCCACTCAAAAGGAAGACAATCAATAAATAAATCATGCTCCGACTTCATCACATAACGGTTCACCATATGTGCATGCTACGGGAATCACAAACTTTAACACAAGTATTTCTACCAATCCACAATTACTTACTAGCATGAATCTAATATCACCATCTTTATATCTCAAAACAAATGCAAGTAATCAAACTTCTCATAGTATTCAACGCTCTTTATATGAAAGTTTTTATTATATCCCTCTTGGATGCCTATCATATTAGGACTAAATTCATAACCTAAGAAAATTACCATGCTGTTTAGAGACTCTAAAAATAATATAAGTGAAGCATGAGAGTTCAACAATTTTTGTAAAATAAAGCCACCACCGTGCTCTAAAAAGATATAAGTGAAGCACTAGAGCAAATTGCCTAGCTCAAAAGATATAAGTGAAGCACAAAGAGTATTCTAATAAATTCACGATTCATGTGTGTCCCTCTCAAAAGGTGTGTACAGCAAGGATGATTGTGGCAAACTAAAAATCAAAGACTCATATCATACAAGACGCTCCAAGAAAAACACATATCATGTGGTGAATAAAAATATAGCCTCAAGTAAATTTACCGATGGATTGAAGACGAAAGAGGGGATGCCATCCGGGGCATCCCCAAGCTTAGATGCTTGGTTGTGCTTGAATATTACCTTGGGGTGCCTTGGGAATCCCCAAGCTTAGGCTCTTGCCACTCCTTATTCCATAGTCCATCAAATCTCTACCCAAAACTTGAAAACTTCACAACACAAAACTCAACAGAAAACTCATGGGATCCGTTAGTATAAGAAAATAAATCACCACCTTTTGGTACTGTTGTGAACTCATTCTTTATTTATATTGGTGTAATATCTACTGTATTCCAACTTTTCCATGGTTCATACCCCCCGATACTACCCATAGATTCATCAAAATAAGCAAACAACACATAGAAAACAGAATCTTTCAAAAACAGAACAGTCTGCGAAGATCTGAATTTTTCTCATACTTGTGTAACTTCAAAAAGTCTGAAAAATTAGGAAAACATAGATAATTTATAAATAAATCTTGTGTAAAACATTCAGAGTTTTACCACGCTCCAGTGAATTTAAACAATTCTTTTACTGGACGCAAAAGTTTCTGCTTTTCAGGAAGATCAAATCAACTATCGCCGTAAGCCATCCCAAAGGTCTTACTTGGCTCAAACACTAATTAAAACACCAAAACACAATTAATACAGAGGTAATAATGTGTATTTATTGAAAAACAGAACAAAAAACAAAAAACATAAAAATAAAATTGGGTTGCCTCCCAACAGGCGCTATTGTTTAACGCCCGTAGCTAGGCATAAAACATAGATCTAGGTATTGTCATCTTTGGTATGCAATCCATAAGTAGCCCTCATAATAGATTCATATGGAAACTTAATTTTCTTTCTTGGAAAGTGTTCCATGCCCTTTCTTGACGGAAATTGAAATCTAATGTTTCCTTATTTCATATCAATAATTGCACCAATCGTTCTAAGGAAAGGTCTACCAAGAATAATAGGACATATAGGATTGCAATCTATATCAAGCACAATGAAATCTACGGGCACATAATTCCTATTTGCAACAATCAGAACATCATTAATTCTTCCCATAGGTTTCTTAATAGTGGAATCCGTGAGATGCAAATTTAAAGAACAATCATCAAATTCACGGAAACCTAGCACATCACATAAAGTTTTTGGAATCGTGAAAACGCTAGCACCCAAATCACACAAAGCATGACACTCATAATATTTAATTTTAATCTTAATAGTAGGTTCCTACTCATCATAAAGCTTTCTAGGGATTGAAACTTCCAACTCAAATTTTTCTTCAAAAGATTTCATCATAGCATCAACGATATGTGTAGTAAAAGCTTTATTTTGATTATAAGCATGATGAGAATTCAACATGGATTGCAACAAGGAAATACAATCTATCAAAGAGCAATTATCATAGCTAAAGTCCTTGAAATCCAAAAGAGTGGGTTCATCGCTACTTAAAGTTTTGACCTCTTCAATCCCACTTTTATCAATTTTTGTATTAAGATCTAAAAACTCCGAATCATTAGGACGCCTTCTAGCTAAAGTTGACTCATCACCAGTCCCATCTTTATCAAGATTTATATTAGAAAAACAAAGATTCAATAGGAGTCACACCAATCACTTTAAGATCTTCATCATTATTTAAAGACTCTGGTTTAGCGGCCATCTTATTCACCAAAGTAGTTTGTTTATCCGAAATTTGGCCTACTAAATTTTCAAGATGAGCAAATTGAGATTTAAGACCATAAAATTCCTTAGTAACATCATCAAGCTCTTTATTAATATACTCCATCATAGTTTTTTGTTCTTTAAGCTCGTTCCTAAAGAAACTATTATGCTCAAATTGTAAAGACATGAAGCTTTTAGCATTATTTTCAATCTCTTCCAACTTCCTAAAATACGGACCAAAACTCTTGGGTTGAGCCATACGTTCAAACAAGCAATCTAACACACAAGCAACCAAAAAGCAAACAAAAAGATGAACGGAAGAAGGGCGAATAAAAAGGCAAATCTTTTTGTGTTTTTCGGAAAACGTTTTAGAAGTGGGGGAGAGAAAAATGAGAGGCCAATGGAAAATAATGTAATGCAAGAGATGAGAGTTTATGGTGGGTACTTGGTAGGCTTGATGTAGAACCGCCCCAGCAACGGCGCCAGAAATTCTTCCTGTTACTTCTTGAGCTTGCGTTGGTTTTTCCCTTGAAGAGGAAAGGGTGATGCAGCAAAGTAGATATAAGTATTTCCCTCAGTTTGAGAACCAAGGTATCAATCTAGTAGGAGGTACAAGCAAGTCTCCAATCTATGCACCTGCACAAACAATCAAACACTTGCACCCAACGCGATAAAGGGGTTGTCAATCGCTTCACGATCACTTGCAAGGATGAGATCTGATAGAGATAGATATAAAAGATTACTAAAACGTAAAACAAAGTAAAAACAAATAAATTGCAGCAAAGTATTTTTGGGTTTTTTGGTTTATAGACCTGAAAATATATGATGGAAAATAGACCCGGGGGCCATAGGTTTCACTAGAGGCTTCTCTCTTGAAAGAAAATAATACGACAAATTACTGTCGAGCAATTGATAGAAAAGCGCAAAGTTATGACGATATCCAAGGTAATGATTATGAATATAGGCATCACGTCCGTGTCAAGTAGACCGAAACGATTCTGCATCTACTACTATTACTCCACACATCGACCGCTATCCAGATTGCATCTAGAGTATTAAGTTCAAAAGAACGGAGTAACGCCTTAAGTAAGATGACATGATGTAGAGGGATAAACTCAAGCAATATGATGAAAACCCCATATTTTTACCCTTGATAGCAACAATACAATACGTGCCTCGCTACCCCTACTTTGTCACTGGGTGAGGACACCGCAAGATTGAACCCAAAACTAAGCACCTCTCCCATTGCAAGAAGAACCAATCTAGTTGGCCAAACCAAACTGATAATTCGAAGAGAAATACAAAGATATCAAATCATGCATATAAGAGTTCAGAGAAGATTCAAATAATATTCATAGATAATCTGATCATAAATCAACAATTCATCAAATCTCGACAAACACACCGCAAAAGAATATTACATCGGATAGATCTCCAAGAACATTAAGGAGAACATTTTATTGAAGATCAAAGAGAGAGAAGAAGCCATCTAGCTACTAGCTATGGACCCATAGGTCTGTGGTAAACTACTCACGCTTCATCGGAAGGGCAATAGAGTTGATGTAGAAGCCCTCCGTGATCGAATCCCCCTCCGGCAGGACGCCGGAAAAAGGCCCCAAGATGGGATCTCACGGGTACAGAAGGTTGCGGCGGCGGAAAAGTATTTTGGTGGACGCTTCTGGTCATTTGGGAATATTTCTGAATTTATAGGCCAAGAATTAGTGTTGGAGGAGCTCCGAGGGGCCCACAAGCCCTCAAGGCGCCCCCCTGGGGCGCGCCCCCGAGGCTTGTGGCCGCCTCAGGACTCCTCTGACTTCATCTCCAAGTCCTACGTGTGTCTTCTGGTCCAAGAAAAATCATCGCGAAAGTTTTATTCCGTTTGGACTCCATTTGGTATTCCTTTTCTGTAAAACTCAAAAACAAGGAAAAAAAGAAACTGGCACTGGGCTCTGGGTTAATAAGTTCGTCCCAAAAATAATATAAAATAGCATATTAATGCATATAAAACATCCAAAACAGATAATATAATAGCCTGGAACAATCAAAAATTATAGATACGTTGGAGTCGTATCAGCGAGGAGGAGGACATCAGCCTCGACGCGGCGACCGCCCCGACGGAGGTGAGTAGTCCTTCCCCTGGCATGTGTTCGGATAATCATACTGTGCATAATTTGTTCTAAACCTCCCTTTGCGGATCTTCGCGGGGCTGGCTCAAAAAGGCCGAAAAGATCAGCAGTGAGGCGCCGCTGCCCGAGAAGCCCCGATCGGCTCAGCTAGAAAAGCTGCTGCCTATGGTGCCTTACAAGGCGCCTGACAAGAAGGCAAGAAGAAGAAGGATGTACCGGAGGCTAGGGAGGGCCTCCGCCGAAGAGCTCATCCGGACACCCTGTCCGGAAGTGCTGCAGCCCCGTCAGCTCAGGACGGGGACGAAGACAAGGACGAGGAGGAAAGCGCCTCCTCGCACTCCAAGCAGAGGGCGGCGGCCGAAGACGTTGAGGAGGTACAACCCCCTCAGGCCTCAAAGAGGCAGTGTCGGCCTAATGTGATCCTGCCTGACAGCTCGGACTCTGATGAGGAGTCCAAAGCGTCTGAAAAGGTTCTGGAGAAGGAACCCAAGGTCAAGCCCCCAGCTGCCAGGTGCATACTTTGGTGTTTTTAGTTGCTCCACTTCTAACAATCCTTTACTCCTGGAAGCTGAACATGTGTCGTCACAGCCCACCACGCCGCCATCCCGCCGAGCAGACTTCGGAGGGGACATCCCCGCCTGCCGAACTGGCGGACAGCAGGTCCGCGTCGCGCTCCGCACCTCCCCTGATCCCCGAAGAGGTCGGGGAAGTGCTGTCTCGAAAGACCCCTCCCCCCTATGAACAAAGAGGAGGAGGGCGACGCTATCATGGCCGAGGCTGACGCCTTGGTCGCCAAGGACCAGGGGGTGAGACCCTTCTAGCGAATGTGGGAGGGGAGTCTAGACCATCCGGACCCCCTCAGTCGTGTGCACCTGAGCCCCCAAGGCACTCGACGGTGCCGGTCCCTTCCTCCGAAGAGGGAGGGGTTGAGGGCCCTATGCCTGCGCCGAACACCTCCAACCAGGCGGCGACGGGCTGGCCGGATGTGCTGGAGGAGTTGGTGAACAACTCCGTCATCATCGACGGGCACCGCACCCTTATGGGTGCGGTTTTACAGGGTGTTCGGTCCGTCTAATCCGGACTGAATGACGCTGTCCAAGGCCTGCTAATAGGCTTTGAGGTAAGTCAAGTAATACCCTTTTCCCATAAAGTGGTTTTAGCCCTTGGTTTTACTGCTTAAATAGGCCGTATGTATAGCAGCCCCCGAGACTCTGTAAGACGTACAAAGAAAACTTGCAGAGGATCCAATTTCTTGAGGCCGATATTTAAAGTAGTGTGAACTTTTTCTGATGTCTCAGGCATCTTCCGTGGACGCGGCTATAATGCCGCGACACTAGAGGAGATGGATCGGAAGCTCAAGTGCTCCGACGGAGAGCTTGACCTTGTCAACAAACGGCTTGATGAGGCGCAAGGTAGGCCCTTGTTAAGATGTTTGATTGCATATTGCCGGATATTGGCTTGCCGGACTGTATGCTAATCATGTAGTATGCGGATATTGCGGCTGCCGCCGCCGAGGTAGAGGGCTTGAAGGCGGCTTTGGAGAAGGCCAAGGCCGAGGCGACCGCAAATAAAGCGGCCGTCGCGAAGGCGATGGCCGAGCTTGAAAAGGCCAAGCTTGCTGGTGAGAAGCACGAGGCTCGAGTAGCCAACGTGCAGGTGGAGCTCAAGGATGCCGTCAAGAAATTTGAGGACCTTGAGAAGAAACAGGAGGAGCAGTCTTCCGAGCTGTCCAAGGTCGAGAAGGAGCTCCAGGAGGCGAGGACCGAAGTGCGAGGTGTCCGGGGAGAGCTCCGCCAATTGGGGCAAATCGCAGATGGTAAGAAGTACTAACTGCAGAGTGTGTTTGGAGGCAACAGGTTCACCTTGCCGATGCGGGTCTGCCACTCCGCAGGCGTTTTCGCCGAGCTTCCGAAGAGTGCGACTGCTGCGGCGGAGCACTATGATGCGGGAGGAGAATTCGGAACGGCGGCTCTTCTGGTCGCAGTTCCAGGCGCCCGAACACCCTCCGCTCCTCAGCAACCAAATGAAGCAGTTGATGGAGCTGCACCGGATGGCCGAGCCAGCCTTGAAGGACCTTTGTGTCCGGCTGTGGCCTGATGAGCCTATTCCGGACAGCTATTTTGGCTTGGTGCAGAGGCTGCGTGAAGCATAGTCGCGGATCGATGCTGTGAAGCGATCCACGTGCCTGGAGGGTGCGAGGCTGTCCTTCGCGAAGACGATGGTGCATTGGCCGAGGATCAAGCCGTTGGATATGGCTACTAGTCCTTCGCCGACTAGAAAGGAGCACCGCCGCCCCGAGATGTACTTCGCCCAAGTTATGGAAGGTGCTCGGGCCATAGAGGGTCAGTGTTCGAAGGATGTAATCATTGAATGATTTATTGTCCAGTTTCCACCCGAACATGTTGCTTTATTGTGCGGCCTGTTTTGTATTTATTTTTAATTTTGACTCCTGTGCGGCTGTCTAGTCATTCTAAAAGTTACCAGTCGTCGGCTTCAGCCCCCAAGTAAATGTTATGAGGGGTGTTTCGTCTCTGCACTGTTACCCCTAGCCGACGTTTCGGTGCCCGAAGGCGGTAGTGCGAGAGAGAGAGACTAGGCAATCAGACTATACGGCTTTATCACTTTCACTTAGCCATAGGAGCTTGACGGTGGGGGCTAGTGACTAGCCCCCAAGTTTTGGTGATGTACGCGGGAGCCAAGGCGTGCCTTTGTAGTCACGTGGTCCGTGCTAGGACGAACCCTTCGTATGACACGGATAAATCGCCAATGATTTTTTAGTTTAACACTTGTCGTCGGATCGCTGACCAGTTCTCGCTTACTATGAGGGTCAGTTTTCGACTTTCTCCCCTGAGGCGCTTGACTGGACTAGCCAGAAGCACAATCGCAGGGGTTCTCCCTTTACCTTCTTAGCCGAACATGCGGAACGTAAGAGGACAAGCACAGGAGCCGGGCAACCCAACTATTGACCCAAGACATAGTTCGGAACTAATGCATATAGTGCAATAATCGAGACGCCAGACACTCGACGCGAGGTGGTGCCGGAATTAGTATGTAGAGCTGACAGCAAAAAAGCAGGCCTTCGGTCAAGTAACCGGTTTAATACACGAGATGTGTATACCCAGCCGTTCGAAGAGCGGAAAAAGGAAAGAGAAAGGAGCCTAATAATATAGATGCCCGAACACCACGAAAGATGTTTTTATTTTCCATAAGCTTTGGACGTCTATCCGTACAATTCGAACTGCTGAGGTATTTATAATAATGAAGAAAAGAAAAATTTATAGAGGAAGGTTTATACAGGGCCTTGATGTGTGGGTCGAAGCCTCAACTGTGCCCTGCTGCACGTCTGCGCCTTTCCTTCTGCGAGGTGGATGGGAGCAAATTGGATATCCGTTTAAAACGCCATGTGCTGGCGAGGGGTGCCTTCAAAAAGGGACCTTGAGATGTAAACCTGCCATTGTAGCTTGATGCTGAGCGAGTCCGGAGTCCTGCTCGTTATCGTCCGAGGACGTGGTGATATAATATTTCGGTTGAGCCGAACACATGGTGTTATAGGCCCCCACGGCGCCCATGGTATTTTTAGCGCGAAGTTGTGCTGGCGAGGCATGTAACGCGTGGGGAAGGCGGGCGTACCGTGGGGGCGTATCCCTATTTGCGGCGAACGTAGGTGGGTTCCCATGACGGGGATCGGGCTCGAGCCCGTTTAAGTGTATCTTTTGCCTTTACGGCGGGCTGATACCTTGGCCTGTTGGCGACGGACTGGTCTTCGGCTGCCAGTGCCGCAGTGTGCTCCTCAGTCCGGAGCGAGCGTTCCGTTTTGCCGTTTATCGTGATGACGCCTGCGGGCCCAGGCATCTTTTGCTTGCGGTATGCGTAGTGTGGGACAGCGTTGAACTTGGTAAACGCCGTTCGGCCGAGGAGGGCATGATAGCCACTGCGGAATGGGGCGATGTCGAAGATCAAGTCTTCGGATCGGAAGTTGTCCGGAGAGCCGAATACTACTTCCAGTGTTACCATGCCTGAACATCGGGCCTCTACACCCGGAATAACCCCCTTAAAGGTGGTGTGGCTGGTTTTGATCCTTGATGGATTGATCCCCATTTTCCTCATTATATCTGCGTAAATCAGATTGAGGCTACTGCCTCCGTCCATTAGGACTCTCGTGAGGTGGTACCCATCGATAATGGGATCGAGTACCAGGGCCGCCGATCCTCCGTGACGGATACTGGTCGGGTGGTCCCTGCGGTCAAAGGTGATCGGGCAAGCCGACCATGGGTTGAACTTCGGCGCTACGGGCTCGACGGCGTACACATCCCACAGCGCGCGCTTCCTCTCTTTTCTTGGTATGTGGGTGGCATAGATCATATTCACCGTCTTGACCTCAGACGGGAAGGGTTTTTGGCCTCCACTATTCGGCATGCGTGGCTCATCATCATCCTCGCTTCGTCGGCTTTTGCTCGAGTCTTCGGCTGTGAGCTTGCCGGCTTGCTTTATCACCAAACAATTGCGGTTGGTGTGGTTAGCGGGCTTTTCGGCGGTGCCATGAATCTTGCAGGGCCTATCCAGGCTTACGTCCAATTTAGTTGGCCCATCCTGATTGCCTTTAGAAGGCTTTTTCCGTGACCCGGACTTCGGATTACGGAATCCAACATTTACTACTGTCTCGTCGATTTCGCCGTTGTTGTGGCGACGCTTATTCTTGTTGCGCCGTGGCTTTCCATTCCTGTCCCAAACCTCAGAGGTGTCAGGGGATTCCGGGTTGGTGCTTCTACGAGCCAACCAACTATCCTCCCCGGCACAAACGGGTCATGAGGGAGGTAAGCGCCGCCATTGTCTTCGGCTTGTCCTGGCCGAGCTGCCTTGCTAGCCATTCATCCCGAATACTGTGCCTGAAGGCGGCTATGGCTTCGGCGTCCGGACAGTCGACGATTTGGTTCTTCTTGGTCAAAAACTGGTTCCAGAATTGCCGGGCTGACTCGCTGGGCCGTTGGATTACGTGGCTCAGGTCATCGGCGTCCGGAGGCCGGACATAATTACCCTGAAAGTTGGCTCAAAAAGTGTCCTCCAGCTCCTCCCAACATCCTATGGAGTCTTCGGGGAGGCTGTTTAACCAGTGTTGAGCTGGACCTTTGAGCTTCAATGATAGGTATTTGATGGCATGAAGGTCGTCGCCTCGTGCCATGTGAATGTGTAGTAGGAAGTCTTCTATCCATACGGCCGGATCCGTCGTCCCGTCGTATGACTCAATATTTATGGGCTTGAAGCCCTCCATGAATTGGTGCTGCATCACTCTATCTGTGAAGCACAGAGGGTGAGCGGCGCCCCTGACTCGGGCTACGTCGCGCCAGAGACCATCTATCATCCGAGCTCGTTGTTGTTCCCGAGCTATGTCGTTTCGGTCCAGACAAGCTTGGTAACTGTCCCGTCGAACAAGAGAGTTGTCTTTGGGTCCATAAATGGATCTTGTCAGACCTGCGTGGGCATCTAGGTCGCGTCATAGGTCGTACTCATAGGCAGGCCGAACTGGCTCCTTGCCTGGACGGCAAGGTGGAGCAAGAGGCTGTTCGGTTTTATCGGCCGACCTATCCCGTCCTCGAGGGGAGCGGTCCGGCTGGTCCGCCTGAGTGTGTCGTGCAGGTGCTGGCTCTATGGCCTCATCGTCAAATTGCGGCAGAAGCTTTCGCATTGGGTAACTTTTGGTCTGCTGCTCGTAGCCGTACCCTTCTTCGGCAGCTAGGACTTTAGTCCATCTGTCATTGAGGGTGTCTTGCTCGGCCTTTATTTTCTGTTGCTGTTTCTTCAGGCTACGCGCGGTGGCAATGAGCTGCCGTTTGAACCGCTCTTGATCCAGCGGGTCTTCGGGGACGATGAAATCCTCTTCGCCCAAGCTAACCTCCTCTTCGAAGGGGGGGAGGTAGTTGCTGTCTTCGGAATCACCGAGGTCCTCTAGGTTGAGCGGGTCTTCCTCCTCGTGATCGGCTTGAGGTTGCTTGTCGGTGCCGTGGTCATCGAGGTTGTCCGCATTATCCGGAGTGCCGTTCTCTCCGGTGTCCGTGTTGCTTGCGTGGCTTCGGCGTGCCTTGGAGCGACGGTGTTGTCTACAACGCCTGTGCGGCTCATCGCCGGGCTTGCCGCTATCCTTCCTGGGGGTGCCGTCGTCTTTTGGAGTGTCCACCATGTAAATGTCGTAAGTGGACGTGGCCGTCCAGCGGCCGGTGATGGGAGGCGCGGCGTCGGTGTTGATGGTGGCTCCACTGTCCTCGCCCATGGAATAGGCATTTTTCAAAGTGTAGTCCAACATGTCTGTTAAGTCCTCGCCCGTGGCTACGAGATGGATGGTGGGTGGGACGCAAAATTCCCCGAAGCACGTCTCAAAGGGCTGCTGAACGTGAGTTAAGGGCGGATCCTCCCGAATAGCCATCATCTGGATTCGGTCCAACGCCTCCCTTATTGAAGTGAGCTTCGTCGGGCTGATATGCGGTGGCCGCAGGGGGCCGGCTTCTGATGTGATGGGGCAAGGGTTGATCGGGGCCGGAGCTGGATCCTTGTCTTTGAGGGCCGAGTTAACCTCGGGGCCCGGGGCCGGATAGTCGTAAGAAACCAAGGACGAGACTTGGGCTTCGGATATTGCTTCCGTGTTGGGGCTCGAAGCCGAGTTGTCGAGGGGGAGTTCAGCTAGGGGTAGCCCCTGGCCATCGAACATCAACCCGTCGCTGGGGCTCAAGGCCGTAGGCGTGTTGCAAGGAGAGAATTCGGCCGAAAGCGGCTCTCGACGTCCGAACCTTGTTTCCGCATTGTGGCCTGAGGGCGGGTCTCCAGCGGATACTGCGGACACGGTCGAGAGGGATTCCTGGCCTCCGTTCGAGGCGGAGACGTCCAAGCTCGAGGCTGGCCGTAGGGTGGAGGCCGATTCGTAGATTGGATCGAGGAAGGGTTCAGGAGCAGGCGTAGTGAATCCGGCGAAAACCAGATCGCCGCGAACGTCCGCAACGTACTCCAGATTGCCGAATCGAATTCGGTGCTCAGGCGTGAAGCTGTCGATCTGATCTAGATGACCAGTTGGGTTGGCGTGCAGCACGATGCTAACGAACGCGAAGAGTTGGCCGGGAACAAAGAGGTCCCCGGAGCCAACGCCTTCTTCGATGATTAGGCGAGCCATTGATCCTTTTGGCGACCCAACAGCGGAACTCTCAATGAAAGCACCATTGTCGGTGTCAAAACCGGCGGATCTCGGGTAGGGGGTCCCGAGCTATGGATCTAGGATCGATGGGGAACAAGGGACGATGAACATGGTATTTACCCAGGTTTGGGCCCTCTCAAAGAGGTAAAACCCTACGTCCTGCTTGATTGTATTTGATGTATGGCATGGTTACAGAGTTGATCTACCTCGAGATCAGGTGAGCTAAACCCTAAGGTAATGAGGTGATGAATGTAGCTCCAACCCTAAAGACTAAAACCCTCCGGTTTATATAGACACCGACAGGGTTAGGGTTACACGCGATCAGTTACAAAGAAAGGAATATCCTGCCTAATCTTGGCTTGGAGGACACACCACGGCTCCGAAGATTCCTTATCTGGTCATGGATCCGCACTCCTGCTTGGGCCCCATAATAGCCCATCAATCCGGCCCAAACATAACAGGCCGGCAGCCCGAGGACCCTTAATCCAGGACTCCCTCAGAGGCTGCTCCTCCTCGACGTCCCCGGCCGCCGCCCTCTTCTTGGAGTGGGAGGAGGCGCTCTCCTCCTCATCCTCCTCCTCATCCCCATCTTGGGTAGACGGCGCGGCAGTGTCTCCAGACTTGGTGTCCGGACGACCTCTTTGGTGGAGGCCCTCTCTGGCCTCCGGTAAATCCTTCTTCTTCTTCCCCTTTTTTTCTGGCGCCTTGTAAGGCGCCGCGACCAGCAGCCCCTCCAGTTGAGCCGATCGAGGCCCTTCGGGTAGAGGAGCCGGGCTACTGATCTTCTCAGACTTTTCGAGCCAGCCCTATAAAAACCACAAACAGATGTTTAGACCGGATTTTGTGCAGTACGCCCTCCCGAATACGGACTGGGGAAGCGGTAAATTACCTTCTTCGGCTGGGTTGCGGCGTCGAGGCCGATGTCTTCATTCTCGGCCGGCCAGTCCTCCTGGGACTTGAACAGTTGACCCCATACTTTCTCGTGGGTTGTCCTGTAGAGGTAATGCATGGTGGCCGGGTCATCGGACTTGTAAGCCCACATGAGTCTGGCCCTTTGCTGGCAAGGAAGGAGCCAACGCCTGAGCATTATCTGGACCACGTTGGTCAGCTTGGCGCCGATCTCCATCACACTGATGACACGCTTCTGCAGCATCTTCACCTCACTGACGGACCCCCAGTTAGGGCCCTTTTGGGTCCAAGAGGTCAATCTCACTGGGGGGCCAGATCTGAATTCGAGAGCAGCCGCCCAGGCCGCATCCCTTGGTTCTGTGATATAGAACCACTCCTTTTGCCACATCTTGACGGTGTCAATAAACCGACCCTCCGGCCATTGGACTCGGGTCAGCTTACTGATCATGGCTCCACCACAGTCCGCCTGGGCACCGCTGACCACCTTAGGCTTGACGTTGAACACCTTCAGCCACAGGCCGAAGTGCGGCTGAACTCGCAGGAGGGCCTCACAGACGATGATGAAGGCTGAGATGTGGAGGAGAGAGTTGGGGGCTAGATCATGGAAACCTAGCCCGTAGAAGAACATCAACCCCCTCACGAAGGGGTGCAGAGGAAATCCTAGCCCCCGGATAAAATGGGGAAGGAATACCACCCTCTCGCCCGGCTTGGGCGTGGGGATGATCTGACCCTCCTCAAGGGCCCGATGGGCGATGTCGGCCGATAAGTAGCCAGCCCGCTTCGACTCCACGATGTCATTGTTGGTGATGACGGAGGCGTCCCCCTTGCCATTTGCGCCAGATCCGGCCATGGCTGGGGCTAGGGAGGAGCTGAAAGGAAATTGCCGCGGAGTAGCAAAGCAGGGCGCTGGAGCTCTGGAGATTGGAAGGACAACAGCGGGAGGTGGAAGAAGGCGTGAGGCGTTAAACTGTAGTTGTCCCCCTCTTTATAAGCCGCGGAGGAGCCAAGGGTCCCCCTTTTCACTCCGGGGGCTTCTCCACTTCCCGATATACTCGCGACGTTATGCGCGGGTGGGGAATCGAAATCATTGATCATATCCCCTAAAACATGGGGCACAATCTCTGCTTTGATGAGACGTGCCAATGGAGGGGCGGCCTCGAGCCACGCATCAAGAACTGCCAGCCGATCGACGTTATGACCGGCCGTGACCCTTCGCTAAAAGTTGTCAGGCGTGGGCATTGTTCACACTCGAGTACTTTGGCCTTCAAGGCTAAGTAAAGTGAACGCTTCAGATTCCGAACACCACTCAAACTCCGAGCACGTACAGGACAAGATGAAGAACTTGCCTCGCAAGCCGAAGACCATGAGGTGTGCAGATGCCGGACACAAGCCCTGGCGTTAGAGGCTAGTTCGGGGGCTACTGAGGGAGTCCTGGATTAAGGGGTCCTCGGGCTGCCCGTCTGCTGTATATGGGCCAGACTGATGGGCCACTATAGGGCCGAGCTAGAGTGCGGATCCGTGGCCGGATAAGGAATCTTCGGAGTCGTGGTGTGCCCTCCAAGCCAAGATTAGACAGGATCTTTCCTTCCTTGTAACCGATCGCATGTAACCCTAACCCTACTGGTGTCTATATAAACCAGGGGATTTTAGTCTTTAGGGCAGAGCTACATCCATCACCTCATCGACCTAGGGTTTAGCTCGCCTGATCTCGAGGTAGATCTACTCTGTAACCATATCATACATCAAATACAATCAAGCATGACGTAGGGTTTTACCTCTTCGAGAGGGCCCGAACCTGGGTAAACACCGTGTTCATCGTCCCTTGTTCTCCATTGATTCTAGATCCACAGCTCGGGACCCCCTACCCGAGATCCGCCGGTTTTGACACCGACAGCTGGGTCCTGACTTGATCTTTTGCCTTTTGAGTCTTTTTTTCCACTTCTTTGTAATATATTGGTTTTTTTAAATATACCGTAGAACAATAGGGGTAAAAAAAATCATTTCCAACATACGTTCTTTCAGACTCTTAATAGAAACAACTCATGAGATCAACCCAAACTAATCGCCAAAGATACAATAACTTCATTGAGTTTCAAGAAAAAAATTACAAGAACACGAACATATAACATCCAAAAGATAACTTGACCCAGTGGTGGCACATCCATATTAACCAGCTTCCACTCTTGAGCAAATTTGGGTATCTCATCCGGGTGGGCTCTGCTTGAATATACTGTTCACGTGGCTTCTCCTCCGTTAGATCTTTTTTTAGGATCCTTGATCCGTCACTGGCAGCACTCCTAACTTTTTCCTGCAATCCACGCTGCCATCAAGCACCTCCTCTGCCCGGTACTTAAACTTGAACCCCAGCTCCACAAGCTTGTTCGTGTTGGCCTGCACTCTGACTCCCTCTCCCACCACCCTGACAGTCCACGCACAAAGAGACATAGCATTAATCACAATTCACAACGCACCATGAGATACCTGATTTGGAATATTTATTAGTAGAAGAAAACGCACTCTTTCCGCGCTAGTTTGAGGTCTGGGTGCTTGCCCGCGTAATGCTCCACCAGATCCTGCATGTTGGGGTGCGCGGTGGCGCAGAGGTACCGGCCGGCGGCGACGTCGCGCTGGCGCTCCATGCAGAAGACGTGTGCCTCGCAGACGTCGTCGACATGCACCACCGGCACGGAGGCCAGGAGGGCCTGCGTGAACCTGAGGGCGTTGTGGTAAGGCTCGATGCCAGTGAAAGGCGACAGCATGAAGTGCTGACTCTCGTTGATGTACGGCAGGAGGGTGTCTCCTCCTACGAGGCCCAGTAAGAGGACGACGACGTCGAACGCTCTGCCCTCCGAGGGCCGCTCGTTGTACTTGACTAGCTCCTTCTCAGCGATGCACTCAGAGGAAAGGTAATCCTGCATATAGTATAACATAAGTGAACAAGTGAGCAGGCTTGTGACTACGTTGCGGGCCTAGCATGCCGAGTCGGCCATTTTCTCAAAATATTTTTTCGATAAAGGGATTTTTTATTGACTCAAAATGTAGCATCAAGCAAACACAAAACATAATGAGCATCACCCGGCCTCTACATAATTAAAAAGCACACAGCCAAACAAAAACAAATTGAAAGAAGGTAAAAAAAAGGCGACATATCAGCAACAGTAGGATTAGGACCGACAGTCCGCCCATGTCGAAGGAGTTGGTGTGGCTATCCGTAGACTATGCTGCCACCCATGCTGGGTGAAGACCTCCCTGGCCACCCGCTCCAACCGCGTACACATCGCCTTGAATAGCGGTTGATACTCCGTTCGGTGTGGTGTAGACCACGTACGAAGCGAGTGCGTACATCGAAAAATAACATGCAAAGGAGAGATGTTCTTGCCCTCGAAAACCAAATCATTTCTACATAGCCAGAGTGCCCATAATAAGGCATATGCTCCCACCCGAATTAGCATTTTGAACCTATTTGAAATGTCGTCCAATCAATGACCAAAAATATTGGCAACACTTGTGGGCGGATACAAATTGGACGCTATTTGGATGACTGACCACGTCATGAATACAAAAACTTACATTGAAAAAAGAGGTGTTTGATTGTCTCGTCATGAATACAAAAACTACACTTCTTACTTCCGTGCCAATTGCGGCGGGCGAGATTGTCTTTGGTTAGCACAACTCCCTTTCGAAGATACCACATAAAGATTTTCACCTTTAGTGGAATCTTTGACATCCAAATTTTCTTGTTATTATCCACTGGGACCTCTGAATGCGTGAGCGCACGATACATAGAGTCGACTGTGAAGGACCCAGATGTAGTGAGGTTTCAGCGAAACACATCCCGTCCTTGTGTCAGGTTTATCGACTCCAATCGAGATAATAAATTTTGCCATGACATAAGACATGGGCCAATCAAATCCCGCCTAAAAGAAATATTCGGCGGAAATGAACTGAGCACCTGTGCTAGAGTATCATTCTTATCGCAAACAATGCGGTACAAAGCTGGATATTGTTCTTGGAGGCTGGCATTGCCTAGCCAGTTGTCCTCCCAGAAACGAATCTCTGACCCATCTTTTATCGCGAAGGATCCAAAACGGAAAAGGTGTTTCTTTGCTTTTTGGCCTAGATACTTATTGTGCAGCAGGGTTTGCCAAACGCCATCCTCAGCAAGTAGTTTGAACAACCATTTACTAAGTAATGCATCATTCTTGACCTGAAGGTCATGAATGCCAAGTCCACCTTGGTCTTTCGGCCTACAAACCATGCTCCATTTGGTTAGCCTGTATTTTTTCTTTTCACTGTCCCCTTGCCAAAAGAATCTGGATCTGAAATAATCCAGCCTCTGCAAGACCCCTCTTGGGAGTTGAAAAAAAAAGAGCATATAGAGAACCATATTTGTGAGGACTGAGTTGATTAAGACCAGCTGTCCTCCAACAGAGAGCAACTTGCCTTTCCAACTACTCAACCATTTCTCTAAGCGCTCCTCTACATGTTTCGACTCCGCATTAGTGAGACGCCGATAATGAATCGGAATTCCCAAATATTTAATCGGGAATTGGCCTTGCGCACAACCAAACAGGTCGGCATACTCAGCCGCTGCCTCACTGGCTTCTCCAAAGCAGAACAGTTCGCTTTTATGGAAGTTAATTTTAAGGCCTGACATCTGCTCAAACGCTGAAAGCAATAATTTCAGGTTTCAAGCCTTATCCAGGTCATGTTCCATAAAAAGAATTGTATCATCGGCATATTGCAGAATAGAGAGGCCACCATCCACAAGGTGGGGCAGTACTCCTGCAATTTGACCATCCTGCTTGGCACGATCAATCAGAATAGACAACATATCAGCCATGATGTTAAATAACATTGGAGACATGGAGTCACCTTGTCGTAGTCCTTTTTTCGTCTAAATGTAATGGCCTATGTCATCATTGACTTTGACAGCCACACTACCTCCAGTAACAAAATTTTGGATCCACTGGCACCATTTATCGAAGAATCCTTTCATTCTTAGGGCCTGTTGAAGGAACGACCATTTGACCTTATCATAGGCCTTTTCTAAGTCAATCTTGAACACTACTCCACTCATGTTTTTACGGTGCATCTCGTGAACGGTCTCATGTAGGATTACTACTCCATCGAGTATATTTCTACCTTGCGCGAAAGCCGTTTGAGATGGCCGGACGACATGGTCAGCAACGGTGTTGAGCCTATTAGTAGCCACTTTGGTGAAAATCTTGAAGCTGACATTAAGGAGACATATGGGTCTATATTGCTGGATTCGCTCAGCCTCCTTAATTTTCGGCAACAAAATGATCTCGCCAAAGTTAAGCCTGAATAGATCAAGTTGGCCAGCATGAAGACAATTGAACAACTCCAATAGGTCAGTATTGATGATATCCCAGAAATTTTGATAGAATTCTGCGGGGAAGCCATCTGGGCCTGGAGCTTTGTTATGTTTCATTTGAAACACCGCCGCTCTCACCTCCTCCTCAGATAAAGATGCCGTGAGGATATCGTTCTCTTCTGCTGTGACTTGTGGAATATCATTTGTTCGGGTCTCGTCAAGGGTGAAGTTCCCTTCATCAGGTGCCCCAAACAAAGATTTGTAGTATTTGGAGATATAACTTTTGAGCTCTGCCTGACCTTCGATCCGCCCCTCATCTTGTTGGAGACTGAATATACACTTCTTCCTATGCCGACCATTGGCGACAAGTTGGAAGTATCGTGTATTACTATCTCCCTTCAAGATGAAGTCGGCTTTGGATCTTTGGTAATATTTGATTTCCTCTTCTCGCAAAAGACGCGCAATCTTCTCATTGGATTGATTTTTCAATTCAATCTCTTGTTGTGACAAGGTGCGAGTTTCTGCGATTTTATCGAGGTCATCAATAATGGTGGCGAGCCGTTGCTTTTATTTTTTGTATATTCCATTGGTGCGTTTCGCCCATCCAGATAGGTATCGCCTTATGGCTCTTATTTTAAAGTTCCATCTCTGAATAGGTGTGCGACCAATTGCGGGTCTCTCCCATATATTCTTGATTATGTCTGCAAAGCCTTCTCGGTGCAACCATCCCAATTCAAACTTGAAAGGGCGGCGAGCGGATGGGTTTGTAGAATTAGAATCCAGAATGATGGGTGCATGATCCGATAGCGCCTCGATAAGCTCTAGGGCCCGCACGGTTACCAGAGGAAATTTTATCTCCCATTCAGTATCCATGAGTACCCTGTCAAGCTTTTTGTATGTTGGCACAGAACGGTTATTGGCCCAAGTGAATTGTCAGCCAGACAAACTGGCTTCTCGAATATTCAAACTGTCAATTACAACATTGAATAAGAAAGGCCAGTGAGTGTCAAAGCGGTCATTATTTTTCTCTTCCTGGTACCTAAGGATATTAAAGTCCCCTCCAATAAGCATTGGATGTGGGTTATCCTTAGCTAGGTTCACCAATTCCCGAAGGAAAGCGGATTTATGTTCATCTTGGGCAGCTCCATAGACTGCAATCAGACTCCATGTAAAATTATCAGCTCTGTTTCGAAGGTGGAATTTCATATGAAAGTCACCAGTCGAAAAGGCTAACAAATCCATGGTTGCGGTTTGTATCCCAAGTAAGATTCCTCCAGACCTTCCACGTGCTGGTAGACAATGCCATGTGAAGTCGAAACCACCTGATAAGTGGTTTAGGACATGTGCACGGAAGTCACATTTACCAGCCTCGGAAATTGCCACGAAATTCAACCCATGTTCTCGCACGCAATCATCGACGTGTTTATGTTTAGCCAAGTCTGAAAGACCTTTGCTATTCCAAAATATGCCTCTCATGTGGAAACTCGGGTGGGGGTGGACTTCTTCGCCTTCTTGGGAGGGTTTTTTCTTTTTTTGAGGAATGGGATTTAGATTTACGCGAAGATGCTGTGAAGTCACAAAATATACTTCCATTTTAAGAACAGGCAAAAAAACTGGCAGCTCTTATTCCACACAAAGTCCGTGGAATAGCCTATACAATGCACAATGTTTTTTCTTTGCGGATACATACAATTGCACAACATTGTGTATACAATGCACAATGTTGGCTATATGGGAAGATGCAATATCTTCACACACAAAATTATTCCAGAATTATTTAATAGGTTTGAAATAATAATATTTAAACAGTTTTGAAAATAACAATATTCATGTTTCTTAATATAAAAATGTTCATATATTCGAGAAAAAAGTCCATCCCATGTTTAAGAAAAAAGGTTCATGTGTTTAAAATATTCATGTATTTAGGAAAATATATTCATACACGACAAGATATATGGTCATATACTTTTGAAAAAATATTTACTCATTTAGAAAATGTTTGTGTTTACAAAATGTGTTAAAAAAGGTTCACGTATTTCAAAAAACTACTCCGTACTACATATATGTTTACATACTTCTTAAAAAATATCGCCGTGTACAGAAAAAAACCATCAAAATCGCAAGAAAGCACTCACGTCCATGAATTCGTTGCTGTGATCAATGGGCAGGCCGAGCGGGGTCCAGCAGGACTCATTCGCCAACTCTTTGTACCCTTTCTCGTCCTCGCGGAGTGGCGACGCCGTGATAACGGACCCCGTACTGATGACACGTCTCACTGACTTGGACCGCTCGCACTGTTGTAGGATGGCACGCGTCGCGTCCTCGATCGCTTCGGTGCTGTCCTTGTACTGCAAAATCAAATGAGATAAAAGAAAGGCATGGCATAACTTAGCTACAATCGATTAAAGTGAAATGTGACATTAGTGTATGTTGTGATTTGAACAGTCGTACACGCAACTTGCTGGTAAGAGCATCTACAGCTGGCCTCCTCAAACGCTCTCTATGTGTCTGGGCAGACGGTTCGGTCAGTGACCGATCACAAAATCGTGACCCGGCCGAGCATCTCAAACCGGTCCTATACGTCGGGCTGACCGGCACTTCCACATCTAGCCCATATCTGGGGTCGGTATGAGAAGGCCCGGACATGCACGTTGGATTCGACAGACATGACCCACCACAAATTTCACCAAATCTCCCCCACCTTATCGAACGAGCCATTTCCTTTCTTCTCCCTCGTCTGCACCGGCCCTCCCCTAACTCCACCGCCATCACCGCCACAAAACTCCTCCCCGGCTGACGTCCGCCTCGCCACTCCGTACACTGACGCCCGTCCCGGCCGCCGCCGTACGTCCAGCTATTCTCGGACTGCACCTTGTCATCTATGTGTTCGACAAATTGTCCGAGCAGTTTTTTGTGATTCTTTTGTAGGCAAAAAGATGGATTCTGATGAGGAGTATGGAAACACGAAGCTTGATGATTAATGCAGAAGGAGTTCTTCGATTTGTCGGAGTTGGACGAAGATGTCGAGATGATGATGAACATGAGCATCCAGAAGGAAAAGGGCAGAGAGGTGGAGCACATTCTAAACTTCAAGGGTTCGATCAAAGGGAGGACCGTTTTGAACCGAGATAGGGTCGGTGGAGCACGACTTCTCTACAAGTACTTTGATCCCAAACCAACATTCTCTGATACATGGTTTCGTCGACATTTTTATATGCGCAAACCCTTGTTCTTGCGCACGGTGGAGGGAGTGAAGGCACATGATCCCTACTTCAGGTTCACCAGGGATTGCAGCGGACAACTCTCATTCTCTGTTAAGCAGAAATACACGACTGCTATGAGGATGCTTACACCAGGTACCACCGTTGATGCCGTTGGTGAGATGGTCTGGATGGGGGAGGACATGCCGAAAGACCACCGTGAGATTTGCACATGTCATGGTGCAGGTGTTTGGAGCAAAGTATCTAAGAGAACCAAGTGTGCAAGATACAGAAAAATTGATGGCGATTGGAGCGGCAAGATGCCTTTCATGTATGCTCGGTTCAATTGATTACATGCAATGGCAATGGAAAAACTGCCCCAAGGGTTGGCGCGGGGTGTACCAAGGTCACATCAAAGAGGCCAGCATCATACTCGAAGCAGTGACATCAAAGGAGTTGTGAATTTGGTATGCTTTCTTTGGCATGTTTGATTCTCACAACGACATCAATGTGCTCCAGCGATCTACCGTGTTCAGGAGACTTTGGAATGGGAAGCACCGCCGTGCAACTACAATGTCAACGGGCAGGACTACAACATGAGGTACTACCTTGCAAATAGTATCTATCCCCTGTGGGCGGCGTTTGTGAAGACCATATCCGATTCCCATGAAAACAAACAAAGTCACTTTGCGACAATGCAAGAAGAAGCTAGGAAGAATGTGGAGAGGGCATTCTGTAGTGCTCCAAACTCGTTGGAAAATTGTTCATGGAGTGGAAGCTGATGGCATGTTGTGTCATTTTATACAATACGATTGTCAAGGACGAGTGTGAAGAGGCACTTTGAACTCATGATTTTGAGAAGCCTGGTGAACAAGTTCACATCCCGAAACAAGATGCAGATTAGATTATTAATTTTCTGCAGATTCGTCAGAATCTTCAAGATGATCAAGTGCACGTGTGGGTCCACTACTCAATGATCTTGGACAACATATGTGGAGCCGAAATAGAAACTAAGAAGGAAACCAAAAATTTTAATGTTTGAATTGTGCATTTCAAATACATTTTATGTTTGAACTATATATGTTAAAATCATGAAACTACACAATGATCTTATGATATTAATGTGTATGATGGACGTGTATGGATTTGTATGCGTTTAAAGGGTTAGATATGAGGAGTGTCGTTGTCTGGCAGGAGATATGAGGGGTTGTCCGACGGGGTTCACTCACGGGCACATCAACTGACGTTTAGGGGGATGTATTTGCCAATTCGATTGTAGAAGCTATAACACGAGAAAACTATTGCATGGGTGACCATTGGCCGTAGCCACGATTATTTTCCATCATGCAATGATTGCATGAATCCTGCACTGCATTATTCTTCCTCGCGGGTCTAAGGCACGCACATTTCAAGGTTTAACTATGTTCATCAATTAGACCGAGATTACTTCATTGCCATCAATTTTTGCCTAAGCAAGACTCTAGGTTAGTTTAAAGTGTAATACAACAAACTGTTACACCAAAAATGAGTCAAGATGGATACATAAAATGAAGACATCGTGGATTACCCTTATTGAGATGGTGATAGGACATTTCATTTTGTTTCGCAATATTTATGATCATGACTCGAAATATAAGTCATGTGACTGCTTCAAAATTATATCTCTGGTCCAGTAGCGGGCCGGAGGGGCCGACGGTGTGCGTGCGTTCAGGCGCCAGTGGAGGTGGGGCAGTTGTCGGCAGGGTGTGGTGGTGTTGCAGTTGGTGGGGGGAGTCGGCTTGCCGGTGTTCTGCGGTGGTGTTGCAGCACGGTGGCGGTCTCTAGCGGGGATGGCTTTTCGGGTTGGCATGGGTGATGGCTTCCTCTAGTGGGTCAATATTGGGCGACGCGCGATGGACTTCCCTGTTGCAGTTTCGCTTTGGCACTGTTCATGGCTTTGGATAAAAGTCTTGTTCGACTTTGTCGGTGCTGGCGACGGCGGCACTCTTCACGACGTTCCCTTCTTGGTGGCGTGTTGAGAAGCATTAATTGGCGCCTCCCCATCCGATGGGGTCCATTACTCCGGGTGATAGCCTTGACTTGGCTCGCCGGGTCAGCCTATTGCGGCATTTTCCATGTCGTTTCCTTCTTGGAGGCACGGTCTTTGGAGTTGTGACCCCGTGGTTGGCGCATGTCCCAGCATTGGCGAATTCAAAGGTGGCCAACAGTTTCGGGTGCAGTCGGGCTTGGAGCGACGATGCTTCTGAGTATGGTGTCTTGCCTTCCTCTGATTTGGGGGAGGCCCGGGACCGCTTCCCTTCTGTGTTGGCGTTTCTCCCGGACAACGAGGTGGTGGTAGTTAAAGTGCTCCTTAGCTGATTTTGTTCCATTTTTTATGGCTCTCCTGGCATAGTTTACTTAGGTTTTTGTGGCCATGGGTACGGGTCGTTTTTGCCTGGTTTTTCGCTAGTTAACCGAGCTATGTTCGCTTTTTGGGTCCAGGTTTCCTTATAAACTGGCTCATTTCTGTAGGTTTTTTGGTTCGGTTTCTCATATAAACTGGACATGTTCTATCCTTCTAATGGAAATTGCGGGTACCCTCTGCCCTCTCGAGGAGGTTCTTAAAAAAAATCATTGAATACATATTTTGGAATTTGAATTCAACTCTATAACCTTTTGTCGCAGGGATTACTATTTGTTAGAAGACATCTTGATGTTCATCCAAAAAAATCAGATTCTTTTTAAATTGCATTTACTATTCTTTCGGATTTTACTGTTTATGTGCGTGTATTTGAGCTCGGAGCAGATGATCCATGTCACTGTGACAGTACCTTCTTGTATAAATAAGAGTACCCTTGTGATCCTCATGGTCGAGACACAACCGGCCGAGAGGACTAATGACTGTGTTACCTTGGAGCTGCCGGAGTTGTGCTGCAGCGGGGTGGCGATGAGGAAGACGAACTCGCCTCCCTGGATGGCCGGCTTGAAGGAGGCGGCGTCGCAGATGAACGCCTCGAACAGCACTGCTAGGAGCCCTCCTAACACGGGTCCTAACATGGGCTTTGCCCATTGGGCCAGCTCATGGGCCAGCCGCTGCTTGTACAAATACCTGGAGGAAAGCATCGAGAGAGGCATCCAGTGGATCACGGCACCGAACGGCACAGCAGCTACCTTCCTCTCTTCTCCTACCTCTGCTCTTCTCTGTTCATCTTGTTCCTGCTGATACTTGTATCCAGTTGTGATTGCTACACCAAATTGTTCCTCTGTGAGTGATTGCTACCTAAGTAAGAGAGATCCCCAACTATACCCTTACATTTGGTATCAGAGACCAGACACCACTTCTTCCCTTGCGTTTCGTCAGGCTCGTCCGCATCGGGCAGCCATGGATCCATGGATGCAGGAGTATCTTGAGCGGATCGATGCCATGCTCAACGCCTACACCGACGCCACCAGGTCCCTCACCGAGAAAGTGGACGCTCTGGTCGTCGCCTGGCGGCCAGACCTGGAGAAGAGGTCATCCCGCACCGCCGTCGTCCACGGTCAAACATCGTCAACCCCTACGCCGGAGAGCACGACAGACGCGTCACCACCCGTCCCCGGCGTATCCTGCTCCACCACCAAGGCCCAGGAGATCCACATGGTCGTCCATGATGCAGCCCCGGTCTGCGTCGCGATGGTGCCCGTCACCTGTTCGACGGAGTGCTCGACCCAGGTCGACACCAGCGACAGCGCCGACGAGGTCCATGATGCCGCCACCGCTGCCCACCTCGAGCCCACGGTCGACCCCATCCACCAAGCAGTCGAGCAGCTCACTCCGGGGCAGGCAACGGCCTCTAGTGCTAAGGTCGTTTCTCCCATGACGACCACCACCGACATCGACCCCAAGGCCGGCGTTGTAACACCCCGTGTATTAAGCTACAGTAATCACCCTGTTGATAATGCCATGTCATCATGATCAACAGTGCTTGATCATCATTAGTAATAAATCCCTTTTCAAATTCAAATTCAAATTAAAAGTGGAAAATAAAAGTTGCTCAAATCAGAAACTAAATTGTTCATAATATGGCAAATAATTCAGAGACAATTCTAAAATTGAAACCAACATTATTGGAATTGGGTAAGTGACTCAAACATCCTCAAATAGTGGCTGAAAACAATATTTAATAACCTATTAATAAATATAAAATAAATCTGAAATGATAAATACCCCAAACTAATTTTTGGTGATAGGGTATGTTGCACTATGAATTATGGACCAGTTCATATATTTTACAAAAACCATTTAGTGCCCAAATGATTTACAAAACAGTAAAGGAAAGAAAACAGAAAAAGAGAACAGAGAAAAGGCCTAATAAGCTACTGTGCACTTAAGCCCACAGCCGCACAGGAGCCGGCCCGGCCCAACTTCCCTCTTCTCCCTCCTACTGCTCCTCCCCGAGCTGCTGTCGCCTCTGCCGCGCTCGCTGCCCCGCCCCGCCCCCCCCCCCTTCTCCTCTGTCAACAGCGAGCCGCACGCGCCCTGCCCCGCTAGATTAAGGACCCCTGTGACACGTTGGACAAACCCTAGACGCCACAACTCCCCTCTCTCACTCGTTTCCTTCCGTTTCTTCGGAGGCCGACGCCGCCGTCGCCGTCGCCTCGCCACCACCGTGGCCAGTGGCCTCCCCGGGCTGTCACGAGCTGTCCAGGAGGGCCGCCGAGGTCGATTTCGTCCTCTCCTTGCATCAGTTCGAGCCAACAGCCTCTGCATCGCCGCCATCGGGTACCTCTTCACCGCCACGGCCGCGTCACCATTGCCGTCGATCCACTCGACTCCGGCCTCCCCACGCCTCCCCGAGCCCTCCTCTGCATCCGATGTGAGCGCGCACTCCTTCCTCCTCTTTCCCGAGCTCGATTTCGAGCTCGCACGCGTGCTTGCGTCGAGGCCGTAGCCGCGCCGCCGCCTAGCTCCATCGTCCGGTCAGCTCCGGCGAGCTCTCGCCCTCCTGCAAGCTCCCCTGGATGCGCGCGAGCGCGGACGCCCCACTGGTGCCTCTGGTTCGTCCCGCCGCTTCCCCTAGCAGCAGCTTCGCGCAGCGCCACCGCTGTCTCCACTCGGTCGTCGTCGTAGCCATCACTCCGGTCACCCCCTGCCTCAGCCGCTTGCGCCATTAGATGCGCGGCGAGCCCCTCGTCCGATCCCTTCCCTCCGCCGTTCGAAAGGTCGCCGGAGCGCGTCTCCGGTAGGCCGCCGCCGTGCCTGTAGCCGCCGGCGGGCACGCGCATGCGCACGCACGCTTACCAGTGGGTTGACCCACTGTGGCGTGGGCCCGCCCACTTAATTAGCCTAACTACTAATTAGGAGCTAACTAACCCCCGCTAATGACACTGACAGCCGGGCCCCACATATGTTAATTAACCTAATAAAAATCGGTTTAGTTAAATAATAACTGGCAGGCGGGGCCCACTGTACTGTTCCTGTGGATAAGACTCGCTGAGTCAGTGTGCTGACTCAGCACTGGGACCCAACAGTCAGCCTCTGCTGACTGGACCCAGTTGACCAGTCAACGGTCCAGTCAACTGCTGACTGGGCAGTTGACTGGGCCCACCTGTTAGCCACTGTGCTAAATAGCTGGGTACACCCACTAGGTACCCGTAGCAATTTCCAGTTTATTTTCGAGTTTAAATTAATTCCAGAAATTAATAAAAACTTTAGAAAATCATATCTTTTAATCCGTAATTCCGATGAAAATAATTTATATATGAAAGTTGCTCAGAATTTCGAGGAGAATCCGAATACGTGGCCCGTTCATCTGTCAGATGCTCCTAGCTACCTAGACATGGAACTTTTAGACTGATTTCGATAAATGAATAGTGCCCAACTTTAATTAAATAAATCTGATTAAATCCCTAAATTAACTAAAGCATTTAGTTAGGCAGTAGAACACCTCTGCACATCTTTTAGACGTGCCTTGCTTATGGTTTGCTTCTTTGCCGTGAATTTATTGTTTCTTCCCCCCTCCTTCTCTCTCGATAGATGACGAGCCCGACGCCGTTGCAGCTGTGTACGACTACGCTCCAGACGAGCAGCCCGTTGACGACCCCTCCTTCTTGCCAGAGCAACCAGGCAAGCCCCCCCCCTTGATCATCCCGATATCGCCCATTCTATTTTCCCATGCTTGCATTAGAATTGTTGCTGCTACTGCTTTACCTATTCTGATGCATAGCCTGTTTATTGTAACCTGTTGTTGATAATTACCTGCATATCCTAAACAGTCTAGTATAGGCTGGGTAGAGACCTATCAGTGACCCCACTTATCCCGACTGCCCCGCTGGATAATCCGAAGACCCGATCAGAGGGATTGAAGACCAGACCCCGGCACCGCACATCACCCCCTTAGTTGTAATGACACTGCAGCGTTAATATCGAGTGCCGAGGGTGATACCTCGTGTAGCACTTCTGATGTTAACTCTGTAGAGTAGCTATTCGGTCGTGGTCATCAAGGGTGATTCCTCCTTCACCGCTTCCGATAACGACGCCGTCGTACAACACCTCAAGTGTGAACTCAGCGAGGGTGATTCCTCCGAGTTCACCTTGACGGATACATCGAGTAGGAATCCAACGAGGGTGATACCTCGGATTCCCCTAATGTTATGGACACACGGATACTTGGATTTTACACTGTTACTTGGAAAGGCGGGTCGACCCTGAGGGGTACCCGCGTGTGATGTGAAGACGGGTTGCCTGTATGGTGCCCGAGGATGAATACGAGGCGCGGCTGGGCATTCTTAGCCCTTGCAGCAAGTCCTTGAGACGGGGCGACAGGGTCACATCTTTTGTGAGTCTCTGCTCGTTACCGTAAGCCCTAGTCCACTAACGATTTGGATATTTGATCCGAGCAGGCCTCTGGCCCGATAGCACTAACCACCACGTGGGCATAGTATGGGCGTTCTGCATCGTATGCATCAGCCGGAAGCTCTGTCAGACATCCAGTTCAGCATGGCGGCACGGACGGACCGGCGCCTTCCTGTAGTGTTGGTGCCTGGCTTCACCATGTGCGCAACGACCCGGAGTGCACAGGGCGATGGCCAAGACCCCTGAGTGCTTAGGTGGTAGACCGGCGGGGACCTCTCTGCTGAGCTGTAGGTAGGGTTGCGGTGTGTCGTTTGGCCGAGGCCGGGCATGACCCAGAAAGTGTGTCCGGCTGGAGTTAAGCGAGCGTGGTGGGTAAGTTGGTGCACCTCTGCAGGGAAGAACTAACCTATGCATAGCCGGATCCTCGGTAATGGACACTCGGAGTTGTATCCCGATCGATACAGCTAGAATTGGATACTATGGCTCTGGGATTGCTTCTCGCGGGGAGTCGAGAAGGGATCTCCGGATGAGGTTGATGACTGTATGGCTCTAGGATTGCTTTCTCGCAGGGAGTCGAGAAAGGATCTCTGGGTGAGGTTAAGACTTAATGATACTGCTACATTATATTGTACTGTTCTACACTCTTCTAATCCTGCAAGACCGCTGAAGATGCTAGTCTTCGGTAGGACTAGGCTTTCCCCTCTATTCTGGCATTTCTGCAGCCCAGTCCACATATACAGCCTCTCTTTGATAATGTTGCATATGTAGTGTAGATCCTTGCTTGCTGAGTACTTCTGAGTACTCATGGTTGCTTTGTTTTCCTTTTCCCCCATACCCTTTTGATGCAACCAGATGACGGAGCCCCTGAGACAGCTGCCCCGATGACGATCGCTACTACTACTACCCCGAGGGTGGATACTGCTTCGAACTTGCCGTCGACCAGGAGTAGGTTCGGAGGGTCCCAGGCAGGAGGCCTGCGCCTTTCGATCGTAGTGTTTTATTTTTCCCCGCCTTTCTAAAGGCCTTTCTGTTTCTCTTTTAATATCTGTACTCAGATATCTGATGCTTCCGCTGACGCTTGTATGCCATCGAGCTATGTATTCGAGCCCTCGAGGCCCTGGCTTGTAATATAAAGCTTGTATGACTTTATTTATGTTTTAGAGTTGTGTTGTGATATCTTCTCATGAGTCCTTAGGCTTGATCATGTGCATTTGCGTGTATGATTAGTGCATGATTGAGCCGGGGGTGTCACAGGCGTGCAAGAGCTCGATGCCCTGTCTATTAACAGCTCCACGCAAGTGATGAGCAAGGCAAACCATGGCGTCGTCCTCATCATCCCCAGTGACTTCTCTGTACCAATGCTGACCATGTGTTCGACATATTACATTGTCCATGGCGACGACCTGGTGAAGCCAATTGCACGCAAAGAGCATTGCCCACATGGCGTTCATCTCGTGGGTGAGTGCACAGGCTTGCTGCTGCCACCATTGCAGAAGGGAACTGAGCCGCAACAGTGGCCGCCCCCTGTTCAAGTGCAGTGTGCAGATGATGACATTGTTCTGTTCCATGGCATCGTTTGCGGATTTTTCACTAGTGACTCTGGCTGTGTACGGTGGCCACCTGATCACCAGCCAAGGAGGATTCATACTGAGTTACAAATTCCAATTGCTATTTCAGTGCAGTTGCAACCATGGCCTTCTGGGAATTTTCAACTCACTCGTCCATTGAGCGATGACCAGAGCATTTTGAGCAGCTTAGTTTCTGGGTTTCCACTGAGCAGCGATGGAAGAGAAGGGAATTCATCACTTCATCTGTTTTCCCTAAGTGCTAAAAAAATTCCTATGGGGAGTCGCATGGCCACTCCGTTCCGAGAACACAGCTGCTAATTATGGGCATGCCAGTGCATTGCCAGTTTTGGTGTCAAGAGGATTTCACAGGGAACGGCCACGTGGAGTTCCAGATTAACTCGGCAGTGTTTGCAACTGCAGGTTCAACTAAAAAAATGTCTGAACTGAAACCTCTCAATAGGGTTGCTTGGTCTAACTCTCGGGTGCTATCTGATGCTATTTGTGGGTGCGGTGTACTCCCCTCTGGCCATCAATCATTTATGCTACAAAATGAGTTGACACAAGGCATGCAATAGCAAGCTGACCAGTTACATGTTCCTATTAATCCAAGAAATGATCCTTCATGGGTGTCCTGGGATCCCGATATTCAAACGATGGCAAACCTGGCACTATGTTCAATTACCTCAGCTAACAGAATCTGGAGCTGGACATTACCTCTACTCGATAGTGTGAATACATCCACTATTCAGCAATATGTCACTTGTAATAGGGTTTGTCTTCAGCTACATCAGTTTGGGTTGTTGTCTATGCATCTTATTGATGGAATCCCTTTTTGCTCGTACCAATCTACTGCAACAGGAGATTTTGTGTACAAATCATGGCAGCGGAAGTACAATTTCAGTGGATGCTTCGGAGGGATACTCACCAACCAGTTCTTGCATTTGTGGTCCTTGAAGCATGACAGTGATGATTCAGATTTTACTAAGCATGTCAGGCTTACCATCACTTCCAAACAACATCACTCTTGTCTTGCTATGGGGTGCGTTCTTGTCTTGCAAGATCTCAATGCTGCTTAATCCACCCTTAAGACTGCGCAGATGCTGAAAATAGAGGTGACAACAGTGGGACTGCAGCCAGGGACTTTCTGTGTGAGGCAGTCATTGCTTGGTACTTACATGAGCAACATTTCAAGTCATTTTGGTACTGTTCTTGCCACTCACTTTGGCACTGCTAGCATGTTCTGGAAACAACCTACCTTGATTCCTGGGATGAGAAGGAACTTCCCTGATGGTTGTGAGCGGGTTTCCATGGAAGAGCACTTCAGTTATTTGCAATATGTACAGCTCCAACTATGGCGACTACCTACACATACACATGGGTCTGCATTAGGTGAACAACAATCAGGTTTCAATCTTTGGCCAGCGAAGCTACTATTCAGAGATAATTATGCACGTGAAGCTTGCTTCCTTCATGCGCGCAGTAGTGAACAAATTCAGTCATTAACACAGGATTTCTCACGCATGTGTTTCCTCAACAACACATATATTCTGCTTGTGGGTTCAAGAGCTAAAGTTCAGTGTAATTCACTGATCACTTTCAAGGGTTGTTCCCCACTTGGTGCAACAATATTTGGTGACAACACTCATGGCATGCCATCCTTTACAAGCAAGCAGACCATCACTGAAGATATATATGCCAGGACAACATGTTGGACACTAATTCAGTTTGTGGTTATTGCGTTGCATGGCAGCGACTCTTCTATGTTATTTCCTATTCATGTCTTCAGAAATTGGTGCTTAGCAAGAGGCTTCTTGTTGGATATCATACTCAGAGTATTGAGATGCCCACCACATGTTGTTGCTAAACTACATGGAACGGTTGACAAGGCGGAGCCAATCTCTAAAATGGGCATCCCCATTCATTTGTCAGAGCAGCAATTGACACCTCCTGTACCCGATGAGGGCATATACGCGCATGAAGACATACATGCTGCAATTTATGTGCACAAGTCATGGGATCCTGGGGGTGTCGCCATGCCTTCTTGCAATACTCAGTCATGGAAGATCCTAAGGTTGATGCTCACCAGCCATGAAGCACAAACTATGAGTGGTATGTCGTCCTCTCAATGCTCTGACGAAGAACATTTTCAAGGAGGGGGGAATGCCATCGTGGTCATTCTTGCTGCCGGTTTGCTGCAAGGCTACGCCGACCACATGTACTACATAGGCTTCCACAACGACTACTTCCTCGACACCTCCTCTGGTCAGGTCGCCATCAACCACGACTACTACAACCTCATCATTCAAGTCAACCTCAACTTCGACTACAACTGTGACTTCGAGCTAGTCAAGGAACATCGAGTGCAATGGGATCCCGGCGGGTCTCGGTGGCGTCGGCTTGAGGGCAAGCCGAATTTCAAGGAGGGGGGATGTTAGGATCCCTCCTAACACGGGTCCTAACATGGGCTTTGCCCATTGGGCCAGCTCATGGGCCAGCCGCTGCTCGTACAAATACCTGGAGGAAAGCATCGAGAGAGGCATCCAGTGGATCACGGCACTGAACGGCACGGCGGCTACCTTCCTCTCTTCTCCTACCTCTGCTCTTCTCTGTTCATCTTGTTCCTGCTGATACTTGTATCCAGTTGTGATTGCTACACCAAATTGTTCCTCAGTGAGTCATTGCTACCTAAGTAAGAGAGATCCCCAACTATACCCTTACAAGCACCAGCCGCTCCGCCACGCCGGGGAGCCCCCTCAGCAGCCCCGTCTTCTTCTCATCCCCTGCGTGTCCACGACGGACCAAGAACGCTCAAGGAAGAACAGAAGATCTCGGGGGGCAGCGGCACGCATGAAGTGATCGGCGTGTGAGAGGGCCAGCGCATACCGAGGTTTCGCAGGGTCCCATGGATGGTGCAGCCTCTCTGGAGGAGCTTCTTGACGAGCCAGGATGCGATGTACCCTGCAGCTCCGGTGACGCACACCTTGCTCATCTTCTCCGCCCGGTCTCTTGTATATCCCCTGACGGTGATGCCCCGTGATCCTGTCTTTATATGTATGTGTGGGGTGGGTGCTGGGCTCTAGCGATCGTGGACAATGACGCTGTCGCCAGATTTGCCTCGTCAAAAATGTCTCGCGGGAGCGGAAATATCGGAGCCCGTAGTAGGTGTCCAGTCCACCACCGGTTAGGTCAACTCCAAGCGCACGACCCCAAACCGTCCGTTTTGTTCGCATTTTGGTTCGTTTTGGGTAGCAAT
This sequence comes from Thinopyrum elongatum, assembly GCA_011799875.1. Classification (NCBI taxonomy): domain Eukaryota; kingdom Viridiplantae; phylum Streptophyta; class Magnoliopsida; order Poales; family Poaceae; genus Thinopyrum; species Thinopyrum elongatum. The sequence goes on from CM022298.1 coordinate 168,098,191, forward strand.
TGGGATGCGTCCATTCGAATTTGTAGAGCGCCGACCGTAAGCCCAACGTGCGGCTGCATCTTCGGTCGCATCTCGTTCGCTGTGCATGCAAATATGAGAAGAACAAAGGATGCAGTTGAAAGGCAACGGCCTAGTTCACGCCAGCGGCCGTGTTCACGCCAGTTCATGCTGGCCGGCAACAACTACAGAATGGTCACCAAAGTTTCATGCCGGCAACAAAGACAGCGGCCCACACACTAGCCAACCTTCAAAATGGACATGTTTTTTACGCTGACAACAAAGCCAGCGGCCGGCACACCAGCCAGCCTTCAAAATGAACGGCCATAGTCCACGGCCAAGGTCTCACCTAGTTCAGGCCATCACGGGCGAACATCTCCTTCTACCGGTTCGCGAACTAAGCCTTCCTCCCCGGTGACATGTTGTTCTTATCGACCCTCGTGATCACGAGTGCCACCTCTTTTGCTTTGGTGTCGGCATTGATGACCTCGATCTCGAGTTTCTTGAGTTGTGCAGCCTCCTCGATGTCAAGCTTTCTTCTCTTCACGGCCTCCTCCATGTCAAGCTTCTTCGTTTGGAGCTCTAGGTATATCTTCATTTGCTCCTCCTCTCTTCCCCCACTTTCTTTTGACTCATCATGTTCTTCAAAGTTCGTTGCAAGGCAATGGAAGACGCATCACGCTTCTCGTTGGCCTTCGAGCTTGTCTTGCTCCTTGGCCTCTTGAGCAAGTCTCTCTCATCAGCCATGTCCACCTTCCCTCTTTTCTTCTTACGAGCGACATATTGGTTTTTGAACTCGGGGCAATATTTGATGAGCAACCAATAATGCGTGAGAGTAAACAACTTGTTCTTGTGCCGGGCCTTGAAGGCTTCCAAAAATTGGAATGCCTACACAATCAAAGATGCAACTACAATTGTAACATGAAAGGACACAAAATACATCAAACATAAATGGCATGCCAACATGAAAGGACACAAGATGAAAAAAACAAGAGGTTCATACCAAGTCACCAATGCCTAGGTCACGCACGAGACGGGCTTGAACGCTCTCAAGCGTGGCACAATATTTGTTGCACTCTTGTTGGATGAACCCCCATCTCTTTTGGATTGAATTGATGCCGCGGGTGCTCGCAAATTGGTAGGGGGCAAACTTCCTTCGCTCATGCAAGTTTTTGTGAACTCTTGTCCAAAAGACGGATCCTTTTTGCTCAACAACTTTCATGGGATCTTGGCCTACCTCCTTCCAACTCTCGCAAATCAAAGTGTCCTCCTTTTGGGTGTATGATTCCGTGTGAATGCTTTGCCTCTTCTTTTGTGCTTCAGACCTTTGGGTGAGCTCATCAATAAACACCAATGGCTCCGCCGAAATGTCGATCTCTTCTTCCTCATCTTCACAACAAGTCATCATCTTCATGCCATGAGTTGCCATGATCGTCCTTATTTTCATCATGACCGGCAAATTGAGTGTCATCATAGTGGTCGCGGCCGTCCTGGCTTCGGGTCGCGTAGGGATAAGCTTGGCCTTGGCCATTGACGTGGAAGGCCTCACCACGGCCCTCGAAGATGACGTTCTCCATGAACTCCGCGTAGTCAGGGTCATCGATGATGGAAATATGCCCTAGAGGCAATAATAAAGTTGTTATTATTATATTTCCTTATTCATGATTAAGGTTTGTTATTCATGCTAGAATTTTATTGATCGGAAACTTAAATACATGTGTGAATACATAAACAAATACCGTGTCCCTAGTGAGCCTCTACTAGACTAGCTCGTTGATCAAAAGATGGTTAAGGTTTCCTAACCATAGACACGTTTTGACACTTGATAACGGGATCACATCATTAGGAGAATGATGTGATGGAAGGGACCCAACCGTTAGCATAGCACATGATCGTTCAGTTTATTGCTACTGCTTTCTTAATGTCAAATACATGTTTCTTCGACCATGAGATCATGCAACTCCCGGACTCCGGAGGAATCCCTTGTGTGCTATCAAACTTCACAACATAACTGGGTGATCATAAAGATGCTCTACAGGTATCTCTGAAGGTGTCTGTTGAGTTGGCATGGATTGAGATTGGGATTTGTCACTCCGTGTATCGGAGAGGTATCTCTGGGCCCTCTCGGTAATACACATCACAAGAAGCTTGCAAGCAAAGTGACCAAGGAGTTAGTTGCAAGATGATGTATTATGGAACAAGTAAAGAGACTTGTCGGTAACGAGATTGAACTAGGTATAGAGATACCGACGATCGAATCTCGGGCAAGTAACATACCGACAGACAAAGGGAATTACGTATGTTGTCATAAAGGTTCAACCAATAAAAGATCTTTGTGGAATATGTAGGAATCAATATGGGCATCCAGGTCTCGCTATCGGTTATTGACCGGAGAGGTGTCTCGGTCATGACTACTTAATTCCCGAACCCGCAGGGTCGCACGCTTAACGTTCGTTGACGCTAGAGTAGTATTGGGATATTTGATGAGTGGTAACCAAATGTTGTTCGGAGTCCCGGATGAGATCCCGGACGTCACGAGGAGTCTCAGAATGGTCGAGAGGTAAAGATTTATATATGGGAAGTCATATTTTGGGTTCCGGAAAAAGGTGCAGTTTTTTCGGTATTGTACCGGGAAGCTTCCAGAAGGTTCCGGAGGATTCCGGAGGGGTCCGGAAGTCCACAAGTGGGTCCACCATGACCCAAGGGCTAGCATGGTCTGCGGGGAGGCACCCTGGCCTTATTGGGCTAGGCGCACCAAGTCCTCAAAAGCCCATGTGGCTAGGGAAGGCAAAAAAGGAAGGAGTCCTAGTAGGAATAGGATTGGACTTGGAGTCCAAGTCCTCTCCCCCTTAGCTGCACCCTAGGGCTTGGAGGGGCTGTTTCCCACACCCCTCCACCTATATATAGAGGGGAGGGGGCGCCCCAAGAGGACAAACCAAGCCCTTGGCGCCCCTCTCTCTCCCGTTACTCCGTAGTTCCACCGCCTCATCCCGGCAACGCTTAGCGAAGCGTTGTCGGTGCTCCACCACCATCATCACCACCACGCCGTCGTGTTGGTTGTGATACCATCTACTTCTCCTCTCCCACTTGCTGGATCAAGAAGGAGGAGACGTCATCGAGCTGCACGTGTGCTAAACTCGGAGGTGTCGTCCGTTCGGCACTAGATCGGTTGGATCGTGATCGGATCGCGAAGAGTACGACTACATCAACCACGTGATAAACGCTTCCGCTTAGCAATATACAAGGGTATGTAGATGCTCTCCCCCTCCCATAGCTATGCATCTCCATGGATAGATCTTGTGTGTGTGTAAATTTTTTTTGTTTTCCATGCAACGTTGCCCAACAGTGGCATCATGAGCCAGGTCTATGTGTAGATGATATGCACGAGTAGAACACAAAGGAGTTATGGGCGGTGATGTTCATACTGCTTACCACCAATGTCTTATTTTGATTTGGCGGTATTGTGGGATGAAGCGGCCCGGACCAACCTTACATGTCCACGCACATGAGACCGGTTCCACCGACTGACATGCAACTTGTTTTGCATAAAGGTGGCTGGCGGGTGTCTGTTTCTCCTACTTTAGTTGAATCGAATTTGACTACGGCCGGTCCTTGAAGAAGGTTAAAACAGCAAACTTGATAAATCACCGTTGTGGTTTTTTGCGTAGGTAAGAACGGTTCTTACTAGAAGCCCATAGCAACCACGTAAAACTTGCAACAACAAAGTAGAGGACGTCTAACTTGTTTTTGCAGGGCATGTTGTGATGTGATATGGTCAAGATATGATATGATATATGTTGATGTATGAGATGATCATGTTTTGTAATAAGTTCACGACTTGCATGTCGATGAGTACGACAACCGGCAGGAGCCTTAGGGTTGTCTTTAATTATTGTATGACCTGCGTGTCAATCACTAAGCGCCATGTAATTGCTTTACTTTATCGCTATGTGTTAGCAATAGTTGTAGAAGCAATAGTTGGCGAGACGACCCCGACACTACGATGGAGATCAAGGTGTCGTGCTGGTGATGATGGAGATCATGCCGATGCTTTGGAGATGGAGATCAAAAGCACAAGATGATGATGGCCATATCATGTCACATATTTTGATTGCATGTGATGTTTATCCTTTATGCATCTTATTTTGCTTAGAACGACGGTAGCATTATAAGATGATCCCTTCACTTAATTTCAAGATAAAAGTGTTCTCCCCGAGTATGCATTGTTGCTAAAGTTCATCGTTTCAAAGCACCTCGTGATGATCGGGTGTGATAGACTCTATGTTCACATACAACGGGTGTAAGAAAGTTTTGCACAAGCAGAATACTTGGTTAAACTTGACGAGCCTAGCATGTACAGACATGGTCTCGGAACACTGGAGACCGAAAGGTCGAACGTGAGTCATATAGTAGATATGATCAACATAGAGATGTTCACCATTGATGACTACCCCATCTCACGTGATGATCGGACATGGGTTAGTTGATTTGGATCATGTATCACTTAGATAACTTGAGGGATGTTAATTTAAGTGGGAGTTCATTAGTAATTTGATTAATTGAACTTAACTTATCATGAACTTACTCTTAATAGTTTTTGCATATCTATGTTGTAGAACAATGGCCCGTGCTACCGTTCCCCTGTTTTTTGATACGTTCCTAGAGAAAACTAGGTTGAAAGATGATGGTAGCAATAATGCGGACTAGGTCTGTGATCTGAGGATTATCCTCATTGCTGCACAGAAGAATTCCGTCCTTGATGCACCGCTAGGTGACAAACCTGATGCAGGAACTGATGCAGACATTATGAACATTTGGCAAGCTCGATCTGATGACTACTTGATAGTTTAGTGCGCCATGCTTTACGACTTAGAATCGGGGCTCCAAAGACATTTTGAACGCCATGGAACATATGAGATGTTCCAAGAGCTGAAATTGGTATTTCAGGCTCATGCCCGTATTGAGAGGTATGAGACCTCTGAAAAATACTTTGCCTACAAGATGGAGGAGAATAGCTCAGCCAGTGAGCATGTGCTCAGAATGTCTGGGTACTACAATCGCTTGAATCAAGTGGGAGTTAATCTTCCAGATAAGATAGTGATTGACAGAGTTCTCCAGTCACTATCACCAAACTACTAGAGCTTTGTGATGAACTATAATATGCAAGGAATGACTAAAACGTTTTCCGAGCTCTTCGCGATACTGAAATCGGCGGAGGGAGAAATCAAGAAAGAGCATCAAGTGTTGATGGTTAACAAGACCACTAGTTTCAAGAAAAAGGGCAAGGGAAAGAAAGGGGACTTAAAGAAGAATGGCAAGCAAGTTGCCGCTCACATGAAGAAGCCCAAAGCTGGACCCAAACCTAAAACTGAGTGCTTCTACTGCAAAGGAAATGGTCACTGGAAGTGGAACTGTCCCAAATACTTGGCAGATAAGAAGGATGGCAAAGTGAACAAAGGTATATTTGATATACATGTTATTGATGTGTACCTTACTGGTGTTCGTAGTAGCCCCTGGGTATTTGATACCGATTCAGTTGCTAAGATTAGTAACTCGAAACAGGAGTTACGGAATAAATGAAGACTGGCTAAGGACGAGGTGACGGTGCACGTTGGAAGTGATTCCAAGGTTGATACGATCACCATCGCACACTCCCTCTACCTTCGGGATTAGTGTTGAACCTAAATAAATGTTATTTGGTGTTTGCGTTGAGCATGAATATGATTAGATCGTGTTTATTGCAATACGGTTATTCATTTAAGTCAGAGAATAATTGTTGTTCTGTTTACATGAATAAAACCTTCTGTGGTCTTACACCCAATGTGAATGAATCTCGATCGTAGTGATACACATATTCATAATATTGATGCCAAAAGATGCAAAGTTGATAATGATAGTGCAACATACTTGTGGCACTGCCGTTTAGGTCATATTGGTGTAAAGCGCATGAAGAAACTCCATGCGGATGGATTTTTGGAATCACTTGATTATGAATCATTTGATACTTGTGAACCATGCCTGATGAGCAAGATGACTAAAACTCCATTCTCTGAAACAATGGAGCGTGTTAATGACTTATTGGAAATAATACATACCGATGTATGCGGTCTGATGAGTGTTGAGGCACGCGGCGGGTATCATTATTCTCTAACCTTCACAGATGATTTGAGTAGGTATGGGTATATCTACTTGATAAAACACAAATCTGAAACATTTGAAAAGTTCAAAAATTTCAGAGTGGAGTGGAGAATCATTGTAACAAGAAAATAAAGTTTCTACGATCTAATCGCGGAGGTGAATATTTGAGATACGAGTTTGGCCTTCATTTAAAACAATGTGGAATTGTTTCACAACTCACGCCACCTGGAACACCACATCGTAATGGTGTGTCCCAGCGTCGTAACTGTACTTTATTAGATATGGTGCGTTCTATGATGTCTCTTACCGATTTGCCACTATCGTTTTGGGGTTATGCATTAGAGACAACCGCATTCACGTTAAATAGGGCACCGTCTAAATCCGTTGAGACGACACCGTATGAACTGTGGTTTGGCAAGAAATCTGAGCTGTCGTTTCTTAAAGTTTGGGGATGCGACGCTTATGTCAAAAGGCTTCAGCCTGATAAGCTCGAACCCAAAGCGGAGAAGTGCGTCTTCATAGGATACCCGAAAGAAACTATTGGGTATACCTTCTACCACAGATCCGAAGGCAAGATCTTTGTTGCTAAGAATGGGTCGTTTCTAGAGAAGGAGTTTCTCTTGAAAGAAGTGAGTGGGAGAAAAGTAGAACTTGATGAGCTAGTTGTACCTTCTCTCGAATTGGAAAGTAGCACACCAGGGAAAACCGTTTCCGTGATGCCTACACCAACTAGAGAGGAAGCTAATGATGATGATCATGACACTTCAGATCAAGTTACTACTGAACTTCGTAGGTCGTCCAAAACACGTACCACACCAGAGTGGTATGGTAATATTGTCTTGGAAGTTACGTTGTTAGACAACGACGAACCTACGAACTATGAAGAAGCTATGATGAGCCCAGATTCTGACAAATGGCTTGAGGCCATGAAATCTGAGATTGGATCCATGTATGAGAACAAAGTGTGAACTTTGGTGGACTTGCCCGATGATCGGCAAGCCATTGAGAATAAATGGATCTTCAAGAAGAAGACGGACGCCGATGGTAATATCACTGTCTACAAAGCTCGACTAATCGCAAAAGGTTTTCGACAAGTTCAAGGAGTTGACTACGATGAGACTTTCTCACCCGTAGCGATGCTTAAGTCTGTCCAAATCATGTTAGCAATTGCCGCATTTTTTGATTATGAAATCTGGCAAATGGACGTCAAAACTGCATTCCTTAATGGGTTTCTTAAAGAAGAGTTGTATATGATGCAACCAGAAGGTTTTGTCGATCCTAAGGGTGCTAACAAATTGTGTAAGCTCCAGCGATCCATCTATGAACTGGTGCAAGCATCTCAGAGTTGGAATATATGCTTTGATGGGGTGATCGAAGCATATGGTTTTATATAGACTTATGGTGAAGCCTGTATTTACAAGAAAGTGAGTGGGAGCTCTGTAGTATTTCTGATATTATATGTGGATGACATATTGCTGATTGGAAATGATATAGAATTTCTGGATAGCATAAAAGGATATTTGAATAAGAATTTTTCAATGAAAGACCTCGGTGAAGCTACTTACATATTGGGCATCAAAATCTATAGAGATAGATCAAGACGCTTAATAGGACTTTCACAAAGCACATACCTCGACAAGTTTTGAAGAAGTTCAAAATGGATCAGCCAAAGAAAGGGTTCTTGCCTGTATTTCAAGGTATGAAGTTGAGTAAGACTCAAAGCCCGACCACGGTAGAAGATAGAGAGAGAATGAAAGTCATTCCCTATGCCTCAGTCATAGGTTCTATTATGTATGCCATGCTGTGTACCAGATGTGTGCCTTGCCATGAGTTTGGCAAGGGGGTACAATAGTGATCCAGGAGTGGATCACTGGACATCGGTTAAAATTATCCTTAGGTAACTAAAGAGGACTAAGGAAATGATTCTCGGTTATGGAGGTGATGAAGAGTTCGTCGTAAAGGGTTACATCGATGCAAGCTTTGACACCGATCTGGATGACTCTGAGTCTCAATCTGGATACGTATTAAACATGGGAGCAATTGGCTAGAGTAGCAACATGCAGAGCATTGTAGACATAGAAATTGGCAAAATACATATGAATCTGAATGTGGCAGACCCGTTGACTAAACCTCTTTCACAAGCAAAACATGATCACACCTTAGTACTCTTTGGGTGTTAATCACATGGCGATGTGAACTAGATTATTACCTCTAGTGAACTCTTTGGGTGTTAGTCACATGGTGATATGAACTATGGGTGTTAATCACATGGCGATGTGAACTAGATTATTGACTCTAGTGCAAGTGGGAGACTGATGGAAATATGCTCTAGAGGCAATAATAAAGTTGTTATTATTATATTTCCTTATTCATGATAAAGGTTTGTTATTCATGCTAGAATTGTATTGATCGGAAACTTAAATACATGTGTGAATACATAAACAAATACCGTGTCGCTAGTGAGCCTCTACTAGACTAGCTCGTTGATCAAAAGATGGTTAAGGTTTCCTAACCATAGACATGTTTTGACACTTGATAATGGGATCACATCATTAGGAGAATGATGTGATGGAAGGGACCCAACCGTTAGCATAGCATATGATCGTTCAGTTTATTGCTACTGCTTTCTTAATGTCAAATACATGTTTCTTCGACCATGAGATCATGCAACTCCCGGACTCCGGAGGAATACCTTGTGTGCTATCAAATGTCACAATGTAACTGGGTGATCATAAAGATGCTCTACAGGTATCTCCGAAGGTGTCTGTTGAGTCGGCATGGATCGAGATTGGGATTTGTCACTTCGTGTATCGGAGAGGTATCTCTGGGCCCTCTCGGTAATACACATTACAAGAAGCTTGCAAGCAAAGTGACTAAGGAGTTAGTTTCAAGATGATGTATTACAGAACGAGTAAAGAGACTTGCTGGTAACGAGATTGAACTAGGTATAGAGATACCGACGATCGAATCTCGGGCAAGTAACATACCGACAGACAAAGGGAATTACGTATGTTGTCATAAAGGTTCAACTGATAAAAGATCTTCATGGAATATGTAGGAATCAATATGGGCATCCAGGTCCCGCTATCAGTTATTGACCGGAGAGGTGTCTCGGTCATGACTACATAATTCCCGAACCCGAAGGGTCGCACGCTTAACGTTCGTTGACGCTAGAGTAGTATTGGGATATTTGATGAGTGGTAACCAAATGTTGTTCGGAGTCCTGGATGAGATCCCGGACGTCAAGAGGAGTCTCGGAATGGTCGAGAGGTAAATATTTATATATGGGAAGTCATATTTTGGGTTCCGGAAAAAGGTGCAGTTTTTTCGGTATTGTACCGAGAAGCTTCCAGAAGGTTCCGGATGATTCCGGAGGGGTCCAGAAGTCCACAAGTGGGTCCACCACGACCCAAGGGCTAGCATGGGCTGTGAGGAGGCACCCTGGCCTTATTGGGCTAGGCGCACCAAGTCCTCAAAAGCCCATGTGGCTAGGGAAGGCAAAAAAGGAAGGAGTCCTAGTAGGAATAGGATTGGACTTGGAGCCCAAGTCCTCTCCCCCTTAGCTGCGCCCTAGGGCTTGGAGGGGCTGTTTCCCACGCCCCTCAACCTATATATAGAGGGGAGGGGGCACCCCAAGAGGACACACCAAGCCCTTGGCGCCCCTCTCTCTCCCGTTACTCCGTAGTTCCACCGCCTCGTCCCGGCGACGTAGCGAAGCGCTGTCAGTGCTCCACCACCACCATCACCACCACGCCGTCATGTTGGTTGTGATCCCATCTACTTCTCCTCTCCCGCTTGCTCGATCAAGAAGGAGGAGACGTCATCGAGCCGCACGTGTGCTAAACTCGGAGGTGTCGTCCGTTCGACACTAGATCGGTTGGATCGTGATCGGATCGCGAAGAGTACGACTACATCAACCGCTTAGCAATCTACAAGGCTATGTAGATGCTCTCCCCCTCCCGTAGCTATGCATCTCCATGGATAGATCTTGCATGTGCGTAGAATTTTTTTGTTTTCCAAGCAACGTTCCCCAACAATCGACCGTCGGCGTCGGCAGTGGAATTTCGTCGAATAGCCTGCGGCCGCCGGCAATGTTGGCCGAAGGGATCGACCGGGGCTGCTTCCTTTGCATGCCGGCGAACGGCTGGCCAGCGCCACTATACCCCGGCATGACGTTGAGGTCGATGACTGATAACCCACAAGTATAGGGGATTGTTTGTAGCCTTCTTCGATAAATAAGAGTGTCGAACCCAACAAGGAGCTAAAGGCAGAACAAATATTCCCCCAAGTTCTATCGACCACCAATACAAGTCTACGCACACTTGACGTTTGCTTTACCTAAAACAAGTATGAAACTATTTTGCGAGAATAAAACTATGAGTACTTTGCGAGAATAAAAACTACGAATAAATTGCAAGGTAATAAAAGTGGATAGCTTTTGTCAATAAGAAAGTCATTTGTCCCTAGGCAATCGATAACAAGTACCGGTAATCATTCTGGTAATTCTATATGAGGGAGAGGCATGAGCTAACATACTTTCTCTACTTGGATCATATGCACTTATGATTGGACCCCTAGCAAGCATCCACAACTACTAAAGATCATTAAGGTCGTGAAACCGAACCATAGCATTAAGTATCAAGTCCTCTTTACTCCCATACGCAACAACCCACCTACTCGGGTTTAAACTTCTGTCACTCTCGCAACCCACCGTAAGCGAATCATGAACGTATTGCAACACCATACAGTGAGGATCCCTCACGTTTGCGCGACACGGAGGGCTCCGTAGGACAGCACCATAAATAAAATATACAATCATACCAACCAAGATCACGATTAACCCACAGGACAAAACGGATCTACTCAAACATCATAGGATAACCATAGATCATTGGGAAATAATATATGGAGTTGAGCACCATGTTTAAGTAGAGATTACAGCGGGGAGAAGGGGTGTTACACCTGAAAGTGCATCGAGCCCCTAAGTGTGGTTTTGGTAATTGAATGACAATCTCCATGGACTAATGTTTTCAGTGAGATATATTTGAAGGGTTGTCCATAGATGGTGCCACAAGGATATTGGACTAAATCAAGGATGAAGTCCATATATATGAAGATAGTGTCTCAAGGATATTGGATGGAATCAAGGATGAAGTCCATATAGATGAAGTTATATGTGCTCTAAGCTTTGGTATTAAATGACAATTCCTATGGAGCATCAAGTGCATTGGATCTTATATGAAGATATGTTCCATAGTGATGCTTGAAGTTATCTGGGTTGTTATGTGAAGATTGCCATCAAAGCATCCGAAGAAGTCCTCATGGTATCCTCTCTAGATACCCCTTGCCCACGGGCTTGTACCGTGTGCACGGGGTCGAGTGTCAACTCTCTGGATACCCCGTGCTCACGGGGCCTAGGTGTTGGCTCTCGAGATCCCATATCCAGTGAGGTTTCAGTTCTTTGGAGGATCTCAAAGATTGACATATTTGGGCTTCTGAGGATCAAGGCTTGAGAGAATAATCAAAGAGAAGAATTTGAGTTATGGTTTCAAGACAAGATCATGGTGAGCTCATGTGTTGGGTTTCGGTTGATCAAGTCTTGAAGCAAGCAACTAGAGTGAAGAATTCATGGTGCCTCTCAAGAGCTTGTGATGGAGTTCTTAGAAGGGCAAGTGGTGACCAAGATGATATTCATAGTGGAACTTGATATGGTCATGAAAGAGTCTTTGGTGATATAGTCTTGAAGCAATGAAGGGAAATGAAGATTTCATTGTGGCTTTCAAGAAACCAAGATGGAGCTTGAAGTAAAGATGTTGGTTGACCAAGATGAAGCTCAAAGATTATATCTAAGTGGTCAACCCACAAAGCACAAACATTGTACCACATGAGATCAAGTGATCTAGTGGTATGGTAAGTAACTGTGAATTGTGCTTTGTTACCTAACCCATGCTATGTGTTTGTTATGTCTATGTGGGATAGGTGTTTCTCATGGGCTTGCAACAAAAGGAAAGATTTCAAGTAGCCTATGTGTGGATGGCATCAAGAGGTGATGGTCATCGGGTTAGAGGAGTCCAAGTGCAAGATGAGAAGCCGGAGGTTATATACTTTGAAGCTTGCGGTCCACATCATGATAATACACATGTGAAGGTGGGCTTAAGTTAAGGCTTCCCTCATTACAATATGAGGAAGCAATTCGAGTATCTTCACCAAGTGGTTGTGGACAAGAAAGGGATTCCAACTTGAGGCAAGCATTAAAGTCATCATCAAGCTCAAGTTGAATATGCAAGGCAAAGGTATAACTTAGCTAGGTTTTCCTAGTTTTGCTGGTCTCATAGTGCTTGGTGGGAGACCGGATTATAGGTTCGATAGCCGTACTATCAAGGGGGACTCTCGGGCAAGTAGCTTGATCGCGTTGCATGTAGAGAGCTCAAACCTTTGCATTACTTGCATCATTATTTCTTGTTGATCTTGGGTGGTTCTCTATGTGAGGACCTTGGGCTTTTCCATAGCTTCAAAACGAGCCCAAGATCATCGAATTCGGAGTCCGTATGCCAAAGTTATCATCGTTTGAGTGGGCTGCTGCTGGCTGTCCTGGGTACCCCGTGGACACGGACTTGTACCGTGCACACGGGACCCCGTGTGCACGGGGTCTAACCCCCCGTGTGCACGGGGTGCCCAGGAAATGCCCGTTGAACCCCAACGGCTAGTTTCTGTGTTTGGCTTTTTAAGGGCTGCGTCCCCCCTCCGGTTTGGGGGCTGTTGACACACCTTCTAAACACCATTTTGAGCCTCTCTCCACCTCTCCCAAACCCCTATCTCCCCTCTATATGAAGGGGGATTTGTGGATGGATTTGTGAGCCATTTGTTGATCCTATCCATTGCATCCCCTCTCTTCAATCTCCTACTTTCTTGAGTTGCATCTTGTGAGATTGAGAGAGTGGGTTGAGCATTTGTTGCTTAACCTTGCATTGCATTTGTTGCATTGGTTTGAGCTCCCCGCATCGATTAGTTCGAGTGAGAGCTTGTGAGTTTATTACTCTTGGAGGCTTCCGCCTCCTAGACGGTTTGGTGACATATTGTGAAGATTGTGAAGTGGCCTAGGTGGTCAAGGTTCCCCCGGAAGCTTCCTCTTGTGGTGTGCTCCGGGGAAGGGTGTTGAAGTGGCCTAAGTGGTCAAGGTTCCTCCGGAAGCTTCCTTGCTTGTGGTATGCTCCGGAGAAGTTTGTAAAGGTGTGGTGGTCGCCTTCAAGACCAACCCCGAGTGAATCGAGGCTCATCCGTTGGGGGTGACTCGAAAGGGAGAATACGGTGAGCCACTTGGTGGCGCCCTGAAGCTTTGGCTTCGGCACCGCTCTAACGGAGATTAGCACTCTCACGAGTGTGAACTTCGGGATAAATCCACGTCTCCGACTCACTTGTGGTTATCTCATACCCTCACCCTTTACTTACCGCAATTCACACTTGCTCATATTGATATATCTTGTGCTAGTTGAATTGCTTAGTTGTTCCTACATTTCCATATCTTGTGATATAGTTTGTGCCTGCTAGTTTCCTTAAGTGCCTATCTTGTTTAGCATAGATTGTTGGTGCACTTAGTTGAGCCTAGCATATTTAGGTTTTGTGCTTGAAAGGTATCCGTTTAGTTTAATTCCGCATTAGGATAAAGCCAATTCCGTAACAGTTTTAAAACGCCTATTCACCCCCCCACCCTCTAGTCGTCATCTAGATCCTTTCAATTGGTATCAGAGCTTTGGTCTCTCCTTGCTAGGCTTCACCGCCTAGAGAGTAAAGATGTCGACTAGTGGTTTAGTGCACGATGACACTTTTTGTTTTAGTGGCACAAACTATCAATTGTGGAAAATTCGCATGCTTTGTCATTTTCGGGCCATGGGTCCAAATTTTGTGCGAATTGTTCTTGTAGGGGCTCCTCCTTGGAAGGATGAACTTTTTCCCACTATTGAAGAAAATGATAATATGCTTTGTGGGTATGGTGCTAAGAATGTCTTAATCCGATCTATATCCCTCGAAGTGTTTGAGTCAATCATGACTTGTGTGTCGGCTCATGAGATGTGGACCAAACTTGGAGTAATATATGGTGGGTCCAATCTTGATGAGGTTCATCATCTTACGGAGGAGTCAATTGAGGAGTTCTCCACATCTTCATATCATGAAGAACTCCATATTGCTTCTTCCTCCGTGTGCTTGGACATTTCAAATACTTCCACCTCACCATCATATGACATGTCCCAAGGTAATAACATGGTGAGTGGAAATATCATTTGTGATGATGATGTTGTGCTCAACATTGATGATCTTTCATGCATAAATGCTAATGTTGTAGCTTCTTTGGACTTGAACACATCTAGCAAAAATGACATACATTCTTGTGTTAATAGTCCATCCATATCATATAGAGATTCCTTGAATACTTCATGTGATGATATGCTTGATACTCCTTGTTTCCATGATATATATGCTTCTATTTCCTCTAGTTGTTGTTTGACTAACAATGTAGAGGAAATAAGGAAAAATAGTGCACACATCATTAATGAAGAAATTGCTAGAAGAGCAAAGAAGGACATCACCACAATGGAGAGGAAATGCTATGAGTGTCAAGAGGATGGACATGGATATCCTACTCTTGATGATGAAGAATCTCCCTCTCCAAAAGAATCATCATCAACCTCCGATGTTCACATGTGCCTCATGGCAAGAGGTATTACCGAGGTATCATCTACTCTTTGTAGTGATAATGATGAGTGTGATGATGAAACTAATATTGATATGAGTCAAGAAATTTATGAAATTGGTAAAGCTCTTCATGGGGTTAATAAGAACACTTATGTGATGTTTAAAGATCTTATTGCCCATTTTGGGAAGTGTAATGATTTACTTCATGAAGAGCAAGAACTTAATGAAAAACTTGACTGTAACCTTCTTGATGCTCTAGAAACTCTTAGAGACTTAGAATCTTCTAAAGAAGAGATTGAAGTTGCTCATGATCAACTTAGAGAGGATTTTGAGCACCTTGACCTTGGCTACAAGAATGTCAAAGGCGAGCTCACCAAACTCTCTAAGTCTTATGAGGAACTTCAAGCTACTCATGTGAAGTCTCTAGTTTCTTCTAGCTCCTCTAATATTGTTAATAATGCTTGTGCTACTAACTCTACTTCTTGTGAAGCATCTATCTTGAAGGAGAATGTTGAGCTAAGGGCTCAACTTGGTTTGCTAACTAGCAATTATGGGGAATTAGAAGAAAGTCATGAAAAGCTCTCAGGCTCTCATGATGATCTTCTTATCTCCCATGAAAGGCTAAAGTTAGCTCATGAGGCTATTGTGACTAAGGTAACATCTTGTGAGCCTCATGTGGACATTAGCACTATTTCTACTCAAAATGCTTTATTGACATGTGCTAGTCCTAGTGATTCATCTAGACATATTATTGCCAATTCTTGTAATGAACTGCTCTCCTTGCGTTGTTGCTCTAACCATGAAGCTTCTACTTCCTCTAGTACTTTTGTTGATACTAACCTTGTAGAGGAAAACAAAGAGCTCAAGGCCCAAGTCACTAATTTGAAGAAAGACTTGGAAATGTGTCATGAAGGAAATTCCACTCTCAACGCTATCTTGAGTGTTCAAAAATCCCCTCATGACAAGGGTGGACTTGGTTTCATCTCCAACAACAAGAAGTCCAAGAAAAAGAAGAAGGGACAAGACCAAGTCAAGAATGAGGCCAACATTACATGCTTCAAGTGCAAGAATGTTGGACACCATGTGAGATCTTGTCCATTGAAGAAGAAGGCTTCAAATGTGAAGCAACAAGGGAAGCGGCCTCAAGTTCAATCTCAAGGTCAACCTCAAGTTCAATCTCAAGGTCAACCTCAAGCTGAAGAAAGGCCACTATCAATAATGAACCAAGGAAATGCTCCCCAAGTTGAGAAAGTAAAGAAGAAGAGAAGGGGGAGCACATGTTGCTATATTTGTCGTGAGAAGGGACACATATCTTCATCTTGTGCCAACGGTAACATCCCTAAGCCTCCTCTAGTCAATGATCATTATTCACTTAGGAAGGATGTTGTTGGCAATTTGTTTGCCAAGTTTGTTGGCGCCCAAAGTGGGTTGGAAATGGAAAAGGCCATTTGGGTTTCCAAGCCTATTGTGACTAACTTCTTAGGACCCAACTTGGTTGGGGACCATCAAGCTCAACCTTGATCAATAGGTGTGTGGAGGACATTGGAGATTTGGCTAGTTCATGAAGAAAAGAATATTCATCATTTATTTGTTCGAGCCAAGTCATGTGGATTATCTTCATATTATCTATCCAATGTTCCTCCTTGCGGTAACTTGTATTTTTATTGCTTACATTGAAAGTTACTCGCCCCTTGCATGCTTAGGTTTTGTATCTAGCATGTGCATTTATTTGTTGTGCTTCCTAGTATGCTTGATTTGTGTTATCTAGCATGTGTAGGTTGCATTGCACATCATATAGTGGTGTTTGTAGTCTTGAGCCTTTATTGTATCTTGTTTGGCTCTTGCGAGATATTAGTGGATCATCACATTATGGGGGAGTGTTATGTTTTGTGCACATCACAAACCCAAAATGTGAATATGAGAAATGCCACATAGTATTGATATTCAATATTATCTAGTCACTATGTGGTATGTCAAGCTCATTTGAAATTCAATTTCTCAAAGTATCCACTAATTATCTCTTGTTGGTTGATTATTTGCCTTTGTTGCGTGCTTCGTCGCGGTGTCCTGTGAGGTTCTTCAGTAAGTTTCTGGACACCCCGTGTACATGGGGTCTCTGAACTCCGTGCGCACGGGGTACCACGAAACTTACTGGACACCCCGTGCGCACGGGGTCCTGGACCCCCGTGCGCACGGGGTGGTGGTTTCTCCTCTGGACACACCGTGCGCATGGGGCTGACCTAGCCCGTGCGCACGGGGTCCAATGGGCAGAAATGCCCACCCGGCCAAGTACGCTATAAAGCTCTCTTATGCTTTGGATTGATTTTGATCTTGTGCTTCTTCGGAATCTACCACCGAGTGTTAATTCCAAATACCATTTGTATTCTCTTACAATTGGTATTTCTTCATGTGGTAGAACTTTGTGATCATCTTCTTCTCGGCTTGTGCTTCAACTTGCCGTATCTCACTGCTCGTACTTTCTATTATCTACTTGAGTGAGATAAGCCTTTGAGCATGTGTGTAATGTATATCCTATATGCTCATTGGTTTTTGCTTAGTTCATATGTTGTACTTTGTGTGCGGTCCTGTGTGGATTCGTCACTTGATATAATTTGGACAACTTGAATGCTTTATGTTATTATTGGAGTATTCTTCGTCTTTGTGTTCTTTCGACCAAATTGTATCTCTTTGGATCTTGGTAGGCATGTGCATGCATATTTATTTATATTCTTCTCCATGCCTTGCTTGCTCTACTTGATCCTCTCTATAGGGTAAACTCCATAATATCCTTAATGGTTAAAGATGTGCATGAATTTCGAGTTCATATACATTTGCACATATTTATTGTGGAGTTTGCCCTATGTATTGTGGTTGTGCTAACTACTTCGGACCCAATATGTTTGGGGACCAAATTGTACCTTAATGTGTTTTAGGTACTTTGGATAAGCATTGGATGCTTGGCTTATTCACGAGGAAGATGGAGACACCGTGGGAAATTATTAGAGCCAAGCTTGATTGATTCTTCGATTTGAGGGAGAAGATAAATGAAAACCCGGTTCTGTTGTAAGTGTTTCATTCTCATCATGAAAACCCGGTTAACTATATTTGGTTCTTTTTATTGGATATGCATCAAGCTCCCACACTTACTTATTCTCAATAAATCCACTGGATGTATTGAGGAAATGGCGAATGAGGAGTTTGATGAGGATAACGGCTTCCTTGTAGAGCAAATTGTTTCAAGTGTTGTAGGTGATGAGGCTCCTTCCCAAGCTACAAGTACAACGGGGATTGGTCATATTCTTCCACAAGAAACACCCCATGTCCATGTAGAAGAAGAAGGAGTAAGAGCCCCTCTTGTGGATCCACCACAAGGGAAGTCATCACCCCCAACACAAGAGCAAGATGCTATGGGAGATCATGTACCTATCCAAGAACAAGATCAGGTCCCTCATGTTCACGTGCTAGATCAAGGGCCCCTTGAACCAATGCTCTCTCGGTAACAAGTTCTTACTTCATGCATTTATTTAAATTAGAGTCAACATTATGTATGTTGCATCATGGCATGATTAGTACTTATTGAGTTTGTGTTTATTGCAAAAGCTTAAACCTCCTTATTGCATCTATGAGACTTTTGAGAAGAAGCATATCATGGGGATCTATAAGACCATGCTCATGGTTCACTTATCCCAAATATGCCAATTAAGCAACTTATTGCATACCAATTCCTCAAAGTGCTCTTATGTGCAATATTGATATAATTGCAAGAAACAGACTTTTTGGTTGTGGAATTTGCTCTCATGCTGAGTAATTCATTTTTATGCAAATGAGATCAATTTGCGCCATGTGCCTTGTGTCATGTGCCATGTGACAAAGCTCTTATGCTAAGATCAAGTTTGTATAATAATGGATTCATTCTTGGATATCATGTTCTTATCTTTTGTATCTTTTTATGTGTGCAAGTTTCTCTATGGATGCTCATCTCGATGATTATTGGCCACGTAAGAAACTTATACACATGAGAAAGTGCATATCCCTCTTTGATATCCTTTATTCCTTGCCAGTCACTTGGATTGTCTCTTTTTATTCTCTGGTGAATCTGGTAAGAGGTTGAGTAGTGAGTGCTTGTATGTATTGCATATATCTTTGCACCCATGAGTTGTTGGATATATTTTGGACCCATGCTTAGTCAAGTGATGATCCTATTTTGTGCACGTTGTATCCAAATACAAAACTAAATAATGCACAAATCATGGGGAGCTTCTCTATATTCTTTAGAACACTCTGATGATCATATCATAATATCTTTTTGGTGCATTCTATGGATCCTCAATATAGTGTGAATTTCTTCGTTTGTTCGTAACTGGATATGTGCATTTGATTCCACTCACAATATGAGAAAAGCACAAACTAAGGAGGAACTCATACTATATTGGTCTTCTAGATTTTTCCTCCATTTTGGCACTTGTTGCCAATGGGGGAGAAGTTTAGAGAGTTTAGGAAAAGTGGGTTGGTTCTTGTCATTCATGCATATCTACCATTTGTTGTGTTTGCTTGTTGCATGGATGTGTATATAGAGAAAACTCAACCAAGTTATTTCCCGTGCATATATTGTGGGGGAGTTTGCTCTATATAGTGTGGTTCTACTAGCATCAAATTCTTGTGTAGTATTTCGATGCTAGTACAACCGGTTTTGATAACATCAACTATCTTTGGGATATTTGAGGCTATCAAAACCACCTCAAGTATTCAATTTATTCTCGGATAGACTGCATACTTGTTTTAAATTCATTATATAAACCCTCTTGTTAAGATTGTCATCAATTACCAAAATGGGGGAGATTGAAAGTGCATCGAGCCCCTAAGTGTGGTTTTGGTAATTGAATGACAATCTCCATGGACTAATGTTTTCAGTGAGATATATTTGAAGGGTTGTCCATAGATGGTGCCACAAGGATATTGGACTAAATCAAGGATGAAGTCTATATATATGAAGATAGTGTCTCAAGGATATTGGATGGAATCAAGGATGAAGTCCATATAGATGAAGTTATATGTGCTCTAAGCTTTGGTATTAAATGACAATTCCTACGGAGCATCAAGTGCATTGGATCTTATATGAAGATATGTTCCATAGTGATGCTTGAAGTTATTTGGGTTGTTATGTGAAGATTGCCATCAAAGCATCCGAAGAAGTCCTCATGGTATCCCTCTCTGGATACCCCTTGCACACGGGCTTGTACCGTGTGCATGGGGTCGAGTGTCAACTCTCTGGATACCCCGTGCTCACGGGGCCTAGGTGTTGGCTCTCGAGATCCCATATCCAGTGAGGTTTCAGTTCTTTGGAGGATCTCAAAGATTGACATATTTGGGCTTCTGAGGATCAAGGCTTGAGAGAATAATCAAAGAGAAGAATTTGAGTTATGGTTTCAAGACAAGATCATGGTGAGCTCATGTGTTGGGTTTCGGTTGATCAAGTCTTGAAGCAAGCAACTAGAGTGAAGAATTCATGGTGCCTCTCAAGAGCTTGTGATGGAGTTCTTAGAAGGGCAAGTGGTGACCAAGATGATATTCATAGTGGAACTTGATATGGTCATGAAAGAGTCTTTGGTGATATAGTCTTGAAGCAATGAAGGGAAATGAAGAGTTCATTGTGGCTTTCAAGAAACCAAGATGGAGCTTGAAGTAAAGATGTTGGTTGACCAAGATGAAGCTCAAAGATTATATCTAAGTGGTCAACCCACAAAGCACAAACATTGTACCACATGAGATCAAGTGATCTAGTGGTATGGTAAGTAACTGTGAATTGTGCTTTGTTACCTAACCCATGCTATGTGTTTGTTATGTCTATGTGGGATAGGTGTTTCTCATGGGCTTGCAACAAAAGGAAAGATTTCAAGTAGCCTATGTGTGGATGACATCAAGAGGTGATGGTCATCGGGTTAGAGGAGTCCAAGTGCAAGATGAGAAGCCGGAGGTTATATACTTTGAAGCTTGCGGTCCACATCATGATAATACACATGTGAAGGTGGGCTTAAGTTAAGGCTTCCCTCATTACAATATGAGGAAGCAATTCGAGTATCTTCACCAAGTGGTTGTGGACAAGAAAGGGATTCCAACTTGAGGCAAGCATTAAAGTCATCATCAAGCTCAAGTTGAATATGCAAGCCAAAGGTATAAGTTAGCTAGGTTTTCCTAGTTTTGCCGGTCTCATAGTGCTTGGTGGGAGACCGGATTATAGGTTCGATAGCCGTACTATCAAGGGGGACTCTCGGGCAAGTAGCTTGATCGCGTCGCATGTAGAGAGCTCAAACCTTTGCATTACTTGCATCATTATTTCTTGTTGATCTTGGGTGGTTCTCTATGTGAGGACCTTGGGCTTTTTCATAGCTTCAAAACGAGCCCAAGATCATCGAATTCGGAGTCCGTATGCCAAAGTTATCATCGTTTGAGTGGGCTGCTGCTGGCTGTCCTGGGTACCCCATGGACACGGACTTGTACCGTGCACACGGGACCCCGTGTGCACGGGGTGCCCAGGAAATGCCCGTTGAACCCCAACGGCTAGTTTCTGTGTTTGGCTTTTTAAGGGCTGCGTCCCCCCTCCAGTTTGGGGGCTGTTGACACACCTTCTAAACACCATTTTGAGCCTCTCTCCACCTCTCCCAAACCCCTATCTCCCCTCTATGTGAAGGGGGATTTGTGGATGGATTTGTGAGCCATTTGTTGATCCTATCCATTGCATCCCCTCTCTTCAATCTCCTACTTTCTTGAGTTGCATCTTGTGAGATTGAGAGAGTGGGTTGAGCATTTGTTGCTTAACCTTGCATTGCATTTGTTGCATTGGTTTGAGCTCCCCGCATCGATTAGTTCGAGTGAGAGCTTGTGAGTTTATTACTCTTGGAGGCTTCCGCCTCCTAGACGGTTTGGTGACATATTGTGAAGATTGTGAAGTGGCCTAGGTGGTCAAGGTTCCCCCGGAAGCTTCCTCTTGTGGTGTGCTCCGGGGAAGGGTGTTGAAGTGGCCTAAGTGGTCAAGGTTCCTCCGGAAGCTTCCTTGCTTGTGGTATGCTCCAGAGAAGTTTGTAAAGGTGTGGTGGTCGCCTTCAAGACCAACCCCGAGTGAATCGAGGCTCATCCGTTGGGGGTGACTCGAAAGGGAGAATACGGTGAGCCACTTGGTGGCGCCCTGAAGCTTTGGCTTCGGCACCGCTCTAACGGAGATTAGCACTCTC
Source organism: Thinopyrum elongatum (assembly GCA_011799875.1). Taxonomy (NCBI): domain Eukaryota; kingdom Viridiplantae; phylum Streptophyta; class Magnoliopsida; order Poales; family Poaceae; genus Thinopyrum; species Thinopyrum elongatum. The sequence goes on from CM022298.1 coordinate 168,120,246, forward strand.
ACGAGTGTGAACTTCGGGATAAATCCGCGTCTCCGACTCACTTGTGGTTATCTCATACCCTCACCCTTTACTTACCGCAATTCATACTTGCTCATATTGATATATCTTGTGCTAGTTGAATTGCTTAGTTGTTCCTACATTTCCATATCTTGTGATATAGTTTGTGCTTGCTAGTTTCCTTAAGTGCCTATCTTGTTTAGCATAGATTGTTGGTGTACTTAGTTGAGCCTAGCATATTTAGGTTTTGTGCTTGAAAGGTATCCGTTTAGTTTAATTCCGCATTAGGATAAAGCCAATTCCGTAACAGTTTTAAAACGCCTATTCACCCCCCCCCCCTCTAGTCGTCATCTAGATCCTTTCAACACCGCTGCATAAAGGGGGAGAGAGTTGGTGTTGATGGTAGCAAGATTGTTGATGTAGATCGCCGTCATGATCCTTGCCCCGGCGGCACTCCGGCGCCACCGGGAGAGAGGGGGAGAGAACCCCCCCCCCCCCCCTCCTTCTCCTTCTTCCTTGGCCTCCCCCCTAGATGGGAGGAGAGTTCCTCCTCTGGTCCATGGCCTCCGTGGCGGAGGAGGGGCAGGAGCCCCTCCGAGATTGGATCTCCCTCTATGTTCTCTTCTGTTTCGCGTTCCCCAGATCTGGCCGAAAACCGTTTCTTATATCCCGGAGATCCGTAACTCTGATTGCTCTGAGATTTTAACACGATTTTTTTCCGGATATAAGCTTCCTTGCGCCTGAAATAGAGCCTCAACCGACGTACGAGGTGAGCACAACCCACCACCGCGCGCCTGGCCCCTGGGGTGCGCCCTGGTGTCTTGTGGGCACCATGGGCCCCCGTTTGCATTGATTCCAAGTCCCAAAAATCACATATATTCCAAAATAATTCTCCATAAAATTTTATTGCATTTGGACTTCGTTTGATATGGATATTCTGCGAAACAAAAAACATGCAAAAAACAGGAACTGGCACTGGGCACTGGATCAATAGGTTAGTCCAATAAATCATAAAGTTGCCAAAAGTGTATAAAAGTTGTATAATATTGGCATGAAACAATCAAAAATTATAGATATGACGGAGACGTATCAGCATCCCCAAGCTTAATTCCTGCTTGTCCTCGAGTAGGTAAATGATAAAAAAGATAATTTTTGATGTGGAATGCTACCTAGCATAAACTTGATCATATATCTAATCATGGCATGAATATTAAGACATAAGTGATTCAAAGCAATAGTCTATAATTTGACATAAAGACATCAATACTCAGGCATCCCAACAAACAATCGTGTCTTTCAAAATATCAACGCTAAAGAAAGCTATCCCTACAAAATCATATAGTCTTGTCATGCTCTGTCTTCTTAACACAAAGTATTTATCATGCACAACCCCGATGACAAGCCGAGCAATTGGTTCATGCTTTTTAACGCGCTTTAACTTTTTCAACCCTCACGCAATACATGAGCGTAAGCCATGGATATAGCACTATGGGTGGAATAGAGTATAATGATAGGGGTAAATATAGAGAAGACAAAAAAAGTAAGAAAGTCTCACATCGATGCGGTTAACCAATGGGCTATGGAGATGCCCATCAATTGATATCAACGTGAGGAGTAGGGATTGCCATGCAACGAATGCACTAAGAGCTATAAGTGTATGAAATCTAAATATGAAAACTAAGTGGGTGTGCATCTAATCCTATAATAAAATTCCCACTAGTATATGAAAGTGACAACATAGGAGACTCTCCATATGAAAAACATGGTGCTAATTTGAAGCACAAGTGTGGAACTAGCATGCCCCTTCTCTCTTTTTCTTTTTCTTTTTCTTTTTTTCTTTCTTTTTTTTCCTCCTTTTTTTCTTTTCCTTTTCTTTTCCTTTTTTTCTCTCTCAATGTCCGGAGTCTCATCCCGACTTGTGGGGGAATCATAATCTCCATCATCCTTTCCTCACTGGGGCAATGCTCTAATAATGAAAATTGATGATCATCACACTTCTATTTACTTATAACTCAAAAGAAATAAAAATTACAACTCGATACCTATAACAAAATATGACTCTATATGAATGCCTCTGGCAGTGTACCAGGATGTGCAATGATCTAGCGTAACATGTATGAAAAATGATGAACGGTGGATGAGCCACAAACACTATGTCAGCTATATGATCATGCAAAGCAATATGACAATAAATGCTCAAGTCATTAAAACGGAAGCGGTGGAAGTTGCATGTCAATATATCTCGGAATGGCTATGGAAAGGCCATAATAGGTAGGTATGGTGGCTGTTTTCAGGAAGATATAATAAGGCTTATGTGTGATAGAGCGTATCATATCACGGGGTTTGGATGCATCGGCGAAGTTTGCACCGACTCTCGAGGTGAGAAAGGGCAATGCACGGTACCGTAGAAGCTAGCAAATTGTGAAAAGGTAAGAGTGCGTATAATCCATGGACTCACATTAGTCATAAAGAACTCATATACTTATTGCAAAAGTTTATTAGCCCTCGAAGCAAAGTACTACTACGCATGCCCCTAGGGGGATAGATTGGTAGGAAAAGACCATCGCTCGTCCCCGAGCACCACTCATAAAGAAGACAATCAATAATAAATCATGCTCCAACTTCATAGCATAACGAGAGACTATACGTGCATGCTTCGGGAATCACAAACCTTAACACCAATATTCTTACTAACCACAACCGTTTACTAGTACCTCCCACATATTACCATCTCTATATCGCAAAACTATTGCAAGGAATCAAACATATCATATTCAGTGATCCACAAGTTTTATGTAGGATTTTATGACTAACCATGCAATTGACCAATTCATGTTGACTCTCTAAATAGATATAAGTGAAGCAAGAGAGTTTAATTCTTTCTACAAAAGACCATGCTCTAATAATTATAAGTGAAGCAAAAGAGCATTCTACAAATAACGGTTTTCTATGTGAAGAGAAACAGGCAATCCAAACTTCAAATAATATAAGTGAAGCACATGAAGCGTTCTATAAAGCCACACTCAAAAGATATAAGTGAAGTGCAATGAGCATTCTATAAATCGACCATGGACTATCTCATACCATCATGGTGCATAAAATAAAAATGAAAACTAAACACAAAAGACGCTCCAAGATTTACGCATATCACATGAACGAAACGAATACGAAAACATACCGATACTTGTTGAAAAAAGATGGGATGCCTTCTGGGGCATCCCAAAGCTTAGATGCTTGAGTCTCCTTGAATATTTACTTGGGTTGCCTTGGGCATCCCCAAGCTTGAGCTCTTGCCTCTCCTCCTTCTCCTCACATCGAAACCTCCTTGATCTTTGATCACTTCATCCACACAAAACTTAACAGAAAACTGGTGAGATATGTTAGTATAATAAAGCAAATCACTAATTTAAGTACTGTTGCAAATCAAATCATAATTTTTTTTACATTATCCCTGTTGTATTATAACTTTTCCATGGCTTGTACCACCGATAAAAATCGATAGTTTCATCAAAACAAGCAAAACAATGCATCAAAAACAGAATCTGTCTTAAACAGGACAGTCTGTAGCAATCTGAACACCTACCTTACTTCTCGTACTCCAAAAATTCTGAAAAATTAGGAAAAAATAAAAAAATTGTATAGCAAGACTGTGCAAAAAGTTTCAGAACCTTTCGACATTTTAGTAAAAACTGTAAAATCATGCACTACAGCCAAAGTTTCTGTTTTGCACCGCACATACCAACAAGCAATCTAATCATCCTAAAGGCAAATCTTGGCACATTATTTTTATAATACAATGGATTTGTACAAGGGGATAATTATTTTTGTGAGAATCTTCATGAAAAAATTACATTGTTTCCATGAGCATGAACACAAGTGTTCAAGGTCGACCCTCACTTCTCCAATGCATCACCTTTCAATCGCTTCTCTTTTTGTGAAGTTTTAAGTTCCCCTCTATATTTTTTTTGTTTTTAAACTTTATAAAAGCACTCAACAGAATAAAATGACTCTATAAAACTTCCGGGTTGTCTCCTTGGCAGCGCTTTCTTTAAAGCCATTAAGCTAGGCATAAAGTGCTCAAGTAATGGATCCACCCGGATCCAAGGGTATATCAAAGCCAATTTTAATTAGCAATGATTTGGCATTTAGTAGTGAGCACAAAGCAACATATATCATGCAATGACGAAGTATAACTCTCTTCGTATGCATCGGCATGTCATACAAGAACAATTCATGCACATCAAGTAAAGGCCAATACATAGCATAAGCAGTTTCTTGTAATTTTTTCGTGTTGGAAACATAAAGAGGTGGAGATGTAGTTCCTCTCTCATAATAATTGCAAGTAGGAGCAGCAAGCACATGCATATTAAATTCATCAAACTCATCATGTGTAACGGTAAAAGGCAACCCATCAATATAATCCTTAATAAGAGCAAACTTCTCCGATATAGTGTAGTTTGGAGAATTCAAAAAGATAATAGGACTATCATGTGTGGGTGCAATAGCAAAAATTTCATTCTTAACATAAGGAACTATAGAAAGTTCATCTCCATAAGCATAATTTATATTGGCATCTTGGCCACAAGCATAGCAAGCATCAAGTTCATCAAAAAGGGATATTTCAAATGAATCAACGGGATCATAGCAATTATCATAGCATTCATCCTTCGGTAAGCACGAAGGGAAATTAAACAATGTATGAGTTGAAGAGTTACTCTCATTAGAAGGTGGGCATGGGTAGCTAATCCGTTCTTCCTTCATTTGTTCTTCGCTCTCCTCATCATCTTTTTCATCCAATGAGCTCATAGTTTCATCATTTTCTTCTTCCATAGACTCCTGCAAAATGTTAGTCTCTTCTTGGACAGTAGAGAAGTACTCAATATATTCTTTAACATAAGCATTGGAAGCATAGTTTTCATAGCAATGTTTAAGTATGGCAAAATTTTCAGATTTGTAAAGAGTAGAATCATACTTTTCAATCAAAGAAGCAATTTCATAAGCACCCTTAAAAGCAACAAATTCTTCAATTTGTTCAACATCATAGTAATTATAAACACCTTTGGCATAAGAAGATACGATTCCATTATCCTTAAACTCACATTGGAAGGAAAGGTGTTTTTTAGGATCTTCAGAACAACAAGTAAAATCATGTATTTCACATAAATTCAAAGCATAGCAATACAAACTATTAATATGATGCCATAAAAGTTTCCCTTTTTGAGATAAGCGGTGTCGCACATAATAAGCATGCTCATTTAATGATTTTCCCTCAACTAAGCTAGTTGGGTTTTCAGCACGAGCACAAATGGATCGAAGATGATCCAAATAGAAAGCTTCAGTAGTATGATAGATTTTGGGTGGTTCTTCAACCATTGGTTTAGCAGGTACAACTAATTTTTTTGGTATTTTGTGTTTCCTACCCATAACTAGAGATAGAAAACAAAAGCACAAAATAAAAACTACTTAGTGATAAAGCAAACAAGCACACACGAGAATATTCACCCCACGCTATTGCTCCCCGGCAACGGCGCCAGAAAAAAGGTCTTGATAACCCACAAGTATAGGGGATCGTTTGTAGCCTTCTTCGATAAATAAGAGTGTCGAACCCAACGAGGAGCTAAAGGCAGAACAAATATTCCCCCAAGTTCTATCGACTACCGATACAACTCTACGCACACTTGACGTTTGCTTTACCTGAAACAAGTATGAAACTATTTTGCGAGAATAAAACTACGAGTACTTTGCGAGAATAAAAACTACGAATAAATTGCAAGGTAATAAAAGTGGATAGCTTTTGTCAATAAGAAAGTCATTTGTCCCTAGGCAATCGATAACAAGTACCGGTAATCATTCTTGTAATTCTATATGAGGGAGAGGCATGAGCTAATATACTTTCTCTACTTGGATCATATGCATTTATGATTGGACCCCTAGTAAGCATCCGCAACTACTAAAGATCATTAAGGCCGTGAAACCCAACCATAGCATTAAGTATCAAGTCCTCTTTACTCCCATACGCAACAACCCACCTACTCGGGTTTAAGCTTCTGTCACTCTCGCAACCCACCATAAGTGAATCATGAACGTATTGCAACACCCTATAGTGAGGATCCCTCATGTTTGCGCGACACAGAGGGCACCGTAGGACAGCACCATAAATAAAATATACAATCATACCAACCAAGATCACGATTAACCCACAGGACAAAACGAATCTACTCAAACATCATAGGATAACCATAGATCATTGGGAAATAATATATGGAGTTGAGCACCATGTTTAAGTAGAGATTACAACGGGAAGAAGTGGTGTTACATCGCTGCATAGAGGGGGAGAGAGTTGGTGTTGACGGTAGCAAGATTGTTGATGTAGATCGCCGTCACGATCCTTGCCCCGGCGGCACTCCGGCGCCACCGGGAGAGAGGGGGAGAGAGCCCCCCTCCTTCTTCTTCTTCCTTGGCCTCCCCCCTAGATGGGAGAAGAGTTCCCCCTCTGGTCCATGGCCTCCATGGCGGCGGAGGGGCGGGAGCCCCTCCGAGATTGGATCTCCCTCTATGTTCTCTTCTGTTTCGCGTTCCCCAGATCTGGCCGAAAACCGTTTCTTATATTCCCGGATATCCGTAACTCCGATTGCGCTGAGATTTTAACACGATTTTTTTCCGGATATAAGCTTCCTTGCGCCCGAAGTTGAGCCCCAACCGACGTACGAGGTGAGCACAACCCACCACCGCGCGCCTGGCCCCTGGGGCGCGCCCTGGTGTCTTGTGGGCACTGTGGGCCCCCGTTTGCGTTGATTCCAAGTCCCAAAAATCACATATATTCCAAAATAATTCTTCGTAAAATTTTATTGCATTTGGACTTCGTTTGATATGGATATTCTGCGAAACAAAAAACATGCAAAAAACAGGAACTGACACTGGGCACTGGATCAATAGGTTAGTCCAATAAATCATATAAAAAGTTGCCAAAAGTTTATAAAAGTTGTATATTGGCATGAAACAATCAAAAATTATAGATACGACGGAGACGTATCAATGACGCCCGCGGGCTGGCCGAAGCGACCACCCTGCAGTCCGGTGACGTGGAGAACCGTGTGTGCCCATGGCCGTGCAGCGGCGGCGCACGACACCCTGGCGTCTCGGGTTTGACGGACGAGCTCGGGGAGGTGCTGTGGAGGATGAACGGCCGACGAGCCTGTGCTGGCCACGATCATGGCAGCGACCGAGAGAATGGTCTGCGGGAGTCGGCACAACCCTAACATGAGGAGGGTGTGCGCCTTCGCGACGATGCACTCATTGTCGTCGACGTTGGCCTGGTGCTGCGCGGCCGCCTCGGCGGCCTAGTCGGCAGCGGCCTTCTTCTCCGCCACCTTTGTCCGCCGGTTCCTCATCTTGGCCGATTCGGCGTCGAGCTTGGCGAGCTCCGTCGACATGAGCTCCGACCTCGGCTTCTTGGTAGCCTTCTTCTTCGCCGCGGGGCGCGCAACCGCGATCGGGTCGCCTGGATTCGTCGGGCCGCCGGCCATGGTGGGGGAAGGGAGGGCGTGGGAGGATTTTAGGCGAAATGAAGGGAAAGTGGGTGGGCATGTCCCTGACGGTCGGGCCAGGGAAGGACAAGGACGTGCGTCCTGCCCATCCACGCGCTGTCCATTCGGCCGCAAACGCGGTCCAAATTTAGTCCGAGAATGAGTCGAAAGCAGACCGAAAACGAGCATTGGTCCGTTTGCTCCTGCGTATTGGGCCGCCTGTTCTGTCCGTTTATCCCTGGACGGACGAGGCCGGATGGAGTTGGCCTTAGCTGCCGGAGACTCTTGGAAAAGTCAAGTTCGCACGTGGGCGGCGGCCACGAACAATGATAATATAGCCAGTAAAGACACTCTCGCGCAGCCTCAGTTGTACTCTCTCCGTTCCACGATGCAGTGCGTTCGTGTTTCCCGAGATCCGATTTTGACCATAAATTTAACCAACGAAACCGACTACGACGGGAACAAAAATTATATTACTAAATTCATATCGAAAATACGAATTCAATGGTATAATTTTTGCTTCCGCCGCAGTCGGTCTCGGTAGTTAAATTTACGGTCAAAGTTGAATCTCGGAAAGCGCGGGTGCACTACATTGTGGAATGAAGGGTAATTATATTTCCCCACAACAGAGCAGCACTAATGTGTCGATGCAACAAAGAGACGGGCATGCTCGACCGAAACCGCCGTGTCACTGTACCAACCGATACGTACACTTTTCTAGTGCTAATAATCTAGACCAGCAACCTAAAGAAGAGGAGCCGACGGACGAGCAGAAACAGAGACATGCTTCTGCCTCTACTAGCTGTTCGATTTCTCTAGTCCAGTGCAACCTTTTCCATCTCCACGGCTGAGGTATTCTTGGGGCCTGTACGTACGCTGATCAGCTCGGCTGCTCCAAGCTGGTCCAGAACGCAGGCAGGATGTTGCTGGGGCGAGCGTAAACAGCACGAGTGCGCCATGTACATGTTACCTCGTGCAGGCTAGCCTGAGGGATCCGGTCCTCTGTTCACCAGGTCCTGCGGCACATCGGACAGTGCGTGTAAGACGTCGGTGGCTCACCGGCAGCAGAGTTTTCAGTGAAAAGAATGGCATACCTCAGTGTTCATACCAGAGTTGATGATAGGGAAGTAGCCTCGTCCGCCTTGTCCACGCTATCGCCTCCGAGGAAGTCAAGCACATGCTTTGCCGCCTCCCTCGGCTTCTCAACATGGGGAATGTGGCCGCACTGCCCTACCTGTCGTAAAATTGCGCTGGGGAGTTCCTGCTGTAACCGCTGCAGAGCGCCGCAACACGTTTAAAATGGTGCGCATTTGTGTCCGAGACATGCATATATCTTGCAGGTTAGACCACACACGGCATTTGGGCATTATCAGGTAAACTTACGTATGCTTGCTTATTGCTAATTATCCCATCATCCTCTCCCCATAAGACCAGGCATTTTTGCTTTACCTGTCCACGAAAACAGGGCACTATCAGAAATAATCATTCTTTTGCACAACCCATTTCATTTTTCTTCCATGCCTTGCCAGATTGTGATATCCGACAGTTTAAAATGCTAGTGACAGAAGTATATAGTCTTATAATTGACAGTAAGCAGATGAGAATGATGTAACATTATGAACTGGTGCTTATATATACAATTAATGATATATTTGGAGGATGAATTTCATCTTTCCTTTTATCTAAGCAGAAACTGGTGCTCTGTGAGGTAGCTGCAGTGTGCTGGACAATTTGGGAAACACGCAAAGCTTTGTATTTTAAACATAAATTTCCTGATGATCCTTCAACTGTCATCTTTAACCTGTGCAGCCACATTGACTCCTGGGCAATGTTGCACAAGGAACAAGATCGAATAAACCTTTAGGCTGGAGTGATACTGCTCAAGAAGGTGACCACGGAGGCATGTGCATGAATGCATTGATGGGTGCCGACGACAAGGATCATAGGGTGAAAGTGATGTTTCTACAGCTTTGCTAGAGACCCATTTGGAGTTTCGCTGTGCTCTATGTTTGGTAATAACCGGAAATGTTAGTGTTTATTTCTGCTTTGGTTAAGTTCTGTAAGACAGTTATACTGTTGCAGTTTCTTTAGTGTACCGTTGTTTACAAAAAATGCAAAAATTTACGCAACAGATTCTATTAATGCTGCAGGAAGCACTTGAACTATCTAGACAAAAAGAACCAAAACATTTCAGAAAGTAAAGGAGCCAATATTGAGCAAAAAGGGAAACTCTGAACCAGCATCGATAGCATTTATTTGGTGCCTTGCATGATCAGTAATCTTCACTTCACCCAAGTTCTGCTGCAGCAAACAAGGCTACAGCATCCAACAGTGGTCATCTGGCGCATATATTTTAATGATTTTGTAACAAGTTGGCTGTGCATATTCGGATGCAGAGACAGGGAGAATGTTCTCTTCCTTTATCTAAATAAAATGAGAAGCCTACAGCACCATGAATGATACGAAGACAACGGAATTGGATAAGGAATAAGCAACATTTAGCATATGTGAACAGCGAACAAAATCATAATTTGAATGTTTATAGAAAAGAACCTGCTTTATTTGGTTTAGGACATTATAACCTCCAGTAATCATAAAATTAACAGTAGCATCTTCCCACCAAGGAAGCAGGCAGTGTAGACGGCCAATCTGTAATGAATAATAAATTAATAAAGGAAAAATATATGACTTGAAACCCAAAAGTAAAGAGGAAACTAAATGGTTCCAATTACGCGTGGCGAAATCTGCACTGTGTTAAAAACAGGATATCAGGTGTACCTAAGCACAATTCGACTGGCAAGAAATATATGATTGGGATGCAAAGTATAACATTGCAGCATGAAGCAAAAAAGGATTGTATGTTTTTGACACATCAAATGCAGCATGACTGTCAAGTACTTGCAGATTGGGCTTTTTTTGTGTGGCAGTTTTGGTCTATTGGCTAGGAGTCTAGGACAGTTTAGCTTCGTTTTGGTAGTTTCATTTTTGGGGTTTATCCCTTGTTTTTGGTTTGGTCACCCTCCACTGTTGGTGGTTTGTACTTTGCGCCTTCTTTGGCGTTCTTATACTGATACACAACAACACGCATTTACATGTGTGTTCAAGAAAAGAAAAAGTTTCTTGAAGAATGGTAGAGGAAACCACATACTTGAAAGGTATGAGTAGGCTCATAAAGTGTAATTAACAACAACCAGAATATGATAGTTGTCCCGTTCAGTAAGGAACGTACGGAGGCTTACCTGCACCCAATCAAATAATCCATCTGGAATTTTATAAAATGTCAAGCGTGTAGCAAATAGTCGTAGAGGAAGACTCTTCAGTACAAAAACCTGGGGAGCAAAGAATTACAGTGTATTCCAGCCAATACATATGAACATACCACTGGATCGGTTTGAAGCAAAAAAAAAAAGGGATAATAATACAACATGAACGATTCTCAAGGACAAGCATAATCATCATCAAGTAAATATATATACATACAGTAAGCATGGGCATCAGGAGCTGAGGACATAAAAAACTAAACAGTAACAACAAAAGATATCAACACAAACAGAATGATTCAACACTGAAGCAAAGCATGCAGCTCAAGAAACACTCACCCCAGCATATGGAACAAATTTAGGCACTCTGGTCATATCTTTTGTGCCCTCAGCGTATACGCTTGCACCAATGAAGATTAATTTTGATACCTGCAGTGAAGATGAAGTTGGCTTCTTGTAAGAAACTTTGCAGATTTGTCCAGTCACAAAAAAGTACATACAATTCGCATCAGTGCCAGCATTAAAGAGATATCTTTATTTTGTGATACTATTCCTATGTGCTAGACTGCTGAGAACACAGTAAGTCTTAAAATGCTGGTACCGCTTCCGGATAGTTGACTGCGAAATCAATGGCAACAGCTGCACCCAGGCTAGGCCCAACTAGTACCATAGGCCTTTTGATGTAGGATCTCCAGAACTACACAAAGAGGTTGTTAAGATGTGAGGATATTATCACTGTAATCATAAAAACAGTTTTACTAATAAATCAGAAAAACTGGTCTTAAAGGACTGAGCATATTTATTATAACATAATTTAAACAAGGAAAGGCAGACTGAAAGCTTGCTCAAAGAAAAGCCTAGTGTTACATAATCTGGAAACGCGGTCCTTATTTCGGGATAGAAGCTAGTTTTTGTGCAGCTCTGAGCAGTGAGCAAGGCTGAGACTCCAGTCACTTATTAAAACCATTCTGAATTAAACAGGACATCTGCAGACTAGGAAGTAGGAACTGAACTCGTCACATAGAAATTGTTGACATGTACACCAGCAGCAGTAGTTAACTTGTACCTGATAAAGATGCTCGCGCTTAGACACAATATCACACGGTGGCCTTGTTTCTACGATTCAGTCGATCAATGTATTAGAAGTAGCCACAAATTGCTAAATTACTAGGTAAAATCCACATGTGGATGCAAGCACAATTACTGAACCAATTCCAATGGCATGTAGCGGAGTAGGGGCATACCTAAATTAGAGAAGCCCCATCCAAGAATGTCCACAGCCCAGGTCTCCAGCCCAGCATCCTCCAACAAAGGGTAGGTGTACCTCCACTCTAAACAAGAACTGCATCTAATACTTTTAGAGTGCTAAATGCATGGCGAAATCACAAGACGACTCTTGTGGCAGCACTCCATGCACAATCATTGGCACCAGAATTAGACACTGCGAGTTGAGCGATAAGGTAGGCGCCCAAAATTCGCCGTTGCATTGCACGCACCTGTCGAAGCCGTGGAGCAGCACGACCGGATCGCCGCTCTGCTGCTGCTTGAGTGGCCTCACGCAGCTGCTCGGTATCGGGCTCTTGGAGAAGCCAGTCTAGAGTGGGGATCGGTTCAGCAAAAAATCATCACGGGTGTCACTACGCAATCCAAGCCTTTTCACCGGACGGATTATTAACAGAAGAGCAAAATTACGGCAGGTTCTGGAGAAGCTAGCTCGCCTGGACGGGCACTCGCTCGATTCGCTTAGCGAGGCGGAGGGCGGCGCCGTCGCGGATGCGCTCGACCGCCCTGGGCAGGAACGGCGGGAAGTCGTTGGAGGCGGCGGCGGCGGCTCGGCCGGTGGCGCCGACGTCGGCGGAGGCCGCGACCCTGAACCGGGCCCTGGGCGGCAGCGCCGGCGAGGAGGAGAGGGTGAGCAGCGGCGGCATTGGTGGAGTTAGCCGGTCGCCCCGCGCGCTCATTGGAGCCTGTGCGCTCCGGGTTGAGCGGATGTTATGGGGCGCCAAGGGGGCGGTGGGCAGCGGTCTCGTGGCCCGCCTGGCAGCCGCCCGCTACGTCGTCGACGCGACGCGCGTCGTGGGCCTGCACAATTGCCCCGGAGAAAAGGCGTAAACTCATCCATGCATACGGATCGCGACCAAGCTTTTGCTTGGGCAAAGCAATCAGTCAGCCGTTAACCATTCTTGGCAAACTCCAAGTACTACTACCGGCACATGGATTGCCGAGCTGAGCTGCGTCCTTCACGGGTGTGACTCGCCGACGAGGCCTCCTGTAGCACCGTCAGACGCAGAGCTACCGCGACGCGCGTCCAGCGTAGGCTAATTTTCATGTTTTGACCTTTTTCGTATACTATTTCGGGATCTGACCCTCATTGGAAAAAAATTCGAGATCTGATCTTTTTCTTACCGCCAGGCACCTTGGCGTTAGGGTATAATAACCTACCGCCGTGCCCCTTGGTGGTAGGGTTGGACACCCTACCGTCAAAAAGTTCTAAGTTTCCAATACAGAGCGTGCCCAGAGCCTACCGTCAGACCCCTTAGCGGTAGGGTATAACAGCCTACCGCCAGACCCTTTGGCGGTAGGCAGGAACTCTATCGCCAAGCCCCTTAGCGGTAAGCTGTTATACCCTACCGCCAAGGTGCCTGGCGGTAAGAAAAGGGTCAGATCCCGAATTTTTTTTCTAATGAGGGTCAGATCCCAAAATAGTATACGAAAAGGGTCAAAACACGAAAATTAGCCTCCAGCGTATGGGCGCGGAAAGTGACACGCTGCGTGGCGCACAGACATGCACGCATCACGTGGCGGCCGGCGAAAAAGACGGCGACCGACGTCCATGCTGTGGAGTATGTATGGCTAGTCGCCTCGGCGCGGCCGTCGCGGCGTGAGCCGGCGGCGAGTGGCGCGATCACGGACAGACCCGGCAGTACAGCTTCATCTATGGGACTGCTCGACCGAGTGCCTGCGCCCTGCGATGTTGCAGCAAGCAGGCATGCATGCAGCGGTGGCACGCGCCGAAGAAAACAAGTAGTAGTACGTAGAGAAAGTCTGAAAAAAACCTTGATCTCGTACTTAAAGTCTGAAAACGACCATCACCTCTGAATCCCTGAAAACGACCTTCACCTCTGAATCCCTGAATTTGTCACCCTGTCCTTTCTAATCCCAGCTAATCCTGATTGATTTATGCTAATAGCTCATTTGTGCACCAGGATTGCTGACGTGGCACGGATTATGGTTTTAATCAGACACAAGTTTGACTGTGGCTGCCCCCTTTCAATATTCAGTCAAGTAGCGGCGGGTGTGGCAAATAAGAACTACAGGTGGCGGTGGCGGCGGCGGCGGGCGGGCGGGCGGGTGGCAGCGGCGGCGGCGGAGCCAGCTACTCGAGGAGGGTTGGCGGGCGGTGGCGGAGCCAGCGGCGGCAGAGCAGTCGACGATGGCCTCCTCCTCCAGCTGGACGTACTCAGGCAGAGGGCGCTGTCGCAGGGCAGTAGCTAGGTCGCCGGTGCCCGGGAGAACCGATGGCGTACCAGCCGGCGAAGGAATGCTACTGCGTGCCACTAAAGAAGCCTCCTCGCTGGATATCTTGGAGCGACGAAAATCCTGAAAGATAGTACTGTTGCGTGCTAGGAACTGTAAGTTACTGTATCTTGCTCTGTTCCTCCTATTTCAGATCTCTTTTTCTTTGATGATTTTGATTGTATGATTTGTTGATTCAGACTGAAGGCTGTGGGTATTTTGCACGGCATGATGATCTGTGCTCCCCATTTCTTCGACAAGTGATGATTGACTTAGGGGATGCAATCAGGAGGATGAATTCTTATGGCCAACAGGAACAGAGAAACGGAGTAGAGGTTGTACTCAAGCAGCAAGTTCAGGAGAAGAATGAAGAAAATTAAGCAATGAGGGCTATATGTGAAGATATGGAGAGAGCTGCAGTGCACATCTTTGCACTTTAATAGGTTGTAGAACTTCACAGTTTGTACTCGAATTTCTGTGATGTATGGGTTTTGTACTCAATTTATGAAAAATAAGAATGGAACTTCAGTTTGCGTGTCAAATTTAACAGCATGCAAGTAGTGGAAAATTGGTATTTGACAGCAGTTTTGTTTTTTGATAATTTCATAACTGTGTCTAGTCCAGTTTCTGTGATAATTTCAGAGAACTATCTACTTCCACTTAACATCAGTTTTTGTTATAATTTAAGAACAACATCGACTTGCACTTAACAACAGTACACAAATGGAGCACACTTTGTAGTTGCAGTTCACAAAACTATCTAGTTCCACTTGCAATTGACATTAAACCAGTACTTGAAACATAACTCAAATTTCAGTAAATGAACAGTACATAGCACCAGTACTTAAACCAAGAGGCCATAATAAGCAGTTTTGACCTGAACCAAAAGCACATGAACAGACTAAAACCAAAAGGGTAGAATCTCCAGTTTTGACCAAAACTTAAAATAAAATGACCAGTACACTTGTCAAGCAGGTTCACTTCTTTGTTTTTTTCTTGCCTTGCAAATTCTGCTTTTTAGGAGCCTTCCTCTTCCCTCCACTTGGTCCTGCTTGGGCAGGTTCTTTTCCTCTGCTGCCATTCTGCTGGCTTGCTCTGATGTTAGCATCAGTTTGTGCTTGCTGTTGGAAAATAAATTATATCCAACAAATGATGATTAATAGAAGAATGAATTGCACAAATATATGAAACAGAAGAAATGCAAAATTATATGAAGCAAAAGAAATGCAAAATTATATGAAACAGAACAAATGCACTAGTATATGAAATAGAAGAGTTACAAAATGGGGAGAAACAGAAGAAATGCAACATTATATGAAACAGAACAAATGCACTGGTATATGAAATAGAAGAGTTACAAAATGGGGAGAAACAGAAGAAATGCAAAATTATATGAAACAGAACAAATATACTAGTATATGAAATAGAAGAGATGCAATACTGTAAGAAACATAAGAAATGCAAAATTGTATGAACAGAAGAAATGCACTAGTATATGAAATAGAAGATATGCAAAATTATATACCTCAGAGGCCTTCATTTTCCTCCCTGTTTTTTTTTCAGAAAAGCATTCTTTTTCTTGCCTTTTTCTGGATTTCATATACCAGGCAACAGGAAGTATATTTTCATACTTTCGTTGACAAGAACATGATCACCAAGAAACCCTTTCAGTTCTGGCAGAGGCAACTTGTCTCTTTCTATCTGTGACATTGCCTCATCTCCTCCAACATAGTCTAAGTTAGGTCCCATCCGAACAAATTGGGCACCGAAGTGAAACCTCACATTCAGTATGTCATATGGATCCATGATGAAAGCACGAACCCTAACCTGCATTTCCACACAATTGTTGACAAAAATCAATGGCTGATACAACACATCCAAACTGAATGCAAGATGAAATCCAAATTTAACTCACTAAACACCCTAAGAACCTTCACTTTTCCTAATCAAAAACCCTAACCAGAGACAATCAGCGCTGGGAGATGCAACTATGACAAGACGGGCAGAAAGAGGAAGGAGATTACCAGCGATTTTTCCGGCCGCCTCGATCTTCTTGCGTTCCAGCGATCAACCGCCACCGGCCGCCATTGCTGCTGCGAGGAGGGGATGAAAAGCGGAATAAGGGGAAGCGTCAGGTGAGAAACAGGGGAGGGAGGTGGGTTCGTTTTGGGGTTTATGAGGGACCTACGAGGCCCATAGCCAGTCCTTGTTGGCGGGCCTTTCCCCTTCTTTGTGCCAGGCACTCAATCCCATCTCACACAAACACGTAAAGGGCTGGGATAAGCTGGGATTGGAGAGGACAGGGTGATGAATTCAGGGATTCATAGGTTAGGGTTGCTTTCAGACTTTGGGTACGAATTCAAGGTTTTTTTCAGACTTTTTCCTAGTACGTACTATCCTGAACATGGCCGACAATGGGTACGTCCACCGTCCATGTCTTGGCTTCCCACACGCTTGGACTGAGTGATTTGGTCGTGGAGCAGCCGTACTGCGGACTACGAAACGGAAATGGGCAGCCACCGTATGTTCTTTCTCCACCGGGAACTCAGTGGATGTTTTAACGGCAACGCCCGGGCACGTAACGTTGCGGCGTACGGTGCCCCAGTGGCTGATCAAGCGTGGTACTATAATGTTGCGGCGTACGGTGCCCTAGTGGCTGATCAGGCGTGGTACTGTATAGCCACTGGGCGACTGAGTGGTGTGCGGTGGGAGAAGTTGGGTGAAAACGCAGACCAGCCACACGTGCCGCTGATTTATCTGTGGTGAACGAGCAAGCGCCGTCGACGGAGACGAGGAAAAAAGGAGAGAAATGCAGGTGCGGTAGTTTACTGTGGTAAGAAAGGAGTAGAGACGCAGAAGAGGAAAGAAGAATGGATGAGCAGAGGCGGGGATGATCCGGACTGGCCGGCAGAGTTGGAGAGGAATTTTTAATTTTTCTTGAACACACGTGCGACTAGGAGACTTCTCATTTTATTTTATTGTGCTGGATTTTTGCCATCGCTCAGCGCCGGCGGCATCCCCCATTTTATCCTCCCCCATGTTCAGCACATATTTTTCATACTACTTTTCATTGTTTTCTTTTTGCGAATAAATGTGAGATTTATTTCTTGGAAATAGTGTTACAATCTGCTAATACAAATCTAGAGACACGGTCTGGATAATGGTGCAACCAACAAGCGGTGCTACCCCCAGTACGACCAATATTAGCAAGACTACGAGCAACTCTATTTTGGTGACACTCGATTTTCTGCGGAATAAACCCCCGAGGTTCCAGAAGCCTCTTTATTTCCAACACAAGGTGTCCAAAGGCGGAGTGATCCAGCGAAATATCTGTCAAAGCCACTACCGCAACAGAGTTGTCAGACTGAATAATAATAGGAAGGTCTGACCGTTGCATACACAATGACACTCCCTCCAGAACAACACTAATCTCCGACTCAAGAGCATCTTTGCAGTGGAATGTTTTAACTTAATTTGCATAATATTCAAAAGACATATTTCAAATACATAGTCCAAATCTATAAATACATAATTCAAAGATTAATATTATTCAGAGGCCGTGAGTAAAAAAGATTAAAAAATTGAATGACATATAATTCTATCGGTTTTCATGATTTATTCACAAATATTCCACGAGACCATTGAGAAGTTGTTGACGCACTTCTCGACCTCGAAGTTGTCGATGCTTTGCGAGAAAGGAAAATTGAACCTGCTTTGCCTCTTATTAGGGGAGGTGGACTTGTTCTCCTTGGTTTTCAAAATTAACATTATGTGCACCATTCCCTTTGCTCACAATCATATTGTATCACACAACAGGTCAGTTACCTCGCACAGCATCTCGAGATCTCACATATTCGCAAGTCCACGAATAGTAGCCCATCAAGGTAGGAGAACTCCAGATACCCTCCCACATCCTTCCTAGAATCTTCTTGCATTTGGGCGAAGAGAGGGTTTTTTTTTTGTTATCCTGTGGCATGGAGATAGTCGTCGCCCTTTGAGAATAGATAACATTGGTAAGGAGCATCCCATCACATAGTCATGCTCATTGATGGTATAATTGCACTATCCTTGGTTATGACCTCCTCGACCTCTCCCCAATGCCGACCTTGTCGACTTCTACATCTTCGACCACACACCCCTTCACACTACAGGAATCAGCTTCTTTGCCGTCTGCCATGGCAGACGGCAAAGGCATGAATGGCGGTCGGCAAAGCTCTTTGCCGACTGCTAGCTGTCGGCAAACAGTCCGGCTCAATTCCTGCCGGTAAAGGCCTTCTTTGCCGTCTGCTTCAGAGAAGCGGACGACAAAGGTTTATGCCGTCAGCCGTTTGCGGCCAGCAGACGGCAAAGAGCGTAGACGGCAGTGAGGTGAGGTGGGAGCCGTTAGGGGTTAACGGCGTGCTTTGCCGTCAGCCGGCAGACGGCAAAGAGGCTAAGGTCTTTGCCGTCTGCTGGCGGACGGCAAAGAGCCCAAATAGGAGTCACTGGGAAGCTGCCACGTGGCCTTATTTGCCGTCAGCCGGCAGACGGCAAAGAGGCTAAGGTCTTTGCCGTCTGCTGGCGGACGGCAAAGAGCCCAAATAGGAGTCACTGGGAAGCCCTGCAGTATGTCAAGGCCAATGCATTAGATATTAATTTGAAGAAACATGAAGGCAAAAGGTTAAAAAAGAGTAAATTCACTTACTTCAACCCATTAGGCTGTATCAACCACCTCTGGTCGGGGGTCGTCGGCACGGGCGGGAGCTTTGTACCGCCACGCTGGTAGACCTTCTTGCCCTTGTCAACCATCTCGCCCTCGCTGTAGCTATCATCAGAGAAGGTGTCCTCGCTATCATCAGTAGGGCCACTAGCATCTGGAGTCTCGTGCGAAGAAGACTCCGGGACTGGAGTCTTCTAGGACGAAGACTCTGGGACCGGACTCACGTGGGGCGAAGGAGAGGCGCCCAGAGTCTGGTGGCGCGAAGGATCAGCGACCCCAGTCTGGTGGGGCGAAAGATCCACGACCCGAGTCTGGTGGCGCGAAGGAGAGGCGACCCCAGTCTGGTGGGGCGAAGGATCCGCGACCCGAGTCTGGTGGGCCGAAGAATCGACGACCGGAGGCTCATGGACCGGAGTCCGAGATGGGTCCACGTCAGACGGAGCGGTCCTGTGGTCGGGTGAATCAGCTAGGGGTGGCGGCGAGGAAGGCGTAGCAGCCTTCCTACCTCTCCCGCTGCCACGTCCACCTCTAGCAGCCTTCTTCGTCCTCCCCCGACCTCTGCCGGCCGAAGAAGAAGGGCCCGCCGGTGCTGACTGCATACTGTCTAGCAGCGCTCTCCGGAGCGGCTGGGCTGGAATAATGGAAGCACCCCTCCCAGGAGCGCTCGCACGAGGCTCGGAGCGCTCTGGACCCTTGCCCACCATCCTGTCAACACCTGCAATGACAAAAAGTAAACGACATTAGTATAACATAAAAAATTTGAATAACTGACATGAATACTATGTATATAATTTAAGAGTATCATCATCATGAACATAATAAAAAATTGAATACCTGACATTACTAATATTACTCTGAATCGTCTATATATGCTCCGGGATCATTAAATGCATCATCATCATCACTATCAGTGATGAGCTCATCATCATCATTAATAAATGCATCAACATGTGGAAGGCCTCCTTTACGTAATTGTTCAAGCATTGAAAGGTCATCTGCAGCAGTAACTTCTTCTTGTTCCGGCTCTTCTTGTTCCGGCTCAGGGGTGAAGTCGGATTCACTATCGCTGTCTACTTCAATGTTCAGGGGTACAATTGAGCGTTTCTTGAAATGTTTTTTGGAAAGACGTGTTTCTTGGAAGAATTCTCCTTCGTCATATGTGTCTTGGTCATAATCCTCTTCATTGGGGGGAGGTGGTCTAACACGTGGCGGCACTTCATAAACGACATCCCAACCACTGAGATTTGAATCACTTTGACAGGCCCACGGTAGATAGAAAACTTGGGTTGCCTGTTGAGCCGTAATATAGACATCGGGAACATCCAAATGGGTGCTTTGTTTGATTTCGACTAGCCCTATATGTTCATGAGTCCTTCTAGTATCCTTCGGCTGGAACCAATAACATCTGAAGACTACGACGTTTGGTGGGTTTTCACCATAGAATTGAAGTTCATAAATTGCTTCAACTCTTCCATAATACTCAATACCTCCTTCGCCGATAGCAGAGACACAACAATTTGTAGACTTTCGGTCGGCCATAGATAGCTCTTTGCCATAGGTACGAAAGCGATACCCATTGATGTCGTATTTGTCAAATGAACGGACCTTATAGTCAAAACCATTAGCTACTTGTCTCAATTCGGCATCCATAATCTCTGAATTAGCCTACAAGTTTAATACGAAAGGATTGTTGCATTAGTCGCAAATTAGCCAAAGAAATGAAATGGTCTAATGGAAATTACCGTTTGTTTGAACCAAGAGATGAAACCGGGATAGGCGCCTCCTTGCTTTGCGAGAAGCTCATACTCTTCGATGGAATCCTTTTGTATCACTGCACCATACGAGAATATGGCGACGTATCGACTGCATCAAATATCCCGGAATAAGAGCAGTTCAAAGGAATTAGAAATTGCAAAACAATGTACGGAGATCTTACTCGATGTACGGCCGCACTTCTGTTAGGTTGTTGAAGAGATACAGCGAAATGGTCCGCCATTCTTCAACACCCAACGGTACTGGTTTCCAACCACTGGCTGGTGCGAGATCCCCTTTGAATAGGCTGAGGTTGGATTGACCCTTTTTAGGGTCGTCAGCATTGTACCGAGGCTTCGGATTATGCAAATGACGATTTTTGGCTTCGTAGTGTGCTGTCACGAAGTTTGCCGCCTCCTCAGTGATGAATGCCTCGGCCATCGATGCTTCAATTCTACGTTTGTTTTTACATTTTGCTCGAAGCGTCTTCTGCATTCTCTCAGTTGAGTAGCACCAACGATTTTGCACGGGCCCTCCCAATCTTGCCTCGGTCGGGAGATGCAAAATCAAGTGCTGCATTGGATTAAACATGCTCGGCGGAAAGATTTTCTCTAACTTGCAGATCAACTCCGGTGCCAACTGTTCCATTTCTTTGAGGAGGCCAGGCGATAGTTCTTTCGCACAAAGAACACGGAAGAAATAGCTCAGCTCTGCCAGTACTAGCCATTCATCCTCAGGGATGAAGCCACGCAACATCACCGGCATTATCCGCTCAATCCATATGTGCCAATCATGACTTTTTAGACCAAATATTTTCAATTTTTCAAGACTCGCTCCCCTCTTTAGATTTGCTGCATACCCATCGGGGAACATCAACTGCATTTTCACCCACAGAATAATTTCCCTCATAGCTGGCCTTCCAAGATTGAACCATGCCTTTGGCTTCGTGAAGTTCCGCTTTCCTTTCGGATCTTGCATGTTTTGTAACGGTCTATCACATAGCTCCTCTTGATCGACTCTAGCCTTAGGATTATCCTTTGACTTCCCCTCTATGCCGAACAATGTGCCAAAAATGGCTTCGGCGATGTTCTTTTCGGTGTGCATCACGTCGATGTTGTGTGGGCAAAGGAGGTCTTTGAAGTAAGGCAGATCCCATAAGCATGTCTTGTGAGTCCAGGCGTGTTCCTTATTATACCCCTTGAAATACCCTGGACGCACTGGATCTGGCTCGAGAGCGTTTAACTGATCTAGGGTTTGTTGGCCGGTCAACGCAGGTGGTGCAGAGTGTTTGACAACTCTACCTTTCATGAAGTTCTTCTTGTCTTTCCTGAACTTATGGTGAGGATCCAGAAACGGTCTATGCAAGTCAAAGCAACTATACTTGTGCCCTGCGGTCAGCCAACGAAACTCAAGAGCTCCCTTGCATGTGGGGCACGGGAACCTTCCATGCACACACCAGCCAACGAATAGCGCATACGCCGGCAAGTCATGCGTCGAGTACATGTACCAGGCACGCATTATGAAGTTCTGTTTGCTAAAGGCGTCGTATGTCTTGAACCCATTATCCCAAGCTTCTTGCAATTCGTCCTTAAGCGGCTACATGTACACATTCATATTCTTCCCCGGATAGTTGGGCCCTGGAATTATCAACGTCAGGAAAATGTTCTTTCTTTGCATAATCTGTCCGGGGGGGGGAGATTGAGTGGAATGACAAACACGGGCCAACAACTGTATTGGGTTGCCGTCTGACCATACACACTGAACCCATCCGTGCTGACGGCGACTCGAGGATGCCTTGGATCTGCCGTTTTTTTCTTATGTAATGCATCGAAGCGCTTCCACGCTTCACCATCCGATGTGTGCACCATCATCACATTCCCATCTGCATCACGTTCGGTTCTTTTGCCTGTTTTGTGCCATGTCATATGTCTGGCCGTCTCTTTGACCATGAAAAGACGTTGAAGTCTTGGTACGATTGGCAAATACCGAAGAACATTAACGGGTATTTTGGTCTGCGTCTTCTCACCCATACCATTGTCTACCACAACATACCTGGATGACTCGCAAATGGGACAATAGTTCAAGTCCTCATACTGGTGCCTAAATAAGACACATCCTTTCTCACAGGCATGTATCTTCTCATAGGGCATCTTAAGAGCACGGAGGATTTTGTCTGACTGGTACAGGTTTGTAGGTAGCACATGGCCTTTGGGTAGAAATCGTCCGAATACTGTCATCATCGCGTCGTAGCATTCTCTACCCAAGTTGAACTGAGCCTTCAAAGCCATGATTTGTGAGATGGCATCCAGCTGACAAAGCTCAGTGTGCTCGTGGAGAGGACGTTTTGAGGACTCCAACATTTCAGTAAAGGCCTTTGCAGATTCCTCCATCTCCTCGTCCGAGTCCCGAGCATCGTCAAAGTCTTGCACCATGTCTTCCATCCCGGTACCATGCTCGTCGGTGCGACGACGAACCACCTCAGGTCTGGCACGTTGGGCAGACTCACCATGAAATGTCCAGACCGTGTAACTAGGCGTAAAACCAAACTTCTGCAGGTGTTTACTCATTTCAAGCTCGTCCCTCTTATTAAAGTTGTCGCACCGGACACAGGGGCACCAGCTTAATCTCTGGCCATTAGCAAATGCGGCTCTAACAAACTCTTTGGTTTTTGTTAACCATTCACCGGTCCAAACTTTCTGACTAGTGTAACCGGTGTACATCCACGCACGATCACTCATATTGACTTCCTACTAGACAGACAATAAATATATACATCATTAAGCAAACCATATCCATTAGTTAATGGAGTTTGTCAGTTCTCTTACGTCCATGCAACCTACATGCTAATAGGTAAAGATAGGTCCTAATCCCACCCGAGTATGTGTAGATTGAGTTCGTTTTCCCATGCTCTGCTCCGGATCCGACGCAAAATTTCGGCAGCACCTCCCCGCTGTTCTCCTGATACACGTCTCGGCAATAAGCAGAGAGGATGTGTACCCGGAGAACAACAGGGATGCACTGATGAAATTCTGCATCGGATCCGGAGCAGAGCATATAGGAAAACGAACCCAATCTACACATACTCGGGCTGTCCATGGATAACGTTGGACAATTCGAAAGAATCACGATTATAAATATGCAAATGCATGCATATTTATAGATGTAACCCTTTCGAACGGGAGACGCATAGTGGTTACGCATACTGATGACGGACACCTATAGCTAGCTAGTTTCATTGGCACGAAGACCGGAATAGAGCAAATGTAGGGGGGAGGAGGAGATGTCATTTGTGCTCACCAAGGAAAGCAGGGGCGGAGCTCGTCGAACGCACGGGGAGGTCGTCAAACACCACACCCTTGCAGCGACGAAACAACTGCACATTTTAAATCCACCTGATTAACACAAATATATATGATGTTTTGCATAACAAAATCAAAAAATATACGACCTAACTCATAATTCACAAATATATGACCCCGTCGGGGTCGGGGTCGGGCCAGGGTCGGGGTGTGGTGTCAGGGTGTAGGTGTCGATCGGGATGTCAGGATGTCGTATGTCGGGGTCGATCAGGGTGTCGATCAGGGTGTCGGGGTCAGGGTCAGGGTGAAATTTCATGAGAGAAGACATAAACATCAAGTGAAACAATTAACATTGTACAAAGTTGGAAACTTGCTACTACGACGAGGTAAAGTTCCTTTGCGAAATCTATAGTCTTGAAAGCGATATATAATAGCATCATCATCAACCTTTGCAAATATTTCTCGCTCAGTAATTATTTGGTCAGTAGCAACAACGATAAGCAGTACTGCAGTAGCAAATACTAACATTATAGCAAGCAGATCAAAAAATGTTCAATCTACAAAATTTTAACAACAACAGCAAGGCAGTAGCAGTCAGTGTAGCACAATGCACATGCACATATTATCCTGTCTGTGAGTGAGTGAGTCTGTCCATTACCAATCCGGCTCTTCAGTGCGGCTGCGGCTGCGGCAGACGGCGTGGCGGACAGGCAGAGTCGCGGAGACCAGGGCAAGGGAGGCCGGAGCCCGGAGCAGAGCCGGCGTGCAGAGCAATAGAGCCGCAGCCCGCAGAGGAGAGCCGGAGAGAGGGAGAGCGGCGGAGCGGGCGGCGTCAGTGGCGGAGGCGCGGAGCCGGCGAGCACCGGAGGGGGCAGCGGCAGTGGAGGAGGGGAAAGGTGGCGCCGGTGGTGGAGAGGGGATGGGGCCACGGTGGTGGAGGGGGGGAGGGGGCGGCGATGGAGGGAGGGAGGGAGGGGGCGGCGGTGGGGAGGGAGGGAGGGAGGCGGCGGTGGGAGGGGGGGAGGGGGGACGGCTGCGGGGGTGGAGAGGGGGGGGTCGGCGTCGGCGGTGGAGGGAGGGGGCGGCGGCGGCCTGTGCGGGAGGGGGCGGCGGCGGCGGCCTGCGCGGGAGGGGGCGGCGGCGGCGGCGGCCTGTGCGGGAGGGGGCGGCGGCGGCGGCGGCGGCCTGCGCGCGTGCGGGAGGCAGAGGGTGGGGAGGCGGGAGAAAGAGATGGAGGAGGGCGCGCGCGCGGGGGGCCAAATTAACCCCCCGCATTGCCGTCTGTTTTTTTTTTCTCTTTGCCGTCTGCTGGCGGACGGCAAAGAGGATGACCGTTAGACGGCCACCGCCATGAAACTGTGGGCCCCTCTTACCTCTTTGCCGTCTGCTGGCAGACGGCAAAGAAATCTTTGCCGTCTGCGGGCAGACGGCAAAGAAGTGGCCCGTGTGACCTACCCAGTGCAGTACCCCGTGGGGTCCACTTTGGACTTTGCCGTCTGCTGGCGGATGGCAAAGAACTCTTTGCCGTCTGCTGGCGGACGGCAAAGAGCTCGCAGATGGCAAAGACCCTGTTTGCCATCAGCTGGTTCTTTGCCGTCTGCTTTGAGAAGACAGACGGCAAAGAGCCTCTTTGCCATCAGCTGGCAGACGGCAAAGAGCTGGCAGATGGCAAAGACCCAGATTCCAGTAGTGTCACCCAGCCGCCTTAGATTATACTTCCTCCACGCCCTCTCCATCCAGGCTCTGTCGATGGGAGCTATCCACTAGTGTCTCTGCCCTCATGGTCTCTTTATTGATGCGCTCTGTGTAGGATCGGAGAAGATAGGTCTAGAGGGGGGTGAATAGACTCTCAACCAACCAAAGTTGCAATTTTTAGTTCTCTTGAAGTTTAGGCAGATTTTGGCACTAGTTAAGAACTTAAGATAACACCAAGACTTCCTAAACATGCATATCTGAAGACAGAGCAGCGGAAATAGTAAAGCATGCAATTGTGCGGAAAGTAAAGGGTAGAGATGGAAGATCAAACGCAATGAAGACACGATGATTTTTGGCGTGATTTCGATAGGTGGTGCTATCGTACATCTACGTTGATGGGGACTTCAACCCACAGAGGGTAACGGTTGCGCAAGTCCATGGAGGGCTCCACCCATGAAGGGTCCACGAAGAAGCAACCGTGTCTATTCCATCACGGTCAACGCCCACGAAGGACTTGCCTCACTCGGGTAGATCTTCACGAAGTAGGCGATCTCCTTGCCCTTACAAACTCCTTGGTTCAACTCCACATGATAATGGAGGCTCCCAAGTGACACCTAACCAATCTAGGGGACACCACTCTCCAAAAGGTAATAGATGTTGTGTTGGTGATGAACTCCTTGCTCTTGTGCTTCAAATGATAGTCTCCTCAACACTCGATCTCTCTCACACAGATTTGGCTTGGGTAGGAGAAGGATTGGAGTGGAAAGCAACTTGAAGAGGCTAGAAATCAAGGTTCAAATGGTAGGTTTGGAATATCTTGATCTCAACACATGAATAGGTGGTTCTCTCTCAGAAAACGAATGGTGAAAGTAGTGTTTCGTTCTAATGACTCTCTTAGAGAGTAGGTGGGGGTGGACGGGTATAAGTAGTTGATTGCTTGTATCTGCGTTGGTGTTTCCCCGAAGAGGAGAGGATGATGCAGCACAGCAACGGTAAGTATTTCCCTCAGTTATGAAACCAAGGTTATCAATCCAGTAGGAGAACCAAGCAACACTATGTAAATAGCACCTGCACACAAATAACAAATACTTGCAACCCAACGCGTATGAGGGGTTGTCAATTCCTCCTCGGTATTGAGATAGATAAAATTGTATGAGATTTGATAAATAGATCTGACAAAAACACAAAATAAAATAAATAAAGAAAAAGTGCAGCAAGGTATTTTTTGGTTTTTGGAATAATAGATCTAAAAATAATATGATAGGAAATAGACCCTGAGCCGTAGATTTCACTAGTGGTTTCTCTCGAGAAAATAGCATACGGTGGGTAAACAAATTACTGTTGGGCAATTGGTAGAAAAGCAAATAATCATGATGATATCCAAGGCAATGATCATGTATATAGGCATCACGTCCAAGATTAGTAGACCGACTCCTGCCTGCATCTACTACTATTACTCCACACATCGACCGCTATCCAGCATGCATCTAGTGTATTAAGTTCATGGAAAATGGAGTAATGCAATAAGAACGATGACATGATGTAGACAAGATCTATTCATATAGGAATAGACCCCATCTTTTTATCCTTAATGGCAATGATACATGTGTGTCACTTCTCCTTCTGTCAATGAGGTTGAACACCGCAAGATCGAACCCATCACAAAGCACCTCTTCCCATTGCAAGAAAAAACAATCTAGTTGGCCAAACCAAACCAAAGTTTCGGAGAAGAAATACGAGGCTATAAAGATCATGCATAAAAGAGTTCAGAGAAGACTCAAATAATATTCATAGATAGAACTGATCATAAACTCGCAATTCATCGGATCCCAACAAACACACCGCAAAGGTCATTACAGCAAATAGATCTCCAAGAACATCGAGGAAAACATTGTATTGAAGATCAAAGAGAGAGAGGAAGCCATCTAGCTACTAACTACGTACCCGTAGGTCTGTGATAAACTACTCACGCATCGTCAGAGGAGCACCAATGAGGATGATGAACCCCTCCGTGATTGTTTCCCCCTCTGGCAAGGTGCCGTAAAAGGGCTCTAGATTAGATCTCGTGGTTCTGAAACTTGTGGCGGCTGGAATTGTTTTTCGTCGACTCCCCTAGGGTTTCTGGAATATCTGGATATTCATAGAGCTGATAGTCGGTGGAGAGGCCACCCGTGGGCCCTACTACCCACCAGGGCACGCCAGGGGCCTCTGGTGCGCCGTGGTGCCTTGTGGGCCCCACGGGCCTTCCCTCGTGCACTTCCTTGGCTCCCAAGTTGTCTTCTGTCCAGAAAAAAATCTCCAAAAAGTTTCATGGCATTTGGACTTCGTTTGATATGGATATTCTGCGAAGTAAAAAAACAAGCAAAAAACAGCAACTGGCACTGGGCACTATGTCAATAGGATAGTCCCAGAAAATGATATAAAGTTGCTAGTAAATGAATGTAAAACATCCAAGATTAATAATATAACAGCATGAAACAATCAAAAATTATAGATACGTTGGAGACTGCTACTTCTTGAGCTTGCGTTAATTTTTCCCTTGAAGAGGAAATGGTGATGCAGCGAAGTAGAGATAAGTATTTCCCTCGGTTAAGAACCAAGGTATCAATCCAGTAGGAGGCACAAGCAAGTCCCCAATAGATGCACCTGCACAAACTAACAAACACTTGCACTCAACGCGAAAAAGGGGTTGTCAATCCCTTCACGGTCACTAGCAAGAGTGAGATCTAATAGAGATAGGTACAAAAGATAAGTAAAAGAGTAAAATAAAGTAAATATAAATAAATTGCAGCAAGGTATTTTTGGGGTTTTGGTTTTATGGATCTGAAAATAATACGATAGAAAATAGACCGAGGGGCCATAGGTTTCACTAGAGGCTTCTCTCTTGAAGAAAACATACGGTGGGTGAACAAATTATTGTTGAGCAATTGATAGAAAAGTGCATAATTATGATGATATCCAAGGCAATGATTAAGAATATAGGCATCACGTCCGTGACAAGTAGACCGACTCCTGCCTGCATCTACTACTATTACTCCACAGATCGACCACTATCCGGCATGCATCTAGTGTATTAAGTTAACAAGAACGGAGTAACGCCTTAAGCAAGATGACATGATGTAGAGGGATAGATCCAATCAATATGGTAAAACCCCCATCTTTTTATCCTTAATGGCAATAATACAAATACGTGCCTCGCTACCCCTACTGTCACTGGGTGAGGACGCTGCAAGATTGAACCCAAAACAAAGCACCTCTCCCATTGCAAGATAGATCAATCTAGTTGGCCAAACCAAATCAATAGATCGGAGAGAAATACAAAGCTATCTTAATCATGCATAAAAGAGTTCAGAGAAGACTCAAATAATATTCATAGATAATCTGATCATAAATCCACAATTCATCGGATCTCAACAAACGCACCGCAAAAGAAGATTACATCGAATAGAACTCCAAGAACATCAAGGAGAACATTGTATTGAAGATCAAAGAGAGACAAGAAGCCATCTAGCTACTAGCTATGGACCCGTAGGTCTGTGGTAAACTACTCACACATCATCGGAAGGGCAGCAGGGTTGGTGTAGAGGCCCTCCGTGATCAAATCCCCCTCCGGGAGAGTGCCGGAAAAGGCCCCAAGATGGGATCTCACGAGAACAGAAGCTTGCGGCAGGGGAAAAGTATTTTTGGTGTGCCCTCTGACGTAAGGAGAATATTTGGGTATTTATATAGCAGAGATTATGGTTAGAAGAGCCACGGGGGGGCCCACAAGCCTAGGGGGCACCCCCCCGGGGCGCGCCTCTAGGGCTTGTGGCCCCCTCGTGGGTCTTCTGGCCTCTTCCCGAAGCTTCGTGGTTGTCTTCTGGTCCAAGAAAAATCCTCAAAAAGTTTCATTCCGTTTGGACTCCGTTTGGTATTGATTTTCTGTAAAAGACAAAAACAAGGAAAAAACAACAACTGATACTGGGCACTAGGTTAATAGGTTGGTCCCAAAAAATGATATAAAATAGCATATTAATGCATATAAAACATCCAAGATGGATAATATAATAGCATGGAACAATAAAAAATTATAGATACGTTGGAGGCGTATCAAGCATCCCCAAGCTTAATTCCTGCTCGTCCTCGAGTAGGTAAATGATAAAAACAGAATTTTTGATGTGGAATGCTACCTAACATGTTTATCAAGTAATCTTTCTTATTGTGGCATGAATATTCAGATCCATAAGATTCAAAACAAAAGTTTAATATTGACATAAAAACAATAAAACTTCAAGCATACTAATAAAGCAATCATGGCTTTTCAAAATAACATCGCTAAAGAAAGTTATCCCTACAAAATCATATAGTCCTGTCATGCTCTATCTTCATCACACAAAGTATTTATCATGCACAACCCCGATAACAAGCCAAGCAATTGTTTCATACTTTTGACGTTCTAAAGCTTTTTCAACTTTCATGAATTTATGAGCGCGAGCCATGGATATAGCACTATGGGTGGAATAGAAGGTGGTAGTAGACAAAAAGGAGAAAGAAATTCTCACACCAACTAGGCAAATTAATAGGCTATGGAAGTGCCCATCAATTGATATTGGTGCAAGTGAGTAGGGACTGCCATGCAACGGATGCACTAGAGCTATAAGTGTATGAAAGCTCAAAAGAAAACTAAGTGGGTGTGCATCCAACTTGCTTGCTCAAGAAGCCTAGGGCAATTTTGAGGAAGCCCGTCATTGGAATATACCAGCCAAGTTCTATAATGAAAAATTCCCACCAGTAATATATGAAAGTGATAACATAGGAGACTCTCTACATTAAGAACGGTGCTACTTTGAAGCACAAGTGTGGAAAAAGGATAGTAACATTGTCCCTTCTCTCTTTTTCTCTCATTTTTTTATTTTCTCTTTCTTTTTTTTCTCTTTTTTCTCTTTCTTTTTCTTTTTGGGCTCTTTGGCCTCTTTTTTTTAAGTCCGGAGTCTCATCCCGACTTATGGGAGGATCATAGTCTCCATCATCCTTTCCTCACATGGGACAATGCTCTAATAATGATGATCATCACACTTTTATTTACTTACAACTCAATACTAGAATGAAAATATGAATCTATATGAATGCCTTCGGTGGTGTACCAGGATGTGCAATGATCTAGCGTGACATGTATAAAAGATATGAACGGTGGCCAAGCCACAAATACTATGCCAACTACATGATCAGGCAAAGCAACATGACAATGATGGTGCGTGTCATAATAAACAGAACGGTGGAAGTTGCATGGCAATATATCTCGGAATGGCTATGGAAATGCCACGATAGGTAGGTATAGTGGCTGTTTTGAGGAAGGGTATATGGTGTGTTTAATGCACCAGCGAAAGTTGCGCAGTACTAGAGAGGCTAGCAAAGGTGGAAGGGTGAGAGTGCATTGATGACCCACAAGTATAGGGGATCAACCATAGTCCTTTCGATAAGTAAGAGTGTCAAACCCAACGAGGAGCAGAAGGAAATGACAAGTGGTTTTCAGCAAGATATTTTTTGCAAGCACTGAAATAGTTGGTAACAGGTAGTTTGATAGAAAGATAATTTGTAACGGACAAGTAACGGTAACGGTAAATAAAGTGTAGCAAGGTAGCCCAATCCTTTTGTGGCAAAGGACAGGTCAAAACGGTTTCTTATAATAGGCAAAGCTTTCTTGAGGGCACATGGGAATTTCATCTAGTCACTTTCATCATGTTGGTTTGATCCGCGTTCGCTACTTTGATAATTTGATATGTGGGTGGACCAGTGCTTGGGTGCTGTTCTTACTTGAACAAACCTCCCACTTATGATTAACCCCATCGCAAGCATCCACAACTATGAGAAAAGTATTAAGATAAAATCTAACCATAGCATTAAACATTTGGATCCAAATCGGTCCCTTATGAAGTAGCGCATAAACTAGGGTTTAAGCTTTTGTCACTCTAGCAACCCATCATCTAATAACTACTCCACAATGCATTCCCTTAGGCCCAAATATGGTGAAGTGCCATGTAGTCGACGTTCACATGACACCACTAAGGGAATCACAACATACATATCATCAAAATATCGAACACATATCAAATTCACATGATTACTTGCAATGTGATCTCTCCCGTGGCCTCAAGAACTAAAGTAACTACTCGCAAATGATATTCATGCTCAAGATCAGAGGGGTATTAAATAGCATAATGGATATGAACATATAATCTTCCACCAAATAAACCATATAGTAATCAACTACAAGATGTAATCAACACTACTAGTCACCCACAGGTACCAATCTGAGGTTCCGGTACAAAGATTGAACACAAGAGATGAACTAGGGTTTGAGAGGAGATGGTGCTGTTGAAGATGTTGATGGAGATTGGCCTCCCAAAGATGAGAGGGTTGTTGGTGATGACGATGGCTTCGATTTCCCCCTCCGGAGGGAAGTTCCCCCGGCGGAATCGCTCCACCAGAGGGCAAAAGTGCTCCTCCCAAGTTCCACCTCGAGACGGCAACGCTCCGTCCCGAAAGTTCTTCCCTTATTTTTCTACTTCAAAATGACTTATATACCAGAAGATGGGCACCGGAGGTGGGCTGGGCTGACCACAACCCACCAGGGCGCGCCTGGGGGGCCTGGTGCGCCCTGGTGTCTTGTGGTCACCAGGTGCCCCCCCTCCGGTAGTTATTTTCTCCAGTATTTTTCATATATTCCAAAAAAAAATCTCCGTGAAGTTTCAGCTTATTTGGAGTTGTGCAGAATAGGTAACTCTGACGTAGCCTTTTCAGGTCCAGAATTCCAGCTGCCAGCATTCTCCCTCTTTGTGTGAACCTTGCATATTATGAGAGAAAAGGCATTAGAATTTCTCCATAAAGCTTTATTATGCATAAAAACATTATAAATAACAGTAGGAAATCATGATGCAAAATGGACGTATCAACTCCCCCAAGCTTAGACCTCGCTTGTCCTCAAGCAAAAACAAATATTGAAAAACATGCCCACATGCTTAGATAGAGAGAGGTGTCAATAAAAACAAAATACGGACATAGTAGCATCATGCTTATTATCATAACAGCAATGAACTTTATCATATAACTTCTCATGAACAAGTAACAATTCATCACAACATCGAAGTAAAAGCATAAACTCTATTGAAAACCAACAAACTGTGTTCTCAGTCAACTTTGCAACTACAATTCATCATATTTTCAGGAAGGGTCTCGTATCGGAGCCTTTTGGCAAGTCGACATACTCAACCATCATTTGATCTTCTATGATTGCTAACACTCACATCATACCCATGAGCAAAAAGTTTCAACCGGACACATAGAAAGATAGGGGCTTATAGTTTCGCCTCCCAACGTATTCACCTCAAGGGTGATGTCAACAATAATAACTCATGCTTACTCATATTCAACTGGATATATGTGCCTAGATCTTTCCTCACCACATGTTGCTTGCAAAAAGAGAAAATAAAAAGGAATAGGGAAAATACTTTGACTCTTGCATAAAAGTAAATACATGAAAGTAAAAGATAGGCCCTTCGCAGAGGGAAGCAGAGGTTGTCATGCGCTTTTTGGTTTGTATGCCAAATCCCTTAATGCAAAAGAACGTCATGTTATATTGCCCCTTATGATAGCAACCTTTATTATGCAGCCTGTCACTTTTATTATTTTGCCATCACAAGTTAGTACAACGCTCAATTTTCTCTTACACTAAATGATCCAACACATTTAGAAGCAATTTTTATTGCCTTATTGCACCGATGACAACTTACTTGAAGGATCTTGCTCAATCCATAGGTAGGTATAGTGGACTCTCAAAACATGAGTTTGGGTTTAGGGTTTTTGGATGCACAAGTAGTATCTCTACTTAGTGCGGAATTTTGGCTAGCAAAGATATTGAGCAAGCACCACATGTTGAAGGATCTATGACAATATAACTTCTATGTGAATATGAACAAACATAAATCATTACGTTGTCTTCCTTGTCCAACGTCAACAATTTTGACATATAATATTTAATGGGGGCTCACAATCATGAAAGATGTCCAAGATAGTGTATTTGCATGTGAATCTTCTCTTCCCTTATAAATTATTTCATGAGTTGCATCATTGACCAATGTTATGTTTGTCAATCTCCAATAAATTTTACCACTTATACTTTTCCTTATGTGATGTCATTACTTACCATAAGATTAGCATATGATATTTATTTATTTATTTCCTTTTATTTGATTGCAACAAGAAAGTAAAGAAGCAAAAACTCAAACTAAACTTTATTATATAACTCTCACTCGATTACAAAGGTAGATAGATCACGAAAACTAATTCTCAAAGATAGATCACACTAAACTTTTATTTAACTAATTCATGATATAACTAAAGATCGAACTAAAATAGGTAAAGGCAATAAGAGTGAGGGTGATACGATACCGGGGCATCTCCCCCAAGCTTGGCAAAAGCCAAGGGGAGTGCCCATACCCATGTACTCAAGTCTCCTTTGGTGGGGGAGATGATGATGGTTGTGGTGCTATAGTCATGTTCTTCTTCTCCAGCTTGCGTCCGAGGCTGAAATTATCCTCCCTAAGATCCTCATTCTCTAGCTCAAGCTTTAATATCTTTTTGCATAATGCTGCCTTGCTATCCTGCAGAAAACGAGAAGGGATAGATTGGGTTGTAATTTTGTTGGGGAGGCTTGACTTCTTGAGCCCCACGTGCGTATTTCCAGGTTGAGGTAGTGGAACTTCATCTTCATCCGAAGATGCATCCTTCGGATCGGTGTCCTCCTCCTCATCCATAAACAAAAAAATATGGGAAGGTCTTCTTAAAGACATTTGGATCGAGATGTTGGTAAGAAACATGGCCCACTTCCTCCGAATCTTGAGACGACATGTTTTCAGATCTGTCAGAAAAACAGCAAGAAAGAAGAACAGAAGATTTCTCTGTGATGTGGTGGTCAATACGTTCAGGGGGTATATAAAGATTTTTTATTTTGGGAAACAAGCAAACAGGAGGAAAACAGAGTCGGGAAGGTTCCCGAGGTGGGCACAGCCCACCTGGGCGCGCCAGGGAGGGCAGGCGCACCCTGGTGTATTGTGCCCTCCTCGGTTGCCTTCCTGGTTAATTCTTATTTTCCTAATTTTTGTAATATTCCAAAACTGACAAAATATATTTTTGCAGATTTTTCGGAGTCCGTTTACTTTTCGTATAACGTACCTCCTCTTTTTCAGGATTCTGGAGCGTTCCGGGGTTTCTTTTATGTGTTCCTCCGGTGTCATGGTTTGGATAATATTGCTTTCAACATTAATAGGCGTACCTGAGATATAGTGTTTAATTCTTTGTCCATTGACCACCTTCGGGTTAGTACCTTCGGCATTATTAATCTTGATAGCTCCAGAGCAATAATACAAGGTCCTTCCCATTTGGAAAGAAGTTTTCCTGCAAAGATTCTGCAACGAGAGTTGTACAAAAGAACATATTCTCCAACTTTGAATTCCCGCTTTTGGATTCTTTTGTCATGCCACCTTTTAACTTTTTCTTTGAATAGTTTGGCATTCTCATAAGCTTGGGTTCTCCATTCATCTAGTGAGATAATATCGAATAACCACTTTTCACCAGCAAGTTTGAAGTCATAGTTGAGTTCTTTAATTGCCTAATATGCTTTATGTTCTAACTCAAGAGTCAAATAACAAGCTTTTCCATAAACCATTTTATATGGAGACATACCCATAGGATTTTTATATGCTGTTTTGTAGGCCCAAAGTGCATCATCTAATTTCTTAGACCAATTCTTTCAGGACCTATTGACAGTTTTTTGTAATATTAGTTTTATTTCTCTATTGCTAAGTTCTACTTGGCCACTAGATTGAGGATGATAGGGTGATGCAATTCTATGGTTAACATTATATTTAGCAAGCATTTTACGGAAAAGCACCATGAGTAAAGTGTGAACCACCATCAGTCATTAAATATCTAGGGACTCCAAACCTTGGGAAAATAACTTCTTTAAGCATTTTAATGGAAGTGTTATGATCAGCACTACTAGTTGGAATAGCTTCTACCCACTTAGTAACATAATCAACAGTGGCCAAAATATGTGTATACCCATTAGAGGAAGGAAAAGGTCCCATATAATCAAAACCCCAAACATCAAATGGTTCAACAACAAGTGAATAATACATAGGCATTTCCTGACGCTTACCTATATTATCAATTCTTTGACATTCATCACAAGATAAAACAAACTTACGGGCATCCTTGAAAAGAGTAGGCCAATAAAACCCATATTGCAATACCTTGTGAGCAGTTCTATCTCCCGCATGATGTCCATAGGCTTCGGGGTGACATTTCTGAAGGATTTATTCCTGTTCATGCTCAGGTACACAACATCAATAATACCGTCTACTCCCTCTTTATAAAGATGTGGGTCATCCCAAAAATAATGTCTTAAATCATAGAAGATTTTTTTTTCTTTTGTTGGTATGTGAAGCTAGGTGGTATATATTTAGCAACAATATAATTAGCATAGTCAGCATACCAAGGAGTGTTCTGAGAAACATTTATTGCAGCTAGTTGTTCATCAGGGAAACTATCATCAATAGGTAGTGGGTCATCAAGAATATTTTCTAACCTAGACAAGTTATCTGCTATGGAGTTCTCGGCTCCTTTCCTATCAGTGATATGTAAATCAAACTCTTGTAGCAAGAGAACCCACCTAATGAGTCTAGGTTTAGCATCTTTCTTTTCCATAAGATATTTTATAGCAGCATGATCAGTGTGAACAATTACTTTGGAATCAACAATGTAAGATCTGAATTTATCACAAGCAAACACAACTGCTAAAAATTCTTTTTCAGTAGTAGCATAATTTATTTGGGCACTGTCTAGAGTTTTGCTAGCATAATGGATAACATTTAATTTCTTATCAAGTCTTTGTCCTAGAACATCACCAATAGCATAATCACTAGCATCACACATAATTTCAAAAGGCAAGTTCCAATCAGGCGGTTGAACAATAGGTGCAGAAGTTAAGGCTTTCTTAAGTGTTTCAAAGGCTTCTACACAATCATCATAGAAAACAAATGGAACATCCTTTTGTAAAAGATTAGTAAGAGGCCTAGAAATTTTAGAGAAGTATTTAATAAACTTCCTATAGAAACTAGCATGACCAAGGAAACTACGAATACCTTTAATATCTTTAGGACATGACATTTTCTCAATTTCATCAACTTTGGCTTTATCCACCTCAATACCTCGGTCAGAAATTTTATGTCCTAAGACAATGCCTTCATTAACCATAAAGTGGCACTTCTCCCAGTTCAATACAACATTAGTTTGTTCACATCTCTGCAAAACTCGATCAAGGTTGCTTAAGCAATCATCAAAAGAACTTCCGTAAACGGAAAAATCATCCATGAAAACCTCAACAATCTTTTCACAAAAATCAGGGAATATAGCAGTCATACATCTTTGAAAGGTAGCAGGTGCATCGCATAAACCAAAAGGCATATGTCTATAACCATAGGTTCCAAAAGGATAAGTAAATTTGGTTTTCTCTTGATCAGGTTGTGAAACAGGTATTTGAGAAAAACCAGAATATCCATCAAGAAAGCAAAAGTGTGTGTGCTTAGATAATCTTTCCAACATTTGATCAATAAAAGGCAAAGGTTAATGATCTTTTTAGTTGCTTTATTTAATTTTCTAAAATCAATTACCATTCTATAGCCAGTAACAATTCTTTGTGGAATGAGTTCATTTTTATCATTAGGAACAACAGTAATACCTCCCCTCTTAGGGACATAATGAACATGACTTACCCATCTACTATCAGCTATCAGATAGATTATACCTACTTTCAGAAGTTTTAGTATTTCAGTTCTCACCACTTCTTTCATCTTAGGATTCAATCGTCGTTGGTGATCAACAACGGGTTTAGCATCAGGTTCCATATTAATTTTGTGCTGACATAGAGTGGGACTAATGCCCTTAAGATCATCAAGAGTACATCCAATAGCAGCACGGTGCTTCTTCAGAATTTTCAATAATCTTTCTTCTTCATGTTATGAAAGGTTAGCACTAATAATAACAGGATATATGTTTTTCTCATCAAGATAAGCATACTTCAAAGTGTCTGGCAATTGCTTTAATTCAAACACAGGATCACCCTTAGGTGGAGGAGGACCTCCAAGAGTTTCAATAGGCAAATGTGTTTAAGCAGAGGTTGTTGTCCAAAGAATATTTTATCTATTTCATTTCTTTCTCGCAAGTGCATATCATTTTCATGGTCTAGCAAATATTGTTCTAGTGGATCAGTAGGAGGCATGGCAATAGAAGCAAGACCAATAATTTCATCCTTACTAGGTAATTCTTTCTTATGAGGTTGCCTACTAAACTTGGAGAAATTAAATTCATGAGACTCATCACCAAAGCTAACACTGACAGTTTGTTTATGACAATCTATAGTAGCATTGATAGTGTTCAAGAAAGGTCTACCAAAGATAATGGGACAAAAGTCATCTTGTGGGGAACCAAGAACTAGAAAAGCAGTAGGGTATTTTATTTTCCCACACAAGACTTTGACATCTCTAACAATCCCAAGTGGTGTGATGGTGTCTCTGTTAGCAAGTTTAATAGTAACACCTGTGTCTTCTATTTCAGTGGGTGCTATGTCATTCATAATTTCTTGATATAATATCACTCACACTAGCACCTAAATCACATAAACCATGATAGCAATGATCTCCTATTTTAACTGAGACAACGGGCATGCCAACAATAGGTCTATGTTTATCTTTTTCATCGGGTTTAGCAATTCTAGTAGCTTCATCACAGAAGTAAATAACATGCCCATCAATATTTTCTACCAAGAGATCTTTAACCATAGCAACACTAGGTTCTACTTTAATTTGCTCAGGAGGTTTAGGTACTTTAATATTACTTTTGCGACCCACAGCTGATACCTTGGCATGTTCCTTCATCCTAAAAGGGAAATGTGGTTTTTCAATATAAGCAGTAGGCACAACTGGATCAACATTGTAAATAATAGTTTCATATTTAGCTTTAACCGGTTCTTTAATTTCTTCTTTAATAGGGGGATGATATTTAAACCACTTCTCCTTAGGGAGATCAACATGAGTAGCAAATGATTCACAAAAAAGAGGCTACTATCTCAGAGTCAAGTCCATATTTAGTGCTAAACTTGTGAAAAGCATCGGTATTCATAAAAGATTTAACACAATCAAACTCAAGCTTAATACCTAACCCTTTACCTTCGTTGAGTTCCCAATCTTCAGAGTTGCCTTTAATTCTTTCTAAAAGATCCCACCTGAATTCAATAGTCTTCTTCATAAAAGAACCAGTACAAGAAGTATCGAGCATGGATTGATCATTATGAGAAAGCCGAGCATAAAAATTATGAATCATAATTTCTCTAGAGAGCTCATGATTGGGGCATGAATATAACATTGACTTAAGCCTTCCCCAAGCTAGAGCGATACTTTCTCCTTCAGGAGGCCAAAAATTATACGTATAATTCCGATCACGATGAACTAGATGCATAGGATAATTTTTTTGGTGAAATTCCAATTTCAATCGATTCCAGTTCCAAGATCCAATATCATCGCATAGCCTATACCATGTCAATGCTTTTCCCTTCAAAGATAAAGGGAATACCTTCTTCTTAGCTTCATCTCCGGATAAACCTGCAAGCTTAAATAATCCACAAATTTCATCCACATATATCAAATGCATATCAGGATGTTCTGTTTCGTCTCCTGCATAAGGATTAGCTAGCAGTTGTTCTATCATACCTGAAGGAATTTCATAACCAATATTTTTAGTAGGTTGAGGGGCAACTAATTGTGCTTCCGGTCGAGGTGAAGATACCCCGAACAAACCCCTCAAAGGATGGTTTTCCGTAGTAATAAGTGACCATAAATTTCAGCACATAGTAATAATTTTTCCTTACCAATTTCCACTTACCAAGAGCGCTTCACTCCCCGGAAACGGCGCCAGAAAAGAGTCTTGATGACCCACAAGTATAGGGGATCAATCGTAGTCCTTTCGATAAGTAAGAGTCTCGAACCCAACGAGGAGCAGAAGGAAATGACAAGTGGTTTTCAGCAAGGTATTTTCTGCAAGCACTGAAATAGTCGATAACACGTAGTTTGATAGCAAGATAATTTGTAACAGACAAGTAATGGTAACGGTAAATAAAGTACAGCAAGGTAGCCCAATCCTTTTGTGGCAAAGCACAGGCCAAAATGGTTTCTTATAATAGGCAAAGCGTTCTTGAGGGCACACGGGAATTTCATCTAGTCACTTTCATCATGTTGGTTTGATTTGCGTTCGCTACATTGATAATTTGATATGTGGGTGGACCGGTGCTTGGGTGTTGTTCTTACTTGAACAAACCTCCCACCTATGATTAACCCCCTCGCAAGCATCCACAACTACGAGAAAAGTATTAAGATAAAATCTAACCATAGCATTAAACATTTGGATCCAAATCGGTCCCTTACGAAGTAGCGCATAAACTAGGGTTTAAGCTTTTGTCACTCTAGCAACCCATCATCTAATAACTACTCCACAATGCATTCCCTTAGGCCCAAATATGGTGAAGTGCCATGTAGTCGACGTTCACATGACACCACTAAGGGAATCACAACATACATATCATCAAAATATCGAACACATATCAAGTTCACATGATTACTTCTAACGTGATTTCTCCCCTGGCCTCAAGAACTAAAGTAACTACTCACAAATGATATTCGTGCTCAAGATCAGAGGGGTATTAAATAGCATAATGGATCTGAACATATAATCTTCCACCAAATAAACCATATAGTAATCAACTACAAGATGTAATCATCACTACTAGTCACCCACAGGTACCAATCTGAGGTTCTGGTACAAAGATTGAACACAAGAGATGAACTAGGGTTTGAGAGGAGATGGTGTTGTTGAAGATGTTGATGGAGATTGGCCTCCCAAAGATGAGAGGGTTGTTGGTGATGATGATGGCTTCGATTTCCCCCTCCGGGAGGGAAGTTCCCCCGGCGGAATAGCTCCACCGGAGGGCAAAAGTGCTCCTACCCAAGTTCCGCCTCGAGACGGCGACGCTCTGTCCCAAAAGTCCTCCCCTTATTTTTTCTAGGTCAAAATGACTTATATACCAGAAGATGGGCACCGGAGGTGGGCTGGGCTGACCAAAACCCACCAGGGCACGCCTGGTGGGCCTGGCGCGCCCTGGTGTCTTGTGGTCACCAGGTGCCCCCCCTCCGGTAGTTATTTGCTCCAGTATTTTTCATATATTCCAAAATAATTCTTCGTGAAGTTTCAACTTATTTGGAGTTGTGCAGAATAGGTAACTCTGACGTAGCCTTTTCAGGTCCAGAACTCCAGCTGCCGCATTGTCCCTCTTTGTGTAAACCTTACATATTATGAGAGAAAATGCATTAGAATTACTCCATAAAGCTTTATTATGCATAAAACATTATAAATAACAGTAGGAAATCATGATTCAAAATGGACGCATCATGCGTATAATCCATGGACTCAACATTAGTCATAAAGAACTCACATACTTGTTGCAAAAATTTATTAGCCCTCAAAACAAAGTACTAATACGCATGTTCCTAGGGGGGTAGATTGGTAGGAAAAGATCATCGCTCGTCCCCGACCGCCACTCATAAGGAAGACAATAAAAAATAAATCATGCTCCAAC
This sequence comes from Thinopyrum elongatum, assembly GCA_011799875.1. Taxonomy (NCBI): domain Eukaryota; kingdom Viridiplantae; phylum Streptophyta; class Magnoliopsida; order Poales; family Poaceae; genus Thinopyrum; species Thinopyrum elongatum. The sequence goes on from CM022298.1 coordinate 168,161,711, forward strand.
TTCATCACATAACGATAGAACATACGTGCATGCTTCGGGAATCACAAAACATAACACAAGTATTTTTACTAATCCACAATTACCAACTAGCATGACCCTAATATCACCACCTTCATATCTCAAAACAAATGCAAGGAATCAAACTTCTCATATATTGAATGATCTTCATGAAAGTTTTTATTATATCCCTCTTGAATACCCATCATATTAGGACCAAATTCATAACCTAAGCAAATTGCCATACTATTTTAAGACTCTCAAAACAATATAAGTGAAGCATGAGAGTTCATCAATTTATTTAAAATAAAACCACCGCCGTGCTCTAAAAAGATATAAGTGAAGCACTAGAGCAGCTGCCTAGCTAAAAAGATATAAGTGAAGCACATAGAGTATTCTAATAAATTCACGATTAATGTGTGTCCCTCTCAAAAGGTGTGTACAACAAGGATGATTGTGGCAAACTAAAAAGCAAAGACTCAAATAATACAAGATGCTCCAAGCAAACACATATCATGTGGTGAATAAAAATACAGCCTCAAGTAATTTTACCGATGGATTGAAGACAAAAGAGGGGATGCCATTCGGGGCATCCCCAAGCTTAGATGCTTGGTTATCCTTGAATATTACCTTGGGGTTCCTTGGGCATCCCCAAGCTTAGGCTCTTGCCACTCCTTATTCCGTAGTCCATCAAAATTTTACCCAAAACTTGAAAACTTCACAACACAAAACTCAACAAAAAAACTCGTGAGATCCGTTAGTATGATAAAACAAATCTCCACTTTTAGGTACTGTTGTGAACTCATTCTAATTTTATATTGGTGTTATATCTAATGTATTCCAACTTCTCCATGGTTCATACCCCCCGATCCTACCCATAGATTCATCAAAATAAGCAAACAACACATTTAAAACAGAATCTATTAAAAACAGGACAGACTGTAAATACCCAAATATTAGTCATACTTATGTAACTCCAAAAATTCTGAAAAATTAGGAAAACATAATAAATTAATATATAACTCTTGTGTAAAACATTCAGAGTTTTTCCATGCTCCAATGAATTTTAACAATTCTGTTACTGGACGCAAAAGTTTCTGTTTTTCAGCAAAATCAAATCAACGACAATACCAAAGCATCCCAAAGGTCTTGCTTGGCTCAAAAAATAATTAAAACACCAAAACACAATTATTAAAGAAGTAATATTGTATATTTATTCAAGAACAGAAGCAAACACAAAAAACACAAAATAAAATTGGGTTGCCTCCCAACAAGCGCTGTTGTTTAACGCCCCTAGCTAGGCATAATGCATAGATCTAGGTATTGTAATAGAAGTGAGGGAGATCATCCATGCTCGTATCATACTCCCTCCTTTCAGAAGCAAGCTTTCTTTATGGTAAGCAAAAATAATCAAAGGGGCTAAATTTAATAGGGTATGGATCTATAAGATCAAGTTTGGGAGGAATAGGTTCCTCTTTTGGCCCTTTGTATTTGATAATTATCTCTTCATTATAAACATTCCTTTGATTGAACTCCCTAAGTTTATCTCTAAGCACAAACCCTAATCCATTATTTTGTATAGCAAAGTTATCATTGAGTTCAGAAATCTTATCAATCAAAACATTGGTAGGAACCCTTTTTCTTAGGTTTTCATTATAAGCAGCATAATCTGGAGATTGTAATCTCCTTATCTCCTCTTGATTAAAAAGGATCTCCTCTATAGGAGGGGCAACCACCATTGATATTATAATGAGAAAATATTTCACTAGCTTCCTTCATGATGTGCCCAAATTCATGAGCTAGAATTATAGTGGTAACGCGCTTAACGGAAGGATTGTGAATATTAGAAAATTCTAGGAAAATCCTTTGTATGCATGGATGCATGTGAACAAATTGTCTTTCAAGTTCAACTATAAGCAAATATATTGCATCCGCAAGACTAGAAGTTTTATAAGAATCGATCCTCCTAGCATAGGTAATGTATCGACACAAGTAAAGAAATCTTGAATAACACCTTTTCCAATAATATTACCACTACCCATACGGAGTTTTTTAGTGTGCATGATAGTAGGTTCTTTTTCATGAGGATCATTATTAGCAAAATCATCAAAATTTCCTCAAGATTATTACTACTTTTTTCAACGATAACCTCCCCAGATTCAGACATGATGGTAAAGCAAGCAATCTAGCAGACAAGCAAACAAAAGCAAACGAAAAGACGAACGGAAAGAAGGCGAATAAAAAGGCAAATATTTTGTGTTTTTCTGAAAACGTTTTAGAAGTGGGGGAGAGGAAAACGAGAGGCAAATGGCAAATAATGTAATGCAAGAGATGAGAGTTTATGATAGGTACTTGGTAGGCTTGATGTAGAACCTCCTCGGCAACGGCGCCAGAAATTCTTCCTGCTACTTCTTGAGCTTGCGTTGATTTTTCCCTTGAAGAGGAAAGGGTGATGCAGCAAAGTAGAGATAAGTATTTCCCTCAGTTAAGAACCAAGGTATCAATTCGATAGGAGGCACAAGCAATTCCCCAATAGATGCACCTGCACAAACTAACAAACACTTGCACTCAACGCGAAAAAGGGGTTGTCAATCCCTTCACGGTCACTAGCAAGAGTGAGATATAATAGAGATAGGTATACAAGATAAGTAAAAGATTAAAATAAATTAAATATAAATAAATTGCAGCAAGGTATTTTTGGGTTTTTGGTTTTATAGATCTAAAAATAATATGATAGAAAATAGACCCGGGGGCCATAGGTTTCACTAGAGGCTTCTCTCTTGAAGAAAACATACAGTGGGTGAACAGATTACTGTTGAGCAATTGATAGAAAAGCGCATAATTATGACGATATCCAAGGCAATGATCATGAATATAGGCATCACGTCCATGACAAGTAGACCGACTCCTGCCTACATCTACTACTATTACTCCACACATGGGCCGCTATCCAGCATGCATCTAGTGTATTAAGTTAACAAGAACGGGGTAACGCCTTAAGCAAGATGACATAATATAGAGGGATAGATCCAATCAATATGATAAAAACCCCATCTTTTTATCCTGAATGGCAACAATACAAATACATGCCTCGCTACCCCTACTGTCACTCGGTGAGGACACCGCAAGATTGAACCCCAAAACAAAGCACCTCTCCCATTGCAAGATAGATCAATCTAGTTGGCCAAACCAAATCAATAGATTAGAGAGAAATTCAAAGCTATCTTAATCATGCATAAAAGAGTTCAGAGAAGACTCAAATAATATTCATAGATAATCTGATCATAAATCCACAATTCATCAGATCTCAACAAACGCACCGCAAAAGAAGATTACATCGAATAGAACTCCAAGAGCATTGTATTGAAGATCAAAGAGAGAGAAGAAGCCATCTAGGTACTAGCTATGGTCCCGTAGGTCTGTGGTAAACTACTCATACATCATCGGAAGGGCAGCAAGGTTGGTGTAGAGGCCCTCCGTGATCGAATCCCCCTCCGGCAGAGTGCCGGAAAAGGCCCCAAGATGGGATCTCATGAGAACAGAAGCTTGCGGCGGCGGAAATGCATTTTTGGTGTACCCTCTGGCGTAAGGGGAATATTTGGGTATTTATAGAGCAGATATTAGGGTTAGAAGAGCCACGGGGGCCCCACAAGCCTAGGGGGCGCCCCCTGGGGCGCGTCCCTAGGGCTTGTGGCCCCCTCATGGGTCTTATGGCCTCTTCTCGAAGCTTCGTGGTTGTCTTCTGGTCCAAGAAAAATCCTTAAAAAGTTTTGTTCCGTTTGGACTCCATTTGGTATTGATTTTCTGTAAAAGACAAAAACAAGGAAAAAAACAGCAACTGGCACTGGGCACTACGTTAATACGTTAGTCCCAAAAAATGATATAAAATAGCATATTAATGCATATAAAACATCCAAGATGGATAATATAATAACATGGAACTATCAAAATTATAGATATGTTGGAGACGTATCAGAGACGTATCAGCATCCCCAAGCTTAATTCCTGCTCATCCTCGAGTAGGTAAATGATAAAAATAGAATTTTTGATGTGGAATGCTGCCTAACATGTTCATCACATATTCTTTTCTTTTGTAGCATGGACATTTGGACTTTTAGATGATTCAAAGTAATAGTCTATAATTGACATGAGGACATCAATACTCAAGCATATCAACAAGCAACCATGTCTTTCAAAATATCAACACTAAAGAAAGCTATCCCTAGCCCATCATGCTCAATCATTGATCCATTCACGAAACACACTCGAATATTAGCTACATCCAATGCACAAGTATGATCATAGTGCTCCCTAGTTGGTGCTTTATAAGAGAAGATGGAGACTCAAATAAAAATAAAAATTGCATAAAGTAAATAGATAGGCACTTCGCAGAGGAAAGCAGAGATTTGTAGAGGTGCCAGAGCTCAAAGCTTAAATTGAGAGATAAAATATTTTGAGAGGCATGCTTTTCCCGTCAACGAAAACGACCAAGAATTCCCAATACTTTCCATGCTAGAAACATCATAGGCGGTTCCCAAACATAAAATAAAGTACATTCCTTTTTCCACCATTCTTTCACAATCCATGGCTAGCCGTATCCACGGGTGCCTTCCATACCAACACTTTCCAAGGAATTTATTATTTGACAACATAAAAAAATCATTTCGGGACTGGGCATCACTATTACCTTGCCACACTCTCGTGCAATGACAAGTGATTAAACACTCATCTTGAGAATAACACATCTAGCATGGAAAATATTGGCCACCCCCTACCGCTTCGTGAGCGGTACGGGCACACAAAAAGGAAATTCATTTTGAAAATTAGAGTTGGCACATACAAATTTACTTGGAACGACATGGAAATACCGCATATAGGTAGGTATGGTGGACTCATTGGCACAACTTGGTTTAAGGAGTTTGGATGCACAAGTAGTATTCCCACTTAGTACAAGGAAAGGCTAGCAAATAGATTGAGAAGCAACCAACCAAAAAACAAGAACTCCCATAAATGAGCATTAAACATAACTAACACCGAATAATGCACCACAAGTAGGATGTAATTTCATTGCATAACTATTGAATTTTGTGCTTGCATAGGGAATCACAAACCTTAACACCAATATTCTTACTAGAGCATAATTACTCACCAACATGACTCACATATTATTATCTTTATATCTCAAAACTATTACAAGGAATCAAGTTTATAATATCCAATGATCTTCATGAAAGTTTTTATTATATCCCTCTTGAATATCTATCACTTTGGGACTAGTTTCATATTTTAGCTTTGCTTATAACAAGCTCTCAAACAAATTTAAGTGAAGAACATGAGCATAAATAATTATTCTCATCTCTCAAAATAATATAAGTGAAGCATGAGAGAATTTCTTCAAAATTTTACTAACTCTCAAATTGATCTGAGTGAAGCATGATAGTATATTTCTTCAAAATTAAAACACCACCGTGCTAAAAAAGATATAAGTGAAGCACTAGAGCAATTCCATAGCTAAAAAAAATTAAGTGAAGCACATAGAGCAATTCTAACAAATCGTAGCATCATTATGGCTCTCTCAAATAGGTTGTACAGCAAGGATAATTGTGGCAAACTAAAAAGCAAAACAAGCAAAGACTCATATAATAAAAGATGCTCCAAGCAAAACTCATGATATGTGACGAATAAAAATATAGCTCCAGGTAAAATTACCGATGGTCGTTAGAAGAAAGAGGGGATGCTTCCGAGGCATCCCCAAGCTTAGTTGCTTGGTTATCCTTGAATATTACCTTGGAGTGCCATGGGCATCCCCAAGCTTAGGCTCTTTTCACTCCTTATTCCTTCATCCATCGTGATCTTACCCAAAACTTGAAAACTTCAATCACACAAAACTTAACAAAAACCTTCGTGAGATTTGTTAGTATAAAAAAACCAATCTTTACTTTAAGTACTGTTACAAACCCATTCATATTTTTTTATTACATTATACCTAATGTATTATAATTTTACCATGGCTAAACCCCCCCGGTATAGTCCATAGATTCATCAAAATAAGCACACAATGCAACAAAAACAGAATCTGTCAAAAATAGAACAGTCTGTAAAGACTCGAATTTTACTCATACTTATGTAACTCCAAAAATTCTGAAAAATTAGGAAAACATAGGTAATTAATATATAAATCTTGTGTAAAAAATCCAGAGTTTTTCGTCGCTCCAGTTATTTTTAATAATTCTGATACTGGACGTAAAAGTTTCTGTTTTTCAACAAGATCAAATCAACTATCACCCAAAGCCATCCTAAAGGCATTACTTGGCACAAACACTAAATTAAACATAAAAAATACAATCATAACAGAGGCATAATTGTGTGATCACACAAAAATAGAAAAAAAGAAAAAAAAATATTCATTGGGTTGCCTCCCAACAAGCGCTATCGTTTCACGCCCCTAGCTAGGCATAATGTATAGATTCAAGTATTGTCATCTTTGGTTTTTGCTCCATAGGTTGCCCTCATGATTGATTCATATGGTGGCTTGATTTTATTTCTAGGGAAGTGTTCCATACCCTTCTTTAGAGGAAACTGAAATATAATATTCCCTTCTTTCATATCAATCACGACACCAATAGTTCACAAAAATGGTCTACCAAGTATTATAGGACAAGGCGGATTGCGATTAATATCAAGCACAATAAAGTCTATGGGCACATCACTAGTTAAAGTGTTGACCTCTCCAAACCCACTTTTATCAATTTTTTCAATACGATTTTCACCCTTCCAATTATGAGGACGCCTTCTAGCTAAAGTTGACTCTTCTTCAGTCCCTTTATCATCAATTTTAATATTACTAAACAAGGAATCAATAGAGGAAACACCAATCATCTTAACATCCTCATCATTACTATCCTCTAGAGAAACTGTCTTAGCGGCCATTTGATTTACTAGTGTTGCTTGTGCATCGGATATTTTACCTAGTAAATCTTTAGTATGAGCATACTTAGATTGGAGCATACTTAGATTGGAGATTAGAAACTTCTCTACTAACATGATCAAGTTGTTTTGTTATAGCATCTAGCACAATAGAGTGTTCCTTAAGCTCTTCGGTGAAAAAATTATTATGCTCAAATTGTGTAGTCATATATTCCTTGGTACTTTTCTCAATCTCAAGCAAAATGTTGGGATAAGGAACATCATAATACTTCCTTTGAGACATCATGACTACGCAATCAAGATCACACGCAAACAAAAGATCGAACGAGAAAAAGGCAAACGAAAAAGAAGGCAAATAAAAAGGTAAATATTTTTGTGCTTTTCGCAAAAATGTTTTAGAAGTGGGGGAGATGAAAACGAGAGGCAAATGGCAAATAAAGTAATTGCAAGGAGATGAGATTTGTGATTAGGAACCTGATAGATGTTGATGATGTCTCCTCGGCAACGGCGCCAGAAATTCTTCCTGATTAATTGTATTTGCGTTGGTATTTCCCCGAAGAGGAGAGGATGATGCAGCACAGCAATGGTAAGTATTTCCCTCAGTTATGAAACCAAGGTTATCAATCCAGTAGGAGAACCAAGCAACACTATGTAAACAGCACCTGCACACAAATAACAAATACTTGCAACCCAACGCGTAAGAGGGGTTGTCAATCCCTCCTCGGTATTGAGATAGATAAAATTGTATGAGATTTGATAAATAGATCTGAAAAAAACACAAAATAAAATAAATAAAGAAAAAGTGGAGCAAGGTATTTTTGGGTTTTTGGAATAATAGACTGAAAATAATATGATAGGAAATAGACCCGGGGGCCATAGATTTCACTAGTGGCTTCTCTCGAGAAAATAGCATACGGTGGGTAAACAAATTACTTGTTGGGCAATTGATAGAAAAGCAAATAATCATGATGGTATCCAAGGCAATGATCATGTATATAGGCATCACGTCCAAGATTAGTAGACCGACTCCTGCCTGCATCTACGACTATTACTCCACACATCGACCGCTATCCAGCATGCATCTAGTGTATTAAGTTCATGGAAAATGGAGTAATGCAATAAGAATGATGACATGATGTAGACAAGATCTATTCATATAGAAATATACCCCATCTTTTTATCCTTAATGGCAATGATACATGCGTGTCACTTCTCCTTCTGTCACTGAGATTGAGCACCGCAAGACCGAACCCATCACAAAGCACCTCTTCCTATTGCAAGAAAAATCAATCTAGTCGGCCAAACCAAACCAAAGTTTTGAAGAAGAAATACGAGGCTATAAAGATCATGCATAAAATAGTTCAGAGAAGACTCAAATAATATTCATAGATAGAACTGATCATAAACTCTCAATTCATCGCATCCCAACAAACACACCGCAAAAGTCATTACAACAAATAGATCTCCAAGAACATCGAGGAGAACATTGTATTGAAGATCAAAGAGAGAGAGGAAGCCATCTAGCTACTACCTACGGACCCGTAGGTCTGTAGTAAACTACTCACGCATCATCTGAGGAGCACCAATGAGGATGATGAACCCCTCCGTGATCGTTTCCCCCTCCGGCAAGGTGCCGAAAAGGGCTCTAGATTGGATCTCGTGGTTCTGAAACTTGCGGCGGCTAGAATTATTTTTCATCGACTCCCCTAGGGTTTCTAGAATATCTGGTTATTTATAGAGCAGATAGTCGATGGAGAGGCCACCTGTGGGCACCACTACCCACCAGGGCGCGCTAGGGGCCTTTGGTGCGCCCTGGTACCTTGTGGGCCCCACGGGCCTCCCCTCGTGCACTTCCTTGGCTCTCAAGTTGTCTTCTGTCCAGAAAAAATCTCCAAAAAGTTTCATGGCATTTGGACTTCGTTTGATATGGATATTCTGCAAAGTAAAAAACAAGCAAAAAACAGCAGCTGGCACTGGGCACTATGTCAATAGGTTAGTCCCAAAAAATGATATAAAGTTGCTAGCAAATGAATGTAAAACATCCAACATTGATACTATAACAGCATGAAACAATAAAAAATTATAGATATGTTGGAGACGTATCAATAGCCTTCACCCAAAATTCAACCGTTACACACATTTGACTCAAATCGGTGAGATCGAACATAAACTCGGTGAGACCGATCTGTGTAAAAGATATGAACATTGGGCTTTCCAGTGGGACCGAAGTGGAACGACTCGGTGGGACCGAAGCGCAATGGCTAGCGCAAAACCCCATTTTGGAATTTCTGATTGTTTCAACTCGGTGCTTCCGAAGTGAAACAATGGCATTCCATAAACTTGGCTAGGCCATTGATGACCCACAAGTATAGGGGATCAATAGTATTCCTTTCGATAAGTAAGAGTGTCGAACCCAACGAGGAGCGGAAGGAAATGACAAGCGGTTTTCTACAAGGTATTTTCTGCAGGCACTGAAATTGTCGGTAACAGATAGTTTGATAGCAAGTTAATTTGTAACGAGCAAGTAATAGTAATGGTAACAATAGTGCAGCAAGGTAGCCCAATCCTTTTTGTAGCAAAGGACAGGCCGAAACGGTCTCTTATAATAAGCAAAGCGTTCTTGAGGACACATGGGAATTTCATCTAGTCACTTTCATCATGTTTGTTTGATTTGCGTTCGCTACTTTGATAATATGATATGTGGATGGACCAGCGCTTGGGTGATATTCTTACTTGAACAAGCCTCCCACTTATGATTAACCCCTCTCGCAAGCATCCGCAACTACGAAAGAAGAATTAAGATAAAATCTAACCATAGCATTAAACATATGGATCCAAATCAGCCCCTTACGGAATAGCGCATAAACTAGGTTTTAAGCTTCTGTCACTCTAGCAACTCATCATCTAATAACTACTCCACAATGCATTCCCTTAGGCCCAAAGATGGTGAAGTGTCATGTAGTCGACGTTCACATAACACCACTAAGGGAATCACAACATACATATCATCAAAATATCAAACGAATACCAATTTCACATGATTACTTATGACAAGACTTCTCCCATGTCCTCAAGAACAAAGGTAACTACTCACAAAACATATTCATGCTCAATATTAGAGGGGTATTGAATTGAATAATAGATCTGAACATATAATCTTCCACCAAATAAATCGTCTAACATCAACTATGAGATGTAATCAACACTACTAGTCACCCACAGGTACCAATCTGAGGTTTTGCTACAAAGATTGAACACAAGATATGAACTAGGGTTTTGCGATGAGATGGTGTTGGTGAAATGTTGATGAAGATTGGTCCTCCCACGATGAGAGGGTTGTTGGTGATGACGATGGCTTCGATTTCCCCCTCCCGGAGGGAAGTATCACCGGTGGAATCGCTCCGCCGAAGAGCAAAAGTGCTTCTGCCCAAGTTCTGCCTCGAGACGGCGGTGCTCCATCCCGAAAGTCCTCCCTTATTTTTTCTAAGGCAAATGGCCTTATGTACCAGAATATGGGCACCAAAAGTGGGCCAGGGAGCCCACTACCCACCAGGGCGCGCCTGGGGGGGGGGAGGGGGGGTAGGCGCGCCCTGGTGCCTAGTGGGCACCTGGGTGGCCTCCTCCGGTATTTCTTTTCTCCAATTTTTTTTATATATTCCAAAATAAATCTCCGTAAAATTTCAGCTCATTTGGAGATGTGCAGAATAGGTATCTCTGACGTAGCTTTTTCAGGTCCAAAATTCCAGCTGTCGGTAATCTCCCTTTTTGTGTAAACCTTGCATATTATGAGAGAAAAGGCATTAGAATTACAACACAAAGTGTTATATTTGAATATAAACACTACAAATAATAGTAGGAAAACATGATGCAAAATGAATGTATCAATTCCCCCAAGCTCAGACTTCGCTTGTCCTCAAGCGAAAGCCGATATCGAGAATCATGTCCACATGTTTAGAGAGAAAGATGTCGATAGAAACAAAATACAGACATAGTAGCATCTTGATCATTATTATAACAACGCTAAATTTTATCATAAAACTTCCCATGAGCAAGTAATAATTCATTACAACATCGAAGTATAAAGCATAAACTTTCTTGAAAACTAACAAACTATGTTCTCAGTCAACAATGCAATTGCAATTCATCATATTTTCAGGAAGGGTCTCGTGTCGGAGCCTTTTTGGCAAGTCCACATACTCAAACATCATTTAGTCTTCTATGATTGCTAACACTCACAACATATATATGGAGCAAAAAGTTTCAGCCGGACACATAGAAAGATAGGGGCTTATAGTTTCGCCTCCCAACTTGTTCACCTCAAGGGTGATGTCAACAATAATAACTCATGATCACTCATTTCCAACTGGATATATGTGCCTAGATCTTTCCCAACCACATGATGCTTGCAAAACAAAAATAAAAAGGAATAGAGGAGAACACTATTGACTCTTGCATAAAAAGTAAATACATAAAAGTAAAAGATAGGCCCTTCAAGCAGAGGTTATCATGCGCTTTTATTTTTGGATGCACAAGCTCTTAGTGCAAAAGAAAGTCACATTATATTTCCCCTTGTGATATCAACCTTTATTATGCAGTCCGTCGCTTTTATTACTTTGCCATCACAAGTTCGTACAATGCTTATTTTCCCTTACACTAAAAGATCATACATATTTAGAAGCAATTTTTATTGCCTTATGCACCGATGACAACTTACTTGAAGGATCTTATTCAATCCATAGGTAGGTATAGTGGACTCTCATAACTTGAAATTGGGTTTAGGGTTTTTGGATGCACAAGTAGTATTTCTACTTGGTGCGGATTTTGGCTAGCAAAGATATTGGGCAAGCAACACATGTTGGATGATATATGATAATATAACTTCTATGTGAATATGAACAAACATAAATCATTACGTTGTATTCCTTGTCCAACGTCAACAATTTGGCATAAAATACTTAATGGGGGCTCACAATGATAAAAGATGTCCAAGATAGTAGATTTGCATGTAAATTTTCTCTTCCATTATTAATTCTTTCATGAATTGCATCATTGACTAATGCTATGTTTGCTAACTTTCAATAAATTTTACCACTTATACTTTTCCTTATGTAATGTCATTACTTTCCGTAAGATTAGCATATGATCTTTTCCATTATTTTCCTTATTTTAATTGAAACATAAAAGTAAAGAGGCAAAAACTCAAACTAAACTTTATTATATAACTCTCACTCGATTACATAGATAGATAGATCACGAAGCTAGCACTCAAAAATAGATCATAGTAAACTTTTATTCTACTAAATCACGAAATAACTAAGGATCGAACTAAGATAGGTAAAGATAATAAAAGTGATGGTGATACGATTGAGGGAGTCCTAGATTAAGGGGTCCTCGGGCCGCCGACCCATTGCTTATGGTCCGGACTGATGGGCTCCTATGGAGCCGAACTAGGGCGTGGACCCGTGACCAGACAGGAGATCTTCAGAGCCGTGGTGTGCCCTCCAAGTCAAGATTTAGCATGATCTTTCCTTTGTTGTAGCCAATCGCATGTAACCCTAACCCGACTGGTGTCTATATAAACCAGAGGGTTTTAGTCTTTAGGGATAGAGCAACATCTAATCCCTCCTCAACCTAGGGTTTAGCTTGCCTGATATCGAGGTAGATCGACTCTGTAACCATACTATACACATCAAATACAATCAAGCAGGACGTAGGGTTTTACCTCTTAGAGAGGGCCCAAACCTGGGTAAACACCGTGTTCATCGTCCCTTGTTCCCCATCGATCCTAGATCCACAGCTCGGGACCCCCTACCCGAGATCTGCCAGTTTTGACACCGACATTGGTGCTTTCATTGAGAGTTCCGCTGTTGGGTCATCGAAGGGTCAATGGCTCGCCTGATCATCGAAGATGGCGTCAACTCCGGGACCTCTTTGTCACCGATCAGCTCTTCGCGTTCGACAGTATCGTGCTCCATGCCAACCCAACTGGTCATCTAGACCAAATTGACAATTTTGCCCCCGAGCATCGCATTAGATTCGGCAACTTGGAGTACGTCGTGGACGCTCGAGGCAATCTGGTCTTGACAGGATTCGCAGCCTCACCCGGTACCCCTATGGGCCCCCCAGTGCCTGCTTCGGAGCATTCTCCTGATCCGATATGCGGATCGGCCTCAACCCCCTTGCCGGCCTCGAGCTCGGACAACTCCACCCTGTCCGGAGGCCGGGAATCCCCTTCAGCCGCGCTAAGGGCGCCCGCCGAAGACCCAGCCTCAGGCCTCAACACAGATGCGATGTTCAGACGCCAGGAGTCACTTTCGACCGAACCCTTTCCTCATGTCACGGATCGAGCCTGGAGCCCCAGTGACGGGTCAACGTTCGGAAATCAGGAATCATCCCCGACCGAACTCCCCCTCACCCCCTCGGCTCCGAGCCCTAATATGGAAGTAACATCTGAGGACCAGATCTTACCCTCAGTCTCTCCTGCCTATCCGCCCTTAAAGCCGACCCCAGGCCTTGAGCTCGACTCAGCCCTTGAAAAGCGGGATCCATCCTGGACCCAGAGCATTCCTTGCCCCACCACGTCGGAGATCGGCCCTCAGCGGCCACCGTGTACCAGTCCGGCGACCATCGCCTTATTAAACGAGGCGCTGGACCGAATCCAGATGATGGCTATTCGGGAGGATCCACCCTCGGCCTGCGTTCAGCAGCCCCTCGAGGTGAATTATATGGAATTTTACGGCCCGCCCACCACCCACCTAGTAGCCACAGTCGAAGACTTAACTGACATGTTGGACTACACTTCGGAAAACGCCGAATACATGGACGAGGATAGTGGAGCCACGACTAACACCGATGTTGCTCCCCCCGTCACCGGCCACTGCACGGCCATGTCCACCTATGACGTCTACATGGTGGACACCCCGAAAGGCAATGACAGCACTCCCGGGAAGGATAACAGCAGGCCCATCGATGAGCCGCCGAAGTGCCGCAGACAACGTCGCCACTCCAAGGTGCGTCGAAGCCATGCGAGCAACACGGACACCGGAGAGAACGACACTACGGACGATGCTGACAACCTCGACGACCCCGGCACCGGTGAACAACCACGAGACGATCACGAGGAGCACAAGGATCCGCTCAACCTTGAAGACCTCAATGACTCCGAAGACAGTAACTACCTCCCCCTTTCCGAAGAGGAGGTCAGTTTGGGTGACGAAGATTTTATCGTCCCCGAAGACCCGCTGGATCAAGAGCGGTTCAAACGGCAGCTAATTGCCACTGCGCGTAGCCTGAAGAAATAGCGGCAAAAAATATAGGCCGAACAGGATACCCTCAATGACAGATGGACTAAGGTCCTGGCTGCCAAAGAGGAGTGCATCTACGAACGACAAACCAAGAGCTACCTGATGCGAAGACTACTGCCGCAATTCAACAACGAGGCCATAGAGCACACACCTCCAAGGCACACTCGAGCAGAACAGCCGGACTGCCCCCCTTGAGGACGGGACATGACAGCTGATAAAGCCGAACCGCCTCGCGCTCCACCTCGCGGTCAAGGCAAGGAGCCATTACGGCCATCCTATGAGTATGACCTACAACATGACCTGGACACTCGGGCAGGTCTCACAAGGTCCATTTACGGGCCCAAAGATAATCCTCCCGCTAGACGGGACTGATACCAAGCCTGGTTAGACCAAAATGATAGAGCTCGGGAGCAACAACGAGTCCGGATGACAGATGGTCTCCGGCACGATGTAGCCCGAGTCAGAGGCGCCGCTCACCCTCTGTGTTTCGCAGATAGGGTGATGCATCACCAATTCCCAGAAGGCTTCAAGCTTGTAAATATCGAGCCATACGATGGGACAATGGATCCGGCCGTATGGATTGAAGACTTCCTACTGCACATTCACATGGCACGAGGAGACGACCTCCACGCCATCAAGTACCTACCATTAAAACTCAAGGGTCCGGCTCGACACTGGTTAAATAGCCTCCCCTAAGACTCCATAGGATGTTGGGAGGAACTCGAGGACGCCTTCCGAGCTAACTTTCAGGGCACTTATGTCTGCCCCACGGACGCCGATGACCTGAGCCACGTAATCCAGCAGCCAGGCGAGTCAGCCCGGCAATTTTGGAACCGGTTTTTGACCAAGAAGAACCAGATCGTTGACTGTCCGGATGCCGAAGCTATAGCCGCCTTTAAGCATAGTATTCGAGATGAATGGCTAGCACGTCAGCTCGGCCAAGACAAGCCGAGAACGATGTCAGTGCTTACCTCCCTGATAACCCGCATATGCGCTGGAGAGGATAGTTGGCTGGCTCATAGAAGCACCAACTCAGAAGCCCCCGGCACCTCTGAAGTCCGGGACAGGAATGGAAAGCCGCGGCACAACAAGAACAAGCGTCGCCTCAACGACGGTGAAGTCGACGAAACGGCAGTAAATGCCGGATTCCATAATCCGAATTCTGGGCCATGGAAAAAGCCTTCTAAAGGCAACCAGGATGGACCAACCAAGTTGGATGCAATATTGGACAGGCCCTGCTAGATCCATGGCACCCCCGAGAAGCCCGCCAACCACACCAACCGTAAATGTTGGGTGATAAAACAGGCCGGCAAGCTCACAGCCGAGGACTCCGGTAAAAGCCCTCTGAGCGAGGACGATGAGGAGCCCCGCAAGCCGAACAGTGGAGGCCAAAAACCCTTCCCTCCTGAGGTCAAGACGGTGAACATGATCTAAGCCACCCACATACCAAGAAAGGAGAGGAGGCGCGCGCTACGGGATGTTTATGCCGTCGAGCCCGTAGAGCCGAAGTATAACCCGTGGTCGGCTTGCCCGATCACCTTCGATCGCAGGGACCATCCGACCAGTTTCCGTCACGGAGGGTCGGTGGCCCTGGTACTCGACCCCATTATCGATGGGTACCACCTCACAAGAGTCTTGATGGACGGAGGCAGCAGACTCAACCTAATCTATGCAGACACAGTGAGGAAAATGGGGATCGATCTGTCAAGGATCAAGCCCAGTAACACCACCTTTAAGGGAGTTATTCCAGGCATAGAAGCCTGTTGCATGGGCACGGTGACTCTGGAAGTAGTATTCGGTTCACCAGACAACTTCCATAGTGAAGACTTGATCTTTGATATTGCCCCTTTTCGCAGCAGCTACCATGCCCTCCTCGGACGAATGGTGTTTGCTAAATTCAACGCCGTCCCGCATTATGCATACCTCAAGTTGAAAATGCCTGGCCCTCCGGGTGTCGTAACAATCAACGGCAATACGGAGCGCTCACTCTGGACCGAGGAACATACCGCGGCCCTAGCAGCCAAAGACCAAGCCGTCGCCAAAGGGCCTAGGTATCATCCCGCCGTAAAGGCCACAGATACAACTAAACGGGTTCGAACCCGGTCCCCGTCATGGGAGCCCGCCTGCGTTCATCGCAAATAGGGACACGCACCCCACGGCACACCCACCATAGTCGCGTTCTACGTGCCTTGTCAGTACAACTTCGCGCTCAAGATACCATGGGCGGCCGTGGGGGCTTATATTAAGCAACAACACCATATGTCCGGCTTAACTGAACTATGGGATTACCGCGTCCTCGGACAACAAAGGGTACGACTCCGAACTCGCCCAGCATCAAGCTGTGACTATGCGGCTACCTCCCAAGGTTCCTATTCAAGGCCTCCCTTGCCGGCACGCGTTTTTCTATACGGATGTCCCCTCTACCCACCAGAAGCAAAGGCGCAGCGTGCAGCAGGGCACAACTGAGTCTTCGACCCACACATCAAGGCCCTGTGTAAGCCTTTCCTCTGTAAAATTTTCCTTTCTTTATTCATAATAAATGCCTCAGCAGTTTGAATTGTATGGATAGACGTCTCGAGCTTATGGAAAATAAAAACACCTTTTACGGTGTCCGGGCATCTGTATTGTCTAGCCCTTCCTTTCCTTTTTCCACTCTTCGAACAGCTTGGCATGCACACATTGTGTACCAAAATATATATCGGCTAATTGACCAAGGGCTTGATCTCCTCATCAGCTCTATGTACCAAGTCCGGCACCACTTTCCGTTGTGTGTTTGGCGTCTTGGATATTGCAATATATGCACTAGTTCTGAACTATGTCTTGGGTCAATAGTTGGGTTGCCCGGCTCCTGTTTTTGCCTTCTTATGTTCGGCTAAGAAGATAAAGGGAGAACCGCTGCGATTGTACTTCTGGCTAGTCCAGTTAAGCACCTCAGGGGAGAAAGCCGAAAACTGACTGTCATAGTAAGCGTGCTGGTCGGCGATCCGATGACAAGTGTTAAACTCAAAAATCATTGGCGATTTATCCGTGTCATACGAAGGGTTTGTCCTAGTACAAACCACGTGATTACAAAGGCATGCCTTGTCTTCCCCGTACATCACAAAGCACTGGGGGCTAGTCATTAGCTCCCGTAGTCAAGCTCCTATGGCTAAGTGAAAGCAATAAAGTCGCATAGTCCGATTGCCTAGTCTCTCTCACACACTACCACCTTCGGGCACCGAGACGTCGGCTAAGGGTAACAATGCGGAGACGAAACACCCCTCATAATATTCACTTGGGGGCCGAAGCCGATGAGTGGTAACTTTCAGAATAATAAACGGCCGCACAAGAGTCAAAATAAACACCATAGTATATAACATGCAAATGGGCCGCATTATAAAAGCACAAGGTCCAGTTGACAACTTAATACAATCAGTCAATGATTACATCTTTTGAACACTGGCCCTTTATCGCCCGAGCACCATCCATAACTTGTGAGAAGTACTATTCGGGGCGGCGGTGCTCTTTTCCAGCCAGCGGGGGTCCAGTGGCCATGAACATTGGCTTGATCTTAGGCCAATGAACCATGGTCTTCGCAAAGGCCAAGCTCGCTCCTTCGACGCATGCAGAGCACTTCACTGTATCAATCCGGGGTGACGCATCACGCAGCTTCCACACCAGGCCGAAGTAGCTATCTAGAATAGGCTCTGTGGGCCACAGCTGGACACAAAGGTCCTTCAGGGCCAGTGCGGCCATCTGATGCAGCTCCATCAACTGCTTCATCTGGTTGCTGAGGAGGGGAGGGTGTTCGGGCGCCTAGAACTGCGACCAGAAAAGCCGTTGTTCGGAGTCCTCCTCCTGCGTGGCATAGTGCTCCGCCGCAGCCGCCGCACTCTCCGAAAGCTCGGCAAAAATGCCTGCGGAGCGCCAGACCCACGTCAGCAAGGCGAATCCGTTGCCGCCAAAAACACTCTGCAGTAAGTATTTCTTACCATCTGCGATTTGCTTCACTTGGCGGAGCTCCTCCCGGGCACCTCGCACTTCCGTTCTGGTCTCCCGAAGCTCTTTTTCCACATTGGATAGCTCGGAGGACTGTTTTTTCTATTTTTTCTCAAGGTCCTCACATTTCGTGATGGCATCCTTGAGCTCCTGTTGCACTTCGGCTACTCGAGCCTCATGCTTCTCGCCGGCGGTCCTCGCCATCTCGAGTTCGGCCGCTGCCTTCTTCTCAGCCGCCTCGGCCTCAGCCTTCTTCAGCGCGGCCTTGAGGCCCTCGACCTCCGTGGCAGCATCTGCAGTCACGAAACACTGTACACTCAACATACAGTCTGGAATGTAGCTATCCACCGGGATTGACTATGTATTTCAATAAGGGTTTACCTTGTGCCTCATCAAGCCGCTTGTTGACAAGGTCAAGCTCTGTATCGGAGCGTTTCAGCTTCCGATCCATCTCCTCCAGTGCCGCGGCATTAGCAGCCGGCACTAAGGATGATGTCTGCAATATCAAATCAATAATGACACCTCAACTAATTCCCTGCGGATATCTTGACCCTCTGTAAGGATTTTGCAATCCTCACAGAGTCTCGGGGGCTGTTATGTACAAGGCCTACTCCAACTCTATCTACAAGCTAAAACCGTTCCACGGGGAAAGAGCATTACTTGACTCACCTCGAGGCATGTCAAAAGGCCTTGGACAGCATCGCTCAGTCCAGTGTTGACGAACCAAACACTTTGTAGAACCGCACCCATAAGGGCGCGGTGTTCGGTGGCGATGACGGAGCTGTTCACCAACTCCTCCATTGCATCCGGCCAGCCTGCCACCGTTCAGTTGTTGGCGTTCGGCGCAGGCGGTGGCGCCTCGGCTCCCCCTTCGTTGGAAGGCGGGATCAGCACATTCGAGGGCCTTGGGGGCTCAGGTGTAGCCGGCTGGGAGGGCCCGGACGGTCCGGACTCCCCTCCCGTGTTCGCCAGGAGGGACACATCCTCCTGGTCTTTGTTGACCGAGGCATCGCCTCGGCCATGATCACGTCGCTGGCCTCCCCCGTGTTTTGACGGGGAGGGGTCCTTCAGGACAGCACCTCCCTGGGCTCTTCAGGGACCAGGGGAGGCGCGGAGCGCGGCACTGATCCACTGTCCGCCAATTCAGTGGGCGGAGAAGTCCCCTCCGAGGTTTGCTCGGCAGGGCGACCACGCAGTGGGCTAAAATATCACATGATCCGTTTCTGTCAAACAAAGACTAGTAAAAATGAAATAAGAAATGCTGAGGTTCATACCTTGTGGCGGGGGGCTTGACCCTGCGGTCCTTCTCTGGGACCTCTTCAGATGCCATGGACTCCTCATCGGAGTCCGAGCTGTAGGGCAGGACCAACTTGGGCCTGCACTACCTCTTCGGGGCCCGAAGAGTTTGTTCCTCCTCGACGTCTTTGAACGCCGCCCTCTTCTTGGAGTGGGAGGAGGCACTTTCCTCCTCGTCTTTGTCCTCCTCCTCGTCTTGGGCAGACGGGGCCGCAGCGTCTCCGGCCTTGGTGTCCGGACGGTCTCTCAAGCGGAGGCCTCCCCTGGCCTCTGACAGATCCTTCTTCTTCTTCCCTTTCTTCTCTAGTGCCTTGTAAGGCACCACGATCAGCAGCTCCCCCAGTTGAGCTGACCGAGGCTCTTTGGGCAGCGGAGCCGGACTGCTGATCTTCTCGGCCTTCTCGAGCCAGCCCTGTGAAGGCAAGAAAAAGGGACTTAGACCGAACTTTGGACAATATGAGCGCCCGAATAGAAGTCGGGCAAAGGATCAATTACCTTCTTAGGGGGATTGGCAGCGTCGAGACCGATGTCTTCTTTCTCGGCCGGCCACTCCTTCTGGGGCTTGAACAGCAGACTCCACACCTTGTCGTAGGTAGTGCCGAAGAGGTATTGCACGGTGGCCGGGTCTTCTGGCTTGTAGGACCACATCGGACTCGCCCTCTGCTAGCAAGGAAGGAGGCGGCGATGGAGCATTATCTGAACCACATTGGTCAGCTTGGCGCTGGTCTCCATCACATTGGAAATGCATTTTTACAGTTTCTTCACCTCGTCGGCGAATCCCCAATTAAGACCTTTCTTGGTCCACGAGGTCAATCTCGCTGGGGGTCCGGATCTAAACTCGGGGGCTGCCGTCCAGGCCACATCATGCGGCTCTGTTATATAGAACCATTCCTTCTGCCACACTTTGACAGTGTCGATGAATGTGTCCTCCGGCCATTGGACTCAGGTGAGCTTGCTGATCATCGCTCCACTGCAGTCTGCCTGGGCGCCGTCGACCACCTTCGGCTTGACGTTGAACACCTTCAGCCACAGGCCAAAGTGCAGCTGGACTCGCAGAAGGGCCTCGCAAACGATGATGAAGGCGTAGATGTGGAGGAGGGAATTGGGGGCTAGATCATGAAAATCCAGCCCGTAGAAGAACATCAATCCCCGCACGAAGGGGTGCAGCGGGAATCCCAACCCTCGGATGAAGTGGGGGAGGAAAACCACCCTCTCGCTGGCTTGGGCGTGGGGACGACCTAGCCCTTCTTGGGGGCCCGGTGAGCAACGTCGGCCGACAGGTAGCCGGCTCGCTTCAGCTCCTCGATGTCACTGTTGGTGATGATGGAGGCCTCCCACTTGCCATTAGCACCGGATCTGGCCATGGCCGTAGCTAGGAGGAGGCGGGGAAGGGAATCGCTGCAAGAGAGTAAGGCAGGGCGCTGGAGCTCTGGAGATTGGAAAAGTGACAGCGAGAGGTGGAAGAAGGTGTAGGCTGGTAACTGCAGCTGTTCCCCTTTTTTATGGGCCACGAAGAAGCCAAGGGTTCCTCTTTCCATGCCGCGGGACTCTCCACTTACCGATATGCTCGTGACGTTATGCACGGGTGGGATGATTGTAACACCCTGGTTTCCGCTCCCTGTTTTTTTCCTTTGCAGGATTTGACTCCGTCTTTTTTCTCGGTGTTATCGGATTTCTCTAGCTCTTGGGAATATGAAGATGGTCATACAGCCTTGCCTTTCCTATCCAGCCAGAGATTCTCTTCAGATCAACCTTGCCACCCAAGATCTATTCTTAGGGGTTTGCCGTCGAAACCCTACCTTCCGAGTTACCGGAAGGGAAACCCTAATTCCCTCCGTTACAAAGGAACCCCAATTTCCTTTGATCTTCTGGCTCCCAAACTTTTCCCAGTGATCATCCTTCATCTATAAACCCTGGATATGCAAAAATATTGCCAAGTCATTTGCAATATTTTCCATTTATAATTAATTCCTTTTTCTGCCAGTTAAAGGAATTAAATCCTGGAAAATATCTATCCATCTCCAAAGTTGATGAAAACTTGTGGAGATATTCTTTGTGATCATATTGAGCTCCCATAAAAATATTGGCCATAATCAAATAAGGGAAATTGCATTTTCCTATTTAATGCCAATATTGCATTTTGGGCAGTTTCTAAAGGAACTACCACTTTGGTAGCCAGGAAAAATCCCAAATAAATTGTGGAGCTTATACAATCCATATCTTCACCATTTCCATCAAGAACCCAAGTTCCACCCATTAAATTTTGAGCACAACACCAATTTGCAAATTCTGTTCAGATTTTCAGTTTGCAAAGGAAGTGCTTGAACCCTTGATCCATTTGAGCTGAAATTTTTCATGGTGGTTATCATGATAAATAACTCATGGAAACCAAAAATTAGCTCAATCCATCTATCCATTCATCCTCAGCATTTTTCTCAAGTTTCTGTCCATTTGGAAGTGTTGTGAAGGAAGTACCATATAGGCATTTCCAAATGAGCTGAAACTTTTCCAGTACCTTCATATGTTCAAATCATCACCCTCCACAAAAATTCAGCTCATTTCATCAAGCCAGATGAGTGCAGCTTCAAAATCCCTATTCTGGACCAAATTTTGCATTGTGAAGGAAGTATGTGCAAGTGAGGACCAAATGACCTCAAATTCTGCCAGCACTTAGGCCTTCCTACCCTATTTCATTTTGACAAAGTTGCAACTCCCCACCCTCATCCATTTCTCCTCTAGAATCCAGTAAAGTTTGCTGTTAAAATCTGTTTCTGCAAGGTTCACTCATCCTAGAGCTATCCAGGTGGTTCCAGCCACTTGTCTCATCTATTTGAGCAGTGATGCATCCAATTGACAAGGTGTGACGAGTAGAGGCGTACCAGAATGTGCGGTGCCTGTGGTGACCATGCAATGAGCATCCAGAACCCGCGCTCTGCGCCTCTGTCGTCTCCGTGCCGTCACCTCCGGCCGACCCTCGCTTGTTTGAGCATGTCTAGCGGCTCCGCGGCGTCCACCTGCTCCTCTCCAGACCCTTCTCCCCTCCCCTATCGTCCTCCTCGCGCCACGACGGTCGCCGCCGCGGTACTGTCACCCCCGTGACCCTCGAGCTGTCGCCTCCTTCTTTGGTTTCTTCCTCCCCGAGCCATCGCATCGCCTTGAATGCCGTCAGGTCGGCCGCTCCGCGACACCAGCAAGGCTCCAGCCACGTCGCCCGCAGCTCCAGTAAGCCGATACGTCCGCCACGGCGGCCGTGGCTCTCTGCTCTCGTCGGCCGGCTATATATAGCTCACTCCCGGGTCTCCCTCGAGCTCACCCCACTCCCTTTTCCCTCCCTCTCCCTCCTAGATCCTTCCCTGCTCGAAGGAGCAAGCTCTGGCGCCCAATCTCTCCTCTCCGGCCGCCATGGCCGCCGGCCTCTCCCGCCTAAATTCACTCACCTCCCGCCCCCATTTCTGCTTCAGTTGCCGTGGCCGACCACCACCACCGATAGCAGGCTCTCCCCGCCTCCATTTCCTCTCGGGGCAGGCCAAAGCTCCGGCCCAAGCTCACCACCGCCGCCTTCTGCCTCCACCTCGACCGGCCCCCTCAGTGCACCCCCGCCTCCGCCTTGACTACCCACGGGCGCGAGAAGGAGCCGCGAGCTCATCCCCACCGCTGGCCGAGCCCGCCGTGCCCTGCCTCGCTGGCGTCAGCCGCGGCCGGCCGCCCCTGTTGCCCTATCGGGAGGAGGAAGAGAAGGAGTGGGGAGGAGAGAGAAAGCGGTGTGTGGCCCAGCCGTCGGTGACTAGGGGCCCTCCACGTCAGATAAGTGGAGGCGCCCAGTGCTGAGTGCGTTTTCCCCACTAGAAAACATATTCACAGAGAAGGCGCCAGCCACAGTACTACCAGGGGCCCAGATGCAAATATTTTCTTTGCAGATAGGTCCCTAGCAGAAAAACCTTTGTAACTTTTCATCCGTAACTCCGAATCAGGTGAATCCAACGCCCACGTCTTCGTCTCGTCGAGCCCGTTCTGATGGAATCATTTTCATAATGTTTACATGCATTGGAAATGACCATTTTGCCCTTGTCCTTCTATCAGCCTCTCCGAGAGAGAACCATTCCGGTGATCCTTTCCGCGGCTTCACCGCACTTCTTCCCGGAGTAATTCTTCGCCCCAGGCAAGCCGACCGTCTAATATATGCCCTAAAGCATTGCTTTGTGATATTTCTTGCATGTTTAAATTAATATGCTTGTGCTTGTCTGAGTAGTAGTGAGCTGTATGTGACACTGATGAACCCTTGCTTGCACTTTCTTCGGTGACGGCACCACGCCTGAGTTCTGAGCTGTTTTCGGCCGTCCGGGGTGGATGCCGACTTTTATTTCTCTTGTCAGCAACTATCCGTGTTCTGAGCTGCTTTTCGGCCGTCTCGGGCAGCTGTTGAATTTCTTTCCGTAGCGGTGACCCTATGCTCTGAGCTGTTTTTCGGCCGTCTTAGGGAACTGCTACATTCTTCTTATCAACACCGTCTCATGCTCTGAGCTGCTTTCCAGCCGTCTTGAGCCAGGGTTGAGTTATTCTGGTAATGTCCCAGATCTGAGTTGTAAAGACCGTTCTGGTGGCTACTGGTTTCTTTGCCGGTTTTATGCAAGGGTTCTGATGGTCGTAACTTACAGCTCGAACTTATAAAGTGATAACTTGCCATTTAAATCTTGTTTCACTAAGGACCTGTCGTGATATCATATGGAGATAGATTGTTATGATCGTGCATAGCTACTACCATCTCAAGTTATTGCGGTAAACAACCATGTTGGTTAAATAATTGCTAAAACTAAACCTAGTCGGTTGATCTTGAGTCACTTGTCCGGGCTTATTCGTGCAACCACATTTGCCGGTATGGGACGGCCTTGACTTGGTCTGATCGCGTGCTCTTTCACCGGTACCTCCATCTAGGGAGGGTTATGCGTGTGTGCTACCCTGATCAGGTAGACGGCGATAACCCTGTGAGCCCAGTTGGTTGTTTGCGCGCGGTCCCCGTTTGGGACAGTTTAGTTTGGCCACGACGGTGGCAGGTGTCATGAGGTGACACAGGGGCCATCCAGGGCTTGACTCCGGGGGAGGATGATTGCCGGTGGTACGATGGGAGAGTCACGGGCCAGGCAGGTTTTGTTGGAGCAACACTGGTCCACCCGAATGGGATCACGAGGTCAGGTGCTCCATGGTGTGGGTAAAGTGCGCAACCTCTACAGAGTATAAAATCTATTTGAATAGCCGCGTCCACGGTATTGGACAGCCTGTCCAGACCTCACTAGGTGGTCAACCGTAATGATGATGATAATGGTGGAAGAACCTGTCCTGCATAGACATCAGATGTTGTCAGGAATATGGTATGTTAGCCATGGGATGGCTATGAAAGACTTGGATTGGACTTGAATCAGTGTCAGATTGGATCATGAGAATGTTCGGTGTATGGATTATATACTTAATATGCCTTACTTTACTGTACTTTACTTCAGTAGTTATCTTGCTAGATAACCCTGTCATGTCATAATGATCAATGTTGCTAGATGTTTAATTATGCTAGATAATCCTGTTACAACATGATGATTAATATTGCTAGATAGGTATATTATGCTATGATAACAAATATTGCTCTAATATTAAATACATGCTTGAATGCCATGGATTGCATTGCTTGGTGTATATGTTAGTTTGGTTTGCTTGCGAGTACATTCAAAAGTACTCAGCGGCCTTCAATGTGGCCAGGTTCACCTAAGGATCCATCGTCCGTCGACGAGGAGCCGGAGCGTTCATGGGCTAGGAGCGTAACCCAGTCAGATCCCTGTGGATTGGAGCCGCACCAGGACCATGCTACCTTAGATAGAGCTTTTCCGCTGCCACCCGCTTTGTAACTATCATGTAAGACTTATATACCCATTAATAGAAATGCCGGTGTTCATGATACTTGTTGTAAACCCATGCCAGAATGATTTCCTGGGCTGGTATGCGTGGTGACCATCTGGCTACAGTGGTAATCAGGCGGGGCGCCACAACTATCGAAATCATTGATCATATCCCCTAAAAAGCAGGGTTCGATCTCTGCCTTGATGAGACATGCCAATGGAGGGGCGGCCTCGAGCCGCGTATCGAGAACGTCCAACCATTTGGTATTATGACCGGACGCGACCCTTCGCCAAAAAGTTGTCAGGTGAGGGCACTGTTCACATTGGAGCACTTTGGCCTTCTGGGCTAAGTAAAGACAATGCTCCGGACTCCGGATACTACTCGACTCCGAACACGCACATGACAAAATGGAGAACTCGCCTCACAAGCCGAAGACCGTGGGATATGTGGATGCCGGACACAAGCCCTAGCATTGGAGGCTAGTTCAGGGGCTACTGAGGGAGTCCTGGATTAAGGGGTCCTCGGGCCGCTGGCCCATTGCTTATGGGCCAGACAGGAGATCTTCAGAGCCATGGTGTGCCCTCCAAGTCAAGATTTAGCATGATCTTTCCTTTGTTGTAACCGATCGCATGTAACCCTAACCCTACTAGTGTCTATATAAACCAGAGGGTTTTAGTCTTTAGGGCTAGAGCAACATCCAATCCCTCCTCAACCTAGGGTTTAGCTCGCCTAACCTCGAGGTAGATGGACTGTGTAACCATACTATACACATCAAATACAATCAAGCAGGACGTAGGGTTTTACCTCTTAGAGAGGGCCCGAACCTGGGTAAACACCATGTTCATCGTCCCTTGTTCCCCATCGATCCTAGATCCACAGCTCGGGACCCCCTACCCGAGATCCTCCGGTATTGACACCGACAACGATACCGGGGCATCTCCTCCAAGCTTGGCACAAGCCAAGGGGAGTTCCCATACTCGTGTGCTTAAGTCTCCTTCTTTGGTGATGGTGATGGTGATGAGATGGTAGGCTTGTCCTCCGACTTCCATGGCAGGGGTTCACCATCATAAGAGGATGCACGAGTCTCCCGAGTCCTGAAACTTGCAGCTTAACTCATACCTTTAAACCTTGCTTCATACTCAAAATTTTGATTTTGAAGATCATAGATTTGGCTTTGCAGAAAACTGATTTGGTCATTGAAGTTGAAGACGATGTCCTTCATAGACTGGCCATCCACCTTGTTATCACAGGTGAATTCCGTGATCATGGAGTGATTGGCACTGAGTCCACGCTCCACCATCCCTTGGCACTTGAAGATCTCCTGCTCTACCGCCTCGAGCCTGGCCTCCACGCTTCCCCTCTTCTTGGGCCCTTGAACATCCCAGATGTGGAGCACCCCCTCACGCATCTCAATGGCTTGAGGGTGCTTCATCACCTCCGGTAGGTAGGGGTTGATGACCTTCTCGTAGAACTTGTCCTTGGAAGAGCTTGGCGAAGTCATGGCGATCTAGATCTGACAAAAAAACAACACGAAACAAGAACAGAGGATATTTCCGCGATGCGGTGGTCAAATCGTCTGGGGGTATATATATAAAGAATTTTTATCTTGGGAAACAAGTATACCACAAGAAAACAGAGTCGGGAAGGTTCCCGAGGGGCCCACTACCCATTAGGGCGCGCCAGGTGGGGCAGGCGTGCCCTGGTGCCTAGTGGGCACCTGGGTTGCCTTCTCGGGTGTTCCTTATTTTTTTATTTTCTAATATTCCAAAACTGACAGAAAATATTTTTGCGGAATTTTTGGAGTAGGTTTACTTACCGTATCACGTACCTCTTCCTTTTCAGTGTTCTGGAGTGTTCTAGAAGGTATCTTTTATGTATTCCTCTGGTGTCATGGTTTGAACAATGTTAGTTTCAACATTAATAGGTGTACCTGAAATATAGTGCTTAATTCTTTGCCCATTGACCACCTTCGGCATTATTGATCTTGATAGCTCCAGAGCGATAAACTTCTTCAGTGATATATGGTCCTTCCCACTTGGAGAGAAGTTTTCCTGCAAAAAATCTAAAACGAGAATTGTACAATAGAACATACTCACCCACTTTGAATCCCTGCTTTTGGATTCTTTTTTCATGCCATCTTTTGAATTTTTCTTTGAATAGTTTGGCATTTTCATAGGCTTGGGTTCTCCATTCATCTAATGAGCTAATATCGAATAACCTCTTTTCATCGGCAAGTTTGAAGTCATAATTGATTCTTTAATTGCCCAGTATGCTTTATGTTCTAACTCAAGAGGCAGGTGACAAGCTTTTCCGTATACCATTTTATATGGAGACATACCCATAGGATTTTTATAAGCTGTTCTATAAGCCCATAGTGCATCATCAAGTTTCTTAGACCAATTTTTCCTAGATCTGTTGATAGTCTTGTGCAATATTAATTTTATTTCTCTATTGCTAAGTTCAACTTGTCCACTAGATTGAGGGTGATAAGGGGATGCAATTATATGGTTCACATCATATTTAGAAAGAAGTTTACGGAAAGCACCATGAATAAAATGTGAACCACCATCAGTCATTAAATATCTAGGGACTCCAAACCTCGGGAAAATAACTTCTTTCAAAATTTTAATGGAGGTGTTATGATCAGCACTGCTAGTTGGAATAGCTTCTACCCACTTAGTGACATAATCGACAACAACCAAAATATGTGTATATCCATTAGAGGAAGGAAAAGGTCCCATATAATCAAAGCCCCAAACATCAAATGGTTCAATAACACGTGAATAATTCATAGGCATTTCCTGACGTCTACCAATATTACCTATTCTTTGACATTCATCACAAGATAGGACAAACTTACGAGCATATTTGAAAAGAGTAGGCCGATAAAAACCAGATTGTAATACCTTGTGTGCAGTTCTATCTCCTACATGGTGTCCTCCATAAGCCTCAGAGTGACATTTTCGTAGGATTTGTTCCTGTTCATGCTCAGGTATACAACGTCTAATAATACCATCTACTCCATTATAAAGATGTGGGTCATCCCAAAATTAATGTCTTAAATCAAAGAAGAATTTTTCTTTTGTTGGTATGTGAAACTGGGTGGTATAAATTTAGCAACAGTATAATTAGCATAGTCTGCATACCATATGAGAAGCATTTATGACAGCTAGTTGTTCATCGGGGAAGATATCATCAATAGGTAGTGGGTCATCAAGGATATTTTCTAACCTAGACAAATTACCAGCTACGGGATTCTCAGCTCCCTTCCTATCAGTAATATGCAAGTCAAATTCTTGTAGCAAAAGAACCCACCTAATGAGTCTAGGTTTAGCATCTTTCTTTTCCATAAGGCATTTAATAGCAGCATGATCAGTGTGAACAATTACATTAGAATCGACTATGTAAGATCTGAATTTATCACAAGCAAACACAACTGCTAAAAATTATTTCTCAGTAGTAGCATAATTTCTTTGAGCACTGTCTAGAGTTTTACTAGCATAATGGATAACATTTAATTTTTTATCAACTCTTTGTCCTAGAACAACACCAACAGCATAATTACTAGCATCACACATAATTTCAAAAGGCAAGTTCCAATCAGGTGGTTGAACAATAGGTGTAGAAGTCAAGGCTTTCTTAAGTGTTTCAAAGGCTTCTACACAATCATCATCAAAAACAAATGGAACATCCTTTTGCAAGAGATTGGTAAGAGGCCTAGAAATTTTAGAGAAGTCTTTAATGAATCTCCTATAGAAACTGATACGTCTCCGTCGTATCTATAATTTTTGATTGTTTCATGCCAATATTATACAACTTTCACATACTTTTGGCAACATTTTATATGATTTATTGGACTAACCTATTGATTCAGTGCCCAGTGCCAGTTCCTGTTTGTTTCATGTTTTTTGTTTCACAGAATATCCATATCAAACGAAGTCCAAATGTGATAAAAATTGACAGAGAATTATTTTGAAATATATGTGATTTTTGGGACTTGGAATCAACAGAAATGGGGGCCCACAGCCCCCAACATACACCAGGGCGCGCCCTAGGGGCCAGGCGCGTGGTGGTGGGTTGTGCTCACCTCGTACGTCAGTTGGAGCTCTACTTCGGGTGCAAGGAAGCTTATATCCAGAAAAAAATCGTGTTAAAATCTCAACGTAATCGGAGTTACGGATCTCCGGATATTTAAGAAACAGTTTTCGGCCAGATCTGGGGAACGCGAAACAGAAGAGAACAGAGAGATAGATCCCATCTAGGAGGGGCTCTCGCCCCTCCGTCGCCATGGAGGCCATGGACCAGAGGGGGAACTCTCCTCCCATATAGGGGGGGGGGCAAGGAAGAAGAAGAGGGAGGGGGCTCTCTCCCCTCTCTCCCAGTGGCGCCGGAGTGCCGTCGGGGCAAGGATCGTGACGGCGATCTACATCAACAATCTTGCTACCGTCAACACCAACTTTCTCCCCCTCTATGCAGCGGTGTAACACCTCTCTTCCCCGCTGTAATCTCTACTTAAACATGATGCTCAACACTATATATTATTTCCCAGTGATATGTGGTTATCCTATGATGTTTGAGTAGATCCATTTTGTCCTATGGGTTGATAGATGATCATGATTAGTTTGAGTTGTATATTTTATTTTGGTGTTGTCCTATGGTGCCCTCCGTGTCGCGCAAACAGAGGGATCCCCGCTGTAGGGTGTTGCAATACATTAATGGTTTCCTTATGGTGGGTGGCGTGAGTGACAGAATACACAGACCCGAGTTTGGGAGTCATTGCGTATGGGATAAAGAGGACTTGATACTTAATGCTATGGTTGGGTTTTATGACCTTAATGATCTTTAGTAGTTGTGGATGTTTGCTAGAGTTCCAATCATAAGTGCATATGATCCAAGTAGAGAAAGTATGTTAGCTCATGCCTCTCCCTCATATAAAATTGCAACAATGATTACCGGTTTAGTTATCGATCACCTAGGGACAAATGACTTTCTTGTTTGACAAAAGCTATCTACTTTTATTGTCTTGCATTTTATTCGTAGATTTATGCTCGCAAAGTACTCGTAGTTTTATTCCTACCAAATAGTTTCATACTTGTTTTAGGTAAAGCAAACGTCAAGTGTGCGTAGAGTTGTAACGGTGGTCGGTAGAACTTGAGGGAATATTTGTTCTACCTTTAGCTCCTCGTTGGGTTCGACACTCTTATTTATCGAAAAAGGCTACAAACAATCCCCTATACTTGTGGGTTATCAAGACCTTTTTTCTAGCGCCGTTGCCGGGGAGCAATAGCGTGGGGTGAATATTCTCGTGTGTGCTTGTTTGCTTTATCACTAAGTAATTTTTATTTTCTGTTCTAAGTTGTTCTCTATCTTTAGTTATGGGTATGGAACATGAAATACCAAAAAAATTAGTTGTACTTGCTACTCATGGAGATGGGGAACCTCCTAAAACCCTCGATGCTCGTTATGTGAAAAATATTATGCAATACTTTGATAATCCTGAGAAAACCCCATTCAACTTGATAATGGGAGACAGGTTGGATCAACGTGAATACTTTAGGGATTATCGCTTGACACAAAAAGGGAAATTATTATGGGATCAAACTGATATGTTGCATTGGTATGCTTGGAATTTATGCTTGAGATATGATTATACTTGTTGCTCTAGGATGATGGCTCCACACCTTCCTTTTTCATGCAAATGTAATGATAATGAAACCTTGGGTTCTTACGCTAATGGTATATATGATTACTATGATGTGGAATGAATTGAAGAATTTGTTGCTTTTAAAGGTGCTTATGAAATTGAATCTTTGTTTGAAAAGTATGAAGATTCGATGATTCAGTTTATAGACCTGAAAATTTTCCTATGATAATTATAAATGCAATTATGATATTGATGTATTTATTTCGAATGTCTCCGTTGTCCAAGAAGAGACTAATATTTTGCAGGAGTCTATGGAAGAAGAAATTGATGAAACTGTGAGCTCATTGGATGAAAAAGATGATGAGGAGAGCGAAGAACAAAAGGAGGAAGAGCGGATTAGCTACCCGTGCCCACCTTCTAATGAGAGTAACTCTCCAACTCATACATTGTTTAATGCCCCTTCGTTCTTACCGAAGGATAAATGCTATGATAATTGCTATGATCCCGTTGATTCATTTAAAATATCCCTTTTTGATGAACTTGATGCTTGCTATGCTTGTGGCCATGATGCCAATTTGAATTATGCTTATGGAGATGAACTTGCTATAGTTCCTTATGTTAAGAATGAAATTTTTTCTATTGCACTCACACATGATAGTCCTATTATCTTTTTGAATTCTCCAAACTACACTAT
This sequence comes from Thinopyrum elongatum, assembly GCA_011799875.1. NCBI lineage: Eukaryota > Viridiplantae > Streptophyta > Magnoliopsida > Poales > Poaceae > Thinopyrum > Thinopyrum elongatum. Next base: position 168,193,434 of record CM022298.1, read on the forward strand.
ATCGGAGAAGCTTGCACTTATTAAGGATTACATTGATGGGTTGCCTTTTACCATTGCACATGATGATTTTGATGAATATAATATGCATGTGCTTGCTGCTCCTACTTACAATTATTATGAGAGAGGAACTACCTCTCCACCTCTCTATGTTTCCAACATGATAAAATTGCAAGAAACTGCTTATGCTATGTATTGGCCTCTACTTGATGTGCATGAATTGTTCTTGTATGACATGCCGATGCATAGGAAGAGAGTCAGACTTTGTCATTACATGATATATGTTGCTTTGTGCTCGCTACTAAATGCCAAATCATTGTTAATTAAAATTGGCTTTGATATACCTTGGGATCCGGGTGGATCCATTACTTGAGCACTTTATGCCTAGCTTAATGGCTTTAAAGATAGCGCTGCCAGGGAGACAACCCAAAAGTTTTAGAGAGTCATTTCATTCTATTGAGTGCTTTTATAAAGTTTAAAAACAAAAAAAATATAGAGGGGAACCTAAAAACCTTTTCAAAAAGAGAAGCGATTGAAAGGTGATGCATTGGAGAAGTGAGGGTCGACCTTGAACACTTGTGTTCATGCTCATGGAAACAATGTAAATTTTTCATGTAAGTTATCACAAAAATAATTATCCGATTGTACAAATCCATTGTATTATAAAAATAATGTGCCAAGATTTGCCTTTAGGATGATTAGATTGCTTGTTGGTATGTGCGGTGCAAAAACAGAAACTTTGGCTGTAGTGCGCGATTTTACATTTTTTACTGGAATGTCAAAAGTTTCTGAAACTTTATGCACAGTATTTACATACAAATTGTTTATTTTTTCCTAATTTTTCAGAATTTTTGGAATTACAGAAGTATGGTAGATGTTCAGATTGCTACAGACTGTCCTGTTTAAGACAGATTCTGTTTTTTATGCATTGTTTTGCTTGTTTTGATGAAACGATCGATTTTTATCGGTGGTATAAGCCATGGAAAAGTTATAATACATTAGCTAAAATGCAAAAACAAAATATGAATTGGTTTGCAATAGTACTTAAAGTAGTAATTTGCATTAGTATACGAACGGATCTCACCAGTTTTCTGTTAAGTTTTGTGTGGATGAAGTGTTCAAAGATCGAGGAGGTCTCGATATGAGGAGAAGGAGGAGAGGCAAGATTTCAAGCTTGGGGATGCCCAAGGCACCCCAAGTAAATATCCAAGGAGACTCAAGCATCTAAGCTTGGGGATGCCCCGGAAGGCATCCCATCTTTCTTCAACAAGTATCGTTATGTTTTCGTCTTCGTTTCGTTCATGTGATATGTGTAAATCTTGGAGCGTCTTTTTTTTAGGTTTCATTTTTATTTTATGCACCATGCTGGTATGATATAGTCCATGGTTGATTTATACAATGCTCATTGCACTTCACTTATATCTTTTCAGTATGGCTTTATAGAATGCTTCATGTGCTTCACTTATATCATTTGAAATTTGGATTGCCTGTTTCTCTTCACATAGAAAACCGTTATTCGTAGAATGCTCTTTTGCTTCACTTATATTTATTATAGCATGGTATTTTGTAGAAAGAATTAAACTCTCTTGCTTCACTTATATCTATTTAGAGAGTCAACATGAATTGGTCATTTGCATGGTTAGTCATGAAATCCTACATAAAACTTGTGGATCACTGAATATGATATGTTTGATTCCTTGCAATAGTTTTGTGATATAGAGATGGTAATATGGGGGAGGTAATAGTAAACAGTTGTTGTTAGTAATAATATTGGTGTTAAGGGTTGTGATTGCCGAAGCATGGACATATAGTCTCTCGTTATGCTATGAAGTTGGAGCATGATTTATTATTGATTGTCTTCCTTATGAGTGGCTGTCGGGGACGAGTGATGGTCTTTTCCTAACAATCTTTCCCCCTAGGGGCATGCGTAGTAGTACTTTGCTTCGAGGGCTAATAAACTTTTGCAATAAGTATATGAGTTCTTTATGACTAATGTGAGTCCATGGATTATACACACTCTTACCTTTCTGCAATTTGCTAGCCTCTACGGTATCGTGCATTGCCCTTTCTCACCTCGAGATGTGGTGCAAACTTCACAGGTACATCCAAACCCCGTGATATGATATGCTCTATCACACATAAGCCTCATTATATGTTCCTCAAAACAGCCACCATACCTACCTATTATGGCCCTTCCATAGCCATTCCGAGATATATTGCCATGCAACTTCCATCGCATCCATTTTGATGACTTGAGCAATCATTGTCATATTGCTTTGCATGATCGTAAGATAGCTAGCATGATATTTCCATGGCTTGTCCGTTTTTTGATAACGTTGTTACGCTAGATCATTGCACATTCTGGTACACTGCTAGAGGCATTCATATAGAGTCATACTTTGTTCTAGGTATCGAGTTGTAATTTTTATTTCTTTTGAGTTGTAAGTAAATAGAAGTGTGATGACCATCATTATTCATTATTAGGGCATTGCCCCAATGAGGAAAGGATGACGGAGACTATGATTCCCCCACAAGTCGGGATGAGACTCCAGACAATGAGAGAAAAAAAAAGAAAAAGAAAAAAAAGAAAAAAAGGAAAAAAAAGGAAAAAAGAAGAAAAAAAAGACAAAGAGAGAAGGGGCATGCTAATTCCACACTTGTGCTTCAAAGTAGCACCATGTTTTTCATATAGAGAGTCTCCTATGTTGTCACTTTCATATACTAGTGGGAATTTTTCATTATGGAGTTAGATGCACACCCACTTAGTTTTCATGTTGAGCTTTCATACACTTATAGCTCTTAGTACATCCGTTGCATGGCAATCCCTACTCCTCGCATTGATATCAATTGATGGGCATCTCCATAGCCCATTGGTTAGCCACGTCGATGTGAGACTTTCTTACTTTTTTGTCTTCTCTATATTTACCCCTATCATCATACTCTATTCCACCCATAGTGCTATATCCATGGCTTGCGCTCATGTATTGCGTGAGGGTTGAAAAGCTGAAGCGCGTTAAAAAGTATGAACCAATTGCTCGGCTTGTCATCGGGGTTGTGCATGATAAATACTTTGTGTTAAGAAGACAAAGCATGACAAGACTATATGCTTTTGTAGGGATAGCTTTCTTTAGCGTTGATATTTTGAAAGACATGATTGTTTGTTGGGATGCCTAAGTATTGATGTCTTTATGTTAAATTATAGACTATTGCTTTGAATCATTCGTGTCTTAATATTCATGCCATGATTAGATATATGATCACGATTGTGCTAGGTAGCATTCCACATCAAAAATTATCATTTTTATCATTTACCTACTCGAGGACGAGCAGGAATTAACCTTGGCGATGCTGATATGTCTCCATTGTATCTATAATTTTTTATTATTTCATGCCAATATTATACAACTTTCACATACTTTTGGCAACATTTTATATGATTTATCGGACTAACCTATTGATCCAGTGCCCAGTGCCAGTTCCTGTTTGTTTCATGTTTTTTGTTTCACATAATATCCATCTCAAACGAAGTCCAAACGCAATAAAAATTTACGGAGAATTATTTTGGAATATATGTGATTTTTGGGACTTGGAATCAACGCAAACGGGGGCCCATAGCCCCCAACAAACACCAGGGCGCGCCTCAGGGGCCAGGCGCGCGGTGGTGGGTTGTGCTCACGTCGTACGTCGGTTGGAGCTCTACTTCGGGCGCAAGGAAGCTTATATCTGGAAAAAAATTGTGTTAAAATCTCAGCGCAATCAGAGTTACGGAACTCTGGATATTTAAGAAACGGTTTTTGGCCAGATCTGGGGAACACGAAATAGAAGAGAACAGATAGATAGATCCCATCTAGGAGGGGCTCTCGCCCCTCCGCCACCATGGAGGCAATGGGCCAGAGGGTGAACTCTCCTCCCATCTAGGTGGGGGGGGGGGCAAGGAAGAAGAAGAAGGAGGGGGGCTCTCTCCCTCTCTCTCCCGGTGGCGCCGGAGTGCCGCCGGGGCAAGGATTGTGATGGCGATCTACATCAACGATCTTGCTACCGTCAACACCAACTTTCTCCCCCTCTATGCAGCGGTGTAACACCTCTCTTCCCCGCTGTAATCTCTACTTAAACATGGTGCTCAACACTATATATTATTTCCCAATGATATGTGGTTATCCTATGATGTTTGAGTAGATCCATTTTGTCGTATGGGTTGATAGATGATCATGATTGGTTCGAGTTGTATATTTTATTTTGGTGTTGTCCTACGGTGCCCTCCGTGTCACGCAAACAGAGGGATCCCCGCTGTAGGGTGTTGCAATACGTTAATGGTTCGCTTATGGTGGGTGGCGTGAGTGACAGAATACACAGACCCGATTTTGGGAGTCATTGCGTATGGGATAAAGTGGACTTGATACTTAATGCTATGGTTGGGTTTTACGACCTTAATGATATTTAGTAGTTGTGGATGCTTGCTACAGTTCCAATCATAAGTGCATATGATCCAAGTAGAGAAAGTATGTTAGCTCATGCCTCTCCCTCATATAAAATTGCAACAATGATTACCGGTTTAGTTATCGATCACCTAGGGACAAATGACTTTCTTGTTTGACAAAAGCTATCTACTTTTATTGTCTTGCATTTTATTCGTAGATTTATTCTCGCAAAGTACTCATAGTTTTATTCCTACCAAATAGTTTCATACTTGTTTTAGGTAAAGCAAACGTCAAGTGTGCGTAGAGTTGTATCGGTGGTCGATAGAACTTGAGGGAATATTTGTTCTACCTTTAGCTCCTCGTTGTGTTCGACACTCTTATTTATTGAAAAAGGCTACAAACAATCCGCTATACTTGTGGGTTATCAGAAACCAACATGACCAAGAAAACATCTTATACCTTTATATCTTTTGGACACGTCATTTTCTCAATTGCATCAACTTTAGCTTTATCCACCTCAATACCTCGTTCAGAAATTTTGTGCCCCAAGACAATACCTTCATTCACCATAAAGTGGCACTTCTCCCAATTCAAGACAAGATTAGTTTGTTCACATCTCTGGAAAACTTGATCAAGGTTGCTTAAGCAATCATCAAAAGAAGTTCCGTAAACGGAAAAAACATCAATGAAAACCTCAACAATCTTTTCACAAAAGTCAAAGAATATAGCAGTCATGCATCTTTAAAAGGTAGCAGGTGCATTGCATAAACCAAAAGGCATATGGCTATAAGCATAAGTTCCAAAAGGACAAGTAAAGGTGGTTTTCTCTTGGTCGGTGTCGGTGTCAAAACCGGCGGATCTCGGGTAGGGGGTCCCAAACTGTGCGTCTAAGGTCGATGGTAACAGGAGACGGGGGACACGATGTTTACCCAGGTTCGGGCCCTCTCTATGGAGGTAATACCCTACGTCCTTCTTGATTGATCTTGATGAATATGAGTATTACAAGAGTTGATCTACCACGAGATTGTAATGGCTAAAACCCTAGAAGTCTAGCCTGTCTGATTATGATTATCCTTGCCTCTACGGACTAAACCCTCCGGTTTATATAGACACCGGAGGGGACTAGGGTTGTACAAAGTCGGTTACAGAGAAAGGAATCTTCATATCCGAACGCCAAGCTTGCCGTCCACGCCAAGGAGAATCCCATCTGGACACGGGAGAGAGTCTTCTGTCTTGTATCTTCATGGCCCATCAGTCCGGCCCACGTTACGTAGCCTGGACGCCTGAGGACCCCTTAATCCAGGACTCCCTCAGTAGCCCCTGAACCAGGCTTCAATGACGATGTGTCCGGCGCGCAGATTGTCTTCGGCATTGCAAGGCGGGTTCCTCCTCCGAATACTCCAGAACAGACTTCGAGCACAGAAAGCGTGTCTGGCTCTGCAAAACAAGTACCACACACAACCGCAGAGAGTATAATATTTCACGAGTCCCATCTGCTGACAACTTTTTGTAACGCGACACCACGTTCCTGCACGGTCATTATTTCGAACCGTTTTCTTTTTAGCCTCCCGCTCCATGTTTTGAGAAGCGGTTTTATTGGCACGTCTTGTCGAAGCAGAGATCATGTCCCCTTATTACGGGATTCTCATCGATACGGGCATGGGTAATCCAACCATGCAGTCTGCATGGCCCTTGGGAATAGGCGAGTTTTAAAGCGAGTGGGGAGGCGCTTGATATTCACTTCCTTTATAAGGAGATAAGGATTCACCCCTTTCACCCACGCCTTCTCTTTTCCTCATCCTTTCCAACCTCGAGTTCTAGCACCCAAGGTTCAATTTATTCGTTCCGAGCCTCCTAGTCATGTCCGGACCCAACCCTCAAGGCCGGTGGGTGGCCTCCTCCGTCACAGAGGAGGATATCGCGAAGCTCCGGGCGGCAAAATACCTGACCGCGGAAATCCCCCACAGGCTCCCTGCTCAAGGGCAGGTCATTCCTACTCCCAGATCCGACGAGAGGGTCATATTCATCTCTCACTTCCTCCGAGGGCTAGGGTTCGCTCTCCATCCCTTCGTCCGCGGACTCATGTTCTATTACGGGCTAGATTTTCATGATCTGGCTCCGGACTCCTTTCTTCACATCTCGGCGTTCATCGTCATGTGCGAGGCCTTTCTCCATATTCCCCCACACTTCGGCTTATGGCTCAAGACCTTTAATATGAAGCCGAAGGTAGTCGATGGGAAGCAAGCAGAGTGCGGCGGTGCGATGGTGAGCAAACTCACCCACACACCTTGGCCAAAAGGCTCTTTCACGGAAACCTCCAACCTATGGCAACGGGAGTGGTTTTACATCAGTGAACCCTGTGGTACCAAGTGGGCAGCTACACCTGCGTTCCGGCCTGGCCCTCCATTACGGCTCGCATCATGGATTAACAAGGGGCTGGACTGGGGATCAATGGACGAGGTGCAGACGCTACAAAGCTGCATCCGGAGCCTCCTCGAGAAGGACACCGGCCTCATCGACGTAATCTAGGTAATGCTAGTCCGCCGGGTCCTGCCGTGCCAGCGACGGCCCCTCCGCATGTGGGAGTTCAAACCGGAAGGACCACGGATTCTTCAGCACTTCTTTGGCACGACACACAAAGGAATGTGGAAGTTATTCTTCGGGACACGAAAACAGTGGCCGGATACTACCGAGGACGTCGGCCTCGACTGCAACCATCCGGATACCTCGGTAGGCCCTCGACTCCTGAACACAGCTTAGTTAAATATCTCGTAACAATATACTGAGAAAACCGTCTTCGACCAGGGTTGGATCAAGAAGGCGGAAAGAATTAGGTGTTCGGCCCCTCTTCCCGAAGACTCAGCAGATCCTGTGTTAACAAGGATGCTGGCTCCGGCGCCATACCAAATGTCGGCGAAGGGGGACAAAGAGGAGAGCAAGAAGGCCGAAGGTGACCTCTATTCTAGAGGTACACTAGACACTATGTCCGGGGAGATTGGAACTCCCTCTTTCGAAAACAAAAGAGAAGGAGAAACTGACATCCCCTCTCTCGATGGGAAGAAGAGGGCCGCCTCCGAGGATTTGGAAGCAAAGGCTCCTAAGCGAGGGAAGATGTCCCTGTTAGGTGGCTCGGGTTCAGAAGACGACGTTGTCGCGCAGTTCCTCCGTAAGGAAAAGCCTTTAGCCGAATCGTAAGTGAACATGGGCGTCCGAAACATATCCCATTGCCTTCCGGTTACCAGGGTAACATTTAAAATATATGTTTGCAGTCCGGCACGCAGTCTTCCTCAACAGTCCTCCTCCTCGGGGGATCTTCTTCCGGAGATGATGGAAAGCGAGACGCTTCCACAGACCTTCTCGCCCGACAGGGCAGACGACTCTGAGGTGTCGTCCCGGAGGATCTCTCCCGACCAACAAGCGGTGCGAGGGACAATGAAAACTACGCCCGAAGGTGATACTTCGGCCGTCCAGAGTCTGGGGCATGCGGACCCTATGGGGACCAACAATAAAGGGCCCGGACTATCCGGTTTACAGCCGGGGACGACTCTAGAGCCGGGTAAACATATTCTTTCAAAGGGAGTCCATACTCCTGCGGCCGCTCCCAGGGATCCGGGGGCGCCGGATACAATGACGGGCATACTGCAACATGCGTCCGTTTCAGAGGAACATCGTACCTTAATGGGTACGGTAGTTGAGAGGATTCTGTCCGCGAAAAGCGGATTGAATGAATCCTTCTTGAGCCTGCTAAGAGGCTTCGAGGTATGCGATGTAATATCTTTAATTGCACTTCTACGTGCAAAATGCACCTGTGTATAGATAGTAGCCCCTGAGACTCTGGTTGCCGTCCGAAGGGAGGTGATCAGAGGATCAAAAAAGATATTCCCAGGAAATAATTCGATGAATTGGAACACAGGCTGTTTCATCCATGACGACTGCCCAAGCTACAGAGGTTGCAAGGCTGAAGCAGAAACTTGATGTGGCGGATGACGACCTCACACTTATTAACAGGCAGCTTGACGAGGCGCAAGGTATGTTTTTGGGGTAGTCAGTATATGTAAATATGATAATATGAGCATGACGCTGAAAATTGTATACTGAGATATGCATAACTGCACATAATGCTGCCGCAGTTGAGGCCCTACGGGCTGAGCTTGCCCGAGCCAAGGAGCAAGCCAGGATGAGTGAGGCAGCTGCCAAGAAGGCAGCTGCTGAGTTAAAGGCCGAACAGGCTGCTCGGCGCCAGTGCGAGGAGAGAATATCTACCATGACGCGCGAGCTAAAGGATGCCAATGCTCAATGCGAATTCCTCGAGAAGGATAACAAAGACAGAACGGGCAAACTCGGCAAGGCCTTACAAGAGGCGAGAGAAGCACGGTCCGAGTCCGGAGCGGCTCGGGAAGAAATCTGGCAAGCTGGGGAGATAGCGGCCGGTAAGCCTTTCTTATTACAGACTAAATTCGGCGATCCGAAGTATGCCCCCCTTAATCAAATGTGGAGTTCTCCAGACGCATTCTTGGACTTGCCGAAGAGTGTCTCCGATGCGGCGCAGTTTTTCCAAGCGCAAGAAGGACGTGCAACGGAGAAGCTTTTCTGGTCGCAATTCAGCATGCCGAAGCGTCCGCTGTTGCTGAACGAACAGATGGCCCAGTGGGCCGAGCTCCACAAGATATCCGGATCTGCCATGAAGGACATCGTGGTCCAGCTGTGGCCGACTTAGCCAATTCCGAATAGTTATTTCGGTTTGGTGCAGCGACTTGTTGATGCGGTGCCGCGTATCGACGCTGTTAAGCGGTCAACGTGCATTGAAGGTGCACGGATGGCCTTTGCCCGTGTCAAGGCGTACTGGGCGAAGATGAAGGCCACCGATATTGCAGCGAAGAGTCCACCCGAGGGCCAGGACCATCACACGCCAGAGCATTATTTTGAGGACGTCCTAGAGGGTACCCGCTTGATAGAGGGTCAGTGCTCGAAAGATATGATGTTCGAGTGAATATATCAAGTTTGTAAAAACAATATTATGATATATTAGGGCCATATTTTTATACTTTTGCCTGAAAATATTGGTTCCTCCTGTGCGGCCGTTCTTCATATAATCTGAAAGTTTACCAGTCGTCGGCTTCAGCCCCCTCGCATATAATGCGGGGGTGTTCGGAAAAGCACTTGATCACTCTTGACCCAACGTCTTGGTCCATGAAGGAGGTGTCAATGCGGCAAACTGGGTAATCGGACTATAGGGCTTTAACACTTTCACTTAGCCATAGGAGTTTGACGGCGGGTCTACGATATAGCCCCTGGTATGTACGCGTTTACCCGAATACGGTGCATTACATAGGTGACCAGAAAAATGGTCCTTCGTGTAATATGGAGAGAATCACGAAGGATTCTAATGAGTCATCGAGTGGTTGACCAGCTCTCGCCGCATCATGACAGTCAGTTTTCGGCTTTCTCTACTAAGGTGCTCATCCGGATGAACCAGGACACAATCGCAGTAGTTCTCCCTTTACTACCCTAGACGATATAGCGGAACGTAAGGTAGTAAGCACAGGAGCCGGGCAACCCAACTATTGACCAAAGACATGATTCGGAGCTGATGCATATAAGGCCAAACTCGTGACGCCGAAGTGTGCTGAAAAGCTGTTCGGACTTGTCGGCAACTCATGTGTTGCCGTATCGAGCCCCTGGCAATTTGTGCCGAGGTGCGTTCGTGAAACAACCGAAGAAGCAAAATTCAGTACGTAGAAAAAGCGAATACTGAATATGGGTTATGTTCACTGGAATCTGATTGATACGTTAAACGCAATTCTACAGATTATAACGCCCCTACCCGGGCTATTTAACATGCCGGGGGCCGAGTGCTGAGGAAAAAGGCACTTTACAGGTTTAAAAATAAAGAGTGCGGTCTTACAAAAATCATTAGGACCTCCTGTTGCATGTCTGCGCTGCCTTGCCTCGGTGAAAGGGCTCCTTAGTAGGAATAGCCTTTGGTTATTTATACAAAGCCGAACTTTAGAAAGAGTCCGTAAGATGACCAGGCTTGAAATCACCTGTTGTAAAGGATAAAAAAAATAGTTAGGAAAAGTAAAAAGACTATGAGGGTGCGGACCGCATTGTAGGCCTGTCCGTACTGTGCCTCCACCGATGACCATGGTATTTTAGGTGCATAATTATATATGCGCGGTATAAACTTCGCGGCTATATGGGGCGAACGACGGAGGCCGAACTGCTAATCCATCTTTGAGATTGATTGGTCCTGTTTAGTAGAGACCGGCGGCTTGACGGCCGATGAGATACGCGGCTTGATAAGGCCGCTTTGTACTTCGGCTGCAGCAGCCATAGTACGCTCCTCTGTACAGAGGGAGCATTCCGTATTTCCGTTTACAGTGATGACGCCACGTGGACCGGGCATCTTAAGATTGAAATGGGCGTAATGTGGGACCGCATTAAAACGAGTAAAAGCGGTACGCCCGAGTAGTGCGTGGTAGCTGCTGCGGAACGGTACAATATCGAAGGTCAAGCCTTCGCTTCTAAAGTTGTTCGGCGAGCCGAAAACGACTTCCAATGTAATTGATTCCATGCAGCGAGCTTCTACACCGGACACTGCTCCTTTGAAGGTAGCTGTGGTGGGCTTGATTCGTGAAGGGTCAATGCCCATTTTGCGGATAGTGTCTTGGTAGAGTAGATTAAGACTACTGCCGCTGTCCATAAGGACTTTAGTGAGATGGAACCCATCGATAATTGGATCGAGGATCAGAGCTGCCGAACTTTCGTGATGGATACTGGCTGGGTGGTCCTTGCGATCAAAAGTGATCGGGCAGGCCGCCCATTGGCTTAATTTTGGGGTGCCTGGCTCTATGGTATTGGCGTCCTGTAGTGCGCGCTTGTGCTCCTCTGTAGGGATGTGCGTCACGTATACCATGTTGACTGTTTTTACTTCGGGGGGAAATTGCTTCTGACCCCCAGTGTTCGGTTGGCGAGTCTCTTCGTCGTCGCTGTCGCTGGGCGGCCCCTTCCCCTTGTGTTCGGCGTTAAGCTTGCCGGCTTGTTTGAAGACCCAATAGCTTCTGTTGGTGTGATTGGCTGGTTTATCGGGGGTGCCATGAATCTGGCAGGGCCGATCAAGTATCTTGTCTAAATTGGAATGTCTGTCTCTGTTTGCCTTGAATGGCTTTTTCCATTGACCGGTTTTGGAGCCGCTGAATCCGGCGTTTACCGCCGTGTCTTGCGTTCCTTCATTATTATTTCGACGCTTGTGTTTATTGCGTTGTGGCTTGCCGTTGCCGTCTCAAACTTCGGAAGTGCCCGGATCACTGGTGCTGTTGCTTCTACGAGCGAGCCAGCTATCTTCTCCCGCGCAAAAGCGGGTCATCAGAGCGGTAAGGGCTGCCATGGATTTTGGTTTTTCTTGACCGAGGTGGCGGGCAAGCCATTCATCTCGGACGCTATTTTTAAAGGCCGCGAGGGCTTCGGCGTCCGGACAATCGACAATTTGGTTCTTTTTAATTAGGAACCTAGTCCAGAGCTTCCTGGCTGACTCCCCGGGCTACTGGATGATGTGACTTAGGTCGTCGGCATCCGGAGGCCGGACATATGTACCTTGAAAGTTATCATGGAAGGCGTCTTCCAAGTCTTCCCAGCTGCCAATGGAGTTCTCTGGGAGGCTGTTCAGCCAGTGCCGCGCTGGTCCCTTTAATTTTAGTGGGAGGTATTTGATGGCGTGGAGGTCATCACCGCGGGCCATGTGGATATGGAGAAGGAAATCTTCAATCCATACTGCGGGATCTGTTGTTCCATCGTATGATTCGATATTCATGGGTTTAAACCCTTCCGGGAATTCGTGTTCCATTACCTCATCAGTGAAGCAGAGGGGATGTGCGGCGCCTCTATATCGGGCCAAGTCGCAACGTAGTGCGGATGTTGTCCGTCTGTCGTTTTCGGCCCGGACGTGGTTATGCTCAGTACGTCTGGCTTGCTAGCCGTCGTCGCGCACCAGGGCATGCCTCCGCGATCCGTAGATCGATCTGGACTGACCTGCTCTGTTCTCCAGGTTTTGCCGCAGGTCATATGTGTATTCCCGAGCTGTGGTATTTTTGCCTTTACGGCGAGGTAGTATGGGTAGGTGTTCGGCTTGAGTTGCCGCCTTGTCCCGGCCACATGGTGGTCGGTCAGCCGCATTACGTGTTGATGGCATGGGCTCAAGTGCCTCATCGTCGAATTCGGGTAGCAATTTACGCTTCGGGTAACTTTTAATGGGGCGCACGAGTCAGTATTCCTCGGCTGCCAGGACATCAGTCCATCTATCGTTGAGCAGATCTTGATCAGCTTGAAGCTGTTGCTGTTTCTTTTTCAGGCTCCTCGCAGTGGCTATTAGCCAGCGCTTAAAGCGCTCCTACTCGACGGGTTCCTTAGGCACGATAAAGTCTTCGTCGCCGAGGCTCACCTCATCTTCGGAGAGTGGAAGATAGTTGCTGTCCTCCGAGTCTTCGTTTATGGCCTGTTCGTCAGGGCTGACTTGCCCACCTTCCCTACCGTCCTGTTCAGAAGTCGGCTCGGCGGGATCTTCTTTGTCTTTGGCATCGTCCGGAGTATTGTTTTCTCTTGTGCCGGTATTGCTGTCTTTTCCACGGCGTGATTTAGAGCGGTGCCGCTGACGTCGGCGCTTTGTCTGTATCTCAGGAGGTTTATCCTCGACTGGATCTTTCTCATTATCGCTGTTATTTTCTTTGGGAGTATCCACCATATACACGTCGTACGAGGAGGTGGCTGTCCAGCGCCCAGTAAACGGCGGGTTTTGGGCCTGCTCCTCTCCGGCATCGTCGTCCATACCGTCGATGTCTTCGGAGTCGTAATCGAGCATGTCGGTTAAGTCTTCGACAGTGGCAATGAAGTGGGCGGTGGGTGGGAAGCGAAATTCTCCGTCATCAGCCCCCAGTTCAAACCGGATATAATTCGGCTGTGAGTCCCCCGCTAAGGAGAGTGTTTTTAATGAGTTTAGCACATCACCCAAAGGTGAGTGTCGGATCGGCGCCCGATCGAGCTCGATGGGCACGGACATACGCGGTTCGGAACCTGTGGCCGGAGACGAATCCGAGGTTCTGGTGACACTTATCCCGTTCGAAGTTGGGTCTGTGTGCGGCTCCAACGCCGCTGAGTCTGCGGCTTCCGTGGCGGGGTTGAGCTTCCCGTCCTCGGATGGCGCAATCTGCTCCGGATCTAAGGCCAGGGCAGTTACGGGCGCTATCTCCCGGGTATGGTCTGATGACAGAGGTCATGTTCATCATGGTGGTAGGGGGCGGCTGCCATGGGCTCGAATCCGTCGAAGATCAAGTCTCCACGGATATCAGCAACGTAGTTCAAGCTTCCAAACCTGACCTGATGGCCAGGGGCGTAGCTGTCGATCTGCTCTAGATGGCCAAGCGAGTTGGCCCGTAGCATGAAGCCGCCGAATACGAAGATCTGGCCGGGGAGAAAGACCTCCCTCAAGGCAGCATCGTTGTGGATGATTGATGGAGCCATCGAGTCTTCTAGCGACGACACAGCGGAACTCTCAATGAAAGCACCAATGTCGGTGTCAAAACCGGTGGATCTCGGGTAGGGGGTCCCGAACTGTGCGTCTAAGGTCGATGGTAACAGGAGACGGGGGACACGATGTTTACCCAGGTTCGGGCCCTCTCTATGGAGGTAATACCCTACGTCCTGCTTGATTGATCTTGATGAATATGAGTATTACAAGAGTTGATCTACCATGAGATCGTAATGGCTAAAACCCTAGAAGTCTAGCCTGTCTGATTATGATTATCCTTGCCTCTACGGACTAAGCCCTCCGGTTTATATAGACACCGGAGGGGACTAGGGTTGTACAAAGTCGGTTACAGAGAAAGGAATCTTCATATCCGAACGCCAAGCTTGCCGTCCACGCCAAGGAGAATCCCATCCGGACACAGGAGAGAGTCTTCTGTCTTGTATCTTCATGGCCCATCAGTCCGGCCCACGTTACATAGCCTGGACGCCCGAGGACCCCTTAATCCAGGACTCCCTCAGTCGGGTTGCGATACAGGTATTTGAGATAAATCAAAATATCCATCAAGAAAGCAAAAGTGTGTGTGCTTAGATAATCTTTCTAACATTTGATCAATGAAAGGCAAAGGGTAATGTGACGCCCCCGACTCAATCGTGCACTAATCATACACGCAAACATGCATGATCAAGCACAGGGACTCGCGGGAAGATATCACAACACAACTCTAACAATGGAGATCCACAATATTACAGACCAGGGATCACGAGGATCCGAATACATAAGTCAGTCATACAAATATTATCTGAGTACAGACATAGTTAGACAAGTTTTGCCTTAAGAAGGCTAGCACAAACAATGACTCTTGATCGAAAGGCGTAGGCCTCCTGCCTGGGAGCCTCCGATCCTACTCCTGGTCGGCTGGCTCGATCCAGTAGTACATGCCGTCTGGACCCTCCTGGTAGTAAGCTCCTGTGGTGGCATCTGGCTCCGGGGCTCCATCGTCTGGTGTATCATCAAAGTGGGGTATGGGGAAAAAGAAGTAACAAAGCAACCGTGAGTACTCATCCGAAGTACTCAGCAAGCAAGGATCTACACTACATATGCAACATTATCAAAGAGGAAAAGATGTATATGTGGACTGGGCTGCAGAAATGCCAGAATAGAGAGAAGGCCTAGTCCTATCAAAGACTAGCATCTTCAAACATCTTCATGAAGCCACCATCTTGCAGCAATAGAAGAGAGTAGAATAGCATTTTATTAAGCAAACATGTTAAAGTATAGCTTAGAGATCCTTCCTCGACTCCCTGCGAGAAAGCGTTCCCGAAGCTTCCATTAATTAAACAAGTATCTAGTTCAAGTAGTAGATCGGGATAAACAAACTGAGCGTCCTTTACCATAGGACCGGCTATCGATAGATTATTCTTCCCTGCAGAGGTGCACTACTGTTACCCAACACGCTCGATCACCTCTGGCCGGACACACTTGCTGGGTAATGCCCGGCCTCGGGAGATCAACACGAAGCAACGCCCTACCTAGGCTCAGCAGAGAGGTCAGCACGCCGGACTAACCTATGCACCCAGAGGTCTTGGGCCATCGCCCTGGGCGCCCTGCGCGTTGCGAGACTGGCCGGGGTGCAGGCGCGACACTGAACTCGCCAGTGAAGTATCCAGCCCATTCCCGACAATCAGCCCGCACGGTGAACCGTGACGTCTGAAGAGCTTTCGGGAGAAACGTACGACGTAGAGGGCCCCATAAACCATAATCCCGCGTGGTGGTAGTGCGTATAGGGCACGTCGACCCACTCAGATCAAATACCCAAATCCAATATGCTCATTTAGTAACACGCGGAGACAATCAGAGTTTCTGAAGCTCCGCCACAATATCACACTCGAGTGCCCTTCTGGCACACCCGACATCATAGATCCCCTGCGGGTACCGATCAGGGTCGACCCGCCTGTAACAAAGGTCAAAGTAACCGTGTGGTCATAACATCAAGGGGGAAAACCCGAGGAATCACCCTCGGTGATTCCACTCGATGAAATCATCAGGGTGAATGTATGAGGCATCACCCTCGAGGTTCACACTGAGGGGTTGCACGACAGAGTCGTATCGGAAGTGGAGAAGGAGGAATGACCCTCGATGACCATGACCGAACAACTACACTGCAGAGTGTTCATCAGGAGTGCGTTACGAGGTATCACCCTCGGCACTCGATAGTAACTATGCAGAGTCGTACAACGAAGGGGGTGAAGTGATGTGTCGGTCTCTGGTCGATGATCACATTTATCGAGTCGTCGATGATGAAGCAGGGGCAACAAGGGTAAGGTGGTGGGGGTCACTGATGGTTCACTACCAACCTATACTAAGCAGTTTAACATAGGCAGGTAAGGTAACAATAAACAGGTTACAAAAGCAGGCTATGCATCAGAATAGGAACAAACAGTAACAGTAGCAAAATCTAATGCAAGAAGGAGAAATGGAATGGGCAATATCTGGATGCTCAAGGGGGGGGCTTGCCTGGTTGCTCTGGCAAGAAAGAGGGGTCGTCAACGGGCTGCTCGTCTGTAGCGTAGTCGTACTCAGTTGCAATGGCATCGGTCTCAGCGTCTATCGAGAGAGAAGGAAGGGGGAAGAAACAACAAATTCACGGCAAAAATGCAAACAATATGTATGTCATGCCTAAATGCTATGCCGGGGCGTTCTACTGCCTAACTAAATGATTTAGTTAATTTAGGAATTTATCCGGATTTATTTAATTAAAGTTGGGCACTATTCATTTATTGAAATCGGTCTAAAAATTCCATGTTCATCTAGCTAGGGGCATCTGGCAGGAATGCGGAGGGCGTATTCAGATTCGTATCGAAATTCTGAGCAACTTTCATATATAAATTATTTTCATCGGAGTTACGGTTTATTTTATACGATTTTTCAAAGTTTTAATAGAATATATTTAATCATTTAATCCTAACATTATCCAGAACAGTTCCAGATGACATCAGCATGACATCATGCTGACGTTAGCAGTCAACAGTACAGTTGACCTAGTCAAACTGACGCGTGGGTCCCACCTGTCATTGACTGTTTAGGTTAATTAGGGTCTAGTTTAACTAATTACAGATTAATTAGACTAACTAATTAATTAGTTTAATTAAATAGAATTAATTAACTTAATTAATTGACTAATTAATTAATAATTATTTTTACTAATTTCATTTTTTTTAACCGTTCTGGGGCTGGGCCCCACTTGTCATTGTCACAGGGGGGTGGGGGCCGGCCGTCAGTGGCCCATAGGCCAAAGCGGGCGCAGGCGCATGGGCAAGCACAAGCGACGACGGTGAGCTAGGCTCGGGCGAGGCGAGGCCAGGGGGTGGCTCGGGGAGCGGCGGGGCGATGAGCAGCTGCGGCGCCTGGCGGAGGCGGCAGCGAGGCGGCTGCGGGGACAAAGAGCGGGACGGGCGGGGCGCGCGGCCCAGGTGCGGCGTGGGGAAGGAGGCCGTGGCCCCGGGGCGTGCGAGCGCGCGCGCTTCGGCGCGGGCTGGCGCGGCCAGGAGCACGGGGAGGTGCCGGCGAGCGCGTGCGGGGGAGGCAGACGACGCGAGCGGGCGCGGCCTCGCGCGGGCGTGCGGGGCGCGTAGGCGTGGCGAGCAGGGGTCACCGTGGCGAGGTGATGGTGGCCGGGCATGGCCAGCGGCTGCGGTCAGCAGGCGACGGCGAGCACCGGTGAGAGGGGACGGGGAGGAGGAGGACCGGGGTCTCACCGGCGTTCGTGGGAAGAGGGCGGCGAGGCTCGATGGAGCGGCTCGGGGAGGCGGTCGGGGACGGCGAGGCGACGAAGGGGACGAGGCGGCGACGGCGTTGGGCGCGGGGCGGCGTCGGGGGCGCACCCCGATCCAGACGAGGAGAGGAGGAGGGGATCGGGGGAAATGGGGGGGGTCGACTAGGGTTTCGGCCAGGGGAGGGGCTGGCCATATAGGCCAGGGGAATGGGCCGGCCTGGCTGGGCCGTGGCCCAGTTGGGCCGGGGGGGGTTTATTTTTCTTTTATTCTGTTTTATTTTCTTTTGTCTTTTTCTTATTTCTCTTTTCTCTTATTTTCTGTTTTGTAAATAGTTAGGCCACAAAATGACTTTTACAAAATCAGTGATCTAGCTCATAATTAGCAGTGCATTATACCCTATCTACAAAAACTAGTTTGGGCAAAACATAATTTCATATTTAATTTAGATTAAATAAAAGGTTATTAAATATTGTCTTTAGTCACTGCTTGAGGATGTTTGAGTCACTTACCCAATTCCAATAATGTTGGTTTCAATTTTTGAGTTGTCTCTGATTTACTTGCTATTTAATGAACAATTTAGTTTCTGATTTGAACAACTTTTATTTTCCACTTTGAATTTAATTGAGTTTGAACTAGGAGTTGAAATGCAATATGATGCAAATGATGAGTATGCACTGTTAATCTAGCTGACATGGCATTAACTAAGGTGATCACTGTTGCTAAGTACATGGGGTGTTACAGGTAATGATCTTTCCTGGTGGCTTTGTTTAATTTTTTGAAATCAATTACCATTCTATAAGTAGTCATGATTCTCTGTGGGATAAGTTCATTTTTATCATTAGGAACAACAGTAATGCCTCCTTTCTTAGGGACACAATGAACAAGACTTATCCATCTACTATTAGCTATAGGATAAATTATAGCTGCTTCAAGAAGCTTTAATATTTCAGTTCTTACCACTTCCTTCATCTTAGGATTAAATTGTCGCTGATGATCAACAACCGGTTTAGCATCGGGTTCCATATTAATCTTGTGCTGACAGAGAGTGGGAATGATGCCCTTAAGATCGTCAAGAGTATATCCAATAGCAGCTCGGTGCTTCCTCAGAGTTTTTAATAATCTCTTTTCTTCATGCTCTGTGAGGTTAGCACTAATAATAACATGATATATCTTCTTCTCATCAAGATAAGCATACTTCAAAGTATCAGGCAATTGTTTTAATTCAAACACAGGATCACCTTTAGGTGGAGGAGGACCTCCTAGAGTTTCAACAGGCAAATTGTGTTTAAGAATAGGTTGTTGATCAAAGAATATTTTGTCTATTTCATTTCTTTCATGTAAGTGCATATCATTTTCATGGTCGAGCAAATATTGTTCTAGTGGATCAGTAGGAGGTATGGCAATAGAAGCAAGACCAATTATTTCATCCTTACTAGGCAGTTCTTTATCATGAAGTTGCCTACGAAACTTAGAGAAATTAAACTCATGAGACACATCACCAAAATTAACACTAAAGGTTTCTTTCTTGCAATCTATCTTAGCATTAACAGTGTTCAAGAAAGGTCTACCAAATATTATGGGACAAAAATCATCTTGTGGAGAACCAAGAACTAGAAAATCAGTAGGGTATTTAATTTCCCCACACAAGACTTCAACATCTATAACAATCCCAAGTGGTGTGATAGTGTCTCTGTTTGCAAGTTTAATAGTAACATCAATATCCTCTATTTCAGCAGGTGCACTACCATTCATAATTTCTTGGTATAGAGTAAAAGGGATAGCACTGTGATAACCCACAAGTATAGGGGATCGCAACAGTTTTCGAGGGTAGTGTATTCAACCCAAATTTATAGATTTGACACAAGGGGAGCCAAAGAATATTTGTAAGTATTAGCAGTTGAGTTGTCAATTCAACCACACGTGGAGATTAATTATCTACAGCAAAGTGATCAGTAGCACAGTAATATGATAGTTTTGATAGCAGTGGTAATAGTAGCAGTAACGGTAACAGTGATAGCAATGATTTTGTAGCAAGTGTAACAGTAGCAGCAACAGTAGTAACTTAGCAAGAACAATAGATGGAAAATTCGTAGGCATTGGATCGGTGAATTCGCTGGATGATATTCATCATATAAGAGTCATAACCTAGGGCGATGCAAAACTAGCTCCAGTTCATAAATATAATGTAGGCATGTATTCCGTAAATAGTCATACGTGCTTATGGAAAGAACTTGCATGACATCTTTTGTCCTACCCTCCCGTGGCAGCGGGGTCCATAAGGAAACTAAGGGAAATTAAGGCCTTCTTTTAATAGAGAATCGGAACAAAGCATTAACACATAGTGAATACATGAACTCCTCAAACTACGGTCATCACCGGAAAGTATCCCGACTATTGTCACTCCGGGGTTTATGGATCATAACACGTAATAGGTGAATATGACTTGCAAGATTGGATCTAGAACATAGATATAATGGTGAAAACATAAATGGTTCAGATCTGAAGTCATGGCACCCGGGCCCAAAGTGACAAGCATTAAGCATGGCAAAGTCATAACAACATCAATCTCAGAACATAGTGGATACTAGGGATCAAGCCCTAACAAAACTAACTCGATTACATGATGAATCTCATCCAACTCCTCACCGACCAGCGAGCCTATGAAGGAATTACTCACTCCTGTTGGGGAGCATCATGGAATTGGCGATGGAGAAGGGTTGGTGATGATGAAGACCAAAGATCCCACTCTCCGGAGCCCCAAACGGGCTCCAGATCTGGCCTCCCGACGAAGAACAGGAGGTGGGGGCGGCTCCGTATCATGGAACGCGATAATTCTTTCTCCATGGTTTTTTGTCCAAATTTAGGTATTTAAGGAGTCGAAGTCAAGGTCTGCGGGTCCACCAGGTGGGCACAACCCATCTGGGCGCGCCTGGAGGGGGGGGGGGCGCCCTGGTGGGTTGTGCTCACCCAGGGGCCCCCTTCGGTGGTTCTTGGCTCCAGTATTTTTCTTTTATTGTAAAATAAATCTCCAAAAAGTTTCGTTCCATTCTGAGAACTTTTATTTCTGGACAAAAACAACACCATGGTAGTTCTGCTGAAAACAACATCAGTCCGGGTTAGTATCATTCAAATCATGCAAATTTGAGTCCAAAACAAGAGCAAAAGCGTTAGGAAAGGTAGATACGACGGAGATGTATCAACTCACCCAAGCTTAAACCCTTGCTTGTCCTCAAGCAATTCAGTTAACAAACTGAAAGTGAAAAAGAAAAACTTTTACGAACTCTTTTGTTCTTATTTACATAAATAAGCTTAAGTAGCACCCAGGTTTTCAGCAAAGATTATAACTAACCATGTCAACAATAACTCTTAAAAATTATATTAACTCATACCAATGGCATAAGCAATTAGCGAGCAATAATAAAATATCTCAAACAACAACACTTTGTCAAAACAACTGTGATATAATATGACAACTGTGGTATCTCGCTAGCCCATTCTGAGACCGCAAAACATAAATGCAGAGCACCTCCAAAGTTCAAGCAGCCACTAAACATTGTAATTCATGGTAGAAAAGATCTAGTCATGATGCATCCAACATTAACTATGCATAATGCATGAGGATGACAATAGTGCTCTCAAATCTGGTGCTTATTTGAGAAGGTGATGACTCAACATAAATGTAAATAGATAGTCCCTTCGCAGAGGGAAGCAGGGATTTGCAGCGGTGCCAGAGCTCAGATTTTTAAAACAGAGATAAATGTAATTTTGGGAAATGCACCCTTCCTGTTTACTTCATGACCATTAGTTATCGATATCTTCCATGCTAAACACATTAGTGGCGGTTCCCAAGCGATAAAAGTAAAGGTTTACTCCCCCTTCCACCAACAAACACACTCCACGGATAGCCGAATCCACGGGTATCGTCCATACCAACATCAGTCCTGGGGGAGTTTTGTTTAATTATTTACAATTTTGATTTCGGGACTGGGAATCCCTATTACCGCCCCTCTTGTGCAAGGACGAGTGAATAAACACTCATCATGAGAATAACCCGCTTAGCATGGAAGATACCGACTACCTCCTGTCGCTCTATGAACAATCCAGGCACACAAAAATAGAAGTTTATTTGAAGTTTTTAGAGGTGGCACATGCAAATTTACTTAGAGCGGCAGGGTAATACCACATATAGGTAGATCTGGTGGACTCATCTGGAGTAACTTGGGTTTTAGGATTTTGATGCACAAGCAGTATTTCCGCTTAGTATAGGCGAAGGCTAGCAAATAGATTGAGAAGCGGCCCGCTAGAGAGCGAAAACGGTCATGAACATGCGTTATGCATAATTAACATTGAATACTAGCATGAGTAGGATATGGACACCATGAACATAAATATCGTAGAGGCTATGTTGGTTTTGATTCAACTACATGCATGAACATGTGCCAAGTCAAGCCAGTTGAAACATTCAGAGGAGGATACCATATCATCATACTACATCACAATCATTTTAATGCATGTTGGCATCCAAGATAAATCATTATCCACTCCAAGCTACTTAAGCATGGCAAGAGAAACTATAATCTCTAATTGTCATTGCAAACATGTTTGATCATAATAGGCTGAATCATGGATACTAGGTTAAACATATTTACAGAAATAGAACAAGTTGAGTTCATACCCGTTTCTCTCTGCCACAGCCAGTTCATCGAATATCGTCATTATTGCCTTTCACTTGCACGACCAAATGATATGAAAATAATAATAGTGCAAGGGTGCCGTGGACTAAGCTGGAATCTGCAAACATTTTATTCAAAAGGAGAAGACAAGGTAATATGGGCTCTTTATTAGATCAATATCAATGCATATGAGAGCCACTCAACATTTCATCGTGGTCTTCTCCTTGGTATGACTCAATAAAAAGAAGAGAAATTCAGAGAAACACACTGAAATATTTTTGGAGTTTTTAGTTTTTCTTGAAGAAAGAAAATTAAAGAGAAAGAAAAATAAAAACAAGAAAAACTATTTACACGGGAAAGCTCCCAACAAGCAAAAGAAGAACAAGGAAATCTTTTTGGGTTTTCTTTTTAATACTACAACTAACTAAACTAGAAAGAAAAACCGAGAAGAAGCAAGAAACATTTTTTGGATTTTCTCAAAGTTTTTCAAACACACAAGAAGAAAGCAAGAAAATAAATTTAACATGGATAATACAATGAAAAAGTGTGAACACCGACAACTGGAATGAAATGTGTGATCATGAATGTAATGTCGGTGGAAATACGTACTCCCCCAAGCTTAGGCTTTTGGCCTATCTTGGTAATCACCATCTGCGGCCTACATAATAGTCAGAGTGGTAGCTCACGGAGGCTCTTGGTGCAGCCTCCTCAGCCTGCCGAGCAGCCACAACCTCCGTGTTGTGCACACGGGCCTCGCTCTCAAAAACATAATACCTACCTTTGCTGGGAAAATCAAAGAGAGCAGGCGTAGGCAAAAAGGTATGCACAATGGATTATTTATTGAACCGCAAGTTATAAGTATAATTATTGATTTTGCCCTTAAGGAACTTATGGCGCTTCATGGCCTCAAAGTCTAAGTACTGAGTAGGTAGGATAGGGTCATAGGCCTAAGTGATACACCCAGCTCCTTTGCTAAACGTGAAGCATAAATCCCACCATAAAAATATCCACTACCAGCGTTGTGTTGCAATCTGCGTGCAACAATCGCTCCAAGGTTATAACATTTAATACCGGTGAGAGTAGTGTGTATGAGGCTCAAGTCAGGAGCACATAGTGTACTATAGTCTTGCTTGCCTACAATGCATTTGCCATTAAACAGTGCAAAGTATTGAATTGATGGGAAATGAATACTTTTTATTCTACCTTGTGTCACTCCTCTGTCATCGCCGTAACAAAGATTGATTAAGAATGACTCATACTCAGATCGTTGTGGCTCGTCCAGCGAACACCAAAATGGAATTTTACACATACCGCTAAACGCGTCTAGAGGCATGGTAATTGGACGGTCATAAAGTTTAAACGAAACTCTAGACTCACGAGGATGGAATTTAAATTCTTTAGTAAATGATTCTGTTAGGCTGAGGTATTTGATGCACTTATCTTCAGTGTAGGGACCGAGCTCGGCATTGTGAACATATTGCTCAAATTCTTCTTTAATACCTGCACTCATCATGAAATCATTGCACGACCATAAGCATGATTTGGTAGCGGCATCCCGTATTGAACTTGCACTTGGTTCAACATAAGACCGACGAGTCGAGCCACTGCTAGACGATGCCTCCGAGGACCTCCTCCTCGAAGAACTCCTTCCAAAGAAGTTCATTTTATTCGCATACAATTTCTGGAAAAAAAATTGGGACACAATATTTTTGTCAGCAAAACTTCACAAGATTGATAGCAACTACTCATAAGGAGGTATAGAGGCTATATTGAGCATTCAAACTACTTAGAACTCTAAGAATTCAACATGCAAGCTCATCTACAGCAGCACCAAGAGTAGCTAATTATTCAAAATATAATCTACTAAAGCAAAAACTAATTGAAGCAATGGAGGAGTCACATACCAAGTAGCAATCCCCCAAAACAGTTTCAGAAATGGAGCTTTGAGCAAAGAGATCGAAATCCGCAGGTTTGAGAGCAAGAACACGAGAGAGAGAGAGCAATGGTGATTTTTTTCTGGAGGTAGGAGATGACATGGGCAAAAGAGATAAGTGAGGGGGCCCTCGTGGGGACCACAACCCACCAGGGCGCGCCTGGGGCTGCCGGCGCGCCCAGGTGGGTTGTGCCCACCTGGTGCACCCCCTCTGATGTTATTTGCACTATAAATTCAGAAATATTCAGAAAAAAATCATATTAAATTTTCAGGGCATTCTGAAAACTTTTATTTTTGGAACATTTTTTTATTGCATGGGAAATTCAGAAAACAGACAAACACATGGCATTTTATTTTATTTAACTAGGAAAAACAGAAAATAAAAGTTGGGAGCAGAAGATTGTGCTTACTAAATTCATCAACTTCATACCTCTCGAAAATGATCCATTAATAAGGTTGATCAAGTCTTATTAACAACCACCTTCGATTAGCATGAAACCGAAGAACTTTTGTAAAACACTAAGTTACCTCAACGGGGATATGCATATCCCCAACAATAAGCATTTCATATTTCCTTTTGGCAGTAGGTAGAGGTAGTTGAAACCTTCCAATAGTGAGAGTCGGAGACTTTTCAAGAACATTAATACCATTCACTTGGAATTGTTTCTTTGGAAAGTGCAACGTATGTTCATTACCATTGATATGAAAAGTGACCTTGCTTTTATTACAATCAATAACAGCCCATGTAGTATTCAAAAAGGGTCTACCAAGGATAATCAACATATTGTCGTCCTCGGGCATCTCAAGTATAACAAAGTCAGTTAAGATAGTAACATTTGCAACAACAACGGGCACATCCTCACAAATACCGATAGGTATGGCAGTTGATTTGTCAGCCATTTGCAAAGATATTTCAGTAGGTGTGAGTTTATTGAAATCAAGTCTTTTATATAAAGAGAAAGGCATAACACTAACACCAGCTCCTAGATCACACAAAGCAGTTTTAACATAATTTCTTTTGATAGAGCAAGGTATAGTTGGTATTCCTGGATCTCCAAGTTTTTTAGGTACTCCATCCTTAAAAGAGTAATTAGCAAGCATGATGGAGATTTCAGCTTCAGGCATTTTTCTTTTATTAGTGATGATGTCTTTCATATATTTTGCATAAGGGGCCATCTTTAAAATATCAGTCAAGCGAGTGTGCAAAAAGACAGGCCTAGGCATTTCAGCAAAGCGTTCAAATTCTCCATCTTTCTTCTTAGTTGATTTAGGTGGAAAGGGCATGCGTTTTTTAACCCATGGTTCTCTTTCTCTTCCATGTTTTCTCACAACAAAGTCTCTTTTATCATACATTTTATTTTTAGGTTGTGGGTTATCAAGATCAACAACTGGTTCTATTTCAATATCATTTTCTGGTTGTTTATCATTGTCTGGTTGAGTGTCTTCATGAACATCATCATTAGCCTTTTCATTATCACTAGGTGAGTGTTCATTACCAGATTGAGTTTCAGCATCAGAAATAGAAACATCATTATTATCACGAGTTTTTTCTACTTCAGGTTCACTAGAGGCATGCAAAGTCCTATCATTTTTCTTTTTCTTGTTCTTTCTAGAAGGACTAGGTGAATCAGTATTAATTCTTTGAGAGTCTTGTTCAATTCTTTTAGGGTGTCCCTCAGGATAAAGGGGTTCCTGAGTCATTTTACCTCCTCTAGTTGCTACTCTAACAGCAAAGTCATTTATATTATTATTCATTTCATCAAGCAACTCTCTTTGAGATTTAGCAACTTGTTCTAGTTGAGTTTGAACCGTAGAAACATGTTTCCCTACACCTATTACATCATTAATATTCTAAATAACAAGTCACTCAAGCGAGCAATCATATTGGAGTTGTATTTCAATTGTTTCATAACATTTTCATTGAAGTGATCTTGTTTTCTAATGTAGCTGTCAAACTCATAAAGGCATTGACTAGGATGTATATTGTAAGGGATATCACTTTCATCAAATTTCATTAAAGAATTTACCTCTACCACCTTTGGTGGTGGTGTGTCAAGTCCATGTATCTCTTCAATAGGAGGTAAAATTTTAACATCCTCTGCTTTAATACCTTTTTCCTTCATACTTTTCTTTGCGTCATGCGTATCTTCAGGACTGAGATATAAGATACCCCTCTTCTTCGGAGTGGGTTTAGGTGGTGGTTCAGGAAGAGTCCAATCATCATAATTTTTCAATATATTATTCAATAATTCCTCAGCTTGTTCAACAGTTCGTTCCCTGAAAACACAACCAGCACAACTATCTAGGAAGTCCCTAGAAGCATTGGTTAGTCAATTATAGAAGATATCAAGTATTTCATTTTTCTTAAGAGGATGATCAGGCAAAGCATTAAGCAATTGGAGAAGCCTCCCCCAAGCTTGTGGGAGACTCTCTTCTTCAATTTGCACAAAGTTAAATATTACATGTAAGGCAGCTTGTTTCTTATGAGCAGGAAAATATTTTTTAGAGAAGTAATAAATCATATCCTGGGGACTACGCACACAACCAGGGGCAAGAGTGCTGTACCATATCTTAGCATCACCTTTTAATGAGAATGGAAATAATTTGAGAATATAGTAGTAGCGAATCTTCTCATCATGAGCAAATAGGGTGGCTATATCATTCAATTTAGTAAGGAGTGCCACAACGGTTTCAGTTTCATAGCCATGGAAAGGATCAGATTCAACCAAAATAATTAACTCTGGGTCGACAGAGATTCATAATCCTTATCATCAACAAAGATAGGAGAAGTAGCAAACTTAGGATCACATTTCATTCTAGCATTCAAAGATTTTTCTTTCAGTTTGCATAATAATTTCTTAAGATCATCTCTATCATTGCAGGCAAGAAAATCTCTAGCTTTCTCCTCATCCATAACATAAACTTCAGGTATCTTAGGTAATTCATATCTAGAGCTAGGCCTAATAGGTGTTTCAAGATTTTCAGTTTCAAGTACTTCAACAGTTTCGATAATTTCAGCATTCTCAATGTCTTTAGCTCTAGCAATTTGTTCATCAAGAAATTCACCTAATGGCATATTATCATCAAGCAAGGTACTAGCATCATCATGAGTAGCATTCATAGCAGAGGTAGCATCATCAATAACTTGTGACATATCAGGATTAATAGCATGTGGTGGTGTTGCAAGTCTACTCAAAATAGAAGGTGAATCAAGTGCAGAGTGTGATGGCAGTTCCTTACCTCCCCTCGTCTTAGAGGGAAAAATCTTAGTCTTGGTATCCTTCAGATTCTTCATAGTGATAAATAGATAATAATCCCAAGTGACTCAACAAATATAGCTAAGCTCCCCGGCAACGGCGCCAGAAAGAGGTCTTGATAACCCACAAGTATAGGGGGTCGCAACAGTTTTCGAGGGTAGAGTATTCAACCCAAATTTATAGATTCGACACAAGGGGAGCCAAAGAATATTTGTAAGTATTAGCAGTTGAGTTGTCAATTCAACCACACCTGGAGATTAATTATCTGTAGCAAAGTGATCAGTAGCATAGTAATATGATAGTTTTGATAGCAGTGGTAATAGTAGCAGTAACGGTAACAGTGATAGCAATGATTTTGTAGCAAGTGTAACAGTAGTAACTTAATTAGCAAGAACAATAGATGGAAAATTATAGGCATTGGATAGGTGAATTCGTTGGATGATATTCATCATATAACAGTCATAACCTAGGGCGATACAATACTAGCTCCAGTTCATAAATATAATGTAGGCATGTATTCTGTAAATAGTCATACGTGCTTATGGAAAGAACTTGCATGACATCTTTTGTCCTACCCTCCCGTGGCAGCGGGGTCCATAAGAAAACTAAGGGATATTAAGGCCTCCTTTTAATAGAGAACCAGAATGAAGCATTAACACATAGTGAATACATGAACTCCTCAAACTACGGTCATCACCGGAAAGTATCCTGACAATTGTCTCTCCGGGGTTTACGGATCATAACCGTAATAGGTGAATATGACTTGCAAGATCGGATCTAGAACATAGATATAATGGTGAAAACATGAATGGTTCAGATCTGAAATCATGGCACCCGGGCCCAAAGTGACAAGCATTAAGCATGGCAAAGTCATAACAACATCAATCTCAGAACACAGTGGATACTAGGGATCAAGCCCTAACAAAACTAACTCGATTAAATGATGAATCTCATCCAAATCCTCACCGACCAGCGAGCCTACGAAGGAATTACTCACTCCCAGTGGGGAACATCATGGAATTGGCGATGGAGAAGGGTTGGTGATGACGAAGACTGAAGACCCCCCCCCCCTCTCCGGAGCCCCAAACGGGCTACAGATCTGGCCTCCCGACGAAGAACAGGAGGTGGCGGCGGCTCTGTATCGTGGAACGGGATAATTCTTTCTCCTTGGTTTTTTCTCCAAATTTAGGTATTTAAGGAGTCAGAGTCAGGGTGTGCGGGGCCACCAGTTGGGCACAACCCACCTAGGTGCGCCTGGAGGGGGGGCGCGCCCTGGTGGGTTGTGCTCACCCAGGGGCCCCCTCCAGTGGTTCTTGGCTCCAATATTTTTCTTTTATTGTAAAATAAATCTCCAAAAAGTTTCGTTCCATTCTGATAACTTTTATTTCTGACAAAAACAATAACATGGTAGTTCTGCTGAAAACAGCGTCAATCCGGGTTAGTTTCATTCAAATTATGCAAATTAGAGTCCAAAACAAGAGCAAAAGCCTTAGGAAAAGTAGATACGACGGAGACGTATCACACTGACGGTAGCACCCATATCACATAAGCCATAATAACAATGATCTCCTATTTTAACTCAGACAACATGCATGCCAACAATAGGTTTGTTCTTATCTATAATACCAGGTTTGGCAATTCTAGCAACTTCATCACAAAAATAAATAACATGCCCATCAACATTATCGACCAAGAGATCTTTAACCATAGCAATACCAGGTTCTACTTTAATTTGTTCAGAGGGTCTAGGTGCTCTAATATTACTTTTGTTGACCACGGTCGAAACCTTAGCATGTTCCTTTATCCTAACAGGGAAAGGTGGTTTTTCAACATAAGCAGTAGGCACAACTGGATCAACATTGTAAATGATAGTTTCATCTTTAACTATGACTGACTCCTCAATATTTTCTTTAATAGGGGGATGATATTTAAACCACTTCTCCTTAGGGATATCAACATGAGTAGCAAATGATTCACAAAAAGAGGCTACTATCTCAGGGTCAAGTCCATATTTAGTGCTAAAATTATGAAAAGCATCGGTATCCATAAAAGTTTTAACACAATCGAACTCAAGTTTTATACCTGACTCCTTACCTTCGTTGAGTTCCCAATCTTCAGAATTGTGTTTAACTATTTCCAAAAGATCCCATCTGAATTCAATAGTCTTCTTCATAAAGGAAACAGTACAAGAAGTATCGAGCATGGATTGATCATTATGAGAAAGTCGAGCATAAAAATTCTTTATAATAATTTCTCTTGAGAGATCATGATTGGGGCATGAATAAAACATTGACTTAAGCCTCCCCCAAGCTTGAGCGATACTTTCTCCTTCACGAGGACAAAATTTATATATAATTCCGATCACAATGAACTAGATGCATAGGATAAAACTTTTGGTGAAATTCCAATTTCAATCGGTTCCAGTCCCAAGCTCCAATATCATCACATAGCCTATACCAGGTGCATATCAGGATGCTTCGTTCCATCTCCTGCATAGGGATTAGCTAGCAGTTTCTCTATCATACCCGAAGGAATCTCATAACCAATATTTTTAGTAGGTGCAGTAGGTTGAGGGGAAACTCTTTGTGCTTCCAGTCGAGGTGAAGATACCCCGAACAAACCCCTCAAAGGATTGTTTTCCATAGTAACAAGTGATAGTAAATTTCAGCACGTAATATAAATTTTTCCTTACCAAATTCCACTTACCAAAGGCGCTTCACTCGGCAACGACGCCAGGAAAGAGTCTTGATGACCCACAAGTATAGGGGATCAATCATAGTCCTTTCGATAAGTAAGAGTGTCGAACCCAACGAGGAGCGGAAGGAAATGACAAGCGGTTTTCAGCAAGGTATTTTCTGCAGGCACTGAAATTGTCGGTAACAGATAGTTTGATAGCAAGATAATTTGTAACAATCAAGTAATAGTAACGGTAACAAAAGTGCAGCAAGGTAGCCCCAATCCTTTTTGTAGCAAAGGATAGGCCGGAACGGTCTCTTATAATAAGCAAAGCGTTCTTGAGTACACTCGGGAATTTCATCTAGTCACTTTCATCATGTTTGTTTGATTCGTGTTCACTACTTTGATAATATGATATGTGGGTGGACCGGCGCTTGGGTGCTGTTCTTACTTGAACAAGCCTCCCACTTATGATTAACCCCTCTCGCAAGCATCCGCAACTACGAAAGAAGAATTAAGATAAAATCTAACCATATCATTAAACATATGGATCCAAATCAGCCCCTTACGGAATAGCGCATAAACTAGGGTTTAAGCTTCTGTCACTCTAGCAACCCATCATCTAATAACTACTCCACAATGCATTCCCTTAGGCTCAAAGATGGTGAAGTGTCATGTAGTCGACGTTCACATAACACCACTAAGGGAATCACAACATACATATCATCAAAATATTGAACGAATACCAAATTCACATGATTACTTACGACAAGACTTCTCCCATGTCCTCAAGAACAAAAGTAACTACTCACAAAACATATTCATGCTCAAGATCAGAGGGGTATTGAATTGCATAATAGATCTGAACATATAATCTTCCACCAAATAAACCATCTAGCATCAACTACGAGATGTAATCAACACGACTAGTCACCCACAGGTACCAATCTGAGGTTTTGATACAAAGATTGAACACAAGAGATGAACTAGGGTTTTGGGATGAGATGGTGCAGGTAAAGATGTTGATGAAGATTGGTCCTCCCATGATGACTGGGTTGTTGGTGATGACGATGGCTTCGATTCCCCCCCCCCCCCGGAGGGAAGTATCCCCTGCGGAATCGCTCCGCCAAAGAGCAAAAGTGCTGCTGCCCAGGTTCTACCTCGAGACGGCAGCGCTCTGTCCTGAAAGTCCTCCCTTATTTTTTAGGGCAAATGGTCTTATGTACTAGAAGATGGGCACCGGAAGTGGGCCAGGGAGCCCACTACCCACCAGGGCGCGCCTGGGGGGTAGGCACGCTGATACGTCCATTTTGCATCATGATTTCCTACTGTTATTTATAATGTATTTATGCATAATAATGCTTTATGGAGTAATTCTAATGCCTTTTCTCTCATAATATGCAAGGTTTACACAAAGAGGGAGAACACCGGCAGCTGGAATTCTTGACCTGAAAACGCTACGTCAAATCTACCTATTCTGCACATCTCCAAATAAGCTGAAACTTCACGAAGAATTATTTTGGAATATATGAAAAATAATGGAGCAAATAACTATCGGAGGGGGGCCACCTGGTGACCACAAGACACCAGGGTGCGCCAGGCCCCCCAGGCGCGCCCTGGTGGGTTGTGGCTAGCCCAGCCCACCTTCGGTGCCCGTCTTTTGGTATATAAGTTATTTTGACCTGGAAAAAAATAAGGGGACTACTTTCGGGATGGAGCGCCACCGTCTCGAGGCGAAACTTGGGCAGGAGAACTTTTGCCCTCCGGCGGATCGATTCCGCCGGGGGAACTTCCCTCCCAGAGGGAGAAATCGAAGCCATCATCATCACCAACAACCCTCTCATCTTTGGGAGGCCAATCTCCATCAACATCTTCAACAACACCATCTCCTCTCAAACCCTAGTTCATCTCTTGTGTTCAATCTTTGTACCAGAACCTCAGATTGGTACCTGTGGGTGACTAGTAGTGTTGATTACACCTTGTAGTTGATTACTATATGGTTTATTTGGTGGAAGATTATATGTTCAGATCTATTATGCTATTTAATACCCCACTCATGTTGAGCATGAATATCATTTGTGAGTAGTTACTTTAGTTCTTGAGGTCACGGGAGAAGTCATGTTGCAAGTAATCATGTAAACTTGATTTGTGTTCGATATTTTGATGATATTTATGTTGTGATTCCCTTAGTGGTGTCTTGTGAACGTCGACTACATGGCACTTCACCATATTTGGGCCTAAGGGAATGCATTGTGGAGTAGTTATTAGATGATGGGTTGCTAGAGTGACAGAAGCTTAAACCCAAGTTTATGTGCTACTTCGCAAGGGACCGATTTGGATCCAAATGTTTAATGCTATGGTTAGATTTTATCTTAATACTTTTCTCGTAGTTGCGGATGCTTGCGAGGGGGCTAATCAGAAGTGGGAGGTTTGTTCAAGTAAGAACAGCACCCAAGCACTGGTCCACCCACATATCAAATTATCAAAGTAGCGAACACAAATCAAACCAACATGATGAAAGTGACTATATGAAATTCCCGTGTGCCCTCAAGAACACTTTGCTTATTATAAGAGACCGTTTTGGCCTATCCTTTGCCACAAAAGGATTGGGCTACCTTGCTGCACTTTATTTACCGTTACCGTTACTTGTCCGTTACAAATTATCTTGCTATCAAACTATCTGTTACCGACTATTTCAGTGCTTGCAGAAAATACCTTGCTGAAAACCACTTGTCATTTCCTTCTGCTCCTTGTTGGGTTCGACACTCTTACTTATTGAAAGGTCTACGATTGATTCCCTATACTTGTGGGTCATCAAGACTCTTTTCTGGGGCCGTTGCCGGGGAGCAAAGTGCTCTTGGTAAGTGGAAATTGGTAAGGAAAAAATTATATTACGTGCTGAAATTTATTGCCACTTGTTACTATGGAAAACCATCCTTTGAGGGGTTTGTTCGGGGTATCTTCACCTCGATCGGAAGCACAATTACTTGCCCCTCAACCTACTACACGTACTAAAAATATTGGTTATGAAATTCCTTCGGGTATGATAGAACAATTGTTAGCTAATCCTTATGCAAGAGACGGAACTTAACATCCTGATATGCATTTGATATATGTGGATGAAATTTGTGGATTATTTAAGCTTGCAGGCTTATCCAGAGATGAAGCTAAGAAGAAGGTTTTCCCTTTATCTTTGAAGGAAAAAGCATTGACATGGTATAGGCTATGTGATGATATTGGATCTTGGAACTGAATCGATTAAAATTGGAAGTTCACCAAAAAAATTATCCTATGCATCTAGTTCATCATGATCAGAAGTATATATATAATTTTTGGCCTCCTAAAGGAGAAAGTATCGCTCTAGCTTGGGGGTGGCTTAAGTCAATGTTATATTCATGCCCCAATCATGAGCTCTCTAGAGAAATTATCATTCATAATTTTTATGCTCGGCTTTCTCGTGATGATCAATCCATGCTCGATACTTCTTGTACTGGTTCTTTTATGAAGAAGACTATTGAATTCAGGTGGGATCTTTTAGAAAGAAATAAATGCAACTCTGAAGATTGGGAACTCGATGAAGGTAAAGAGTCAGGTATTAAGCTTGAGTTTGATTGTGTTAAATCTTTTATGAATACTGAGATAGTAGCCTCTTTCTGTGAATCATTTGCTACTCATGTTGATCTCCCTAAGGAGAAGTGGTTTAAATATCATCCCCCTATTAAATAAGAAATCAAAGCTAAAGATGAAACTATCATTTACAATGTTGATCCAGTTGTGCCTACTGCTTATATTCAAAAACCAACTTTCCGTGTTAGGATGAAGGAACATGCTAAGGTATCAACTGCGGTTCACAAAAGTAATATTAAAGCACCTAAACTTTCTGAACAAATTAAAGTAGAACATAGTGTCGCTATGGTTAAATATCTCTTGGTAGAAAATATTGATGGGCATGTTATTTACTTTTGTGATGAAGCTGCTAGAATTGCTAAACCCAATGAAAAAGATAAACATAGACCTCTTGTTGGCATGCCTGTTGTCTCAGTTAAAATAGGAGATCACTATTATCATTGTTTATGTGATTTAGGTGCTAGTGTGAGTGCTATTCCTTTTACCTTATATCAAGAAATTATGAATGACATAGCACCCGCTGAAATAGAAGACATAGGTGCTACTATTAAACTTGCTAATAGAGACACCATCACACCACTTGGGATTGTTAGAGATGTTGAAGTCTTGTGTGGGAAAATAAAATACCCTACTGATTTTCTAGTTCTTGGTTCCCCACAAGATGACTTTTGTCCCATTATCTTTGCTAGACCTTTCTTGAACACTGTCAATGCTACTATAGATTGCCATAAACAAACTGTCAGTGTTAGATTTGGTGATGAGTCTCATGAATTTAATTTCTCCAAGTTTAGTAGACAACCCCATAATAAAGAATTACCTAGTAAGGATGAAATAATTGGTCTTGCTTCTATTGCCATGCCTCCTACTGATCCACTAGAACAATATTTGCTTGACCATGAAAATGATATGCACTTGCGTGAAAGAAATGAGATAGATAAAATATTCTTTGAACAACAACCTCTCCTAAAGCACAATTTGCCTATTGAAACTCTTGGAGGTCCTCCTCCACCTAAAGGTGATCATGTGTTTGAATTAAAAAAATTGCCTGACACTTTGAAGTATGCTTATCTTGATGAGAAGAAGATATATCCTGTTATTATTAGTGCTAACCTTTCAGAACATGAAGAAGAAAGATTATTAAAAATTCTGAAGAAGCACTGTGCTGCTATTGGATATACTCTTGATGATCTTAAGGGCATTAGTCCCACTCTCTGTCAGCACAAAATTAATATGGAACATGATGCTAAACCTGTTGTTGATCACCAACGATGATTGAATCCTAAGATGAATGAAGTGGTGAGAACTGAAATACTAAAACTTCTGGAAGCAGGTATAATCTATCCCATAGCTGATAGTAGATGGGTAAGTCCTGTTCATTGTGTCCCTAAGAAGGGAGGTATTACTGTTGTTCCTAATGATAAAAATGAACTTATCCCACAAAGAATTGTCACTGGCTATAGAATTGTAATTGATTTTAGAAAATTAAATAAAGCTACTAGAAACGATCATTACCCTCTGCCTTTTATTGATCAAATGTTGGAAAGATTATCCAAGCACACACACTTTTGCTTTCTTGATGGATATTCTGGTTTCTCTCAAATACCTGTTTCACAACCTGATCAAGAGAAAACCACATTTACTTGCCCTTTTGGAACCTATGCTTATAGACGTATGCCTTTTGGTTTATGCAATGCACCTGCTACCTTTCAAAGATGTATGACTGCTATATTCTCTGATTGTTAATGAAGGTATTTTCTTGGGGCATAAAATTTCTGAATGAGGTATTGAGGTGGATAAAGCTAAAGTTGATGCAATTGAGAAAATGCCATGTCCTAAAGATATTAAAGGTATTCGTAGTTTCCTTGGTCATGCTGGTTTCTATATGAGGTTTATTAAAGACTTCTCTAAAATTTCTAGGCCTCTTACTAATCTTTTACAAAAGGATGTTCCATTTGTTTTTTGATGATGACTGTGTAGAAGCCTTTGGAACATTTAAGAAAGCCTTAACTTCTGCACCTATTGTTCAACCACCTGATTGGAACTTGCCTTTTGAAATTATGTGTGATGCAAGTGATTATGTTGTTGGTGCTGTTCTAGGACAAAGAGTTGATAGGAAATTAAATGTTATCCATTATGCTAGCAAAACTCTAGACAGTGCTGATACGTCTCCAACGTATCTATAATTTTTTATCGTTCCATGCTATTATATTATCTATCTTGGATGTTTTATATGCATTTATATGCTATTTTATATTATTTTTGGGACTAATCTATTAACCTAGTGCCCAGTGCCAGTTTCTATTTTTTCCTTGTTTTTGACTTTTACAGAAAAGGAATATCAAACGGAGTCCAAACAGAATAAAACTTTACGGTGATTTTTCTTGGACCAGAAGAAACCTACGAGACTTGGAGAGGAGGCTAGAAGACCCACGAGGAGGCCACAAGCCGTAGGGGTGCGCCCCAGGGCTTGTGGGCCCCTCGGAGACCTTCCAACCCTAACTCCACCACTATAAATCCTCAAATATTCCCCCTATACTAGAGGGCACACCAAAAATACTTTTCCGCCGCCACAAGCTTCTGTTCTCATGAGATCCCATCTTGGGGCCATTCCCGGCACTCCACCGGAGGGGGATTCGATCATGGAGGGCCTCTACACCAACCTTGCTGCCCTTCCAATGATGTCTGAGTAGTTTACCACAGACCTACGGGTCCATAGCTAGTAACTAGACGGCTTCTTCTCTCTCTTTGTCTTCAATACAATGTTCTTGGAGATCTATTCGATATAATCCTCTTTTGTGGTGCGTTTGTTGAGATTCGATGAATTGTGGATTTATGATCAGATTATCTATTGTAACACCCCATTTATTAAGCTACAGCAATCACCTTCTTGATTATGCCATGTCATCATGATCAACAGTGCTTACTCATCATTAGTATCATATCTCTTTTCAAATTCAAATTCAAATGGAAATTCAAACTAAAAGTGAAAATAAAAGTTGTCCAAACCCAGAAAATAAAATGTTCATTAAATGGCAAGTAATCCAGAGACAATTCTAAAATTGAAACCAACATCTTTAAAAAATGTTTGAATGTCCAAAAATAAATAAAACAGTGGCAAAAGCAATTAATTAAATGCCTTTTTCAATTAATAAAATATCAAACTAAATTATTTGGTGACTAGACTTTTTGTGACAGTGGACTAAATTGAAATGCTAAATTAGATGCTAAGTATATGTTTTACTAAAACTAAAATAAAATGTAACTGAAATAAAACAGGAAAGAGTAAATAAAAAGAAATAAAATAAAATAAATAACAGAAAAAGAAAAAGAAAACCCCTGGCCCAACTGGGCCAGCCCAGCCCAGCCGGCGGCCCACCTCGCCCCCTATATGGCCTCCCCCAGGAGACCCCCAAACCCTAGCCCCACCCAATCCCCACTCCCTCCCTCTCCCCTCCTCTGCCCCTCTCCCCCACGATTGGATCAGGGGGGAATCGCCCCTGGCGCCGCCTCGACGACCGCGGCCCCGCCTCCCCGATGCCGCAACGCCGCCGCCCGTCTTCGCCGTCGCCGGACCCCACCCCTGCCTCGTCGCCTCGCTCCTCTCCTCCCCCTGGTTCTGGATCGGATCGGGAGAGGAGCTCCTGAGCGGCCCCGACGCGCCCGTCGCCCCCCACCGTGGCCGCCCCGGCCGGCCACTTCGCCGGACTCCCTCGAGCCTCGCCGCCCTCTTCTCTGCATCGGGGGTGAGGACCCCGTCTCCCCCTTGCCCTCTGTCGTCGCCGCCGCGCGGCCTCGCCCGTCGCCCGCTCGCGCCTCGCCTTGCCTGCGCGCTCGCCCGTTCCCGCGCTTGCCCGGCTCTACCGCCTTCCCGTAGCCACCTCGCTGCCGTCGCCGTCCGCCCGCTCGCGCCGCCCCGCCCTGGCCTCGCCCGCGCGCTCACCCGCCGCCGCCTGCGCCGCGTCTCGCCGCACGCCGCTGCCGCCTGCGCCCGTGTGCAGCTCAGCAGTCGCCGCCGCTGCGTGCCCGCGCGCGCACGCGTTTTCCCGGACGTGTCCGGCGCCCAAAACGGGCACGACCGCGGACATGTCCGGCCCTAGGCCACTGACCGAACGGGCCCACGCCCTTAAAACGTAATTAAAAAAAATTAAAATAATTGAAAATAAAATTAATAATTAGTTAATTTATTAATTAATTAGTGAATTAATTAATTTAATTAATCATGTTTAAGTTAATCTAATTAATTAGTTTGTCTAATTAAACAGTAATTAGATTAGCAAAACCATAATTAACTAAACAGTGTATGACATGTGGACCCCACTGGTCAGTTGACCAGTCAACAGTCAATGTTGACTGATGATGTCAACATGACATCACTGCTGATGCAATAATTGATTTTCTGATTTAAATAATTCCAAACGTTTATTAAAACTTTAGAAAATCTTAGAAAATATTCCGTAGCTCGGATCAAAAAACTTTGTACATGAAAGTTGCTCAGAACGACGAGACGAATTTGAATACGTGGTCTGTTCATCCGTCACACATCCCTAGCATAGCGAACATGCAACCATTCCCCTCCGGTCATCTGTCTGACAAATGTCCAGAACCGGGAAAACATTCCCGGATGGATTCCCCCTTCCTCGGTGACGTGCAACCATACGTTAGGACACCCCGGCACTGCATATTGTCATGTCGTACATTGTGTTGCTCATGTTTGCTGTGTATTTGTACTGTTTCCTCCCCCTCTTCTCTCTCGGTAGACCCTGACACCGACGTCGTCCCCTAGACCGACGCAACTCAGGAGCCCGATGCCACCATTGATGACCTTGCCCTTGCCGCCGAGCAACCAGGCAAGCCCCCCTTTGATCATCCCGATATCGCCCATTCTAATTTCTCATGCTTGCATTAGAATTGCTGCTGCTACTGCTTTACCTATTCGGATGCATAGCCTATTTATTGTAACCTGCTGTTGATAATTACCTGCTTATCCTAAACTGCTTAGTATAGGCTGAGTAGAGACCTATCAGTGACCCCACTTATCCCGACTGCCCTGCTGGATAATCCGAAGACCCAATCAACGGGATTGAAGACCTAGCCCCGGCACCGCACATCACCCCCCTTTAGTTGTAACGACACTGCAGCGTTACTATCGAGTGCCGAGGGTGATACCTCGTGTAGCACTTCAGATGTTAACTCTGTAGAGTAGTTATTTGGTCATGGTCATCGAGGGTGATTCCTCCTTCCCCACTTCCGATAACGACACTGTCGTGCAACTCATCAAGTGTGAACCCATTGAGGGTGATTCCTCCGAGTTCACCTTGTCGGATACATCAAGTAGGAATCCAACGAGGGTGATACCTCGGATTCCCCTGATGTTATGGACACACGGATACTTGGACTTTACACTGTTACTTGGAAAGGCGGGTCGACCCTGAGGGGTACCCGCGTGAGCCTAAGTGGCGAGTGTTATGGAGACGGGTTGACCTGGATGGTGCCCGAGTGATGAATATGAGGCGCGGCCGGGCATTCTTAGCCCTTGCAGCAAGTCCTTGAGATGGGGCGACGGGGTCACATCTTTCGTGAGTCTCTGCTCGTTACCGCAAGCCCTAGTCCACTAACGATTTGGATATTTGATCCGAGCAGGCCTCTGGCCTGATAGCACTAACCATCACGTGGGCATAGTATGGGCGTTCTGCATCGTATGCATCAGTCGAAAGCTCTGTCAGACGTCCAGTTTAGCATAGAGGCACGGACGGATCGGCGCCTTCCTGTAGTGTTGGTGCCTGGCTTCACCGTGTGCGCAACGACCCGGAGTGCACATGGCGATGGCCAAGACCCCTGAGCGCTTAGGATGTAGACCGGCGGGGACCTCTCTGCTGAGCTGTAGGTAGGGTTGCGGTGTATCATTTGGCCGAGGCCGGGCATGACCCAGGAAAGTGTGTCCGGCCGGAGTTAATCGAGCGTGTAGGGTAAGTTGGTGCACCCCTGCAGGGAAGAACACATCTATCGATTGCCGGTCCTACGGTAAAGGACACTCGGAGTTCTATCACGATTGACACAACTAGAACGTGAGATGATACCTGGATATATGGCTCTGGGATTGCTTCTCGCAGGGAGTCGAGAAGGGATCTCAGGACGAGGTTGATGACTGTATGGCTCTGGGATTGCTTTCTCGCATGGAGTCGAGAAAGGATCTCTGGGTGAGGTTGAGACTTAATGATACAGCTACATTATATTGTACTGTTCTACTCTCTTCTATTGCTGCAAGACCGCTGAAGATGCTAGTCTTCGATAGGACTAGGCCTTCTCTCTATTCTGGCATTTCTGCAGCCCAGTCCACATATACAGCCTTCCTTTGATAATGTTGCATATGTAGTGTAGATACTTGCTTGCTGAGTACTTCTGAGTACTCACGGTTGCTTTGCATTCTTTTTCTCCCCATATCAGTTTGTCGTGACCAGACTACGGATCCCCTGAGACAGCTGCCCTGCCGTCGATTACTACTACCACCTCGAGAGTGGTTACTTCTACGAGCTGGCCGACGACCAGGAGTAGGATCGGACGGTCCCAGGCAGGAGGCCTGCGCCTTTCGATCGTAGTGTTTTATTTTGCCCCGCCTTTCTAAGGGCCTTTCTGTTTCTCTTTTAATATCTGTACTCAAATATCTCATGCTTCCGCTGACGCTTGTATGCGAGCTTATGTATTCGAGCCCTCGAGGCCCCTGGCTTGTAATATAAAGCTTGTATGATTTTATTTATGTTTTAGAGTTGTGTTGTGATATCTTCCCGTGAGTCCTTAGGCTTGATCGTGTGCATTTGCGTGTATGATTAGTGCACGATTGAGCCGGGGGCGTCACCAGTTGGTATCAGAGCTGACTGCCTGTAGGAACCCCCCTTTTCCAACTCCTTGGCCGAAGTTGAGTCTAGTAACCGAAAACTATTTTACTAACTTGGCTGTGTGGCTTACGGGCCCACGTTGCCAATTGGGTGGTATTAGGATCTTTTACTCCTCGACCTTTACTCTGGGACTCTGATCTCTCTCCTATTCGGGTTAAAATTTTACTAACTCCAACATTAGGTTCTCGCGATCACATCCACCCGGTGTTCTGAAATTTCCCCCCTTCCTTTAAGATTGCGGGCCAGGTTCTGTTGCAGGATCCTCTTATCAAGGGCACCCTGTGTTGTCACTTGCAGATTCCTTGCTCCAAAAGTTTTCTCCGACGTGTTGTAGCCTTTGCTATGACACATTGTTGTAATCCTCACCGCGTGCTTGCGCGCCGCCTAGTTTATCTAGCTGCGAGCGTTCCCGTGCGCGTACTATCCGTTTGATTCCAACTCTGTGCATGGATTGGTATGTCTTTACCAACTACTATCCTATATCTAATGCCCTTCTTGTTCAGTACTCATGTTACATCATGAATAACTCCATTCACATGCAGTTTTTCTTGCTAAACTGCCCCTGTTGATTTGGCAGCATGGCTGACGATCCCCCACCTCCACCTTATATTGCCGAAATGATGCAGCAGTTTGAATTGAACCGTCAGGTTATGACTGGGATATTGGCTCAGTTTCCAATCCAGAATGCTCATCAACAGCCTACCCCAATAACACTGCCAGAATTCGTGCGCCTCAATCCATCCACTTTTCGCAGCTCGACTGATCCAATGGATGCTGATGATTGGCTCTACCACATTGCCTTTCAGATGAAGTCGGCCAATGTTATCCCTGACAGTTACGTCACCTATGCGACGTATCACCTGAGGGGATCAGCTGCTCAATGGTGGGAAAGCCACAAGGGTATGTTGCCTGCTGAAACAGTAACCACTTGGCAGGAATTTCAGTCAGCTTTTCGTGCACGGTACATTCCTCAAGGTCTGATGGATCAGAAGAAGCAGGAATTCCGTAAACTCACCCAGGGAATAATGACTGTGGATGAATATCAGAGAAAATTTCTTGAATTGTCCCACTATGCTGAAGATGACGTCTGCACTGACGCACGCAAGCAGGAGAAATTCCGTGAAGGACGGCGTACTAATATAAACCTTGCACTGGCAGTCCATGATTGCACAGACTTCGCAATGCTTGTCAGCAAATCTTTCCAAGTTGAAACAGCTCTGACTAAATGCCAGGAGTCGCTCAAGCGCACTCGTGATGTTGGCTCATCCTCGGGTCAGCCTGCTCAGAAATGTCGAGTCTGGATTCCACATAATGTTCATCACCGACCTGCTCCAACACCCAGGCCGTCTTATGTTGCACCTTGTCTGCCTCCACCGCCAAGACAGCTAATGATCCACGGTGGACAGTCCAATGCCGTAGCTCCTTTCCATAATGATGGTTTATGCCGCAAGTGTGGACAGCCCGGGCACCGTGCTTTCAACTGTCATTAGGGTCAGCCTCAGAATGCATCACGTCCTCCTGTTGGTCGTAGGAAGGGCCATCGGACCCATCATTCCAGGAATCGTAACGCCAGACTACCTGCTAGTCAACTTGTTCATGTCAACCAAGTCAACATGGAAGAAGCTCGACAGGACCCCAAAATTGTGATGGGCACCCTTCTAGTGAATTCAATCCCAGCTTCAGTCCTCTTTGATTCTGGGGCATCGCACTCCTTCATGTCCGAAAGTTTTGCACGAAGCCATGATATACCTTTCGAGGAGATGTCCACTCTATTAGTAATCCAGTCACCCGGGGCTAATTGGCAAACTACCATGGTAAGCCACGGTACCCACATTGTGATTGGAGGATTGATGTTCCCCGTTTCACTCATTGCTCTCAAGACCTCCAACATAGACATTATTCTGGGAATGGACTGGTTGAAGCCTCATAAAGCTTTGATTGACTGTGCCACTGAAACAGTCCACATCACACACCCTTCTGGCCAGGCAGTCAAATACTCAGCCCGAATAGCTCAGGATGCTGAGAGCCAGATATATGTTCTGAATGCATTGAATGCCTCACCTCTTGAAGGCATCGAGAACGTTCTAGTTGTTCGTGATTTTCAAGATGTTTTTCCAGAAGAACTTCCAGGAATACCGCCTGCTAGAGCTGTTGAGTTTGTCATTGACTTGAAACCAGGCACAACTCCTATTGCGAAGCGTCCTTATAAGATGCCTCCGCACCACCTTCTCGAGCTTAAGGAAGAAATCGACACGTCACTTAAGAAAGGTTTCATCCGCCCCAGTTCCTCTGCTTGGGGAGCACCTTCACTCTTCGTTAAGAAGAAGGATGGAACTAACCGATTGGTTCAGGATTATCGGCCCATTAACCAAGCTACAATCCAGAATAAATATCCACTTCCTCGGATCAATGATTTGTATGATCAACTTGCTGGATCATCGGTGTTTTCTAAACTCGACTTGAGGTTGGGTTATCATCAGATCCGTGTTCGTGAAGAGGATATTCCGAAGACTGCATTCGTTACTCGCTATGGTTCTTATGAGTACACTGTAATGTCTTTTGGCTTAACAAATGCTCCAGCAACTTTCTCCCGTCTGATGAATTACATTTTCATGGATTATCTCGACAAATTCATCTTGGTTTATCTAGATGACATTCTGGTTTTTTCGAAGAATAAAGAAGAACATGCTAAACACCTCCATCTGGTACTAGAAAGGCTCTGAGAACACCAGTTGTATGCCAAGTATTCCAAGTGTGAATTTTGGCTATCTGAAGTAACCTACCTTGGTCATGTGATTTCCAAAGATGGAATTGCTGTTAACCCAGAACGAGTTCAGGCTATTCTTGACTGGACTCCCCCGAAGAACGTCAAGCAAGTGAGAAGTTTTCTCGGCCTTGCAAGCTATTGCCGTCGATTTGTCGAGAACTTTTCCAAGAATTCTAAGCCCCTGACTGATCTGCTTCACAAGGGCGTTAAATTTGAATGGACAAAAAAATGTCAGGAAAGTTTTCAAACACTCAAAGACAAACTGACTTCTGCCCCAGTACTTGCTCCACCAGATTCTCGCAAAGACTTCGTGATTTATTGTGACGCATCCCGTGAAGGATTAGGCCGTATCCTAATGCAAGAGCATAAGGTGATTGCCTATGGCTCTCGTCAGTTGCGCCCACATGAAGAGAATTATCCGGTACATGATCTAGAACTAGCTGTTGTCATCTATGCACTACAGTTGTGGCGACATTACCTTCTCGGTAATCATTGCGAGATCTACACGGATCATAAAAGTCTGAAGTACTTGTTCACCCAGCCATCTCTAAACCTCCGTCAGCAAAGATGGATGGAGGCCATTGCGGACTATGATTTGGGTATTTCTTATACCCCTGGCAAGGCTAACGTGATGGCTGATGCCTTAAGCCGCAAGTCCTATTGCGACAACCTCATGGTTAGGCGAGCTCAACCTCGTCTTTATGAAGAACTGTGCAAGCTAAATCTGCGTAATGTTCCACAGGGCTCTCTTAATAATCTTGTGATACAACCAGATCTTGAGAAAGCTGTTAAGAATGCACAAGCTAAAGATGCTGAAATTGATCTGATGAAGAAAAATCTTCACCTAGAAAAGTACAGGGATTTCTCGCTGTCTGAAGATGGAACCTTGTATTTCAGAGACCGCATCGTGGTACCTCGCTTCGAGCTTATGACTGACAAAGTCATGAAGGAGGCACACGATACCCCGCTGTCTATTCATCCGGGTAGCACCAAGATGTATCGTGATCTCCGTCGCAGGTATTGGTGGTCTAAAATGAAGCAGGACATTGCTCGGTATGTTGTTGAATGTGATGTGTGTCGTCGCGTCAAAGCAGAACATCAGAAGCCTGCTGGAATTCTGCAACCGTTACCTATTCCTTTATGGAAATGGGATAAGGTTCAGATGGATTTCATTACAGGACTTCCCAGGTCGCAGAAGGGTCACGATGCTATTCTTGTCGTCGTCGACC
Organism: Thinopyrum elongatum; assembly: GCA_011799875.1. Lineage (NCBI taxonomy): Eukaryota > Viridiplantae > Streptophyta > Magnoliopsida > Poales > Poaceae > Thinopyrum > Thinopyrum elongatum. The sequence continues at coordinate 168,238,197 of CM022298.1, forward strand.
AACTCTCCAAAGTTGCACACTTTCTGCCTGTCAAGGAGACTATCACTGCGAGTCAGTTAGCAGAGTTATATATCTCCAGAGTTGTTTCACTCCACGGCATTCCGAAGGAGATCAGTTCGGACCGTGGCGGACTTTTCACCTCAAAGTTTTGGGAAAGTTTCCAAGAAGCTATGGGAACTCATATTACCTGGAGTTCAGCTTATCACCCTCAATCCCAAGGCCAAGTCGAGCGAGTCAATCAGGTTCTTGAAGATATGCTGCGAGCTTGTGTCATATCGTTCGGTAAGAAGTGGGAAGAATCTCTTCCATATGCTGAGTTCTCTTATAACAACAGCTATCAAGCCAGCTTGAAAATGGCCCCCTTCGAAGTACTCTATGGACGTAAGTGTTGAACCCCTCTGAATTGGTCAGAAACTGGGGAACGACCGCTCGTGGGTCCGGATATTATTCAACACGCCGAAGAACAAGTCCGTATCGTTCGAGAAAACCTCAAGGCGGCTCAGGACCGCCAGAAGAGCAACTATGATCGCAAACGATGGGGTTTGACTTATCAACCCGGTGATCAAGATTATCTGCGTGTCACTCCTATGAAGGGCACTCACCGTTTTGGAATCAAGGGCAAGCTAGCTCCGCGCTACATTGGTCCTTTCCGCATTATTGCTAAACGTGGTCAGGTGGCGTATAAATTGGAGTTGCCGCCGCAATTCTCTCATATCCACGACGTCTTCCATGTGTCGCAACTTCGTAAATGCTTCAAGGAATCTTCGCACCGCGCAGTGGATCACGAGATGCTCGAATTGCAAGATGATCTATCTTATAAGGAGCATCCGATCAGCATTCTCGATGAAGCTGAACGTCGGACCCGTCAAAGGGTTACCAAGTTCCTCAAAGTGCAGTGGTCAAATCATACAGAAGATGAAGCCACTTGGGAACGCGAGGATAATCTTCGTGCGGAATACCCCGAACTTTTTCCTTCTACCTCTTAATTCTTGGGACGAGAATTTTTGTTAGTGGAGGAGATTTGTAACACCCCATGTATTAAGCTATAGTAATCACCTTCTTGATTATGCCATGTCATCATGATCAACAGTGCTTACCCATCATTAGTATCATATCTCTTTTCAAATTCAAATTCAAATGGAAATTCAAACTAAAAGTGAAAATAAAAGTTGTCCAAACCCAGAAACTAAAATGTTCATTAAATGGCAAGTAATCCAGAGACAATTCTAAAATTGAAACCAACATCTTTAAAAAATGTTTGAATGTCCTAAAATAAATAAAACAGTGGCAAAAACAATTAATTAAATGCCTTTTTCAATTAATAAAATATCAAACTAAATTATTTGGTGACTAGACTTTTTGTGACAGTGGACTAAATTGAAATGCTAAATTAGATGCTAAGTATATGTTTTACTAAAACTAAAATAAACTGTAACTGAAATAAAACAGGAAAGAATAAATAAAAAGAAAACAAATAAAATAAATAACAGAAAAAGAAAAACAAAACCCCTGGCCCAACTGGGCCAGCCCAGCCCAGCCGGCGGCCCACCTCGCCCCCTATATGGCCTCCCCCAGGAGACCCCCAAACCCTAGCCCCCACCGATTCCCCACTCCCTCCTCGCCCCTCCTCTGCCCCCCCCCCCCCCGATTGGATCAGGGGGGAATTGCCCCTGGCGCCGCCCCGACGACCGCGGCCCTGCCTTCCCGACGCCGCAACGTTGCCGTCCGTCTTCACCGTCGCCGGACCCCGCCCCTGCCTCGTCGCCTCGCTCCTCTCCTCCCCCTGGTTCTGGATCGGATCGGGAGAGGAGCTCCCGACCGGCCCCGACGCGCCCGTCGCCCTCCCACCGTGGCCGCCCCGGCCGGCCACTTCGCCGGACTCCCTCGAGCCTCGCCGCCCTCTTCTCTGCATCGGGGGTGAGGACCCCGTCTCCCCCTTGCCCTCTATCGTCGCCGCCGCGCGGCCTCGCCCGTCCGTCGGCGCCTTTTCCCTCACGCTCGCCCGTCGCCCGCTCGCGCCTCGCCTTGCCTGCGCGCTTGCCCGCTCCCGCACTCACCCGCCTCTGCCGCCTTCCCGCAGCCACCTCGCTGCCGCCGCCGTCCGCCCGCTCGCGTCGCCCCGCGCTGGCCTCGCCCGCGCGTTCGCCCGCCGCCGCCTGCGCCGCGTCTCGCCGTGCGCCGCTGCCGCCTGCGCCCATGCGCGGCTCGCAGTCGCCGCCGCTGTGTGCCCGCGCGCGCGCACGCGTTTGCCCGGACTTGTCCGGCGCCCAAAACGGACACGACCGCGGACATGTCGGCCCTAGGCCACTGACCGAACGGGCTCACACCCTTAAAACGTAATTAAAAAATAAAATAATTGAAAATAAAATTAATAATTAGTTAATTAATTAATTAATTAGTGAATTAATTAATTTAATTAATCCTGTTTAAGTTAATCTAATTAATTAGTTAGTCTAATTAAACAGTAATTAGATTAGCAAAACCATAATTAACTAAACAGTGTATGACATGTGGACCCCACTGGTCAGTTGACCAGTCAACAGTCAATGTTGACTGATGATGTCAGCATGACATCACTGCTGATGCAATAATTGATTTTCTGATTTAAATAATTCCAAACGTTTATTAAAACTTTAGAAAATCTTAGAAAATAAACCGTAGCTCGGATCGAAGAACTTTGTACATGAAACTTGCTCAGAACAACGAGACGAATTCAAAAACGCAGTCCGTTCATCCGTCACGCATCCCTAGCATAGCGAACATGCAACCTTTCCCCTCCGGTCATCTGCCTGACAAATGTCCGGAACCGGGAAAACATTCCCGGATGGATTCCCCCTTCCTCGATGACGTGCAACCATACGTTAGGACACCCCGGCACTGCATATTGTCATATCGTACATTGTGTTGCTCATGTTTGCTGTGTATTTATACTGTTTCCTCCCCCTCTTCTCTCTCGGTAGACCCTAACACCGATGTCGTCCCCGAGACCGACGCAACTCAGGAGCCCGACGCCACCATTGACGACCTTGCCCTTGCCGCCGAGCAACCAGGCAAGCCCCCCCTTTGATCATCCCGATATCGCCCATTCTAATTTCTCATGCTTGCATTAGAATTGCTGCTGCTACTGCTTTACCTATTCGGATGCATAGCCTGTTTATTGTAACCTGCTATTGATAATTACCTGCTTATCCTAAACTGCTTAGTATAGGCTGAGTAGAGACCTATCAGTGACCCCACTTATCCCGACTGCCTCGCTGGATAATCCGAAGACCCAATCAACAGGATTGAAGACCAGACCCCGGCACCGCACATCACCCCCTTTAGTTGTAACAACACTGCAGCGTTACTATCGAGTGCCGAGGGTGATACCTCGTGTAGCACTTCAGATGTTAACTCTGTAGAGTAGTTATTTGGTCGTGGTCATCGAGGGTGATTCCTCCTTCCCCACTTCCGATAACGACGCTGTCGTGCAACTCATCAAGTGTGAACCCATCGAGGGTGATTCCTCCGAGTTCACCTTGTCGGATACATCGAGTAGGAATCCAACGAGGGTGATACCTCGGATTCCCCTGATGTTATGGACACACGTATACTTGGACTTTACACTGTTACTTGGAAAGGCGGGTCGACCCTGAGGGGTACCCGCGTGAGCCTAAGTGGCGAGTGTTGTGGAGACGGGTTGACCTGGATGGTGCCCGAGTGATGAATACGAGGCGCGGCCGGGCATTCTTAGCCCTTGCAGCAAGTCCTTGAGACGGGGCGACGGGGTCACATCTTTCGTGAGTCTCTGCTCGTTACCGCAAGCCCTAGTCCACTAACGATTTGGATATTTGATCCGAGCAGGCCTCTGGCCTGATAGCACTAACCATCACGTGGGCATAGTATGGGCGTTCTGCATTGTATGCATCAGCCGAAAGCTCTGTCAGACGTCAAGTTCAGCATAGCGGCACGGACGGACCGGCGCCTTCCTGTAGTGTTGGTGCCTGGCTTCACCGTGTGCGCAACGACCCGGAGTGCACAGGGCGATGGCCAAGACCCCTGAGCGCTTAGGATGTAGACCGGCGGGGACCTCTCTGCTGAGCTGTAGGTAGGGTTGCGGTGTATCATTTGGCCGAGGCCGGGCATGACCCAGGAAAGTGTGTCCGGCCGGAGTTAATCGAGCATGTTGGGTAAGTTGGTGCACCCCTGTAGGGAAGAACACATCTATCGATAGCCGGTCCTACGGTAAAGGACACTCGGAGTTGTATCACGATCGACACAACTAGAACGTGAGATGATACCTGGATATATGGCTCTGGGATTGCTTCTCGCAGGGAGTCGAGAAGGGATCTTAGGACGAGGTTGATGACTGTATGGCTCTGGGATTGCTTTCTCGCAGGGAGTCAAGAAAGGATCTCTGGGTGAGGTTGAGACTTAATGATACTGCTACATTATATTGTACTGTTCTACTCTCTTCTATTGCTGCAAGACCGCTGAAGATGCTAGTCTTCGATAGGACTAGGCCTTCTCTCTATTCTGGCACTTCTGCAGCCCAGTCCACATATACAGCCTTCCTTTGATAATGTTGCATATGTAGTGTAGATCCTTGCTTGCTGAGTACTTCTGAGTACTCATGGTTGCATTGCTTTCTTTTTCTCCCCATATCAGTTTGTCGTGACCAGATGACGGAGCCCCTGAGACAGCTGCCCCGCCGTCAATTACTACAACCACCTCGAGAGTGGTTACTTCTATGAGCTGGCCGACGACCAGGAGTAAGATCGGAGGGTCCCAGGCAGGAGGCCTGCGCCTTTCGATCATAGTGTTTTATTTTGCCCCGCCTTTCTAAGGGCCTTTCTGTTTCTCTTTTAATATCTGTACTCAGATATCTGATGCTTCCGCTGACGCTTGTATGCTAGTTTATGTATTCGAGCCCTCGAGGCCCCTGGCTTGTAATATAAAGCTTGTATGATTTTATTTATGTTTTAGAGTTGTGTTGTGATATCTTCCCGTGGGTCCTTAGGCTTGATCGTGTGCATTTGCGTGTATGATTAGTGCACGATTGAGCCGGGGGCGTCACATCTATGAATATTATTTGAGTCTTCTCTGATCTCTTTTATGCATGATTAAGATATCTTTGTATTTCTCTTTGAATTATCGGTTTGGTTTGGCCAACTAGATTGGTTTTTCTTGCAACGGGAGAGGTGCTTAGTTTTGTGTTCAATATTGCGGTGTCCTCTCCCAGTAACAGAAGGGGCAGCGAGGCACGTATTGTATTGTTGCCATCAAGGATAAAAATATGGGGTTTAAATCATATTGCTTGAGTTTATCCATCTACATCATGTCATCTTACTTAAGGCGTTACTCTATTCTTATGAACTTAATACTCTAGATGCAGGTAGGAGTCGGTCGATGTGTGGAGTAATAGTAGTAGATGCAGGCAGGAGTCGGTCTACTTGTCACAGACGTGATGCCTATATTCATGATCATTTCCTTAGATGTCTTCGTAATTATGCGCTTTTCTATCAATTGCTCAATAGTAATTTGTTTACCCACCGTATGCTTTCTTCGAGAGAAAAGCCTCTAGTGAAACCTATGGCCCCCGGGTCTATTTTCCATCATATATTTTCAGATCTATAAACCAAAAAACCCAAAAATACCTTGTTGCAATTTATTTATATTTACTTTAGTTTGCCTTTTTATTTATCTTTTATACCTATCTCTTTTAGATCTCACTCTTGTTCATGACCGTGAAGGGATTGACAACCCCTTTTTCGCGTTGTGTGCAAGTGTTTGTTAGTTTGTGCAGGTGCATATATTGGAGACTTGCTTGTGCCTCCTACTGGATTGATACCTTGGTTCTTAACTGAGGGAAATACTTATCTCTACTTTGCTGCATCACCCTTTCTTCTTCAAGGGAAAAATCAACGCAAGCTCAAGAAGTAGCAGGAAGAATTTCTGGCGTCGTTGCCGGGGAGGTTCTACAGCAAGCCTACCAAGTACCCTGCATAAACTCTTATCTCTTGCACTTACATTATTTGCCATTTGCCTCTCGTTTTCCTCTCCCCCACTTCTAAAATGTTTTCAGAAAAAAACAAAAATATTTACCTTTTTATTCGCCTTCTTTCTGTTCGTCTTTTCGTTTGCCTTTATGTCTTACTTGGTATGTTTGCTCGTTCGCTTTGTATAATTGTGTGTTTATTGAAAATTAGGAAGCAAAAAGTTTATGAATCCTCATCCACTTGCTAATCTTTTTAAATGATCCAATTATGATGAACCAATTGCTAGTGAGTTGAGTGCACTAGATTATCTTTCTGGAGTTTTGCTTGAAATTGGTGAATCTGAAAATTGTGATGAAATTTATGAAGTGATTCACGATAGCTCCTTGAATGAAAAGCATGATTGTAATTATGTTATTATAAATTCTATTAATGTCAATTGTTCTAATAATATGCAAAATCCTAAGCTTGGGGATGCTAATTTTGCTATGTCCATTTCTTATTGTAATGATCATGATTGGGGTGATTCTTCTTATGATCTTGAAAATTTATTTAAGCCTCATGATAAATATGTTTGCAATAATATTGAAAGTGGGTTTGGAAGAGTGTCAACTCTAGGTAATAATGATCCCACTACTTTGGAGAATGATCAATCTTATGAATTTTTTGATAAAAGTGGGCTTGGAGAAGTCATGACTTTATTTGGTGATAATCCCACTATTTTGGAAGAGTGTCAACTTTGCATGCATGTGGATCATGTAGAGAAAATTTTATGTGATAGCTATATTGTTGAATTTGATTATGATCCTACATGTAATTATAATGAGAGAGGAAAATATGGTTGTAGAAATTTTCATTTCACTAAATTACCTCTCGTTATGTTGAGATTGCCATTGTTTCTTTCTTCTTCCTTGCATATGCTAGTTTTTGCGTGTCTTGATAATTTGTTTGCTTATAAAATGCCTATGCGTTGGAAGTACCTTAGACTTAAAATTGTTTTTCACATACCACATGATGCTCTCTTCATGTTTCAATTGCTATCTTTCATGTGAGCATCATTAAAATTATCAATGCCTAGCTAAGAGGCTTTAAAGAAAAGCGCTTGTTGGGAGACAACCCAATATTTTTATTTTATGTTTTATAAGTATTCACATTATTACCTCTGTAGTAATTGTTTTTTAGTGTTTTAATTAGTGTTTGAGCCAAGTAAGACCTTTGGGATGGTCTATGGTGATAGTTGATTTGATCTTGCTGAAATACAGAAACTTTTGTGCTCATTGACAGAATTTTAGAAAATCACAGAAACGTGATTTTGATCTGAATTTTTTTTTAAAATATTGATATACAAATTTTCCAGGTTTTCCTAATTTTTTAGAATTTTTGGAGTTACATAAGTATACGAAATCTCCAGATTACTACAGACTGTTCTGTTTTTTACAGATTCTATATTCTATGTGTTGTTTGCTTATTTTGATGAATCTATGGGTAGTATCGGGGGGTATGAACCATGAAGAAGTTGGAATACAGTAGATATAATACCAATATAAATTTAGAATGATTTCACAACAGTACCAAAAGTGGTGGTTTATTTTATTATACTAACGGATCTTACGAGTTTTCTGTTGAGTTTTGTGTTGTGAAGTTTTCAAGTTTTGGGTGAAGTTTTGATGGACAATGGAATAAGGAGTGGCAAGAGACAAAGCTTGGGGATTCCCAAGGCACCCCAAGGTAATATTCAAGGACAACCAAGCATCTAAGCTTGGGGATGCCCCGAATGGCATCCCCTCTTTTGTCTTCAATCCATCGGTAAATTTACTTGAGGCTATATTTTTATTCACCACATGATTTGTGTTTTGCTTGGAGCGTCTTGTATGATATGAGTCTTTAATTTTTAGTTTGCCACAATCATCCTTGATGTACACATCTTTTGAGAGGGACACACATTAATCGTGAATTTATTAGAATACTCTATGTGCTTCACTTATATCTTTTGAGCTAGGTAGTTGCTCTAGTGCTTCACATATATCTTTTTAGAGCACGGCGGTGGTTTTATTTTATAGAAATTGATGAACTCTCATGCTTCACTTATATTATTTTGAGAGTCTTGAAAACATCATGGTAATTTTCTTAGGTTATGAATTTAGTCCTAATATGATGGGCATCCAAGAGGGATATAATAAAAACTTTCATATAAGAGCATTGAATAATATGAGAGGTTCGATTCCTTGCATTTTTTTTTGAGATATGAAGATGGTGGTATTAGAGTCATGCTAGTGAGTAATTTTGGATTGGTAGAAATACTTGTGTTAAAGTTTGTGATTCCCGAAGCATGAACGTATGGTGAACCATTATGTGATGAAGTCGGAGCATGATTTATTTTTTGATTGTCTTCCTTATGAGTGGCGGTCGGGGATGAGTGATGGTCTTTTCCTACCAATCTATCCCCCTAGGAGCATGAGTATTAGTACTTTGTTTTGATGGCTAATAAATTTTTGCAATAAGTATATGAGTTCTTTATGACTAATGTTGAGTCCATGAATTATATGCACTCTCACCCTTCCACCATTGCTAGCCTCTCTAGTACCGCGCAACTTTCACCGGTGCATTAAAACCACCATATACCCTTCCTCAAAACGGCCACCATACCTACCTATTATGGCATTTCCATAGCCATTCCGAGATATATTGCCATGCAACTTCCATCGTTTTGTTTATTATGACACATACCATCATTGTCATATTGCTTTGCATGATCATGTAGATCTTTGCACATCCCGGTACACCGCCGGAGGCATTCATATAGAGTCATATTTTGTTCTCGTATCGAGTTGTAATTCTTGAGTTGTAAGTAAATAAAATTGTGATGATCATTATTAGAACATTGTCCCATGTGAGGAAAGGATGATGGAAGCTATGATTCCCTCACAAGTTGGGATGAGATTCCGGACTTTAAAAAATAATAAAAGAGGCCAAAGAAGCCCAAAATAAAATAAAAGTGGCTAAAGAAGCCCAAAAAAAATGAGAGAAAAGAGAGAAGGGACAATGTTACTATCCTTTTTCCACACTTGTGCTTCGAAGTAGCACCATGTTCTTCATTATAGAGAGTCTCCTATTTTGTCACTTTCGTATACTAGTGGGAATTTTTTGTTATATAACTTGGCTTGTATATTCCAATGATGGGCTTCCTCAAATTTCCCTAGGTCTTCGTGAGCAAGCAAGTTGGATGCACACCCACTTAGTTTCTTTTTGAGCTTTCATAAACTTATAGATCTAGTGCATCCGTTGCATGTCAATCCCTTCTCACTTGCATCGATATCAATTGATGGGCATCTCCATAGCCCATTAATTTGCCTAGTTGATGTGAGACTTTCTCCCTTTTTGTCTTCTCCTCACAACCTCCACCATACTCTATTCCACCTATAGTGCTATATCCATGGCTCACGCTCATGTATTGCGTGAAAGTTGAAAAAGCTTGAGAACATTAAAGGTACAAAACAATTTCTTGGCTTGTCATCGGGGTTGTGCATGATGAAATATTTTGTGTGATGAAGATGGAGCATAGCAAGACTATATGATTTTGTAGGGATAACTTTCTTTGGCCATGTTATTTTGAGAAGACATGATTGCTTTATTAGTATGCTTGAAGTATTATTGTTTTTATGTCAATATTAAACTTTTGTTTTGAATCTTATGGATCTGAACATTCATGCCACAATAAAGAAAATCACACTAATAAATATGTTAGGTAGCATTCCACATCAAAAATTCTACTTTTATCATTTACCTACTCGAGGACGAGTAGGAATTAAGCTTGGGGATGCTTGATACGTCTCCAACATATCTGTAATTTTTTATCATTCCATGCTATTATATTATCTATCTTGGATGTTTTATATGCATTTATATGCTATTTTATATTATTTTTGGGACTAACCTATTAACCTAGTGCCCAGTGCCAGTGCCAGTTTCTGTTTTTTCCTTGTTTCTGACTTTTACAGAAAAGGAATATCAAACGGAGTCCAAATGGAATAAAACTTTACGATGATTTTTCTTGGACCAAAAGAAACCTACGAGACTTGGAGAGGAGGATAGAAGACCCACGAGGAGGCCACAAGCCGTAGGGGCGCGCCCCTAGGGCTTGTGGGCCCCTCGGAGACCTTCCAACCCTAACTCCGCCACTATAAATCCTCAAATATTCCCCCTATATAAGAGGGCACACCAAAAATACTTTTCCGCCGCCGCAAGCTTCTGTTCTCGTGAGATCCCATCTTGGGGCCTTTTCCGGCACTTCGTCGGGGGGGGGGGGGATTCGATCATGGAGGGCCTCTACACCAACCTTGCTGCCCTTCCGATGATGTGTGAGTAGTTTACCACAGACCTACGGGTCCATGTAGCTAGATGGCTTCTTCTCTCTCTTTGCTCTTCAATACAATGTTCTTGGAGATCTATTCGATGTCATCTTATTTTGCGGTGCGTTTGTTGAGATTCGATGAATTGTGGATTTATGATCAGATTATCTATGAATATTATTTGAGTCTTCTCTGAACTCTTTTATGCATGATTAAGATATCTTTGTATTTCTCTTTGAATTATCGGTTTGGTTTGGCCAACTAGATTGGTTTTTCTTGCAACGGGAGAGCTGCTTAGTTTTGTGTTCAATCTTGCAATGTCCTCTCCCAGTGATAGAAGGGGCAGCGAGGCACGTATTGTATTGTTGCCATCAAGGATAAAAAGATGGGGTTTATATCATATTGCTTGAGTTTATCCATCTACATCATGTCATCTTACTTAAGGCATTACTCTATTCTTATGAACTTAATACTCTAGATGCAGGCAGGAGTCGGTCGATGTGTGTAGTCATAGTAGTAGATGCAGGCAGGAGTCGGTCTACTTGTCATGGGCGTGATGCCTATATTCATGATCATTGCCTTAGATGTCTTCATAATTATGCGTTTTTCTATTAATTGCTCAACAGTAATTTGTTTACCCACCGTATGCTTTCTTCGAGAGAGAAGCCTCTAGTGAAACCTATGGCCCCCGGGTCTATTTTCCATCATATATTTTCAGATCTATAAACCAAAAAACCCAAAAATACCTTGCTGCAATTTATTTATATTTACTTTAGTTTGCCTTTTTATTTATCTTTTATACCTATCTCTTTTAGATCTCACTCTTGTTCGTGACCGTGAAGGGATTGACAACCCCTTTTTCGCGTTGTGTGCAAGTGTTTGTTAGTTTGTGCAGGTGCATATATTGGAGACTTGCTTGTGCCTCCTACTGGATTGATACCTTGGTTCTTAACTGAGGGAAATACTTATCTCTACTTTGCTGCATCACCCTTTCCTCTTCAAGGGAAAAATCAACGCAAGCTCAAGAAGTAGCAAGTGCCCAAAGAAATAATGCTACTACTGAAAAAGCATTTTTAGAGTTGTGTTTGCTTGTGATAAATTCAGATCTTACATTGTTGATTCCAAAGTAATTGTTCACACTGATCATGCCGCTATAAAATATCTTACGGAAAAGAAAGATGCTAAACCTAGACTCATTAGGTGGGTTCTCTTGCCACAAAAATTTGATTTACATATTACTGATAGGAAAGGAGCTGAGAACCCCGTAGCAGATAACTTGTCTAGGTTAGAAAATATTCTTGATGACCCACTACCTATTGATGATAGTTTTCCTGATGAACAACTAGCTGCAATAAATGTTTCTCAAAATACTCCTTGGTATGCTGACTATGCTAATTATATTGTTGCTAAATATATACCACCTAGTTTCACATACCAACAAAAGAAAAAATTCTACTATGATTTAAGACATTACTTTTGGGATGACCCACATCTTTATAAAGAAGGAGTAGATGGTATTATTAGACGTTGTGTACCTGAGCATGATCAGGAACAAATCCTACAAAAATGTCACTCCGAAGCCTATGGAGGACATCATGCGGGAGATAGAACTGCTCACAAGGTATTGCAATCTGGGTTTTATTGGCCTACTCTTTTCAAGGATGCCCGTAAGTTTGTTTTATCTTGTGATGAATGCCAGAGAATTGGTAATATCGGTAAGCGTCAGGAAACGCCTATGAATTACTCCCTTGTTGTTGAACCATTTGATGTTTGGGGTTTTGATTATATAGGACCTTTTCCTTCCTCTAATGGGTACACTCATATTTTGGTTGCTGTTGATTATGTTACTAAGTGGTAGAAGCTATTCCAACTAGTAGTGCTGATCATAACACTTCTATTAAAATGCTTAAAATAGTTATTTTCCCAAGGTTTGGAGTCCTTGGATATTTAATGACCGATAGTGGTTCACACTTTATTCATGGCGCTTTCCGTAAAATGCTTGCTAAATATGATGTTAACCATAGAATTGCATCACCCTATCATCCTCAATCTAGTGATCAAGTTGAACTTAGAAATAGAGAAATAAAGTTAATATTCCAAAAAACTGTCAATAGGTCCCGAAAGAATTGGTCTGAGAAATTAGATGATGCACTTTGGGCCTACAGAACAGCTTATAAAAATCCTATGGGTATGTATCCATATAAAATGGTTTATGGAAAAGCTTGTCATTTGCCTCTTGAGTTAGAACATAAAGCATATTGGGCAATTAAAGAACTCAACTATGATTTCAAACTTGCCGGTGAAAAGAGGTTATTTGATATTTAGCTCACTGGATGAATGGAGAACCCAAGATTATGAAAATGCCAAACTATTCAAAGAAAAATTTAAAAGATGGCATGACAAAAGAATCCAAAAGCGAGAATTCAAAGTTGGAGAATATGTTCTTTTGTACAACTCTCGTTTTAGATTCTTTGCAGGAAAATTTCTTTCCAAATGGGAAGGATCATATATTATCGAGGAAGTTTATCGCTCTGGAGCTACCAACACTAATAATGCCGAAGGTACTAACCCAAAGGTGGTCAATGGACAAAGAATTAAACACTATATCTCAGGTACGCCTATTAATGTTGAAAGCAATATTATCCAAACCATGACACCGGAGGAACACATAAAAGAAACCTTCCAGAACACTCCAGAATCCTGAAAAAGAGGAGGTACGTGATACGGTAAGTAAACGAACTCCGAAAAACCCGCAAAAATATTTTCTGTCAGTTTTGGAATATTAGAAAAATTAGGAAAATGAGAAACAACCAGGAAGGCAACCGAGGTGGGCATGATACACCAGGGCGCGCCTGCCCTTCCTGGCACGCCCAGGTGGGTTGTGCCCCCATCGGGAACGTTCCTGACTCCGTTTTCCTTCCGTTTGCTTGTTTACCAAGATAAAAAATCTTTATATACCCCCCGAATGTATTGACCATCGCATCGCGGAGAAATCCTCTATTCTTGTTTCTTGCTGTTTTTCTAGCAGATCTGAAAATATGTCGTCTCAAGATTCAGCTGGAGAGAGCTATGTTGCAGACTATATCGCAGACCCCAAGGTCTATGGGGATGTGGAGCGTCACGGCTGGACCACGGAGGAAGAAGAAGATTATGACTTGAAGGGAATGGAAGAGACGAGATCTGATGAAGACGAAGTCCCACTACCTTAACCTAGGGACATGCACATGGAATTCAAGAAGTCAAGTCTCCCTAATAAAGCAAAGAAACCTAGGATCCAGTTTATCCCTTTTCATCTTCTACAGGAAAACAAGCAGGCATTATGCAAAAAGATATTAGAGCTTGAGCAGGAGATCGATGGCTTGAAGGAGGAAATTTTCATCCTCAAGCATAAACTGAGGAAGAAGAAAACCACTACCTCATCACCACCACCATCATCATCTTCCCCACCAAAGGAGACTTGAGTACATGGGTATGGGCACTCCCCTTGGCTTTTGCCAAGCTTGGGGGAGATGCCCCGGTATCGTATCACCATCACTTTTATTGCCTTTACCTATTTTAGTTCGATCTTTAGTTATATCATGAATTAGTTGAATAAAAATTTAGCATGATCTATCTATCTATGTAATCGAGTTAGAGTTATATAATAAAGTTAGTTTGAGTCTTTGCTTCTTTACTTTTATGTTGCAACCAAATAAAAGGAAATAAATAAATAAAGATCATATGCTACTCTTATGGTAGGTAATGACATCACATAAGGAAAAGTATAAGTGGTAAAATTTATTGGAGATTGACAAACATAGCATTGGTCAATGATGCAACTCATGAAAGAATTAATAAGGGAAGAGAAGATTCGCATGCAAATACACTATCTTGGACATCTTTTATGATTGTGAGCCCCCATTAAATATTATATGTCAAAATTGTTGACGTTCGACAAAAAAAAACACTTCCGTGATGATACGTGTTTGTCACAGTAGGTCACATTTTCTGTCATGCATGTACATCCATGACGATTTTATGACAGAATCAAGATAGTCATACCTGTGCTGTCGTAGAAGTGTTCCATGACATTACCAAAATTATCATCACGGAAGTGTCCACTTCCATGACGATAAATGGCGCGTCTTGGAAGCGCTTTCGTCAAGGGTAACCGACACGTGGCATCCACCGTAACGGGTCGCCGTTAAGCTATCGGGTTTCGGTTTGGATCCGATAACCCGTTAACATCCCGTACCAATGTGGATTTTCCATGTGTAAAATTCTCATTCGCCGGCGGATCCACGTGTCGGCCCAGCGTTGTGACAGTTGTCATCTAGCGAATGGACGGGACGCGCCTATGATACGTCAACACATGGCTCGGCCCAACAGTGGCCCATTCAGGTCAAAAGGCCGGCCCATTTGACCTGGTCAAAAGGTAACGGCCGGCCCACTTAAAGCCTGTTAGCGGCCTGTTCGCATATAGCGCATTTATAGCCCGCTAACTCACAGCCCATTATGGCCTATCCGAATTAGGTCCAGTAGCGTCATCTGGGCCGTCCAATATGATTCCAGCCCGGTGTAACTTCCGGCCCATGTATGGCCCATGACATCTTTCGGCCCATATGAGGCCCTTTGTAACTCTTGGCCCATTAAAGGCCCGTGGTGAAACTGGCCCATAATGAACAATGTAACGCATTATACCCATTAACGACCCATTATTCCATTGGGCCGTTTCCAGCCCGTGTTATCTTTCGGCCTTCTTAGGGCCCATTTATTCTTGGGCTGATTTGCAGCATTCGATTACTTACGGTCCGTTACTAGCTGATACGTCTCCAACGTATCTATAATTTTTTATTGTTCCATGCTATTATATTATCTGTTTTGGATGTTTTATATGCATTATTATGCTATTTTATATTATTTTTGGGACTAACCTATTAACCTAGAGCACAGTGCCAGTTTCTGTTTTTTCCTTGTTTTTGAGTTTCGCAGAAAAGGAATACCAAACGGAGTCCAAACGGAATAAAACCTTCGCGATGATTTTTCTTGGACCAGAAGACACCTATGGGACTTGGACTCCAAGTCAGAAGACCTTGGATTAGACGACAAGCCACAGGGGCGCGCCCTAGGGGGGGGGGGCGCCCCATGCCTTGTGGCCTACTCCAACACCCCCTAACCTAGATCTTCGTCCTATATATTCACATATATCCCCAAACCACCAGAAACATCCACGAAAACACTTTTCCACCGCCGCAACCTTCTGTACCCGTGAGATCCTATCTAGGGGCCTTTTTCGGCATCTTGCCGGAGGGG
Source organism: Thinopyrum elongatum (assembly GCA_011799875.1). NCBI lineage: Eukaryota > Viridiplantae > Streptophyta > Magnoliopsida > Poales > Poaceae > Thinopyrum > Thinopyrum elongatum. The sequence continues at coordinate 168,253,813 of CM022298.1, forward strand.
GATTCGATCATGGAGGGCTTCTACATCAACTCTATTGCCCTTTTGATGAAGCGTGAGTAGTTTACCTCAGACCTACGGGTCCATAGCTAGTAGCTAGATGGCTTCTTCTCTCTCTTTGATTCTCAATACCACGTTCTCCTCGATGTTCTTGGAGATCTACCCAATGTAATCTTCTTTTGCGGTGTGTTTGTCGAGATCCGATGAATTGTGGATTTATGATCAGCTTATCTATGAATATTATTTGAATCTTCTCTGAATTCTTATATGCATGATTTGATATCTTTGTAATTCTCTTTGAATTATTGGTTTGGTTTGGCCAACTATATTGGTTTTTCTTGCAATGGGAGAAGTGCTTAGCTTTGGGTTCAATCTTGCGGTGTCCTTTCCCAGTGACAGTAGGGGCAGCAAGGCACATATTGTATTGTTGCCATCGAGGATAAAAAGATGGGGTTTTCATCATATTGCTTGAGTTAATTCCTCTACATCATGTCATCTTACTTAATACGTTACTCTGTTCTTCATGAACTTAATACTCTAGATGCAGGCAGGAGTCGGTCGATGTGTAGAGTAATAGTAGTAGATGTAGAATTGTTTCGGTCTGCTTGACACGGACGTGATGCCTATATTTCATAATAATTGCCTTAGATATCGTCATAACTTTGCACTTTTCTATCAATTGCTCAACAGTAATTTGTTCACACACCGTATTATTTGCTATCTTGAGAGAAGCCTCTAGTGAAACCTATGGCCCCCGGGTCTATTTTCCATCATATAAGTTTCTGATCTACTATTTTGCAATCTTTTACTTTCAGATCTATAAACCAAAAAACCCAAAAATATTTACTTTATCTTTTGTTTAGTTTTATCTATCTATATCAGATCTCACTTTTGCAAGTGACCATGAAGGGATTGCCTACCCCTTTATCGCGTTGGGTGCAAGTGTTTGATTGTTTGTGCAGGTATTAGGTGATTTGTGCGTCGTCTCCTACTGGATTGATACCTTGGTTCTCTAACTGAGGGAAATACTTATCTCTACTTTGCTGCATCACCCTTTCCTCTTCAAGGGAAAAACCAGCGCAAGCTCATGAAGTAGCAGGAAGAATTTCTGGTGCCGTTGCCGGGGAGATCTACGCCAAGTCAAGACATACCAAGTACCCATCATAAACTCTCATCTCTTGCATTACATTATTCGCCATTTGCCTCTCATTTTCCTCTCCCCCACTTCTAACACAATTTTCGAAAAAAATTGCCTTTTTATTCGCCCTTCTTCCGTTCGATCTTTTGTTTGCTTGTGTTACCATGTGCCTTCTTTTTGCTTGCATCTTCGCTTGCTAAAAGTTTATGGATCCTCATCCACTTGCTAATCTTTTTAAGAGATCCAATTATGATGAACTAATTTTGAGTGATTTGAGGGCACTAGATTATCTTTATGAAGTTTTGCTTGAAATTTGTGAATCTGAAAATTGTGATGAAGTGTTAAAAGAAGAAATCTATGAAGTAATTCACGATAGCTCCTTGGATGAAAAGCACGATTACAATGGTTCTACTATAAATTCTATTAATATCAGTTGTGCTAATGATATGCAAAACCCTAAGCTTGGGGATGCTAGTTTTGCTATGTCTGGTACTTGTTGCAATGATCATGATTGGGGTGATTTTTCTTATGATCTTGAAAATTTATTTAAGCCTCATGATGAATATGTTTGCAATAATATTGAAAGTGGGTTTGAAAGAGTATCAACTCTAGGTAATATGGATCCCACTACTTTGGAGTATGATCAATCTTATGAAATTTTTGACAAAAGTGGGTTTGGAGAGGTCGTGACTTTAGTTAATGTTAATCCCACTATCTTGGAAGAGTGTCAACTTTGTATGCATGTGGATCATCTAGAGAATATGTTATGTGATAGCTATATTGTTGAATTTGAATATGATCCCACATGTAATTATTATGAGAGAGAGAAATATGGTTGTACTAACCTATTAACCTAGAGCCTAGTGCCAGTTTCTGTTTTTTCCTTGTTTTTGAGTTTCATAGAAAAGGAATACCAAACGGAGTCCAAACGGAATAAAACCTTCGCGATGATTTTTCTTGGACCAGAAGACACCTGTGGGACTTGGACTCTAAGTCAGAAGACCTTGGAGTAGACGACAAGCCACAGGGGCGCGCCCTAGGGGGGGCGCCCCCTACCTTGTGGCCTACTCCAACACCCCCTGACCTAGATCTTCGTCCTATATATTCACATATATCCCCAAACCACCAGAAGCATCCACGAAAACACTTTTCCACCGCCGCAACCTTCTGTACCCGTGAGATCCCATCTAGGGGCCTTTTCCGGCATCCTGCCGGAGGGGGATTCGATCACAGAGGGCTTCTACATCAACTCTATTACCCTTCTGATGAAGCGTGAGTAGTTTACCTCAGACCTACGGGTCCATAGCTAGTAGCTAGATGGCTTCTTCTCTCTCTTTGATTCTCAATACCACGTTCTCCTCGATGTTCTTGGAGATCTATCCGATGTAATCTTCTTTTGCGGTGTGTTTGTCGAGATCCGATGAATTGTGGATTTATGATCAGCTTATCTATGAATATTATTTGAATCTTCTCTGAATTCTTATATGCATGATTTGATATCTTTGTAATTCTCTTCGAATTATCGGTTTGGTTTGGCCAACTAGATTGGTTTTTCTTGCAATGGGAGAAGTGCTTAGCTTTGGGTTCAATCTTGTGGTGTCCTTTTCCAGTGACAGTAGGGGCAGCAAGGCACGTATTGTATTGTTGCCATCGAGGATAAAAAGATGGGGTTTTCATCATATTGCTTGAGTTAATTCCTCTACATCATGTCATCTTACTTAATGCGTTACTCTGTTCTTCATGAACTTAATACTCTAGATGCAGGCAGGAGTCGGTTGATGTGTGGAGTAATATTAGTAGATGCAGAATCATTTCGGTCTACTTGACACGAACATGATGCCTATATTTCATAATCATTGCCTTAGATATCGTCATAACTTTGCGCTTTCCTATCAATTGCTCGACAGTAATTTGTTCACCCACCGTATTATTTGCTATCTTGAGAGAAGCCTCTAGCGAAACCTATGGCCCCCGGGTCTATTTTCCATCATATAAGTTTCCGATCTACTATTTTGCAATCTTTTACTTTCAGATCTATAAACCAAAAAACCCAAAAATATTTACTTTATCTTTTGTTTAGTTTTATCTATCTATATCAGATCTCACTTTTGCAAGTGACCGTGAAGGGATTGACAACCCCTTTATCGCGTTGGGTACAAGTGTTTGATTGTTTGTGCAGGTATTAGGTTATTTGTGCGTCGTCTCCTACTAGATTAATACCTTGGTTCACTAACTGAGGGAAATACTTATCTCTACTTTGCTGCATCACCCTTTCCTCTTCAAGGGAAAAACCAACGCAAGCTCAAGAAGTAGCACTAGCCTATTCCGGTTGTGGGCCAAATTCAGCCCGTGGTTAAAGTTAGCCCTTTTGTGGCTCGTTAATCTGTTGGGCCGTTTTCATAGCGTCATCAAATACGGTCCATTAACGACCTGTTATGCCTGTCGATAGAAACAAGCCCGTTATACTCATCGGCCTATTAATGGCCCGTTATGGTCGGCCCATGAATGGACGATTCCCACTCTAGCCCGTTTACGGCCCATAAAGTGGTCCGTTATTGGCCCATGTTTGGCCAACTGATCATACGACCCGTAGAAGGCCCATTGATTCTACGGCCCGTAGAAGGCCCGTTGTTTCTACGGCCCGTAGAAGGCCCATTGTTTCTACGGCCCGTAGGAGGCCCATGGTCACTACAGTAGATATGTAGCCCATGGTTATTGTGGCCTAGTTTTAAAAAATAGGTTATTGCGGCCACTAGCACTAAAAAAAATACACTTCCGTGATGGTACGTGTTTGTCACAGTAGGTCATGTTTTCTATCATGCATGTACATCCATGACAATTTTATGTCAGAATCAAGATAGTCATACCTGTGCTGTCGTAGAAGTGTTCCATGACATTACCAAAATTATCATCACGGAAGTGTCCACTTCCATGACGATAAATCGCGCGCCATAGAAGTGCTTTCGTCACGGGTAACTGACACGTGTCATCCACCATAACGGGCCGCCGTTAAGCTATCGGGTTCTGGTTTGGATCTGATAACCCGTTAACAGCCCAGACCAATGGGGATTTTCCACGTGTAAAATTCTCAATGGCCAGAGGAACCACATGTCGGCTCACCGTTGGGATAGATGTCATCCACTCATTGGACCGCAGGCGCCTATGATACGTCGACACATGGCACGGCCCAATAGAGGCCCATTCCGGTGAAAAGGCCAGCCCGTTTGACTTGGTCAAAAGGTAGCGGGCTGGCCCACGGAAAGCCTGTTAATGGCCTGTTCGCACATAGCCCATTTACAGCCCACTAACTCACGACCCGTTATGGCCTATCCGAATTGGGCCCAATAGCGTCATCTGGGCCGTCCAATATGATTCCAGCCCGTTGTGACTTCCGGCCCATGTATGGCCCATGATGTCTTTCGGCCCATACGAGGCCCTTTGTAACTTTGGGCCCATTAAAGGCCCGAGGTGAAACTGGCCCATAATGAACAGTGTATCACTTTATACCCATTAACGACCCATTATTCCGTAGGCCGTCTCCAGCCCGTGTTACCTTTCGGCCTTCTAAGGGCCCATTTATTCTTGGGCTAATTTCCATAATTCGGTTACTTATGGTCCGTTACTGGCCTGTTCCGCTTGCGGGCCAAATTCAGCCCGTGGTTACAGTCGGCCCGATTGTGGCCTGTTAACCCGTTGGGCTGTTTTCATAGCGTCATCAAATACGGTCTATTAACGGCCTGTTATGGTCGGGCAATAAACTGACGATTTCCACTCTAGCCCGTTTTCGGCCCATTTTGTGGACCGTTGTTGGTCCATGAATAGTATGGCCCATGTTTGGCCAAACGATTATTAGACCCGTAGAAGGCCCATTGATTATACGACCCGTAGAAGGCCCATGGATCCTATGGCCCGTAAGAGGCCCATGGTCACTACAGCAGGTAGCAGGACCATGGTTACAACGGTCCGTGTGTTGCCATGGTTATTGTGGCCTAGTTATAAAAATAGGTTATTGTGGCCACTAGAAAAATGCGGAAAAAGAACTGCAGTGACTACAAGCAAACAACTAAACAAGACGATAAGGAAAGAAATAAGCAAACAACTGACGCTAGGCTATTACGGCTATTACACATATTACATCCACTGGGCATCAATGTTCGCCACCAATGCAAATATAGGGAACAAAGCAGCATATTACATACATTGGCTGTCTAAATTGGCCACCAGTGCAAATAAACGCGGCAGCAAAACAAGTCCATAACTGAAACAACTTCAGAAGAGCTCAAGAAACGTTTTCCTGGGTATCCACCATGCTGGCAATAAGCTTAGCAAGCTTATTAGCTTTCTCCTGTTTGGCACTAAAATCCTCCAATGCTTGCTGTTGCACCAGAAAGTATGCATCTGAATTCTCTAGGGACTTCCGCAGTCCTTCGGCTTCTTGTCGCAGCACAGCTGATCGATGTCTTTCAGCTTGTAGTTGAGATTCAAGAAACCGAACTGGTTCAGACAGTGAGTTCGAATAGCTTGTGCCAGCGGTAGTGGCCAGTAACTCGAACACTACACCAAGACAGGGCTTTGGGGTTGTCTCACTGTCTTCAAGATAGTTTTCCTTAGCTGTTTTATCAGCTTTGTTGGAGACCAACAAGGATGTCTCACTATCCTGAACCTTATCCGCATTACTTCTTTTACCATTGCTTAATAAAGCACTCTTCCCCAATATTCTGTCAGCATTCTAAAAGAAGAAACAAGCAGACACATAACAGGTTTAGCATGTAGTATATGAAACTCATTTCAGTGAACCAGTTCATTAGTAAGGTGGACATGATTAAACTACCAAGTCTTCTATTACCAAGTAGTACATAATAAAAGCATCAAACAAACATATATCTATGTCCTATGGTCACTACATTGTCTTGCCAAATCAAAATAGAGACACGGTTCAAATCATATCAGTTCAAGATAAAGCAGCATTGAAAGAATACAAAGCGTGGGAAACTACATGGCACAACAAGATTTCAGATGGGTACCACAGGTCTACATGTACAACAACACTATTGGCTCTATTGTGATGCTAGTAATGTGCATGATATGAGAAGTCAACTGTATACACAATTGAAATTGAAATCAACAAAGCTATTTATAAGAGCAAACCTGTTAAAGAAACATGCTTATACATACCTGTTGTGCCATTGGAGTTTCGATTGGATCCTTCAATTTAAAAATAAGTTTGTATGAGTAAATACAGTGATACAAGAGCAAAGCAGTATGCACGATAGCAATGGAATCTTAAATGAGAACAGTTGTTCTTCAGGTTTAAGCACTTGTTCTACACGAACAGAGTACAGTAAGACGTAGGCATATAGTACTGAAAAATAAAAAAATGAGCTCATAGACCTTACCACATTCTTGGTTCGGGACCAGTACAGAAAAAGGCGTTCCCAGTCATCGTCCCGTAAATGTGTGTTAGGAGAACGTAAGGGAATTTGATGAGTTTCTTTGCCAGTGAAGTACGTTTTCTTTAGGTAATTCCGATACTGCCACCAAGCATTCTTGAAGATAGCAGAGGTATTAGCACAGGTTACCTCATCCTGAGTTTCCAAATCGGTCCTTCTCTATAGAGAAAAATGGGAAAATTTGCTGTATTATAACCATCATGGAGGTAGAATGTATGGGACAAAGCAAAGTAATTGCCATGAATAACATTACTTACACATAACTCCTGGACAAACACCTGCAACTGGCATTTTCCTTCATCTTCCATATAATATTTCCATGATGGGAAGATACGCACATAGGATTTAACAACATCAAATGCGATAGATGCTAAACTACGAATGGCTGGTTGTGCTTCGTCCACAGGAATAGGTGTACTAACTAGTGGAGTTGGGGTTCGCCGTGGTAGTACTGGCGCTTTGGGCACTGGAGCTGCCTTACTAACTGCTCTTGTTTGGGAGCTCTGTGGTGGAGATGGTGCTGTGTCAACAGGAACAGGGTTACTATCTGCTGGGGTTGGGGTTAGATTGGGTGAAGCTGGTTCTCTGTCCATCGCAGTAGGGGTACAATCTGCGAGAGTCTGGGTTATGTGTGGTAGGGCTGGTTCTCGTGCATGTACAACCGGGGTGCTATCTCCACCAAGAGGTAGCACTGTTTTATTTGAAGACCGTGTTTTTACTCCGCTAGATACTGCCATCACCCGCTCCAATTCAAATGGCTGATAAACAGGAAACATAGTTGAATGTATAGACCTTGTATGAGAGAGAGATGCAATAAATAGTGTGGAAAAAAGAGGGCATAAAATAGTTGACATGTATATTATTTAACTAAAAAGGATAGCATGACACAATTTCACATATATGATGTCTATCTAAACTGGATAGCATAGCATGACATAATTCAAAGATATGATGACTAACTAAACAGGATGGCATGAGATAATTATATGATGTCTTTAGTAAACAGGTTCGCATGACATAATTCACATATATGTTATCTAAGTAATCAGGATCGCATGATTTAATTCACATATGTGATTTGTATACTAAGCAGAGGGCATTCGCATATATGATGTCTGAACTAAGAACATGGTGTTGAATATTGTGTATATGATGTCTAAACTATGCAATGCAAGACACCATATACATGATATGAGCAGTATAACCGTGCCAAGTTAGAGCATACACCTCGGTGGGGGAATAGGACTGGTCATCTGTCTCTGAATCCATCTCTGAGGAGCTATCGGGACCCAGCAAGAGATCTGCTTCGACAGGTAGCACTGTCTTCTCTGAAGACCTTGTTTTTACTCCAGATTTTTCCATCACCCACTCAAATGGCTGATTCACAGGAAGAGTAGTTTAATGTACAAGCATTGTCGATAAATGGAAATGTAACGAAGAAAAGGATTGGCAAGATATCATTCAAATATATGATGCATGGTTAAACAGGATGGCATTGCATATTTCACATATATTATGGCTGGCTAAAAGAGATGAGACTACATAATTCTCATATATGATATAGAAACTAAATAGGTGGCATTACAGAACATGTCTAAACTAAGCAGATGACATATATGATGTCGAAAGTAGGCACTGCAAGGCAACATATGCATGATATGACCAACATCATCATGCCAAGTTAGAGCAAACACCTTGGGGGGTAAATAGGAGTGGTCAGCTATGTCTGAATCTGCCTCAGAACATATATCTTCCTCTAGATTACAATCTGGAGAGGGGGGAGGGTTTGCCATTGAACCCACCATGGAGCGATGTCTGCATGACATTGTATTGCCGCGCAAAACTCTTCTCTTTTTCTCTACATGTTCAGCATGACTATGTACAATATCTGACATGCATACGAAAAAAATATAGTGAGATTATGTAAGGAGAGCATGCAGAAATCTAGAGTGACGGTAACAACCAGTGGATGGATCCAAAAATAATGATAGCAGGCTGATGATAGCTTTAATTTAATAAAAAGACAGATGATGATTGCTTTACTATTTGTTTCCCACCCAAGATGAATAACATAGGCATACCCTAGGTGAACCAGATAATAGACAGAGATACTATTCATTGCTGCCTCGATATGTGCCCCACAAGTAATTTTAAAACTCAAGTTTGAACATTAATTTGGACCTGACTTGAAGTCTAAGAGGTGAACAGGACAATAAAGTAGCAGGTAATATTAATCAATGCATAACATAAGCAGAAACAAAAGAGTGCAACCTCTCTTGTGGACCCGTGTACTCCTCAGGTTCATCTTCTGAGTCGATGATGGTGATGTAGTTGCAGTGGGTGCCGGCGGCATGGAAGGAGATCTGAGGCGGTGAAAGACGGTCAGGAGTCGTGATGTCTGGTTTGGTGGATGCTTCTGTCGATGGAGCAGCTCACGTGAGGTGGATGACGTCGCGGCAGGAGCAGGATAAACCACACAAAGTTTTCTTGGACACCTATCTGTAACTGAAGTAATTCTGTAAGGGCTCATTTGGCTTGCAAGATTCTAAAAATGCAGGGGTAGGAAAAACACCAGAATAGGATAGGAATGCACGTGGGAAACAGAGCATTTGTAAACACAGGATTTCTGTCAACTTGGGTGTTTGATTCACAGGAATTGGAAGAGCAGAGGAATGCAAAGAAACATGGCCAAATTAAAGTGAAACCATATGAAAGTGTGTACAGTTAGAATGTTATTCTGCCACTAATGCACTTAGTCTTGTTTTCATGCATAGGATTTTGAAAAGTAGGTCCAGGTGGATGTTTTTCTCCATTCCTTTCAACGAAATGCATGAATAATTTCATAGTAGAGTGCCATAGGAAAATTTCCTATTGCTACATTTTTCCTTCACTTTTTCCTTTGAACCAAAATAGCCCTAATGGATCGACATGAATGTAGAGTAATAAGTGATGCGCCAAGTGTACAACCTCTTTGGCGTAGCCGTGTCGACCTCAGCATCATTGAGTTGGTCGCTGAAGAAGTTGTGGCAGAGGTGGCTGTTGAAGGTGTGGAGGAAGATCTGAGGCGTCTATAGACGGCGTCCAGGGCTCTGCTCTATTGTGATGGATGGTTCCGTCGTTGGAGCATCTCCGGCAAGCCGTAAGACGTTGAGGCTGATGCAGTACAAGATAGGCATCGTTAATCTCAAGTGGGATTCTAATAGCATCTCCAATAGATGATGTAAAATACATTACCAAAAAGTGATAGATGTAAAATTTACATCACGAAAAAACACCTAACTACAACAGATGAGGTAAAAACTGTTGACTTTGAACTTAACTGTCGAAACTAAAATTTACTGTGGAATCTGAATATTACTGTCGAAACTGAACGCACTGGTAGTAGAGAGGCACTTCACATGTAGTTTAGGCGGCTCGAGCACTAGTAGTAGAGAAACAGTGATCTAAATCAGCAGGTGATCGATGGGGAACACAGTAGCTGATAGCAGCTGGAGTAGCAGCGCCTGGAGGAGCAGCGCGAACTAGAGCCAGAGCAGCAACTCGTGTAGCTGCAGCAGCCCGTGTACCAGCATCAGCAGCGCGAGCGAGAGCCAGAGCAGAGCAGCAGCACGAGCGAGGGGGAGAGCAGAGCAGCAGCGTGACCGAGCGAGAGATGGAGCAACAGCAGCATGAGCGAGCGAGAGCCGGAGCAGCAGCAACACGAGTGAGCGAGAGCCGTAGCAGCAGCAGAGCAGCAGCGCGAGCAAGCGAGAGCCGGAGTAGCAGCAGCAGCTCCGGCTGGTATGGACGCCACCACCGAGGGAGCCTCGCACTGGGGGAGAGCCGCCGTGGAGATGTCGCCGGCGGCGCCGACCATGAGGTAGCCATGCCATGGGGGAGCGGGATCGAGCACCGGTGGCGCCGGGAGGTCAAGTTAAGGAGAAGGTGCGATGCGATGGGTGTACAACCTCTTTGGTGGCACCGAGTAGGCCTCGTCTTCGTCCGAGGAGTCGGTGAGGATGCTGCGGTTCCGGTGGAGCAGGTTAAGGCGGTGTTGTGGGGATGGAGCAGCCGCGGTAGACGAGGTGATCGTCGGAGCGGCTCCTTGGAGGTGGAGGACGGGGCGGCTGAACCGGCGGGACGACGAGATCGACGATGGATCCTCATCCAGGGCGGTGGATGAGGGACGTCAAGCTGTTGCGGTGGACGACGTCGTCGGGGAAGAGGCTCCGGCTGGGCAGCGGTGGGGTGTCGGACGGAGGAGGGTGGGGTTTCGCGGCTGGAGCAGAGAGGTTATGGCGGCCTGGGATTTTGACTGGCGAAAAGGAGGTGATGGGAGGGGGGGGGAACCATGACTTAGGGACGCGCTTGTCCAAAATGTAGGGTGTATTACAAAAGTACCCCCACCAATTTGATCTAGCAGCCCTATCGGATCAGGGTTAGAAGGGGGATTTCGTGTGTCGGGATTTGGCAGCTGGAGGGAGTTTTCGTGCGCGTTGTAATTTCAGGATAGCAAGGCGCGGGTTGTGAAGGCGAGAGTTTTGGGAGCACGATATCTGAATTTTCGGGATAACAAGGCGTGGGTTGAAATTTAGGGACAAGCCTAATGTGTAATATTGTACGTACCAAATCAATTCGCACTTCCCTCAACGAAAAAACAAAAAAAATAAAACTATTCGCACCACACAAAGAGAGAGTCTTGTCCCGTTTTACTGTACAAATGCTATTCAAAGCTATGAATCCATGTTATGTCCAATTAAATTTTTTCGCTGGCTGTATAATGCATCTAACCTAATCATACGAACATTTTAGTGCATTCCAAATGTGTATACTACCGCTGCAATTCGAACTAAATTTGAATTCGTTTCTCTATTTGAATAGAATCTACAATCATGATTGTTGCCAAGTTAAACCATCATTTGTATATTATCTTAACAACACACCACATGATTACTATAGAGATAGATATGAAATATGTGTAATATATGAACTCAAATTCAAAATTTTGAATACACTTGATGTTGATTCCAAATAATAGTACATTTGATGTACTAACTAGATCTTCATAATCTAAACCATGTTTCATACATACACTGTGTTTATCACACAAAGTATAGTGCCCCGCCCCCTACATTATGACAAGTATTTAGCCCTGAGCTGCAAAAGCCACACATTATCAAAAATTCAAATAAATGTTCGAAATATTATATGTAGTATAACATGTTCATAACCACACCATGCATATCACCATTATATATATTCATGCATGTGTCGGTTTACAACACTATGATATCTTCTTCAAATATTTGAATCCACTTTTTTATAATGAATTATGATCTCTGTTTGTCTTTTACACCCACACAATCCTCTTCTCTTTGTAGCTAGCGCTAACTTCCTATCGTGCATGCACACGCCCGCCCCCTCTCACCCTCCCTCAGCGTCCCCTCCATCACGCACATTCGTTATTTCTCTTTAGGTCATTCACCCACGGTGTGTGTAGGCCCCCGGCTCCTTTCCGGCACACACCGGTCGATATACCTCTCTAGCCAAGTGTGCCTACCACAAACACACACTTTCCCTCTTCTCTTCTCACCGTCCATGCCCCCCAATGTCCAATACGGTTCCACGCAGGTGCACACTCCCGCCCTTCTTTTCATTCATCTCATACTCGCACACTCCTCCCCCTCGATATAGTAGGCCTCTCGCACCACCTCCTAGCCACATCCCTCTCCCCCTGTCCGTCTCTCCGGACCTTATTTGCTTCTAACATATGCATGCATGTATACCTACCGATCTCCCTACATATAGCTAGGTCGACTATAAGTCTTTTTCCCCACGCACCGATCAACGTACCTCACTAGTTATGTCTCTCCCTTTCTCCGACACACGATGATTGATCTTCCTATGTAGTTACGTCTACTTACCATAGCCGTATCGCCCCCCCTCATCATCCTTGCATACCTCCCGACCCGTCTCTCACACGCACGTGCATAGACAGGCAGACATCCCCTCTCTTATTGATATTGCACTCGTACCCTCCGTTTGTCTAGCAGGCCTCTCCCACCATTTGTGAGAAGCAACTCCACCACCAACCCTCCGACACTCTACCTTTGTCTCTCTCCCAACCTTATTCCTCTGCTACACATATGCATGGATGCCGATCGATCTCCCTCAATACATAGCTAGGTCTCTCTCCTTCTCCACACATATACTAGTCGATCTACCTCTCTATAGTTAGGTCTCTGCCCCCCCCCCCCACACACACACACCGATAGTCAAACATTGTAGGTAGGTATCCATGCCACAGAGACAAACTGCACCTCTGCCCTCTCACATTCCAGTAGGCCAGCCGCCCTGTATCTTTGACATGGGCAAACACAAATTCGATGGCACTCTTTATCGATCGCGCACCCACACACTTCATTCCTATTTTTGATTCTATCGATATCTCACGCCGATGATCCCTCCACAATCTTCTCGTGGATCGCTCCCTCTATATATGATATATCCATGACTCTGTTTCACACACATTGCATATGTTACATTTTTTGTTTGAGATATCATCGACACATTGCCTCTCTTTCGCACAAACCATCTCTCTCACACCCACCCACGTACGTACCTACACGTAAAGAAGAGGTGCACGCACGACGCACGTACTCACGTCTCGTTCCCAACCACACACGCGCGGGTACACGGTGGAGTTCATTTCTGTACGAAAAGGCAGCCCACGTGATAATTTGACACGTGTAGCGGTTGTTTACTCGAAGGAGGGTCGTGTACCACGCGTACATGGAACAAAGTTTGACTTGACACGTTTGTATTAAATAAAGTTATATTCCTCAATGGCACGTACAGAATATAAAACGATTGTCATCGGGAAAAAATAAATCCACTCCAGTATATACAATGGAGCCTGCCTGCTGGGGTTTGTCTCTCGTCACACTATCTCACACAAGGCGGCGGTGGCCTCTCTCTCTCACCGTTGGTCACTGATCCGGTCGCATCCCGTCCGCCAGCGGAAAGGGAGGATGTGCATCGTTTCTCCGTTCGACGGCGTTGAGGCAGCACGTCCCGATCTGTGGTACCCGCCGTTCTCTCTGACCAAGCTCCGGCGCGGTAGGGCCTATGCCACTTGCTCCCTGCCGCCATATGGGCAGATCCCGGCCGCCGGCGCCCTCCTAGTTACATCCCTACGACCCTCAGGTTTAGCTTCCTCCGGCCTTGCTCCACTGCCCATCTTCCCACGTTGCTGCATGTGGATCTTCCCTAGTTCTTTGCCCAAAACGTAGCTCATCCAGCGTACTTTCCATCTTGCAATCTCATCCTCACACCATTTTTGATAATCCACCATGCTGCTATCTTTCCCTTATGACATGGAATATGCTTATTTTTTGTCGGTGAATGTGTCTTCAACCCTTTATTGGGCAGTAATTGTTTCCTTTCTACCTCTTTTTGCGAACAGGGCTATCCATTTCACCTCGTTGCTATTGCGACCTTTTTGTGAACTGCACAAATCACTTTTTTCTTAAGCATGTTTTGTGCAGTTCCGCCAAAATGTCACACGGGCAACGTTTTTACATTTCTGTGGGACTGCAGAAAGGGAGATTGGTTTTGCTATCCTCCTCATCCAACTCCGAGCCTAATCTTCTCCAACAAGTAGTTAGTCTTAAACAGAGATCTCATAGGTGATCGGCTTCTATTTGTGAGTGTTATGTTTCATCATCTAGTTCAACTATTATTGTAATCACAGTGACTGAATATCTTTGCAAACAGGGATGATAAGCTTGATTTTAGTGGAACTTCACAAAATGATCGGATTGTATTGTCCTCCATAGAGCTCTTTCTTGGCTACAGAGCTGCGTGAAACTAGCTGCCAACCAATGAAAACCGTGGCCAGGAAATGGAGCCATGCCTACGAACAGCATCGATCAATTATACTCCATATTTCTTTATTTGACACCTTCTCACTACTTTGTCTTCAGTTGTGATGTGAATATTGGCGCTGATCTGTGAATCATTGAGATGCATTAGCAGCCATGGTAGTTTCATTTGTATTTGATGGAATGTTGTAACGAGACAATGTTGAGGCAAGAGGACACATGAATCCTAAGTTGAAACCTTTTTTTCTATGGGAACCAAAGTTGGAACCTTCATAGCATTACATTACAATTTCATTATGCTGGAAAATTATGCCAGAAACCATTCAACTTCGTTTCGCCGACATGTGGGACATCCTTCATCCGGCTCCACCTGCCATGCACCAATATTGAGTGCACAAATGCAAGGGAGATTCACCCTGGTCGTTGCACCACAGTAATAATGACTAGTGAGCAGTCAAATCACAGAGCCCCACCTTCGTCACAATAATAAGTTGCTCGGATGAAGCAACCATCATTTCACTCTTCGTTGAATCCGGTGGTACTCCAATATTCCCTTGCTCGGACGAAGCAACCATCACTTCACCTTTCCCACAGTAAGTACCTCTTTTTTTATTCTAGAAACCACCACACGCGAATATTGGACGGTAGCAGCACAGCATCAAGTGTACTCACTACTAAATTCAAAAATCGAAACCAACCAATGAACTACTAGAGATGGTGAGCATTTGCTAGTAGTATCATGTACTCCCTCTGTCCAGCTAGGGCCTACGTATGCCTACACCCTCTTCCTCGCCCATGCGCGCGGTGGCTCGCAGGACGAGGAGAGGGTTTTGACTACAGCGCCCTCTCCCTCTCCCTCGCCCTCGCCCTCGCGGTGGACGTGCAGCAGTTCAGCAGTACGTATAGGACATGCAAGTTGCTCAGAGCATACCGTCAATTTCGTACGTGAAACGGTGAAAGGATATTCGAATGATATAATTTTCAAATTATATAAAATCTTATCAATAGTCAAAGGTAACCTCGAAGAATACATTAGGCCCTATATATATATGGATGAAGGGAGTAGTATTAATCGCAACGCATGCATGCGCGAGGAGTACTACAATAAACAAGAACGTCTTGGCATAACAATAGAGTATAGTAATTTTCTTAGACTGGACCCACTCACGGCACGGCACGCCTGTCTCATTTGGTCCGTCGGTCAAAGCGATTCCTCTTCTTGGCATAACAATAGAGTACAGTAAAAAAATTAGAATGCTCTTGGCATGTCGCTAACATGTGGGAGCGAGTGTGAGTTAACCAACCTTAATACTAGACGGCAAAATCGCCAGCCCGCCGCACTTTGAGAGAGACGAGGAGCGAGAAGCGATATGAGCTGGTGGATTACTAGAGCTAGGTGTCGCACGGAAGCGAAGAAATATGGTGATAGCGTGAGGTGAGCCATGTATGATGTTAACTACACTGGGCTGCCGTGTTTCGGAGGTCTACTGATGTGGAGAAGATTGGGTTGATTTTATATTGCTGAGTATATAAAATATATTAAGAGTCCAGAATGCTCCACCGTGAGGTTCCTTGCTCCTTCTCGGTCATCGGAAATCGTTCTTCTTCGTTTTGCCGACACGTGGGACATCCAGCATCCAGGTCCACGGGTCATGCAAGAAAATGGAGTAAGTAGTAGGAGAGACTCACCAATGGTCACGAACGTAGGTGGAGTACGTGCACGAATCATCCGGAAAAAAGGAATACATGCACGAAGAGAAGAGGTGCAGGCACCGACGCAGGTACTACTCTTTTGGCGAGTGTAGTAGTTGTCAGTGGTGGGTCGGGAAACAGGCATGAACGAATCAAAGTTCGACCATGACGCGGTGGCGCGTTATTTATAAATGAAGTTATTCTATTCGATGGCACGTACGCAACATTATTTTCTTCAATGGAACGTGAATTTGTGCACGCACTCAAAGACAGAGCAAGGGATGGTACTCCCTCCATCTAGGTGTAGATCTTAAGAAAACCAAATAATCCCAAAACACTTGGACGAGGTGCATTAACTTTCACCTCGTTTCTTGTTTCTTGACATAAATAAAGGAATCAACCAATAAGAGATGTGGGGCGTGTATGATATCAATGACTTAGACTTTCAAACACGAAATGCAGTGATCAGTTCATTGCATGCAATGCTATTAATTAGCAAATAAGCATTGAAATCTCTCGTTTTTTCCTTCGCCTTGGTCATGGTGCACAACCGGCTATACTTCCAATGCATTGGTGCTTACATGAGGTGCTAGGCACATTAAAACTTTAGCAACTAAAGCCCCCAATGCATACTAGGTGCTTAACTTGTTGGTGCTAAGCATCCTTCATTTAATGATTTTGCAACTCCGTGGCCCTCCGTCCTTCGAAGTGTAAATAGTTAAGCCAATGACATGTGGGTCTACCACAAGAGGGCCCATATGTCAGTTAACGGAAGAGAGAGGTGCGTAGGCGTATTTGCGGAAGCGAACCTCTTGCGGAAGCGTGCTCCACTGGCAAACATGATGGCAGTACAGGGTAAGGCTGATTTAGTAACACCAACACGCTAGCTGAGCTTATTAATTGAGTGTCCCATCTGCTGCAGCGTGTATTGTCACTTCACTGACTAGGTGAATAAGTAGTTCTCTTTGACCGAGATGGGGAATAATGGATCGCCAAGACTTCCTATCTACAGTATCCCTATGCCTCTACTCTCATCCTGTCCTACAACAAGAACCATTGGCCAAGGCACAACTACTCCCTCCTTCCGGTTTATATGCAGGTCGATAAAAAAATCATCAACCAAGGTAGTAGTAAATGATGAGTTCCCGAAAGATTTTTTTTTTCCAAAAGTAGTACTCAATAATGGGCTCGTTTTCCTCAAGAAAATTGTTTTTATGAACGTATTAATTGGAATGCATGTGTGCATGCGTGAAGAATAAAAGACCAGAACTTTAACATGCATCGGTGAGTTTTCTCTTAATTCTTGCATGCAACGTTCTAATGAAGCTTGAAATATGAACATGTCAATGGGAGGGAGTAGAAGCCTCATGCATGCATGCATGCAACACTCACACATACACATGCACACACGCAACACTCACGCATCCATGTGGCACACAGCACACGACGCAATACACACGCTCACGCTCTCAACCTACTCCCTCCGTCCGTGAAAGACGGTACATATAGAGAATTACACATTGACTAAGAGGAATGGAACTCCACATCATTTAGAGCAAGTACTCCCTCCATTTCTTTCTTTGATTTGCACATCATTTAGAGCAAGTACTAGGATTCTTAAAACACAAGAATAGGAAAAACAAAGGATTCGAGTGGCATGTCCACTTGAATCCCATAGTATTAGCACTGAGTGTTTGATGTCATAGGAGAGAGAAAGGAAGTGGAAAAAAAGTTGGAGCGGATTCTAGATTTCCAATGAAATGTTGTAGTAGTACACGTGATTCCATACTACTCCCTCCATTCCCAAATATAAGTCTTTCTAGAGATTCCAACAAGTGACTACATACGGAGCAAAATGAGTGAATCTATACTCTAAAATATGTCTACATACATTCATATGTTGTAGTCCATTTGAAATGTCTAAAAAGACTTATATTTAGGAATGGAGGGAGTAGTAAAAATTCCTATAGGATTCAATCCTATGAATCAAACGACTAATGTACTAATGTCCACGATCAAGGCGGCACAGGGCGGACGCGACCTCTCACTGCGTCCGCCATTGAAGCGGCGTGCTGGCCGAGGGCGCCGCCCGCTGCACGCCCGGCTGAATGAGCCTCCTAGCCGCATTTAAACGCCTACATTAAACCTGCGTGGAATCCGAGAAACCTACTCCGCATGGAAACCGGTTATTTTATGTAAATGTAAATCCGGCCGTGTTTGCATGAATTTGTTTAAGTACAATATGAGTGGATTGCTCCAGCGGTCATCACATGTGAGCCAATAGATTCAAACCCTTCCGCAGTCCATTTTGTCTTGCGTTACTTCCTCCCTCCAGCACACTAACAAGTGGGCCCCATGCTCATGTATGCCAATGTGGTAGTCAATTATTTTGTCAGAGTCAGCTATCACACTCTTCCGGTGCCACATCAAATGAATCCACTAGAAACAAGTCTAGACTTGTTCGGTTCAATCACCTCCCTAGGTGTTTGGAGAGGAATTGGCCGGCGCGGGGCGGTTCTATAGGTGGGCATGCGGCAAAAAATAGGGGAAAACGCGGGAACCAGCTAGACAAGGGAGGGACGCTTCTAAATTCGTGGGGGGCGTGGCATTGGCCATTGGGCGGCAACAGGCGGTCATCCGGGAACGCCATAAAGGACGCGAAGAGGCATCATATATCAGCAAGGACCAGCTTCCCCACCGATAGCTCATCTAACAGAACTCTCAACTTATAATTCATGTCTGTCAAATTAACCTCTGCGTACTTGTTGTCAAATTAACCTATGGGCCTTGCAGGAGTGCTACAATGTGTCAGCGTAAATTGCAAGATGAGCCAGCAAGCTAACAATGGAGTTGCCAACATGCTCAAAGTGCATGCAACATTGAGTTGACAGAAGCATGCCCACTACAACATATTTTGATGTCTCCTATAGATTACATGACAGGCTTAAGATAAAACTATCTTATCAAGCACTGTGCATGCTCTAAATAGTAACAAATTAACATTTGGGTAGTTGATAATAACATGTGAGATTATGAATATATCTTTTTGCAAATATATCAGAACAAAGTGTTTTTTTTTTGCCAGTAGAAAAGAATGTTCAATGTAACTGATTAGCTCCATGCTGGTTTTGACTACTTTAATTTAAAAATGAACCCCGTGTTTTCTTTGGTAACACAAAATTAGTAACTAAATGGAGATTGGACACCATGCCCTACCAACGTACGTAAGTGCAGCAAGCAAGATTTATTCACGTACAGGGCAGGCTTGTACTTCTTAGAGAAAAGTAAAGAAAAGAAATGGGGAAGCTGACTACAACAGCATGTGAAGTTCCACTGCGAGGTTACTTGCTCCTTCTCGGTCGTCAGGAATCTATGTTCTTCCACTATTTTTTTACATGAGCTTTGTTCATCCGTTTGCCAACACGCGGGACATCTAGCATCAAGGTGCACGTGTCATGCAAGAAAATGGAGATAAGCAGTGCGTAAGTGAGTCATGCACTTCGATGGCACGTACTACGCAATATTTTTTCTCCTCGATGGCACGTGAATCATGCACGTACTCAATGACGAAGCACAAGATGGTAGCCATGGATATGATCGGCCCTTTTTAGAGAGAGTACTAAATAACTTTGATGTGTCCCATCAACTCGCAGAACGATGAGAAGCTTGATTACTACGCCCTCTCCCTCGCCCACGCGCGCGCGGTGGCTCGCAGCATGAGGCGAAGCTTTTGCTTTATACAAGCGGTGGACATGCAACAGTTCATTCGGTGCCAGATTGCCAAAAGTATATATAGTAGTAGTGCTACTACTGTAGTACCATCATCGTTGTTCGACTTCCGGAAGAGGCGAAGAGCCAAGCGCAAGGTCACCTAGTACTAACCTTTAGTAGGAGTACAATACTATAGCCAAAGCTGGGCCACCTTTTCAGAGCATGGTTAAATTAATATAGGCGGCTCTTGCAGCGGCACATCATTTAGAGCAAGTACTCTCTCCGTTCAGGAGCAGGACGCCGACCAAGCTCCTCCTTCCACCATTTTCTCCACTCTTTTGGCGGCATTTGACGAGCAGGAAGAGCAGTTCTCCGGCATAAAAGCCATCTGGGTGGCCCGCCGAGCCCGGCAGTTACGAGCGAGGTAGCTCGCTGCTCCACCTACCTCGCCTAGCCCGACGGAGCCAGTTGCCTCCCTAAGACAGCGCGTGGTTCTGCAGCTGGCCGCTCCAATCCTGCTCGAGGAAGAGTGCCGAGTTGCTCCACGCCAGTTTGTCGGGGAGCACGGAGGCACGGGCATCGTCGCTGCCCTTGATGCCGCCGCATCGTACAGCGCCTCCAGTGCCTGCGACTGCGCCATCCGCCGT
Organism: Thinopyrum elongatum; assembly: GCA_011799875.1. Lineage (NCBI taxonomy): Eukaryota > Viridiplantae > Streptophyta > Magnoliopsida > Poales > Poaceae > Thinopyrum > Thinopyrum elongatum. The sequence continues at coordinate 168,274,310 of CM022298.1, forward strand.
CGCCACGCGCGTAGCTGCGCCATGCAGGCAGAGAAAGAAGCCGCCGCGGATGTCGACGAGGTGATGCGGCTATGCGGATGTCGATGAGGTGACGGCCAGCACGTCCCCGCCCGCTGCCATCATCGAGGAGAAGTAGAACATGGGAGGCTGTCGCCGATTGTATCCCATGAAGGCCACCGCCGAGGCGACGCCGGCGAAAACAACCGGTGTCTTGCACCTTTCTTCTTCAGTCGGATGCTGGAGGAGGACAAAGAGATCGGCCGGCGACCATTTAGATTAGGTATATTAATTCTACCGTTAGCTCCGGACGAGCATAGCTTATTTAATGTAAATGTAATGAAATCCGTCATGTTTATATGAAATCCGGCCGTGTTTGCATGTTCGCGCTCTCGGGCGAGCGTTGTTCATCGCTGGAGTGGGACGACGGACTCCGTCTCTGACAACCCTGCAAAGTGCGCCACCACCTTTGTGATGGCCAGGACGCGGCGAAAGAACGACGTCCTTCATTCTACAGGTGATGGCCATTACCGCGTGCTCGTCTAGACGGCTCGGTAGCTCATGAAGCAGCACCAACAACATGCCTTGTGTGTCTAGTACTCCATTGCAATCGTAGTTGCTGCATGCGCAACTCAGATTGCAGTTGCAGGTGAGCACGACAACGCTGCATGCCCATCCATCAATAGTGGCTGGTATGAGAATGACATCGCCATGTACATCCTATTTGTACTAAAAAACATGAATGAAGAGTATAAACATGTTTACGTACAACCTGAGTGGATTGCTATAGTGGTCATCGCACGTGTAGTGTCATGCAAAGCTTCATTTATTAGGTTATAGAGTCATTTTGTTTTGGTATGTGTGATGTTACTCATAGAATGAGTAACTAGCTAGGCCTTGTTCGGTTCAACCTCCTCCCAAGGAGTTTGGAGAGGAATGGAGGGGAATTTGGCTTGTACATGATTTAATCCCCCACAATCCCTGTTAATCCCCGTTAAAACCCCTTGAACCGCACATGCCCTTAATGTTAAAAATGACCGGGATTACAGAGGACAGGGTACAAACTTCAGGGATTTAAAGGTGAGGGTTTGTTTTCGACTAGCTCTACAACCTCAAGGTTTATAAATCGGACTTCACTCTCCCCTCACGCACACGCGCGGGTACACTCACGGTGGAGTGCATTCGCACACGAAAAGGCAGGTAACGTGACAATTTGAGACATCTAGTCGTCCACTTAATGTCAGCCATACCAAGTGCGACCTGAATGCGGTGGCGCGGTTATTGATCGAGTCTCTTTTTACTGGTATGTTAAATGAAAAGATGGCTCCGCGCGTATTCAATTTAAAACGATCGATAAAGAGAGAAAAACAGTTACTACTCCACTAGTCCACTTCGGGACTTGCTTGCTATGGTTGCTCTCTTCTTCTCACTCTCTCACCCTCTCCAGATCTAAACAAGATGGCGGTGTCCACTCTCTTTGTCTCTCTCTCTCTTCTCTCTGGTTGACACAGATCCGGCCGGATACCTTCCGCTGGTGGTCGCCGGTGGTGAGGGAGGAAGCCGACGCTCACCGTCTTCTCTGACCTGGCGCCGGCGTGGGAGGTCCTCCTCACCCTTGCTCCTCGCCGTCGAGTTGGCAGATCCCGTCGCCTGCCTCGCCACATCCCGCCGACTAGAGGTATAACTTATTTTAGAACCGGCCTTGTTCTAATGGCCCAGCTCCCCACGTTGTTGCATCCCTTTTTTCATCAAGTTAGGATTGCTACCCACGTCGCTGCATCCTGCATGTGGATATTGTTCTAATATTACAAAGCTCTCCATGTAGCTAGCTCCGTCGGCTTCTCGAACACTCGAACACCACCTAAATTTTTACTATTAGAGGAAAAAAGGTACTGCAGATACTGGCTAACGAACCGATCTCTTGGTTGGAAAGGGAAATAAAGATGCTCGCCTTACCGGTCTCTTGGTCGAAAAAGGACAGAAAGTGGGGGGTGTTGGGTCGACAATGCAACCGAGAATGAGCACGTCTAGATTTCTTGTGGTCACATAGGAAAGGTCACTGACAAGAACAAAAAACGCACAAATCCAGACATGCTTTGCATGTTTGCCGCACTCGGCAACACCTCTGCCTCACCACTTTATGCCTCGGTGGATGTAAAACGTGCTTGTGCCTCCCCTGTCCCTATGCCCTTACTGCTGCTGTTAATCTAACATCACATGTAAAATGAAACAATGCCACTGTTAATGTGATTTCGCGGTTAAGTAATGCTGCTGTCAATCTATTGCCATTGATAAAATGAATCAATGCCAACACCGTTTTATGAAATGCTTCTGTCTTGCTTTATTTCTCATAAAGAGTGTTTTGGGCCGTTACACTAAACTCTGACACCAGTAACATAGCTGCATCTCCGTTGAACTGCACAAAATTTAATTGCACAATGGTTGACACGATGATGTGTTTCTCCTTTCCGTATCACCCTTTGTTAGAACGATCGTTCCTGTTAACCGTGCATGTACATACTGATCAAGTGCTACTCCCAATCTGTCATCACATAGTCATAATGCAATTGTTATGCATGTTAATGTAAGCCCCCGTTAATCTAGTGCCAGTGTTGATTTGATGTGATGGCACTTCTTAGTTAATGGCACTTTTTCATACTGTCACTGTAATGCCATTGATAACATATGAGATGCTGCTGTTAATCATATGCCGTTGCAAAAAAATGACACTGCTTAAATAAGCCTGTTACATATTTGTGCAAACAGGGTTGTCTATCTCCATATGGTGTCTATTTGTGCAAACGGAAGCACAAACCTCAATTTTAGTGGAACCTGCTGTCAGCTGACCTCACGGTGCTCCAGGTATTCCTACATTCGTAACTAGGTAGAATGACCAACGCAAGATGAAATAAGCTTATTCGTACGTTGACTTACTGTTTGCAGTGTGGAACGAGCCTGTCACGTGTGGAGGAGCAAACAAGCACTGCAGCCGCACCGTCAACGCAAGATAAAAGAGACCGAGTCATTGATGGCCTGGCCAGCGAGTAGGGGTCGTGCAAACAGCGGTGCATTATTTTAGTAGAACTGCACAAAAAAGATATTGGGGTTAGCCAGACAAATTTTCTACAGGCACACGGAAGAAATTGCACTCATCGATTGCATAGAATTTCCTCCGTGCCATCATAGGAGATCCCAAGGTGGAAATCAACTAACCACCTATAAAATTACGCATAATCTTCCTCATGCAGGTCAGTATCCCTTTTGTCCAGATGATCATGTTTTGTCATGCCGAGCTATTGATATGTGCTACTATTGTGCGACACCGTTTAAATACAGCGCTTTCCTATTTTTCACATTCAGGACAATGAAGATGATTTCAGTGGAACTGCACAAAATGGTCTAATGTTGAGTGATCTCTATTGCCTCCTCTGTTTGCTGCAATGTGTCAGTGTAAATTGCAAGATGAGCCATCAAGCTAGCTTTGGAGTTGCCAACATGCTCAAAGTGCATGCAACATTGAGCAGAAAGAAGCATGCCCATGAAATTAATGCGTGCGTAGGGAGGCCCTTTGCTCAAAGAAGCATCGATTGTTTTTTCTTTATTTCTACACCTTCTCATAGCTTTGTCTTGGTTATAGTCTTGTGAATCATTTAGATGTGTAAACATGCTGAACTTAAGTGCTTGTGAATGTTAGCTAGTATGCATACCGTATCTTGTGAAGCTTAGTTTGAATGTTAGCGTGTCAACCTTTACAATCTATCTATATTGTGGGCATGTTATTTCACCCCTCATTTTGCCGCGCTACGACCAGTGTGAGTGTCTGCATGCAATACACCATCCTCTAATTTGGTGGATGCCAAGCCGGCCCGAAAAGGAGCTATAACTTTTTTTCAAGTTGAAAAATGTTACCGATGAGGAGCCATAATTAAGCTGGAGGCGTCTCTTTTTTTCTTTCGAATGGGCAATAAGCTGGAGAGCTATAGAGTGTCTCTAATGGGCTGCCTCTAGTGTTAAGGCCCTCCAGTACGAAACACGGGCAGCCGACTAGGCCGATACAAAAGCCTATCCATCTTCCTCACTCATACAGAAAACCCCCGCTCACCTTCTTCCTCACTCATACAGAAAACGCATGCTCCTCTTCTTCCACTCCTACAGAAAACCCCAGCCCTCCTTCTTCCCCACTCGCACTGCCACTAGGCTCATCTCTGGCTACTCTGCTCAAACCCGTGAGCTCGGCGCGATGCCCGCAAGGAAAATGGAGTCGGCTGGCCCCAGCGCCAAGAAGATGAGGCTCCCGCCAGCGGCGACGCCGGTTGTAGATGCCGCACCCGGCAGCGCGGGGAGAAGCGGCAGGCCCCCCACCGGATCTGAGGAACCCGTAGAATCTCAGGTGGACCGCATCAGCGATCTCCCGGATGCCATCCTTGGGGAGATCATCTCGCTTCTCCCCACCAAGGATTGCTGCCGCACCCAAGTCCTCGCAATTCGGTGGTGCCCTCTATGGCGCGCCACGCCCCTCAATCTCGACTGTCGTCAGCTATCTGTCGTTCATGATTTTGAACTCCTCAGAGCCATCATGTCCTCCCACCAGGGCTCCATTCAACGCCTCTGCATCCCGACATGCTGCCTGTTGTGCATACCCTACACGGTGGATGCCTGGCTGACATCCCCTAAATTCGAAAAACTCCAGCAGTTTGAGTTCTACCATTACCACGAAAGTTTCATGCCACGAACCGAACACCAAGAATTAGTGCCCACACCACCGTTTTCCATCTCATTGTTTTCCTCTTCTCTCCACACCGCCACCTTTGCCTGGTGCCATCTACTAGACGATCTGGTACAAATGCTTCGACTCCCACTGCTAAAAAAACTTTCACTTGTGGTGGTTTATCTGTCGGAGGCCTCACTGCACAGCATCATCCACTCCAGTTGCCCTACCCTGGAGCGCTTGCTGATTGTTTTGGGAATAGAAATCCGTATAAGTTGTCTCCAAATAAAGTCGCCTCACCTTAAAAGCATTGGAATTTGTTTTGAAGGACAGCAGCTCATCATCGAAGATGCCCCTTCACTTCAAAGGTTGCTCCTTCATTATTGTTATATACCTTCGCAAATAACTATCATATCTGCGCCCAAACTGGAGACCTTGGGTGTAATTCATGATCCGTTTAATGATCACAAGTTGGTGTTTGGCTCCACACTTATTCAGGTACCGTATATTATCATCTACACATTTGTAATCATAAGCTGCATTTTTCATTTGTGCGCATAAGTTTTATATCATCTTGGACTACACTTTGGGTAGTAATATTATGTTATATGCTCAATGAAGAGTTTGTCCATGGATAGCCTATCAATGCTGTTGGATTCTGTCAAGACCTTATATATCAGAATGTTTAGTTATGATCTAAACATAATTATTGGCTTGCTGCGATGCTTTCCATGTCTGGAGAATTTATATATAAAGGTGATGATTTCATGCACATTGAAAGCCCGTATATATTGTACTAGAATTAACCGTTCAGCTGTTGCTCTTTCGACATACTCTTTTTTTAGACCTTAATTGTTTTCAATCTTCATGTCTACTTAGGCACTAACACATGGAGAAAAACATATAACCAATCGGTGGCGTAATAAGCACCGGGATTTTCTCAGTTCTCATGACATTCATTTGAGGACAATAACGATGGAAGGATATGCATCCAACTAGGCAAACAGAAGCTTTGTCACATTCTTCATGTTGAATGCAAGGTTACTATTGTCCATGAGGCTTAAGTTTTTCAACAAGAAATTTCCCACGGACGGACATGTTGAACAGCAAAAAAAGAAGTTTCAGGTGGACAAATGGGCTTCTGAATGTGCTCGGCTTCTATTTACAACAACTTGTGGTCATGTTCCAATAAATTTTTTGGCACAGGATGTTGATTTTATGGATCAGACTGATCCATTTGTTTGTGACTGCCAAAAACAGTGGTTGGGTTAGATGTTATTGCCATGTTCAATCTAGGTTTTGTCTAAATTTGATGAACAATTAATCCTTGGGCTTTTGTACCGTTTGTAAGCTTGAGTTACATGTTGTTGCCCTCGTACTCCCCTCCGCCTGCCACTACACTGCCGCATCTTCCACGGCTCCTGTTCGTTCTCCGCCTTGGTTCGCTCGCTGTGCCCGCCGCCGTCTGGCATTGTCAACATGGTCAACAACCGAGAGGAATCAGGAGATGACTGTACATGAAGAGGCTGACAGTAGGGACCCACCAGGGTCATGGCATTACGCAAGCAGGTGCCTTGTTATTACAAGCCAAAAAAAATACTTCCTCCTAATTGTTTGACATCTAGGTCCCACGCCATTATCAATGTAGTCAATAAACAAGAAAATTACACAACGAGCGGCTAACACCAGGGACCCAGCAGCTCGCCCAGTTATTTTTTAGTTTTAGAGACGGAGCTCAACTGCGCGCTGTGCGGGGGCTGTGGCCCGTCTAGCCCACGCTTATGCTTTTATTTAAGCACATGACGAGCCGAGTTGATATCTTTTTTCTTTCTGAAAATGGCTAGCCCAGTTCTTTTTTTTTTGGAGAATACCCAACCGAGGCCTACTTGCTTTTCTCAGCCCTGCTGGCTGCTAATCTTTCAAGACGAGGAGGGATGTATTCGGCTTCCCCAGAAAATGGGCTATAAGTAGTAAGAAATGGGTTGTAAATTTTTAAACCAAAGCCAACCGGCAATTACATTCAAATTTCATTTTTTCTGGATTTCAATATTTTAAATTTCATTCTTTTTTTGCGGAGATTTTTTTTATATATATATAATTTTTAAAAAAATATTTTTAATGTGACTCAAAATTTCATGATTAAAAGAGTTTGGACCCCACCAAAATATGCAAAATGTCATTGAATTTTTTAGCAGTGGCCAGAATATGGTCTGTAATGCTAATAAAAAGAATATGGGCTTCAAAATATCCTTAAGAATTAGCAAATGGGCTGTAAATTATTGAAAATAATGGCAAATGGGCTGTATGCTGATTTCCACAGATTTGGAGGCTGACTTCTAGGCCTACTAGGTTGACGATGATGCTGTCCTAAAAAAAATTGACTCGTACGCAAGGCTTTGTCAGCTTAGTCCACACAGAGCAGTGATTGTTGGATGTCCATCCAATGGCCATCGTGGTTCTTCAATCTCTGATCTTCCTGCTCCAGCCGCCCAAACCAGCGCAGGCGGGAGTGCCTGCTCCCTCCTCCTGTGGCCGGCTGTGCTGCCGCCAGGCCATCCCTATACCCACCCGCACCTCCTATTATTTTTCGGTGACGTCAGCCTCACCCCGCAGCCGACCAGTCAGCCCTCGTACTCCCCTCAGCGTGGGCATCCATTGCTATGGCTTCGCCGGCTTCGGGTCGTTACCTTCCTGGGCCTCGCCCTCGTCCACCGCGTTGGTGCTCTCGGCGCGGCATGGTCAACAAAGAACAGTCATCGGAAGAGGGATGTAAGTGGAGAGGGTGACAGTAGGGAGCCACACAAGCAAGTGCCTCCTTATTACGCGAAAAAAATGATTGCTCCTGCTGATAGCTTGGACCCACCGGCTGTATCTTCGCACGGAAGGAAGTGCCTCCTTGTTATGCAAAAAAAACTATTCCTCCCGATGACAGCTAGGACCCGGCAGATTTGGTGGCTAACTTGTGGGCCTACTAAGCTGACGCGTATGCAGGGCTTTGTCAACTTAATCAACAAATGATTCTAGCAGCTGGACCATTGGATGTTAATCCAACAGCCGCGCTGCTTCTTCAACCTCTGTTCTTGCTCCTGTCTCCCGTGGGCGGCAGTGCTGCCGCGCACCCGAACCAGTCAAGTTTCCCACTCCTCTCCATCTGCAACTCCACTGCCGCGTCTTCCCCATCTCTGGGTCGTTCCAGTCTGGGGCCTCGCCGTCGTCCACCGGCCTTGGTGCGCTCGGCACGGTATGGTCAACGTGGTCAACAAACGAGAGTCATCGGAAGATGACTGTACGTGAGAAGCTGGCAGTGGGGACGCACCACGCCCATGGACGCATGCATGCAACTGCATCCTTTTTACCCTGAAAATAATGTTTTCTCCCCCTGACAACTAGGACCCACCAGCTACATCTTCGCATGCAAGGAAGTGTGTCCTTATTACGGGCAAAAAAATGATTCCTCCCCTTGAGAGCTGGGACCCAACAGCTATATCTTCGCACGCAAGGAAGTGCATCCTTATCCTCCCTGATAGTTGGGACCCACCCAATTGAAGCGTACGTAGCGTTGTCTGTCTTGTCGCGAACGTGTACGTATATACTGGTCGATCGGTCGCTCTGCAATGATGAACCATGGCCAAGTAAGTAGCGGCACATGTCATAGTAGAGCCCCCCACGTAGCAGTTCAGGCTGTCCCGTCTAAACCATGTACACGTACATACAGCCACACGCCAAAAAATACGGCCACGTACATACATATGAGCGGGGTCTCGAAACGTGTACTTGCGCATACGGACGGCCAGAGCTCGTGTACATGGAGAGGCAATGGATGGCAGTGACGTTGTCCTGTTCATCGGCAGCTAACCGGCTGGGTTGGAATGAAGGAAATAGCGTTGTGTTCACCGGGAGCCAAGTGACTGGGTCGGAACACGTCCTATTCATCGGGAGCGAAGCCACTGGGTCGGAATGGGTCGTGTTCAACGGGAGCCAACTGGCTTGGAGGGATTAGCTGGAACGGGGTCTGGCGTACCGCAAAACGGAGGAAAACGGCCTTCTGTTCGACCGCGTACGGTTGAAACGGGGTCTTGTTTATCGGGAAGGGTCTGGCGTACCGCAAAACGGAGGAAACGGGCTTGTGTTGGAGCGCCTACAGTCGAAACGGGGTCCTGTTCATCGGGAGGGGTGTGGCGTACCGCAAAATGGGACTCCACGGGCTACTATTCATCCACCGTCTACTGCCTCGCTCCAGCCTCCACGGGCTACTGTTCATCCATAGTCGGCTTCCTCCAGCCTCCACCTACTACTGTTCATCAACCGTCAACTTCCTCCAGCCTCCACCAGCTACTGTTCACCACGGGGTCCTCTTCATCTAGCCTCTGCCGGCTACTGTTCAACCAGCTCTCCACACGGGGTCCTGTTCAACCAGCCCTCCATGGGGTCCTGTTCATCCACACCCAACCGGCTCGGGTGTGTGGTGGCCTCCTCTCGATCGGGGTCCTGTTCATCCAGCGGCAACGGCCTCTACTACCACGGGGTCCTGTTCATCCAACCCCCACCGGGAACTGTTCATCCAACCCTCAACAATGCTCACTATTCATCAAGAGGCAGCAGGTTCGATCGGCTTCAGTTAGCAGCAGTAGCGAAGGAATCGCTCGATCGGGTTCAGTTAATAGCCAGGGATCGATCAATCGCTCGGGTTCAGTAACACGTAGCCAGTGCAATCGCTCGGGTTCAGTAAGTGAATGCCTCACTCGGGTTCAGTTAGAGCCCAATGCCTCGCACACATGCGCGTACGTGTACGAGAGAAACGCGCAATCCCTCCGTGCATCGCTCGGCCCCGACTACCCACCGTAACCGGGAATTCCCCGAAATGTTCCTCGCCCTCGCTTCTACCATGATTTTTTCCGTCATGGACGGCCCAAAGAATGTCATGCAGGTGCGTCCCCGGCTCGCCCACGACAAAAAGCCCATTTTCTGTCATGATTTTTTGTCATAGAAGTAGGAGGCCACCACATCTATGATGATACGTGCTTTTGTCACAATTATTGTCATAGAAGTGTCATAAGCATGACAGAAAAAAAATCGTTCGGCCCAAAATGTCACGGATGTGTCTTTTTTTTTGTAGTGTAGCAAACCGTGGAAAAGAACTGCACTGACTACAAGCAAACAAATAAACAAGACAATAAGGAAATAAATAAGCAAGCAACTTACACTAGGCTATCACAGCTATTACACATATTACATCCACTGGGGATCAAAGTTCGCCACCAGTGCAAATATGGGGAACAAAGCAGCATATTACATACACTGGTTGTCAAAGTTGGCGACCAGTGCAAATAAACGCCGCAGCAAAACAAGTCCAGCACTGAAACCACTTCACAAGAGCTCAAGAAACAATATCATGGGTATCCACCATGCTGGCAAGATGCTTAGCAAGCTTATTAGCTTTCTCTTGTTTGGCGCTTAAATCCTCAAGCGCTTCCTGTTGCACCAAAAAGTATGCATCTAAATTCTGCATGGACTTCCTCAGTCCTTCGGCTTCCTGTCGTAGCACATCTGATCGATGTCTTTCAACTTGAAGTTGAGACTCAAGAAGCCGAACTGATTCAGGCAGCGAGTTCGAAGAGCTGGTGCCAGCAGTAGTGGCCAGTAATTCGAACACTACATCAAGATAGGACTTTGGGGTTGTCTCACTGTCTTTAAGATAGTTTTTATCAGCTTTCTTGGAGACCAACAAGGATGTCTCACTATCTTGAACCTTATCTGCATTACTTCCTTTACCATTGCATAACGGGGTACTCTTCTCCAATATTTTGTCTGCATTCTAAAAGAGAAACGAGCAGACACATCACAGGTTTACCATGCTGTATATGAAACTCATTTTGGTAAACCAGTTCAGTAGTAAGGTGGACAGGATAACAGAATGAAACAAACATATATATATGTAGTATGGTCACTGTATGGTCTATATCATTCTAGTTTATGTTGTCAAATCAAGATAAAGATAGTTCAAATCATATATGTTTAAGACAAAGCAGCATAGACAGAATATAAGTGTGGGAAACTACACAGCACTAACAACACTTGTAATGTGCATGGCATGAGAACATAACTATTTATTCAATTGAAACTGAAATCAACATAGAGCAAGTTACAACAGCAAACACATTAAAGAAACAGGTTTAAAACATACCAGTTGCGCCATTGGAGTTTCAATTGCGTCCTTCAAATTTGAAATTAGTTGGTATGAGTAAATACAGTGATGCAAGAGCAAAGGAGTGTGAACCATAGCTACGGAACCTGACTTGAGAACAATTCTTCTTCTGCTTTAAGCGTTAACTTGGGGTTCGGAGTGGTGGTCCTCGTGCTTTGGGCACTGCAGTTGCCTTACTAACTGCTCGTGTTTGGGTGCTCTGTGGTGGAGACGGTGATGTGTCAACTGGAACTGGGTTACTATCTACTGGGGTTGGGGTTAGAAGGGGTGTAGCTGGTTCTCTGTCCAACTGGGTAGGGGTACAATCTGCGTTAGTCTGGGTTATGTGTGGTGGGGCTGGTTCTTGGGCAAGTACAACCGTGGTTCTATCTGCATCGACGGGTAGCACGATCTTTTCTGAAGACCGTGTTTTTACTCCCTTAGATACTGCCATCACCCCCTCCAATTCAAATGGCTGATAAACAAGAAAAGTAATTGAATGTACAGACATTGTAACATAGACAGGTGCAATGGATAGTAGGGAAGAAAACAGGGCATGAAATAATTCACATTTATGTTGTCTAACCAAACAGGATAGCATGACATAATTTCACATATATGATGGCTAATTAAACAGGATAGCATGACACAATTTCACATATATGATGGCTAACTAAACAGGATAGAATGACATACTTCAAAATATGATGACTATGTAAACAGGATGACATGATATAACTATACGATGTGTCTATTAAAGTGGTTGGCATGCCATAATTCACAAACATGCCGTCGATGGAAACATGATGGCATGATATAATTCACGGATAGAATGACATAATTCAAAATATGATGACTATGTAAACAGGATGAGATGATATAACTATATTATGTCTTTAGAAAATGGGTTGGCATGCCATAATTCAGATACATGCTGTCTATGTAAACATCATGGCATGATATAATTCAAATATATGATTTATATACTAAGCAAGTGAGCAGAGGGCAATCGCATATATGATGTGTCAACTAAGCAGATAGCATTCAATATTGTGTATATGATGTAAAAACTAAGCATTGCAAGACAACATATGCATGATATGAGTAATATAACCCTGCCAAGTTTGAGCATACACCTCAAGGGGAAAATAGGACTGGTCATCTGCCTCTGAATCCTCCTCTGAGGAGCTATCTATAACTAGCAAGATATCTGCTTTAGCAGGTAGCATTGTCTGCTTCGAAGACCTTGTTTTCACTCCAGATTTTTCCATCACTAATTCAAATGGCTGATGCACGGGAAGAGCAGTTGAATATACAAACATTGTCGAGAAATGGAATGAGTAATACAAAAAAAGGATGGCATGATATAATTCACATATATGACGCTTGGCTAAACAGCATGGCATTGCATAATTCACATACATAATGCCTTGCAACAAGATATGATTGCATAATTCACATATATAATGTCTTGCAACAAGATGGCATTGCAAAATTCACATATATGGTAATTAGACACTAAACAGGTGGCATTCACACAAAGCATGTCTAAACTAAGCAAATGACATGCCAATGCAAGACACCATATGCACGATATGAGCAATATAACCCTGCCAAGTTAGAGCATGCACCTCGGGGGGGGAATAGGACTGGTCATCTGTCTCTGAAACCTCCTCTGAGGAGCTATCCGTAACTAGCAAGACATTCGCTTCGTCAGATAGCATTGTCTGCTCTGAAGACCTTGTTTTCACTCCAGATTTTTCCATGACCGTGTCGATTGGTTGATGCACAGGAAGAGTAATTGAATGTACTAAAATTGTTGACAAATTTAATATGTAATAAAAAAGGATGGCATGATATAATTCACATATAATATGACTGGCTAACCAGGATGGCATTGCAAAATTCACATATATGATGCCTGGCTAAACAAGATGGCATTGCATGATTCGCATATATGATATAGAAACTAAACAGATGGCATTCACACAATGCATGTCTAAACTAAGCAGATGACATATTTTATGTATAAAGTAGGCAATGGAAGGCACCATATGCATGATATGACCAACATCAGCATGCCAAGTTAGAGCAAAAGACCTCAGGGGGTAAATAGGAGTGGTCTGCTCCCTCTGAATCCCCCTCTGAACAGTTATCTTCTTCTTGATTACAGTCTGGAATGGGGGGAGGGGAGGTTGCTTTTGCGCCCACCATGGAGCGACGTCTGCTTGAAATTTTATTGCCACGCAAGGCTCATCTCTTTTGCTCTACATGTTCAGTACCATTGTGTACAATAATTGACATGCATAGGAATAAAACATAGTGAGATTATGTAAGGAGTGCATGCACAAATCCAGAGTGATGGTAGCAAACTGTGGATAGACCCAAAATCAATGATAGCAGGCAGATAATAGCTTCAGTTAAAAAATACAGATAATGGCTCCTTTAATGTTTGTTTCCACCCAACATGAAACTCATAGTAGATACCCGAGATTAACCAGATAGTAGACAGATAGTATTGATTGCTGCCCCAATATGTAGCCCACAACCATTTAAAAACTCAAGTTTGAGCATTAGTTTGGACCTGACTCAGAGTCTAATCGGTGAACATGATGATAAAGTAGCATGTCATCATATTAAGCGATGCATAACGTAAGCAGACACGAAAGAGTGCGACCTCTCTTGCGGACCCGTGTAGTCCTCAAGGTCATCTGCTCAATTGATGATGGTAATGCAGTTGTCGTGGTTGCCGGCGACGGGGAAGAAGTTCTGAGGCGGCGAAAGACAGTTTGGAGGGCGGATCCCTGTTGTGGTGAACCGTTCCGTCATTGGAGCAGCTGAGCTGGGGTGGACCACAGCGCAGCAGGAGCGGGACAAACCACACAAGGTTTTCTTTGACACATATCTGTAACAGAAGTAATTTTGTAAGGGCTTCTTTGAATTGGAGGATTCTAACAATGCAGCGATAGGAAATATACAGGAATAGGATAGGAATGCACGTGCAAAACAGAGAATTTAAAAACACAGGATTTCTACCAATCTGGGTGTTTGGTTCACAAGAATTGGAAGATCACAGGATGCAAAGAAGCATGGTGAGATTAAGTCAAAAGACAGGAAAATGTACGGTTATAATGCTATTATGCTACTATCTCTTAGTCTTGTGCTTCATGAATAGTAATTTGAAAAGGAGGACAAGTGGATATTAATATTCCTATGGTTTTTCTTTCAAGGAGACACTAAAGGAACAAATCCTACAGTTTTCCTTTGCTCCATTCCTTTGAACCAAATGCATGAATAGTAGTACCATAGGAAACTTTCCAATTTCTATGTTTTTCCTTCACTTTTCCTTTCAAGCACTGGCGATTCTAGTAGGCAGGCTTGAACAGAGAAAAGCCTACACTCAAAAAATGTTTTTGTGCTACTTTTACTACTTTGGACCTAGGCCACTGCCCTACTAGCTCAACTCCCAGGCCCATCTACAAATGCACAGCTCAAACACGCAGAAAAAAATAATGATGGCGTTCAAGAGAGTCCATCATGGATAGCTAAGTTGCCTGGTACCTCACTGCTTGTCATATAGTAGGAGAAACTAATCGTATTTCACGTTACTACATGTGCTCAGTGGACAATATATATAACATGTACAGTAAAAAAGCGATGCAACAAGTGTACAACCTCTTTGGCGAAGCCATGTCGATCTCAGCATGATTGGGTTGGTCGGTGAGGATGCTCTGGCTGATGTGGCTGTCGGAGGAGGGGAAGAAGATCTTAGGCGTCTGGAGATGGAGCTGAGGTTACTGCTCCATTGTGATGGAGGGTTTCATCGTTGGAGCAGCTCCGGTGAGTTGTACGACGGCAAGGCTAAAGCCGGGGCAGCTGGTCGTGCAGCAGCATCTCGGGTAGCAGCCACAGGGGCTCGAGCGAGAGCAGGATCTGCTGCTCGTGTAGCAGCAGCGCTAGCAAGAGTAGAGCAGTAGCGCAAGCAAGAGCAAGAGCGAGAGCAGCAGCACGAGCAAGAGCAAGAGCAGACCAGGCAGGGGACCGAGAGCAAGAGCAGAGCAGCAGCGCGAGCGAGAGCAGCAGCACGAGCAAGAGCAAGAGCAGACCAGGCAGGGGACCGAGAGCAAGAGCAGAGCAGCAGCGCGAGCGAGAGCCAAAGCAGCAGCAGCTCCTACTGATGTGGACGTCGCCACTGAGGGAGCGAGGCCGTGGAGGAAGTGGCCGGCGACGCCGCCGTAGATGGAGCCGCGCCATGTCGGCTCGGGACCGAGCGCCGGCAGCACCATGAGATCGAATCAAGAAGAAAATGCAGCGATTAGTGTAGAACCTCTTTGGTGGCGCCGATTAGGCCTCAGCTTCATCTGAGGAATCGGTGATGATGCTGCTCTTACGGTGGTGCAGGTGAAGACGGCGGTGTGGAAATGGAGGTGGCGCGAAAGACAAGGGGAACATCGGGGCATCTCCTTGGAGGTGGAGGACGTGGTGGCTGAACCAGCAGGATGACGAGATCGACGACGGATCCTCATCTAGTGCAGTGGATGAGGGGCATCGAGGTGTTGCAGTGGACGACATCGTCGGGGAAGAGGCTCCGGCTGGGTGGCGGATGGAGGAGGGTGTGGGGCTTCGCGGGTTTTCGCGACCTCGGTGTATGAATGGGGGGCGGAGGGGATAGGAGGGGGGAACCATGGCTTAGGGACGCGCTTGTCTGAAATGTGGGGTAAGTTATGAAAGTACCCCCACTGATTTGAGCTAGGCGGTTCTTTCGGTTCAGGGGTATCACGGGAATTTCGCGTGTCGGGATTTCGCAGGAGGTGGGAGTTTTCGCGCGCGTTGTAATTTTGGGATAGCAAGGCGCGGGTTGAGATGGAGGGAGTTTTCAGAGCACAACGAGACAAAGAGATATCTTAAAATTTCGGGGTAACAAGGTGCGGGTTGAAGAGGCGGGAGTTTCGCAGAACGATAGACAGAGATGCTAGCTTGAAATTTCGGCATAACAAGGCGTGGATTGAAATTTCGGGAGAACAAGCTTAACGTGTACAAAAAAAAGACAATTCGCACCCCACTAGAGAGAGCCATGTCCCGTTTTACTATATTACTAGAAATGCATTCAAATACAACAACAAAAAACTAAAAAAATCGGGACAACAAGCTTAACGTGTACAGTACCAAATCAATTTGCACTTCCCTCAACAATAAAAAAACAATTCGTGTTGTCTAGCATATGGACTAAATTTGAGTACATTTTCCCTGTTTGAATGGGATTGTACTCAGGTTAGTTATACAACCATCTAAATATTATCTTCACAACACATGACATGAATATAGGAGTAGTAAATTCCCATATAAATATGAACTACATGTACATACGATCTCGAATTCAAATATATGTATCCATTTTATGTTGAATTCAAATCATAGCACATGTATGCTCTAGCTAGATGTTCAGAATCTAAACCATGTATGATACTACGTACAATGTGTTTAACACGCACAACACACACACACACACACACACACCATTTAGACTAGTAATCTACACGTGCATTGCACGCATGAGATATGGCAACCAAATTATGAATAAATACCACATTATAGCATGTAAGCTTTGAGTCATATATGCATGATGTAGATGTTCGTTTAATTCTTATAGTTCATCTCATTCAAAATCAATTAGTTTTTATAAAAAAGCTAATCTATTTTAAGATTCATGGAATTGTGCGTTGTAAAGCATAAAGTAAAAACAAATAATGGTGATTCATCTAGAAAAAAAATTGGGCAATTATGATACAGAAGATTCTAGAACAAAGGAGAAGTGCTTGTGTTTTGAGGTTTGTGCATTCTGCTTAAGTTCAACCATGGAGTCTTCTAGATTGTACATGTGGCAAAATCTGGTGGAATGTAGATGATATCCAATGGCCAGTAGTGCTTGGATTTGCCATCTCTGCACCGTCGGATTGGTTTCATCCAACGACCATCTTTCAAAGTTATTCGCGCACTATATAGGGGTATAGATATGTGATGCGAAAGCCACCCATCATCTCCAATTTGAATAGTGTGTCCATGCTTGGATGCAATGTGGCCAAACGATGCCTGCCATTGGTATCTCAAATTCAAATCAGTCTGACCTTGTTCAATGTGTATACACTATAGCATGCTTGTTTCCAAACCACACCACACATATCTCAGTTATATTCATGCATGCATGGGTTTCAAACATCATGATCTCTTATTCAAATATTTGAAGTCAACTTTACATTGATTATGACCTCACCTAGTCTTTTACACCCACACAGTCGTCTTCTCTTTATAATTGTACCACTAACTTTCTCTCGTGCATGCACACACACTACCACTCGGCATTATCCATCGCACACATGCAATGTTTTTCTTCAGGTCGGTCTCCCATGCATGCACACACACACACCTCCTCCTCTTCATCACTTCGGGCATTCTTTATCTCTCACATGCATGCGCAACTATCGATGTTCCTCTATGTGTGTATATATATAGCTAGGTCTTTTCCAGTTTTCCACACAAACCGATCGATCTATATATCTAGTCAGGTCTCACCCTCTTTCCCACGTACACATCGATCAATCTATACCTCTCTATATAGGACTACATAGCTAATACACCCACATTATCTATCCATCGTCTCCCTCTCATCATCCATGCCTTCCGCTTCATCTCTCAGACGCGCGCACAGTGGCGAAGACAGGGGCAGCAAGGGCCCTGCCCCCCCTAACATCACTATATATTGAGGCTAATATGAATGTGATCAGTAGATCAATTGCTAGTAAAATGGTTTAAGTTGATGAATTGGCCCTCCCCGTAAAGGATTAGCAATGCTTGGCCCACTAGCTCATTTATTTTTCATGGCTCCGCCACTCCGCGCAACCACGCACGTTCTCACCGCTTCTCTTTAAATATCGATCTCGCACTTGCGCACTCCTTCATAGTCTCCCTCCACTTGGCCCCTCGCACCATCTTCCAGCCCCCCATATCCCAGTGCTTGTACGCTTGTAGAGCTCTTCCCTCTATATGTCTCTATCGATATCTCGCGCGGTCGACCCCTCCCCTCCCTTCTCGTATATCACCCGACCCCATGCACATACATGTATGTATATAGGCCTCTCCTTCACACAAATTGCATTGACACGTATTCCCTCACCGTATCTTAGTATCTCTCACACACACGGACTACGTGTGCGAAAGAGAAGAGGTGCACACACACACTCGTTCCCACATACAAATGCGCGGGTGCACGGTGGAGCACATTTGTACAAAAAATGAGAGTGTAGAAAGGCTTTAGATGATGTGCCACTAGTCTATATCTATACCCCTATATAGTGTGCGAATAAATTTGAAAGATGGTCATTGGATGAAGCCAATCCGATGGTGCAGAGATGGCAAATCCGAGCACTACTGGCCATTGGATATCATCTACATTCCACCAGATTCTGCCACATGTACAATCTAGAAGACTCCATGGTTGAACTTAAGCATAATGCACAAACCTCAAAACACAAGTACTTCTCCTTTGTTCTAGAATCTTCCATATCATAATTTCCCAAACTTTTTTTCTAGTTGAATTGCCATTATTTGTTTTTACTTTATGCTTTATAACGCACAATTCCATGAATCATAAAATAGATTAACCATTTTTATAAAAACTAATTGATTTTGAATGAGATGAACTATAAGAATTAAATGAACGTCTACATCATGCATATATGACTCAAAGCTTACATGCTATAGTGTGGTATTTATTCATAATTTGGTTGCCAAATCTCATGCGTGCAATGCACGTGTACCTTACTAGTACTTCCAGTATATGCAAAACACGTAAATTAGAATTCCAATGGCATGCTACACAGTGTCTCTCCCTTTTTTGGTTAATATATTATGATTAAAATGATGTGGGGGCATCCATGAAGCCACGTGGCACATGTGGAGGCGTTGTCGCGACCTCCTTGTGTGGATTGATCATAGTGACGTGCTGCTGGTTCTAGAAGAATGTACTCGTCCTCTCTCACGCACACTGGCAGTACGTGCATGAAGCAAAGATGTGCACGCATGCACTCACTCCCTCGCACGCACACGCGGGTACACGGTGGGACGCATTTTTGTATGAAGATCCACCCCATGTGATAATTTGACGCGTGTAAAGTCGTTCACTTCATTGATGGTCAATTAATACAGTGCATGCAAATTGAGTGGACGTGAGGGAGGAAGTAGTTGAGAATGACATTACTACTCCAATGTGTGCATGCGAGTCGTTAAATCATGGGTTGCTACTTCCATTGGTCTCCTTCGTATTTTGTGCCAATTTTTTACCATAATTTTAAGTAACACAATATTTATGCATGTCATAAAAATTAATGTAATCAAAAACTATGTTCAAATGTCATTCCAATGATATAATTTTTGGCGACATGCATTAACATTTTCTTAGTTAAATTTTTGGTCAAAAATTGGCACAAAATAAAAAGGGGGCCAATAAACCAGGACGCAGGCAGCAAGATCAATTTTTGCCTGGGTTACTGTTGGTGTCCTTTGTATTTAAATATGGACGGAGTGGAGTACTACTCTTTATCTTAGCCTCGTAGGGCTCTCCCAGTGCCTACGCTCGCCTCCCCGCCTCGCCCACCGGATCCCGCCATGGAGGATCCTGCCATGGATAATCCCTTAGATCCCAGGATCCCGCGGGCTGCCCTCTCGCTGCGGCCCACAGCACTGCCGCCTTTGAGCGAAACCCACATGTGTTTCAGAGGGGATCCATTGCTCTGGAATCACAGATCGGTGGCACCGGAGGACATGCCAGGGCTGCGTTTCAGGTGGTGGGCAGCAAGGGCTTCATGCATCTGCGTGTTCGCATGTCAAGCGTCGGGAAAATTACAGGTGATACGAAGCTTTCCATTCTCCCATGATACGGGCTTCCGAGAGCCCTTGGATCTGAGATCGAATGGTTGCATGGCATGATTCTAGACCTATGGGTGAATATCCTATCCCGGAGGGTTATTCTGCAAATTTTCAGCAACTTAGCATGCGACCGTTCGATCTCAGATCCAAGGGCTGTCCGCAGCTCGTATCATGGTCGCGCCTACCACGACCGTCGCCTCACTCGCGCGGTCGCGCCCTTGGAGATTTCAGACGGCTACTCCCTCCGTCCTTGAAAGAGTGTACTTCCAACTTTGTTGGAGGGTCAAACTATCTCAAAGTTTGACCAAGTTTGTGCAAAAATATATCAATGCTTGTGAAACCAAATAGGTATATGACAAAAATATATTTTATCATGAATCTAATGCTACTAATTTGATGGCATAAATGTTGGTCTATTATTGTATAAATACGGTCTAACATAAAAAAGTTTGACTTTCCAACAAAGTTGGAAGTACACTCTTTTAAGGACGGAGGGAGTATAAATGAGCATTTTTTTGCCTACTTCACATACATGAAACTACTTCCTCCGTCCAGGTGCCTTAGGCTATCTGATGTTGGCATGTCATACATAGTCATCACTTATAGTGACTTATACAACAAGGTTAGCTATAAGGTTGGCTCTAAGAGTATTTTTTTTACTTCTCTCTATCTCTTTCTTCGTAGTATTTATTGCATTTGCCAAGGAGTAAGGAGTACAGTACTTGGCACATGTATACCATGGAGGTAGTCAGGAATCGGGAGACTCACGCCGGTCGTAGCGCCGTAGTAATAATGATAATGGCAAGTCAAATCATAGGGGCCCACCTGTCCAGCAGTAACAAGCCGTCAAATCACACAGCCCTACGTTTGCAGCAGCCTATTCCCTCATCTTCTCGCCTCTCTGTCGAACCGACTAGGCAGAACTGCCCCCCTACCGCGTGGGAAAAGCCCCTCCCTCGACTTTTAAATATAATTTTGTATCCATGGATTGCGCTATGGAGCAAAGCCTCAAGAAAACGGTGGTACACATGTATACAGCACGCCCGTCGCATTCGCGTCGCACCCCAGACGGTCGGTCGGTCTGGCACGCTGCTCTCTGAATGGAACGCGCGTCATATTGCGTTTGCACACACATGTGGGACCACAATTGAGAACCGACCATAGGCACGCTCCCCCGTCCCCGCAAGTCGGCTGAGTTAATAGAAGAGAGAGACGAGCGATAGTACTGGAGCAGTGCTGTAAACACGTCGGTGCCTGGACGATCCCTGCACGACACGGGAGATCAGTTCATCCATGCATGTGACCAAACTCCAGCAGACGGCTGGATTGGCTATCATCTACACATCGTGCAGGCTGTGTTGTACAAGGCTGTAGTTCTGATGCAAAATCTAAAAAAAGGTTTCTTGTCATCTCGCAATATTAGGTGTCATGTGCTTCGGATCACTGCGAGGGTTAAACAGCGACAAATGCGTTCCTCCAAGGCGCTGGTCATTGGGGTCACATGCACGAAGACTACTCGACTGCCATCTAGGTCAAGCTAGCTATGTTAATTATGACATCTATCGATTGACCCCTTTTCTACGAGTTTGTCTTTAATTTGAGCTTTGATCCTTGTCTAGTTTGTCCGTCGGGATTCATGTTGTCTCCTTGGGGCAGTGAGGTTATGGTTTCTTGTCATGTGGCATTTTTTCGTGTTATATGTTACTCCGGTGCTTCAGATCAAAATGACGACAACTGCGCCTCCGGGGCACATGCATGAAGACTTCTCGACAGTCATTGACGAGGTCAAGCCGGCTCCGGTAGATAAAAGAAAACTACGCCACTATATAGGCAGGAGCCTCCATGCTTACTTGCTAGTGTTGCTCTCTTCACACTCTCTCGTCCTCTCCAGATCTAAACACGACAGTGGTGGCCACACTCTCTCTCTGCTCACCGCTGGTCACAGATCCGGCCGGATCCCCTCCACCAGGGAAGGTGAGAAGGTGCAATGTTCACATGGTCGTCCTCGGCGATGGCTCTTACCCATTGCCGGCGCGTCCCGATCAGCGTGCCTTGCCGTTCTCTCCCATGCAGCGCCGGCTAGGGAGGGCCTCCGACCCCTTCTTCCTCGCTGCCGTAGTGTGGGCAGATCCGGCCTCCCGCCGCCCACCTAGCGACATCCCGGTGACCCTCAGGTATAACTTCCTTCGAAACCGGCCTTGCTCTACTGCCCCAGCTCCTCACGTCGCTGCATTTGTATCTTTTACTATTTCTCAGGCCCCCTCGTAGATAGGATTGATCGGCTGTTCAAAAGCCACCTAAATATTTACTATTAAGAGGTAAAACTACTTCATGCAGTCGAATCTAATACTACTTGGTTTAAACAGGGAAGAAAGGGGGTGGGGGTGGGGGAAGATTTGTTACCTGAATCTAGGACTTGGTCGAAAGAGGAAATATTGGGGGCGAAAAATAGCAGAGAATGGCTATCCAACTGGTCTCTTGGTCTAATAGGGAAGTAAAGGGAAATGCAGTACAAACTCAATATAAACCGATCTATTGGTTGAAAAAGGAAAGAAAGTGGGGACTGGGGGACAAGTCAACAGAGTATGTCCAGCACTAGATTTGCTAGCCTCACATAGTATAAGGTGGCTATACCAAACAAAAATGGGACCAACCCATATATCATGTTTGGATGTTTCTTGCCCCGAGCCCCTCTTATGTAATGCCACTGGTAAAATGTAGCAGTCCCACTATTAAAGTAAGGACACGTTAAACCAATGTTGTTTTCAATGTAATGCCTCCAGTAATATGAATCAATGGCACTGTTTTTCATATCCTGCTAAATTTTCCATTAAGATAAGTTGCTTCTTTTCGTTAGAAATGCAACTGTCCTGGTCCGCCTACTCTCCCGTGCCCAAATACCAACTCTTTAGCAGCTGTTAATGTAATGTTGCTGGTAAAATGAAGCAATGGCACCATTAAAGTAATGTCGTATTTAACGGTTGTCATAGTTAATCCTAATGCCCACACTAATATCTAGCAATGCTGCTGCTTTAGAAATTGCTACTGTCCTTGTAGGATCGCCATTCAGATAAGGAACATGCTTCTTTTCATTTGATGTATGTTTCATCACTTGTTAGTCACCCTCCTTTCCACCTTTTTGTGCAAACAGAGATATACATTTCACGCTTGATCTTAGTTGAACTGCACAAAATGATATCCAAATTATAGTTGAACATTCCACGAGCTTCACGACCAACCTTGATGTTGCTCAATTTTATTGCAACTAATGAAGAAGAAGCTGCTAGCTCATGGGACCAAGTACTTGCTAACTGCATGATGCAAACATTGCTTCATTTTAGGTGAACTGCACAAAAAGGTCCCATTTATTGAATCATCCATGTTGGTGACTAGTGTCATCCCTTCTATGATGGCGTTGACTGCAGATATGGTTCCCATCACGAGGTATGTTCCTTTTTGGTCCGACCGTTTGCTAAAGATCCTGCATGTTGACTCTGCTCTTGTGCTACTGTTTTGGCACTGCCATGATAAAGCATTAATGTTATTATTTTGCACCTTAATCTAGTGGCACTATTAATTTGAGGCAATGTTTTGGCACCGCTAGTGCCACTGATTTTTTTTATATCAAAAGAGGGGTTTCCTCTGATTTCATTAAAGAAACCCAACCATAGAGAACCATTATCCGACAACATCTCAGTGTAAACGGGCAGTTATGCAACTACTACTAGAACGGACTGAGTACTAGCAGGACACAAGTTCACCACATAAGCTAGGCAGGTAGGGGGGCGCAGCACCAGCTCGACCAAGTTTGGTACAACCCAAATGCTACCACAGAAACATCAGGGGGGAAGATAGGGACTGAAAGAGCCAGCTTCAGCATCCCAGTCTAAGCGCCCCCGGCCTCCATCCTTGCGACGCACGGTACACCTCGCTTGCCACCTGCTCAACCCTAGCGCCACTGATAAAATGAAGTAATAATACAGTTCAAATAGAGCGAGTGTCCTCTCTATCATTTCATTTCCAATGTAGATAAAGAAAGTGCTTCTCTTCGTTAGTATATGTTTCATCAACTAGTCCCATTGTTAATGTTTAAGTGTTTCTGCAAACTGGGTTGCTTAATTTTAGTTGATCTGCACAAAAATAGAGATTGGAATGTCTCAAGGCCCCTCCTTGTACTACCGCTGTACACTGATGTTCGTCACTGGCAGAAGGTGTATCGGGGAGAATCGGGTCGATTTCCAGTATGAGGCCTACCGTATGAGGCGTCGCAGGGCCCATCTCGCCCTCGCAGCATGGCATACTATGATACTATCGCAATATTTTCCCATTAAGAAAATGAAGTTTCTTCTATTTATTAGTGTATGTTTCATCAACTAGTGCCACTATAATGTAATCACGCTTTTTCATTATCTGTGCAAATAGGGTTATTCAGCTGCATTTTGGTGGAACTACACAAATGTACGGATGGAACCGGCATATATGCAGAGTGCGAGGTGCCAAGTAAAAATTACTGACACCAACCATGCTCCATCTAAGCATTGGCATCCACCACCGGTAGAATGGGTGGCGCTCTCTGTGGACGGATCTTTCTCGGCAGCAAATCCTCTAATCAAATACTAGTACTCCCTCCGTCCCATAATATAAGAGCGTTTTTGACACTATTGTAGTATAAAAAATGCTCTTATATTACGGGATGGAGGGAGTAGCTTATATTGGCACTTTTCTAGGGAGTACTCTTTTCTGAAAGAAGCACCAATTGATTTTTCTTTATTTGTACACAGTGTCACAACTTTGTTTTTGGTCCAGAGCTATTTTAGGGTGATTGGCGTAGTACTCGGAGACTGATTGTAAGCATGATTTTCATTAGCCGTCACACTGATTGTAAGCATGAGCAGATGGAATATTAGGTTAGTGCGAAGCTTTACCTTAAACCCTACCGTCGCCGTTGAAACGAGGCGAGCGGCAAGGGAACCGTGGAGAACGGCGGGGAAGTGACGTCGCGCCATCCGGCCTCCTCTTGCGGTGGGAGAACGAATACTCATGTGGCTCCGGCTGGCACTGCACCCTCATGAACAGCACACCACACTCGATCGATTCGTTATCCTCTGGATGCTCGACCTTTGACCTGTACGCCCACCACCTCCGCCTGACTTTCGCCTCGGGTGAATCTGTCTGCTCCATCGCCCATAGGAGATACTCGATGAACTCGAAGTACTGCGGCGTGACTGCCGCCACGGAGTACATTGCCGCCGTCTCGCTCTTTCGCATACATTGCCACATGGCCCTCACCGTCCTCGAAATCTCCCACTCATTGTCAAACCAAGTAAGTATCTCCTTCAACCTGGCTAACTTCGCCTGGTCGCCGCCGGTGATCTGCCCGATTCGCTGCTGCATCCTCTCCATTGATGTCCTTCTGAGAGGTCTGGTGCTAGCTTTGGAAAATGGGAGGAGAGATGGTGGTCTTGCAATGGAGAAGAGTGAGAGGCGAGACGGTGGTTTTGCAATGGAGAAGATGGAGCGGAGAGGGGGTGGTTTTGCAATGGAGAAGAGGGAGAGGCGAGACGGTGGTTTTGGAATGGAGATCATGGAGAGGAGAGGGGTGGTTTTGCAATGGAGAAGAGGGAGAGGAGCGTGCGGTGGCGATTTAGGATTGGATGAGAGGGCCGGCGCGCTGTGACTGGATCAAAATCAATTTACCCTTCAATTAAGAAAGCGACCCCACATTAACTAGTCTCCCTTGTATTCTGGGTCATATTTGACCATGATTTTCACAAATAAAATATATGTTATACGTTGCAAAAATAATATAATTTGGACGTACATTCAGATATGAACCGAACGATACAATTTTTGATGACATGCATTCACATTTTGCTTGTCAAATACAGTACATGGTCAAACTTTGACCCAAAATACGCAAAACAAAAAAAATACTTCCAAGACCAGTGCCGCTCCTCTCCTCTTAAACCACCGCCTCTCCTCTCCTGTTCCAATCCAAAACCAGCGCCGCTCCTCTCCTCTTCCATTTCAAAACCACCGCCGCTCCTCTCCTCTTCCAATCCAAAACCAGCGCCGCTCCTCTCCTCTTCCATTTCAAAACCACTGCCGCTCCTCTCCCGTTCTAATCCAAAACCAGCGCCGCTCCTCTCCTCTTCCATTCAAAAACCACCGCCGGCGAGTGAAGGTGCTGTGGAGAAGTAGATCGATGGAGGAGTACAACCGATACGTGTGGCTCGCAGGCGGCGACCCTATGAAGCTAGCTAGGATGTTGGAGATACAGTCTTGGTTTGACAACCCGGAGCAATTAGCGACGACGGTGAAAGCGATGGCCAAATATCTGGAAAAGAGCGAAAAGGAGGCGATGCACCGGGAGGGAGTCGCGCGGGAGTACATAGAGCTGCTCCTCTGGGCCATGGAGCAAACAGATTCACCGGATCTGATCGTGAGGCTCCGGTTGTGGGAGTATCGATCCAAGATGGAGCATCCACCCGAGATTGAAGGATTGAACATCTACATGGTGCCATTTGTGAGGGTGCCGTGGCAGAGCGAACCATGGCAGAGCGAGCCGGTGGAGTCTTCGTCGACCGAACCCAACTGCAAGAGGAGAAAAACAGTTGGCGCGACGACGCTTCCCCCCCCCCCCCCGCCATCCTCTCCCTTGCCGTTCACCTCGTCCCACGGGGCGGCTGTTTGCCACCAAGGAATAGGAGGGGACTCCCCCCCCCAAATAGTCTAAGGATGAGCTTAGGGTTCTCAGTATTTGCAGGTTGTGAATTGTGTTTTGTGTTTCAGATTTGAGAGTACTTTCAGATATGAATGTCTTTTTAATTTCAGATTTGCGGTATTGAGCATATGAAGTATTTAATGAATTCTAGAGATCTATTTTTAGCACTTTCAAAAATGTAGTTTCATATAAAGTGCAGACAATGTGATTCTCAGAGAAAAAACTGCA
Organism: Thinopyrum elongatum; assembly: GCA_011799875.1. NCBI lineage: Eukaryota > Viridiplantae > Streptophyta > Magnoliopsida > Poales > Poaceae > Thinopyrum > Thinopyrum elongatum. The sequence continues at coordinate 168,301,073 of CM022298.1, forward strand.
AGTTTCAGTTTCAGATAAGAAACTGCAAGTTTCTGAGGCAGAGCATTTATATTAACACGCCCTTTTCAAACAGGGATAACAACATGTTGGAAGTTTTATTCCTGGTCAAAAATGGAACTACCAGCTAGTTAACATCATGCTGATCTACATTCATGCATAGCACATCTTCATATGATGCACAGTCAAAAAGAGATGCTATTTTCAAAATGCCCACACAATGTTGAGTGTGTTGGAGGTGGTGTGCGTAGATGACAATGGGCACCCACATGTCAGAGGCAGAGGCAAGAATTTGTGGATATTTTCATTGCATCAGGTGGAATCGAACCTGGGCACGGAGCAGCGGTTGGGGAGTTGAACTTGGCCACTAGGCTACTCCAGTACTTTAGCTAGAAATTAGGCACAACATCTACCACTACTATAGCACGTCTTCCCCTGCTCTGGTGCGTTCTCGTCCGGGGCCTGGACGTTATCCTCCGCCTTTGTGCGCTCGCCGCGGTGCCGCTGTCTGCCGTTGTGGACATGCTCAACAACCGAGAGAAATCTGGAGAGGACTGTACGTGGAGAGGCAGACAGTCGGGACCCACCAGGCCCATGGCCGTACGCAAACAAGTGCCTCATTGAAAAAAATACTTTCTCCTAATGCTATACTAACGTTGGGGGCCACGGGTTTGTCAACGTAGTTACTAAAGGAGATAAATTTACAACGAAGCTAGTCATCGGGGAGCTGGCATGTATCATTTATTATCAGTGGGCCAACAAGTATCAGTTGAGTTGTGGGCTATCCAGTCTAGGCTTTCTTTTTTAACATGTGCAGCCCACGACATGCCGGTTTGTATTTTTTTTAGGACCGTCATGTATCGACCGGCCTATGGCCCTCCCATCCTAGCTTTTATTTTTTCTTAAATATCTGCAACCCAACTTATGTATATTTTTGAAGAAAACGCAGAGGTCTATTCTATTTTTCTATCTATACAAGAATAGGAACGCCAGGTCCAACTTATGTTTCCCTTCTAACTATATTATTTATATTATTTTATATGTTATTATATATTATTGTTATTATCATCATATATTTAACAGATACTTACTTATATAAGAAAAAATATCCCATGTATTATGAACTTATAAAAATAAATGTTTAACAATAAAATCCTGGTTTTTTTACTTAAGGTCAACGAAAATACAGGTGATTGTGTACAAAAGCTTGGTAAGATTTAAGGACCAATGTAAATAAAGCATTTATTATTTAAATATATTTATAACATAATGCTCAGCCCCTATTTATTTTTTGATAACATTGTTGTGCCCAACCCAACATTATAATTAGAACCAGCCCAGCAAAATCGTGTATTTCGAGAAATTGCAAATAGGCTGTAATTTTTTAGGAAAAAATAAATGGGCCGCATGTACGCTACATTATTTGTTCACCCAGGGCAGCAAATTCGTGTATTTCTAGAAAGTGCAAATGGGCTGTAGTTTTTTTAAGATAAAAATAAATGGGCCGCATGGATGCTACATTATTTGTTCACCCAGGCCAGCAAATTCGTGTATTTCTAGAAAGTGCAAATGGGTTGTAGTTTTTTTAGAAAAAATAAATGGACCTCATGGACGCTACGTTATTTCTTCACCCAAGCCAGCAAATTCGTGTATTTCTAGAAAGTGCAAATGGGCTGTAGTTTTTTTAGAAAAAAAATAAATGGGCCGCATGGACGCTACATTATTTGTTCAGCCAGCGCATCGAATGGATTGTAAATTCTAAAAAAATGGGTTAAATATGTGCGACATTTTTGGAGGCTGAAATGTGGGCCAATAGGTCGAAACCAACGCAAGGCGTTGTCAACTTAGTCAACAAATGATTCTGACATCGATAGCCGTTGGATTTACATCCAACGGCCGGCATTCATCTTCAATCTCTCGTCTTCTTTCTCCAGCGCCGCCGGGACCACCTGCTCCCGCCTCCGGCTGCTAGCAGCTCTGCTTAGCACGCTTCGCTGTGAAGTGCTACCCCACCGCCGGCCAAGTCATCCCTCCACCGCTCCACACCTCCTGTTATTCTTCGCCGACTGCAGAACCACGCCGCACCAGAACCAGTTAACCCTCGTACACCTCTCCGTCTGCGACTCCACTGCCGCGTCTTCCCATCACCGGCTCGTTGCCGTCCGGGGCCTCGCCGTCGTCCACCGCCTTGGTGCGCTCGGCATGGCGTGGTCAATGTGGTCAACAAACGAGAGTCATCGGAAGAGGACTGTACGTGGAGAGGCTGACAGTGGGGATGCACCAGGTCCATGGACGCACGCATGCAACCGCCTCCTTATTACGCAAAAATAAAATTATTCCTCCCCCTGAAAGCTGGGACCAACCACGTATATCTTCGCAAGGAAGGAAGTGCCTCCTTATGCCTGCCCCTGATAGCTGGGACCCACCAACAACATCTTTGCATGCAAGGAAGTGCCTCCTTATTACGGGCAAAAAATATATGATTCCACCCCTAACCGCTGGGACCCGCCAGCTATATATTCGCACGCAAGGAAGTGCCTCCTTGTCCTCCCTGACAGCTGGGACCCACCCGGTCGAAGCGTACGTAGCGTTGTCTGTGTACATACCGGTCGATCGGTCTGTCTGCCACGATGAACCGTGGCCGAGTAAGGAGCGGTAGCAGTTCAGGAAGTCCAGTCAAAACCATGTACATGTATGTACAGCTAGATGCCAAAAAATACGGCCATGTACGTACATACGGGTGGGGTCTCGAACGCGTACTCGCGCATACGTACGGCCAGGGCTCGTGTACATGGAGAGGCAACGGACGGCAGCAACGGCGTCCTGTTCATCGGAAGCCAACCGGCTGGGTCGAAACGGAGAAACTGCGTCGTGTTCATCGGGAGGCAATGGAATGCGTCGTGTTCATCAGGAGGCAATGGAATACGTCGTGTTCATCGGGAGCCAACCGGCTTGGACGGAACAGCCGAAACAAGGTTTGGCGTACCGCAGAACAGAGGAAATGGGCCTTCTGTTCGATCGCGTATGGTCGAAACGGGGTCCTGTTCATCGCTAAGGGTCTGGCGTACCGCAAAACGGAGGAAACGGACTTCTGGTCGAGTGCCTACGGTCAAAACGGGGTCCTGTTGATCGGGAGGGGTGTGGCGTACCGCAAAACGGAGCAAACGGACTTGTGTTGGAGCGCCTACGGTCGAAACAGGGTCCTGTTCATCCACCGTCTACTGCCTCGCTCCAGCCTCCATGGGCTACTGTTCATCCACCGTCGACCTCCTCCAGCCTCCACGGGCTACTGTTCATAGAGCCTCCACGGGGTCCTGTTCATCCACCCCCAACCGGCTGGGGTGCGGCAGCCTCCTCGGGGTCCTGTTCATCCAGCGGCAACGGCCTACTACCACAGGGTCCTGTTCATCCAACCCCCACCGAGAACTGTTCATCCACAGCCAACCAACCGGCTCGACTCAACACGTCTCGACTCGTTCTACGTACCGCGCGCACGGTAGTAACAGTCACTGTTCATCGAGAGGCAACCAACACCGGCTGGCTACGTCTCACATGGGGGCTCGATTGGCTTCAGTAAGCAGCAGCATTGATCGATCGCTCGGTTCAGTTAGCAGCAGCAGCGAAGGAATCGCTCGGGTTCAGTCAGCAGCGAATGAATCGCTCGGGTTCAGTTAAGAGCCAAGGGATCGATCGCTCGGGTTCAGTAACATAGCTAGCAGTGCGATCGCTCGGGTTCAGTTAGAGCCCAACGCCTCGCACACACGCGCGTACACGAGAGAAACGCGCAAACCACAGTGCATCGCTCGGCCCCGACCACCCACCGTAACCGGGAACTCCCCGATATTTTCCTCGTCCTCGCTTCTACCATGATTTTTTCCGTCATGGACGGCCCAAAGAATGTCATGCAGCTGTGTCTCCGGCCCGCCCAGGACGAAAAGCCCATTTTCTGTCATGATTTATTGTCATAGAAGTAGGAGCCCACCACATCTATGATGATACCGGGTTTTGTCACAATTATCGTCATAGAAGTGTCATAAGCATGACAGAGAAAAAATCATTCGGCCCAAAATGTCATGGATGTGTCTTTTTTTTGTAGTGGTTGGACAAGGAAGACAACGTAATGATTTATGTTTGTTCATATTTACATGGAAGTTATATTGTCATAGATCCTTCAACATGTGGTGCTTGCTCAATATCTTTGCTAGCCAAAATTCCACACTAAGTAGAGATACTACTTGTGCATCCAAAAGGCCTAAACCCAAACTCATGTTTTGAGAGTCCACCATACCTACCTATGGATTGAGTAAGATCCTTCAAGTAAGTTTTCATCGGTGCAATAAGGCAATAAAAATTGCTTCTAAATGTGTTTGATCATTTAGTGTAAGAGAAAATTGAGCATTGTACAAACTTGTGATGGCAAAGTAATAAAAGCGACGGACTGCATAATAAAGGTTGTTATCATAAGGGGCAATATAACATGACATTCTTTTGCATTAAGGGATTTGGCATACAAACCAAAAAGCGCATGACAACCTTTGCTTCCCTGTGCGAAGGGCCTATCTTTTACTTTTATGTATTTACTTTTATGCAAGAGTCAAAGTATTCTTCCCTATTCCTTTTTTTTATTTTCTCTTTTTGCAAGCATCATGTGGTGAGGAAAGATCTAGGCACATATATCCAGTTGGATATGAGTGAGCATGAGTTGTTATTGTTGACATCACCCTTGAGGTGAATACGTTGGGAGGCGAAACTATAAGCCCTTATCTTTATATGTGCCCGGTTGAAACTTTTTGCTCATGGGTATGATGTGAGTGTTAGCAATCATAGAAGATTAAATGATGGTTGAGTATGTGGACTTGCCAAAAGGCTCCAATACAAGACCCTTCCGGAAAATATGATGAACTGTAGTTGCAAAGTTGACTGAGAACACAGTTTGTTGGCTTTCAATAGAGTTTATGCTTTATACTTCGATGTTGTGATGAATTGTTACTTGTTCATGAGAAGTTATATGATAAAAGTTTTATAATGAAGTTTGTTGTTGTTATGATAATAAGCATGATGCTACTATGTCCGTATTTTGTTTTTATTGACACCTCTCTCTCAAACCATGTGGACATGTTTTTTGATATCGGTTTTCGCTTGAGGACAAGCAAGGTCTAAGCTTGGGGGAGTTGATACGTCCATTTTGCATCACGATTTCCTACTATTATTTATAATGTTTTTATGCATAATAATGCTTTATGGAGTAATTCTAATGCCTTTTCTCTCATAATATGCAAGATTTACACAAAGAGGGAGAACATCGGCAGCTGGAATTCTAGACCTGAAAAAGCCACGTCAGAGCTACCTATTCTGCACATCTCCAAATAAGTTGAAACTTCACGGAGAATTATTTTGGAATATATGAAAAATACTGGAGCAAATAACTACCGAAGGGGGTCCACCTGGTGACCAAAAGACACCAGGGCACGCCAGGCCACCCAGGCGCGCCCTGGTGGGTTGTGGCCAGCCCAGCCCACCTCCGGTGCCCGTCTTCTAGTATATAAGTCATTTTTACCTAGAAAAAAAATAAGGAGAGGACTTTTGGGATGGAGCGTCGCCGTCTCGAGGTGGAACTTGGGTAGGAGCACTTTTGCCTTCCGGCGGAGCGATTCCGCCGGGGGAACATCCCTCCCGGAGGGAGAAATCGAAGCCATCGTCATCACCAACAACCCACTCATCTTTGGGAGGCCAATCTCCATCAACATCTTCAACAGCACCATCTCCTCTCAAACCCTAGTTCATCTCTTGTGTTCAATCTTTGTACCGGAACCTCAGATTGGTACCTGTGGGTGACTAGTAGTGTTGATTACATCTTGTAGTTGATTACTATATGGTTTATTTGGTGGAAGATTATATGTTCAGATCTATTATTCTATTTAATACCCCTCTGATCTTGAGCATGAATATCATTTGTGAGTAGTTACTTTAGTTCTTGAGGTCACGGGAGAAGTCGTGTTGCAAGTAATCATGTGAACTTGATATGTGTTCGATATTTTGATGATATGTATGTTGTGATTCCCTTAGTGGTGTCATGTGAACGTCGACTACATGGCACTTCACCATATTTGGGCCTAAGGGAATGCATTGTGGAGTAGTTATTAGATGATGGGTTGCTAGAGTGACAGAAGCTTAAACCCTAGTTTATGCGCTACTTCGTAAGGGACCGATTTGGATATAAATGTTTAATGCTATGGTTAGATTTTATCTTAATACTTTTCTCGTAGTTTCGGATGCTTGCGAGGGGGTTAATCATAACTGGGAGGTTTGTTCAAGTAAGAACAACACCCAATCACCGGTCCACCCGCATATCAAATTATCAAAGTAGCGAACACAAATCAAACCAACATGATGAAAGGGACTAGATGAAATTCCCGTGTGCCCTCAAGAACACTTTGCTTATTATAAGAGACGGTTTTGGCCTGTCCTTTGCCACAAAAGGATTGGGCTACCTTGCTGCACTTTATTTACCGTTACTGTTACTTGTCCGTTACAAATTATCTTGCTATCAAACTACCTGTTACCGACTATTTCAGTGCTTGCAGAAAATACCTTGCTGAAAACCACTTGTCACTTCCTTTTGCTCCTCGTTGGGTTCGACACTCTTACTTATCAAAAGGACTACGATTGATCCCCTATACTTGTGGGTCATCACGTGCCCTGGTGCCTAGTGGGCACCTGGGTGGCCTCCTCTAGTATTTCTTTTTTCCAATATTTTTTATATATTCCAAAATAAATCTCTGTAAAATTTCAGCTCATTTGGAGATGGGCAGAATAGGTATCTCTTACGTAGTTTTTCAAATCCAGAATTTCAACTGCTGGTAATCTCCCTCTTTGTGTAAACCTTGCATATTATGAGAGAAAAGGCATTAGAATTACTCCACAATTTGTTATATTTGAATAGAAACACTATGAATAACAGTAGGAAAACATGATGCAAAATGGACGTATCAGCCATCTCAGTGGGGCCGAGATCCATTTCGGTCAAACCGAATTGCTAGGGTTTGGCAGTGGCAATGGAAATGGTCATCTCTGTGAGTCCAGGGTATATGATATCAGTGGGACCAAGATGAAGAATTAGGGTTTGGACAGATGTGTTTGAGAAAGTGACTGAGGGTTTTTTGAGCAGTATCAGTATGCACTTGAGCAACAACCTCATCATCAATACCTCATCCACTTTTAATAGTATTGGCTTTCCTAAAAGACTCAACGTGATCTTGGATCACTAAACCAAAAATGAAGATTCTTGGGGTTGCCAATTCTTGTCCTTAGCATTTTGAAGGGGTCTACATCCTTAGGTCCTTTGCCAGCCACTGTTGAACTTATCCCAAATACACTAGATAAAAGCATTAGTCCAACAACATGTATGCTGACATTAATTACCAAAACCACCAAGGGAACAAATATGCTTTCACTCTGTCGTCTAGAGCTCACAATGAACAAATTAGGATTTCTCGATGTATGGACTGGCCCACCTTTTTCTTCTTCTTTTGCTATGATCTGTATGCATCATGGTGTATTGTTTTCTATGGTTTCTATGCATTCTAGTACATGGACATTTTGTACATCAACCTACTAATTTTAAAATTAGAAAATACAACCGGCAAATCATACTAGACACTATGGTGCGGTACGCTCACGGAATTGACCTGGTCTTCACGTTTGGAAATGATAACTTGTTTTGCCGCAAGGTCAAAAATGAACTCAACCAACCTAAAATTATGGACGTCTCAATTTCCACTCAAAGTGACGTTCTTTGGTTCTTATGAACTCAAGGAATTTCAAGAATAAAGATGGAATGATCTCCAAATCCTACATTTGACTTAGGAGCTCAAATCCTAGGATAGGAGGAAAGCTCAAGTAGTTTCTTTTTCACATCAAGTCTACCTATGAAGGGTGCATCCTCTTATTTATAGTCTATACTTTTAGCCACACGAAATGGCCTAAACTCACCAGGATAACATAACTGTGTGAACATAGGTTCCTTTGGCATACAAGTCTCGGGTGCCTTCAACCCATGGATCCTAGGATAATTTAGCCTCACTAGGTGAACCCATGACAAGTCATGAGTGCCTTCAACATGCAATTAGGACAAATTCTAAATTTCTTCAATACCCATCCAATGTCTTCACTCAAGAGAGAGCTTATATTAATCACCCATCTTGGTACTCATCATATCATTCCTTCATGACATCACATTCATGTTGTAGTGTTTGTTTGTCTTGAGCTTTTGTAATTGGTCATATCTGAGTTGGTAATGCAAGATGCAACATTATGGAGATCATCAGGGTTGTTCTACATTGGAGTTACCTAGGTTTAAAATGGATAAAGTCACCATAGTTGCCACACATTGATAATGACGAGTCCATAAGATTGCTTTCATGACTTCACATGGCATCACCTAGGTTTGATCTCTCATAAGTAGATGGTAGGGTCCTTTTTCTAACCATGAACAAAGAGGTTATTATATAGTTTAAACTATCCATTAACATATTGTGCGCTAATTTTCTTCTCAAACTCTTAGATACCATATGATTTTACGTGCATACATGTCTAGCTATGATTTATATGCATGCACTTTTCACAAAATTCCATACTCTTAGTTTTTTTTTTGCCTAGTTAGTATAACATAATCATACGGTATCATGACAAATTTTTTTGCCCAAACTTCTCCACTTATGTGTCGCTCTAAGGCCGGCACGGGGGCCCCCAAGCCCTAGCTGCTGACCCCTCCCTACTCCACCATGTCAGTGCCTGCGGTAATGGAGCCCTACCCCAAAAATCAGGTGCACTCAACCTGCGCAACCCCCTCACACCTACGCTTGTGGAGCTGCCTTACTCCAGATCCACCATCCGCCATTCATGTTGACAGTGTCTACCTGATTGTGTGACATCGACTTCCCCAGCTCTTGATATGTGCAGAGAGCATGCCCCCCGCCGCCTTGTGCCCTCGTGCAGCGCATGGTCTGCTGGTCGGACTCGCCTCATGGCATCCTCGGCGGCCTGGTTCGACCGACTGTGACCATGTTCCCTGCTTCACCTTGTGCATGCATCCCCCAAAATCAACGCCACTACACTTTTCCTCTCCTGCATCGGCCCTGCCCCGATGGCCTTGCTTCACCTCTACCATCGACGACTGGCAAGTGGTAACACCAGCGACAGTGTCGCCTGCAGGTCACTACCTACTCGTCCTCGCGCCGGTGGCATCGCGTACATCACCATGCCACCGTATCGTGCCTGGTAGTCATGCTCATGGGTGACACGCTCAAGGGGGGTTCCTATGTTGCGGCCATGGTCCCCGAAGTGTTGGATCTGCCTGCCGCGGGGTGTATGCTGCTTGCCCTTGTCTAGCGGTTTGCTGGATCTTTGGATGGGTGCTAGGTGTCGTGCTCTCTGGTTCCAGGAGATTTCCCTTCGCATCTCTTGCTGGCGGCAACAACGGCGACACGCTCCGGGTGCCTCTTCAGTTCTTGGAGGCGTTGTTGTGGAGTCTCAATGCATCCAACCCATTACCAAGTATCGGGAACCAAGCTTGTTTCTACACCGGCCGACCATTTGCAACTCCAGAATGCTTCTTGACGTTCCTCCAAGGCCTACTTGCCGCTGCAACTCGGTGCCGCCTTCAACTCGTGGTCGTGTGTGCCTTTCTTTTACACCCCCACTTGGTAGATACCCCCAATCCGTGGAGTTGCTTTCGCTAGCAGCACTCTTCGAGGTCATGTCACTCTTCCATCGCTCGTTCTCTCCACCTCCCATGGACTATGACCACCCTACCGGTGGAGAATTGCATATTCTTCTTGTGCGTGACCGACGAGCTAGAGATGGTGCATCTACCTATTGATGATAGCTTGTGGTCTTCCTTCATGTGTTTTTGATGTTCCTTCATATGGAGCCCTCTTTGTGCACCCTTGCTCGGAGTTGTCCTTGTGTTGTCTTCTGGCATCCTGTACAATCATCGACAACCTCCATCTTTTGACAGTGCTGATTTGTATGCAACTATAACATAACCGACTCTGCATTACCCAACCACCTACATACTTATGTAGTTCACCTTTGTGTAGTGTTGTAATCGGTACTTGTTTTGTTTTGTGTTTTTCTCTTTCTTGCCTTGGCAGAATGTATTGCCCCTCATGCTATATGGTTTTTGATCTAGGTTCCCACATAAATTGGGTCATGATTTTTTATCCAGTTTTTTCATATAACCTACTTATTCTTTTGGATACATATATCAGTATTCAGGTGGAGATCTCTTGATGGGTCTCCCGACCGGTTCTGGCAGGATCACAAATCAAAACTTTGAGCATATTGTGGAGCGGCCTAGGGGAAATGTCCAGGGGTGGTGTGAGAAGTTGTTGTCCTGTGCAGTGAAAGAAGTACTCTTGAAATCTGTGATCCAAGTGCTACCGGCCTATGCTATGAGTTGTTTTAAGCTCACAAAGGGGTTGTGCAAGAAAATTATGACTATTATGTCCAAGTATTGGTGGGCTGGATCATTGGATAAAAGAAGAATGCACTGGCAGTCCTGGGATAAGCTGGTTGTACCAAAGTCTTGTGGAGGGATGGGATTCCGGGATTTGGAAGTGTTTAATGACGCGATGTTAGCTAAACAGGCATGGAGGTTACTTGATCAACTTGAAAGCTTATGTGCTAGGGTCTTAACACTACAAAAAAAGATACATCCGTGACATTTTGGGCCGAACAATTTTTTTTTCTGTCATGCTTATGGCACTTCTATGACGATAATTGTGACAAAAGCACGTATCATCATAGATGTGGTGGGATCCTACTTCTATGACAAAAAATCATGACAGAAAATGGGCTTTTCGTCCTGGGCGGGCCGGGGATGCACCTGCATGACATTCTTTGGGCCCTCGATGACGGAAAAAATCATGGTAGAAGCGAGGCCGAGGAAAATATCGGGGAGTTCCTGGTTACGGTGGGTGGTCAGGGCCGAGCGATGCACGAAGGTTTGTGTGTTTCTCTCGTACACGTACGCGCGTGTGTGTGAGGCGTTGGGCTCTAACTGAACCCGAGTGAGGCGTTCGCTTACTGAACCCGAGCGATTACACTAGCTACGTTACTGAACCCGAGCGATCGATCCCTGGCTGTTAACTGAACCTGAGCGATTCCTTCCCTACTGCTGCTAACTGAAGCCGATCGAACCAGCTGCTGCTGCCTCTTGATGAACAGTGACCGTTGTTGGGGGTTGGATGAACAGTTCCCGGTGGGGGTTGGATGGACAGGACCCCGTGGTAGTAGGGGTCGTTACCGCTGGATGAACAGGACCCTGATCGAGGAGGCCGCCACACCCGAGCCGGTTGGGGGTGGATGGACAGAACCCCGTGGAGGGCTAGTTTAACAGTAGCCGGTGGAGGCCGGATGAACAGTAGCCCGTGGATCAAAAGTACCAGGTGGAGGCTGGAGGAAGTCGACGGTGGATGAACAGTAGCCCGTGGAGGCTAGAGTGAGGCAGTAGACGGTCGATGAACAGTAGCCCGTGGAGTCCCGTTTTGCGGTACGCCACACCCCTCCCGATGAACAGGACACCGTTTCAACTATAGGCGCTCTAACACAAGTCCGTTTCCTCCATTTTGCGGTACTCCACACCCCTCCCGATCAACAGGACCCCGTTTCGACTGTATAGGAGCTCGAACACAAGTCCGTTTCCTCCGTTCTGCGGTACGCCAGGCAAGTTTCGGCTGTTCCGTCCAAGCCGGTTGGCTTCCGATGAACACAACGCATTCTGTTGCCTCTCGATGAACACGATGTAGTTTCTCCGTTCCGACCCAACCGGTTGGCTGCCGATGTACAGGACGCAGTCGCTGTACGCGTTCGAGACCCCGCCCGTATGTATGTACGTAGCTTTATTTACTTTTTTGCAGCGTGGCTGTAGGTATGTGTACATGATATAGACGGGACTGCCAGAACAGCTACCGCTCCTTAATGGGCCACGGTTCATAGTGGCAAAAAGACCGATGGACCAGTATGTACGTACACGTTTGCGACCAGAATGACAACGCTACGTACGCTTTAACCGGGTGGGTCCCGGCTATCAGGGAGGATAAGGAGGCACTTCCTTGTGTGCGAAGATATTGATGATGGGTCCGAGCTGACAGGGGGAGGATTCTTTTTTTGCACGTAATAAGGAGGCACTTCCTTGCGTGCGAAGATGTAGCTGGTGGGTCCATCTGTCAGCCTCACCGCATACAGTCCTCTTCCGATGGATGTCGTTCATTGACCACGTTGACCACGCCGCGCAGAAAGCACCCAGGCGGTGGACGACGGTGAGGCAGGGAATGACGCGGAGCATGGGAACACGCGAGGGTAGTACGAGGGTTGACTGGTTCGGCTGCGGTGTGAGGCTGTCGTCGCCGCAGAATAACAGGGGGTGTGGGTGAGTAGAGGGATGGCCTGGCCAGCGGTGGGAGTAGTAGGGGCGGTGAGGCCTGCGCAGCAGCACAGCCGACCATGGGAGGCAGGAGCACGCGGTGGTTTGGACGGCTGGAGCAAGAAAATCAAAGGTTGAAGAAGCAGGACGACCGTTGGATGTTAACAATCCAACGGTCACTGGTGATAGAATCGTTTGTTGACTAAGTTGACAAAGCCCTGCATACGCGTCAACTTAATAGGGCCACAAGTCAGCCTCCAAATCTAGTGGGTCCCAGCTGTTATGGGGAGCAATCGTTATTTTTCGCTTAATAAGGAGGCACTTCCTTCCGTGCCAAGATATAGCTGGTGGGTCCCAGCTGCCATGGGGAGGATTCATTTTTTTGGCGTAATAAGGAGTACTTGCTTGCGTGCGGCCATGGACAATGTGGGTCCCAACTGTCAGCCTCTCCATGTACATCCCTCTTCCGACGTTGTCGTTTGTTGACAACATTGACCACACCGTGCCGAGAACACCAACGTGATGGACGACGGCGAGACCCAGGAAGGGAATGACCCGGAGGCGGCGAAGCCACATCAGTGGAGGGATGTGGGTGAGTAGAGGGATGGCCTGGCCAGCGGTGGGAGTAGTAGGGGGCGGTGAGGCCTGCGCGGCAGCACAGCCAGCCACAGGAGGCGGGAGCAGGCGGTCCCGCCGGCGCTTGATTTGGCGGCTGGAGCAAGAAGATCGGAGATTGAAGAAGCACGAGGGCCGTTGGATTGACATCCAACGGTCACTTCTGATAGAATCGTTTGTTGACGTATATAATAAGTAAAAAAATCTTGTATACGCGTCAACTTAATAGGCCCACAAGTCAGCCCATTCCCTATTTTTTTAATAATTTACAGCTCATTTGCAACTTCTTATGCAATTTATTGCAGTCCGATTTCTTTTTGTTGGCCAGGGCCAGGGTTAAAATTTTAAATGAAATTTCACATATTTCGGTGGGTCCAAACTATTTTTAATACCAAAATGTTGAGCTAGATTTAAAATACTTTGAAGATATATTTAAATTAGGTTAAAGCCCAGTGAAATTGGAATCTGAAAATGTGAAAAAATTCATAAATTTGAAAGTAATTGCCAATTTGTCGTGTGTTTTTTATATTTACAACCCATTTCATATTACTTTTAAGATTTACAGCCGTCTTGAAAGAGTTGCAGCCCAGCAGGGCAGAGAAAAATAAGTAGGCCTGGGTTGGGTATGCCTGGATTGGGTATTCTTCAGAAAAAATAAACTGGGCTAGCCATTTCCACAAAGAAAAAATAGCTGGGCTAGTCATGTGGTGAACGTAAAATAGAAGCCTGGGCTAGACGGGCCACAGCCCAGTTGAAACCCTGCTCCGTCTCAACAATAACAAAAAAATACTGCTCGAGCAGCTACATCCCAGGTGTCAGCCGATCTTGTGTTGTTCTCTTGTCTATTGACTACGCTGACAATGCCGTGGGTCCCAGATGTCAGCAAACCACTAGGAGGAAGCATTTTCTTTTTCTATACGCTGACAATGGATTTTATAAAAAAATGAGGAACTTGCTTGCGTATGGCCATGGACATGGTGGGTCCCTACTATCATCCTCTCCACGTATAGTCCTCTCCCGATTCCTCTTGTTTGTTGACCATGTTGACAACGCGAGAGGGCGGCGCCGCGGTGAGCGCACCAAAACGCGCGGAGGACGACGGCGAGGCCTCGGACATCGGCGTTAATGATTTAGGAGACGGTGGGGCAGTGATGCGTGCGCTGAGGCGCAGCCAGCCGTGGGAGGCGGAAGCAGGCGGCCCCGCTGGTGCTGGTTTGGTTTTGGCGGCTGGAGAAAGACGAGACTGAAGAAACACGACCGACTGTAAAAGTAGCAGGAGTACTTAACAACCTTAATTGAAACCAATAGGGGCACTTAACAACCATAGCTGAAAGCAGTATGAGCAGTTATACTGGTTCAACCGTATAAAGCACACCTCGAACAGTGCTACTTTGCCTACAGTTAACCAAGGGTGAGGCCACCAAGCCCCAGGCGCCACCCCGCGCATCCACAACCTTCTGAAAGCGGCTTCATCTTGCAATGTGGTCAATAAACAGGATATTCACTTTAGAGCCATGGAAAAGCATGAGCATAACCTTCTGTCCTATTCTCCAAGAAGGACGGGCCTTCATTATTTGAGACCGCCCATGAATAAGTATCTTTTCACCTCCAAGGGAAATGGAGTAGGTCGACATAAACATCATGTTGTGACCAACCGCAAGTCTGACCCGACCATGGACAGGCATCTATATAGGAACAATAGAACTGGGCAGTTTCTATTTCAAGAAGATCACAGCTGTAAAACTGTGTATAAGCAAGAGTTTATGAACAACATATGTAACAGAAAATAGCTCGTACCATAAGTTTCTTGACACAGTTGGACCTGTTCAATGTGTGCACCAGTGGCACATGATAACCAACAAGTATAGGGGATCGTTTGTAGCCTTCTTCGATAAATAAGAGTGTTGAACCCAACAAGGAGCTAAAGGTAGAACAAATATTCCCTCAAGTTCTATCGACCACCGATACAACTCTACGCACACTCAACGTTTGCTTTACCTAGAACAAGAATAAAACTAGAAGTACTTTGTAGGTGTGATAGGTTTGCAAGATAATAAAGAACGTGAAAATAAAAGTTAGGTGTTGTTTAGATAAAGAAACAATTAAGTTTAGTAAAACGAGTGTGGATTAGTGGTGGTAGGATTTGCGGAATTGTCCCTTAGCAATTGACTACGTTGCTAGACCGATAGCAAGTTTTTATGTGGGAGAGGCCACTGCTAGCATGTCGTCCCTTACTTGGAATTATATGCACTTATGATTGGAACTATTAGCAAGCATCCGCAACTACTAACGTTCATTAAGGTAAAACACCAAACCATAGCATTAAGATATATATTAGTCCCCCTTCAATCCCGTACGTATCAATTTCTATGTTTAGGCTGAAGTTGTTGTCACCCTTGCCCTCCAATGCATAGTCCTATCAACATACAACTAACCCTATGGTGTGATCCACACGCGCGCTCATATGATGGGCACCAAAGGACAGCAACATAACCACAAGCAAATTAAACCAACCATAGCAATTCACCAATTACCGATAGGACAACAAAAATCTACTCAGACATCATAGGATGGCAACATATCATTGGATAATAGTATGAAGCATAAAGCACCATGTTCAAGTAGAGGGTACAGTGGGTTGCGGGAGAGTGGACCGCTGAATATAGATGGGGGAAGGTAATGAAGATGTTGGTGAAGATGATGGAGTTGTTGGAGTATATCGCGGTCACACGATGATTGCCCCGGTGGTGTTTCGGCGCCACCGGGAGAGAGGGGGAGAGAGCCCCCCTCCTTCTTATTATTCCTTGGCCTCCCCATAGATGGGAGGAGAGTTCCCCCTCTGTTCCATGGCCTCCATGGCGGCGGAGGGGCGAGAGCCCCTCCGAGATTGGATATGTCTCTCTGTTCTCTTCTGTTTCGCGTTCCTGTTTTCTGGCCCTTCACCGTTTCTTAAATTCCCAGAGATCTGTAACTCCAATTGCGCTGAAATTTTTACACAATTTTTTCCACAAATTATCTTTTTTGCGCTCGAAGAAGGGCCCCAACCGACTTACGGGGAGGGCACAAGACACCTGGGCGCTCCAGGGGGTGCCCGGCGCGCCCTGGTGGGTTGTGGAGGCCGTGGGCCTTCGTTAGCATTGATTCCACCTCCCAAAAATCATAAATATTCCAAAATTATTCTTCATAAATTTTTATCGCGTTTGGACTTCGTTTGATATGGATATTCTGCGAAACAAAAAACATGCAACAAACAGGAACTGGCACTGGGCACTGGATCAATAGGTTAGTCCAATAAATCATTTAAAATGTTGCCAAAAGTATGTGAAAGTTGTATAATATTGGCATGAAATAATCAAAAATTATAGGTACGATGGAGACGTATCAGCACTCCAAGCTTAATTCCTGCTCGTCCTCGAGTAGGTAACTGATAAAAAAGATATTTTTTGATGTGGAATGCTACCTAGCATAATCTTGATCGTATATCTAATCATGGCATGAATATTAAGACACGAATGATTCAAAGCAATAGTCTATAATTTGACATAAAGACATCAATACTCAGGCATCCCAACAAACAATCGTGTCTTTCAAAATATCAACGCTAAAGAAAGCTATCCCTACAAAATCATATAGTCTTGTCATGCTCTGTCTTCTTAACATAAAGTATTTATCATGCACAACCCCGATGACAAGCCGAGCAATTGGTTCATACTTTTTAACGCGCTTCAGCTTTTTCAACCCTCACGCAATACATGAGCGCAAGCCATGGATATAGCACTATGGGTGGAACAGAGTATGATGATAGGGGTAAATATTGAGAAGACAAAAAATTAAGAAAGTCTCACATCGACGCGGCTAACCAACGGGCTATGGAGATGCCCATCAATTGATATCTATGTGAGGAGTAGGGATTGCCATGCAATGAATGCACTAAGCCTATAAGTGTATGAAAGCTCAATATGAAAACTAAGTGGGTGTGCATATAACTCTACAATGAAAAATTCCCACTAGTATATGAAAGTGACAACATAGGAGACTCTATATGAAAAACATGGTGCTACTTTGAAGCACAAGTGTGGAACTAGCATGCCCCTTCTCTTCCTTCTTTCTTTCATTTTTTCATTTTTTTCATTTTTTCATTTTTTTTCTTTTTTTCTTTTGGTCCAGAGTCTCATCCCGACTTGTGGGGGAATCATAGTCTCCATCATCCATTCCTCACTGGGACAATGCTCTAATAATGTAAATTGATGGTCATCACACTTCTATTTACTTACAACTCAATATTACAACTGGATACCTATAACAAAATATGACTCTATATGAATGCCTCTGGCAGTGTACCAGGATGTGCAATGATCTAGCGTAACATGTATAAAGAAATGATGAGTGGTGGCTGAGCCACAACTACTATTTCAGCTATATGATCATGCAAAGCAATATGACAATGAATGCTCAAGTCATCAAAACGGAAGCGGTGGAAGTTGCATGGCAATATAACTCGGAATGGCTATGGAAAGGCCATAATAGGTAGGTATGGTGGCTATTTTGAGGAAGATATAATGAGGCTTATGTGTGATAGAGTGTATCATATCACGGGTTTGGATGCACCGGTGAAGTTTGCACCGACTCTCGAGGTGAGAAAGGGCAATGCACGGTACCGTAGAGTCTAGCAAATTGCGAAAAGGTGAGAGTGCGTATAATCCATGGACTCACATTAGTCATAAAGAACTCATATACTTATTGCAAAAGTTTATTAGCCCTCGAAGCAAAGTACTACTATGCATGCCCCTAGGGGATAGATTGGTAGGAAAAGACCATCGCTCGTCCTCGACCGCCACTCATAAGGAAGACAATCAATAATAAATCATGCTCCAACTTCATAGCATAACGAGAGACTATACATGCATGATTCGGGAATCACAAACCTTAACACCAATATTCTTACTAACCACAACCATTTACTACTACCTCCCACATATTACCATCTCTATATCGCAAAACTATTGCAAGGAATCAAACATATCATATTCAGTGATCCACAAGTTTTATGTAGGATTTTATGACTAACCATGCAAATGACCAATTACTGTTGACTCTCTAAATAGATATAAGTGAAGCAAGAGAGTTTCATTCTTTCTACAAAATACCATTCTCTAATAAATATAAGTGAAGCAAGAGAGCATTCTTCAAATAACGGTTTTCTATGTGAAGAGAAACAGGCAATCCAAACTTCAAATGATATAAGTGAAGCACATGAAGCATTCTATAAAGCCATACTCAAAATATATAAGTGAAGTGCAATGAGCATTCTATAAGTCAACCATGGACTATCTCATACCAGCATGGTGCATAAAATAAAAATGAAAACTAAACACAAAAGACGCTCCAAGATTTACACATATCACATGAACGAAACGAAGACGAAAACATACCGATACTTGTTGAAGAAAGATGGGATGCCTTCTGGGGCATCCCCAAGCTTAGACGCTTGAGTCTCCTTGGATATTTACTTTGGGTTCCTTGGGGATCCCCAAGCTTGAGCTCTTGCCTCTCCTCCTCTTCATATCGAGACCTCCTCGATCTTTGAACACTTCATCCACACAGAACTTAACAGAAAACTGGTGTGATCCGTGAGTATAATAATGCAAATCACTACTCTAAGTACGGTTGAAAACCAATTAATACTTTGTTTTTGCATTTTATCTACTGTATTATAACTTTTCTATGGCTTATACCACCGATAGAATCGATAGTTTCATCAAAACAAGCAAAACAATGCATCAAAACAGAATCAGTCTTAAACAGGACAGTCTGTAGCAATCTGAACATCTACCATACTTATGTAATTCCAAAAATTCTGAAAAATTATAAAAAAATAAAAAATTGGTATATAAATACTTTGCAAAAAGTTTCAGAAACTTTGGACATACCAGTAAAAAATGTAAAATCACACACTACAGCCAAAGCTTCTGTTTTTGCACCGCACATACCAACAAGCAATCTAATCATTCTAATGGCAAATCTTGGCACATTATTTTTATAATATAATGGATTTGTACAAGGGGATAATTATTTTTGTGAGAACTTTCATGAAAAATTTACATTGTTTCCATGAGCATGAACACAAGTGTTCAAGGTCGACCCTCACTTCTCCAATGCATCACCTTTCAATCGCTTCTCTTTTTGAAAAAGTTTTTAGGTTCCCCTCTATATTTTTTTTGTTTTTAAACTTTATAAAAGCACTCAACAGAATAAAATGACTCTCTAAAACTTCCGTGTTGTCTCCCTGGCAGTGCTTTCTTTAAAGCCATTAAGCTAGTCATAAAGTGCTCAAGTAATGGATCCACCCGGATCCCAAGGTATATCAAAGCCAATTTTAATTAGCAATGATTTGGCATTTAGTAGTGAGCATAAAGCAACATATATCATGCAATGACAAAGTCTAACTCTCTTCCTATGCATTGGCATGTCATACAAGAACAATTCATGCACATCAAGTAAAGGCCAATACATAGCATAAGAAGTTTCTTGCAATTTTATCGTGTTGGAAACATAGAGAGGCGGAGATGTAGTTCTTCTCTCATAATAATTGCAAGTAGGAGCAGCAAGCACATGCATATTATATTCATAAAATTATCATGTGCAACGGCAAAAGGCAACCCATCAGTATAATTCTTAATAAGTGCAAACTTCTCTGATATAGTGTAGTTTGGAGAATTCAAAAAGATAATAGGACTATCATGTGTGGGTGCAATAGCAACAATTTCATTCTTAACATAAGGAACTATAGAAAGTTCATCTCCATAAGCATAATTCATATTGGCATCTTGGCCATAAGCATAGCAAGCATCAAGTTCATCAAAAAGGGATATTTCAAATGAATCAACGGGATCATAGCAATTATCATAACATTCATACTTCGGTAAGAACGAAGGGACATTAAACAAGGTATGAGTTGAAGAGTTACTCTCATTAGAAGGTGGGCACGAGTAGCTAATCTGCTCTTCCTCCTTTTGTTCTTTGTTCTCCTCATCACCTGTTTCATCCAATGAGCTCACAGTTTCATCAATTTCTTCTTCCATAGACTCCTGCAAAATATTAGTCTCTTCTTGGACAGCGGAGACTTTCTCAATAAATATATCAATATCGGAATTGTATTTATAATTCTCATAGCAATATTTAAGTATAGCAAAATTTTCAGGTCTATAAACTGAATCATCAAAATCTTCATACTTTTCAAACAAAGATTCAATTTCATAAGCACCCTTAAAAGCAACAAATTCTTCTATTCGTTCCACATCATAATAATCATATCTACCATTAGCATAAGAAGCCAAGGTTTCATTGTCGCTAAATTCACATGAAAAGGGAAGGTATGGAGCCTTCATCCTAGAGCAACAAGTATAATCATATCTAGAGCATAAATCCCAAGCATACCAATGCAACATATGAATTTGATCCCATAACAGTTTCCCTTTTTGTGTCAAGCGATAATCCCTAAAGTATTCACGTTGATCCAACGTGTCTCCCATTATCAAGTTGAATGGGGTTTTCTCAGGATTATCAAAGTATTGCATATTATTTTTCATATAACGAGCATCGAGGGTTTTAGGAGGTTCCCCATCTCCATGAGTAGCAAGTACAACTAATTTTTTTGGTATTTCATGTTCCATATCCAAAACAAAAGATAGAGAACAACTTAGAAAAAAATATAAAAACTACTTAGTGATAAAGCAAACAAGCACACACGAGAATATTCACCCCACGCTATTGCTCCCTGGCAACGGCGCCAGAAAAAGGTCTTGATAACCCACAAGTATAGGGGATCATTTGTAGCCTTCTTCGATAAATAAGAGTGTCGAACCCAACGCGGAGCTAAAGGTTGAAAAAATATTCCCTCAAGTTCTATCGACCACCGATACAACTCTATGCACACTTAACGTTTGCTTTACCTAGAACAAGAATAAAACTAGAAGTACTTTGTAGGTGTGATAGGTTTGCAAGATAATAAAGAACATGAAAATAAAAGTTAGGTGATGTTTAGATAAAGAAACAATTAAGTTTAGTAAAACGAGTGTGGATTAGTGGTGGTAGGATTTGTGGAATTGTCCCTTAGCAATTGACTACGTTGCTAGACCGATAGCAAGTTTTTATGTGGGAGAGGCCACTGCTAGCATGTCATCCCTTACTTGGAATTCTATGCACATATGATTGGAACTATTAGCAAGCATCCACAACTACTAATGTTCATTAAGGTAAAACACCCAACCATAGCATTAAAATATATACTGATCCCCCTTCAATCCCGTACGTATTAATTTCTATGTTTAGGCTGAAGCTGCTGTCACCCTTGCCCTCCAATGCATAGTCCTATCAACATACAACTAACCCTATGGTGTGATCCACACACGCGCTCATATGATGGGCACCAAAGTACAGCAACATAACCACAAGCAAATTAAACCAACCATAGCAATTCACCAATTACCGATAGGACAACAAAAATCTACTCAGACATCATAGGATGGCAACATATCATTGGATAATAGTATGAAGCATAAAGCACCATGTTCAAGTAGAGGGTATAGCAGGTTGCGGGAGAGTGGACCGCTGAATATAGATGGGGGAAGGTGATGAAGATGTTGGTGAAGATGACGGAGTTGTTGGAGTATATCGCGGTCACACGATGATTGCCCCGGTGGTGTTTCGGCGCCACTGGGAGAGAGGGGGAGAGAGCCCCCCTCCTTCTTATTATTCCTTGGCCTCCCCATAGATGGGAGGAGAGTTCCCCCTCTGTTCTATGGCCTCCATGGCGGCGGAGGGGCGAGAGCCCCTCCGAGATTGGATCTGTCTCTCTGTTCTCTTTTGTTTCGCGTTCCTGTTTTCTGGCCGTTCACCGTTTCTTAAATTCCCAGAGATTCGTAACTCCGATTGCGCTAAAATTTTTACATGATTTTTTTTCATAAATTATCTTTCTTGCACCCAAAGAAGGGCCCCAACCAACTTATGGGGAGGGCACAAGACACCTGGGCGTGCCAGGGGGTGCCCGGCGCACCCTGGTGGGTTGTGGAGGCTGTGGGCCTCCGTTAGTGTTGATTCCACCTCCCAAAAATCATAAATATTCCAAAATAATTCTCCGTAAATTTTTATTGTGTTTGGACTTCGTTTGATATGGATATTCTGTGAAACAAAAAACATGCAACAAACAGGAACTGGCACTGGGCACTGGATCAATAGGTTAGTCCAATAAATCATATAAAATGTTGCCAAAAGTATGTGAAAGTTGTATAATATTGGCATGAAACAATCAAAAATTATAGATACGACAGAGATGTATCCGCACACATATCCCACGTGGCCTTCCCCCATTGAAAAGCCCCACAAGGACCTCAAGACGATCAATAAAGTGTACGAACTGGTGGATGTCATCCCAGTCAAGTTTAGTGCCATCAGTAACAGTCGAGTTCTTATAGAATAACAAACGAGTAGTGTGCTGAACTTTGAAATAACCTACACATGCCACCAATTATAAGAAATATTGGTTAGAAGTAGCAACTTCGTGAGAGAAGGGAATCACAAATTGTTGCTACTTCTAAAGTCAAATTGTGATTAGTTAGACAGAATAGGTGGATTAAGAAGTAATCGAGGCAACATGCAAGAACCAGATACAAAACTAACATGGATGAACTACTGGAATGACATCAGGGTGGAAGATCACAATGAAGATGAGACCAGGTTCTGCTATTTCCATCAATATTCATGCACCAACTTTCAGTCCGTAACACTTGAGAAAGTTTATCCAAGTTCGGTCATAAAAAAAGCAGTGATCTTCTTGGTTCATGAACCCAACTGGGAACTTATATCCATGGCTTGTCTTCAATGTGACCATTAAACTGGTGTATTCAGTTATGGCAAGGCCGACCATCTTGAGTACATGTGTTCTAGCAGAGCAAGGAATGCACTGTAGGAAAATTAATATGAGAACACAATGTATTCGCTATCCAAATCTAGAAATAATTTCCTCTTTCACGTCAGTGTTGACCATGGTACTAGTACCCTTTATCCAAATATAGCAATCCAAGTTTCTAAATTAGTCGACAGCATGTTCAAAAAACCCCAACCCTCCCGGATAGAAAAGAGGATTCTAGGAACATACTGTGCGCGTTTTAAAATCCTGTGTTAGGATGAGAAGGAACAAGTGTGGCGTCTCATTGAGGGCACAGAAACCTGTAGGATCCTCGCACTTTGGGCACTGCAAATGAAACACACTAGATTCAGTAGGAAGAAAAATGCATCAACGGCAGCGGCTGCCATCCTAGGATTACCCGCGACCAAGGAACTAGGATTTATCGGGGAAGGATGAAGAATTCATACCTGGTTCTCCATGAGAAAACCCTACGCAATCGCCGAGTGGAGGGTTTCTCTGAACAAGCAGACAAGGGAGAAGGGGATTCAGGCCCAGTGAAATATTGTTGCTTCGTCCGTCCAGCTTACTGCTAAAGCTGGAAAGGTGGGATTTTTTGTGATTTGACGGCTCATTGGGCATTACCGCGGCGCTACGACCGGGGTGAGTCTACCGTGCAGTTGTGCACTCTAATTTGGTGCATGGCACATGGACACCGTTGTCGGATGCCCCGCATATCAGCGAAAGGAAGTAGAAAGGCAGGAGTAACTAGTTACACATAAATATATTTTTATAGAGAGATACTCCCTCTGTAAAAAAATATAAAAATCTTTTATATCACAACTTTATACATAAGAAAAATCAAGCGGAATATATATAACATAATATGGGGGTTCAGATGAGAATATAATACTCAGATAGGCTGACGGTTCTGGACTTTGGGCCACAGGCCGGTGGGCCTGCATGTTTGGGGGCCCATGTGTTCTAACTCAGCCCATTTCATATTGCAAGCGATCAGTACGGCGCTAGTTTTAGATGTTGTCACAAGGTGAATACAGAAAATTAAATAAAGCATGGCAGCTGTTAGAATGAAATCGAACGACAGTTCCTAACCAGCAATTAGAGTTGCAATTCTTGCATGATATCCTGCGTGATAAATAATACTGTCGTACTACTTATACACACAGGACACTTGTTTCACCATGCCATATTATTACATCAAAAGCTCTTGGAGGATAGATCAGTTCAGTAGTTGCGTGCTACTGAAGAATTTCAAAGTTGATTAGGACCAGCTCTCCTTGCCGAGAAAGTTCGATTTTGACATCATCCCCTACTGCAAGATTTGATAGAGTTTTGAACCTTGACCATCCTTTAGCATCAATCATCATGCGACCATCCTTTGTACTTATGGTTATTGAGCAGGTTCATTCACACCAAGGCTGCGCATGGTAAGAGAAACTTGGCCACGGTCGCCCGGATTATTGAACGACTCCCTCGTTGCTCTAGGAATTCTCTGTTTGCAAACAAGAAGACAAACACAAACAGTTAGATCAACACAGTGAATCATGTGAAACAACATGGAAAGAAAAAAGAACGAAGCGCTTGGGCTACCAATGCTTACCAAGAAGGTGGAGATGTCGGTTTTTGTAAGGACTTTGGTATATGCAGTGTGAACTGCAGCCCAGTCTGTTGCCGGTGCAAGTGCTAGTTCCGTTGCCGCTGCACGG
Organism: Thinopyrum elongatum; assembly: GCA_011799875.1. Classification (NCBI taxonomy): domain Eukaryota; kingdom Viridiplantae; phylum Streptophyta; class Magnoliopsida; order Poales; family Poaceae; genus Thinopyrum; species Thinopyrum elongatum. The sequence goes on from CM022298.1 coordinate 168,325,743, forward strand.
GCCGGAGCAGATGCAAGTGCAACTTCAAGTGTTGGTGCAGGTGCTAGAGCCGTTGCTGGTGCCCGTGCCGGTGCGACTGGTAGTGCCACTGCTGCTGCCGGAGATGGTGCTCCTTGTGGAGCTGGTGCCGGTGTCGGAGCAGGTGCCCATGTCGGTGCCCGATCCTCCGATAGATCAGCCTGATCCGCTGACGCCGTCAGTGGCCAATCCACTGGTGGATCAGACTGAGCTGATGCCGCTGTCAGTGGTAGAGCCAGTGCCGTCGGAGCAGGTGCCGGTACTCGATCCGATGCTGAAGGTGGTACCAAACATGCGAGACAGTAGCGATCATCTCTGGTCTGCTATGATTTCATACTTCAGCTTTCTAACTTCACTAGGCTTCGTGACCTTGATCCAGTCTTTTTCTTCATTTCTTTTAAACGCGAGAAGGACTAATTGTGGTGTGTTTGTTAAAACAAACTACAGTTCATCATAGGGCTTCAAATTGTACTCAGACAACACACTGATCCAATTGTGTCCAGTAATGTAAGTGACGGACAGTGCCTTCGTTACTGACACGACATAAGAAGTGAAACCTGCAAAAATAACCATCATAGAGCAAACCAAACGGTTTATTCTGTAACGAATGTCACATGGCAAAACCTGCATCATAAAATTGCAACAAAAGTAAGAAAACATGACAGTAAATCAATAAGATTTACTTGATGTGACACGAGTGAATCCTTACTAGGATATCACTATGTTCAAGTTGTAAACTGAAGGTTGATCGTCTAATTACGGGTGGCATGCAGGGCCTGCACTTACTCCCACAAGCTGGACAGTCCAAAGGTGGTAACAACTCGTATGGAGCGAACGTCCATGGGACTGGAAATCCTGGTGGGTGCGATAAACCCTGCAATGCATACAGATATTGGAGTGTAACCATAATTATAAACCGTCCTCACAAAAAAGATGATCTGGATACTTCAAAATATACAGACTAAATTGAGTGGACAGACATTAACATAAACTGTTCTCAGGACTCACCACACAACAAAAGCGGCAGTACTAAACAATATAGGGTTCACACACACAAATCAAGTACTGAACAATAGTACTTACTACAGACAAGCAAAGTTGCACTAATTAAACTCTGCAAACTATTTCTTGCCACCGACCTATGGGATGTACCCCACAAAACTGACTAGGCCATGGACTTCGTGAGAGATGTCTACCGGCATCATCGCCATCTCGTCAACCTTGGAAAACCTAACAGAGTGGTCTTTCCACTCATAAACATGATGATGAAGACAGTCCGCATCAGATTTGTCGAGAAGCTTTACAAGAACCACACCCTTCATAATCGAAGGCACAACTAGGAAATTGTTGTGGTGAAGTACACCCTCGAGAACACGCCTGACAACAATGCTACAGGAAAACACTTGTTCATGACACGTGGCGACAAGGACACAGCAGCTGGATAGTTTACTAGTAGAACTCATCCTCAGGTCTTCCAGTTCACATGGCATGACTTTGAGAACTTCATCTCCACCGCGGACCTAGTTCTAATTCAAACAAAAACCAAATATTTTATTACTACCTCCGTTCAGAAATATAAGATGATTTTTGATATTTTACTCCATATAAGACTACATATACGCACAGAAATGAGTGAACAAAACACTAGAACATGTCTTCGAAGGCATGAGAGCAGAGGGGTTACTTGCAATATCCATAACACAAGTTACTGAGGCTACTATATTCTCTTCAAATGCATGAGAGCTAAAATCTTGCATTTCCTACAGCTAGCATTGATTTCATAAAGTAGTTGAAAGTAATCTATAAGAAATCAGTGTTATGTGCAAAAATCATATGTATGTCAACCTCTCGCATGTTTTGGTCAAAACAGCAATTTAGAACCATCATTTGGCACACAAAAATCACATGCAAGATCACCCAGAAAGTTGTACTACTAGTACTAGTACTGCGTGTTAGATGAAAAATCACGATCAAGAGATCGTCAAGAAGAGATATTACCTGGACTGGCTTAACGAGGGATCCCGGAGAGGCGGGCTTGGACAGGGCGATGGCCTTGAGCTTGTCAGAGGCTACACCAAATAAGAGCTTAACACGGATGGAACCGGTGGCGAGGACGAACTTGGTGATCGGGGGTCGGAACACAGAAGTTACGACCACATCATCATCAAGCGTACGGAGGAAAACCATACATGTCCAAAGAATAGGTGGCGGAATGATATAGTGGTGGAGAGAAAGGCTTGCAGGCATTGCCCTTTTTTGATAACAAGGATCAGTAAGGGTTGCTGAAGCGGCTAGTGGTATGGCACGATCCGGGATAGAACTTGTATATCACCAAAATGATAGGAGTGGCTGAAGAGAATAAATTGGTGTGGTACCGGTGCGTCAATCCTGCAAGGGATCGACACCAGCAAGCACCTTGGCATCACTCCGTTGGGACGAAGATGACACCACACCAAGGAACAAATATGCGAACTGGAGAGCGCAGGTAGGGAATAGAAACCGATGCCACCTACACTCACCAGATCCATCATTAGTGATAAGATATCTAGTCTATATGCAAGCTATGCGCAAACAAATGCAACAACCAAGTGCAACAAACCAACTGGATTCTATACTACCGGTTACTAACGCTCGCACCTAGACCGCACGTCCTATAGCCAGACCTGCTCTGATACCAACTTCTGTGGCACCCCGGCTCAGAGAAGACCGGAACGCCCCGTATTCTAGCCCAGGGACAAGTCCTCTGGAATACGGCACTGTTGGCATAGAACAAATCAGCTCTTTATTACAATGGATATAGTTACAAAGGGTAAATGGATTACATTGGCACGGCGACACTATGCCTGCCCGGGGTAGCTCTATGCTAACAGCGGAGAAACTCTCTCGGCAGCGGAACAACGACGACGGTGATGGACTCCACTCCGCAGGGACTCTGGCTAGAACGCGTGTCCTAGATCGCAAACTGGGAATCCTCGACAAGCAAGCAATCATGGCATGACCTGCAAACTGGCATGACACGCCAGGTGAGTACTTTGAATGTACTCGCAAGCTCACAGCAAACATCAGCATTAAGGCAAGACAACATCATAGCAGTCAAGATTAACAAGCTGGGTTATCTAGCAAGATAGCTTTTGAAGTAAATGCAGTAAGGTAAAGCATATTAAGTAGTTTAATCCATACTCCGAGTAATCTCAGGATCTAATCCGAACCTGTGCCAAGTCCAATCATGTGGTCATCCGACCACTCATCTCATAGCCATCCCATGGCTAACATCTCATATACCCGATTCCATCTGCACGTCAAGTCTGACAAACTTACTCTCTTTCGGGTTGTCTCACAACCCACAGAATACTCACGATCCACTGAGTACTACTGATCATACGACGAGTTCTTCCATCATAATCATCACTACTATGGTTGACCATCTAGTGAGGTCTGGTCGGACCGTCCAATACCGTGGACACGACTATTCGAATAGATTTTACACTCTGCAGAGGTTGCACACTTTACCCACATCATGGAGCACTGACCTCGTGATCCCATTCAGGTGGACCAGCGTTGCTCCAACGAAACCTGCCTGACCCGTGACTCTCCCATCGTACCACCGGCAATCACACTCCCTCGGAGTCCTGCCCTGGGTGGCCCCTATGTCACCTCGTGACACCTGCCACCATCGTGGCCAAACTAAATTGTCCCAAACGGGGACCTGGATCCAAATAACTCAACTGGGCTCGCAAGGTTATCGCCGCCTACCGGGCCAGGGTAGCGAACACGCATTACCTTCCCTGTCGGGCGGTACCGGTGAAAGAGCACGCGATCAGACCAAGTCAAGGCCGTCCCATACCGGCAAATGTGGCTGCACGAATAAGTCCGGACAGGTGACTCAAGGTCGACCATGAAATATCTAATCCCCGAATAATATTTCTGTCATGGCTGACACTCCGAAAACCAGTATGCTTAAGCCACTGCTACTAATTCATCTTCTTGAACTGCCAGATGAACTCCGAAACAATCCTACACGGTAATGTCAGCATCGTAGTATCAACAAGTGGGTAAACTACTAGTCCCTAACAATCCGGTATTCAACATGGTAGTCACCTATCCGAGATATAACTCCAACATTGCATAATCCAATTCAGTTCACAAATAACTCATACTTGTTGTTAAAGTAAATAGTTAAACTATGATATAGCAATGCGATGATGCAGATGAGAGTTGTGGATTGCCTGGGAATGAAGGAACCATCGGGAAGGAGTGCGGAGAGTCCGCGGAAATGATTGCCGGAAACAGTTCTCTCTCGGAGGGGGCAGTTTACGAACAAGGGCAAAATGGTCATTTCCACAGTAGGACCACATAGTGAAAATGATACCAGCACGACGGGCTCGACGAGACGAAGACATGAGCGTTGGAATCACCTCGATCGGAGTTCCGAGCAAAAAGTTATAAGGGTTTTTCTACCAGGGACCTATTTATAATAAAATCATCACAAACAGGCCCTTGAGTGGAAAAACAGAACGCTCCTTTTGGCAGAATACGCTTTCCAACTGAGAAAACGTAAACTGGGTCGAAGCAGAGCCAAAGTACATTTTCGGAAAGGGAAGACGTATTCCAGTGGAATACGCTTCCACTTATCCTAGTCAGCAGAGGCGGGGCCGAGTGCTGACTCGCTGCCAGGTGGGGCCCGCTGCTGACATCTCTCTCTCCCGCTCCTCCTTCTTCTTCCCCCGTCGACCAGAATAGAGGAGCAGAGGAGAGGCGATGCCGGCGACAAGCTTGGCCAGCTCTGGTGGTCTCCGGCCGAGCTGTTGCCACCGGCGGGTGCGGGAGACGGTGCCGTACCCAACCAGGGGTTCGCGCGCACCGGGGAGAGGACGAGGCGATGGCGGCGTCGGTGAACAGAAGAGGGGCGTTGGCGATGGGGCTCGCGGCTCCGGCCATCTCCGGCGAGGGCGAGGCTACCGGCGGGGTCGGGATGAAGTGTCGCACCCATCCAGTGGATGCACGCACGCCGGGGAGTGCCGAGTCGAGCAGAGCATGGCTCACTGCGGACGCCGGCGACGGCGACAATGGGCAGGGCACCACGACCATAGAGAGGGGGTGGAGTGCAATGGGGAGTGTACTAGGGTGGTGGTGGAGCTCTCTGGCGGTGGCTATGGGAAGGGAGAAGCTCGGCACCGCGCCAATTTAGGCGGAGGGCGGCGGCGGGCACGTCGGCCATGGAGGGCGAGGGAGAGCACCGGGGTTCGGCTGAGCGGCTGGGGAGGGGTAGTGAGGTGAGGTGTAGCTGCTGGTCTGGGCGAGAGGGCTCGGGGCCTATATATAGCCGCGGCGAAGCGAGGCAATGAGGATGGCCGCCGTGGCGTTCCTATCATCGCACTGGAGCAAGAGGAGGAGATGGCTGGCATTTTGCGGTGTCGAGGAGCTTCGCGGAGAAGCAGAGAGGGCTCTGGCGTGCTCCGGAAGGCTCGAGCTTGGCCGTATACGGCGGCGGCTGAGACAGGCACGGCACGGTACGGCCGCCGCACCGCGTAGGAGGGGACATGAGAGGGGGAAGAGGGGTCCAGGGAGAAGACGACGGCGAGGGAAACCTGTTGGACACGGCGAGTCACGCGAAACCGACGAGTAGAGGAGGGGCCCGAGCTGGCAAACGCGCAGCTCGCGTCCATGGCATGCCAGGGCGGCGGTCACCATGTGGCCACGGCGTTGCCACGCCCCACTCGACGCCAAACGTTGTCCAGTGAGTAGTCCCTCCAAGCTACATTGCAAATGAGGTGATATATCGACGATAGGAGCTGTGTTTGGATGGGAGTGGTCACTTGAAGTTTGCTGTAGCAAACTTGGGCATGAAGCTATGAAGAGCAGAGAAGTGATAAGAGCCAAACTAGATGCCTGGGATTGTTAGGGTAGGAAGGACTACAATCCTGTGAATTTTGGAGGGAAATGGATCAATAATTAATGGAGTTGCTTTGCAACTGACCAATCTGGTCCAGAAACTAGATTTTGATGTGCCACTCACATAGAGTAGCGACTTGAGATGAAATTGGGCATAGGATGATGATTTGGTCATATGAGAGTGCCATAAAAATTTCATGCCATTTGGACAAGCCAAAATGGTACTTCCTTCATAGCTATCCTCTCTGACCAGAATCTTAGGAAAATTATGGGGAATTAATGGGAAGATGAAATGAGTCCAAATTTTGTAGAGATGGGTTATATGGGAAGTAGAATGCTCTGGTAAATTTTCAGCAATTATGGAGCAATATAAAATATAGTTGCTTCACAATGTGAAAATCTGACTAGAAACCAAGATTTGAGTCTGTGCTCACATAAATGATTGGATAGGTTTGAAACTTGGTGGAGAGTCTTGATTTGATCATATTAAGATGCTTGCAAAATTTCAAATTATTTTGATACTCCTATCTAGCACTTGCTTCACAAAGATTCCAGTTGCCCAGAAACTTTGGAAATTAGCCAAGAGAGATTTAATATCCAAATAAAGTTGAATTTTGGCATGTGGCAGTGATATGGATAGTAAAGAGTGCACAAAAAGTTTGAGACTAAGCAAGCAAATATAAATGGTACTTGCTTCACAAACTGCCAGTTGGGGCAGAATCAGAAAAGGAATATTTGTGAAATATTTTTGAACATGGCAAGGAAGGATCTGACATATTTGTGGAAGATATGACCCAAACCAATTATGAGAATTATTTGGGAATTTTGGGAATGATGGAATTGTGGGTTGCTTCACAACCCAGAGCAGACAGGGTTATTCCTTTAATAGAAAAAGGAATATTCCCAAGAAAAAGAATATTGTGGTTGGTCCAAGATGGAAATGACATGGTCTTGGGATGGTTTTGAAGTTGGCAAGCCACTCGAGAAGAAAAATGAAGGGTGATCCCTCCAGGTTGCAAGACTACTAAGCCACAAAAAGAAAATCCTGACCAAAATCAAAAGAAAAAGAAATGGGCAAAATCCAGGGTGTTACAAACCTACCCCCCTTAAAGAAATCTCGTCCTCGAGATTTGGTTGCTCAGGGATCAAACATGAATATTTCCACTTGAGGAAACCGTTTCCAACTCGGGTTTCCTTTTTACCTTTGTATAATGCTCCCACTGAGTTTCATATGACTGGCTGCCTTGCTTCGGGGTGGTTTTCTTTACTGGAACCTTTTCCTGTAATTCTTACCTCATATGTTACTCTGACTTCATTCCCTTTATGTCTGCTGACCTGTCTGGAGCCATAAATTTTTTTGACCAAACTATATGCCCTGCTCGTAAGTCCGAGGGTGGTTCCTCATGGACGTGTCGTGACTAGGTCCAATACGAATGACCGTTCACTGAGTTGTGAGCAAATTCCCTTGGTGGGTACGAAATCTTTTACTTATTGCATTGGGTGACTTCAAATGGCTGTGTGTCCTTCAGGCTCAAAACAGTACTGTGAGTCGTACCATTCTCCTGGTGGAATCTGACTTCTCGCACGGATTGTTGGGTCATCTTGGGTATCTTCACTGTCTTGAGTATAAGGCCCCTACCAAATATTTGACTGTCACCTGTCGTAACCAGCATAAAGGTGTACGGTGATATTATCCATAGACTTGACTGACAGTGGTCCTGGCAACAGAATCTTGTTCACGGCAGGTTAGTCTTTAACTGATTCCTATCTGTGAGGACACATGCTTCGAGACTGTTGTTCATCCTTCTGATTACTCAATCTGTCGGCATCTCTATATGGATGGTAGGCCGTGTAATGCTTTAACACTGTTGCTATAATCCAACTGCCGAGTTAATCTTTTGGCTGACCTGACCAGCTTGGTTGCCCTCTTCTGACACTTTTGAACATATCTAATTGGCTGAGTGGGTTGTCTTGATAGGGGGTCCTTGCAAATGGAATATACCCCGTGGGTGTGTACCCATAGTGGTCGGTATCGAACCAGACTGTCTGGAGTATTTGTATCATTACCATACCTGTATGGACAACCTTGTTTCTCCATTATGATTCTCTTTACCTGGATCCTTAGCTGAAAGAACTTGGCCTATATGCTCTTGATTCTTCATGTGACCATAGGTGTTGTCAGGTGCAATATTCCGGTAGGCATATCCCTTTACAAGTTGTAGCTGTAGGGTAACGATCGTCTGAACCCTTGGATAAAACCGGCAAATAAACCAGTAGCCACCAGAATGGTCTTTACGGCTCAGATCTGGGACATTACTGGAGTAACTCAACCCCGACTCAAGACGGCTGAAAAGCAGCTCAGAGCATGAGACGGTGTCGATAAGAAGAAAGTAGCAACTCCCTAAGACGGCCGAAAAACAGCTCAGAGCATAGGGTCATTGCTATGAAGAGAAATTCAACAGCTGCCCGAGACGGCCGAAAAACAGCTCAAAGCATGGACAGTTGCTGACAAGAGAAATAAAAGTCAGCATCCACCCCGGACGGCCGGAAACAGCTCAGAACACAGGCGTGGTGTCGTCACCAAAGAAAGACGGGAAGGGTTCACCCGCGTCCCATACAGCTCACTATTATATATACAGGTATGAGCATAATAATTTGAACATACCGGAATAACACAGAGCAATGTTATAGGGCATATATCAGATGGTCGGCTTGCTCCATAGGTTGTTGGTCATCACACTGAAGTGTATAACTGGCATTCTCTTCTTCTTACATAGCTCATGCCATAGTCAGATCCTCACCGGGCTGGCATCATTGTATGAGTAATCCATATGACCTTGGCAGCATGTCCACCATATCTATGAAAACATGTGTAGCTGGCCACTTGATTCCCGAGGCAAGTTTGTGTCCTGACTGATTTTTGCCTTCGGATGATTTTTGCCTTCGGATCAACTGTTGCGGATCTGACCTTGGGGATGCATTGTCATATGTTGCATCGGAAGATGTCCATGTGTTGTGTCGAGGAAGGCACAGGCATCTTGCGTCGTACGCATCTCAGATAGCTTGTTGAGAAAGACTGGGTTACTTACACCAAAAATTTCTTTAGGTCATGTGCGGACTGAGTGCATATATATATCCCTTAAGGTTTCTGCTGTCGATTACTCGTTGTATGCAACAGGGTATTCGGCTATCCTTCTTGCTGAACACTAAGTTCATAGCTCATGCTGGCTTGCTTCCAAGACATAGCAGGGTTCAAATTGTACTCATAGTAGACTCACACCTTGTATATGAATCATACCTTTGGCACAGAATGCACTGTGGATCATATACACAATTTGCCTTCCTGCTGATGCGATCATTACTGCTGTGAAAGTTGCGCTGATGTATACTTGGTGCTGATAACCAATCCAGTCAGGATATCATTTATATTCAGGCCCGATATTCCCGATATAACACAGTCTGCTGAAGATTCCATTTTGCTGAGCTGAGCTTCCAAATGACTGTCTCTTCACTGACTCCTTGGGTTCAAGGTCGGTGAGCAACTTCCATAAGGGGAAAATAAGGTAACACCAAGGGCCCAAAAACAACAAAAGAAACGACTAAACAGAAGCACATAAAGCAGCAAGATCACACACAAGCAATATCACATTCTAAAGCTATTCACAGCAATAATATGCATTCCTACTTAAGCACACAAATCTCGCAAGAACTCCGGTATTACGGTCTAACATGCTGTGGCGATGTGCACGAAAGTGAATCAATGTGTGGAAGAAAATTGGTGTAAACAAGGCTACACCAAATACAAGATTAACACGGATAGAACCGGTGGCGAGGACGAACTTGGTGATCAGGGGTCGGAACACAGAAGTTACGACCACATCATCATCAAGCGTACGGAGGAAAACTGTACATGTCCAAAGAATAGGTGGCGGAATGATATAGTGGTGGAGAGAAAGGCTTGCAGGCATTGCCCTTTTCTGATAACAAGGATCAGTAAGGGTTGCCGAAGCGGCTAGTGGTATGGCACGATCCGGGATAGAACTTATCTATCACCGAAACGATAGGAGTGGCTGAAGAGAATAAATTGTTGTGGTACCGGTGCGTCAATCCTGCAAGGGATTGACACCACCAAGCACCTTGGCATCACTCCGCTGGGACGAAGATGACACCACACCAAGGAACAAATATGCGAACTGGAGAGCGCAGGTAGGGAATCGAAACCGATGCCACCTACACTCACCAGATCCATCATTAGTGATAAGATATCTAGTCTATATGCATGCTATGTGCAAACAAATGCAACAACCAAGTGCAACAAACCAACTGGATTCTATACTACCGGTTACTAACGCTCGCACCTAGACCGCACGTCCTATAGCCAGACCTGCTCTGATACCAACTTCTGTGGCACCCCGGCTCAGATAAGACCGGAACGCCCCGTATTCCAACACAGGGACAAGTCCTCTGGAATACGGCACTGTTGGCATAGAAAAAATCAGCTCTTTATTACAATGGATATAGTTACAAAGGGTAAATGGATTACATCGGCACGGCGACACTACGCCTGCCCGGGGTAGCTCTATGCTAACAGCGGAGAAACTCTCTCGGCAGCGGAACAACGACGACGGTGATGGACTCCACTCCGCAGGGACTCTGGCTAGAACGCGTGTCCTAGATCGCAAACTCGGAATCCTCAACAAGCAAGCAATCATGGCATGACCTGCAAACTGGCATGACACGCCAGGTGAGTACTTTGAATGTACTCGCAAGCTCACAGCAAACATCAGCATTAAGGCAAGACAACATCATAGCAGTCAAGATTAACAAGCTGGGTTATCTAGCAAGATAGCTTTTGAAGTAAATGCAGTAAGGTAAAGCATATTAAGTAGTTTAATCCATACTCCGAGTAATCTCAGGATCTAATCCGAACCTGTGCCAAGTCCAATCATGTGGTCATCCGACCACTCATCTCATAGCCATCCCATGGCTAACATCTCATATACCCGATTCCATCTGCACGTCAAGTCTGACAAACTTACTCTCTTCCGGGTTGTCTCACAACCCACAGAATACTCACGATCCACCGAGTACTACTGATCATACGACGAGTTCTTCCATCATAATCATCACTACTATGGTTGACCATCTAGTGAGGTCTGGTCGGACTGTCCAATACCATGGACACGGCTATTCGAATAGAGTTTACACTCTGCAGAGGTTGCGCACTTTACCCACATCATGGAGCACTGACCTCATGATCCCATTCGGATGGACCAGCGTTGCTCCAACGAAACCTGCCTGACCCGTGACTCTCCCATCGTACCACCGGCAATCACACTCCCCCGGAGTCCTACCCTGGGTGGCCCCTGTGTCACCTCGTGACACCTGCCACCATCATGGCCAAACTAAATTGTCCCAAACGGGGACCTGGATCCAAATAACTCAATTGGGCTCACAAGGTTATCGCCGCCTACCGGGCCAGGGTAGCGCGCACGCATAGCCTTCTCTGTCGGGCGGTACCGGTGAAAGAGCACGCGATCAGACCAAGTCAAGGCTGTCCCATACCGGCAAATGTGGCTGCACGAATAAGTCCGGACAGGTGACTCAAGGTCAACCATGAAATATCTAATCCCTGAATAATATTTCTGTCATGGCTGACACTCCGAAAACCAGTATGCTTAAGCCACTGCTACTAATTCATCTTCTCGAACTGCAAGATGAACTCCGAAACAATCCTAGACGGTAATCTCAGCATCGTAGTATCAACAAGTGGGTAAACTACTAGTCCCTAACAATCCGGTATTCAACATGGCAGTCACCTATCCGAGATATAACTCCAACATTGCATAATCCAATTCAGTTCACAAATAACTCATACTTGTTGTTAAAGTAAATAGTTAAACTATGATATTGCAATGCAATGATGCAGATGAGAGTTGTGGCTTGCCTGGGAATGAAGGAACCATCGGGAAGGAGTGCGGAGAGTCCGCGGAAATGATTGCCGGAAACAGTTCTCTCTCGGAGGTGGCTGTTTACGGACAAGGGCAAAATGGTCATTTCCATAGTAGGACCACATAGTGAAAATGATACCAACACGACGGGCTCGACGAGACGAAGACGTGAGCATTGGAATCACCTCGATCGGAGTTCCAAGCAAAAAGTTATAAAGATTTTTCTGCTAGGGACCTATCTATAATAAAATCATCACAAACAGGCCCTTGAGTGGAAAAACAGAACGCTCCTTTTGGCAGAATACGCTTTCCACCTGAGAAAACATAAACTGGGTCGAAGCAGAGCCAAAGTACGTTTTCGGAAAGGGAAGACGTATTCCAGTGGAATACGCTTCCACTTATCCTAGTCAGCAGAGGCGGGGCCGAGCGCTGACTCGCTGCCAGGTGGGGCCCGCTGCTGACATCTCTCTCTCCCGCTCCTCCTTCTTCTTCCTCCGTCGACAAGAATAGAGGAGCCGAGGAGAGGCGACGCCGGCGACGGGCTTGGCCAGCTCCGGTGGTCTCCGGCCGAGCTGTGGCCACCGGCGGGTGCGGGAGACGGTGTCGCACCCAACCAGGGGTTCGCGCGCACCGGGGAGAGGACGAGGCGATGGCGGCGTCGGTGAACAAAAGAGGGGCGCTGGCGATGGGGCTCACGGCTCCGGCCGTCTCCGGCGAGGGCGAGGCTACCGGCGGGGTCGGGATGAAGTGCTGCACCCATCCAGTGGCTGCACGCACGCCGGGGAGTGCCGAGTCGAGCAGAGCATGGCTCGCTGCGGACTCCGGCGACGGCGACAATGGGCAGGGCACCACGGCCACAGAGAAGGGGCGGAGTGCAACGGGGAGTGTACTAGGGTGGTGGTGGAGCTCTCTGGCGGTGGCTATGGGGAGGGAGAAGCTCGACACCGCGCCAATTTAGGCGGAGGACTGCGGCGGGCACGTCGGCCATGGAGGGCGAGGGAGAGCTCCGGGGTTCGACTGAGCGGCTGGGGAGGGGTAGTGAGGTGAGGTGGAGCTGCTGGTCTGGGCGAGAGGGCTCGGGGCCTATATATAGCCGCGGAGAAGCGAGGCAATGAGGACGGCCGCCGTGGCGTTCCTATCATCGCACTGGAGCATGGGGAGGACGTGGCTGGCGTTTTGCGGCGTCGAGGAGCTTCACGGAGGAGCGGAGAGGGCTCTGGTGTGCTCCAGAAGGCTCGAGCTTGGCCGTATACGGTGGCGGCTGAGACGGGCATGGCACGGTACGGCCGTCGCACCGTGTAGGAGGGGACATGAGAGGGGGAAGAGGGGTCCAGGGAGAAGACGACGGCGAGGGAAGCCTGTTGGACACAGCGAGTCATGTGAAACCGACGAGCAGAGGAGGGGCCCGAGCTGGCAAACGTGCAGCTCGCGTCCATGGCATGCCAGGGCGGCGGTCACCATGTGGCCACGGCGTTGCCACGCCCCACTCGACGCCAAACATTGTCCAGTGAGTAGTCCCTCCAAGCTACATTGCAAATGAGGTGATATATCGACGATAGGAGTTGTGTCTGGATGGGAGTGGTCACTTGAAGTTTGCTGTAGCAAACTTGGGCATGAAGCTGTGAAGAGCAGAGAAGTGATAAGAGCCAAACTAGATGTCTGGGAGTGTTAGGGTAGGAAGCACTACAATACTGTGAATTTTGGAGGGAAATGGATCAATAATTAATGGAGTTGCTTTGCAACTGACCAATCTGGTCCAGAAACTAGATTTTGATGTGCCACTCACATAGGGTAGCAACTTGAGCTGAAATTGGGCATAGGATGATGATTTGGTCATATGAGAGTTCCATAAAAATTTCATGCCATTTGGACAAGCCAAAATGGTACTTCCTTCACAGCTATCCTCTCTGACCAGAATCTTAGGAAAATTATGAGGAATTAATGGGAAGATTAAATGATTCCAAATTTTGTAGAGATGGGTTATATGGGAAGTAGAATGCTCTGGTAAATTTTCAGAAATTATGGAGCAATATAAAATATAGTTGCTTCACAATGTGAAAATCTGACCAGAAACCAAGATTTGAGGTTGTGCTCACATAGATGATTGTATAGGTTTGAAACTTGGTGGAGTGCCATGATTTGATCATATGAAGATGCTTGCAAAATTTCAACTTATTTGGATACTCCTAGCTAGCACTTGCTTCACAAAGATTCCAGTTGCCCCGAAACTTTGAAAATTAGCCAAGAGAGATTTAATATCCAAATAAAGTTGAATTTTGGCATGTGGCAGTGCTATGGATAGGAAAGAGTTCACAAAATGTTTGAGATGAAGCAAGCAAATATAAATGGTACTTGCTTCACAAACTGCCAGTTGGGGCAGAATCAGAAAAGGAATATTTATGAAATATTTTTGAACATGGCAAGGAAGGATTTGACATATTTGTGGAAGATATGACCCAAACCAATTATGAGAATTATTTGGGAATTTTTGGAATGATGGAAATGTGGGTTGCTTCACAACCCAGAGCAGACAGGGTTATTCCTTTAATAGAAAAAGGAATATTCCCAAGAAAAAGAATATTGTGGTTGGTCCAAGATGGAAATGACATGGTCTTGGGATGGTTTTGAAGTTGGCAAGCCACTCGGGAAGAAAAATGAAGGGTGATCCCTCCAGGTTGCAAGACTACTAAGCCACAAAAAGAAAATCCTAACCAAAATCAAAAGAAAAAGAAATGGGCAAAATCCAGGGTTTTACAATGAAGAGGGGTGCTGAGATGAGCATGCACGTAGAGGGAACAACTATATTGAGATGAGAATGCAACCAAACACACCCGCATGCTTTGTGCTACAGTGACTGATCTGCACCGTTTGAGTTTGATCCAACGGTCATGTTGCGCCGAGACATGCCCATGCAGAGGACACCTAAACACCACCGAAGTCCCTATGCTTCTCGAGGCACATGACGTTGGTGATGCAGGGTGCCACCGCCCCCAGAGCCTGCTCCCGGTCGACGGGAGCCAGCTCGTCAAAGACGGCGTCTAATGGCACGAATGGATTCCGGTGACGAAGCCCTGAGAGGATTCACCCAGCAACGGCGACGGCCGTTCGCAACCCCTCCCTGTCCAGCTCCGCCACCATCATCGCGCGGAGATGGCTCAGCTCCTCGAAGATATAGGTGAAGAAGGAGACCAGGTCAGGAAGCCGTGGCTCGTTGAAGTCGATGGGGTGGTCGAACGGGTTTAGCCCGACAGCCGGCATGGTCGCGCTGGCATGACGGTAGGCATCGCGCAGCCGCAACACGTGCGTGGCAACATGGTCCAGCAAGTGGTTGAGGCAATCTTGGACCTCGTCATGGTCGGCCCGCTCGCGCTCCAGCCGGCTCGCCTGACCGCCTATCGTATCTCCCGCTTTCTGCAGCAACACCGCCGACGCCTCGAGCATCTTTGTGCTGGACGGCTGCCGCTTTTGAAGCTCCGTGAACTCCCGCACATAAAGGAGGAGCATGGCACTCCTCTCCTCCTTGAGCTCACGGAGCTCCACGTCCTTGGCCCTGAGCTTCACATCCTTGGCATGGAGCTCATGTGTCAAGCGCCTCACCTCAGAGTCCGTCATCTGGTGCGCCGCCATGGAACCAGGTAGAAGTAATGGGGAGAGGAAGCAAGGGGGGCGAAACGGCAGAAAGGCAATGCAATCTACGGGAAGGCGGAGGGAGCTAGCCGAGGAGCGGGGTGAATCTTTTGGTTTTCACCATGAGAAAACACCAGTCGACGTCTTTTCACTTCAGGGAGCAGTGGGTTTTACAGGCGGAGTCATCATGACTAATTGCTGCCGCGCCTGCTCCCGTCAATAAAAAAATAAAAATCCAGCCGCGCCTGCCGCACCCAAAGACCAGTGCAACACAGCGGTGTATATTTAAATTTACCTACCGGCAAGGAGAGAAAAAAAGGGGTGAAAAAACAAATGTGGCGGCGGCCTAGCTACTCGGTCGCACTAGCCCAACTAGCTAGCCACCGTGCTTCACTGATGTACTCGGCTGTGGCGCCCCGCCTGATTACCACTGTAGCCAGACAGTCGCCACGCATGCCAGCCCAGGAAATCACTCTGGCATGCGCGCTTACAACAAGTATCATGAACACAGGCATTTCTATTAATGGGTATATAAGTCTTACATGAAATATTACAAGAGTGATGGCAGCGGAAAAGCTCTATCTAAGGCAGCAGGGTCCTGGTGCGGCTCCAATCCACAGGGATCTGACTGGGTTACTCTCCTAGCTCGCGAACGCTCCGGCTCCTCGTCGACAGACGATGGATCCTTATGTGAACCTGGCCACGTTAAAGGCCGCTGAGTACTTTTGAATGTACTCGCAAGCAAACCAACTAACATATACACCAAGCAAAGCAATCCATGGCATTCAAGCATGCATTTGTTATTAGAGCAACATTAATTATTATGGCATAGCATACCTATCTAGCAATATTAATTATCATGACATAACAGGTTTATCCAGCACTATAACTACTAAAGTAAATGCAGTAAAGTAAAGCATATCAAGTAAATAATCCATACTCCGAACATTCTCATGATCCAATCCAACTCTTTCGATCATTCGACCGTCTCTTTCATAGCCATCCCATGGCTAACATATCATATTCCTGACATCATCCGATGGCTATGCATCTCCACTGTAAATCTGATAAACTTACTCTCTTCTGGGTTGTCCCACAACCCTCAGAATACTCATGATCCACTGAGTACTTTCGATCATAAGGCGAGTTCTTCCATCCTTATTATCACTGTTACGGTTGACCACCTAGTGAGGTCTGGACGGAGTCCAATACCATGGACGCGGCTATTTGAATAGATTTTTCACTCTGCAGAGGTTGCGCACTTTACCCACACCATGGAGCACCTGACCTCGTGATCCCATTCGGGTGGACTAGCGTTGCTCCAACGAAACCTGCCTGACCCGTGACTCCTCCATCGTACCACCGGCAATCATCCTCCCCCGGAGTCCTGCCCTGGGTGGCCCCTGTGTCACCTCGTGACACCTGCCACCGTCGTGGCCAAACAAAACTGTCCCAAACGGGGACTCCCGGGTTAAACAATCAATTGGACTCACAAGGTTATCGCCGCCTACCGGGCCAGGGTAGCACGCATGCATAACCTTCCCTGTCGGGTAGTACCGGTGAAAGAGCACGTGATCAGACCAAGTCAAGGCCATCCCATACCGGCAAATGTGGTTGCACGGGTAAGTCCGGACAGGTGACTCTGAATCATCCGACTAGGTTTAGTTTTAGCAATCACTTAGCAAGCATGGTTGTATACCACAATAACTTGAGATGATAGCAACTAGGCATTTAAATAAATTACTTTGAATTATCACATAGTAAATTAATGCAAGTAATGTAAATAGTAAGTGCAGTCTAACAGAAGTTTAATTATTTCTATCACATACATAATCATTAATTAAACACGCAAGAATAACACAGAGCAATGCTTTAGGGCATATATCAGATGGTCGGCTTGCCTATGGTCGAAGAATACTCCAGGAAGAAGTGCGGAGAGTCCGCGGAAAGGATCACCGGAAACCATTCTCTCTCGGAGGGGCTGAATGAAGGGTAGGGGCAAAATGGTCATTTTCACAGTGTGGAAACATTATGAAAATGATACCATCAGAACGGGCTCGACGAACTGAAGACGTGAGCATTGGTTTCACCTGAATCAGAGTTGTGGTTGCGAAGTTATAGCAGATTAACTATTCAGGGACCTTTCTGTAAAACTTTTATTCACATCTAGGCCCCTGGATAGTCTTTCCTGCGAATAGAAGAAAAGCTACTGTGTAGCTGGGCCGGCTCGGGCCAAAAGTGGCCGAGGCCTGGGGCGCCAGCTAGGCCGCACAGCTGCTGCTGTTGCTGGGCCGGCCCACTTGCCCCACCACTTTGAAAAAAATGAAGGGAGGTGGGCTGAGCCACTACCAGGCCGGGCCCGCCTGCAGGGTCATTCCCCTCCTCCCGCGTGCCTGGCCGGCCAGAGGGGTGGCTCCCGTCGGCGACCGCCGGCGCTGTGGGCCACCATTTGAGGCGCCCAGCCTACCGGCGAGATCAGGGGCTCGAGACGCATCCATCCAGGTAGGAGGCAGAGCTCGGGGAGGGCGGGAGTGCGTGTGCCCACGGCCGCGGTGGATGGCGCCTACGAGCGTTGACGGGACCGCGCCGGTGGAGCTTCCCCGCCGGAGATGAGGACGGCGGCGGCTCGCGGGCGCCCAGGGGATGCTCTCGGACACAGAGGCGAGGTAGGGGAGGGGCCATGGGGAGGAGCCGGCCAAGGGGATCCGGCGGCAGCCTCCGGCCATTTGGCGAGTAGGAGAGCTCCGAGGGTTCGAACGAGAGATCAGGGAGGTAGCTGGGAGGGAGAGGAGGCCGCTGCGGGTGGTGGGTGCTCGAGAAGGGCTCCGAGCAGTGGCTTTTATAGCCGAGGCGACGGAGGGGATAGGTTCGACCGCCGTGGCGGCCTTATCGGCATACTGGAGCTCTGGCGAGGTGGCAAGCAAGGAGTGGTGCCGACCTGACGCGTTACTGCTGCGACGCGGTGCGAGGAAGAAGCCAGCGGGGAAGAGGACGACCACGTGCATGTACGGCGGTGCTCACGGGCGGAGCAGTGGCTGCAGCGGCGCTGCCGTGGCACAACGAGGGAGAAAGAGGAGTGGATAAGGGCCTAGAGAGGGGCAGGTGGACGCCGCAGAGCCACTAGACACGTCGAGACACACCGGAGCAGGCCGGAGCGAGGTACCCGACGAGGACAGTGCGCAGAGCGCCACTTCTGCCCGCTGTCCACGCGGTCACCATGCGCATGGCTTGCTCTGGAAGGCTCCTGCATGTCCAAGCTTGTCCAACAAGTGTACCACTGCTCAAATAGAGGAGCTATGTGGATGGAATCATCTAGAAAGCTCTGAGGAGAGTGAAACTTGCAGAGTAAGATTCTGACAGCAAGGTGTTTGTAGTGATTTCTGGATAGATCCATGAGTGAAATGAGCTGGAATTTGGCATGGAGCAATGATCTACCAAGGTGAAGGCCCTGGTAAAATTTGAGGTCATTTGGATAAGAACTGAGGACACTTGCTGTAGAATGGACCCCACTGGTCAGAAATGCAAACTTTGATGTGGCACTCACATACTAGCTTGCATTGAGCTGAAATTTGGAGGAGGTTAATGATTTGAACATATGAAGCCACTGTAAAAGTTTCATACCATTTGGGTATGCCAAAATGGTACTTGCTTCACAGAGGTTTCAAATGGACAGAAACTTAGGAAAAATGCTGTGGTGAAATGGGTGAATGGATTGAGCTGGTTTTTGGTTTCCATGAGTGATTTGTCAATGTTAATCACCATGAAAAATTTCAGCTTAAAAATATCAAGGGTTCAAGCACTTCCTTTGCAAACTGGAAATCTGGACAGAATTTACAAATGGATGTTGTGCTCAAACTTTGAACTATGGAACTTGGGTTCTGATGGAAATGGTGAAGATATGGATAGGAGAAGCTCCACAATTTATTTGGGATTCTTCCTGGCTACCAAAATGGTAGTTCCTTTAGAAACTGCCCAAAATGCAATATTGGCATTAAATAGGAAAATGCAATTTCCCTTATTTAATTATGGCCAATATTTTTATGAGAGCTCAATATGATCACAAAGAATATCTCCACAAGTTTTCATGAACTTTGGAGATGGGTAGATATTTTCCTGGATTTAATTCCTTTAATTGGCAAAAAAATGAATTAATTATAAATGAAAAATATTGTGAATGACTTGGCAATATTTTTGCATATCCAGGGTTTACAAAGATAGGATGATCACTGGGAAAAGTTTGGGAGTCATTAGATCAAAGGAAATTGGGGTTCCTTTGTAACGGAAGAAATTAGGGTTTCCCTTCCGGCAACTCGGAAGGTAGGGTTTCGATGGCAAAGCCTTGAGAATAGATCTTGGGTGGCAAGGTTGAACTGAAGAGAATCTCGGGATGGATAGGGAAGGCAAGGTTGTATGACCATCTTCATATACCCAGGAGCGAGAGAAAATCCAACAACACCGAGAAAAAAAAAGACGGGAGTCAAATCCCGCAAAGGAAAAATCTGGGAGCGAAAACCAGGGTGTTACATCGGTGGGAAAGGTGGGCTTTTGTGATTTGATGACTCATTTACTTGCTTTGGCGCTACGACCGAGGAGGACCCAGAAAACGCGCGGTAGGGCGTCCCACATCTCGGCAAGGAATAAAATATGTGTGCACCACCCGGGAGGACCCAGAAACTGCGCGGTAGGGTGTGCCACATCTAGGCACGGAGGAAAAATGTGCATGTAAAAATAAACTGTATCAAACTACCTATGGTTCGACCTCGGGACCCAGCCAGTCGGTCGAAAACACCCCACTAGCCACACAACTTCATCATGCTAACGTGGCACGAAGGATAGGTGTGGTTAGCTCCATCTCGACCAGCCACAACGTCTCTTGTTCTAGGCGATTCATCTATTTTCCAAGCATTTTTTTAGTTATAATAACACCACGGCAAGCTCGCGCCGCTCTTCGTGTGTGCCCGTGCGTCTAAAGGTTGTACTACTAGATGGAGAGGAGAGAGAGAGATGGCAGACATGGGACCCACCAGTAAGTCAGTCAATGTTAATGCACCTGATGATGAGCCTCTCCCTCTACTCTACTCAACGTGATACTGTATAAAATCAAGTTATGCGACAAAGCCAACAACAGTTGCGGTTTCAAGCTATCGACGTACGCTTTGTACTCCAGGTTGCCGGTTCGAATCTCATCCTTCAGATTTGTTAGTTTTAGGTCCAAATTTGATCAATGACAAGTGGGCCTCCCGTGTGTTGTTCTGATATTTCAGTGTAGGATGTTTTTTTGCACAAACACTTTGCGCGGTTAGACAAGTTACGACACCAGTTACACGTATGTTGCAAGTTTAGGAACAAAAATGACATCGGCATAGAATATCACATGCTCCCCGCAGCTTAGATGCTTGGGTGATACGAGATTTTACGTCGTTGGATCTGAGATCCAATGGCTTGGGAGTAGTCTTTGTAATTATGCGCAATTTCCAAACTCTCCAAGGGTTTTTTTGCAAAAAAACCATTCAGGCCTCGTGTGGGCTGCTGGATCTTGGATCCAACGGCTCCCAGTAGCTCATATTAGGTGCTCCCCGCAGCTTAATTATCCGCTACGGTGATACGAGCATCTAGGTCGTTGGATCTGAGATCCAATGCCACGTTCGTAGTATTTGTACTTCCTGCACAATTCCCAAACTCTTTGAGGCCTATATTGCAAAAACATTCAAACCTCCTACTGCGAGCCGTTAGATCTCCCGGGAACTCGTATCACCATAGAATCTACGGTGTGGGAGCACCACATATTCCCCCATGCGAGAAAACATCAGGTGCTCTCGCAGCTTGGATGCTACGGTGATACGAGCTTCGAGGTCGTTCGGTCTAAGATACAATGGCATCTGAGTAGTCTTTGTGCTTGTGAGCTGTGCCCAAACTCTTTGGGGGCTTTTCTGCAAAAACATTTGAACCACCAAGGAGTCGTTGGATCTCAGATCCAACGGCTCTGAGGAGCTTGTATCACCACAGCATCTAAGGTGTTGTAGCACGTGATATTCTTAAACACAAGAGAATATGAGGTCTTCCCTCATCTTAGATGCTACGATGATACGAGCTTCGAGGTTATTGGATATGGGATCCAAGGGCATCTGAGTAGTTTTGGTACTAATTGTGTGCAATTCCCAAACACATTAAGGTTTCTTGTAAAAATATTAAGACATCTTGTGAGCCGCTATATCTCAGATCTACACGCTCCATATAGCATCTAAGGTGTGGGGGCACATGATATTCTCCCGGAGGGTGCACAGCCTATCGGTGTTTGGGAGGGTGGGGACAAATATAATGTTCAAAAAATATAATCTAAACAATCCTAAACAGAGCTTCACAATTTTATCTAAGGTCGAGGGGTTACCCCCCGACAATCTACATAGCTTCGCCTATGCAAGAGGTGTAGTGGGAGCGTCTAGGTGTGAGAGAGACGACACGAGAAAGCGAGGTCAATCGATTCATTTATAGAGGGAGAGATCGAGTGAGTGTGGCGTAGCGTACACTCGAATGTTAAAGACGATA
This sequence comes from Thinopyrum elongatum, assembly GCA_011799875.1. Lineage (NCBI taxonomy): Eukaryota > Viridiplantae > Streptophyta > Magnoliopsida > Poales > Poaceae > Thinopyrum > Thinopyrum elongatum. Next base: position 168,347,777 of record CM022298.1, read on the forward strand.
CACCGAGATATCATGCGGTGAAGCTGCAGTGAGGGCTGGAGGGAGATAGTTACCGAGAGTGGCCTAGATAGACTTTGTGTGTGCGCGCACGGTGAAGGTGTTTTACAAAGGCAACGTACGTGTCTTGAGAGAGAGAGGGAGGGTTTGTCATGGAGGGCACGATGAGGTTGTGTGTGAGAAATACATTTATTGAGAGTGTGTGGGCGGGTGTGACATAAATGGAGATCGAAACGTGAAGAGAAATAGTGAGCGTGCGTGTGTCGGATACCAATAGCTCTATTAACAAAGAAATGAAGATCGATCGATACATGAAGTATGTGTGGTGGTTGGGGGTGTCGATGGAGAGACCTAAACACAACATTTGCATGTACATAGTACTAGACTTAATATTCATGTTTCAATTTATTGTGCATTTTAAATATTGAATTGAGGACCATGCATGGCTTACAATTTAGTTTTGAATTTGTGTCATACATGCATGGTCATACATCCACGTTGAGATCACTATATCACAAACTCACTCTAATTCAAGAACTTGTCATAAATCAATTACCGTGCCTTTTGGAATGACCAGTTATTTGCAAGGAAAATACGGGCATTGTAATACATATAGATTCATTTGGCAATTTAAAAAAAGATTCCTTTCGCATTCTCGAATGGTAGCACCCGACGACGTACCAGCCAGACTCGGGCTCGTGTCTTGGTGGTGGCGTGCTTGGTACGCACATTAGCCAACCCCAACCAAAAGAACCGTGATATTAAACTCCGCGCCTCCACTCGAGCCTCCGCGTTTCTAGTCGAAATATCTGGCGGCCAGAATTCCAGCCCTAGGAAATTCCCCTCATGTCCCCGATCCATAATGACAACCGATGAACAATGGAGGGATGCTTTAGTAACTAGCCCACGTTACCTACCGTGCTGAGCACGGTTCAATTCCCTTGGTTGCCGCTACCCAAGGTCACCTGTCAACTCCGTTGCCTAGTACTAATAGTACTACACCAGGATGAGCACAAAATGGAGCTCCGTTTGTTGATTTTGTTCGTGCCTACTAGAGTTACTATATCAGGCAATGCACTGGTACGGAGGGATTATCTTTTTACTCTGCATATATAACTTGTCTGAAGTCTAACTAAGCAAAATGTTTGACCAAATCCTTTCTTAAGAAATATTAACATCTACAACAGTAAAGATGTATGGCTTGAAAATTTATTTCATGATGCAGGTTATGATATTGTTTCGAATCCTGGATTTTAAATTCCAGAAAATCCAAAACTGACCTGAAATTCATGAAACTGAGCATGGTCACGTGATATGGCACAAATAGGCTGTCGTATTTTTTTCAATTTGAGACAAGCTGCTTATGAAAAGTTGCACAAATGAAGAGCCAATGTATTTTGGAACAAACACATGTCACGTTAACACGAACGGTTTCACTATTCAAACCATGGGCGTTAGACCTACGTGCCGCCACGAGTCTCGCTTCTCATCGGCAGGTGCCGTCTGAGCAAGCTTGTGAGTCGATGGGAGGCGTGCGAGCAGACTGCTGCGCCGGCTGACCGGGAGGCGTGCGAGCAGGCCACTATGTAGGCTCACCGGGAGGCAAGCCCTTTGACCAGGCTCCGCCGCCCACCTTCCTCCCAACTACCCCCACTTTTAATGGTGCCAGCGCCGCAGTTTAAATCACCCCCGCACTCCCCGGTCTCGCTACAATCTTCTCTCTTCCTCTCGGATTCTCCTATCGTCTACCTCCAACCAGCCTGACCTCACCGTACGCCATGCCGCATCATGATGGTCTGCCCTTAGTCTTCCAGTTTCCTGAGGAAGACACCCAACCGGAGTCTCAAGAACATAAGGCACTTTGGGAGGAGCTTGAACTGGCCTTGCGGGAAGACGTCGCGCCTGTCCCCACTCCCGTTCCAGCTCCCGTCGCCCCGACTACGCCAGCGCCCATCCCCGTGGCATTGATGGCCTGGGAGCCGCACATTGTCGCCGAGCTTGAAGCCACGGGGTTCCATGAGGTCCCCGCTGACTTTCACGCGCCCATGCACCTGCCAGCGCATGCGCCTGCGCGTGCACTGACGCGCGTGCCTGTGCTGGTGCTCGTGCACACAAATGTCTTCAACGCGCCATTGTCAGAGCCTGTCCCCGAACCGGTGCCAGTGCCCCCCTCAGCGGCATGGATCGTCGCCATCGACTGCTTCCTTGCACCAACGCCAGTCGCCTCCTCCCGCCAGTTGACTGGCTCCTGGAGACCGAAGTCCAGAACATTCTGGCCTTCCTTGAAGCTAGGGCCAACGTCCAGGAGTACGCCAACAACGGCGCAAGACGCCGCCGTCGCCGCCGGTCAGTGGCCCGACGACACAGAGCACGGCAGAGGAGTCGCTTCCCGCCGCAAGACGCCTCCGCCGCCGTCGCGTGATCTAAATATGCCATGAAAAACGTTCGTATTTCCATGCTTAAAATCCGAACATTTGGGATTTATCATTTACGTTTATTTTAGTTCGATCGTGGTATGAATGTAAAGTCGCAGTCAGACTGAATGAAATCTATGGTTTGATCGATTGAATGTTCTGCTAGAGTCGTATCAAATTAAATATAAAACGTCATCAAGCGACATGTATTCCTTCTCATCGCAAACATTTCATATTAAATACCACATCAATTCCAAATATATTTTTTAGGGAAGCCAGTTCCAAATACTTGTAGGGCGCGAGCAGTCCCCTTGTTCGAGCACTATAGGCGATACATCTATTTATCCACGCATTTAATTGTTAGTAGATACTACTAGCCTAACTTGTCCTTCACGGTCACTTTTGTTCCTAAACTTGTTACATACTCCAATACTAGTTCTAGTATTATGTGAAACTGGTGCCGTAACTTGTGAACGCGTCCAGATTCGGTCAACGGCCACACCGCCCGCGCGTTCTTCGTGTTTGCCCGTGCGCATAAACATAGAAGGGGAGGAGAGAGAGAGAGAGAGAGAGAGAGAGCAGACATGGAACCCACCAGTAAGTGAAGTGGAATAGTACATGCTCACGAGCCGGTCCCACTAATGTACTAAAGTTAATAGTATAAAAACATGTTGTCCATTAAATAGGACTGTGGTAATATAAAAACATTATATCAACAAAGGGGAGTACAACAAACGTTGCTACTATGTTGCCTATTGACGTGCGGCTTAAAGGCCCTGGTCGCATGTTCGATCCTCGTCCTTTTTCATTTTTAATTTATACTAGTAAGGTACATGTGCATTGCACGCATGAGATTTGGCAACCAAATTATGAATAAATACCACACCATAGCATGTAAGCTTTGATTCATATATGCATGATGTAGATGTTCGTTTAATTCTTATAGTTCATCTTATTCAAAATCAATAAGTTTTATAAAAAGGTTAATCTATTTTAAGATTCATGGAATTGCGCATTGTAGAGCATAAAGTAAAAACAAATAATGGCAATTCATTTAGAAAAAAGAAAATTGGGCAATTATGATACAGAAGATTCTAGAACAAAGAAGGAGTGCTTGTGTTTTGAGGTTTGTGCATTATGCTTAAGTTCAACCATGCAGTCTTCTAGATTGTACATGTGGCAGCATGTGGTGGAATGTAGAAGATATCCAATGGCCAGTGGTGCTCGGATTTTCCATCTCTGCACCGTCGGATTGGCTTCATCCAATGACCATCTTTCAAAGTTTTTCGCACACTATATAGGGGTGTAGATATGGGTCCAAATTTGCTCCAAGACAGTTGGTCCCCCCGGTGTGTAGTTTGTAGCACTTTAATTTCTGGGTCAAAATTTGTTCCATTATAGGTGGACTCCGGTGTGTAGTTTGTAGCTTATTTGTAATAATTAAAGAGAACATCAGAGTTTTTTTGCAAAAATACCATGGTGCGACGTGGAAGGTTACAAAGGGCGTGCGAGAGAGTGGTGACCGATCTAGAGGGAAAACAATTGGTGGAGGGGCGGGGGTTGCAACGATGTTTGGAGTAGTTGTGGGGCGAATGCTACAAAAATATAATCTAAACCCATCGAAATAAATGCCTTCACAAATTAATCTAAGGTTGGAGTCCCCTCGCAATGTAAATAGCTCCAGCTCTGCGAGGGATGGAGAGGTAGCTTCAATGTGTGGAAGAGACGGCGTGAGAAAGCGAGGTCAATCGAGACATAGATAGAGAGACAAAGTGAGTGTGCTGTTGACACACGAACACGTCACGTGTACCCTCGACGCCGGGGGTGATGCACCGCAGCTCACGTCGAAGGAGACCCGACCGACAGCGCGATACGCAAGACAGTCGGCAGGCGCTTTTGAGACCCGAAACCCCACACGCCCGGGAGGGACCCCGTCAAGGAGTGCGGTGGCTATGGGCTGCCCTAGGTCGATATGCTCGCCCCTAGAGCCTCGGGATTCGCAGCTCTCAAACTTGAGGAACAGCGAAGAAAGAGAGAGAAAAAATGGAGGGATAAAACGTAGACTGAAAAAGTAGTATATTGATTTGTTCGATTGTGTGTTGTTCAATCGGCCGCCACCCCAAACATATATAAGCGGCGGCTGGACTTCCTGTACAAGTAAAGGATTCATCTAGTCTTTCCTTTCAAGAATATTACATCAATTCACGTCCTAAAAAATCCTAGTTCTAGTCCAACTCGGATCTTCTGGTCGGATTGACTTTGACAGCAAGCTTTCCATGCCGGCAAGGTTTCCACCCCGGCAAGCTTTCCACCTCGGCAAGCTTTCCACCCCAGCAAGCTTTTCGCGCCGGCAAGCTTCCACGCCGGCAAGCTTTTCGCGCCGGCAATCTTCCATGCCGGCACGCTTTTCGCGCCGACAAGCTTCCATGCCGACAAGCTTTTCGCGCCGGCAAGCTTCCATGCCGGCAAGCTTTTCGCACCGGCAAGTTTCCACCCCGGCAAGTTTTCCACGCCGGCAAGGTTTCCACCCTGGCAAGCTTTTCACGCCGGCGAGCTTCCATGCCGGCAATCTTCTACGCCGGCAAGTTTTTCGCGCCGGCAAACTTCCACGCCGGCCAGCTTTTTGCGCCGGCAAGCTTTCATTTTGCCGGCAAGCTTTTACTCGACCGGCAAGCTTCATTTTGCCGGCAAGCTTTTACTTGACCAGCAAGCTTCATTCAGCCGGCAAAGGCCGAATAACTCACGTGACCCATCAGACACCACCTAGGTGGGTGTCTGGTCCCTCGCGTCACTTTTTCACTCAGGACCGGTCCGCAAAGTGTCGCCTCTAACTTTTGCATACAAACTCGGATTGGAATGATTTTTATATCAAAATCAACTGTTTCAACAAGATGAAAACAATTCATGTAGAACATTTTTTCATATGAGGCCATCTTAATTGTGTTTCATACCATGCCAAAATCTGGTGTCAACACATGCCCCCCTGTTTTTCGGCAAAGCTTGTGTGCCGAAAAATAATTTGTACCTTGTTTGTTCTAAGGACGATGTCAACACTCCATCGGCCTTTTATTTTTCTCAGGATGATAATTATGTATCGGCCATGTTTGTGCTAAGGGCGATAATCATATATCGGCCATTGCCTACTTAGGCTTCTTGCCACACACTCGCGTGGTATTTCTTCAAGTACTTGCCATTGAGAGCTCGAGGTAACAGTGCCCCTTGTACAGATTCCACCAAATAAGAGTTTCCGAGAACTACTCTTGCAACCCTAAAAGGACCTTCCCAACTCGGAGACCACTTCCCGAATTTTCTATCTCTTGAACCAATCGGTAGAATCACTTTCCAGACGAGATCGCCAACTTGAAAATTCTTCAACTTAACTCTCTTATTGTAAGCTCTTGCTACCCTCAACTTGTCTCTCTCTATGGCCTTCAAAGCAGCCAAACGTTTATCGGCAACCTCATCAATATTGTCCATCATCAAGTTATAAAAGTCTATTGCCGACAAATCATTTTGTTTGGCTATTCTTAAAGCATTCAAATTTACTTCCACCGGTAAAACAGCCTCTTGACCATACACTAGCTCATATGGAGTCACCTTTGTAGCACCATGCCTTGAGATCCTATGTGCCCACAAAGCTTCAGACAACAACTCATGTCATCTCCTCGGATTATCCTCAATCTTCTTCTTGATAAGCTTGATTAAAATTTTATTGCTGGACTCAGCTTGTCCATTAGCTTGGGCATAATACGGAGAGGAATTGAGCAACTTTATGTTATAAGATTCGGCAAATTCTCTGACTTGATGTGACATGAAAGATGAACCTTGACCTGTAGTCAATGTTTGAGGAATACTAAATCTATGAATAATGTGCTCAGTTATGAATTGGATTACCTCTGTATGTGTCATGTTCTTGAGAGGTACTGCCTCAGACCATTTAGTAAAATAATCGGTTGCCACCAACACGAACCGATGCCCCTTTGAGGAAGATGGGTGAATTTCTCCAATAAAATCTAAACCCCATCCTCTGAAAGGCCACGGCTTGACAATAGGATGTAACATAGCAGCAGGAGCCAATTGAATATCACCAAATTTTTTACAAGCTTCACACCCTTTGTAATATCTGAAGCAATCATTAATCATAGTAGGCCAATAAAACCCAGCACGTCGTAGTAACCATTTCATCTTGGGAGCCGACTGATGAGTGCCACAAATACCTTCATGGACCTCTCCCATAGCAACTCTCGCTTGGTCCTCGTCCAAGCACTTTAAAAGAACATCGTCAACTGTTCGGCGATAAAGGTCATCATCCCTCGTCGTATATTTAAAAGCCATACGCCGAACAGCCCTGTCCACCCTTCTACTAGGATCACACAAATAATCAATGATGGGTTTCCTCCAGTCTTGATTTTCTCCTGCATTGAATATTTCATTAGTGGCCGAAATGGTGGGCTCCGGTTCGGCCTCCCCTATGTTGGCAAGACTAGACATCGGCCTTTGAGAAATATGAAACATGCCATGATCAACATGATAGCCGGATGCTTGTTGTGCCAACTCATTTGCTCTCCAATTTTCATGTCTAGATATATGAGCAATGCTAAAATAATCCAAAGTAGAAATTATATCTAGACATTTATCAAGATAAACGTTAAGTGATTCGTCAAAACATTGAAAGACTTTGGATATTTGTTGTACTACTAATAACGAATCACCAAAAGCCTCAATATGTGTAGCACCTATGGCAAGCAACATCTCTAAGCCGAATAACAATGCTTCATATTCGGCTTGATTATTTGTGCAAAAATATTCTAAGCGGCATGAGGCTTCAAAAATAGCACCATGGGGAGATATATAAACAATACCAACACCTTGGCCATTGCTACAAACTGAACCATCAAAATATAATCTCCAAGGTACTAATGAAACAAGGTTTATATCAACATCATGCTTGTCATTAATCCAATGCTCAACAATAAAATTAGCAACGATTTGGCCTTTCATGGATTTTAGAGATTCATAAGCCAAATCATATTCAATCAAAGCATAAGCCCACTTGCCAATTCTACCACTAAGAATTGGCCTATGAAACATGTATTTAATGACATCGGTTTGACAAGCTACTATGCATTCACTCGGCACTAAATAATGTCTCAATTTTGTGCAAGCATAATATAAGCATAGGCATAGTTTTTCAATAAATGTATACCTTGTCTCGGTGTCCAATAAACGCCTGCTCAAATATGTAATAGCATGTTCTTTTCCTTCGGTTTCTTGAGTCAGAACAGCACCAATAACACCTTCTTCTGCTGCAATGTAAAGCTTAAAGGGTTCCCTATGCTTGGGCGCTTTCATCACCGAAGGAGTGCACAAATAGTTCTTGATCATATCAAACGCTTCTTGCTGTTTTGCCCCCCAAGTGAAATCAACATCATTCTTTAACCCAAGGATAGGAGTAAATGCATCAACTTTTCCTGACAGATTAGCTATGAACCTTCTCAAATAATTGACCTTGCCAAGGAACTTTTGCATATCTCTCTTGCATGTTGGAGCCTCCACTTTCTGTATGGCCTCTATCTTTTTGGGATCAATCTCTATGCCATCTTCATGAATAATAAAACCCAAAAACTTTCCAGCCGACACGCCGAATGCACACTTCAAAGGATTCATCTTCAGTCCATATTTTTTCATTCTTTCAAAAGCTAAACGCAAATCGGCTAGATGAGATTCGAAAGCATCCGATTTGACAACAATATCATCAATATAAACCTCAAGTATAACACCAAGTAAATCATGAAAAATTAAATTCATAGCTCTTTGATACGTGGCACCGGCATTTTTTAATCCAAAGGTCATCACTGTCCACTCAAATAAACCAAGGAAACCAGGACATCGAAAAGCCGTTTTGGACATGTCCTCTTCGGCCATAAAAATATGGTTATACCCCGCATTACCATCAAGAAAACTAATGACCTTATGTCCAGAAGCATCATTAATAAGCATATCGGCTATTGGCATGGGATACTCATCTTTAGGTGTAGCTCTATTCAAATCTCTGAAATCAATGCACACCCTCAACTTGCCGGAGCCTTTCTTCTCTACTGGTACAATGTTAGAAATCCACTCGGCATATCTGCAAGGTCTAATAAAATTAGCTTTAAGCAAACGACCGATCTCTTCTTTGATCCGGTCATATGTTTTTGGATTAAACTTTCTGGCCGATTGCTTGTATGGTCTAAAACCAAACTTTATAGGTAACCGATGCTCCACTAGCTCTCGGCTTAAACCTGGCATCTCATGGTATTCCCACGCAAAGCAGCAAACATATTCTTTCAATAGCTCGATCAACTTAGCTTTATGATCGGCTCTTAAATTTTCGTTTACAAATGTCGGCCTAGGAATTGAACCATCTCCTATGTCTATCTCTTCTAATGGATCGGCCGACGTAAAACCTTGTCCTAATTTATCCATATCATCTAACGCCTCTATAGATTCATACATATCGTTATCATGGGACCGATATTCAACAAGACACTTTTGCAACCAGTCTGAGTTAGAATCCATTTAAATACATCATACCTTAGCCGATTACCACCAACCGGCTTTAAAGAAATGGGCATGAAACCACTTTTTGTGGCGCTAAGAAAATCAAATTCTGATAAGTCGCGTCCCGTCAAGCAAGTAGCATTGGGATGTTGCCAATCCACCGATGCATCGGCCAAAGCAACACAAGCCGAATTATCCGCATGAATGACCTCCACTTCATCATCCACCCATTGAATCAAAAACTGGTGCATAGTAGACGGCACACATTGGTTTGCAGGAACCCAATCACGGCCTAGTATGACGTTGTAGTTACCTTGCACCTCAGCGACAAAGAATGCAGTAGCCAAAGTTTTGCTTCCAACTATAAGCTCCACATACATTACACCTTTGGCTTCAGTTTTCTCTTTGCCTTCAAACCCATTAAGCACCATATTCGTCTTTATCAACTCTTCATCAGGCAAACCCAATTTCTTGAAGACCGAATAGGGCATAATATTTACCACAGCACCACCATCAACAAGCATTCTAGCAACCGACGATCCATTAATATGACCTTTAAGGAACAACGGCTTCAAGTGTGTCACCGGTTCTTTTGGCTTCTTGAATATAGCTTTTTTAGGACCAAAATCCAGCTGAGCCACTTCCCCTTCTTCATCTATAGCACGAAATTCAGCGGGTAAGTAATACACCATATTGATATCCATAACTTCGCGGACCGGTGTAGGCTCATAATCCAACATATCATCTTCCTCCTCGGGTGTGTTCATCGATTCTGAAATCTGTCCAAGCGAAGTGGAATCAATAGGTGATGGGGACGATGTAATAGCGGTGGCATCGTCCTTCTTTGGTGGTGTAGGTGCTGCCGTGACGGATGTAGAAGCCACTGCACCTTGTATTTGTTTAGGCATCCATACTTGTTTTGTAGGTACCATAGGCCGAATGTCATTGAACAATTTATCTCTTTGCTTCTCGGCCTCCTGTTCCGCCATCTCTTGACTCCTCATGCGCTGAAATCTCCTTTTTTGTGCATTGGTCAGACCGGAAGGACACCACTTAGGCTGAGTATATTTTGGATCCCTCGACTTGGCCTTCCTTGTGCTAGCTTCATGATCATTAGTCATGGGACCTTGCTGGACAACAGCCACATCTTTATTGGAACCAGCCGGATTTTCAACAATAATCGGCTCTTTGATTGTCAATTCTTTAGTGCCTATCATAATAGTTTCAGCACTAGTATTCTTCTCCTTTTGCTTGCTAGGCTCTGAAATTTCAGCACTTGGTGATTTAGCACGCCACACTTGCTTGCCAACCCTTTTTTGATTATCTTGCATTGGCCGATTGACACCATTGTTCAAACGGCCTCGTGTGGGATAAGAAAGTCTCTCATGAATGGGCCTCCTTGGTTCTGCCCAACCTGGATGAAAAACATAAGGGGCCATTGGGGGCTTCCACCATCCTCCATTGAAGTTTCCCATGTAGTATGGCGCATAGGGGGGTGGCGGCATCCATGGTCCCGGTGCCCACGACCCATATGGCCTTGCATGATGCTGAAATTCTTCCCGAGGAGGTGACCTTGAGCGCTTCAAATTTGATGACCGGTTAGAGCTAGAACCGGCCGCTTGACTGGCATATTTGGACAACAACATACCAAAAGTTGGCTTGATTTTCTTGCGCTGCACTTTAGCTTCATTTGTTTTCCACTTGCCAACTCTGGACTCTTGGGCTTAACAAATTTGACATGAGTGTTCTCTTGCACTTGTGGTTGCCCCCCGAGTGTAGGATTCTTGATGGTGATCTTGATTATCTCCTTGCCACCGGGTTGCTTGTCAAGCACGACTTGTCTCCCCAAGACCTTGTCGCTCTCCTTATTTTTCCTGGGCTGTCCAACAATGACATTAGCTTTATTAGCAAATTCGGCTACCTCCGGCCGAATGAGTAGCTTCTTCCCCTCCAACTCCATGGTATTCATTGGAAAGGGCTATTTATCAACTTGCATCTCAGAAAAGTTCAATCGTCCGTCATTAATGGCCGATTGTATCTGTCGTCGAAAAACATTGCAATCATTAGTAGCATGAGAAAAAGAATTATGATACTTGCAATAAGCGCACCGTTTCAGCTCTTCAAACGGCGGTAAAGTATGAGATGTTCTAATAATTCTGGCTTGCAGCAAAGCATCAAATATTTTATCACACTTGGCAATGTTAAAAGTAAACTTCATCTCTTCATCACGATTCTTATGAATCGGTTTCAGATCATTGCAAGTGAAGGGTTTGGCCTTAGATGGCCAAACAAATTCAGTAGCATAAATATCACCCTCATCGTCCGAGTGATCACTATCATATTCAACCAAGTTCATCTTAGGACGATCAGTTTTATATCTATGCATTTCTTTGAGTTCTTTGCTTCGGCTTTCTTGAGCCAAAGCCCTTTGTAAGACTTGGTTGATATTTAAGAACTCATAGCCTTCTAGCTTTTATCTAATGGGAGTTCTCAAACCACTCAGCACTAGGTCTACCAAGTCTCTCTCGGTTATCGCCAAACTATAACACCGGTTTTTTGTTTCTCTAAATCTCTTGACGTAATCGGAGACCGATTCATCATGCTTCTGTTTAATCGATGTTAGATGTGATAACTTGAGTTCATTGTCACCGCTATAAAAGTGATCATGAAATTTCTGCTCTAGCTGCGACCAAACCCGAATGGAACCATGTGGTAAAGAAGAAAACCATGAAAAAGCAGTACCAGTTAATGACAAAGGAAATAAACGCACTTTCAATTCATTTAGCGAGCCTGCCTCACCCAATTGTGCTAAATATTGACTAACATGCTCCCATGTGGTTTTTGTGCCTTCTCCATTAAACTTAATGAAAACTGGAATCTTATATCCTAGAGGGCACTGGATGGCATCAAAGTACTCGGGGTACGGCTTTTGGTAAATCCGATTCCGAGGCAACTCAACCCCAAAATTCTCTCGAAGCATCTTAGCCATCTCCTCTCTAAAATTAGCTAGGGCATCGTCTGTAGTAGACGATGAAGCTTGCTGCTGTGGCATAGGAGGAATAGGACTACTAGCTGTAGGTAGAAACTGTGGCATATATGTCGAACCATAGTTCGGTAGTGGTCGAGTGGTTGTACCTGTAGGTAGGGTTTGGTTCGGTGTTGCCACCGAACCTGGCATGCTCATAATAGGATTAATTGGTGCATCCACAATCTAATTTGTTTGGGTAGGATAATAAGTCATCGGCATGGGAGGCGTCGATGAAATAGGTAAAGCCAGATTAGGGTTTTGCACACTAGCAGCTACACCACCATTACCACTAGATGATTGAGATATATTCTTCTGAGCATTAGTATTTTCTATGAAAGTTTGATAGACCAGATTGTTACCATCAGCAATACGACTCTCAATCTCAGCCCACTACTCAGGAGAAAAGGTAGTACTTACAGAGGGTTTAACCTGCTCGGCTTGAAGAGGAGGAAACTTGATTTCTTCAATCGGAGTGATGTTGCCTTGGCGATCCTTCTTGAATTTTGCAAGGAACTCCTACAAATCCTTCTCTTCGCGCGCCTTCTTGTACTCCTCATAGATTTGGCGATGATCAGCCGATATCTCATCAAGACTGGGCTTAATGATGTTATCGGCGTCTACCTCAGATGGCTTGGGAAGATCGGACATGGTGGATGATGATGATTGATCTTGATCCCCAGCGGAGTCGCCAAAAAGTGTGTTGACACACGAACACATCACGTGTACCCTCGACGCCGGGGGTGATGCACCGTAGCTCATGTTGAAGGAGACCCGATCGACAGCGCGATACGCAAGACAGTCGGCAGGCGCTTTTGAGACCCGAAACCCCACACGCCCGGGAGGGACCCCGTCGGGGAGTGCGGCGGCTATGGGCTGCCATAGGTCGATTCGCTCGCCCCTAGAGCCTCGGGATTCGCAGCTCTCAAACTCGAGGAACAGCGAAGAACGAGAGAGAAAAACGATGGAGGGATAAAACATAGACTGAAAAAGTAGTATATTGATTTGTTCGATTATGTGTTGTTCAATCGGCCGTCACCCCAAACATATATAAGAGGCGGCTGGACTTCCCGTACAAGTAAAGGATTCATCTAGGCTTTCCTTTCAAGAATATTACATCAATTCACGTCCTAAAAAATCCTAGTTCTAGTCCAACTCGGATCTTCTGGTCGGATTGACTTTGACAGCAAGCTTTCCACACCGGCAAGGTTTCCACGCCGGCAAGCTTTCCACCCCGGCAAGTTTTCCACGCCGGCAAGGTTTCCATCCCGGCAAGCTTTTCGCGCCGGCAAGCTTCCACGCCGGCAAGCTTTTCGCGCCGGCAATCTTCCATGCCGACAAGCTTTTCGCGCCGGCAAGCTTCCATGCCGGCAAGCTTTTCGCACCGGCAAGTTTCCACCCCGGCAAGTTTTCCACGCCGGCAAGGTTTCCACCCCGGCAAGCTTTTCGCGCCGGCGAGCTTCCATGTCGGCAAGCTTTTCGCGCCGGCAATCTTCTATGCCGGTAAGCTTTTCGCTCCGGCAAACTTCCACGCCGGCCAGCTTTTCGCGCCGGCAAGCTTTCATTTTGCCGGCAAGCTTTTACTCGACCGGCAAGCTTCATTCAGCCGGCAAAGGCCGAATAACTCACGCGACCCATCAGACACCACCTAGGTGGGTGTCTGGTCCCTCGCGTCACTTTTTCACTCAGGACCGGTCTGCAAAGTGTTGCCTCTAACTTTTGCATACAAATTCGGATTGGAATGTTTTTTATATCAAAATCAACCGTTTCGACGAGACGAAAACAATTCATGTAGAACAATTTTTCATATGAGGCCATATTAATTGCATTTCATACCATGCCAAAATCTGGTGTCAACATGTGCCCCGACATTCGCTAAAAAGATATATATGTTGTGGATAGATATTGTCCGATTGAGCTTTTGGGAAGGGTGAGGGATGGAAGAGAGAGCTTGAGAGATGATCCAGTCGCAGACAGGTACACATATCATTTGTGCGTGGGAGGAAGCAAGGTCAATCGATACATAGATAAAGAGAGAGAGATTGAGCGAGTGTGGGTCGTCATGCGATCGAAAGAGTGAGACAGGTTGGAGAGAGTGACCAAGATAGACAATGTGCATGTGAGAGTATACACTATGAATATGTCGAATTAGGCCCAAACATGGAGATATATCATTTGTGTGTGAGAAAGAGCGAGGTCAATCGAGACATGCATAGAGAGATAGAGAGATTGAGCGAGCATGGGCCGCCATGAGGTCGAATGAGTGGACCGGCTTGGAGAAACTGATCTAGATAGACAATCTACGTGAGAGAGTATAAAGTGTGTCGATCGAGGCCCGAACAGGGATGTAACAGCCCGAGACCGACGCTCGAGACGCCTTCCATGTTTTTCGTTGTTGCCGCGTTGTTTATTTGCTGGTTGCATTCATCGTCGCATCATTCACATTGCATCGGCACTCTGCTGTCGTCATGTTTTCAAAACTTGCATCCGCTCATAGTTGCCGCTTCCTTGTCACTCATGACCTCCTCTCAGATCAACCGGACCGCTCTCTTCTCTCTCTTCTCTGAGCCCATCAAACCCGCTTGCCTCCATGGCCTTTTGTCAAACCCCTCGCATGCGTACGAAAGCTGTCCCGAACCCGACCCGGGCAGTCATGACCGATGGATCCGGATCAACCCCGAACATCCCTCAAACATCTTCGGTTTCTCATTTGGACTTCCCTAGCCTATTTTCTCGACCATCCGATTACGATCAAAGGGACCCAAATGACCCCTACCCAAATTCACTTGCTATATATAGAGGGCAAACCTAGATCCTAGGGGCTTGTCCCATCAGTCTGGCCTCTGCCGCCACCCGACCAACTCCCTTCTCTCTCGGGATCCCCCCAGATCCGATCCAGCCAACCACGCGCAGCCATCTCCCTCCTTGTTCTCATCCTTGAGCCTATTTCCTCACTCGATCCAGCAGCCGTCCAAGCCTTCCCCTTCCTCACCTCGCTGCCAGCCTCCTCTGCCCGAGCTGCCACCCCGTCGTCCTTCGCCTGCAGCCACCACCGCCTTGCCTCGTCGCCCGCCCGCATGCTCGAAGATGCCCGAGGCCGTGCCTCTCTTCCCTCCTCTGCTCGATCCCGAATGGATCGTGAGCACCGAGCGCCTCCCCGCCGCCTTGCACATCCACGCCGCCGGCGACAACAGCAGCAGCAGGTCATGCTGCCGGCCTCCTCCCTACCTCGCCCGGTGCTCAAGCACCACCGCGCCGCCCCTACCTTCCCTTCTTTCCTCTCCCTTCTCCTACTCCTTCTCATATCTTTCTCACTGTCTGCTTGAACAGGGAGCCCAACATGGTGTCCATGGAGTTTTCAGGCAGCAGTAGCCGCCTCAAGCTCATCCTTCAGCCAGATCCAGGCCCTACCGACTCGACCATCTCGCATGCGTCCGCTGCCGAGTCCGTCTTCGTCGAGGAGCTCCATGTGGAGCGCGTATGCCTCGTCGCTGCAGCCCCGTTCGCCCTGCCATCGACAGCGCGGCCTCCCCTACTTCTGCGTGCAAGCACGCGAGGACGACGACTGCAGCGCCAAGTCCCGCTCGATTCAGCCGCTCCGTTGAACGCGCCCCTGCCTCTAGATCACCCGGCCCAACGCGCCTCCTCACCCAGCCGGCCTGCCCACCTCCTGCTCCACCGACTGGGCCTTGGCCCATGGTGAGAACCCCCAGCCCAGTGTGCCCTGTTTCAGCCCGTTATGTTTTTTTTCAGTTCTGGACGATTTGCTAATTTTTCCACAGGAACTGCAGATTTACAGAAAAACCCTCTTGTTCATGCATATCATAATTCACAAACCGTGTATCGGATTAAAATGTTATATATATATATATATAATGCTTAGAATTTCATCTAATTTCATAATTTGCAACTTTCATCCATGTTAAAATGTTTAAACTTGATGTTTGCATTCATTTGCATAAATGACATGTTAAAATGGTTTATTTCGTAACTAAATAACCGTAGCTCTGAATTAAATAAAGTTTATATGTAAATAGGGTAGAAAAATGCATAGATTAACATGGTGGCATTACTTTGCATGTTTAACAACTCTAAAATTGTGTATAGGGCAGAACAGTACCAAATCCAAAATATGCACATGGGGATTTTCCAGAATTGTTGTTTGTTGTTCCGACCTCATTTAAACTTGCCTAGATAGGTAGTTTTATTATGCTTCACCTATTGCCATGTTAACCAACATTTAATATTGATGGGTACATAACCGAGAGTGAACTAAATTCGAACGTGGTGCTTCGTCAATATGCAACTCGTTGCATATTGAGCTCCACTTAATTTGTAGTATTATTTGTTGTACTTGCCATGCCATGCCTCATTAAAATGGACATGCATCATACTTGATTGTGCATCATGCCATGATTATGCTTGTTGGTTTACCATGTTGTTTGCTTCTTTCCGGTGTTGCTTCTTCTTGATAGTTCCGGTTACGTTGCGATTATGAGGATTTGTTCGACTACGCCCGTTTGTCTTCTTCATGGATCCGGTCTTCTTCCTAGCGGGATTTCAGGCAAGATGACCATTACCCTGGATATCACTACTATCTTTGCTTTGCTAGTTGTCTCGATGCTATCGTTATGTCGTGTTACCTACCACTTGTATATCAAGCCTCCTAAATTGCCATGATAAGCCTCTAACCCTTTTCCACCATCCCAGCAAACCATTGTTTGGCTATGTTACCACTTTGCCCAGCCCCTCTTATAGCGTTGCTAGTTGCAGGTGCAGTGTAGGTTGTTCCATATTGGGACATGGATATCATGGGATATCACAATATCTCTTATTTAATTAATGCATCTATATACTTGGTAAAGGGTGGAAGGCTTGGCCTTTTGCTTGGTGTTTTGTTCCACTCTTGCCGCCTTAGTTTCCGTCATACCGGTGTTATGTTCCTTGATTTTGCGTTCCTAACACGGTCGGGGTTTAAGGGCCCCCCTTGACAGTTCGCTTTGAATAAAACTATTCCAGCAAGGCCCAACTTTGGTTTTACCATTTGCCTAATAACAACTAAAACTTGCATAGGGACTTACTGGTACCCAAGGATAATTAATCAACAACCCGGGCCAGTGCTCCTCATGAGTGTTTGTCCAAAATGGGCAGACTGCGGGGCCACCACGGGGCAACTCAAGGATTGGTTTTACTCGTAGGCTGACCTATCCGATCGTGGCCTGAGACGAGATACGCGTGACTACTATCAGGGTGTTGGGAGGCCTTGCTGGTTTTGTTTTACCATTGTCGAAATGTCTTGTGAACCGGGATTTCGAGCTTGATCGGGTTGTTCCGGAATGGAGAATTTTCCTTCGTGGATCGTGAGAGTTTGTGATGGACTAAGTTGGGACACCCCTGCAGGGTTTAATCTTTTCGAGAGTCGTGCCCTCGGTTATGTGGCAAATGGGAATTTTTTATATCCGGTTGTAGAGAACTTGACACCAGATCCGAAATAAAATACACCAACCGCGTGTGTAACCGTGACCGTCTCTTTTTGAGTAAGTTTGAGAAGAGAACACGGTGGGGTTATATTTGACTCGTAAGTAGTTCAGGATCACTTCTTGATCATTACTAGATTGCGACCGTTATGCGTAGTTTCTCTTCTTATTCTTGTACTCGTAAGTTAGCCACCATACAAATGCCTAGTGCTTGCTGCAACCTCACCACTTATCCATTCCATACCCATTAAGCTTTGCTAGTCTTGATACCCATGGTAATGGGATTGCTAAGCCCTCGTGGCTCACAGATTACTACAACAACAGTTGCAGGTATAGGTAATGCGATGATCTGACGTGAGAGCGATGCTTGCTTGTTTTGGAGTTCTTCTGCTTCTTCTTCCTCGATCAAGGGATAGTTTCCGGGTCGGGAGCCTGGGATTAGCAGGGTGGATGTCGTTCTTCTTTTTCGTTTTATTTCATCTATAGTCAGATCCTGCTCTTCTGTATGATGAATGCTATGTATTGATGTATTGTTGTATTCATGTTGTAGCTTGTGGCGAGTGTAAGCCTGTATCTGGTATTCTCATCTATTCAGTACATGGTATGTTGTAATGATATCCACCTTGCTATGCGCTCGAAATGTGGTTGTGCCCCAATCATGAATTCATCACGTGATTAGGATAGAATCGCATCTTGGGCGCTACAAGTTGGTATCAGAGCCTTACCGACGGCAGGAGCCCCCTTGATTGATCGAACCGTTGCCGTTGTTGAGTCTAGAAAAAAAACTATTTTGAGTCTAGTTATATATTGGAGAGTAGGAATTCTTTTTACTCCTCATCCCCTTCGTCGCTCTGGTGAGGAATCATGACATAGGTGTTTTGGATCCATCACTCTCCTTTTTCACTCAAATTTTTTTAGGATCACGCGGGTATTATGGAATCGGTCTGATATCATTGTGACGGGAATTCTGGTCTTGGTGCCTCTTGACATTTAGGTGTTGTGGCAGTGTCCCGGGGAGTTGAGCTCCAAGGTGTTTTCATCACAGTGCTTATTGTTTCAGTTCCGGAATACCAGAGGACGCCGACATAAAAAACGCTTCTATACTCTTTGTGGTGAGAGTAGTTTGGCGCCACCCAGTACTGGGGAGAGCGATCAGATGTATTGCCACAGCTAGTATATCGGATGTTTTTCAAAGGTCTGAGGTACACAGTTTCTGAGGTTCTTGGTTATGTGTTGATGGAGGCAGTGCATTTGGAGCGTAGAATTCTGCTAGGAGTTGTGTGATGATATTTTGCTCCTTGTACTTGTTGTACTAGATTGCATAACCGGAAATTTCGGGAGTTCTTAGGTGGGAATTCAAGTAGTTACCTAGAATATCTTTCCGACAGATGCATGATATGGGATTGGGTAAATCTCTATCATATGTATTTGTTTCTGGCTTATTTCCCAAGCCAATCCGTTGTTTTCTTTTGAGTTGTGGTATTCGAGTTGCTTCAATGTCAAGTGTTGATTCCATACCTTTTCCTAAGCGGTGTTCTCATATTTCTATGGGAGTGCTAATCCTTCTTGATCATTGAGATTGTCATGTCAATCCTTTTCAACCGGTTCACTGCTCTTCAAGTTATTCCATACAGGCGCCGTTGAGAAGCCTGAGGATTTGTCCATTTCATCCGTCCCAAGTTGCATTTGTTTTCCCACCATCCCACCCTTTTCCTTCAAGAACTCAGATATCGTAATCAAGTATCCATTTTATTCAGGTGAAGGTTTTTCATTCTTTCCTTCAATGTTCTTACCCGGTGATTCTCATGAAGATGCCAAGGAAGCTTCAAGTATATCATCCTTCGTTCTCTTTTCTTCTCCGATGGACTTAATTCAAGCTTCGGTGTTGATCATATCTCTTCCTCTTGTTTCACATGGTTTTTCCAAGTTGGAATTTCTTATCCAAGTCTCTCTTGTTTATTCACCTCTCTCTATTCTTCTCCGAAGTGTAAAAGATATCTCAGAAGATTCACATTTCCATTCTCAATCCGTTCAAGTCATTTCGAGGTTGTTATCTCATTCATGCCATTTAATTCAACCGGTGCATTATCCCTTCCTAAGCAATCGTTTCAACGGTGTTCTTTTTTAGTGGGCCCATAACCCACAGGTCTTTCCCAGGATCCTACCTGACTCTTCTATTTTTTCCAGAGCTATTCTCAAATTCTTTCAAAGTTTGACGTAAGTATGAATTTCATCAGTCATATGCCTTCTCCAAGTTCGTTTTCAAATTCTTTGCATCTTTGGCTCAACATTAATATTCATCATTGTTCCGGAGTGTCTCAACAATTTTGGTGGTGTTCCTCATCGTCATTCTCAGCATTAAGACCGAAGAAGAAGTTTCTCCTAAATCTTGCTCAGTTCTCTTGAAGATTCATGGTTCTAGCTTCATGCCATCCTCATAATTGTTTTCGATTGTGAGAATTCTTTCCATTTTATTCCTCCGAAGACCATCATTTCAAAAGATTTCTTCATTCTAAGTTTTCAGCTTCGTTCTCCAATTATTCTAAATTGATGCCTCTTCGTTCATCTCCATATTCTTTTGGTGCATCATTCAAGTATTCGTTAGTCATCTCGTGATCTCTTCGTTCTCTTGCATCTTAATTCCCTCAAGTATCTTTCTTCGTTTTCTAATTCTTCCCGGTGATTCGTCCCTTTGCTACGTTCATTTTCAATTCTTACGGCGGTTTGTTCAGGATTCCTCTTCCTTTGTTATCATATTAATTCATTCGTTCTTTCCAAAATCCTACCAGTGGTGCATTGAAGACCGTCCAAGTTTGCACTAAATCAATCCTTTTCAATGAGAATAAGTGGGATGCCAAATCCATTGCTTGTCATCAATTTAAACTGGTGAAGGATACGCATAACATAATTCTTATTCTTGTTTCATCCAAGTGATCTAAATTCCTTCTTCCGGAGTTCATTCATGATATCAAATTCTCGGTTCCAAGTTGTTCATCTTTCTTTTCCGGAGTTCAAAGTTTTCTCATTATATCGTCACGAAGCTCCATCTAATCATTGCAAGGCTCAAATATTCTTCTCTTCAATTTTCACTTCCTTGCTATCATTCTTTTTAACCGGAGTTCATGGTGGTTCGTTAAGGACTTAATTCATTCTCGAAGTGTTCGTCAAGACTTTTGTTGGGAGAGCTCAAATATTATTCATCTTGCATTTCGAAGTGCAATTCTTTCTACCTTATCTTTGAGGTGTAGGTATGTCGTTCTTGACAATTTCCCTTCATGTTTCATGATTCACATGTTGTCAAGAATGAGGTATTTTAAATCCATCAATCTCTTTGTTGGAGTTATCTTGGTAAAGATTTCACGTAAAGCCTTCCCTAAGGAATGTTGCTAATTGTGGTGCTTATCAATTATCCAAGTTATCTCTTTATCATCTTGGTGGAAAAAGTTTTTCATCTGTTTGATGTTCTCAATCAAATTAATTGATTACGTTAGTGGCAGAATTTCACCTCAGTTTTGAGATGTTTTTCCATAAGCCCACAACAATCTATTCTTTTCGTTGTTGATTTTCCATCAACTCCGTTCAATCCTTCTGTGTAAGGATGCTTTCAAAGTTCATTTGTGGCAGAAGTTGGCATTTTCTTTTTCATTCTTTTCTTTCCAATGATTCAACTTCTATTCTTTCATCCCGAAGGCATTGTGATGTTGCTCTCTTTGTCCCATCATCTCGTTTTGCCAATATCATGTTCTTTTCCTTGCTTATCCATTTAACAGAGTGTTGTGTCATCTCTTCAAGTTCTTTTCATCTTATCAAGTTTTGCTCCTCTTTCAACCGGTGTGTTGCCCAAATTTGTTCTTTTGCATTCCTTGTGTATCTCATTTCAACCAGAGTGGTTTCAATTCATCCTTGCCCTTGTGTTCTTTTCATGTCTTTGCAACCTTTCAAGGTTCATTGGTTTCACTCGTTTGTCAAAGAAGCAACTTAGTTTTACCTCTTCTCTTCCTCTTTCGTTTGTCATCCCTAGATCTCGGGGCGAGATCTCTTGTAAGTGGGGGAGTGTTGTAACAGCCCGAGACCGACGCTCGAGACGCCTTCCATGTTTTTCGTTGTTGCCACATTGTTTATTTGCTGGTTGCATTCATCGTCGCATCATTCACATTGCATCGGCACTCTGCTGTCGTCATGTTTTCAAAACTTGCATCCGCTCATAGTTGCCGCTTCCTTGTCACTCATGACCTCCTCTCAGATCAACCGGACCGCTCTCTTCTCTCTCTTCTCTGAGCCCATCAAACCCCCTTGCCTCCATGGCCTTTTGTCAAACCCCTCGCACGCGTACGAAAGCTGTCCCGAACCCGACCCGGGCAGTCGTGACCGATGGATCCAGATCAACCCCGAACATCCCTCAAACATCTTCGGTTTCTCATTTGGACTTCCCTAGCCTATTTTCTCGACCGTCCGATTATGATCGGAGGGACCCAAATGACCCCTACCCAAATTCACTTGCTATATATAGTGGGCAACCCTAGATCCTAGGGGCTTGTCCCATCAGTCCGGCCTCCGCCGCCACCCAACCAACTAGCTTCTCTCTCAGGATCCCCCCAGATCTGATCCAGCCAACCACACGCAGCCATCTGTAGGAGATATGCCCTAGAGGCAATAATAAATGATATTATTTATCTCCAAGTTCATGATTATGTTTATGTTCCATGCTATAACTGATGTGGTTCCCGAGCCCGTATATCCATAAAGGCTCTGGGGAAAACCCATGTGCACGTGTGGAATAATAAACGGTGAAATGTATTCCTAGTCGTGCCTCTAAGACTAGCTCAAGTATTGCATGATGATTATGTTTTCCCAATCATGGGCATGTCTATGCCAGCAACTTTGAGGGCACAATGTTAGAGGAACATTTGTGTTGAATCGACCCGAATTGATGTTATGCTATGAGATACATTCGTCACAAGTTAATGGTTGATAACACAGAGATGGTTAATGTTTGCATGATTCCTCAGACCATGAGAGTATCGAGTTTCTTCATGCTTGATTCATGAACTTTGGGGTTTGTTAAACGTCATCCGTAAATGGATGGCTATTACGGTGGCTTACGGGTTCATGGAAAAGTATGTCAAGTAACTTGATAGCTCAAGATTGGGATTTGCTCCTCCGACGATGGAGAGATATCTCTGGGCCCTCTCGGTGTTACGGTATCCATCATCGTCTGGCCAGACACTTTGTGATTTGATCACAGGGATGCCGGAACATGGAAACGAGAAAAGAAAACAAAACCGGTAATGAGGTAACTAGCATAGTGGCCAAGTTGTTGATCCACGGGGATGCAAGTAAATCTCACCTCGGGTATTTGTAACATATCGCGAAGCAACAGGAATAGCACATGACAACTAGAGGTTCACTCGAATATTCATTCGTGTGGGTATAGGGGTCAATATGGGTGTCCACGGCTCCGATGCTGATCATTGATCGGAAGGGGTTCCAGGTCATGTCTATACTTCACCGAACCTATAGGGTCACACGCTTAAGGGTCATCTATCTCCTGAATACTAGACAGGGAGTCTGAGAGAAAGTTTTCGGAAAGAGTTTTTCGGAGACAGCGGAAAAGTTCCGAAGAAAGAGTTCACCGGATGAGTTCCGGTGAAACTGAAAAGTTGTTTCAGAGGATACCATTAAGTCAAATTGGGTTCGGCACATGCCTGATAATTCTTGGAGGGTGCCAGAATCATTCTGGAAACTTTTGGAAATTTTCTGGAAGAAAAACCAGAAATGTTCCGGAGCTGCTGGAACCACTTCAGATGCTTTTCGCAGATGAAAATCACTAATCTGGAATTGTTTCGGATCACGTTGAAAATTATTTTAGTGGGTACTGGAAATGTTCTAAGCCCACATAAATATTTTCAGTTCGAACGGACGCTGAAAAATGTCGTCGTGAATAGTGAAAGTGCTTTTTGGGATAATTTTTGGAAAGCCACCTTTTAGGGCTTTTGCTAAAGGCTTCTAGAAGGGCTTGGGGGGCCATGAGAGCACCTCATGGGGGGCCCCCAAGGGGGTGGCTGGCCAAGCATGGTGGAGCTCCACATGGCATCCCATTTTACTCTTAACTCCCTCATATGTGACCTAATGCATGGGGTTTTTGGTAAATTGTGGAGGCACACTACCCATTGGTTTTCCTATAAATAGGAGGTGAGGGGGCTGCCATAAGCTTCATCCCTTGCTCTCATACACATGCCATGCAATGATCTGGCTTCTCTCTCCCTCCCCGCGAAATAGTTTCGTAGAGCCGAAAGGCTGTCTGGGTTCCGGTGGGAACTAGTTCTGGACAGCGAAGCCTTGCCGGATAGATGACACCGTATGTGTGCAACTCTGTAGAGAAGTCGTAGTTTCGATCTTAGTGCCCGAGGGGCTGTTCAAGAGTGCCTCCTGAAGCGCTGTCCAAGTGACGGTCTGAGTTCTATGAGTCCTCCCGAAGGGCTGTCCGAGTGACCATCCGAGTTTCGAAGGTCCTCCCGAAGGGCTGTCCGAGACACCATCCGGGGGACTGTCCGACCGCCTCCCGGAGGGCTGTTCGAGTGGCGGATGAGGATATACATCCTCACGGTTGGGAGGTTGTAAATCCTAGCTGTGGGGATCTGCACCGCCGATCGTCATCGACTCTACTTCCGCTGCACTACGAGTCGGTAACGAAAATGATCAAACCTTGTATGTAGTCTCCATAGTGGTCCTGGGCTGGTGCGTAGGTCGGAATTTTTTTGTTTTCTGCTGTGATACCCTACACCATCTCCCTCCTCATTCTCATCCTCGAGCCTATCCCCTCGCTCGATCCAGCAACCGTCCAAGCCTTCCCCTTCCTCACCTCGCTGCCAGCCTCCTCTGCCCGAGCTGCCACCCCGTCATCCTTCGCCTGCAGCCACCACCGCCTTGCCTCGTCGCCCGCCCGCATGCTCGAGGATGCCCGAGGCCGTGCCTCTCTTCCCTCCTCTGCTCAATCCTGAATGGATCGTGAGCACCGAGCACCTCCCCGCCGCCTTGCATGTCCATGCCGCCAGCGACAACAGCAGCAGCAGGTCATGCCGCCGGCCTCCTCCCTATCTCGCCCGATGCTCAAGCACCACCGCCCCGCCCCTACCTTCCCTTCCTTCCTCTCCCTTCTCCTGCTCCTTCTCATATCTTCCTCTCTGTTTGCTTGAACAGGGAGCCCGACATGGTGTCCATGGAGTTTTCAGGCAGCAGTAGCCGCCTCAAGCTCGTCCTCCGGCCAGATCCAGGCCATGCCGACTCCACCATCTCGCCTGCGTTCGCTGCCAAGTCTGTCTTCGTCGAGGAGCTCCAGGTGGAGCGCGTCTGCCTTGTTGCTACAGCCCTGTTTGCCCTGCCTTCGACAGCGCAGCCTCCCCTGCTTCTGCGTGCGAGCATGCGAGGACGACGACTGTAGCGCCAAGTCCCGCTCGATTCAGCCGCTCCGTTGACCGTGCCCCCGCCTCCAGATCACCTGGCCCAGCACGCCTCCTCACCCAGCCGGCCTGCCCACCTCCTGCTCCACCGACTGGGCCTTGGCCCATGGTGATAACCCCCAGCCCAGTGTGCCCTGTTTTAGCCCGTTACGTTTTTTTTTCAGTTTTGGACGATTTGCTAATTTTTCCACAGGAACTGCAGATTTACAGAAAAACCCTCTTGTTCATGCATATCATAATTCACAAACCATGCATCGGATTAAAATGTTATATATATATATATATAATGTTTAGAATTTCATCTAATTTCATAATTTGCAACTTTCATCCATGTTAAAATGTTTAAACTTGATGTTTGCATTCATTTGCATAAATGACATGTTAAAATGGTTTATTTCGTAACTAAATAACCGTAGCTCCGAATTAAATAAACTTTATATGTAAATGGGGTAGAAAAATGCATAGATTAACATGGTGCCATTACTTTGCATGTTTAACAACTCTAAAATTGTGTATAGGGCAGAACAGTACCAAATCCAAAATATGCACATGGGGATTTTTCGGAATTGTTGTTTGTTGTTCCGGCCTCATTTAAACTTGCCTAGATAGGTAGTTTTATTATGCTTCACCTCTTGCCATGTTAACCAAATTTAATATTGATGGGTACATAACCGAGAGTGAACTAAATTCGAATGTGGTGTTTCGTCGATATGCAACTCGTTGCATATTGAGCTCCACTTAATTTGTAGTATTATTTGTTGCACTTGCCATGCCATGCCTCATTAAAATGGACATGCATCATACTTGATTATGCATCATGCCATGATTATGCTTGTTGGTTTGCCATGTTGTTTGCTTCTTTCCGGTGTTGCTTCTTCTTGATAGTTCCGGTTACATTGCGATTGTGAGGATTCGTTCGACTACGCACGTTCGTCTTCTTCATGGATTCAGTCTCCTTCCTAGCGGGATTTCAGGCAAGATGACCATTACCCTGGATATCATTACTATCTTTGCTTTACTAGTTGTCTCGATGCTACCGCTATGTCGCGCTACCTACCACTTGTTTATCAAGCCTCCTAAATTGCCATGATAAGCCTCTAACCCTTTTCCACCATCCCAGCAAACTGTTGTTTGGCTATGTTACCGCTTTGCTCAGCCCCTCTTATAGCGTTGCTAGTTGCAGGTGCAGTGCAGGTTGTTCCATGTTGGGACATGGATATCATGGGATATCACAATATCTCTTATTTAATTAATGCATCTATATACTTGGTAAAGGGTGGAAGGCTTGGCCTTTTGCTTGGTGTTTTGTTCCACTCTTGCCGCCTTAGTTTCCGTCATTCTGGTGTTATGTTCCTTGATTTTGCGTTCCTAACACGCTCGGGGTTTATGGGCCCCCCTTGACAGTTCGCTTTGAATAAAACTCTTCCAGCAAGGCCCAACTTTGGTTTTACCATTTGCCTAATAACAACTAAAACTTGCATAGGGACTTACCGGTACCCGAGGATAATTAATCAACAACCCGGGCCAGTGCTCCTCATGAGTGTTGGTCCAAAACGGGCAGACTGCGGGGCCACCACGGGGCAACTCAAGGATTTGTTTTACTCGTAGGCTGACCTATCCGATCGTGGCCTGAGACGAGATACGCGCGGCTACTATCATGGTGTCGGCACGTCGGGAGGTCTTGCTGGTTTTGTTTTACAATTGTCGAAATGTCTTGTGAACCGGGATTCCGAGCTTGATCGGGTTGTTCCGGAATGGAGGATTTTCCTCCACGGATAGTGAGAGTTTGTGATGGACTAAGTTGGGACACCTCTGCAGGGTTTAATCTTTTCGAGAGCCATGCCCGCGGTTATGTAGCAGATGGGGATTTTTAATATCCGGTTGTAGAGAACTTGACACCAGATCCGAAATAAAATACACCAACCACGTGTGTAACCGTGACCGTCTCTTTTCGAGTAAGTACGAGAAGAGAACACGGTGGGGTTATGTTTGACTCGTACGTAGTTCAGGATCATTACTAGATTGCGACCGTTATGTGTAGTTTCTCTTCTTATTCTTGTACTCGTAAGTTAGCCACCATACAAATGCCTAGTGCTTGCTGCAACCTCACCACTTATCCATTAAGCTTTGCTAGTCTTGATACCCATGGTAATGGGGTTGCTGAGTCCTCGTGGCTCACAGATTACTACAACAACAGTTGCAGGTACAGGTAATGCGATGATCTGACGTGAGAGCGATGCTTGCTTGTTTTGGAGTTCTTCTGCTTCTTCTTCCTCGATCAAGGGATAGTTTCCGGGTCGGGAGCCTGGGATTAGCAGGATGGATGTCGTTCTTCTTTTTCATTTGATTTCATCCATAGCCGGATCCTGCTCTTCTGTATGATGAATGCTATGTATTGATGTATTGTTGTATTCATGTTGTAGCTTGTGGTGAGTGTAAGCCTGTATCTGTTATTCTCATCTATTCAGTACATGGTATGTTGTAATGATATCCACCTTGCTATGCGCTCGAAATGCGGTTGTGCCCCAATCATGAATTCATCATGTGATTGGGATAGAATCGCATCTTGGGCGCTACAAGGGAGATATATCATTTGTGTGTGAGAGAAAGCGAGGTTAATCAAGACTTAGATAAAGAGAGAGAGAGAGATTAAGCGAGTGTGGGTACTAGTAAGGTACACGTGCATTGCACGCATGAGATTTCGCAACCAAATTATGAATAAATACCACTCCATAGCATGTAAGCTTTGATTCATATATGCATGAGGTAGATGTTCGTTTAATTCTTATAGTTCATCTCGTTCAAAATCAATAAGTTTTATAAAAAAGTTAATCTATTTTAAGATCCATGGAATTGTGCATTGTAGAGCACAAAGTAAAAACAAATAATGGCAATTCATTTAAAAAAAGAAGATTGGGTAATTATGATACAGAAGATTCTAGAACAAAGGAGAAGTGCTTGTGTTTTGAGGTTTGTGCATTATGCTTAAGTTCAACCATGCAGTCTTCTAGATTGTACATGTGGCAGAATGTGGTGGAATGTAGAATATATCCAATGGCCAGTGGTGCTCGGATTTGCCATCTCTGCACCGTCGGATTGGCTTCATCCAACGACCATCTTTCAAAGTTATTCGCACACTATATAGGGGTGTAGATATGGTTCCAAATTTGCTCCATGACAGTTGGGCCCCCCGGTGTGTAGTTTGTAGCACTTTAATTTCTGGGTCGAAATTTGTTCCATTACAGGTTGACTCCGGGTGTGTAGTTTGTTGCTTATTTGTAATAATTAAAGAGAACACCAGAGTTTTTTTGCAAAAATACCATGGTGCGACGTGGAAGGTTAGAAAGGGCGTGCGAGAGAGCAGTGACTGATCCAGAGGGAGAACAATTAGGGGAGGGGCGGGGGTTGCAACGGTGTTTGGAGTAGTTATGGGGCGAATGCTACAAATTAATCGAAGGTTGGAGTGCCCCTCGCAATGTAAATAGCTCCAGCTCTGCGAGGGATGGAGAGGTAGCTTCAATGTGTGGAAGAGACGGCGTGAGAAAGCGAGGTCAATCGAGACATAGATAGAGAGAAAAAGTGAGTGTGCCTCGACATTCATTGAAAAGATATATATGCTGTGGATAGATATTGTCTGATTGAGCTTTTGGGAAGGGTGAGGGCTGTAAGAGAGAGCTTGAGAGATGATCCAGTCACAGACAGGTACACATATCGTTTGTGCGTGGGAGGAAGCAAGGTCAATCGATACATAGATAAAGAGAGAGAGATTGAGCGAGTGTGGGTCGTCATGCGATCGAAAGAGTGAGACAGGTTGGAGAGAGTGACCTAGATAGACAATGTGCGTGTGAGAATATACACTATGAATATGTAGAATTAGGCCCAAACATGGAGATATATTGTTTGTGTGTGAGAAAGAGCGAGGTCAATTGAGACATGCATAGAGAGAGAGAGAGAGAGAGAGAGAGAGAGCGTGGACCGCCATGAGGTTGAATGAGTGGAACGGCTTGGAGAAACTGATCTAGATAGACAATCTGCGTGAGAGAGTATAGAGTGTGTCGATCGAGGCCCGAACAGGGAGATATATCATTTGTGTGTGAGAGAAAGCGAGGTTAATCAAGACTTAGATAAAGAGAGATAAAGAGAGAGATTAAGCGAGTGTGGGCCGCTGTGCGGAAGAAAGAGTGAGACAGTCTCTCGAGAGTGACCAAGATAGACAATGTGCGTGCATGCGCACAAGAGGGAGGGAGGGGGTCTAGATAGGCAATGCACGTATCTACCGAGAGAGGGTGGGATGGGGAGAGAGAGAGCTTGGCATGGAGTGCAATGGCGGGTGTGTGAGAGTTAGAGATCGAAACATGGAGATAAAGAATGAACGTGCGGAAACCAATAGCTTTGTAAGGTGGTTAGGAGAGGAAGATTGATCAATAGAGGAAGTATGTAGCGTGTGTGCCGAGACAACATTTGAATGTAGATAGTACTAGACTTAATATTGACGTTTTAATTTAGTGTACATTGTAAGATTTGAATTGAGGACCATGCATATGGCTTCCGTATTTATTTCGAATTCGTGCCATACTAGGTTTGGAAAGGTTGATATTGACTCGATTGTTGTGGTATTTTGTATGTGAGTGGTCATATGCTTGAATCCATCCAAAGTTTTCTCACTACCATGGTGTTCATGTTATACATATATGATTTTGTATTAAAAAAGTAGCATGGATACCCTGAAATGTGAAGTCCACGTTTGAATTGGAGATCGCTATGTGACAAACACACTCTAATTCAAAGAACACCTCATTAATTAATTCATAGTATCTCGTTTCGAAGGACTAATTATTTGCAAGGAAAACACGGGCATGGTAATACATAGTACAAGATTAGTTTCCCAATGAAAGAAGATTCGTTTGCATTCTCAAATGTAGGCGCACTAGGCAGACCAGGGTCGTGTCGTGGTGGTCACGTGTGTCGTACGGACGCTAGCACCCCCCCCTCCCTCCTCCTCTCCTCCCCTCCCCCCAAAAAGATCGATGACAAAAAAAATTCGCGCTTCCATGTTTCAGATTGAAATATCTGGCGGCCCCAATTCCAGCCCTGCAAAATCTCCCTTCTCCCCCGTCCCCTTCCGCGCCCAGAGCTCTCAAATCCCTAATTCGCCGCCAACCCAAGCAAAATTCGAATCGCCCTTCGTCTCGTCTCTTTCCCCACCTCTGTGTCGGATGACGACGACGAAGACGACGGTCGCACTTCACCACTACACCGGAGCTACCTCATCTACTCCCTCGTCCACCGCACTGGGTGGTCCACCCACAACGTCGGCCGCCGTAGCCGACGTGCCTCACAGATACCGACTTCCACCGCATCAGGTGCGCTTCACCGACGCCGTATCCCACCTCACCGGGGCTACTTCACCGAGAACATCATCGCACCTCCACCCCCCCCCCGATGCCGTTGGTGCTTCACCAACGGCCTTGTCCACCACATCGTAGCGCTCTGCTGCTGCTCGAGATCTGCATCCATACGCGGCCAGCCAACACCAGCGCATCACCCTCAACGGCTTTGAAGTGACCCTCACTCTAGCTAGGCGAGCATGCCCAAACGCCGGCCCGAACTAGGTATCCACATATCACTCCCTTGTGCACTGTTCCGACGATGTTTGGATATCCTTTTACTGCTCTCTTAGCTTACACACCTATGCAACTCTAACTTTAACTCTTATTTCTTCTGGAGATATCATCTGAAACAAGCAAAACCATTTTTTAGCGAAGCATGACGGCGCTACGGGATCTGGTACACATCCTGCACGCCGACATAACCTTGTAAGTACCTGTCCTCCGGTACAACAGCAAGGTCGATTCCTCTCATTTGATCAACCATTCATCGTGTCAAAAATGCAGAGGGGGATGCAAGGAGCACAAGGCCTGCACATCCAAGCAAGTGGTAACATGGACTTGTACATGGAACATCCCAAGTGCAAGCAGAGCTGCAGTGAGCCTGTACAACGAGCTAGCGTAAGTCCCTGCATTTCATTTAATTCATACTGGCCTGTGTGTATGATTTGTGTGTAGTGGCAGATCCACGAATTCAAGTAACCAGGGGCGAAAATTTAACTTAAAAAATACGAAGGCACTTGCACTCCGAAAATCAACATAACTTGAGAAATGTGAAGCTACATGCACTTTGAAAACCAGCTAATGATCCAAAGTAGTTCCAGATCATAAAACACTAAATGATGTAAGCATCAAAAAACACAAAATGCAACATGGTGTACAAGGACTACTAACATGGACTGTACCTGCTTGAATTATTCGTTCTCTGGCCGAAAATATCCAAGTGTAATTGCACCTATAACCAGTGCGCAAACTGCATATCAATATATCTATCCTGCACAAGTATGCCAATAGTTTCAAACAACAGATTAGAAAAGTATTTATGCTAGGTTGTCATGATACGGGGACTTTCTGGTAGATGGCCTCGACGTTTCCTCAAGCCATGAAAATGTACTATAATTTGCTTGTCATCAATTCCTGCAAATTTCTATCTTTCTCTCAACATAGCAGATCATCATTAGACACTAAATCCTTCAATGGGAGCTTGCAAAATGCTTGCATTAGATCCCTCATTAGACACTATATGTTCATCACCGGGAGCATGTAAAATGTTTTCATCAAATCCTTCATTAGCATCTGTTCATTAGACACTTCAGGCTCAAGAACAACATGAGCTTGTATGTTTGCACCGGAAACTTGATTAGACACATCAGGTTCAGTCAGTTCGGTATTGATTGGGGGAGTTATAAAATAAGCAGAAATTGGTTTCATTTTCTTATAGATTCCCTACATACAAGCAGTTTTACAACACCGTCAGGTTTAACTATTGGCCAGAAATTGAACAGTTGAATTAGATATAATCAGGGATGTGATGTACCTGCTCATTGCGCATGCTGCTCTTGCAAGTTGTGACTATCGGTTTGCGCAAGCTCGATGCCATGGCCGTGTTGCCGCCGCTGGCTCCCATGCAGGCTACACCCAGGGTTGGATCTTCATCTTCTTGTCCTTCCATTCGCTTGAAGCCCGGCGACCGGCGTCCAACTAGGGCGCGAGGAAGTGTTGTGTCGGTCTGTCCAGCGGCGGCTAGGTTAGGAGCGAACCAGACTGGAGGCTGGAGCGAATGAATTGGGGATTTTTCCTGCTGACGATCGACATGGGAGGCGCTCGTTTGGGCCGCGAGCCTGCTATAGGGCCTGCCTTGCACTTACGTTATTGGCCCATCCAAATTGAAACGTTTTTCTTCATTTTTTACATTGCCTGCTCGTGCGCTGGGATGAACAAAACTAGCCTGGGCCAACCTAGACGACTCAAACTAGGTGCGCACTTTCCAGCCACCCGAGGATGCCGCCCATCCCAGCCCCTACGATGGTGTCACCCCTTTTTGCGTGTATGATTGGGGTAGTGAAAAATATTCTAGTGGCGCTTTTGATTTACCCACAGAATTGTTGAATTGCTTGTTTCTATGAACTGAGTTTGCTAATAATGTGAAGGATGCCAGTCTTTTCATCTTATTGTAGATTGCTTAGATCTCGATATGCCAAATTTAATCGCATGAAATATATATACAGTAAAAGCCAGTGTGATGTGTGTTGCTACAACTAGTCTGACAACCCGTCCTCATATAACATATCAAGGATGCACCATCTTATCAGATTAACCATTCGACTTACCAATGCAGTGTGGGAAGAAAGAAGTATTGGGACTGCGTATCCAAACAATTGATGCCATGGACTCCTTCGTAGAACCTTGTAAGCGAAAAAGAAGTTGCAGTGTGCCTGTACAAAGAGCTAGCGTAAGTTCAGTTACCTGCTTCTCGGAATTTTAGTTAGCCACTGATTGCAAAATTGTTCAATTACGTTGCTTGGCTTAATTTAGTTTGCTACTGATTACATAATGCCATAGCCTGTTAATCCTATTATAGACTGCGCCTATCTATGTGTTTGATACTTACTGTTAAGAATTACCTGTTTGCCTGAACTTAAATATCTACTTAACGTCTTAACCACGTAGATAGCTGGTCATATGTACTTCTAGGGTGCAACAAAATTCATGTGTAATTTACGTTCTGATACTCTGTTTGTTTAAATGGTTTGCTGTTATCACTTGTAGCACTAGTAATGTTTGCATGCTCATAGATAGATAACTGTCAGGTTTATATGAGGGACAACGTCTTTTTAACTTTTATATATATATATATATATATATATATATATATATATATATATATATATGTGTGTGTGTGTGTGTGTGTGTGTGTGTGTGTGTGTGTGTGTGTGTGTGTGTGTGTGTCAGAATCATTTTGCTTACATCAAAGATATTTACAGATGTTTGTGTTGCTAGTAAACAGTACCGACTTGTTACTTTAATACGTTGCCAAGAACTTGTTAGTTTTACTAGTTCATGTGTAATTAAATGCGTTGCCAAAACTGGTTAGTTTTACTAGTTTGATGTTAGTTTCTTATGGCTCTTGCAACACCTTATTTATGATTGCTAACATTCAAGTTTGCAGGATCCAACTGAAACTCCGTTGGCACAAAAGGTATGTTTTCAAAAACTTCCTTCTTTACCTGGTTTGCTGCCATAACTTGTTGCTGTAATCATCTTACCAACTTCAAGTTTTCAGGATCCAATTGGAAGTCCAATTGCACAGCAGGTACATTTTCAAAAATATATTTGTGTAACAGGTTTGCTGCTGTAACTTGTTGATCTAATCAAGTTACTGACTACTCAACTTTTCAGGATCCAAGAGAAACTCCAATGCCACAACAGGTTCCTTTTGCAAAACTTGTTTGTTTAACTGCTTTGCTGCGGCAACCGGTTGCTCTAATCACGTTACTGGATACTCAACTTTTCAGGATCCAAGAGAAACTCCAATGCCACAACAGGTACCTTTTGCAAAACTTGTTTGTTTAACTGCTTTGCTGCTGCAACCGGTTACAATGATGTTAATAACTACTTTTCATCATCCAATCGAAACTCTTTAATTCCTTGTTTGTTTAATTGGTTTGCTGTTCTAACTCCCAGTTGAGATGTTTTACTAACTTCAACTTTTCGGAATCCAATCAAAACTTTAATGGCAAAATAGGTTAGCCCCATGGACGTTGTATCAACCCACAACAGTGGCACCGGCCCAATCGTGCATCATGAATTGCCAACTGCTAATGCTCTAGAGGCTAAACTATTGGTAGAAAGAGATTCTGCTTCTGCACTTAGAGATGAAGTTGACATATTGAGGAAGCAAACAGCACAATCACAAGCAGTACTCAAGACAACCATTAAATATTTGGTGGATTTCAAAACGAAGCAAGCTGAGACTGACCGCATTGTTAAGGTCCTGAAGGAAAAAAGGAAATTAAATTCCCACTTGGTAAATCATAGGTGAAATGTTTTTTCCATCGTTGAATGACCTTTGTGTTGTTTGTTCATGTAATCGATCAAACCATTTGTTTTAGAGATCATGTAATAATTTTTTTTTGTTTTTTGGTTTGTAATTTTTTTAGCACGAGTCTGTATTAATTGATAAGACTCTGAGACATTTCATTTTGATTGCTATGCCAGACCTACAAATATGCCAATCGGGCTGAATGTGCATTCAGCAATAATAGTAGTATAGATGGTCCTTAAGTGGCACGCATCTGAAAGGGCCAAGATGTTGTACTAGCTTTGCTAAAAAAATGATGCTCTTCTAGCAAAAAAAGTATGTATGTTAGTTGATATTATTGATCCATATACTCTATAAGTGTTTATATGTCTGTTAGTTTTGTACATTATTGGTTGATTGACTCAGTATTTTGAATCTTGAGACATCGCTTGTGTACATATCTAAATGGGAGTACACTATATGCTGCGTGTGTCATACATGTTACACTTGAGTTGGACAGAAAGTGGTTTCAAATATTCGAATTCACCTTAAACTGTATTCTACCTTCTGAATTCGAGTATCGGCATTTGTAAATCATATTCATATATGATAGTGGAATACATCTTTGTTGTGCTTTTGAAGATATATAAAAAACATAGAATGATTTATAAAGATTTGTATAAGAATACAAAATGGATTCGAATTTAATTGCCAGGGTAAACGTGAATGCTTATTGTCCCAAAATTTGAAAGAAGCGGCAAAATATCCACTCCCACGTCAGCTGCTCGAAGCCAGTGTTTGCGAGATGGAAATTACTGTCTACCCCTTACACGGACAATCCATCGGCCCAATTTCCACTGCTCTCAATAGGGGTAGGTTAGTAACTTCAATTAGACGTGACACGACCGCCTCTGAGCCCATTCAGACACGGTGGGCGCCAAACGTGGGCGGCAAAACACATTTGATTAAAGCTCGTCCAAAAGACCTCTGTCTCTCCCTCCATTTCCCCATTCATACACGGTGGGTGGCAAAACAAACTCGACTAGGCCGAAATCGATGTAGGCAAATATTTTTAATAGGGGTAGGTTTGTAACTTCACTCAGACATGACACAACCGCCCTACCTGTCAGCCCCGTTCATACACCATGGGCGCCAAAACACCCTCTCCTCGCCCGAAATCGCTCTGGGAAAATATTGGGGAGATGCGAGATTACCGTCCTATCCCCAACTGACGAGACGTCCAAATTTTAAACGGGGGCTAAGTTCGTAACTTTCCCATATTTCAGACAGGCGCGTCCCAAAAACATGGTTCCCCGTACCTCTCCCTCCATTTTCCCATTCATACACCGTCCGTGGTAGAACACCATCCCCACACCAGCCTCCTCCGTCCGCCACCCCATCCATCACCGCCGTCCTCCACCCCATCCATCGCCGCCATCCTCCACCATGCCGGAGCGCCTAGCAAGACCGCGTCGTCCACTGCTAGAGATGGACGTTTCTCATCCACGGCGATGGACCAAGAGCCTTGCATCGCGTCCTCTCGCTTCATCGGCGTCGTCGTCCTCCTTGCCGGGGCCACTCCCACGGCCTTCTCGTCCACCGCAACGGGACTTATCCACCGATGCACCCGTCTACCGTCGTAGATCTGCTTCAACGCCACCGACAGCCATCGCACCCTCGATGCCTACACGGCGCTGCAAGAGAGGTGGTACTACTTTATATCTGCTCAACTTTTTGTCTCAACTAGAAAATAGATCGTAACTTGGTTACTGTACTTTCTTTTCAGCTCTTAGAATTTAGTTCTTTGTTCGAAGCAAACAATGGTTGCTAAATAGCATTTCTGCGGTTTGCAGCTTCAAATCTGCCATGGCACAACCATAATAGGGTTTAATTGATCATGCTTAGGGTTTCCCCCCTTTTATGATCACTATACGATCAACCTACGTGTTTCGTGTCATAATAGCACTGCTCCACCCATCAAGCTAAACAAGCTTAGTTGTTCAAATACGAATCTGATATTATTAAAATAGAGTCGTTTAATTGGTCAGTTAAATGTTCCTAATTTAGTTTCGAAAATGCATGTACGCCGCTGAGGTGTGGATCTACAGGGTGCCCACGATGGGCCGCGACCCACCCTGGGATTTTGGGTCGGCCCAGACCTTGATTCTCCTCTGTTCTGCTGTGCTTCCGATCTCTACTCGCCCCCAGCTGCCTGCCTCGCCGGCGACTTGCCGTCCCCAGACGGCATGACTCTAGGAGGAGATGCCGGACTAACAGGAGGTCAGGAGCCGCTCGCCCAACAGTGTCACCGCTGCCCGGGTGCGCTGCCGTGCCTACCTTCCCAGTCCGTTCAGGGCTCAGGCGTGCAGCACCCACTAAGCCAACCCGATTTATCCTGAGATACGTCCTCAACACTCAGCAGCCACTCCTCATCACCCATTTTCTAATTGATTCATTACTAATTAGGTAGGACTGGCATTAGGGTTTGTTGTGTACTGAGTGCTACCTACACTTAATGGCTCAGATATTTCAGTAATCTTTAGTACCTGTAAAGTTCACAGGGTTTCAAAATTCCGGCCCTAGGAACAGACACTAGTCATGTTGGATTGTTGGTCATAGTGACATTGACCCAGATTACTACTGCAGGCCAGGTTTGTTGACAATTTTACCTGTCTTTCTTACTCATTCGATATGATATCCAATTATTCATGTTGATTAGTTGCAAACAATAAGTGCTAGACCAACTTCTTGATTCAGATTTTGGACGGTCTCTTATTGCAGTTACAATTCTGCATACTTGTCCTAATAAGCTCACAAGTAATGATTTATTCACTACCTCTATGCTTGCCTTGTCATATTTGTTGTCAATATTCTTTTAGGGTGGACCACCTTGT
Source organism: Thinopyrum elongatum (assembly GCA_011799875.1). Taxonomy (NCBI): domain Eukaryota; kingdom Viridiplantae; phylum Streptophyta; class Magnoliopsida; order Poales; family Poaceae; genus Thinopyrum; species Thinopyrum elongatum. The sequence goes on from CM022298.1 coordinate 168,384,995, forward strand.
TTCAAAATACTGGAACCGCATACATGAGTGAATAGTATTTCTCTGTGTGATCTCTTCCATCATGTGTGGGCAACGAACACTGCATTGTATAGAAAGAAAGTATCATATCCACCTTTTACATAGACTACGATCTTTTACATGGAATACAATCTGCCTACTTGCTTTGTGTCGCACTACCAGCACTCCACCCTTGAAGCTAAACATTATGCCACTCATAATTCCTTAGTTTATTTGTTCAAATATGAATTTGATATGATTCTAATGTTCCTACTTTAGTTTGGAAATGTGTGTCCGCCTGTTATAGAGACGTAAGAGGTTTGTATTTCTGTGTGTGGTCTGGTCAGCACGGTTGGGGGATGAACTTTGTATATGCAGGGGTTTGTAGGGAGACACTCTCCGAGTTGAATCCGCAATGCATTCCATAGATAATCTGACTACTTTTTTTGTTTTCATGAATCTCAGATACTGAACAGCATCATAATGATTATGAGCTTGCACGCATGAAAAGAATAAAGCAGAACAATGCCATGGCTGTCAAACTTGGCATTAAGGGACTGAAATCAAGTCTGGATGCAATGCAATGCAAACGCTCTCCACCTACAGATTCGTGCTCAGAATATGATCCTAACAATGATTCTGAGCTAGAGGGAGACCTAAGTCAATGTAGCTCCCTAGTGGAGGAGTCAGAGGCAGATGCCCTATCTTATTCACCCATCAAGGTGCTTGCTCTAACTTTCCAAGGTTATATTGGTCGCACATATCTTGCAACTGATGCTTTGCATTGCTTCTACTTTGTTGCACTGCCATTAGCTTAGTTTACACACCGTGTATGTGAATACGCCCTACCTATCCATTTTCAGTACATATTCCATCTGTCATCATACCATATTTATCCATTCAAATGTTGTTCTTGTGTATCAGACGTTCAAAAGGAAGAGGGCGATTGCTGATCGCGGAGGAGCACGAACAAAGTATTTGGAAAAGGTAGTGACACATGACAAATCAAATAGCCTTGTAGTTGCAATATCACCAGACCCACAAAACACGGCCCCAACTCTAGCAGACTCTAGCCCTACTACACTGGTCATCTTTGATGCCCCAACTCAGCAGACCCCAACTACAGCAAACAGTATGATGATGCCAGTTGACATAGCACCAGCTCTACGATGCAAAAACCCCATTCCAGCAAAGAGTACACCAAATCCAGTTGCCAAATCCCTTTTCGAATGAGAGAGAGCCCCAATTGCAGCAAATAGGACCCATGTTCCACTTCTTCCCAGTTTAGAAGATGAAGCTTATATTGTTGTCAGGAACTTTATGCGCATCTTTCCTTCATGGAAAGATTATACCACAGACACAGAACAATTTCCAATCTTCCTCCGCAACTTACGTGTAAGTAATGTACTAATGTTATTCATGGTAATTAGTGCATATATTTATGCTGACAGAAGACACAAGATTTCATTCTTTTAAATAGGCGAGGACCAAACTGGATAGTCAAGACGAGCAAGGGTTGGTTGCGCTTTTCAAGCACTCGTTGATGAAGTATCGTTCCTACCTGAGGCAAGCGCACTTCGATGGCAAGCCTCTAAATGAAATTTCTGTAAAGTCTCCGGTGCTACATTTATCAGACAGTGACTAGAATAATCTTGTTACACATTGGTCTCGTCTGCAGCGTAAGGTACTGTCTATGATATCACATCACAATTTGAACTACATTTCTGCATGTGCCTTACCGTCTCACTTGTACGAAAACTGTTTGCAGAAGAACATTCATTCTCAAGGGACCATAGAATCTCGCAACTATACTGCACACTGCATTACTCTTGTGAGTACCTCTTGCCCTGTATGACCATACTTACTTTCATAGCTGGTTGATTATTTAGCATCACTGCACATGTTAGCCTCGTTATCCTCCATTTGGTGGACATTATAAGATCCGTATCGACTCTTACATAAATTTAGAATCAACCCAATGCTTTTGAAGAGGTTTACCTCTGCAGTCCTCTTGTAAGGACTGAACGTCGTCTATCACTGTACTTACATTAACAGCTACTCCCTCCGTCCCATAATATAAGAGCGTTTTGTACAGTACACCAGTGTACAAAGTACTCTTATATTATGGGAAGGAGGGTTTGGTATATTGTGTAACATTCTGCATCTTATCTCCCTCACCCACCATTTACTAAAAAATATCAGATCTATATTTAATCTTACCAAAAAATTGAATACACAGACAATGCGAGTGCAGAAGTGTAGCCCATTGCTCTTGTCAGTACATTACTTACAGGGATTGGTAGTTGATTATGTAGCATCAATCTAAAGGAAATATGCCCTAGAGGCAATAATAAAGTTATTATTTATTTCCTTATTTCATGATAAATGTTTATTATTCATGCTAGAATTGTATTAACTGGAAACTTGATACATATGTGAATACATAGACAAAACAGAGTGTCCCTAGTATGCCTCTACTTGACTAGCTCATTCATTAAAGATGGTTAAAGTTTCCTGACCATAGACATGTGTTGTCATTTGATGAATGGGATCACATCATTAGGAGAATGATGTGATGGACGAGACCCATCCGTTAGCTTAGCATAATGATCGTTAAGTTTTATTGCTATTGCTTTCTTCATGACTTATACATATTCCTCTGACTATGAGATTATGCAACTCCCGAATACCGGAGGAACACTTTGTGTGCTATCAAACGTCACAACATAACTGGGTGATTATAAAGATGCTCTACAGGTGTCTCCGATGGTGTTTGTTGGGTTGGCATAGATCGAGATTAGGATTTGTCACTCCGTGTATCGGAGAGGTATCTCTGGGCCCTCTCGGTAATGCACATCACTATAAGCCTTGCAAGCAATGTGACTAATGAGTTAGTTATGGGATGATGCATTACGGAACGAGTAAAGAGACTTGCCAGTAACGAGATTGAACTAGGTATGATGATACCGACGATCGAATCTCGGGCAAGTAACATACCGATGACAAAGGGAATAACGTATGTTGTTATGCTGTTTGACCGATAAAGATCTTCGTAGAATATGTAGGAGCCAATATGAGCATCCAGGTTCCGCTATTGGTTATTGACCGAAGAAGTGTCTCGGTCATGTCTACATAGTTCTCGAACCCGTAGGGTCCGCACGCTTAATGTTCGATGACGATTTGTATTATGAGTTATGTGATCTGATGACCGAAGATAGTTCGGAGTCCCGGATGAGATCACGGACATGACGAGGAGTCTCGAAATGGTCGAGAGGTAAAGATTCATATATTGGAAGGCTATATTCGGACATCGGAAAGGTTCCGAGTGATTCGGTACCGGAGAGTTACGAGAATTCGTATTGGGCCTTAATGGGCCATACGGGAAAGGAGAGAAAGGCCTCAAGGGTGGCCGCCCCCCCCCCCCCCCCATGGACTGGTCCGAATTGGACTAGGAAGGGGGGGCGCCCCCTTCCTTCCTTCTCCTTCTCCCTTCCCCTTTTCCTACTACATGTGGGAGGTGGAATCCTACTAGGACTAGGGAGTCCTAGTAGGACTCCACACTTTGGGCGCGCCCTATGAGGGCCGGCCTCCTCCTCACTCCTTTATATACAGGGGCAGGGGGGCACCCTAGAACACACAAGATGATTGTTTAACCGTGTGAGGTGCCCCCCTCCATAGATTTCCACCTCGGTCATATTGTCGTAGTGCTTAGGCGAAGCCCTGCGTCGGTAACTTCATCATCACCGTCACCACGCCATCGTGCTGACGAAACTCTCCCTCGGCCTCAACTGGATCAAGAGTTTGAGGGACGTCACCGAGCTGAACGTGTGCAGATCGCGGAGGTGCCGTGCGTTCGGTACTTGGATCGGTTGGATCGTGAAGACGTTCGACTACATCAACCGCGTTACTAAACGCTTCCACTTTCGGTCTACGAGGGTACGTGGACAAACTTTCCCCGCTCATTGCTATGCTTCTCCTAGATAGATCTTGCGTGATCGTAGGAATTTTTTTGAAATACGACGTTCCCCAATAGTGGTATGAGAGCCAGGTCTATGCGTAGATGTTATTTGCATGAGTAGAACACAAAGGAGTTGTGGGCGTGGGTGTATACATATTGTTTGCCGTTACTAGTTGTTACTTGGTTCAGCAGTATTGTGAGATGAAGCGGCCCGGACCGACATTACGCGTACGCTTACGCGAGACTGGTTTCACCGCTGCGAGCACTCGTTGCTTAAAGGTGATTGGCGGGTGTCTGTCTCTCTCACTTTAGTTGAATCAGTTTCAATGAAGAGGGTTCTTTTGGAAGATCAAAAAGCAATCACTACACCACGTTGTGGTTTTGATGCGTAGGTAAGAACGGTTCTTGCTAGAAGCCCGTAGCAGCCACGTAAAACTTGCAACAACAAAGTAGAGGACGTCTAACTTGTTTTTGCAGGGCTTGCTGTGATGTGATATGGTCAAGACATGATGTGATATAATTTGTTGTATGAGATGATCATGTTTTGTAACAAAGTTATCGGCAACCGGCAGGAGCCATATGGTTGTCGCTTTATTGTATGCAATGCAATCGCCATGTAATTGTTTTTACTTTATCACTAAGCGGTAGCGATAGTCGTAGAAGCAATAGTTGGCGAGATGACAACGATGCTACGATGGAGATCATGCTAGGGCGCCGGTGACGATGGAGATCAAGCTGGGGCGCCGGTGATGATGGTGATCATGACGGTGCTTTGGAGATGGAGATCAAAGGCACAAGATGATGATGGCCATATCATATCACTTATATTGAATTGCATGTGATGTTAATCCTTTTATGCATCTTATTTTGCTTAGTACGGCGGTAGCATTATAAGATGATCTCTCACTAAATTTCAAGGTACAAGTGTTCTCCCTGAGTATGCACCATTGCTACAGTTCGTCGTGCCGAGACACCACGTGATGATCGGGTGTGATAAGCTCTACGTTCACATATAACGGGTGCAAGCCAGTTTTGCACACGCATAATACTCGGGCTAAACTTGACAAGCCTAGCATATGCAGATATGGCCTCGGAACACTGAGACCGAAAGGTCGAGCGTGAATCATATAGTAGATATGATCAACATAGTGATGTTCACCATTGAAAACTACTCCATCTCACGTGATGATCGGACATGGTTTAGTTGATTTGGATCACGTGATCACTTAGATGATTAGAGGGATGTCTATCTAAGTGGGAGTTCTTAAGTAATATGATTAATTGAACTTTAATTTATCATGAACTTAGTCCTGATAGTATTTGCAAATTATGTTGTAGATCAATAGCTCGCGTATAGCTCCCCTGTTTTATTTTTGATATGTTCCTAGAGAAAACTAAGTTGAAAGATGATAGTAGCAATGATGCGGACTGGTTCTGTGATCTGAGGTTTATCCTCATTGCTGCATAGAAGAATTATGTCCTTGATGCACCGCTAGGTGATAGAACTATTGCAGGAGCAGATGCAGACGTTATGAATGTTTGACAAGCACAGTATGATGACTACTTGATAGTTTAGTGCGCCATGATTTACGGCTTAGAACTGGGACTTCAAAAATGTTTTGAACGACATGGAGCACATGAGATGTTCCAAGAACTGAAATCGGTATTTCAGACTCATGCCCGTGTCGAGAGGTATGAGACCTCTGACAAGTACTTCGCCTACAAGATGGAGGAGAATAGCTCAACCAGTGAGCATGTGCTCAGAATGTCTGAGTACTACAGTTGCTTGAATCAAGTGGGAGTTAATCTTCCGGATAAGATAGTAATTGACAGAATTCTCTAGTCACTATCACCAAGTTACTGGAACTTCGTGATGAACTATAATATGCAAGGGATGACAAAAACAATTCCCGAGCTCTTCATGATGCTGAAATCAATGAAGGTAGAAATCGAGAAAGAGCATCAAGTGTTGATGGTTAACAAGACCACTAGTTTCAAGAAAAGGGCAAAGGGAAGAAGGGGAACTTCAAGAAGAATAGCAAGCAAGTTGCTACTCCCGGGAAGAAGCCCAAGTCTGGACCTAAGCCTAAAACTGAGTGCTTCTACTGCAAAGGGACTGGTCACTGGAAGCGGAACCGCCCCAAGTATTTGGCGGATAAGAAGGATGGCAAAGTGAACAAAGGTATATTTGATATACATGTTATTAATGTGTATTTTACTAGTGTTCATAGTAGCCCCTGGGTATTTGATACTGATTCAGTTGCTAACATTAGTAACTCAAAACAGGAGTTGCAAAATGAACAGAGACTAGTTAATGACGAGGTGACGATGTGTGTTGGAAGTGATTCCAAGGTTGATAAGATCACCATCGCACACTCCCTCTATTTTCGGGATTAGTGTTGAACCTAAATAAATGTTATTTGGTGTTTGCGTTCGGCATGAATATGATTGGATCATGTTTATTGCAAAATAAATGTTATTTGGTGTTTGCGTTGAGCATGAATATGATTGGATCATGTTTATTGCAATACGGTTATTCATTTAAGTCAGAGAATAATTGTTGTTCTGTTTACATGAATAAAAACCTTCTATGGTCATACACCCAATGTAAATGGTTTATTGAATCTCGATCGTAGTGATACACATATTCATAATATTGAAGCCAAAAGATGCAAAGTTAGTAATGATAGTGCAACTTATTTGTGGCACTGCCGTTTAAGGTCATATTGGTGTAAAGCGCATGAAGAAACTCCATACTGATGGACTTTTGGAATCACTTGATTATGAATCATTTGATGCTTGCGAACCATGCCTCATGGGCAAGATGACTAAAACTCCGTTCTCCGGAACAATAGAGCGAGCTACGGACTTATTGGAAATAATACATACCGATGTATGCGGTCCGATGAGTGTTGAGGCTCACGGCGGGTATCGTTATTTTCTGACCTTCACAGATGATTTGAGCAGATATGGGTATATCTACTTGATGAAACATAAGTCTGAAACATCTGAAAAGTTCAAAAGAAATTCAGAGTGAAGTGGAAAATCATCGTAACAAGAAAATAAAATTTCCACGATCTGATCATGGAGGTGAATATTTGAGTTATGAGTTTGGTCTTCATTTGAAACAATGTGGAATAGTTTCACAATTCACGCCACCTAGAACACCACAACGTAATGGTGTGTCCGAACGTCGTAACCGTACTTTATTAGATATGGTGCGATCTATGATGTCTCTTACCAATTTACCACTATCGTTTTGGGGTTATGCATTAGAGACAGCTGCATTCACGTTAAATAGGGCACCATCTAAATCTGTTGAGACGACACCATATGAACTGTGGTTTGGCAAGAAACCTAAGCTGTCGTTTCTTAAAGTTTGGGGTTGCAATGCTTATGTGAAAAAGTTTCAACCTGATAAGCTCGAACCCAAATCGGAGAAATGCGTCTTCATAGGATACCCAAAGGAAACTGTTGGGTACACCCTCTATCACAGATCCGAAGGCAATATATTTGTTGCTAAAAATGGATTCTTTCTAGAGAAGGAGTTTCTCTCAAAAGAAGTGAGTGGGAGGAAAGTAAAACTTGATGAGGTAATTGTACCTTCTCCCGAATTGGAAAGTAGTTCATCACATAAATCAGTTCCAGTGATGCCTACACCAATTAGTGAGGAAGTTAATGATGATGATCATGAAACTTCGGATCAAGTAACTACCGAACCTCGTAGGTCAACCAGAGTACGTTCCGCACCAGTGTGGTACGGTAATCCAATTCTGGAAGTCATGTTACTAGACCATGACGAACCTACGAACTATGAGGAAGCGATGATGAGCCCAGATTCTGCAAAATGGCTTGAGGCCATGAAATCTGAGATGGGATCCATGTATGAGAACAAAGTGTGGACTTTGGTTAACTTGCCCGATGATCGGCAAGCCATAGAGAATAAATGGATCTACAAGAGGAAGACAGACGCTGGTGGTAGTGTTACTATCTACAAAGCTCGACTTGTCACAAAAGGTTTTCGACAAGTTCAAGGTGTTGACTACAATGAGATTTTCTCACTCGTAGCGATGCTTAAGTCTGTCCGAATCATGTTAGCAATTGCCACATTTTATGAAATCTGACAAATGGACGTCAAAAACTACATTCCTCAATGGAATTTTTAAAGAAGAAGTTGTATATGATGCAACCAGAAGGTTTTGTCAATCCTAAAGGTGCTAACAAAATGTGCAAGCTCCAGCGATCCATCTATGGACTGGTGCAAGCATCTCGGAGTTGGAATATGCGCTTTGATGAAGTGATCAAAGCATATGGTTTTATACAGACTTACGGTGAAGCCTGTATTTACAAGAAAGTGAGTGGGAGCTCTGTAGCATTTTTGATATTATATGTGGATGACATATTGTTGATTGGAAATGATATAGAATTTCTGGATAGCATAAAAGGATACTTGAATAAGAATTTTTCAATAAAAAGGACCTCGGTGAAGCTGCGTAAGTATTGAGTATCAAGATCTATAGGGATAGATCGAGACACTTAATAGGACTTTCACAAAGCACATACATTGACAAGATTTTGAAGAAGTTCAAAATGGATCAGTCAAAGAAGGAGTTCTTGCCTGTGTTACAAGGTGTAAAATTGAGTAAGACTAAAAACCCGACCCCGGCAGAAGATAGAAAGAGAATGAAAGTCATTCCCTATGCCTCAGTCATAGGTTCTATAAAGTATGCCATGCTATGTACCAGACCAGTTGTGTGCCTTGCTATGAGTTTAGCAAGGAGGTACGATAGTGATCCAGGGATAGATCACTGGATAGCGGTCAAAGTTATCCTTAGTTACCTAAGAGGACTAAGGAAATATTTCTCGGTTATGGAGGTGATAAAAGAGTTCGTCGTAAAAGGTTACGTCGATGCAAGCTTTTACACCGATCTAGATGACTCAAAGTCCCAATCTGGATACATATTGAAAGTGGGAGCAATTAGCTAGAGTAGCTCCGTGCAGAGCATTGTAGACATAGAAATTTGCAAAATACATATGGATCTGAATGTGGCAGACCCATTGACTAAACTTCTCTCACAAGCAAAACTTGATCACACCTTAGTACTCTTTGGGTGTTAATAACATGGCGATGTGAACTAGATTATTGACTCTAGTAAACCCTTTGAGTGTTGGTCACATAAGCGATGTGAACTATGGGTGTTAATCACATGGTGATGTGAACTATTGGTGTTAAATCACATGGCGATGTGAACTAGATTATTGACTCTAGTGCAAGTGGGAGACTGAAGGAAATATGCCCTAGAGGCAATAATAAGGTTATTATTTATTTCCTTATTTCATGATAAATGTTTATGATTCATGCTACAATTGTATTAACTGGAAACTTGATACATATGTGAATACATAGACAAAACAGAGTGTCCCTAGTATGCCTCTACTTGACTAGCTCATTCATTAAAGATGGTTAAAGTTTCCTGACCATAGACATGTGTTGTCATTTGATGAATGGGATCACATCATTAGGAGAATGATGTGATGGACGAGACCCATCCGTTAGCTTAGCATAATGATCGTTAAGTTCTATTGCTATTGCTTTCTTCATGACTTATACATATTCCTCTGACTATGAGATTATGCAACTCCCGAATACCGGAGGAACACTTTGTGTGCTATCAAACGTCACAACGTAACTGGGTGATTATAAAGATGCTCTACAGGTGTCTCCGATGGTGTTTGTTGGGTTGGCATAGATCGAGATTAGGATTTGTCACTCCGTGTATCGGAGAGGTATCTCTGGGCCCTCTCGGTAATGCACATCACTATAAGCCTTGCAAGCAATGTGACTAATGAGTTAGTTACGGGATGATGCATTACGGAACGAGTAAAGAGACTTGCCAGTAACGAGATTGAACTAGGTATGATGATACCGACAATCGAATCTCGGGCAAGTAACATACCGATGACAAAGGGAATAACGTATGTTGTTATGCGGTTTGACCGATAAAGATCTTCGTAGAATATGTAGGAGCCAATATGAGCATCCAGGTTCCGCTATTGGTTATTGACCGAAGAAGTGTCTCGGTCATGTCTACATAGTTCTCGAACCCGTAGGGTCCGCACGCTTAACGTTCGATGACGATTTGTATTATGAGTTATGTGATTTGATGACCGAAGATAGTTCGGAGTCCCGGATGAGATCACGGACATGACGAGGAGTCTCGAAATGGTCGAGAGGTAAAGATTCATATATTGGAAGGCTATATTCGGACATCGGAAAGGTTCCGAGTGATTCGGGTATTTTTTGGAGTACCGGAGAGTTACGGGAATTCGTATTGGGCCTTAATGGGCCATACGGGAAAGGAGAGAAAGGCCTCAAGGGTGGCCGCGCCCCCCCCCTATGGACTGGTCCGAATTGGACTAGGAAGGGGGGGCGCCCCCTTCCTTCCTTCTCCTTCTCCCTTCCCCTTTTCCTACTACATGTGGGAGGTGGAATCCTACTAGGACTAGGGAGTCCTAGTAGGACTCCACACTTTGGGCGCGCCCTATGAGGGCCGGCCTCCTCCTCCCTCCCTCCTTTATATACAGGGGCAGGGGGGCACCCTAGAACACACAAGTTGATTGTTTAACCGTGTGCGGTGCCCCCCTCCACAGATTTCCACCTCGGTCATATTGTCGTAGTGCTTAGGCGAAGCCCTGCGTCGGTAACTTCATCATCACCGTCACCACGCCGTCGTGCTGACGAAACTCTCCCTCGGCCTCAACTGGATCAAGAGTTTGAGGGACGTCACCGAGCTGAACATGTGCAGATCACGGAGGTGCCGTGCGTTCGGTACTTGGATCGGTTGGATCGTGAAGACGTTCGACTACATCAACCGCGTTACTAAACGCTTCCGCTTTCGGTCTAAGAGGGTACGTGGACAAACTCTCCCCGCTCGTTGCTATGCTTCTCCTAGATAGATCTTGCGTGATCGTAGGAAATTTTTTGAAATACTACGTTCCCCAACACAATCTGCATTTTATCTTCATTATCCTCTATCCCTTCCAGTGTTATCATATCTATAATTACTCTCTACAAAATGCAGAGTACATGCAATGCTTGTGAAGAAGTTTCTGTGCTAAAATTCTTGAGTTATCCTTCCCTTGACATGGAGAAGGGCATTATAGAGTCGGTGTTAACTATTAATGTAAGTCAGTCCTTCTAAAGCCTTACCCTCAATGCTGTTTAATTTGCTCATACTCCCTATCGTCAACTGCTGTTTAGTTTGCTGTTTCTATCAAAATGCATGTTCGCAACAACTGTAAGTTCCAAGTTTTAGTTGTAAAACCAAATTACTTATTCATACCATGCACATTACTCAATACTCCCTATATGTATGCTTGTTTTTGTGGATCTATAATCCAGTGTGTGGTAAAGCCGCCCACGTTTGCACCTTGTCATCTCCTATTTTATCTTACTGATGTGGCTGATGATATGAACAACATGCCATGCACATTAACCAAAATAGATACAATGATTGTCTTTGCCCTTCATCTATGCTTGTTTTGTTGACATGGCAATCCAGTAGTGTGGTGAAGCTCCCCGCATTATGAACAATGCCAAATTATGCTATTGATATTTTGAACTGACTCTTTATTTTCTAATTTGAAATTTGATGGAATTGGCAGTACAGTTATCATCTTTGTTTATACACGTACAAAACCTGTCATCTCTCTGCTTGTTTCAGGGTGATATGCCTGATGGCATGCACAAGTCTGCTAAAGGCTGTGAGACAAACCCAACATATATTGCAGCAAAGAAGGCAAAACATCTTGAAGATAGCGAGACAACCCCAAAGTCATGTCTTGATGCAGTTTTCAAGTTACTTGAGACTAGCAATCAGACAAGCTCACATAATTCGCTGTCTGAATCAGTTCGACTTCTTCAGTCCCAAGTTCAAGCAGAAAGGCATTCTGCAACTCAACTTCGACTTGAAGTCCTATCTCTAAGGAAGATCGCGGAGAACACCAATAAGAACCTCATTGCTAAACAGCTACAGCGGGAAGCTATGACCGACATGCTAGGCCAGTCTCACAGCCTTGCTCAGCAGCTTGTGCAGCAGCTCCCGCGCAAGGCTAACATTTCTTAAACTGTCCTGGAAGTGGTCTTGGTTCAGTATTATTTTGTTACGCTGCAATGGCGCCCAGTTTTTGTAATCCGCTTCTTCGTTGCGCTTTATGATTACTGGTGGCGAACTTCGATGCTCAGTGGATGTAATATACCATAAATCCTTTATTGTATAGTGTAGGTTTATTCTAAGTTACTATGCCGTAATTTCTTTATTGTATAGAGTAGGTTTGTTCTTAATTCCTACTAGTTATCGTATATGCCATCATTCGCTATCTGAAAAAAATTGCGAAAATCTGATGTAGGCGAACGGGCCGAAACATTCGCCTCTAACAGGCCTGCATTTTAGCGGGCCACAGTTTGGCCGGCCTGCAACTTTCTTGGGCCTGAAAGGCCATTGGGGCCTTCACACTTTGCGCCAGGCCCACAACTTACACGGGCCTACATTCGGCCCAACGTTTGGTTGGGCCTTTAGTGGACCCAGCGCTTAGTTGGGCCCATGTAGCTTCGGACCATTAACAGGCTGAATATTCTTCTGGACTGTTACGGCCCAGAAGATGCCATGGGCCTTTACCATACCGAAATGCATGTTGGGCCTCAATTTTCAATAGTCGTCCATGGGCCTTTAGCAGGCTGAAATGTAGACCGGGCCATTATTGGCCCAGTTATATGACGGGCCATTACCAGGCCGAAACATATCTTGGGCCTTAGTTGGCCCACTGATATCATGGGCCTTTAAGAGACCGAAAACTTAGTAGAGGCATCAACGGGCCGAATTATACGACAGACCTTTAACAGGCCCAAAGTCACGTTGGGCTGAACTGTTGCCACCTTGATCACGGGCCGTTAGTGGGCCGGATGTCGCGTCAGACCATATATGGCCCATGGGCAGCACGGGCCATTCCCAGGCCGAAAGGCACACCGGGCTGAAATGGGCCCATGTCTACATCGGGCCTCTAACAGACCGAAATGTCACTGGGCCCAAATACTCGGCGAACAATTAACGGGCCAAATCTGGCTTTGGGCCATAAATGGGCCATGTTTAAGCAGGCCGTTAGTGGGCTGGCCCACTAGTACCTGAGTAAATACTATGGGCCTTTGACTGGGCTGGCCTTTTTAACCTATATGGGCCTCTGTTGGGCCCTGCCATGTGTCGACGTATCATAGGCACATCTACTCCATTGGATGGACGACATCTAGCCCACCGAGGAGCCGACACGTGTTTCCTCCGGCCAATGATGATTTTACACGTGGAAAATCCCCATTGGTCCTGGCTGTTAACGGGTTATCGGATCCAAACCGGAACCTGATAGTTTAACGGCGACCCGTTACGGTGGATGTCACGTGTTGGTTACTCTTGACGAAAGCACTTACATGACGCGCCATTTATCGTCATGGAATTGGACACTTCCGTGATGATAATTTTGGTATTGTCATGGAACACTTCTACGACAGCACAGGTATGACTATCTTGATTCTATCATAAAATCGTCATGGATGTACATGCATAACAGAAAACATGACTTACTGTGACAAACACGTATCATCACGAAAGTGTATTTTTTTCAGTGTAAGGGCCAGTTATTACCTGATGGCAACTTCCTCGAGGCAGCGTGCCCGACGAGTGCCTCGCCCATGTGGCGAGCTATTATTCAGGGGAGGAAGGTGCTCAAGGAGGGGTTAATTAGGAGGATCGGAGATGGCCGCTCCACTGAGATCTGGCATGATAACTGGATAGTGGGAACTCAATATTTCAAACCGCTATGTCCGATGATAGATACACCGATGCAGCTCGTGTGTGATCTTCTGGAAGAGGATACAGGTGATTGGAATGAACAGTTAGTCAAGAGCATCTTCATACCGCCGGATGCTGTGGCAATTTTGAATTTGCCAAGGCCAAGGGTGACAATGACTGATTTCTGGGTGTGGTCCGCTGAATGCTCTGGATTGTTCACAGTCCGGTCAGCATATCGAATGATGATGGGGAAAAAGAACGGGCTGTTGCGACACCGAGTACTTCGTCAGGAGGGGAGGAAACTTGGAAGGCAGTGTGGAAGCTACGAGTCCAACCAAACATCCGTGTATTCTGGTGGCGTGTCCTGAAGAATTTGCTTCCATCTTATGGAGAATTGAAGAGGCATGCGATGGAGTTGGCACACTGTCCGATGTGTGGTCATGAGGAGGAATCCTTATTCCATGTCTTAGTACAGTGTGATCATGCAGTTCTGTTCTGGAACAAAGCCTGGGAGTTTTTTGAGCTCAAGCTGCCTAAACTGCATCCGGCCACATGGTCCCGAGATCTGCTAGACCCAGGGTTTATTAGCAAGGAAAAAGCGGCAGTAGCAGTGTCAGTTATGTGGGCTATATGGTCCAACAGAAATAAATATGCCCATGAGGAGATTTCCTATCAGCCGCAGGGAGCAATGAATTTGATTAAAGAGCTGATTGCTTTGCTAGTTGTCCCAGCGCCGGTTGTAGCCGTGTTGGAAACTAGACAACGGTGGGTACCTCCAGTGCAAGGATGCATCAAACTGAATGTGGACGGTGTAACCGAAGTGATGCAGGGATGCACGGGAGCAGGTATTATTGTCCGTGATAATGCTGGCAGTTTTGTCCAAGCAAGGAGCACCAAATACTCAAATATATCTGATCCAATGATGATTGAAACTTTAGCCTGTCGGGATGCAATGCTTCTGGCAATGGAGAGGGGTTTTCAGAACATAATTGTTGAGACTGATTCCCAGCAGCTATGCACAATATGGAAGGAAGGAGGCGACCGTTCGAATGATGGCCAAATATGCAGGGAGATGCGGTCTTATCTTCCGAATTTTCAGGGTTTTCACCTACAGTTTGCAAGGAGGAGTGCTAATTCTGCAGCACATGTATGTGCTAGAGAGGCACTTAACCTTGATGTTTCCAGTATAAACTATGTTGTAACCCCTGCTTTTCTGATTGATATCCTACAATCAGATTGTACTCCGCCTGATCAATAAAAGGCCAATATGGCTGTTCTAAAAAAAAGGTGGAGATCTCTTGATGAATTAAAAAAATGACAAAAGAATTCTGGTTCGGAATGGGGCTAGCAAGACGGACCACTCGATTATTGTATGCATACCCGACTTGCTTGGTCAATTCAACATCCCACACAATACATATTAAAATAACGAGTTCTCATGGTCGACAATCCACAAAATGAGCGTTTGAAACATTAAATAGTTTGTATCCATAGAATATCCGGCGTAATATAGATAATAAATAAATATGAGTTATTATCATTTCAATTGCCACTACAAAAGTTTACTACTCTTTTGGCATTAACAAGAATTTTGGTTGATCATTGCTTAAACTCTTTTGCTCATTTTAGTTTCGCGGGAGATGATCATTGTGTTAACTAGGAGCTCCAAACTTTCAAATTCAAAACTGAGGCGAGACAAGTCATGGTGTGCAAATTGCAATGTAAACATACAAATACGCAAAGAAGGCGCGAATCAACTTGTGGTTGGATGGTTAGGAGTACAATGCTATCCCGGCCCGTCCATAAGGGAGGCCAAGGTGAGCAACCGCACAGGGCCCCCAAAAAATTGGGGCCTCCAAATAACTAGGTATATATATACTGTATGTACAAGTATCACATTCTGCGATTTAATCCGGCCGAGAGTGTACTACCCATCAAGGCCTCAACGCCAGCCCACCAGGCCTGCTGATACACGTATGTATCGATCGGCCTGGCCGTTTCCTTTCATCAATCGCTAACACGCCCTGTGCCTTCGGCCAAGCTCGTCTACTGGCGTCCGCCAATTTCGTTTGCTGCGGCGATGCCTTCCGCCAATCGCCCAGGACGCCGCCTGCTGCCTTCCACCATCGGCGATCACCCGGCTGCCTTCAGGCTTCAGTCCTCTACTACTAGTCAATTAGGTATCACACCATCTCATCTACTTAATTTTGTCCGTGTTTTTTACCACTTGTACTTGATTAAGGTTAATCTTCCCGACCTAGGTTAGGAGTAAATCAAGTAGGACGAATTTATGTGTCCTCTGGGCTTGGTAGGTAACGAATTTATTTGTCCATGGTGCTAGATTAGGAGTAGGATGAAATTAAGTTTGTTCCTGATCAGTTGTACTTATTTTTCTCCGAAAATGATTCAGATCTATCCTGATTAGCTGTACTTTCTTTGATATCTTTATTACTCACACTAATTAGGCAATGTCATGTTTAAATAATTAATCATTAAATTTCTTTGGTTTATAAAAACAAGAAGATATTTATTCCTTGATCCTGATAATGTTTTCAAGAAATAGAAATTATGATTCCGATTGCGAAAAGCGTAAGTTCAATCTCAAAGGGGTGCTCTTGACATATTTCTTATGAAAGAATATCCATTGAATTCTGAAAATCAAACTCCCAATGATAATGTTTGATGATGGTCATGGTGATGATGCTACCATTGAAGTTGAGATTGAGGCTGACACTGTGAGTGAAGATGTTGGTGCTAATATTGCAGATGAATGTGATGGCGCTAATATTGGCGCCGAAGATATGATTGAGGATTGTACTTTTTGGTAGAAAACGAGGTTAGTTTAATTTATTGCTTTAGTGCTCTTTTTATTATATTTTAGCATTAGTATTTCATATATGTCTAAATATTGTAGAAAATGTAACATACTTGACAAGTGAGAGTATGCTTTAGGTACATTAGTTCTGCTGTTATATGAAATATTCGAAATTTTGGGCCCAATTTTGTTTTTTGTCCCGGGGCCCCGAATTTCTGGAGACGGCCCTGCCCAGCCCACCGGGAGACTTGAACCCTGATGCTCGAATTTTTTGGATTTATGTCAGGCATTTTGACGATGTGCGTTCAGTGCGAGGAGACGTTCTCGTCAACTACGAATGCGCCTGTGATGATCTTGTCAATTTCAATATGATGTGCCGGCTCAGTCGTCGAAAGTGCTCATAGGTATAGGGCTGCATCTGCTGTGTTAATAAAAAAACAAAGTAAAGAAGACAACGACGTGTACACCTTTTTTTTTTGAAGATGCGGTTTTCTTTTCTTGAGGGGACGGGGAGCATAGACGTAGTAAGCGATTTCGATGGACCCACGTACACGTAAGCTCTATCCCAGCCCACACCAGCGATCCATATAACCCCTGTCCACTTGGGGCCCCTCAATTGTCTAAAAAAAAAATTAACTTGGGACCCCTCAATCTTTTGCCGCTACGCGAGTTCAAGTCTCGCCCAGATCAAAACCGAGAAAACCCGGAGCTCCCACTTCCAGGTGGGGCCCAACGCCAGCACGCGCAGGCGCAGGAACGGACACACACAAGGCAAGAGGCTCCAACAACCTGAGGAGCAACCAACCAGTCCAGTCCAGTCGTCTCTCCCATCTCCGCTCCACCCCGATTTCCGACCCGTCTCGCCCCTCTCGCCCCCCCGGTCTCTCCGCCGCGCGATCGCCGGCGCAGGGTGGCGGCCGTGGGCGCAGCGACGCCGGTGGGCGCAGCGCCCAGGGTGGGGCTGCTGTACGACGATAGGATGTGCGCGCACGCGACGCCTGACGGGGAGAAGCACCCGGAGAACCCCGAGCGGCTGCGCGCCATCCGGCGCAAGCTCGACGCCGAGGGCGTCGCGTCCAGGTACGCGCCACCCGCGACTCTGTAAGCGAGAACGCCGTAATTTCGTGTGAGGATCCGTGAGGAGGCGTTCGTGCCCCCCTTTTTTTGCATAAAAATACCGTTCCGTCCAAACGCTGGGATGGGAGGTCCTCGCGCGCTTCCGCTCTGTTCATGTATTCCTGTTACGATTTACGACTGTAGCCATGCCCATCGATCTACCAGAAACTGTATTTTTTGTCTCCTGAAATATTAAATAAATAAATCAGTATCCATGATTATAACTGTATGCTTATGTTTTGATTAACATTTGAAGTGGCCCAAATGTTAAAGGGCCTGAGAAAGGGAGGTGAGTAGAGAGATTTTTCATACAACTGGTTCAAGCATGCATGCACTGTAGCTGCTGAAAGGAATTTAGTCCTGGTATTTGTGCAATTTTGGGTAATGGATAGTCAAGCCCTTGCTTGTGTACAGTAGTAACTTGGATTCTACTAGAGTTAAGTTTGAACATTAGCATTATATCTTCTGTCCTGTCCACTGTTTGCATTACTTTGATTAGCTTAACAACCGTATGACTTTGCAAGGTTCTGCCGCTGTAGTTTAACATAAGTTTCTTCCAGGTGTGTGGACATGAAGGCAAAGGAGGCCAAGGAAAAATATATAGCCTCTGTCCATACCCCAAACCATATAAAATTGATAAGGGATATCAGCTCGAAGGAGTATGATTACCGTCGAAACAAGACTGCTAGGAAATTCAATTCCATTTACTACAATGAGGGCTCCTCAGAGTCTGCTTTCCTTGCAGCTGGTTCTGTCATCGAGGTAATTTAACGTGTACTTTTCCTGCATTACATATGTACATTCCATAGTCTTGTACAACAGTTTTTGTTCCATTGATCCTGAGTGCTGACACAACGATTCATTTGACAAGTAGGTTGCTGAGAAGGTTGCGGCTGGTGAGTTGAGTTCTGCTATCGCTCTAGTCAGACCTCCAGGCCACCATGCTGAACATAACGAGCCAATGGGATTTTGTCTCTTCAACAACGTGGCTATTGCAGCAAATTATCTCTTAAATGAGAGGGTACGTATTTGAAACTTCCCTGTTGATTTTTCTAGTTAAGATCAACTTGTGCTACTTTTGTTCATCATTTTCTATGCAAAGTGAAAAAAAAGCACTAGGTGTCGATTGTGCATTTTGCCACCACCTTGCGCTTTTCTGACCAAAGCGCACGCTTAAGCGCAGTTATGCACATATTGAGCACTTGGCATTTTGCTATCGCCTAGAGCCTTGGCACGCCTTTTTAAACTATGTTTCTATGTAGCAACAATTATCACAATTTGTTATGATGTGATCTACTAAGATGGATTATTTTCTGACCTTCTCTGTTCTGTTACAGCCTGACCTAGGTATCAACAAGATATTAATTGTCGATTGGGATGTTCATCATGGAAATGGCACACAGAAGATGTTTTATAGTGACCCTCGTGTATTGTTCTTTTCAGTGCACAGGTATGACACATCACCTTGGCATTGCTTTGCATGCTTTGTTTAGACTCCAGACATTTTTTCCCACAAACCAAACCACTGCATTTATATGCATTAGATAGAAAGAGAAGTCTATGATTAGACTTTAGACTAGCCATATAACCTTCACGATATGATATTCGTGAAGCCATGACAGATTTGTTGCTTACAGTTTCAAGGTTTACTGCTCTTTGAATGGATGTAGTTTGCTGAGCATGTTTCTTACAGTGCATCCTTGCAGTTGATAGAAATCTGGAAACTCCATTTCTTACTTACATGGCATTACAAACCCAATTTGCATATGTGTGAGCTGATCTGACTGCAGTACCGTTTGATATTGTACCTGTAACGATTGGGATGAAGTCTCCTCGTACCACCAATCCACCCTGATAATCTCATGCAATACACTTTTGAATATGAAGAAGTTATACAATATCTATTGCTACATTATGCATTGCATGTTGATTCAGTTGGGCTGTATAACACAATGTAAATGCTTGAGCCCAGTCTGTGAGTAATGTGCCAAGGGACCTATTAAGTATTAATCTGTTGTCAATGGAAGAATCTATATCTGATAACTCTATGCTGTAGGTTTATTCCTTTTTCTGTTTCATCATGGTCATTTTATACTTTCTAGGTCGACACTACTAATATTGGATCGACCTGAATTATGTGTTCCAATCAACATTGTATGGTTACTTTATCAGTCATTTGAATTGTCAACTGCACACCCTTGATTCTGCTTATATATGATACTTACTTACTTACTAAGCCTCTTGTCCCAAACAAGTTGGGGTAGGCTAGATATGAAACCCTTTCACGAGGACTTCCCAGGAGGTCACCCATCCTAGTACTACTCTCGCCCAAATGGGTTTCATACCCAAAGGACTGGCTATTTTTTACGTTGGCTCGCCAAGCCTATCACAACCCTTAGATATGAAACCCTTTCACGAGGACTTCCCAGGAGGTCACCCATCCTAGTACTACTCTCGCTCAAATGGGTTTCGTACCCATGGGACTGGCTAGTTTTTACGTTGGCTCGCCAAGCCTATCACAACCCTCCTCCTTTACCCGGGCTTGGGACCGGCTATGCCTAGAAGACATAGGCGGAGTTTCTGCTTATATATGATAGTAATTGATTAATTGCATTTACTTACTATTGCTAGCTAAGTTTCCCATGCAACTGCAGGGCTATATAATATAATTCATGTTTATATTAGAAAGGGTTGCTTATGTAACTTCAGTTTTTATGATTGAAAACCGAGTAGTACTTGTTATACAACTCTTGCTCTATTATATTTGATTAATTTGCACCATCATAATCTGGAGCAACCAAAATACACGATGTTGAAATCTATCTTTTTCCTCTGACAAATGTGAGGATGTCTAGTCTCCCAGCAACTCTTTTATTTTTTTGCGGGGTAGTCTCCCAGCAACTGAAGCTTCTTCTAACAATATATTAGATGCCTGAAGAAACCTGCTGTTTCTAACTGCTTATTGTTTAAGTTTACAACTGTACATGTCTTAGCTTACAATGAATCTACAGATTGTGTAACTTGCCATGTGCCGTAAAGGCCTCTCCTAGAACTATCCAACCAATTCTGATATTGTGAAATCTCAAACTTACACAGCTGTTCCATTGCATTATTATAGAAGCCAAACTTTTCTGGCCTGTGTCATGTGGTATTCTGTTGATCCTTAAATAGTGTGTAAACTATTATTCCAATGTTTGCTTTGTAGATTTGATTACGGAAGCTTCTATCCTTGTGAAGGGGATGCATCTCACTGTTTCATTGGGGAAGGAGCTGGTGAAGGTTACAACATTAATGTGCCCTGGGAGCATGGTAAATGTAGTGATGCAGATTATGTTGCTGCATGGGACCATGTACTGCTTCCTATTGCAGAAGCATTTGATCCTGATATAATATTACTGTCTGCTGGGTTTGACGCAGGTAGGCAGCTGAAAAATTCTTAGAAACTATCTTACCCGTAAAAGTTAAACACGTCTAACCAAATCTAGGCACTTCTTACTTATGAAGCCTGACTGTTGATATATACCGACATTGTAGTTTATTCTGTGGGCTAGAAGTGCACTGCTTCGAGTAGTACATCTCATATACCTGATTTCTTTCTTGCATAACCATTGAGATCTTCACTGATGATATTTTGACAATCGCTGGGACTTTGTTGTATTGTATTGCTATTACATGCCAATGGAATCGGATCTTCTGTGTATGTCATGTAGTAATCATGCATGTCATTGTTACTCACTGGTTTTGAATATCTTCTCCCTTTTTTTTGGTAGCAATGGGTGATCCTCTTGGTGGTTGCTGCATCACTCCAGATGGATATGCACTGCTACTAACAAAGGTATGCATTTGCAGGCTTGCAGAAAAATGACCTTTTATTTAACTCACTGAATCATGCACTTTCCTGGCCTTAAAAAACATTGATCATGACTCAGTGAACCATGCACTCTCCTGGCCTTGAAAAATATTGATCATGCTTGACCTTGGAGTTTAGATATGCCAGAATAATGTTTATCTGTTTGCCAGTTAGAAATTTTCCATTTGATCTCATCAATTTATTACTATCTTTTTTTTTCTTGTACTTTCTGCTCAGCTGATTGGTGCTTATGCTTGTGCCTGTCTGCTTATTACCTGCAGCTGTTAGGTTTTGCAAAAGGAAGGATTGTGATGGCTCTTGAAGGAGGTTATAACCTTAAGTCCATAGCAAACTCAGTTTGTGCTTGCACAAAAGTTTTGTTGGGAGATAACTTCACATATAACTCTCCACGGATGCAACCATTTGAATCTACATGGAGAGTCATACAAATGGTAATGATCTGCAATGTACTGTTTCTGTGCAATTCTAGTCTTGCTATAAATATCTGTAATTAAGTTTTCACCCCCCCTCCCCTCCCAAAACACTGATCAGGTACGCGATGAATTAAAGGCATACTGGCCTGTTTTGAGCAGTAAGCTTCCGAATAATGTACCTTTGAGGAGTACACCGTCATATATCGAGGTAAATTTCATCTCTCTGATTTTTTTCTTGGTGACTTGAGTTGGGGCCTGCTTGGTTAACCTCCGACTAATGGATTGTGCATTTGTGCTATTCTGTACAAGATGTGGATCGCCTCGTTCCAGCTCTATTTGCTGGGAAACTTGACACCCTCTTCTCTTACTTTCTACAGACATGCCATATCAATAGTTGCAGCTTTCAAACCACATTCTTAATGGATTTTTTTTTGTTCCAGGTTTTAAATGAAGTACCAAATGTAGCCCAATTCCTTAGATGAATGCATGTGCATGAGTTATGTGGAATGATGCTCAGTTGATAGGCTATTTCCATATTATCTGGAGGCCGCCCATACTTAATGAACCTTTTTTTTTCTCGTTGTGTTAAATGCTTCATGTATATGTTCTAAGGTGCCTATCAAGTCTTAACTCTTGCAAAAAGCACATACAGAGTTATACAGCTCAACAATATCTAAACTCTGCATCTTTAATTATCTCGTGTCAATAGTTTGGTTTACCATTTATGTCTCTTGATGCTTGGAGGCTTACTGCATAGCTGAGACGAATAGTAGAGAGTATTAACCCAATGGTGGAGCCCTTGAATAATTCCTCTTTCTTGTTTTCCTCTTTGGGGAATGAACAGCCGTATGCATCCTCTGGTTCTGAGTCTGATGTTGAAGATGTTAGTGAGCTTCCTGATGCTATTTCATCTGTCAATGTTACTCAAGTTGTTGATGATGTTTTAAGTGAACACATCACAATGTTGAAACTTGACGAAGATAACCTTGTGACGAAGAACACCTCAAGTGATTCAGTTCAAGCACAAGACGACGGACCTGTTGTGGCGTCTACAAGAATATATGATCTACCATTTACTTGGAGATCAGCATTGTCAAAAGTTTATGTTTGGTATGCCAGCTTTGGTTCAAACATGTGGAAACCAAGGTTCTTGTGCTACATTGAAGGGGGGAAGGTAAAGTTGAAAACACATTGTCTTTTTATATCTTGCAAGGAACATTAGGTTCCTGTATTGGAGTTTTGTAGCCTGTCGCTGCATTCATCACATCGTTGATTTCTCGGGAAGATTTGATTTGTTACACGCCTTCAGAAAAATAGTTTGAGGAACTCAAATCACTCACAGAGGGTACTTTTGTACCTCTCGCACAAATTGGGAAAACATATTTCTCGACTGCGTACATTAGTCTGCTATATGGGTCAATGTATCAATTCAATTGGAGAAGTTGTTGCTTCCCAGAACGATGGCAGCTCACGCTTGCTCCGCAATGATCGAACAAACCTTCTCTACCCCATGGCTCTTCATCCCTTCGTCGCTGCTCCTCTTAGTTGGTTTGGTCTAGCAATGTGTGAATCACAGTCGTTGACCTGAGGATAGGTGTCTATGAATGGAAAGCTTCACGACCATTGGCTGTAGCAATGTCGGAAGAGATTGAACTGGCTGCAGCTCCTTTATCTTCACTCTGTCCTCTAGCGTACGAGGGAGATTTTGGGGGGAGCAAGCTGTGGTGGAAGGAGATGCAGATGGGGGGAGACTTGTGTGAGATCTCACATTAGGTGAGATCAATGAGATCGATTTTTTTGAAACAAATCTACATGTTCAAACATTCTCAACAAAATTGTAGACACGCATCAATGGTTGATGTTCAACCTCAAAAAATTTCAGCTCCTAATTTGACCGACATTAATAGAAACAAAAAAGACAAAATTGGACGTGAATAGTGTCAAAGTACTATTCACTCAAAGCTGCCACTATTCACATTCGAATTTGTCTTTTTTGAATCTCCAAATGTACATCGAGTTTTGAGCTGATTTTTTCCAGAGTTGTAGACATATACCCCACATGGATGTTGTCAAATAATTTCAGTTTTTTTTTAATGTCTAAATGTGAATTTTTGTGGTTGATCTCACGATCTCACCTAATATGAGATCTCATACAAGTCTCCCCTGATGCAGATGCAGATGGGATGAGATGGGGTTTGGGCCTGGAGGTGGGCTGTGTGTGTTGGGCCATGCTGAATATCCAACCACGTGAAATAGGCTACATTACCCTTTATGACGTAGTGTCTTGTTCTAATCCTCACTATTGACCCACATGGAATTTATAAAGTTTTCTAAAAAGGTCTATACCGAAGGAACTCTTTCCAGGGGTATGTTGACCATCAGGAAGCATTTTTAGTGCTTTCTGCAAATGTAAAATGCATAAGTGCCTTCTTATTATAATCTTTAGAATTACTAATACAATATTCCCCTTCATGAAAGATTGCTTTGCGTGAAAGATTGCTATTCATCTTGATCTCTGACAGGTTGATGGCATGAGTATATCATGCTTTGGTTCACATGACACAAGCCCACCAAGAGGTACCATGTGGAAGACTGTGCCTCATAGATTGTTTTTTGGGAGATCTTCTACCCCTTGCTGGGGTACCGGCGGTGTTGCTTTCCTCAACCCTGAGATAAACTACAATGATGAGTCATATGTCTGCATGTACAAAATAACGTAAGTATATTCTAACCACATCTACATTGCATTAATCCTTGATTCAGGGCTGGGTGTAACCTGATCTTTTGTCAGCGCTCTGATATCATCATAAAATTCCCTTTTTTACAGGCTTGAGCAGTTCAATGATGTATTGTTTCAAGAGAACAGGTTAGTGAAGGATAACAGCGAACATGGAAAACTTGAGTCTCCCAGCTCTCCTTTGATTGGCTTGTCCGAAATAGAATCTGTCTCTTCAAACAAAGCTCTTCATCTTGAACCTATCAAGGTTTGATTTGCTGCTTTCCATATCAAGCGTACACTTATCCTTCGCATACAGTTTTCCATATGCCTATAAATGAGAATAGTTAATATCGCATCATTGATAAAAAATGCTCTTAAGGGTGACTGCTCTTCCGGCAACACTTTGATAAAGGACACAACCAACCTCTTTCATGGCCATCACTGGCAGAATCTCACTCTTACTAGATGAAGGCTAATGCCTGCTGTTAAAAGGGTATCCTTTTATAAGGAAATGCCATGTTCTGCCTCTTTGGTCTCATCCGAACTTAGATTTTATAAGTGCCTGTATTACCTGGGACCTGATGTCTAGTCGAGTATTTTTTGACAAATCTGGCCCCTTTGAGCAACTTCAGACACGTCTGGCCCCTGGGCAAAACTATTTTGGAATCTGGCCCCTAGGGTCGGTGCCACACCACATGGCGCCGAACATGTACATCTCGGTGCTGAGGTGTACAGGTTCGTCGCCATGTGGTGTGGCGCCAAGCAAATCTGTCTCTAGGGCTTCTGTTGGGCTCACCAGTGGTTGGTGCCGAACATGTACATCTCGGCGCCACTTAGTTTGGCGCTGAGGTGTACATATTCGGCGCCATGTTGTGCGGCGCCGACCCCAGGGGCCAGATTCCGAAATAGTTTTGCCTGGAGGCTAGACGTGCCTGAAGTCGCTCAAAGGGGCTGGATTTGTCAAAAAATACTCTAGTCAAGGTTGCAGTTTGGAATGTTATCTTGAGTTTGAAGCTCTTTAAACATCATTATAGCAGTTAAATAAGGTCATCACATTACATACTTATTAGTTTCATAAATTCTGGAATATTGTTCATGTTCGATATACAAATTTGCTGCAGGATAGCTGGTACTCCAATGTACTTTACCTTGGAGAGGAGGACGGCCTTCCAATCTTAACTATGACGTAAGTTCCAGTCTTCGCTTAGCAATTTCTTTTAGATACTATTCGACGCACTACTTGAAGGGAAGCTGCCAATGAAATTGTCTTTCATGGATAGTGTGAAACTGTTTTTTCCCTGCAGATGTCCCTCAACAGCTGTTGTGCAGCACAAATCCTGTGAGCTGCCATTAGCTCCTCCATCTGAGACCTACTCCGCCACTCTGATCAAGGGACTCGTGGAAGGGAAGCAGCTGGACGGCAACGAGGCTGCCAACTACATCTCCGCTGCTGCCGCAAGAAGCCTGTGAACTTGTGGAGGCTGCTTCGCCGTCTGTTCTGTACAGCCATTGGGAAGGAAGGAATGAAGGGATGATGCGTAGTAGGCATGTAAAAATGTAGTTTGATTCGGAACTAGGGGAGCCGTAGAGGCCTCATTTTGTGCCACCATTGGATCTGACTATGTTCATCAGTAGGATCTCGTTTGGAGTTTGCGCTGGTTTGATGACTACGCAGAATATTAAATGTATGAACTAGTTTGAGTAGCACAGAACCCAACTTGGGACTGAGTTGCCCCTGCAGTTGTTTTTCCAGTGTTATGCTGTGGCTGTTGTTTGCGGTCTCTGACGCAGAAACTCAGACGTACCTGCACTTGGAAGGTAGAGAACCTGGTTTAGATACCTGCTTCCTGCCCTTTCCAAGTTATGCGTACATATACGAAAGTCTAGAGTACATATGCCCATATGCATGATAGGTGCCCGTTGCCTGCCCTTTCCCAAAGATCATGTATATGCACGGACCGCGGAGTGCCATATGCATACACGTAAATTAGGATACTCCCATGTTTTTTTCTTTACGGTACATCATGATACTGCCATAGTCCCGTGTTACTTTCGAACACATTTTACAGCCTCAGCGGCGCACAGCAGAGGGATGAGATCTGGTTCAAACCGCGTGGTCAGTTTGTTTGGTCAAAAGGGACTAGAAATGCTACAGATGTAAAGTAAGTACAAAAAGGAGGAAATAGCACGGAGGCAATATGTGTAGTTTGGAATTAAAATTAATTTAAACAAAAGGGACTAGAGTAAGCACAAAAAGGAGGAAATAGCACGGAGGCAATATGTGTAGTTTGGAATTAAAATTAATTTAAACAAAAGGGACTAGAGTAAGCACAAAAAGGAGGAAATAGCACCGAGGCAATATGTGTAGTTTGGAATTAAAATTAATTTAAACAAAAGGGACTAGAGTAAGCACAAAAAGGAGGAAATAGCACCGAGGCAAAAATGAAACAAAAGGGACTAGAGTAAGCACAAAAAGGAGGAAATAGCACCGAGGCAATATGTGTGTAGTTTGGAATTAAAATTAATTTAAACAAAAGGGACTAGAGTAAGCACAAAAAGGAGGAAATAGCACCGAGGCAAAAATGAAATAAAAAAAAAAAATTCAAAAACCGCAAGAAGGAGGGCTCGAACCTCCGACCTTGTGGTTAAGAGCCACACGCTCTAGCCAACTAAGCTATTCCAGCTTAGTTTCATTGTTGCTAACGTCAAATATATGAGCTATGACATTTTGTCTGCTTACATCATGTCATTTGACAGATATATATGATTTTTGAGAGCCGTTGAAAATAATCATGATCCACTCAACCACCACCGAGGCACCGACTCAATGCTGCAACAAAAAAATGCTAATACAACTCCATGCATGAATGTTTGTTAGAAGTTCCAAGAAAGGCTTAAAGAATAATCCTACCCATCAAATTCATGTTCAACAACAAATTTATACATCACATGAAATCTGGATCCTAAAAACTAAACACTATACACATAGAGCAAGTTACTCGCAAAATAATATTACTCCTATAAAGGATGCTGGAGTACTCGCCTTCTCGGGGCTTCGCGGGCGAGAGTGCCCTTTGTGCAGTCCATTTCGTGGTGGCGTGCCATGGAGGCCTCCCGGGGGCTCTCCACGTTGTCTGATATGACCAGACGACACGCACCCGAGCGACCCAGTTTAGGTCGCGCCAGTGTGCGATGTCCCACGCACGATGGGGAGGATGGAACCATGTGTCGGCGTCGCTCGCCCCACGCCACCTCGTGGGAGCCTCTGCGGGCGAGGAGAGCCTCCGCGCCATCCGTTTCACACACGCATAGTGCCGCTACCTCATGCGGGCTTTCCGCACTGTCTGATGTGCCCGGACGACGCGCAACCAGGCTGTTTGCCTTGGGGTCCATGACGGGTGGACCACGGTCTCTACCGAGGCCACCTTTTTGTGGTGGTTTTCGGCGTGCCCTCATGCGGGGCCTCTCGCACCGTCCCCATGCGATGAGACAACCAGACTAGCGTGTCGGCGTCACTACCCCACGCCAGGATGGTTGGCTCCCGCGCAAGCGCATGCCCTGGTGCGGCGCGTGCCAGGTGGTTGGAGAGGGCCATACGACCGGCCAGGGGTCACAACGTCTGGCCAGTTGGCCATGGGTCGTGATGGCAAGAGGTCGGATAGCTGGTGTTGTCCTGGGTTGGAGGGTGCGGGCGGGTGGGTGTTCATTGTGTGTATGTCGGTTTGTTGTGGTATATAATGGGGGTGGCCTTCTTCTCCCCGCCTGCCTCTCACACTGTTCTCTTTTCGTTGTCACTAGGGCTTCTTCCAGTTTTGTTCGTGTTTTGCTTTGCTTGCCGTCGCCAGCGGCCATGGAGGCATTGCCTTTTCGTGCCTTCTTTTGATGTCGACGATGTTCGTGGCGGGTTGCTCATTTGCTTTGTTTTTCACCCTCTTTCTCGGGTGTTTGTTGCGTTTGGTTTCTTCTACGTGTCTTCTCCTTGCTCGTCGTCTTTATTCTTTCCTCGTATCGGTTGTGGTTCCTCCGGGGGTTCTTCGTTCTTTGTTTATGTCTATTCTCAGGCCCTCGTGTTGTTGTTGGAGGTTAGCCGCTTCTACACCCTGTTGCTCCTATTATCATTTTCCTTCTCCCTTGGAGTTTTCTCCATTTGCGGTTTTTGTCCTGATTGTTTGCGCGCTCTCGATTTCTTGCGTCCTTAACGTTGGTTCTAGCTTTGTGCGCCATTTCAGGATCGGGTGCCTCTTCGTCCTCAAGGTCCTTCCTGGCTAAGTATGGTTTCAACGTCGTCTTGTCTGCTCCTTGCGACGCGGAGGTGGTGGCTGAGTGCCACCAACATGAGCAAGCACTTGGCATGATCCAATGGTGGTTTTCCATGTCTGGTAGGATGCTCGTACCGGGCCACCGTGACTGCGGCTGTGTGCTTATGGATACGTTTGTACCATTGTTACCGCTATGCGTATGCATTGATGTGTTTAGGGGTATGTTTACTGCTATGGTTATGCATCTGTTGTTTAGTGTGTTTGTGCCTGGTCATGGTCATGTACTAAGCCGAAATTTTTTCGTGGGTCATTCATAAAATATATTGGTCATAAGTTGCTTGGATTCCTGTATAAGGTAAGCCGTTCTGTGCATATTGCTCATAAGTTACCTGTGTTCGTGTATAAGGCAGGCCGTTGTGTGCCGCAAAGTCTAAGACATGGTCCGTAGAAAAGACCAGGGATTGACTCAGAAGCTCATCTGCCAATCAGCATGACCAAGCAGTTGGAACAAGATGGCCCAAAGGAAATGGAAATTCCACATTGGTAACCCGTGGTACACATGTGGCCGTCCAGTCACTAGGGGCGTGTTTGCTTCACATATCTGTTTTAGGGCATTTTGCATACTTGTCCCACTTGGGCCTGGTTGGGGAGATGCAGGCTAAAAACCAACATCTGCATGTAGTTTGGTTGCCTGCATTAGCCTTTCTGCATGAGGGAATCAACTAGTTAGCACGCTGTTTGATTGCTTGCGTCGCTGTCGTTAAACAAGCAACATGTTGTTTGGTTGCAAACGGCTAAAGATGTGATCACCACTTCTCACTAGTGGTGACCTTACCACACACACTGAACATTGTCTTGTCCTAGCTAGGAAACAAATGGCAGTTTATCCTAGCTACTAGCAAATGACAGTACAAATTATTAAGAGCCAACATGGCTGAATAGGGAAAGTTCAATGATGCTAACTAGGTGCAAGTTCATCCTTTTCCTCTACTGCTCATGTGTTGCTTCCTCTTCCTTGCTTCTGCTGCTGCCTCTTTCTTCTTCTTCCTCTTGTTCTTCTGCTTCAGATCCTTGTCTGATCTCTGTTTTCCCACATTGCCTAAGCCCACTCCAACCTTTTGTTCTTCCACGCTTCATTGTCGAACGCCTCCACACCATGGCCAGAGCTGATCACCTCATCAGGAGTCACATCTTCCTCCTCCGGCACAAATTCATCAACTCCCCATTGCAGGATCCAGTTGTGAATGATGCAACATGCAAGAACAAGCTTCACCTGGGTAGGGTAAGGGTGGAATGGCTTCTGATCCAGGATCTTAAACCTATTCTTCAGAGCTCCAAAGGCCCTCTGTGACGCCCCCGATTCAATCGTACACTAATCATACACGCAAATGTGTACGATCAAGATCAGGGACTCACGGGAAGATATCACAACACAACTCTAGACACAAATGAAAGTCATACAAGCTTTATATTACAAGCCAGGGGCCTCGAGGGCTCGAATACATAAGCTCGAATATAAACGAGTCAGCGAAAGCAACAATATCTGAGTACATACATAAGTTAAACAAGTATGCCTTAAGAAGGCTAGTACAAAAGCAACAATGATCGAAAAGGCAAGGCCTCCTGCCTGGGAGCCTCCTAACTACTCCTGGTCATCGTCGGTCTCCACACGTAGTAGTAGGCACCGTCGGGGTAGTCATAGTCATCGGTAGTGGCATCTGGCTCCTAGGATCCATCATTTGATCGCAACAACCGGAAAGAAGAAAGAAGGGGGAAAAAGGTAGCAAAGCAACCGTGAGTACTCATCCGAAGTACTCGCAAGCACCAAATCTATACTAAGTATGCATTGTTATCAAGGGAAAGGATGTATCTGTGGATTGTACTGCACAATGCCAGAATAGAGGGGAAGGCCTAGCCTATCGAAGACTAGCATCTTCCAGCATCTTGCAGCAACAGAGGAGAGTAGAGTAACATATCATAAGTTTTAAGTATGTTGTAGCATTAACGCCCAGAGATTCTTTCTCGATTCCCTGCGAGAAAGTAATCTCGGAGCCATCATATCCATTTCACATCTTAGTATCCAGTTCTAGTTGTATAGATTGGGATACAACTCCAAGTCGTCCAGTTACCGTGGACACGGCTATTCGAATAGATAAACTTCCATGCAGGGGTGCACCACATTACCCAACACGCTCAATCACTCTGGTCGGACACACTTTCCTGGGTCATGCCCGGCCTTGGAATATCAACACGTCGTAGCCCTACCTAGGCTCAATAGAGAGGCCAACACACCGGTCTACATCCTAAGCGCGCAGGGGTCTTGGGCCCTGTTAGGACCGAGAGTATATCGACCAGAGGGGGGGGGGGGGTGGGAGATTCAAAAATTCTTCCGAATGTTTTGAACTGATCCCAAACACAGCAGCGGAATTAAATATCGGTTGATACGGGTGCAATCAAGCTCACTACTGAGGAACAAAACCTTCAAGGTAAGATGCAATAATGATTTGAGCATAGGATACAACAGGCTTAACGATGACGATGGTAATACAACATGCCAACAGAAATAAAATCATGAAGAAGAACTAGAGTAGAGCTGTGATGGATAATAATGAAGGACAACAACACAGGCTATGAGTGATAATGAACTCTGCGAGAGATAAGTTGAAAGATAAGCAACAGAGGGTAACAGATCAGGTATCTACCATCACAGAACACACATAATGACTACGGAAAGTTGACAACAGAACGAAATGATCAGATAGACTATCGGCACAGAGCACTAATAAAATCTGCTGAAGGAATTGCAGTGAAGTAGAATGAACCAGTGGTGCTCGATGGCAACAATCAGATTTGGTAGACCAGTTCACCCTTCTGCCAAAGGGCTACGTCTGGTTGGAGGGGTTGTGACTTAACACGGAAGATAAACTCTCTTCACCCTATTCTCCTTCAACACAGAGCTGATCAGACTCAGGTTGATTTCACTCGTGGTAGATCATTGTCGGCGATCTCCAAACATTCGGTTGACCTTTGCGAACCACAATCACTCTTAGTTGCTGAAGATCTAGCTCGGTGAAGACAACAACTCTTCAACACTCGAGCCGAAACTTATCCATCTAGAGAGTGCATAGCTCTCAAGAGTAATAGGTACAAGAACTCTCACTCAGAACTACTGTGATGCTAAACCACTGTCTAAGTTTGGGCTCTCGATTTTTCTCTCGGTGGATCTTAAACTCAAATCACTCGGAGAGGGGTTGCTCAAATCAATCTTCTCAGAAATCTCAAGCGGAGAAGCCAACTGACAATGTTGGAGCGGGGTGGCTATTTATAGCCACAACCTTCCCAGATGGGAAATGACCAAATTAGACATCAGGATCAGCCAATGGCCAAATGACACGAGTCCAACGGTCGGATTTGAGCACAACGGTAACATTTCTTGCGGAGCAAGTAATGCTAACTCCTCGGTCTGAGACAAATCTCTCGCAGCGAAGAAGATCACAGTCTCTTGCTGACAAGTATTTGCTCGGAACACAAAGAGATTTCTCTCGCAACTTTCATAGGTTTTGGCTAAGCATCATAGCGGATCTAAGCATCGAGAACCTATACCCCTCTTAATAGTACGGAGGTCCTATGACTCAATTGAATGAAAGAAGAACAACGAAATGAATACTACATCTTCACTTTGTCTTCGACTTCCATTGCTGCAGTCAATTTCTTCGGACGATGATACCGAATCAAAAGCTTTGCTTCAGCAGTAAACTTTCGAGGGGTCGATTCCTTCACATCAATCTTCTCGACTATATGACTTCAACAAATATAGCTCGTTCTTCTCTGCAATGCAGATATACTTCGGTGAAGTTCCTCGAACTTAGCACCGGAGACAGTATTCTCTTCGGTTGTGTATGGACTATTTCTCTCTGTATGCACTAGCAAACAAATCAGTCCATACCTGTTTCTGTCAACAATCTCCAAAACACAAGGTAGGCAGATATTGCACCAACAATCTCCCCCTTTTTGGACGATTGTTGACAAAATAGATCACATCGAAGGATAGATAAATAATGGAATGTAATGCGAAGAATAATCAGAGACGAGAGATATTTACGAAGATAAAGCACTCCCCCCCTGAAGAAATGCATCAGGGCATGAATGGACCGGAGGAAGACGAGATTATTCTTCGTATGAGTGACATTGATTTATGATTTCATACTTGACTTCTTTCAATGCACTCGACGGTGTCTGAGGTGATTCATGTCACAAAATCTTTGAAGAGAATTAGATTTAAGATATGCTTTGAAAGATTTATGACAAAGGATATAACATGAAGGTTTTCTTAGAACACAATTTGAATCCACACGAGATGTAGTTTTCCTGCATGTTAGATATTCGATACGATCAGAGCAAGATAAAGTAAGAAAATGTTGCTCGGAGTGGATATGCTTCAGATGTGGTTTCCCTGCGATACAGAAGATAATAAGAGAAATAATTGCGAGGGAAAAACACTTTGTCAGTCAATCATATAGCCTTCACAACGTAAGGCACAAAAGCTTAGACTGACATTCTCTTCCTGCAGGGTTAGATAATAATGAAGGATAACAATCAGAAGATATCCAACCACAACAGATATAATTCATTTAGTACTCGAAGTACTTCTCCCCTTGTTATCATCACTTGATGATTTCCTGTTCTTCTTCGAGGAGCAAATATTTTTCCCTGTAAGATAGATAATTATCGAGGGTAATCATTTCAAGGGAAAAACACATTCGATGGTACCTGCAAACAAATAGTACGAAGCAAATATCATTGCAGGAGGGGGGTTATTAACGTTACATGGCGACTGAGTATTTCAACACCACAAGCAGTGCGTTAAGTTCATGAAGCAAATTGTTCGAGGGAAAACCAAAATGCGAATGAAAACACCCTGCAAGTACCCCGATAAACAAGTGTCAAAAAGGAATGAGAAAACATACAAGGAACTACTCCATGGGAGAATCCTCAGAATCATAATTAAAACCACTCGACGAATCAGAATCCGAAGAGTGAGGAATGGTCGAGGCAGAAGCAGGAGTGGCAGCATGGGTTCTGGATGACTTGAAGCGATGAACATCTGGCTTGTAGATGAGAGTACCGACTGTATCTGCAATTTCATCATCATGACCGACAAACAACAGGTCCGTTGAAGCAGAACGCTGTGGGAGCACTGGAGGTTCCCTTCGGATGCGAGGAACAATGAGTAAGTCCAGATAGTCATAATCCTTCATGATGCCCTTTTTAGCTAAATCTTTTCGAGAGTAATGCTGCCTTAACAGAGTCCATGAGCGCTTCTTTGCCTCCTTCTCATGCAGAAGAATTTGGCGAGTGTGATTATGAAGTAGATTCAGCTCAGTCATTAATTCCAGCTTTTCCTTTCTATCCAGCTTAATGTGGCTTTCCAGTGTCTGCTGTGTGCGAATGCAAATCTCATAAAGAGATGGATTTTCCTCACGAGGGATTACAACCCTGGCTTTCTTGATCTTTGGAGCATTTTTAGACGTAGATGCAGTGGCAACAGTATCAACAGGTTCCTTCCCTTTTCCAATATCCTTCACTATGCGCAGAGTATCATGAACTGGTGGCATGAAAACCTTTGGAATATAAGCCCAGAATAATTTCTCATTGGTGAGCTGCTCGATCGCGAACATGATCCATGGAGCATAAGGCTTCAATGACTGAGGGCTGTCAGCTGCACATGCGAGGTTTCGAATGAAAAGGTTAGGGATATCAAACTTAATTCCTTGAGACATGGCCAGCAGTGCATTTCCCACAATGCCATTGATGAAATTTGGTCTGTTCGTTGGCGTGAGAGTATCGCACATAATGTGAAATAGCACTTTGTTGTCATAGGCCAACTTCTTCGGATCAACATCAATGCATTCATCACCAACCATGATGGGATCCATCAGAATGTGGAGTTGTGCTTCACACACTTCCCAGTAATGCAGCCTGTGCTCTCTATCCTTCTCAAACTCACATTGAGGAAGATTTATCATTGCCAAAAACTGATCTACCGAACATTTGATCCTTTCTCTGCCAGTCATCCATTCAAGAGTCCAGGAAGAGGTGTTGCCAAGTTCTCCTGTGATATATAGCGTGGCATTGAATTGAAGGACAATCTCTCTGTTCCAGCCATGATTGAAGCGCATGAATCCTTTCAGGAGGGCATGTTCAATATACTCAATTGCATGGAGGAAACAGGGCATTTCTTCAAGCTCAGCGAAGTTTAATATCTTGTGATTGAAAATTATGTTCTTGCCAAACAAGATCCGAGCATAATAGACAGCTTGTTCTTCAGTCCAAAACCTCGGTGACAGTGAAGTTCTTTCTCCTTCGTAAGGGCTGACCCCAAAGAATGCTAGTTTCGAGAAATGAAGCTGTTCATTAAATGTAGGGCCATTGGGGCCATACTCAGCTGAAAACAGCAGAAATGATTCCTGGGGATTTTTCCGATTCTCTTCATCGCTAATTTCCATCGGCTGAACATCATCAGAAGCTGGCACATTTTCATCGATTGGCTTTAATGGAGTAAGAGGCCTTTTTGCTTTCTCTGGAACTGATGGCATGGGAGCACTAGTCTGTCCTTCAATTTCCTTCGA
Organism: Thinopyrum elongatum; assembly: GCA_011799875.1. Lineage (NCBI taxonomy): Eukaryota > Viridiplantae > Streptophyta > Magnoliopsida > Poales > Poaceae > Thinopyrum > Thinopyrum elongatum. Next base: position 168,420,611 of record CM022298.1, read on the forward strand.
TGGAACTCCTTCAGCGGCTTTCTTATTCTCAGGCACTAGGGCCTTTTCTTTCGGTGAACTCTCAACAGTAGGAGGCATGACAACTTCTTCTGTCACTTGGGTCACTACAGCTTCTCCTTCGGTCTGCTGAGGCAAAAATGGTGGTACATCTTGCTGAGGCAACACTGGTGGTACATCTGCTGGTACTTGTTCATGAGCCATGGGCTCTTCATCTTTCTTTTCTTCCTGTTCTAGCTGTGAAGCCGAAGAACCAGGAGCGAGATCAACCTCCATCTGGGTAGGGGCACCAGATGAGGATACCGGGGTGGTATTTCCTCGGGAAGCAACTTGCTCCCCCTCAACCTTATCATCCTCTTTGATGGAACCGGAGGGCTAAACTTGCATATCCTTTAGAGGCGAAGAAACCGCCTTCTCTACCTCAATCTCTTCGTCAACCACTTCTTCAGGGGCTTGCTGCTCGGGCACGACATTCTCTTCGTCATTCTGGTTTAGAAAGATATCCACCACATTAGGTTCTTGAGCAACTGTGGTAGGAATGATAACTGTCGCAGGCTCAGCTTGTTGCACGGTGTCTTCCTCGTGACAAGGAGATGGTGGAATCTGTTGCAGTGGAGCACTTGTGTCGACAGGAGCATCAGTTGCTATAGTTTGAATTCGGCGATCTGAGATTGCCTTCGACTTATTGACTCTTGCCTTAGCTTTCTGACGCTTCTCTTCTCTTTCTCTTCGCCGAGCAAGATCTGCTTGACGTTTAATCTCATCATTTCTTCGATCACAAAGCTGAGAAACATTCCATCTTCAGCTTTGAGTGCCACTCAATCTTGTTGTTCCTCATAACCGTGAGGGCTTTGGTAATCTCAAGAATCCCCTTGTTCATGTCTTTCCTTTCAGACTCAGTGCTGGCACCCTTCCTCATTTGCTCAAGGAGTTTCTTGTCCTCGATAACTTGGTTTAGTTCCTTGGTAATCTCTCGCACCTTAGTGAAGTTCTTTGCTACCATCTTGGTAACATCATCAGGCAGACCCAAACTACTCAGATCGGTTGGTTTTGCATCATAGGAAGCACCTTCAATGATATCAAAAATAAGATCAAAGTCATACTTCAGTTCCTCTGTGGAAGCAGGAACAATTGTCTTGGCCTTCTTGGCAGCGACAACAACTTTTTCATCGGGCAACAACTTTCTCTTCGCTGCAGGGGCAACAGAACCCAAAGGTTTATATGATGCCACAGTAGCAAGCCTTGGTGACGATCTCAACGGAGGCGAAACTTTTGCTGGAGAGGGTGTTTGGTACGGCTTGCCCTGAAGAGCTCGTTGATCATACATAGGAATTTCTTCAGCAACATTATCATCAGAAGAATCATCAGATGAGGTAGATGCTGCCTTTCTTGATTTTCTCGCAATTGATTTCTTTCTCGAAGCTCGAGGAGAAAGAGACTTCCTCTTCTTCTTTTCTTTTTGGGCAGAGGCCCGTTCCTTCTTCTCTTGCACATCTTGTTGAGTTAACTCAACATTTCTTTGTTCCACCTGATTTTTCTTTGAGGCCTTGGCTTCACGCTTGGCCTTGGCCTTTGATCTCTTTTCCACTTCCGTGGGGAAATCAACAGTTGTCTTTAATGAATCAGCATGAGCATTGGCGGGAGGAGCTGGCCTAACTTTTTCATCATCTTGACCTAGGTAGCCCTTTGCGATGCAGTCATTCCAGGGTGGAGTGAATGCAAACAAGATCTGATATTTCCTTCGGACATTTCCATAGTTGAACCACTTCTTCGCCCAATGACGGCAAATTTTCTGCAGCCTGTTATTTCTTTTGGTGGCAGTTTCAACTCCAGGTGGAGTTTTGTAAGTTTCGGGATCAGACATCTCAGCCGCGGTGTTCCTCTCTCTACCGCGGCCACCCTTCTTGGGATTTCCATCAGCAAACAGGGTCTTGGAATCGGTGACTTGCTCATCCTCAGGCTGACTGTGAGCCGAGGGAATATCATCCTCTTCTTCATCAGATTTTGACTCAGATTTCTTCTTCGACACCTTTGGCGGCTTAGCTGCTTTTCTTTTAGCCAACTTTGCTCTATCAGCCACATGTTACAGCTGAGGGATTTCTTCCTCGGACACAGACTGCTCTTTCGAACTATGATCCATGACCACTCCTAAGAGAAAAACAACAAAGCGAAGGAAAACAGGAAGGGGTCACAAACATGCACATAAGCATTTTTGACTAAAAATGACAAGTTTTTCGGAAGCAGCGAAGAAATCCATTGTATGCATATTTGAAAGATATCATTGATACAATTGCATAGCACCATAGGGCAGAGTGACAACTTATCTAATCTTTCGAAAGGATACACATGAACCCTAGATCTCATTGTATGCATATTTGAAAGATATCATTGATACAATTGCATAGCACCATAGGGCAGAGTGACAACTTATCTAATCTTTCGAAAGGATACACATGAACCCTAGATCTCAAAAGGCTGGTACGAGGGAAAATCTACAAACCGTACAAGCCATGACTTAGAGAGCCCTAAAGATCTACCGCAAGAAAATAAAATAGGAGAAATTGCGTCGGTAAGAACAACCCTAGAGCAGAGGAACGACAGGGCTAGCTCCAGATCTGAGTGCCCTAACTTGGCAGCAAAGATCATCTACGGCAGCACAGGAGAGAAGATGTACCGCACTGGCACGACCAACGGCGGCGGGGCTTCACCGGAGTTGCACGGCGAGGCGCGACGTTGACACTGCTTTGAGCTCGGGCTCGGGCGGAGAGCGAGAAGAGAGGTTTGAGGTCGAACTGAGAAAGAACAAAGAAGGAAGATGCCTGGAGAGGGGGTTTATATAGCCCGAGGGCAAAACCTCTTCCTCCGAGATCCACGACCGAAAAGCACGGGACGTTCCACATTCAACGGACGAGATCACGACCGTGATATCGTGGGCACGTGTCAGCCGTTTCCTGTGAAAATCTCGGTAACTGAACAGAATGCCGAAGGGTTTGAGGAAGCGCAAGCGCCAAAACAGATAAAATTTTGAAGTTGATTTCATTCGCGACCAAGGACGTCGGATTGAAATCTTCTTCAGATCAAGTTGCATGTTTATGACAAGAAAGAACTGAGGAAAAACATAGTCCGACTCAAAACACAAAGCCAAATGAAGGAAAACAAAAAAAAACAAACACATCGAACAAAGATTCAATGAACACAGACTGAACCAGCACCGACAACAAATCTCAGGGTAAGAGATAAACAATGAAGATCCCTGAGATATCACCTGCAAGAGAGGGTTAGTTCTTCTTCGCAACCCACACTTGTGTGGGCAATGAGGATCTCATTTTGTTCGCTTGAGCAGTAGCATTCTTTCGGCGAGATCTGTGAGACACCTGTGCACTTCGAGAGTAATCATATGAATAAGCATTGAAGTTGTTTCCAGAGACATGAGTATAATGATTTGAATAAGAACACATATACTCCTTCTGTTGAAGGTTTGATCGATACCCATTCGAGAATTTTCCTGAACCATTCTATGAATGATAATCATTGTCTCAAAGAGAATTACTCTGCATGTTCAAGTTGGCAGTGACAGACAGATTTTCAATAATGCACTTCTTCACCCATCTTTGCTTCTTGGGTGAGCCAAACCTGTAGTTAGTCCCAATATATTGAGGGAAAACCTTACCATTCTGTTGTTTGAACAGTTTGTAATTAGAGTCGTCAGACTCTTCAGAAATGGCAGGAATGGAAGAATCATATCCTGACAGAATTGCAGGTTCGAGTGTTTTGCTTGAAGCAAGAACCCAACTCGTTCGAGGATATTGCTCGGGAGTCTAGTAAGTTCCATCAACATTGAGTTTCCTTTCGAAACCCAATCCTTCCTTTCGAGGATTTCTATGTAGTATTGACTTCTTGAGTACATCACATAGGGTTTGATGCCCTTTTAGGCTTCTTAGCATTCCTGTCTCAAGCAAGTCCTTTAATATGCAATTTTCATCAGCAATAGCAGCATATTCCTCGGAAGAGGGGTTAGAGTTATCATTCGTAACTGCAGCAATTTTCTTGATGATAGCGTTAGAGGTTTCAGCATGTGAATCAACATTACTACGCTCTAGGCATTTTAAGCACGGAGGATCAAAATCATCAGGAAGACGAGTAGATTGCTCGACGAAGAGAGAAGCTTTCTCTAACACCAGCTCATTATGAGATTCTTTCAGTGACACGAGTTCTTGATTCCTGTTAAGGAGTTCATCTGATAAACTCTCATAGTCAACTGTAAGTGAATCATATCGATTGGTAAGATCATCAATAGTTGATGAAAAAGCATCTTGCTCTTCAATCAACTTTGATTCTTCTCCATCTCTTCGACCAGTAATCCTTCAGTTTTCCTGAGATTTCTCTCAAGCATTTCAAGCTCATCTTGTTGAGATTTTGCCAATTTAACAAGTTTAGCATAAGCAATGTATTCAGGAGAATATCCATTCATGGATTTTTGGTGTTTTGCTGATACCCGATCCTTTGATGATTTTTCCATGAGACAACAAGTGATTGGTTCATCATCACTCAAAGCATCATCATCAGCATCTGAATCGAATGAATCTTCTGACGATTCATAGGCAATGAAGGCATTGCTCCTTCCTATTCTTCTTTGAAATTCTTCATCATCATCTTCAGAGTCTGTTGCCTCATCTTCAGAGTCCAGGGTTATATCAGCACATGCTCTATTTAGCCGTGATATTCTCTTCATATTTGATTCGATGGTCGCTCTTGCTTTTACGTCAGTGACTGGTCTCGTCGAAGAAGATGAGGATGGTTCATTTTTCATTGATAGCTTAGTATGACGATCCATTTGTGTGAATCCACTACAGTGAAGGTATTTCCATCTGTTGCTAGGTTTTCCTTCCTAGCAAGGACAGTCTGCAATGAGATGACCCAGTTGTTTGCACTTGAAGCACTTCATTTCTTTCGGAGGCAATCTTCTTGTTGACTATTCAGGCACGTCAAACTCGTCATCATTTGTGAGGCAGAGATTTTGCCTTTTGAGATCACTTAGCCTTTGTGTGAGCAATTCAAGTTCTCTGGTGATGGTGTGTTGATTCTCAACATATTCCGCTTCTTCAGAACTGCCATAGTGTGAGATAATTTCTCCTTCACTTTCCGAAGAAGATTCTTGATTGACATTTTCCAGTTCCATCTTTTCTTCATGAATTGATAGCAGTGTCATGACCTCAATATAGTGAAGCTCTTCATAGTCTGGTCTTTGTTTGATTTTAGCTACAATGGGATCGAAGGATTCATCAAGAGCACTCAGAAGCTTGTTGACCACATCTCTATCTGTGATATCAATTATTCCTCCCTGATGTAGTCTTTCGACAATGTTTGTCAATCGATCAGTGAGTTCCATAGCACTTTCTTTACGAAGACTTCTGAATCCAGTGAACATAGCACGAAGCATTTGAATGTGGGGATCTGATCTGGCAACAAATTCTTCATGAGCATTGTTGATGTCATCCCAAATTTGCTTTGCAGTATTGAGCCTTTGGAACCGAAAGAAAATGTCTTTTGATAGGTTGCTACAGATGATATCTTTTGCTTGAGCATCCAACTGCAGATTTGCTTTATCATCGGTGTTGAGATTGTTTGGTTGCTGAATTGTGTAGCCATCTTCCACAATCTGCCACAGATCATAGTTGATAGCTTGAATTCTGATTCTCATTCATTCCTTCCAGTACAGATAGTCATTTCCATCAAAGATAGGAAATCTTTCAGAGTGCGAGGATCTACCTGCATACGACATACTAAAAACTCCAAGGACGTTAGACCTTTAATAAGCAGAGATAGAGAGTACTTGCTCTGATACCAATTGTTAGGACCGAGAGTATATCGACCAGAGGGGGGCGGGGTGAATGGGAGATTCAAAAATTCTTCCGAATGTTTTGAACTGATCCCAAACACAGCAGCAGAATTAAATATCAGTAGATACGGGTGTAATTAAGCTCGCTACTGAGGAACAAAACCTTCAAGGTAAGATGCAATAATGATTCGAGCATAGGATACAACAGGCTTAACAATGATGATGGTAATACAACATGCCAACAGAACTAAAATCATGAAGAAGAACTAGAGCAGAGCTGTGATGGATAATCATGAAGGACAACAACACAGGCTACGAATGACAATGAACTCTGGGAGAGATAAGTTGAAAGATAAGTAGCAGATGGTAACAGATCAGATATCTATCATCACAAAACACAAATAATGACTACGGGAAGTTGAGAACAGAATGAAATGATCAGATAGACTATCGGCACAGAGCACTAATAAAATCTACTAAAGGAATTGCAATGAAGTAGAATGAACCAGTGGTGCTCGATGGCGACAATCAGATTTGGTAGACCAGTTCACCCTTCTGCCAAAGGGCTATGTCTGGTTGGAGGGGTTGTGACTTAACATGGAAGATAGACTCTCTTCACCCTATTCTCCTTCAACACAGAGCTTATCAGACTCAGGTTGATTTCACTTGTGGTAGATCATTGTCGGTGATCTCTGATGTCTACTACCCAACCTTCTTCTTGTAGACTCGTGTTGGGCCTCCAAGCGCAGAGTTTTGTAGGACAGTAGCAAATTTCCCTCAAGTGGATGACCTAAGGTTTATCAATCCGTGGGAGGCGTAGGATGAAGATGGTCTCTCTCAAACAACCCTGCAACCAAATAACAAAGAGTCTCTTGTGTCCCCAACACACCCAATACAATGGTAAATTGTATAGGTGCACTAGTTCGGCAAAGAGATGGTGATACAAGTGCAATATGGATGGTAGATATAGGTTTTTGTAATCTGAAAATATAAAAACAGCAAGGTAGTAAGTAACAAAAGTGAGCGAAAACGGTATTGCAATGCTTGAAAATAAGGCCTAGGGTTCATACTTTCACTAGTGCAAGTTCTCTCAACAATGATAACATAATTAGATCATATAACAATCCCTCAACGTGCAACAAAGAGTCACTCCAAAGTCACTAATAGCGGAGAACAAACGAAGAGATTATTGTAGGGTACGAAACCACCTCAAAGTTATTCTTTCTGATCGATCTATTGGGCTATTCCTATAAGTGTCACAAACAGCCCTAGAGTTCGTACTAAAATAACACCTTAAGACACACATCAACCAAAACCCTAATGTCACCTAGATACTCCAATGTCACCACAAGTATCCGCGGGTTTGATTATATGATATGCACCACACAATCTCAGATTCATCTATTCAAACCAACACAAAGAACTTCAAAGAGTGCCCCAAAGTTTCTACCGGAGAGTCAAGACGAAAACGTGTGCCAACCCCTATGTATAAGTTCACAAGGTCACATAACCCGCAAGTTGATCACCAAAACATACATCAAGTGGATCACATGAATATCCCATTTTCACCACAGATAAGCACATGCAAGACATACATCAAGTGTTCTCAAATCCTTAAAGACTCAATCTGATAAGATAACTTCAAAGGGAAAACTCAATCCATTACAAGAAGGTAGAGGGGGAGAAACATCATAAGATCCAACTATAATAGCAAAGCTCGCGGTACATCAAGATCGTGCCAAATCAAGAACACGAGAGAGAGAGATCAAACACATAGCTACTGGTACATACCCTCAGCCCCGAGGGTGAACTACTCCCTCCTCATCATGGAGAGCGCCGGGATGATGAAGATGGCCACCGGTGATGATTTCCCCCTCCGACAGGGTGCCGGAACGGGGTCCCGATTGGTTTTTTGTGGCTACAGAGGCTTGGGGCGGCAGAACTCCCGATCTAGGTTTATTTCTGGGGGTTTCTATATTTATAGGAATTTTTGGCGTCGAGAACAAGTCAGGGGGGTCCACGAGGAGCCCACAAGACCGGAGGGCGCCCCCAGGAGGTAGGGCGCGCTCTCCACCCTTGTGGAGGCCTCGTGGCTCTTCTGGCCCAACTCTTTTGCTTCGGGGGCTTTTTTTGGTCCATAAAAAATCACCGTAAATTTTCAGCTCATTTGGACTCCGTTTGATATTCCTTTTCTGTAAAACTCAAAAACAAAGAAAAAACAGAAACTGGCACTGGGCTCTAGGTTAATAGGTTAGTCCCAAAAATCATATAAAATAGCATATAAATGCATATAAAACATCCAAGATGGATAATATAATAGCATGGAACAATAAAAAATTATAGATACGTTGGAGACGTATCAAGCATCCCCAAGCTTAATTCCTGCTCGTCCTCGAGTAGGTAAATGATAAAAACAGAATTTTTGATGTGGAATGCTAGCAAGTGTACAAGTTTGATCAATTATAATTTCAATCACTTTTTCTATCATCATTATATATCATAAACAGTAGCTCATCTCATAAAACTTCTCATGATCAAGTAACAAGCTATTCACATGTTAAAGCATAGATCATAAACTTTCTTGAAAACTAACAAACTAAGTTCTCAGTCATCAAACAATTGCAATTCATCTTATTTTCAGGAAGGGTCTATGTAAGAGCTTTGATTTAGCAAATCCCACATACTCAACTATCATATAGTCTTCCATGATTGCTACCACTCAAAGCATATTTTTAGAACAAATAGCATCCATCGAACACAGAGAAAGATAGGGGCTTAATGTTTCGCCTCCCAACTTATTTATCATATAGATAATTGTCAACAGTAATAATTCATGATCAAATATATTTGAATGGCCATATATGCTTAGATCTTTCCCCATCACATGATGCTTGCCAACTAAAGAGTAGGATGGAATGAGAAGGAATACTACTCTCTTGCATAAAAGTAAAAGATAGGCCCTTCGCAGAGGGAAGCAGGGATTTGCAGAGGTGCCAAAGCTCGAAGCTTTTAAAACAGAGATGAAAATAATTTTGAGAGGTATGCTTTCATTGTCAACATAACAACCAAGAGTTCCCAATATCTTCCATACTAGATACATTATAGGCGGTTCCCAAACAGAAAGGTAAAGTTTTTACTCCCCCTCCATCAACAATCACACTCCACGGCTGGTCCGAAACAACGGGTACCGTCCATACCAACAATAGTCCTGGGGGAGTTTTGTTTAATTATTTGAAATTTTGTTTTTGATCTTTTGATCATAGGACTGGGCATCCCAATTACCAGCCACTCTCTCGTGAATGATAAGTGAATAAACACTCATCGTGAGAATAACCCACCTAGCATGGAAGATACTGACAGCCCCTAGTCGCTACATGAGCGATTCAGGCATACAAAACAGATTATTATTTGAAGGTTTAGAGTTTGGCACATGCAAATTTACTTGGAACGGCAGGTAAATACCGCATATAGGTAGATATGGTGGACACTCATGAAAGAAACTTGGTTCAAGGAGTTTGGATGCACAAGTAGTATTCCCGCTTAGTACAGAAATTTTGTATAGCAAAAGATTCTAAATAGCAAGCACCACATGTTGGAGGATCCATAACAATGTAACTTCTATACAAATATACCCAAGCATAACTCATTATGTTGTCTTCCTTGTCCAACTTCAACTAATTTTCTCAGGTTTGAAAATAATTAATGGGGCTCACAATCATAGAAGATGTCCAAGATAGTATATTTATATGTGAAATCTCTCTTCCTTCAATATTCTTTCATGAATTGTTCAAGTGACCAATACTATGTTTGCTAACTTTCAATAAATTTACCACCTCTACTTCTTATATGTGCAGTCATTACTCCCCATGGTATAAGCATATGAAACATATATATAATTTCAGATTTATGATATTCAATTCATTCAACCATTTACTCATAGGATATAAGTGAAGCACGAGAGTAAATAACAAACTACTCCAAAAAGATAAAAGTGAAGATCAATGAGTAGTTGAATAATTATGTAGCTATGTGAAGACTCTCTCATTTAAAAATTTCTGATCTAATGTATTTTTATTCAAACAGCAAGTAAAACAAAATAAAATGATATTGCAAGGATAGCACATATCATGTGAAGAAGCAAAAACTTAGGCTCAACCGAGGCTAACCGATAATTGTTGAAGAAGAAAGGTGGGATGCCAACCGGGGCATCCCCAAGCTTAGATGCTTGAGACTTCTTGAAATATTAATTAGGGATGCCTTGGGCATCCCCAAGCTTGAGCTCTTGTGTCTCCTTAATTCCTCTCATATCATAGTTTCCCGAAATCTTAAAAACTTCATGCACACAAAACTCAACAGGAACTCGTGAGATAAGTTAGTATAAATCCATGCAAAACCTTATCATTCTCTACTGTAGAAAATCACTAAAATTATAATTTTACATTGTATACTAAATGCCTCTGCATATTTAATACTCCTATCCATAAATAGAATCATTAAACAAGCAAACATATGCAAACATAACAGCAATCTGTCAAAACAGGAAAGTCTGTAAAGAGTGCAATTGTACTCATACTTAACTAACTCCAAAAATTCTGAAAAATTACCACACTGTATAAAATTTGTTATTTCTTAACGTTTAAAAATTTCAAGATTTTATCATGTTCTGACTTTCCAGAAGAATTCAGACAACAATAGAAAACTTTCTGTTTTCAAAACAACAACATATAGACATGCAAAATAAGCATGGTAAAGGCTATACTTGACCTTTTTATTGAAATAAAAGATGCAAAACATTATTATAAATAACATCAAGCAAATACTAATAAAATAAAATGACGCTCCAAGCAAAACACATATCATGTGACGAATAAAAATATTGCTCCAAGTGAGGTTACCGATAATGTTGAAGACGAAAGAGGGGATGCCTTCCGGGGCATCCCCAAGATTAGTTGCTTGGATCTTCCTTGAATATTACCTTGGGGTGCCTTGGGCATCCCCAAGCTTAGGGTCTTGTCACTCCTTATTCTCCTCATATCGATATCTCACCCAAAACTTGAAAACTTCAATCACACAAAACTTAACGGAACTTCGTGAGATGGGTTAGTATGATAAAACAAATCATTCACTTTGGTACTGTCAAGACAAGATTCAAAATTTTTATCACATGACACCTACTGTACCCTATCATTTCTACAATTTATATGGAGCAATATAAGCCATAGAAACTAGGAAACAAGCAAACTATGCATCGAAAACAGAATCTGTCAAAAACAGAACAGTACGTAGAGATCTGAATTAATCTCATACTTATGTTACATAAAAAATTCTGAAAAATTAGAAAAGCGTAGGAAATTTGTATATAAATCCTATGTAAAAAATACAAAGTTTTTCCACGTTGAAGTAAAAGATAGGAATTTCTGTACTGGACGCAAAAGTTTCTGTTTTTGGACAGAATCAAATCAACTATCAACCACACTATCCCAAAGGCTTTACTTGGCACTTTATTCAAACAAAAGCTATAAAACATGATTACTACAGTAGATTAATCATGTGAACACATAAAAACAGTAGGGGTAAATATTGGGTTGCCTCCCAACAAGCGTTTTCTTTAATTCCTTTTTAGCTAGGCATGATGATTTCAATGATGCTCACATAAAAGATAAGAATTGAAACATAACGGGAGCATCATGAAGCATATAACTAGCACATTTAAGTCTAACCCACTTCCTATGCATAGGGATTTTGTGAGCAAACAATTTATGGGAACGAGAATCAACTTGCATAGGAAGGCAAAACAAGTGCAACTTCAAAAAGTTCAACACATAGAGAGGAAACTTGATATTATTGCAATTCGTAAGAGCACATGTTCCTCTCTCATAATAATTTTCAGTGGCATCATGAATGAATTCAACAATATAACTATCAAATAAAGCATTCTTTTCATGATCCACAAGCATAGAAATTTTATTACTCTCCACATAGGCAAATTTATTCTCATGAATAGTAGTGGGAGCAAACTCAACAAAATAACTATCATGTGAGGCATAATCCAATTGAAAATTAAAATCATGATGACAAGTTTCATGGTTATAATTATTCTTTATAGCATACATGTCATCACAATAATCATCATAGATAGCAACTTTGTTCTCATAATCAATGGAACCTCTTCCGAAATAGTGGTTTCATCACTAAATAAAGTCATGACCTCTCCAAATCCACTTTTATCAATATTGTGAAAAGATTCAACACCCTCCAAAATAGTGGGATCAATACTACCTAAAGTTGACACTCTTCCAAACCCACTTTCATCAATATAATCATCATAAATAGGAGGCATGCTATCATCATAATAAATTTGCTCATCAAAACTTGGGGGAGTAAAAATATCATCTTCATCAAACATAGCATCCCCAAGCTTGTGGCTTTGCATATTATTAGCATCATGGATATTCAAGGAATTCATACTAACAACATTGCAATCATGCTCATCATACAAAGATTTTATTCCAAACATTTTATAGACTTCTTCTTCTAATACTTGAGCACAATTTTCCTTTCCATAATTTTCACGAATGATATTAAAAAGATGAAGCATATGAGGCAAACTCAATTCCATTTTTTTGTAGTTTTCTTTTATAAACTAAACTAGTGATAAAACAAGAAACTAAAAGATTCAATTGCAAGATCTAAAGATATACCTTCAAGCACTAACCTCCCCGGCAACGGCGCCAGAAAAGAGCTTGATGTCTACTACGCAACCTTCTTCTTGTAGACTCGTGTTGGGCCTCCAAGCGCAGAGTTTTGTAGGACAGTAGCAAATTTCCCTCAAGTGGATGACCTAAGGTTTATCAATCCGTGGGAGGCGTAGAATGAAGATGGTCTCTCTCAAACAACCCTACAACCAAATAACAAAGAGTCTCTTGTGTCCCCAACACACCCAATACAATGGTAAATTGTATAGGTGCACTAGTTCGGCGAAGAGATGGTGATACAAGTGCAATATGGATGGTAGATATAGGTTTTTGTAATCTGAAAATATAAAAACAGCAAGGTAGTAAGTAACAAAAGTGAGCGAAAACGGTATTGCAATGCTTGGAAATAAGGCCTAGGGTTCATACTTTCACTAGTGCAAGTTCTCTCAACAATGATAACATAATTAGATCATATAACAATCCCTCAACGTGCAACAAAGAGTCACTCCAAAGTCACTAATAGGAGAGAACAAACGAAGAGATTATTGTAGGGTACGAAACCACCTCAAAGTTATTCTTTCTGATCGATCTATTGGGCTATTCCTATAAGTGTCACAAACAACCCTAGAGTTCGTACTAAAATAACACCTTAAGACACACATCAACCAAAACCCTAATGTCACCTAGATACTCCAATGTCACCACAAGTATCCGCAGGTTTGATTATACGATATGCATCACACAATCTCAGATTCATCTATTCAAACCAACACAAAGAACTTCAAAGAGTGCCCCAAAGTTTCTACCGAAGAGTCAAGACAAAAACATGTGCCAACCCCTATGCATAAGTTCACAAGGTCACATAACCCGATCACCAAAACATACATCAAGTGGATCACGTGAATATCCCATTGTCACCACAGATAAGCACATGCAATACATACACCAAGTGTTCTCAAATCCTTAAAGACTCAATCCGATAAGATAACTTCAAAGGGAAAACTCAATCCATTACAAGAAGGTAGAGGGGGAGAAACATCATAAGATCCAACTATAATAGCAAAGCTCGCGGTACATCAAGATCGTGCCAAATCAAGAACACGAGAGAGAGAGAGAGATCAAACACATAGCTACTGGTACATACCCTCAGCCCCGAGGGTGAACTACTCCCTCCTCGTCATGGAGAGCGCCGGGATGATGAAGATGGCCACCGGTGATGATTTCCCCCTCCGGCAGGGTGCCGGAACGGGGCCCCGATTGGTTTTTTTGTGGCTACAGAGGCTTGCGGTGGCGGAACTCCTGATCTAGGTTTATTTCTGGGGGTTTCTATATTTATATGATTTTTTGGCATCGAGAACAAGTCAGGGGGGGTCCACGAGGAGCCCACAAGACCGGAGGGCGCCCCCAGGGGGGTAGGGCGCGCCCTCCACCCTTGTGGAGGCCTTGTGGCTCTTCTGGCCCAACTCTTTTGCTTCGGGGGCTTCTTCCGGTCCATAAAAAATCACCGTAAATTTTCAGCTCATTTGGACTCCGTTTGATATTCCTTTTCTGTAAAACTCAAAAACAAGGAAAAAAACAAAAACTGGCACTGTGCTCTAGGTTAATAGGTTAGTCCCAAAAATCATATAAAATAGCATATAAATGCATATAAAACATCCAAGATGGATAATATAATAGCATGGAACAATAAAAAATTATAGATACGTTGGAGACGTATCAATCTCCAAACCTTCGGTTGACCTTCGCGAACCACAATCACTCTTGGTTGATGAAGATCTAGCTCAGTGAAGACAATAACTCTTCAACACTCGAGCCGAAACCTATTCGTCTAGAGAGTGCGCAGCTCTCAAGAGTAATAGGTACAAGAACTCTCACTCAGAACTACTGTGATGCTAAACCACTGTCTAAGTTTGGGCTCTTGATTTTTCTCTCGGTGGATCTTAAACTCAAATCACTCGGAGAGGGGTTGCTCAAATCAATCTTCTTAGAAATCTCAAGCGGAGCAGCCAACGGACAATGTTGGAGCGGGGTGGCTATTTATAGCCGCAGCCTTCCCAGATGGGAAATGACCAAATCAGACATCGGGATCAGCCAATGGCCAAACGACACGAGTCCAACGGTCGGATTTGAGCACAACGGTAACATTGCTTGCGGAGCAAGTAATGCTAACTCCTCGTTCTGAGACAAATCTCTCGCAGCGAAGAAGATCACAGTCTCTTGCTGACAAGTATTTGCTTGGAACACAAAGGGATTTCGCTCGCAACTTTCATAGGTTTTGGCTAAGCATCACAGCGGATCTAAGCATCGAGAACCTATACCCCTCTTAATAGTACGGAGGTCCTATGACTCAATTCAACGAAATAAGAACAACGAAATGAATACTACGTTTTCACTTTGTCTTCGACTTCCATTGCTGCAGTCAATTTCTTCGGACGACGATACATAATCAAAGGCTTTTCTTCAGCAGTAAACTTTCGAGGGGTTGATTCCTTCACATCAATCTTCTCGACTATATGACTTTAACAAATATAGCTCGTTCTTCTCTGCAATGCAGATATACTTCGGTGAAGTTCCTCAAACTTAGCACCGGAGACAACATTCTCTTCGGTTGTGTATGGACTATTTCTCTCTATATGCACTAGCAAACAAATCAATCCATACCTGTTTATGTCAACAATCTCCAAAACACAAGGTAGGCAGATATTGCACCAACAGGCCCATCGCCCTTTGCACTCCTGCATGTTGCGTACGCGGCTGGTGAGCAGACCTAGCCCCCTTATACAAGCATAGGCTTACACAGTCCAACCCGGCGCGTGCCACTCAATCATTAACGTCTGAAGAGCTTTGGCTGATACATACGACGCCGAGTGCCCATATCTGTTCCCACGTGGTGGTTAGTGCGTATAGGCCAATGGCCAACTCAGATCAAATACCCAATCTCATTAGTGTCTTGGGAGCGCGCAGTAACGAGCAGAGACTCACGATCATGTGACCCCATCGCCCCGTCTCACGGACTTACGGCAAGGGCTAAGAATGTCCGGCCGTGCCGCGTAGTTATCTCGCGGGCACCCTCCAGGTCAACCCGACTCCACACCACTCTTCACATTTCTCTCGCGGCTACCCCTCGGGGCCGACCCGACTTCATCATGGTTCTGTGGTAAGGTCAAAGTAACTGTGTGTCCAAAACAGCAAGGGGGAAACCCGAGGAATCACCCTCGATGGATTCCCACTCGATGTAACCATCAAGGTGGACTTGGAGGAATCACCCTCGATGGTCCACACTTGAGGGGTTGCACGACAGAGTCGTTATCGGGAGTGGTGAAGGAGGAATCACCCTCGAAGACCACGACCGATTAGCTACACTACAGAGTTAACATCAGAAGTGCTATACGAGGTATCACCCTCGGCACTCGATAGTATCCCTACGGTGTCATACAACTAAGGGGGGGTGATGTGCTGTGTCGGGCTCTGGACGTCGATCATGTTGATCGAGTCATCGGTCATCAAGCGGGGGTCACTCGTGGATCACTAACCAACCTATACTAAGCAGTTTAGGATAAGCAGGTAAGGTAACAATTGCAGGTTACAAAATCAGGCTATGCATCAGAATAGGACCATACAAAAGCAGTAGCAGTTCTAATGCAAGCATGAGAGGAAAATAAATGGGCGATATCAGAATGATCTAGGGGGGTTTGCTTGCCTGGAAGCTCTTCTGAAAAGGAAGAATGGTCGTCGGTGAAGTAGTCGATCACAGGGGCAACATCGGTCTCGGGGTCTACCAGAGAGAAGAGGGGGAAGAAACAGTAAATATAATGCAAACAGATGCATCACTAAGCATGACATGACAATATGCAGAGCTAGGGGTGATCTAACGCGGTACTACACGTTGCAGACGAAGAGGGAAAACATCTAGAGGGGTTTTCTCGGTGTTTGGCATTTTTCGGGCAGATGAAAAGAGGGGGATAGTTCCATGTTTGCAATGTTAGAGAGGTGTGATAGATGAACGGATTGCATATTCGGATTCGGTGGATTTTTCTGAGCAATTTTCATATATAAATTATTTTCATCGAACTTACGGTTTATTTTATATGATTTTTCAAAGATTTAATCATTTTATGAAATTATTACTACTTAAATTAATTTAAAAAATAACTAAATGCTATGGGTACACAAAAATGTACCCAGAAGTGTGCACATGAGGCTGACAGGTGGGGACAGTTGACTAAGTCAACTGCCCAGGTGGGGACAGTTGACTAAGTCAACTGCCCAGTCAGCAGAGGCTGACTGGTGGGCCAGCTGCCCAATCAGCATGCTGACTGGACAGCCTTATCCACTAGAACAGTGGGCTGGGCCCACGTGTCAGTGACACAGAACTAACCAGAACTTATTTAAAATAAATAGAGAATAGTTAGGGGTGGGCCCAGCGTGTCAGTGGGAGAGCTAATGAACAGACTAGGTTAATTTTAATTAACACTAATTAGCTACATCGGGTCCCACATGTCAGCGGCAGGGGGCACAGTCAGCACGGTTGACCGGGTCAACACGGTTAACCGGGGCCAGGGGGCCCACTGGCAGTGACCCAGGTGGGCCCCAGCAGCAGGCCACATCGGTGGGTGCCGCCGAAGAGGCTCCGGCGACCTCTCCTGTGGCGGTCCTTCACCGGAATGAGGTGGGATTCGGCCCTGGCCTCCGTTTGACGTGCGGAAGGGCGCATTGGGTCGAGGGCAGCGAGCCGTGTCGGGTGGTGGCTGTTGCATGGCCGGAGGTGGCCAGGAGTGGCGTCGACGGCGAGCCTTGGTGGAGGCCGTGGCTCGGGCTCGACGGAGTCGAAGCCACGGGCACGCACACGGAGAACAGGGGGCTAGGGGGCACCCACGCGACACGGCAGAGACGACGGGCGCACGCGCGTGGCCAACAGGTCATCAGAGTGACGCCGACAACCAACAGTGCAGCGCCATGGTTCGGCCATGGCGGTCGGAGCTCGAGGGGCGACGACGTACGATGATGGAACGAGACGGGAACAAAGGGATTTGCGCGAGGGGGGGGGGGCTCACAGCGCATCCGTAGCAGTCATCGATGAGGCCGGGGAGGGCTGTGGACGGTGAATGGTGACACCTCTGATGGCCGAAGGTGGGGAAGACGAGCGGGGCGACAGGCTGGGGGCAGCTTCGGCTCGATCCGGAGTTGTAGGCGATGAAGAAGACCACGACCACCCTCCTGGACATCCACTGCAACGCGGGGTGGTCTCGGAGCATGTGCATGGCCATGGCACGGCGACGACTGTGGTGGCTTGGAAGAAAAAGGAAGGGGGCGAGACAAGGGAGAGGGACGGTCGGTCTAGGGTTTGTGGGGGAGAAGGGGGCGGCCTTACCTGCCTCGCGGCGCCTGTAGCGACCCGGGTAGCGAGCTGGCGCGGCGGGGACGAGCTCTGCGTCGGTCGCCCTCGATAGGTGTAGGGAGGTAGAGGACGACAGGGGGGAGGTAGGGTGGGCAGAGCCGGTCTGGGCCTGCCCTTGTGGCCTAAGGCCCAGGGGCAGGGGCCTTTTATTTTATTTTTACTATTTTCTTTTTCTTTTAAGTTTTGTATTTTCTTTAGCCACTTATTGGCTTTTGTAAAATATGTAACTAGTCCCACAAGTTACATTGCAATAGATAGCACTGCCACAAAAAGTTTGGGGGCAAACAAAATAGTCTGGAAATTTCTATAATTTTGAAAAGGCAATTTAATAAATATTTGGCTCCTGTTTTAATTATTTTAGGCCACTTAAAGGCTTTATAAAAAGTTGATTTCACCATGACAATTACTCTTTGATTATTTGTAGTACAATGAACATTTTTATCTTGCTATTTTAATAAATATTATTTTTACTTTATTTTAAATTTGAGTTTGATTTGAATTTTGATCAAGTGACAAATGGGTTTGTGAAAATGGGATGACATTGCACCATTAGGGGGAGATTACTGTAACTTGACACTGGGGGTGTTACACCCTCTCAACAGTCACTCTAAGGCTGGAGTGTCTGAGATTGAACAATTCCTGAGGAGTGCTAGGATAGTTCCTACCAGCAAACTCGTTCAGATGGTACCTGGTTTTCCTGAAGGGTGGAAGAACACCTGGCGACATGCATAGCCAACATCTCCAAGGTAGAACTTGCCATCGGGGATGTTGATGCCATCATGATGACTCATGCTGTCACTGAGAATGTTAGCATCATGTGTTGAACCTTCCCAGCCGGCCAACACATATGTGAACTTCAGATCGAAGTCAACATCAGCTAGCACATTCTGACTTGTGTAGTGCTTCCTCCCTCTATATACTGCAGCTTGTGACCTCGGCACTCTGGCAGTGACATGAGTACCATCTATTGATCCAGTGCAATCCTGGAATGGCATTACAATATGCTGTTAGTCTACAGAAGAACAATAACAACATATCAAGGCATGAACTACATACTGTAAAAGTGCTCACCTTGAAGTATGGATACCATCTTGGGCTAGTGCGAATCTTGGTAGGAGTCCGGCCGGTTGGTGACATGATCATCTCTCCTCTGAGCTCCCTAACAGCATACAACTCTTGCTTGAAGTACCTGGAGATGGTCTCCATTAATCTCCTGAAGGCGTTGTACCCTGAACCTCTGGTTATGACCAACAACATGGAGGAACATGGCCACTTGTTCTTCCACAGTGGTGTGGATGCTACCTTGTAGCAGCCCCATGCTCCTAAACATCTGCACAAGCCTGCCGAAAGGTGCTCTTTTCATTCAAAGCATCCACAGAGCCTCTGTGTCGTTGCAGTTGTAGATGTAGTTCAGATTTGCTATCCTCTCTTGATCCCCGATTAACATCGGACCATACCGAATGCGAGGTTTCTCATTCAGACGAACAACTCTCTTATGGACCAACAGGATCCAAGCCTGAACCACAGCTATCAGTGATGCGGCCTGAACTAGAAGATTTGTTCATTCATCCACAACCTAAGTGACATCCATGATGCGGTCATCAATTGCGCTATCGACCCTATACGGTCCTATCGAACGACCTAACACATAACAGCGGAGGGGGGAGGGGGTAGCTTACCAGCTTCGAGATCGGGGGAGACATGGCGGAGACGAGGATGGATGGACGGAGTCGAAGAAGAAAGGGAGAAGCAGCTGCCACTGCCGGGGAGTGCTCTTGCCGCCTCTTGCCGCTGCAGGGGAGTGTCGCAGCCGTAGATCTGAGTCGCCGCCGCCGTCTCAGCCGCAGATCTGAGTCATCATCGCCGCCAGTGCCAACAACAGAGGAGGGTTTGTCTTACAACTAGAGGTGAGCGAGTAAATGGTGTGGTGAGGGTATATTTGGCGCCACCCCGCCTCAGCCGATTTTCCCCTCCCGCCATCTCCGCCCGCATCCCCCCTGCCCCGCGCCCTACGCCGCATTTACGTTTTCCACCCCACTCAGCCTGGCTCGCTGGAAACAGCCGATTCGAGCGTTCCCAACGAGCCAGGCTCTGGGGTGCTTTAAGTTCCGTGCAGATGCGAGCCAGGCTGGCTTGCAGGCAACCAAACGACCCATTTTCACTACAAAAAAAAGACACATCCGTGACATTTTGGGCCGAACAAATTTTTTTCCTGTGATGCTTATGACACTTCTATGACGATAATTGTGACAAAACCCGGTATCATCATAGATGTGGTGGGCTCCTACTTCTATGACAAAAAATCATGACAGAAAATGGGCTTTTCGTCCTGGGCGGGCCGGAGATGCACCTGCATGACATTCTTTGGGCCGTCCATGACAGAAAAAATTGTGGTAGAAGCGAGGGCGAGGAAAATTTCGGGGAGTTCCCGGTTACGGTGGGTGGTCGGGGCCGAGCGATGCACGGAGGTTTGCGTGTTTTCTCTTGTATACGTACGCACGTGTGTGTGAGGCGTTGGGCTCTAACTGAACCCGAGCGAGGCGTTCGCTTACTGAACCCGAGCAATTGCACTAGCTACGTTAGTGAACCCGAGCGATCGATCCCTTGGCTATTAACTGAACCCGAGCGATCGATCGCTGCTGCTGCTTACTAAAGCCGATCGAACCTACTGCCTCTTGATGAACAGTGAATGTGGTGGTTGGTTGAACGAGTCGAGACGTACGTGGTTGGGGTTGGATGAATAGTTCCCGGTGGGGGTTCGATGAACAGGACCCCGTGGTAGTAGTAGTAGGCCGTTGCCGCTGGATGAACAGGACCCTAAGAGGAGGCCGCCACAGCCGAGCAGCTGGTTGGGGGTGGATGAACAGGACCCCGTGGAGGGCTGGTTGAACAGTAGCCGGTGGAGGGCTGGACGAACAGTACTCCGTGGATGAACAGTACCTGGTGGAGGCAGGAGGAAGACGCGGTGGATGAACAGTGCAGGTGGAGGCTAAAGGAAGTCGACTGTGGGTGAACAGTAGCCCGTGGAGTCCCGTTTTGCGGTACGCCACACCCCTCCGATGAACAGGACCCCCGTTTCGACCGTAGCGCTCCAACACAAGTCCGTTTCCTCCGTTTTGCGGTACGCCACACCCCTCCCGATGAACAGGACCCCCGTTTCGATCGTAGCGCTCTAACACAAGTCCGTTTCCTCCGTTTTGCGGTACGCCACACCCCTCCCGATGAACATGACCCCTGTTTCGACCGTAGCCGGTCGAACAGAAGGCCGTTTCCTCCGTACTGCGGTACGCCAGACCCCGTTTCGGCTGTTCCGTCCAAGCCGGTTGGCTCCCATTGAACAGGACTCATTCCGACCCAGTCTGTTGCCTCCCGATGAACAGGACGCTGTTTCTCCATTCTGACCCAGCCGGTTGGCTGCCCGATGAACAGGACGCCGTTGCTGCCGTCCGTTGCCTCTCCATGTACACGAGCCATGGCCGTACGTATGCGCGAGTAGCCGTATTTTTTGGCATGTGGTTGTACGTACGTGTACACGGTTTAGAAGGGACTGCCTGAACTGCTACGTCGGGCGCTCTACTACTATACGTGCCGCTGCTTGCTCGGCCACGGTTCATCGTTGCAGAGAGACCGATCGACCAGTATGTATGTACACGTTCGCGACCAGAATGACAATGCTATGTACGCTTCGACCAGGTGGGTCCCGACTGTCAGGGAGGATAAGGAGGCACTTCCTTGCGTGCGAAGTTATTGATGGTGGGTCCGAGCTGTCAGGGGGAGGATTCATTTTTTTTGCGCCTAATATGGAGGACACTTCCTTGCGTGCAAAGATGTAGCTGGTGGGTCCATCTATCAGCCTCACCGCGTACACTACTCTTCCGATGGCTGTCGTTCGTTGACCACGTTGACCACGCTGTGCGGACAGCACCCAGGCGGTGGACGACGGCGAGGCCTAGGAAGGGAACGACGCTAAGCCATGGAAGACGAGGCAGGTGGATGCCCACGCTGAGGGGAGTATGAGGGTTCACTGGTTCGGCTGCGGTGTAAGGCTGCCGTCGCCGGAGAATAACAGGGGGTGTGGCTGAGTAGAGGGAAGGCCTGGCCAGTAGTAGTATGGTCGGGCGGTGAGGCCTGCGCGGCAGCACAGCCGGCCACGGGAGGCTGGAGCAGGTGGTACGGCGGGCGCAGGTTTGGGTGGCTGGAGCAAGAAGACCAGAGGTTGAAGACGCAGCTTGGCCATTGGATTAACATCCAACGGTCAGTGCAGCTAGAATCATTTGTTGACTAAGTTGACAAAGCCCTGCGTACGCGTTAACTTAGTAGGCCCACAAGTCAGCCTCCAAATCTGGTGGGTCCCAGCTAGCAGGGGGAATCAATTTTTTTCCGCGTAATAAGGTGGCACTTCCTTGCGTGCGAAGATGTTTTCTGGTTTTTTTAATTTCTTCTTTTTTGAGTTAGAATAAAAAGAAAACAATTTAGCATCTTTGGTACAATCTATATTTTCACGAAAAGGATCATAATAAAGCTGGTGGGTCCCAGTTGTCAGGGAGAGGAAACATTTTTTTTCGCGTAATAAAGGAAGCACTTCCTTGCGTGCGAAGATGTAGCTGGTGGGTCAAACCTGTCAGGGGGAGAAATTATTTGTTTTCGCATAATACAAGGGCACTTGCTGCGTGCGGCCATGGGCCATGTGGGTCCCTACTGTCAGCCACTCCACGTACATGCCTCTTCCGATGGCTGTCGTTTGTTGACAAAGTTGACCACGCCGCACCGAGAGAACCAACGTAGTGAACGATGGCGAGTCCTAGGAAGGGAACGACCCAGAGCCGGCGAAGACACAGCAGTGGATGCCCACGCGGAGGGGAGTACGAGGGTTCACTGGTTCAGCTGCGGTGTGAGGCTACCGTCGCCGGAGAAGAACAGGAGGTGTTGGTGAGTAGAGGAATGGCCTGGACGGTGTTTGGGAGTAGGGTGGGCCGGTGAAGCCTGCGCGGCAGCACAGCCGGCCACGGGAGGTGGTAGCAGGCGGTACCGCCGGCGGTGGTTTGGGCGGCTGAAGCAAGAATATCCAAGATTGAAGAAGCACTACAGCCGTTGGATGGACATCCAACGGCCACTGCTGCTAGAATCGTGTCTTGACTATAAGTTGACAAAGCCTTCCGTATGCCTTAGTAGGCCCACAAGCCTTCCGTACGCGTCACTGACTATAATTCTCAAAAAAAAATAGTAGGCCCACAAGTGAGCATCACATCTGTGGCAGAGAGCATATAGCCCATTTGCGATTTGTAATAATGTACAACCCATTTTTGAATTCTAATGGAATTTACTACAACCCATTTACAATCTGTTAAAATTACAGCTCATTTTCTATCCAGGACAACGATTAATAATTTCAACCAACCGCTCAAAACAAAATTCAACCAAAAATCCCACATTTTGATGGGATCCGAAATATTTTTATCCCAAAATTTTGAGTCAGATTAAATATAATTTCAAAATGAATTTGTATTAGGTAAAAATCTAACGAAATATTGCGCGCACAATAAGTAATGAAATTAAAATTTTCAAATTCAAAAAATAATATTTTTGAAACTAATTACCTGTTTGGTGCGTTTTTGTATATTTACAGCCCAGTTTTTATAATTACATCCCATTTATTTTTTCTTAAAGCCCATTTTCTTATTAGGCCTTATGCATCCCTCCTAGGAAAGATTTACAGCCCAGCGGGGCGGAGAATAACAAGTTGACCTGGGTTGGGTATTCCGCAAAAAAAGTATAGCTGGGCTAGCCATTTTCACCTTGAAAAATTAATATCTGGGCTGGATATTTGGTCGACATAAAATAATAGCCTGGGCTAGATGGGCCACAGCCCGCCCAGTTGATACCATGCTCCTCTGAACAACAACAAAAACATCGCTCAAGAAAAACTCCGCTTACACCTAAAAAAACAAATACTGCTCGAGCTGCTGGATCCCAGCTGTCGGCCGCTCCTTGTGCAATTCTCTCGTTTATTGACTATATAGGTTGACAATGGTGTGGGACCGTGATGTCAGGAAACCAGAAGGAAGCAAAAAAATTATAGTTGTATATAATAAGGAGGAACTTGCGTACGTACGGCTATGGCCCTGGTGGGTCCCTACTGTCATCCTCTCCAAGTAAAGCCATCTCCTGATTCCTCATGTTCGTTGACCATGTTGACAACGCTCGGCGCCACGGCGAGCGCAACAACTCGAAGGGCGACGAAGAGGGCCTCGCGGGCCCTACGGATGGTCTGATACAGCTCCCGCTGCTCATTCAGGAAGCCAGGATCATCAGACACCTATGAGCACCTTCGAGAGATTGAGCCGGCAAGAAACAGTAAGGCCACGCTTGGGAGCTCTGAATTGTTTCACACCTGTATTAAGATACAAGTGTAATTTACTCATCACCGGAAATAACGCGTAAAATACAGGTGTAATGAAACCGATGGCCCGAGGTCTGTAACGAAAACCGGCGAGTTATGCGTGTAATTTGAGAGACCAGTGTATATTTTACCAGTCGAAATCGACCAACCAAGCGCTTCGCCCAAGACCATCTACTTTTATTTACAAGCCTCAGTTTTACAAGCGGTTTTGGTTGGAAAACGATGATCCAATCACGGCCTAAGATGATGAGTTGGTCGGAAGATCATATGGTTTCATCTCTAACCTACCCGAGTTGTCGTATAGGCTATGAATGAAACATAAGATGATGAACTTCTTAAGCACAGAAACAACAGAAGAGGGTGATCTTCTTAACATGCAAATCACTGGCATTAGATCAACATGCAAAACAATATGAAGCATTATTCTCAGGAGGCACGGTGAACAGCTCGTGATGCCGCATGCCACAGCATTCCAAGCTCAACTTTGCAATCAAACTCACAAGGCCTGGCATTACATAGACAACATTCAGAACAAACTCTTAAAATACCTTACATAAGTCAACATTCATGTGACTATGCATCTCAGCAGAGTAAATATTTACTTCTGAACTGAACACAGGAATAGGAAAAAACGATCGACGCTACTCACAGCAAAGGGCGTCCCACTCCAAAATATCAAATGCATGTCTTCTGGCTAACATCAATGAGCAAAATTTGACAAGGTTTTCCAATTCCAATATATTAAACTAATGTCTTCTTGCTAACATCAATGATTAAACTTTGACAAGCTTTTCCCATTCAAAATATGTAATGCCTATGATTGTGGAATGGGCAGGGTTTGTCATCAGTTTGCACATTGAAATGGCACATGGAGCCGGATTAACCAGCGTATCTTGTTGTGCAGTTCCACTGAAATCAAACAATGTCTTGCACATTGAAAGTATGGTAAACAGATTACCATACCCAGATGCCCCATCATTGTTGCATAGATTGACATTGACAGACTTGGAGTCCTATCCTGGCTTCTTGTACTTGTTTGGGCACTTGTTTGCCTAGTGTTCCTCTGAACCACAAGTAAAGCTACCATCTCTCTTTTTGTCTTTCTTCTTACCCTTCTTCTTAAAGGTAGTATTCTGCTGGACAGAGTTCTTTCCCTTGAACTTGTGGGAATTCTTCTGCCTTGAAGACGTTGGTAGCTCCATTCAGACAGGCAGGGTTTGTCATCAGTTTGCACATTGAAATGGCACATGGAGCCGAATTAACCAGCGTATCTTTTTGTGCAGTTCCACTGAAATCAAACAATGTCTTGCATAGCATGGTGGATTTCGTATTTATATGTTGCAAGGCGTTGAACACGTTGGCAGCTCCATTCAAGTAGATAGTCCGGTGGCTCAAGGTGACGACGAATGATTAGAGAACCACTCGATGTATTGTGCATGATGAAGTATTATGGAGGACACGAACCATCTGAACATTTTGTGTAGTTCCACTGAAATCAAGCTGATCATCCCTGTCTGCATAAATACAGAAAAAGCATGATGAATATAATAGTGGTACTAGTTGATTAAACATACGCTTACAACTATAGTCATCTTCATTATCTTAACAGGAAAAGATAGCAATACAATAGCTTCAATTAAACATTTATTCAAAACAATACAACAATATAAGTAGCACAACATAACAAAGCACAATCATGTGGATGAAAGCCGATACTGACCTCGTTTGTTACAGCTGCATCGGCAACTGACTTGGTCATACCTTTCCTTGTGGAGTGAATTTTGCACTCCACGTGTTATTGAGTTTCCCATGCTCTCTGCAGACTAGTCATGTCACCAACGTCTACTAATACTTTGTAAAGCTTCTCGATCATTCCTTGTGTAATGTAGTGCAAACAGTGACTGCTTCTTTCTGCAAAGTGGAAAGACCAACTGGGCCCAATAATACAACAGTTTGCCTTAAACACATTGGCTCCTTTTGTGCAGTTCAACTAAAACCAAAGTCGAAATAGAACCGAGCAGAAGTTTTGATATCCCTGTATGCAACAATAGGTATAAAGGAAACAATTACTGAGAAATAACGGTTGATGACTTATACTCCCAGAAGAAAAAACATCTACTTTATCTTAATGGGAAACAAAGCAGGAGAGTAGCAATTATCAAATAGTGTGATTCATTCATATTAACTGAGACATTATCTTAACAATACCTTGTTTCAACATGTATAAAGAATGACAAAGCAGAAAAGTACCATTCCTAAAACAATGCAACTAATTCATATTAACAGAGACATTATCTTAACAATACCTTGGTTAAACATTTAGAAAGAACTACAAAGCAGGATAGTACCATTTGTAAAACACTGTAACTGATATATAATAACAGAGACATTATGTCAACAATACATTTCTTAAACATGTACTCCGGCCGATCCCTAACAGAAATGGTACTCCCGCCGATCCCTAACAAGTGTTGCAGTTTTGAACTAAGATTCAGTAGTTAATTCTGAGAGTGGCATTGCTTAATTTTACCAGTGGCATTAGATTAACAAAAAGCATAAACATTTCCAGGGGAGAGTGGGCGCAATAGCACCATGTGCTTCCATCTACTTATAAAGGGGGTGATGCAGAGTTTGTTGTAACAAAGCAACAAGCATCATGTCTGGGTTGGTCCCATTTTTGTTCACTTAATGGGAAAAGACAGCAATTCAATAGCATCAATTCAACATTTATTTAAAACAGTACCAATACAAGTAGCACAGCATCTCAAAGCACACTGCACGATCATGTGGATGAAGGCCGGTACTGACCTTTCATGACGCAGTCAAGATCACCTACGAATCTGCCAACACGAATAGGAAATCCAATCTTGTTTTGTGTAGTTCAAATAAATCAAGCAAAGTCGCCGGTGTGACATTTAAGTTCGCTATAGCAACAAGTTGAATACATATCCCTGTTTTAACAGAGGCAAAAAAGGAAACAATTACTGGCCAATAAAGGAGGATGAAACATACGACGACAAAAAGAAGCATCTACCTTATCTTGATGGAAAACAAAGTAGGACAGTAGCATTTCTAAAACGGTTGCATTGATTCATATTAACAGAGACATTCTCTTAAAAAAACATTCGTTAAAAATGTAATTTACTTTTAACAGTGGCATTGCTTCAATTTTCCAGCGGCATTCTTAGATTAACAATAGCAAAATAGTTGTATGGGACATGGGACATGCCAGCACCATGTGCGTCCACACATATAAATGGGTGATGCAGAGTATGTTTCCAAGTAGCATATCTGCGTTGGTCCCATATTTGTTCTCTTTGAACCTTTTTCCTATGTGAGGGCAGCAAATCTAGTCCTGCACAAACTGCCTGACCCCCAGTTTCTTTCCTTTTTCAACAAAGAGATCGGTTCCTTATAGATGTGTGTATTGGGTTACCCCCCTTTTCCCTTTTCGACCAACAAAGCGGCTAGATAGCCAGTCTATACTACTTTCCCTCCCTCCTTTCCTCATTGAACCACGTCCTAAATTCATGCTCCACCCCACCCTCCCTTCTTTCCTCTTTGAACCAAGACCTAGATTCGACTACAGAATCGAAACAGATCCGCATGCTAGAGCAATGATGGTTTCAAAGAAAGTTATACCTTAGGGTCGTCGGGATGTGGCTAGGCATGCGGCGGGAGGCCGGATCTGCCCACACTATGTACGAAAGCGAGGAAGAAGGGGTCGGAGGCCCTCCCGCACAGGCGCTGGGTGAAAGAGAACAGCGCAGCCGGCAGTGGATTGCCTCCCTCGCCGAAGGCGAGAGAGTGAACGCTGCACCTCCTCCCCTTCCCGGTGCGACGGGATCCGGACGGCTCCTTCACCAGCTGTGAGGGGGGAGAGAGAGAGAGACGTAGTCTTGTTTAGATCTGATGAAGAGGGTGAGAGAGTGTGAATAGAGCAAACCCTAGCAAAGGAACGCTGAACCTCCAGCGTGTATATATATATGTAGTGCAGCGAGAGTGTGAAGAGTGCAAACCCTAGCGAACAAGCGCTGAGGCTCTAGCTTATATAGTACTAATATAGTGGAGTGGTTTTCTTTTTCTCTCCATAACAATCGTTTTAAATTGTGTACGAAATGAAACTCTTTATTTAACGTACCAGTGAAGAAAACTACGATCAAGTAACGATCCATGCGTCATGGTCGCACTTCCTGTCGTTCACGTGCGTAACACTACCCTCCGTTAGGTGAACAACCACACACGCGCCAAATTATCGGAAAGATGTGAGAGTGTGTACAAATAAAGAAATTTAATTTCAATTATTTTGTATGTACAGTTTGCCCTCTCTCAATAATTATGGTTTGTTGTGTTAAAGTTTGACTTCAGTTAAATCTAATATGCAGAGTAAATAAAAACGGAGGGGTACTACCTCCATCCGGGTTTTTAGTCCACACCATATTTTTAATCAAAGTCAGACCACATATTTAGTTAAAAGCTGGTCAAATAAAATTACAGGGTAGCTGAAGACAAAGTTGTGAGAAGGCTTAGAAATCAATACAAAACTTTTGCTCTTAGTACCAACGTCGATGCTTCTTCGAGGAAACATTTGGTTCATATCCAATTGTGTGATAAAATTGCACCAACGTAAACGACTGCTCCAAGATGAACTGGTGAAGGATATCGTCTTTGTGGTAACAAGCAAAGAGCACTGATGGAAGACAACCCGTTCTTCATTGAACATCGATCAGCTTCACCAGCCGATGCAGCCATGAGACGCAACCATGAGCATCGATAGCTCATCGTGGTGTGATGCATCATCAATTTTGGCATCATGTTTGGGTCAGGCACCAATGAAGTTTGATAATCCTCACTGTGGTTTATTTATTCTCGGTAATCAAGCTCGAGAAAGGAAGAACTGAGCAACAGTGGCCATCCAATTTTGTGAGGTTCCACTAAAAATTGAGGAAGACATGCCCGAGTATGGAGATACGCATCCCTGTTTGCAAAAAAAAAAAAGATATTTAAGTAGTGTCGTTACTTTGTTTTAGAAGTGGAACAAGATTAACAGCGGCATCTTAATTGTCAACGCCTCTACATGGGCATTGCTTCATTTTACCAGTGATAGTTTTAGATTAGTAGCAGCAATATGAGCATATGGACAATGACCGCACAACCACCATGTACTTTTTGTCGAAAAAAAACATGTATACCTCCACCGATGCATAAATGATAAACCTGGACAACTTTTGGAGTGGCCTTTCCTCTATAATAGTAAAAAATAGGTGATGTTGGACCAGCCGACGAACCCTAGCTACTGTACATGGGGAGCTGGGGAGTAGTGGTATAGAAGAAAACCCGCATGCAGAGTACAATGAAGTATGAAATCCAAAAGAAGTTATATCTCAGGTGGGCGAGATGTGGATTAGGCGGGTGGGCGGGATCTGCCCACACGACGGTAGCGAACAAGGGTGCGGAGGACCTTCGTCCGTGCCGGCGCCGGCTCAGAGAGGACGGTGCGCATCGGCTTCCTCCATCGCCGACGGCGACAACGTCAACGCTGGACCTCCTCACCTCCCGCAGGGGACGGGATCCGGCCAGATCTGTGACCACTGGTGAGGAGAGAGATAGAGTGGACACTGTCATCTTGTTTAGATATGGAGAGGGTGAGAGAGCGAGACGCGAGAAACCCTATCAAACAAGAGGCTATATATCCGTGTTTACGTAAAATTCCATCTCCATCTCCATCTCCAATCATATTTGTCCAACTAGCACATTATTTACGTTATTAATTATATACGCAGCAATATTTACGTACAACATCTCTTGTTTGCGGGCGTCCGGACCGCTGCCACGCCCGCTCCTGACCGCCCTGGCCAACCCGAACCCTCTTCATCACCCGCGCGTGCTTCTCGCCCGAAACGGTCAGTGCCGCATTCATGCCCAGCCAGAGCGGACGCGACCTCTCACTGGCGCCGGCATTGAAGCGGCGCGCCAGCCGAGAGAGCGCCGCCTGCGCCGCTTCCCAATGCACGTGACTGCTCCACATTAAAACGTCGCCACGTCCAGCCACAACATGCATGTAAAAGTTCTTGGGAGTCTGTGCTACAGCTAGCTGTCCTCCCCCTCCTCGCCAATCTCTTCCAGTAGTGCTAGTACTCCATGGCGCGATCCATCAACAAGCAGGCGCGAAAGTTATCGTATACTCGGTTTGCGGAGAGTGGCATGCCGAGCGACCGTGTGGGGTGGAGCCGTGGAGGAGGGTGAGACACGAACATGACAGACGTGATTTAAACGTTGGTTTTGCTCGATGGCGCGATCCAACGAAACAAAGCGTTGGTTTCCAAAAGAATACTGTACTGCATGAGAGAGATAGAGTGATGGTTTGCTTCTTCCGTCCAATAACTATACCGGGTCTATATGATTTGGCGGCTCATTGGTCACTATTACTGCGGCGGTAGAGCGTCGTAGAGCGCCTGCACTCTTATTTATTTATTTATTCTGTGATAAAACTAACTTTCTCCACTCTTACACCGGAGGAGTATGAAACACGGTAGCCCAGTGACTACATGGCCCACCTCTCACTATCACCATATTCCTTGGACATCGTGCGACACCTCCGGTCCTTTTTTCTTTGCGTAGTAGTACATTTTACCACATGACCCACCATACACTCTCACATACTACCTCCGTCCCCTATGTAATTTATGCATGATACTAGTATATGATACTCCCCACTATGAGTAGCCTTATACGCATACAAAAAAAGGACCAGAGGGAGTACAAAGCTTTATGATTTTGTTTCATGTATGTATCCTGACTCCAAGGTTGCCCCGTTACAACATTCCATCAAATACAAAGGAAAACTAACACGCATGATGATGCATCTCAATGATTCACAGATCATAGCCAATATTTACTTCACAACTAAAGACAAAAGTTGTGAGAGTGTGTACAAAAAAAACTACTGATGGGGTCTACGCCGTAAACCCTAAACCCTAAACAGGATTTAATTTCCTGGCTAGGTAGAACCTGTCGAAGGAAAGAAGCCTGGCACCCTCGGATCATACGATGCTTTTGTGCGGTTCCACTAAAATCAAGCTGAGCATCCCTGTTGGCAAAGATATTGAAGAAGTGTGATTAGAATAATAGTAGTGGCACTAGTTCATGAGACATAAACTCATCACAAATAGAAGCCGGTAGAAGTACAGAAAGATCCACATCGAGATGGAGCTACATGGGGAGCTGCGGTAGTGGAGCAAGCCGGCTCCAAAAGGAAGTTGTACCTGGGACGTCGGGGTGTAGCTAGAAGGGCAGTTGGGAGGCGGCATCAGCCCATACCGTGGGGACCCCCGATCGGGACGCACCGACAGTGGGTTTTCTCCCTCGCCGCTGTCGACCGCGTCTACGCAGAACATCGTCCCCTTCCCCCAGCGGCGGGATCAGGCCGGATCTGTGACCAGCGGTGTGGCCACCATCGTTCTATGCTTGTGAAGAGAGCAACCCAAGCAAGCAGGCTTGTAGCTTAGGCTCCTGCTAGTGTATATATAGTGGAGCAGTTTTCTTTTTCTCTCCATATCAACCATTTTATATTGCGTACGTGTCATTGAAGAGTGAACTGATGGTTGCTTCGTCCGACTAACTTACTGTGTGATTTGACTGCTCCTGAGTGGCCCCTACACATACTCCCCCTACGTGTATGACCGTTCCTGAGTCTCACTTGTACTTATCTCTATTTTCTTGCATGACACGTAGACATGATGCGCATAGAGGAATTTTGTTACTGCACGTTGTTACGTACTACTAGTACCTACTCACTCCTTCCGGTTCACTACTAGTACTCCCTCCGTCCTGGCTTATTGGTCCCCTTTGTACTCAATTCATGGGCTTGTTTTCCTCAAGAAATTTTCTTTACCAACATATTAATATCGGGAATGCATGAGTGAACAACGAATGATTAAACCTTGCATGCAACGTTTTGACAAAGCATTGACTTATGAACATGTGAATGTGAGGGACTACAACCTCATGCATGCATGCAACAGTCACACGTACACATGGACGCAAAAACGCGCGTGACGCCCTAATGCATGCATGTCCGAGCACACGACGGAATACACCGAGCGCATGACGGAATACACACGGTCACTCTCAAGTGCTCAACCTACACGTGTGTGCACACACATACTCAGCCAGGGTGAGCTAGTGACCGTATAAACACCGGAAAATGTATATATTAACCGCAATGAGCGTATTATGATGTCCACTGACCGTATTTTTACAAATATACAGTGACAGACAGTGTATTTATCTCGTTTCAAATTAAGCCATATTAACCAGAAAGGAGGCAATATGGACTAGCATTACTTTGTTGTGTCCCGTCAACTTGCCGAACGAGGAGAAGCTTGCAGGATGGGAGAAGCTTGCGCGCGGTGGCTCGCAGGACAAGGAGAAACTTTTGACTAATGCAAGCTCTCCCTCGCTCAGGCGGTGGACGTGGAACAGTTAATTCGGTGTCAGATTGCCAGAAGCATACACTGTACTAGTACCATTATTGTTCGACTTCCCGAAGAGGCGAACAGCCAAGCGCAAAGTTTACTACTCCGAGTACTAGTATTATGTAGTACTACTAGTACTACTATACAGGTATGTACTACTAGGAACTGCATGGTGGAGCGTTTGCACTCTTATTTTATTTTAATCTGTGATAAAGCAATCTTCAACACATTTGGTTCTCTTCGAGGGTTCTCACATGTGATAATGGAAGTTGATTGCAGGGAACACTCGCCACAATTCTCGCTTAATTCTGGCTCCTATCCTGTTAGAAATAGGAGCGCTCAGTAATATTTTCTCTTTTTTTGTTATTCAGCATGTAAACAGGTCAGCAAACCTTGCGGCGCATCTTTGTGCGAACCGTGCTTGCTGCACTTTGAATGTGACATAGAGCTGGCTTGATGAAACACCTCGCTTCCTTCTTCTTTTTTTGCGGGGTACCTCGCTTCCTAGTGACCAGTCTCTTGGCTGATCGTCCTAAGAATGCTTATATATGAAGAAAGCTCTCTTATTTACCTGAAAAAAAGATTAAGCCATATTAACCGGAAAGGAGGGAGTATGGACTAGCACTACTTTTTGGTGTGTCCCGTCAACTCGCAGGACGAGGAGAAGCTTGCAGGACAAGGTGCAGCTCGCTTACGCCCTCTCCGTCTACCTCAAGCCTGGTGGCTCGCAGGACGAGGAGAAGCTTTTGACTAATGCAACCTACCCTCACCCAGGCGGTGGACGTGCAGCAGTTCATTCGGTGTCAGATTGCCAGAGGCATACACTGTAGTACCATCATTGTTCGACTTCCCGAAGAGGCGAAGAGCCAAGCGCAAGGTTTAGTAGTACGAGTAGTACTACTAGTATACAGGTACTAGGAACCGCATGGTGGAGCGTCTGTACTCTTATTTTATTTTAATCTCTGATAAAGTACACATTTATTCGGGAGAAGTGCGGAAAACGGCATCTCAATAGTACTATTAAAAAACATCGAACATGTAATGATGATATCGATCAACCATGCCCGAATATATCTTGGCCTCCGTGCGAGCCCGTCTGTGTGTTTTCGCTCCTCGTCTCTCTCAAGGAACGGCGGGTTGGCCATTTTGCAGTCAATTGAGATCGGTTTGCTCACAAACCGGTCCCACATGTCAGTGATATGCCAAGAGGAAGTGCGTTGACCGACAGGCCATACGCGTACTTGGTTTTGCACCTTCATACTACTCCCTCCGTCACAGTTTACAGGGCGCGCTTCATTCTCATGCATTTCTCTCCATGCATTTCCACCACCAGAGAGATTTTAGACGCATTTGGTTTAATGCTCAATTAATTAGGGCGTGGTAACCGCAATCAAGTCCACAATTTTCTCTCAATGTATGTGTGTACGCGGAGTGGAGTAAGTGCATGCATGTGTGTACCCGAGGTGGAAGCACTGCATGCATGTGTGTACGCATTATTTCCTCTAGTAATAGACACCGTGCTATAACTACCAATGCTATTTTTCAGGCCGATCGCTAGTCGCCTCGGTCCCAGAGATTGTTGAAGCGCGCTCTATAAACAGTGACGGAGGGAGTAGTATGAGCAGATTCAAAGAAGAGCGTATTGATGGTTGCTTCTTCTGAGCAACTTACAGTGGGAAAGGTGGGCTTATGATTTGACTGCTCATTCATCACTATTAGTGTGGCGCAACGACCGGGCTGAGTCTCCCATGCGATTGTGCACTACTCCCTTCGTTCCTAAATATTTGTCTTTCTAGAGATTTCAACAAGTGACTACATACGAAGCAAAATGAGTGAAACTACACTCTAAAATATGTCTATATACATCTATATGTGGTAGTCCATTTGAAATTTCTAAAAAGACAAATATTTAGGAACGGAGGGAGTATAATTTGGTGCATGGCACATGGACCCGGATGCTGAAGAGGCTTTTGGCAATGCTATCAAGCTTCCATCATTTGTTTACATAATTAACGTACTATACAAATAATTTTCCAGCGACATGAAATTGTACAATGCTCTGAGCTTTCAGCTTTTGTTTCGTGTGTCTTGCCATCCATGCTCTTTCGGGAAAAAAATAAAAAACTAACTTCCTTGCTAATGCATCTCAATGATTAGCAGATCAGAGCTAATATTTACATCACAATTCACAACTGAAGACAAAGTTGTGAGAAGGTGTTAAATTAAAATTGGTCCATGCTTTCATTGGCAGCAACTTCGCCCCAGCTCTGTCTAAATCAACAAGGCATGTTGGAAAAAAAGTAGCTGTCAGGAGCATGCAACATTTTGATCATTTTGTGCAGTTCCACTAAAATAGAGCTGAGCGTCCCTGTTCCAAAGATATTAAGTGTGATTACAATAATAGAGGACTGTTGATGAAACAATAAACACACAAATAGAAGCCGGTCACCTTTGCAGTCTCTCTTAAGACTAACTAGTTGGAGAAGATTAAGCAAATAGTTGGAGAAGATTAGGCTCGGAGTTGGATGAGGAGGATAGAGCAAAACCAATCTCCCTTTATGCAGTCGCACTGAAATGTAGAGACGTTGTCCGTGTGACATTTTAGTAGAACTGCACAAAACAATCTTAAGAAAAAAGTGATTTGTGCAGTTCACCAAAAGGTCGCAATAGCAACGAGGTGAAATGGATAGCCCTGTTTGCAAAAAAGAGGTAGAAAGGAAACAATTACTGGCCAATAACAGTTGATGACACATACGACGACAAAAAAGAAGCATATTCCTTGTCCTAAGGGAAGATAACAGCACGGTTGTGTTTATCTAAAATGGTGTGAGGACGAGATTGCAATATGGAAAGTACGCCGGACGAGCTACGTTTTGGGCAAAGAACTAGGGAAGATCCACATGCAGCGACGTGGGAAGATGGGCAGTGGAGCAAGGCCGAAGGAGATACCTGGGGGTTGTCGGGATGTAACTAGGAGGGCGAAGGCCGGCGGGATCTGCCCATACTGCGGCAGCGAGCAAGTGCCGTAGGCCCTACCGCGCCGGAGCTTGGTCAGAGAGAACGGCAAGTACCGCAGATCGGGACGTGCTGCCTTGGCGCCGTCGAACGAAGAAATGATGCACATCCTCCCTTTCCGCTGGTGGACGGGATGCGGCCGGATCAGTGACCATTGGTGAGAGAGAGAGAGAGAGGCCACCGCCGCCTTGTGTGAGATACTCTGAAGAGAGACAAACCTCGGCAGGCAGGCTCCATTGTATATAGTGGAGCGGACTACTTTTTTCTCCATAAAAATCATTTTATATTCTGTGTACGTGCCATTGAGCAATATAACTTTATTTAAAAATAACGCGCCAACATATAAAGTCAAACTTTATTTTGTGCATGCGTGGTACACGGCCTCCGTAGGTAAACAACCGCTACACACGCTCAAATTAGCACGTGGGCTGCCATTTCGTACAGAAATGAGCTCCACCGTGTACCCGCGCGGGTGTGGCTAGGCACGAAGCGTGAGTACGTGCACCTATTCTCTTCATGTACGTACACCACCTACGTGGGTTTGTGTGAGAGAGATACAAACCTAGAGAGAGATAGTGTGTGGGTTTGTGAGTGTTTTTTCTTGGGGGGGGGGGTGCATGATAGATAGACAGGGAATATGTGTCGATGATATTTCAAACAAAAAATGTAACATATGCAATGTGTGTGAAACAGAGGCCTGGATATATCATATATATAGAGGGGGCGATCCACGAGAAGAGAGTGGAGGTATCATCGGCGTGAGGTATCCATAGAACCGAAGAGAGGGATGAAGTGTGTGTGTGTGTGCGCGATCGATAAAGAGTGCCATCGAATTTGTGTGTGCCCACGTCAAAGATATAGGGTGGCTGGCCTACTGGAACGTGAGAGGGGACATGTGCAGTTTGACTCTGTGGCATGGATACATACCTACAGCGTTCGACTATCGGTGTGTGTGTGTGGGGGGGGGGGGGGCAGAGACCTAACTATAGAGGTAGAATGGCTGGTATATGTGTGGAGGAGGAGACAGACCTACCTTATGTATTAAGGGAGATCGATCGGCATCCATGCATATGTGTAGGAGAGGAATAAGGTTGGGAGAGAGACAGAGCTAGAGTGTCGGAGGGGTTGGTGGTGGAGTTGCTTCTCACAAATGGTAGGAGAGGCCTGCTAGACAAACGGAGGCCACGCGTGCAATATCAATAAGAGAGGGGATGCCTGCCTGTCTGTGCACGTGCGTGTGAGAGACGGGTTAGGAGGCATGCACGAATTATGAGGGGGGACGATATGGCTGTGGTAAGTAGACGTAACTACATAGGAAGATCAATCGTCCTTTGTCGAAGAAAGGGAGAGACATAACTTGTGAGGTACGTCGATCGATGCGTGGGGAAAAAGAGTTATAGTCGACCTAGGTATATGTAGGGAGATTGATCGGTATACATGCATGTATGTGTTAGAAGAAAATAAGACCCGAAGAGAAGGATAGAGAGAGAGAGGGATGCAGCTAGGAGGTGGTGCCAGAGCGCCTACTATATCGAGGGGGAAGGAGTGTGCGAGTATTAGATTAATGAAAAGAGGGGCGGGAGTGAGGCATGGACGGTGAGAAGAGAAGAGGGAAATCTTGTGTTTGTGGTAGGCACACCTGGCTAGAGAGGTATATCGACCGGTGTGTGCCGGAAAGAAGGAGCTGGGGGGCCTACACACACCGTGGGTGAATGACCTAAAGTGAAATGACGAATGTGCGCGATGGAGCTAAAGAATGCTGAGGGAGGGTGAGAGGGAGGCGGGTGTGTGCATGCACGAGAGAAAGTTAGCGCTAGCTACAAAGAGAAGAGGATTGTGTGGGTGTAAAAGACGAATAGAGATCATAATTCATTATAAAAGTGGATTCGGATATTTGAAGAAGATATCATAGTGTTTTAAACCGACGCATGCATGAATATATATAATGGTGATACGCATGGTGTGGTTATGAACATGTTATACTACATATAATATATAGAACATTTATTTGAATTTGTGATAATGTGTGGCTTTTGCAGCTCAGGGCTAAATACTTATCATAATGTAGGGGGCGGGGCACTATACTTTGTGTGATAAACACAGTGTACGTATGAAACATGGTTTAGATTATGAAGATCTAGTTAGTACATCAAATGTACTATTATTTGGAATCAACATCAAGTGTATTCAAAATTTTGAATTCGAGTTCATATAGTACACATAGTTCATATCTATCTCTATAGTAATCATGTGGTGTGTTGTTAAGATAATACACGAATGATGGTTTAAGTTGGCAACAATCATGATTGTAGATTCTTATTCAAATAGAGAAACAAATTCAAATTTAGTTCGAATTGCAGCTGTAGTATAGACATTTGGAATGCACTAAAATGTTGGTATGAGTAGGTTACATGCATTATACAGCCAGCGAAAAAATGTAATTGGACATAACATGGATTCATAGCTTTGAATAGCATTTGTACAGTAAAACGAGACAAGACTCTCTGTTTGTGTGGTGTGAATAGTTTTATTTTTTTTGTTTTTTGTTGTTGAGGGAAGTGCGAATTGATTTGGTACATACAATATTACACGTTAGGCTTGTCCCTAAAATTCAACCCGCGCCTTGTTATATCCCGAAAATTCAGATATCGTGCTCCCAAGACTCGCGCCTTCACAACCCGCGCCTTACTATCCCGAAATTACAACGCGCGCAAAAACTCCCTCCAGCTGCCAAATTCCGACATGCGAAATCCCCCTTCTAACCCTGAGCCGAAAGGGCCGCTAGTTCAAATCGGTGGGGGTACTTTTGTAACACACCCTACATTTTGGACAAGCGCGTCCCTAAGTCATGGTTCCCCCCTCCCAACACCTCCTTTTCGCCATTCGAAATCCCCATTCAAAATCCGAGGCCACCGTAACCTCTCTGCTCCAACCGCGAAACCCCACCCTCCTTCGTCCGCCACCCCACCGCTGCCCAGCTGGAGCCTCTTCCCCGACGACGTCGTCCACCGCAACAGCCCGACGTCCCTCATACACCTCCCCGGATGAGGATTCGTCGTCGATCTCGTCGTCCCACCGATTCAGCCACCTCGTCCTCCACCTCCAAGGAGCTGCTCCGACGATCGCCTCGTCTATCACGGCTGATTCATCCCCACATCACCGCCTTAACCTGCTCCACCGGAACCGCAGCATCCTCACCGACTCCTCGGACGAAGCCGAGGCCTACTCGGCGCCACCAAAGAGGTTGTACACTCATCGCATCGCACCTTCTCCTTAACTTGACCTCCCGTCACCGACGGTGCTCCATCCCGCACCCCCATGGCGCGGCTACCTCAAAGCCGACGCCGCGGGCGACATCTCCACGGCGGCTCTCCCCCAGTGCGAGGTCCCTTCGGCGGCGGCGTCCATACCAGTCGGATCTGTTGCTGCTGCTCCGGCTCTCGCTCTCTCGCACTGTTGCTGCTCCATCTCTTGCTCGGTCGTGCTACTACTCTGCTCTCCCCCTCGCTCATGCTGCTGCTCTGCTCTTGCTCTCGCTCGCGCTGCTGATGCTGGTACACGGGCTGCTACAGCTACACGAGTTGCTACTCTGGCTCTAGTTCGCGATGCTCCTCCAAGCGCTACTGCTCCGGCTGCTATCTGCTACTGTGTTCCCCGTTGATCGCCTGCTGATTTAGATCAGTGTTTCTCTACTACTAGTGCTCGAGCGGCCTAAACTACATGTGAAGTGCCTCTCTGCTACCAGTGCGTTCAGTTTCGACAATAACATTCAGATTCCACAGTAAATTTTAGTTTCGACAGTTAAGTTCAGAGTCAATAGTTTTTACCTCATCTGTTGTAGTCAGGTGTTTTTTGGTGATGTACATTTTACATATATCACTTTTGGGTAATGTATTTTACATCATCTATTGGAGATGCTATTAGAATCCCACTTGAGATTAACGATGTCTGTCTTGTACTGCTTCAGCCTCGACGTCTTACGGCTCGCCAGAGCTGCTCCAACGACGGAACCATCCATCACAACAGAGCAGTGCCCTGGACGCCGTCTACAGATTCCTTAGATCTTCCTCCACACCTCCGACAGCCACCTCTGCCGCAACTTCTTCAGTGACCAACCCAATGATGCTGAGGTCGACACGGCTACGGCAAAGAGGTTGTACACTTGTCGCATCACTTATTACTCTATATTCATGTCGATCCATTAGGGCTATTTTGGTTCAAAGGAAAAAGTGAAGGAAAAAATAACAATAGGAAATTTTCCTATGGCACTCTACTATTCTATTCATGCATTTTGTTGAAAGGAATGGAGCAAAACATCCATCTGGATCTACTTTTCAAAATCCTATGCATGAAAACAAGACCAAGTGCATTAGTGGCAGAATAACATTCTAACTGTACACGCTTTCATATGGTTTCACTTTAATTTGGTCATGTTTCTTTGCATTCCTCTGCTCTTCCAATTCCTGTGAACCAAACACCCAAGTTGACAGAAATCCTGTGTTTACAAATGCTCTGTTTCCCACGTGCATTCCTATCCTATTTCGGTGTTTTTCCTATCCCTGCGTTTTTAGAATCCTGCAAGCCAAAGGAGCCCTTACAGAATTACTTCAGTTACAGGTAGGTGTCGAAGAAAACTTTGTGTGGTTTGTCCTGCTCCTGCCGCGACGTCGTCCACCTCACCTGAGCTGCTCCATCGACAGAAACATCCACCAAACCAGACATCACGACTCCTGACCGTCTTTCGCCGCCTCAGATCTCCTTCCCTGCCGCCGGCACCCACCGCAACTGCTTCACCATCATCGACTCAGCAGATGAACCTGAGGAGTACACGGGTCCACAAGAGAGGTCGCACTCTTTTGTTTCTGCTTATGTTATGCATTGCTTAATATTACCTGCTACTTTATCATCCTGTTCACCTCTTAGACTCCAAGTCAGGTCCAAATTAATGTTCAAACTTGAGTTTTAAAATTACTTGTGGGGCACATATCGAGGCAGCAATGAATAGTATCTCTGTCTATTATCTGGTTCACCTAGGGTATGCCTATGTTGTTCATCTTGGGTGGGAAACAAATAGTAAAACAATCATCATCTGTCTTTTTATTAAATTAAAGCTATTATCAGCCTGCTATCATTATTTTTGGATCCATCCACTGGTTGTTACCATCACTCTAGATTTATGCATGCTCTTCTTACATAATCTCACTATATATTTTTTTGTATGCATGTCAGATATTGTACACAGTCATGCTGACCATGTAGAGAAAAAGAGAAGAGTTTTGCGCGGCAATACAATGTCATGCAGACATCGCTCCATGGTGGGTTCAATGGCAAACCCTCCCCCCTCTCTAGATTGTAATCCAGAGGAAGATATCTGTTCTGAGGCAGATTCAGACGCAGCTGACCACTCCTATTTACCCCCCAAGGTGTTTGCTCTAACTTGGCATGATGATGTTGGTCATATCATGCATATGTTGCCTTGCAGTGCCTACTTTCGACATCATATAAGTCATCTGCTTAGTTTAGACATGTTTTGTAATGCCACCTGTTTAGTTTCTATATCATATATGGGAATTATGCAGTCTCATCTCTTTTAGCCAGCCATAATATATGTGAAATATGCAATGCCATCCTGTTTAACCAGGCATCATATATTTGAATGATATCTTGCCCATCCTTTTCTTCATTACATTTCCATTTGTTGACAATGTTTGTACATTAAACTACTCTTCCTGTGAATCAGCCATTTGAGTGGGTGATGGAAAAATCTGGAGTGAAAACAAGGTCTTCAGAGCAGACAGTGCTACCTGTCGAAGTAGATCTCTTGCTGGGTGTAGGATCAAAAGTATGTCTAGAGGGGGGGGGGGTGATTAGACTACTTGACCAAATAAAAACCTAGCCTTTTCCCAATTTTAAGTCTTGGCAGATTTTAACAACTTGGCACAAGTCAAGCAATCAACCTACACATGCAAGTCTAAGAGTATAGCAGCGGAATGTAAAACATTTGCATATGAAGGTAAAGGGAGGAGTTTGGAGGGAGCAAACGCAATGTAGACACGGAGATTTTTGGCGTGGTTCTGATAGGTGGTGCTATCGTACATCCACGTTGATGGAGACTTCAACCCATGAAGGGTAACGGTTGTGCGAGTCCACGGAGGGCTCCACCCACGAAGGGTCCACGAAGAAGCAACCATGTCTATCCCACCATGGCCATCGCCCACGAAGGACTTGCCTCACTCGGGTAGATCTTCAAAATTAGGTGATCTCCTTGCCCTTACAAACTCCTTGGTTCAACTCCACAATCTTGACGGAGGCTCCTAGGTGACACCTAACCAATCTAGGAGACACCACTCTCCAAAAGGTAATAGATGGTGTGTTGATGATGAACTCCTTGCTCTTGTGCTTCAAATGATAGTCTCCCCAACACTCAACTCTCTCTCATGGATTTGGATTTGGTGGAAAGATGATTTGAGTGGAAAGCAGCTTGGGGAAGGCTAGAGATCAAGATTCATATGGTTGGAATGGAATATCTTGGTCTCAACACATGAGTAGGTGGTTCTCTCTCAGAAAATGTATACTGGAAGTGTAGGCATGTTCTGATGGCTCTCTCCACGAATGAAGAGGGGGTGGAGGGGTATATATAGCCTCCACACAAAATCTAACCGTTACACACAATTTACCAAACTCGGTGGGACCGAATCATAAAACTCGGTTAGACCGATTTAGTTCAAAATGTGAACGTTAGGATTTTCGGTGGGACCGACACGTCAACTCGGTGGGACCGATTTCGTTAGGGTTAGGGCATAACGTAATCTCGGTGAGACCGATCACATAAACTCGGTAGGACCGATTTCTGTAATAGGCAAACATAGAGTTGGTCAGGCAAACTCGGTGGGACCGATTCGCTCATTTCGGTGAGACCGAAATGTTACGAAAGGGAAACAGAGAGTTTGCATTGCGAACTCGGTGGGACCGATCGCTCATCTCGGTTAGACCGAAATGTTACAAAGGGAAATAGAGAGTTTGCAATCCCATCTCGGTGAGACCGGGATCCCTATCGGTGAGACCGAACTGACTAGGGTTTCTGGCAGTGGCTATGTCAAATGAACTCGGTGGCGCCGGATAGATCAAATCGGTGGGGCCGAGTTTGACTTTTGGTTTGGGACATATGTGGATATGAGAAAGTGGTTGAGGGCTTTTGGAGCATATCACTAAGCATTTTGAGCAAGCAAGCCATTAAGCAACACCTCATCCCCTTTTAATAGTATTGGCTTTTCCTATGGACTCAATGTGATCTTGGATCACTAAAATGAAAATGTAGAGTCTTGAGCTTTAGCCAATATGTGTCCTTAGCATTTTGAGGGGTCCACATTCCTAGTCCATGCCATGCCAATCATTGAACTTCCTAAAATAATCCTCTTGAAATAGCATTAGTTCAATGAGCTATATGTTGTTAGGAATTACCAAAACCACCCAGAGATAGTTGCACTTTCAATCTCCCCCTTTTTGGTAATTGATGACAACATATAGATCAAAGCTTCGACAAAGATAATAAGATTTAGAACATCGTCGCTTTGAGAAGTATGTGATAAGTAAGAGCTCCCCCTAAATTTGTGCATTATTTGAAATTTGCTTTTGAATGCAAATGCACAATCGATTAGGATCATGGGTTACTCTTCCATGTCACATACATCTTGGTGGAGCGCTCAAAATGATAGAAATTAAAAACATGCACTCATCACCAAGCAAAGTGAATGATCATATATGGGAAATAAAAGATAATATCATTCAAGCAGGCATTAAAGTATGATATGATCAAACACATGATCATAAGACATAAAGTATCAATCAAGCACACAAAAGTTTCAACCAAATAGCAAGAGAGACAAAAGAAGCAAGAACACTCTCTCTTGAAGCCTATGATCTATACATTTCTCCCCCTTTGGCAACAAGTTACCAAAAAGTTTGAAAATGCATAGTGTTATGCGTCTCTCTAGGCTTGATCTTTGGGAGGTGGTGTTGAGAGAACTCCAAGGACAAAAGCATCTATAGAAGTTGATGGAGCTGGTGGAGTTGCAACTGGAGGTGGCACTGAAGCTGTGGCTGCTGGTGCTGATTTAGTGATTCTAGTGTCAGGCACTGGCACTGCAGCAGATCTCTGACCTCTGGGCACTCTCTGAAAGGCATCTGTGGTAGCCTGCCCCTTCTTCTCCTCTGCTTCCTCCTGGAGCTGCTCAATAGTAGTCTGCATCTCAGTCACTTTCAGATCAAGATCATAGAATTTTGTCTCAATGATCCTCTCCAAGCTCTCCTGATTTTGAGTCAGGGTGGCCAAGCCCTTCTCAATCCTCAAAGTTGCTTGAATCAGATATGCAAGCTGATCTTGCTTGCTCTTCAGAAATACTTGAGATGCCTCTTCAACACTTGGCATC
This sequence comes from Thinopyrum elongatum, assembly GCA_011799875.1. Taxonomy (NCBI): domain Eukaryota; kingdom Viridiplantae; phylum Streptophyta; class Magnoliopsida; order Poales; family Poaceae; genus Thinopyrum; species Thinopyrum elongatum. The sequence continues at coordinate 168,464,861 of CM022298.1, forward strand.
TTTGCAGCTTTCTCAGCCTTTGCCTTTTCTCTCTTCTCTTGTGCTTGCACAGATGTGGGATCTTCTTCATCCATCACAACAGTATTATCCTCAAATTCTGGTCTTAGGGGTAGATGCTCCTTATCCAACAAATAGGTGCCTGTGCCCATCTTGGAGTTGATGAGCACCTGAATATGTAGAGCATACCCACAAGATCTCTTCTGATCTGCAGCAGTCCTCTTGATTGTTTCAACAAGCAGGCTCATAACTTTGAATTTCTGAGGCACATCAAATATCTGCAGCAAGTTGATTGAATGACCTCTGATCATCTTGTGATCTCTAGATTTGGGCAACAGAGTATGCCTCAATAAAGTGTTGATTGTAGCTAGACCAGACATCAAGTAATGAACAGATCCAAGTTTATGTGTATCCAAAGCTTTGTCAGGGATCTCTTTGTACATGTTGGCCATAGAGTTGTGGTCTTTCTTCTTCTCGGCATAAATGTCCAAGTCATCTTCATGCTCTTCAGGAGCATTTATCAGTTTTGCCCACTCATTAACAGTTGATTTGGAAGTTTCAAAAGTTGAGGCTCTGGCCTTAGACATGGGCACTCTCTTGGCAGGAGCTTTCTTGTGCAGACCAGGCTTGGTTGAAGCTATAGTGCCAAATTCTTTCTTGACAACTTTCTTCTTTGAGCTGACCTCTTCCTCAACATAATCTTCATCCTCAGAATCTGAGTTTCTCTTTCTCCTTGTCCTGGTGGCTGCCTTGGGTAAGTTGCTTGGGGTGCTTCTGCTGCCTTCATCATAACTGCTAGAGGGACTAGTGCCCTCACTCATGTTCACTTGCTCTTCTGATTTGTTCTGGCTATCACTCTGGTCAGACATACTGGCAAAGCAAACTGATAGCAGACCCTGTGAGTAGATATAGATGAGGTAGAGTGGATGAGCATCACAAAGTGCAGAGTTTTTGCAAAACAAATGAGTCAAAAACTTAGTTTTAGTTTTCCACAGAAAGCATTTCGGAGCTACCGATTTGTTAAACTCGGTGACACTGAAGCAACTTTTGGAGTCTAAACTAGTGAAATCGGTCAGACCGAGTCACAGTTCGGTGACTCTGATATTGCTAGGGTTTCACAGAGAGTCGAACTCGGTCACACCGATTTGCAATTTCGGTCAGACCGAAAAGTGCAAGTGCTATGGCCTAAGCCAAATCGGTGAGACCGATTTCCACAATTCGGCCGGTCCGAGATGAGTTCGGCGGAAACTTAACCCTAAATTTTCAGATCAAACCTAATCTAATGGAGGTTTTCTCTGGACAGATTGATCTCATACGTGGTATAGAACATGGCATTGCATTGTGCTAAGAATCGGAGTTAGGAATTAGCACAAAAGGTCGAACTCATACCCTAGTTCGGCGGTGAGTTCGCTACGGCGGCAACGGCGGGGTTGAAATCCGTTGACGGCGATGGAGACCGGTGGCGGGAGGTCACTGGCGATGAGGAGACGATCCGGAGACCCGAGGCGGCAGAGCAGGACACGCACGGGCTGAGGGGTTTTGAAGAAATTTCCAAAATCTCACCCGTCGGTATATATATCCTGACCCTGTCGGTGTGACCGAAAGGTTCTAAATGGTTGAACAACTCGGTGGCACCGAGATGCAGAATCGCAAGCGGTTACTGCAACTCGGTGTGACCGAAAGGTTCTAAATGGTTGCACTGAGATTGAAAGCCTAGATCAACTCAGTGAACTCGGTATGACCGAAGTGTATGAATCAGTCAGACCAAAATTCACAGAGAGGTTTTGGAAGTTTAAGTCTATGACGAATCGGGGACTCCGAGTGCTCCTCACACAGAGTGGTTCGGATCTGACTTGATCAAACTTTGTGATGAAGCATGAATAGAGTTTGAGACGAGAAAAGCATAGATAGCTAGAGGAAGTTCTTAGGCATTCTTGTCCATCCATTTGGCAAAAGAAAAAACCAAACAATCAAGGCAACAAATGGATGTCCTCGAATGAGTAAATATGCAATCAACATGCTCACACAATAAAGTGGCAAATGAAACATGTGGCAAAGCATGCACAAACACTCTAGCATCTATCAAGCAATTGGCGATGACTAGGTCATCTATATATGAGTATATTGACTTAGGAGTCAAATGAGAACATTTGATCATAGGTCATACTCATCGTTTAAGCACAAGTGGGGTTACCACTTTTACATAAAGCATTGTTGTGTTCACACCATTAGAGTTGCTTTAGCTCAATTGTTAGAGTAAAGCTCCCCAACTAACCTTGGGTTTTGTCGATGATGACTTCATGTAGATGTTGAAGATGTGGATGCTCAATGTTGATGTAGATCATTTGGAGCAATCCTTTGGAGTGAGTTGCACTTTCAATACCTACACGGGTTAGTCCCACAAGGAACAAACAAGGATATCCATAGACATAGAGTGATGTTCACACAAGATGATGTCCATGAAAGCATTGGGTTACCTTGTCCCTTGTCTTACCAACAAGAGGGTTTGTGACTCCTTGAACTAGTGCAAGATATGAAAGTTGTTTGCACTTGTCCTTGCCAAAATGATATGAGTCAAGTATGTTGGCGGAGTCACCCTCAAGAACTCTCTAGTTCTTCTTCTTCGGGATCCACATCATCTTGATGGGAATCCTTGGAGTTGTAGTCGTACTTGACGAAGTAGAACTTGATGTAGTCTTGGGAACCCACTTGACCAAGGCCTTAGGAGCTTCTTCAAATGCATCAATCTCCTCTTGAAGTTTGTCCTTGCCTTTTTGCTTGTGGTCTTGTGGTGGAAGATCATCTTGAGCTTGTGTCCCTTGGAAAGAAGTAGGATCATACTTCTCTTGTTGAGGAACAAACTTCGTCTTGGGGTATTGATCTTCTTCCCACTCAACTCCATTGGCATTGAACTTTCGTTCAAAACCAACACCTTGATTCTTCCGGTGCCTTCCTTGCTTGCGTACAATTTCCTCAAATTGCTTACTCCCGGCAAGGCTTTTGTAAACACCTTTCTCTATAATTCCCTTCAATAAGCTGTTTTCTTGCTCAAGTGTAACTTGGCTAAGAGAATCATTAGTGGAATCAAGAGAACTACTAGAAGCAACAACATTGGATTTAACATGATTATTGTTACTACTAGAAGAAGAATCTTTCTTACTCTTGTTGCTAGATTTTACTTGTGGCATGTAAGTAGACAAGAGTAAACGCTTGGCAATGTAAGAAGAACTTTCCTTACGAAGATCATCATTGATTGCCTTTAAGAACCCATGCTCTTGCTCAAGGTTGAGCTTTTCAAAGCATAGCTTCTCATGAGTCTTTAAAAGTTCTCGATGATCTTCTAAGATAGTTTCATGAGCTAACTTAAGGGTGTTTAGTTCTTTAGTTAGACGCTCAATCTCCTTCTTAACATCATCATTTGTTTTATCTTGATTAGCATGATTAATAGCAAGTTCATCATAGTTTTCATCACTAGAGTTGTCAACAAGTAAATCATCATCACCTAGCAAATCATCTTCATCACTATTGAAATCAACATACTCGGGGTGTGATACCTTTGGGCCTTTAGCCATGAAGCATCTTCCAATTCCTTCATTTGGTGAGTCAAATATGTCGTAGGAGTTGGTTGACACAAGTGCTAGACCGGCAACACCTTCATCTTGAGTATATTCGGAGTCGGAGTGATAACTTCTCTCGGAGTGGTGGTCGGAGTCGGAGCCGGATACCCATTCACCAACATGAGCTTGATGTCTTTGTTTTGTGTAGCTCTTTGATGATTTGTCCTTCCTTTCCGAATCCTTGCTTCTGCGAGAGGTTCTTCGTTCATAGCGATCATCTCTACTCCTTCTCTCCCTTGGAGGTGATTCTTCTCTTCTACTTCTTCTTTTGGGTGAATCTTCTCTTCTTTTGTAGGGGGCCGTACACTCATTGGAGTAGTGTCCGGGCCTTCCACAATTGTAGCAATTACGCTCACGGCTTGAAGATCTTTTGTCATTATAGGACCTTGACTTGGAACTTCTTTCCTTGCTTCTGCTCTTGTAGAACTTGTTGAAGTTCTTCACCATTAGGCTCAATTCCTCATTGAAGGTTTGTTTCTCACTTGATGATGTAGGAGTATCACATGAGGCTTTGTAAGCACCACTTGACTTGTTGTGAAGCTCTTCCTTATCCTTGAGTGACATCTCATGAGCAACAATTCTTCCAATGACTTCCGTTGGCTTGAGATCTTTGTAATTGGGCATCATTTGGATCAATGTGCACACGGTATCATATTTTCCATCTAAGGCTCTTAGGATCTTCTTGATGATGAATCTATCGGTCATCTCTTCACTTCCTAAGCCGGTAATCTCATTTGTGATGAGAGCAAGCCTAGAGTACATTTCAGCGACACCTTCACCATCCTTCATTTTGAACTTGTCAAGTTAACTTTGAAGCACATCCAATTTGGATTCCTTGACGGAGTCGGTACCCTCGTGCATATCAATCAAAGTATCCCAAATTTCCTTTGCATTCTCAAGACGGCTGATTTTGTTGAATTCTTCGGGGCACAATCCGTTGAAGAGGATATCGCAAGCTTGAGCATTGTATTGCAACATCTTCAACTCTTCTGCGGTAGCTTCACGGTTTGGTTCTCTCTCATCAAAGAATTCACCTTGCAAACCAATACACACAATAGCCCAAACGGCGGGGTTATGTCCAAGAATATGCATTTTCATCTTATGCTTCCAACTAGCAAAATTAGTACCATCAAAGTAAGGACATCTACGGTGGTAATTTCCCTCGCTAGACACCATACTCTCCTAGGTTGTGAAACCAAGGCTATGATCACCAAAAGCTATGGAGACCAAAGCTCTGATACCACTTGTAGGATCGAAAGTATGTCTAGAGAGGGGTGATTAGACTACTTGACCAAATAAAAACCTAGCCTTTTCCCAATTTTAAGTCTTGGCAGATTTTAGCAACTTGGCACAAGTCAAGCAATCAACCTACATATGCAAGTCTAAGAGTATAGCAGCGGAATGTAAAACATTTGCATATGAAGGTAAATGGAGGAGTTTGGAGGGAGCAAACGCAATGTAGACACGGAGATTTTTGGCGTGGTTCCGATAGGTGGTGCTATCGTACATCCACGTTGATGGAGACTTCAACCCACGAAGGGTAACGGTTGCGCGAGTCCACGGAGGGCTCCACCCACGAAGGGTCCACGAAGAAGCAACCTTGTCTATCCCACCATGGCCATCGCCCACGAAGGACTTGCCTCACTCGGGTAGATCTTCACAAATTAGGCGATCTCCTTGCCCTTACAAACTCCTTGGTTCAACTCCACAATCTTGACGGAGGCTCCCAGGTGACACCTAACCAATCTAGGAGACACCACTCTCCAAAAGGTAATAGATGGTGTGTTGATGATGAACTCCTTGCTCTTGTGCTTCAAATGATAGTCTCCCCAACACTCAACTCTCTCTCACGGATTTGGATTTGGTGGAAAGATGATTTGAGTGGAAAGCAGCTTGGGGAAGGCTAGAGATCAAGATTCATATGGTTGGAATGGAATATCTTGGTCTCAACACATGAGTAGGTGGTTCTCTCTCAGAAAATGTATACTGGAAGTGTAGGCACGTTCTGATGGCTCTCTCCACGAATGAAGAGGGGGTGGAGGGGTATATATAGCCTCCACACAAAATCTAACCATTACACACAATTTACCAAACTCGGTGGGACCGAATCATAAAACTCGGTCAGACCGATTTAGTTCAAAATGTGAACGTTAGGATTTTCGGTGGGACCGACACGTCAACTCGGTGGGACCGATTTCGTTAGGGTTAGGGCATAACGTAATCTCGGTGAGACCGATCACATAAACTCGGTAGGACCGATTTCTGTAATAGGCAAACAGAGAGTTGGTCAGGCAAACTCGGTGGGACCGATTCGCTCATTTCGGTGAGACCGAAATGTTATGAAAGGGAAACAGAGAGTTTGCATTGCGAACTCGGTGGGACCGATCGCTCATCTCGGTTAGACCGAAATGTTACGAAGGGAAACAGAGAGTTTGCAATCCCATCTCGGTGAGATCGAGATCCCTATCGGTGAGACCGAACTGACTAGAGTTTCTGGCAGTGGCTATGTCAAATGAACTCGGTGGCGCCGGATAGATCAAATCGGTGGGGCCGAGTTTGACTTTTGGTTTGGGACATATGTGGATATGAGAAAGTGGTTGAGGGCTTTTGGAGCATATCACTAAGCATTTTGAGCAAGCAAGCCATTAAGCAACACCTCATCCCCTTTTAATAATATTGGCTTTTCCTATGGACTCAATGTGATCTTGGATCACTAAAATGAAAATGTAGAGTCTTGAGCTTTAGCCAATATGTGTCCTTAGCATTTTGAGGGGTCCACATTCCTAGTCCGTGCCATGCCAATCATTGAACTTCCTGAAATAATCCTCTTGAAATAGCATTAGTTCAATGAGCTATATGTTTTTAGGAATTACCAAAACCACCCAGGGATAGTTGCACTTTCACTGGGTCTCGACATCTCCTCAGAGATGGATTCAGAGACAAATGACCAGTCCTATTCCCCCACCGAGGTGTATGCTCTAACTTGGCACGGTTATACTGCTCATATCATGCATATGGTGTCTTGCATTGCATAGTTTAGACATCATATACACAATATTCAACACCATGTTCTTAGTTCAGACATCATATATGCGAATGCCCTCTGCTTAGCATATAAATCACATATGTGAATTAAATCATGCGATCCTGATTACTTAGATAACATGTATGTGAATTATGTCATGCGAACCTGTTTACTAAAGACATCATATAATTATCTCATGTCATCCTGTTTAGTTAGTCATCATATCTTTGAATTATGTCATGCTATGCTATCCAGTTTAGATAGACATCATATATGTGAAATTATGTCATGCTATCCTTTTTAGTTAAACAATATACATGTCAACTATTTCATGCCCTCTTTTTTCCACACTATCTATTGCATCTGTCTCTCATACAATGTCTGTACATTCAACTATGTTTCCTGTTTATCAGCCATTTGAATTGGAGCGGGTGATGGCAGTATCTAGCGGAGTAAAAATACGGTCTTCAAATAAAACAGTGCTACCTCTTGGTGGAGATAGCACCCCGGTTGTACATGCACGAGAACCAGCCCTACCACACATAACCCAGACTCTCGCAGATTGTACCCCTACTGCGATGGACAGAGAACCAGCTTCACCCAATATAACCCCAACCCCAGCATATAGTAACCAAGTTCCTGTTGACACAGCACCATCTCCACCACAGAGCTCCCAAACAAGAGCAGTTAGTAAGGCAGCTCCAGTGCCCAAAGCGCCAGTACTACCATGGCGAACCCCAACTCCACAAGTTAGTACACCTATTCCTGTGGAGGAAGCACAACCAGCCATTCGTAGTTTAGCATCTATCACATTTGATGTTGTTAAATCCTATGTGCGTATCTTCTCATCATGGAAATATTATACTGAAGATGAAGAAAAATGCCGGTTGCAGGTGTTTGTCCAGGAGTTATGTGTAAGTAATGTTATTCATGGTAATTACTTTGCTTTGTCCCATACATTCTACCTCCATGATGGTTATAATATAGCAAATTTTTTCATTTTTCTCTATAGAGAAGGACCGATTTGGAAACTCAGGATGAGGTAACATGTGCTAATACCTCTGCTATCTTCAAGAATGCTTGGTGGCAGTATCGGAATTACCTGAAGAAAACGTACTTCACTGGCAAAGAAACTCATCAAATTCCCATACGTTCTCCTGAGACACATTTACTGGACGATGACTGGGAACGCCTTGTTCTGTACTGGTCCCGAACCAAGAATGTGGTAAGGTCTATGAGCTCATTTTTTATTTTTAAGTACTATATGCCTGCGTCTTACTGTACTCTGTTCATGTAGAACAAGTGCTTGAACCTGAAGAACAACTGTTCTCATTTAAGATTTCATTGATATCGTGCATACTGCTTTGCTCTTGTATCACTGTATTTACTCATACAAACTTATTTTAAAATTGAAGGATCCAATCGAAACTCGAATGGCACAACAGGTATGTTTACGCATGTTTCTTTAACAGGTTTTCTCTTATAAATAGCTCTGTTGATTTCAATTTCAATTGTGTATACAGTTGACTTCTCATATCATGCACATTACTAGCATCACAATAGAGCCAATAGTGTTGTTGTACATGTAGACCCGTGGTACCCATCTGAAATCTTGTTGTGCCGTGTAGTTTCCCACGCTTTGTATTGTTTCAGTGCTGCTTTGTCTTGAACTGATATGATTTGAACCGTGTCTCTATTTTGATTTGGCAAGACAATGCAGTGACCATAGGACATAGATATATGTTTGTTTGATGTTTTATTATGTACTACTTGGCAATAGAAGACTTGGTAGTTTAATCCTGTCCACCTTACTAATGAACTGGTTCACCGAAATGAGTTTCATATACTAATACATGCTAATCCTGTTATGTGTCTGCTTGTTTCTTCTTTTAGAATGCTGACAGAGTATTGGGGAAGAGTGCCTTATTAAGCAATGGTAAAGGAAGTAATGCAGATAAGGTTCAGGATAGTGAGACATCCTTGTTGGTCTCCAACAAAGCTGATAAAACAGCTAAGGAAAACTATCTTGAAGACAGTGAGACAACCCCAAAGTCCTGTCTTGGTGTAGTATTTGAGTTACTGGCCACTACCGCTGGCCCAAGCTATTCAAACTCACTGTCTGAATCAGTTCGGTTTCTTGAGTCTCAACTACAAGCTGAAAGACATCGATCAGCTGTGCTGTGACAAGAAGCCGAAGGACTGCGGAAGTCCCTGGAGCATTCAGATGCATACTTTCTGGTGCAACAGCAAGCGTTGGAGGATTTTAGCACCAAACAGGAGAAAGCTAATAAGCTTGCTAAGCTTATTGCCAGCATGGTGGATACCCAGGATAACGTTTCTTGAGCTCTTCTGAAGTTGTTTCAGTTATGGACTTGTTTTGCTGCCGCGTTTATTTGCATTGGTGGCCAATTTAGACGGCCAGTGTATGTAATATGCTGCTTTGTTCCCTATATTTGCACTGGTGGCGAACTTTGATGCCCAGTGGATGTAATATGTGTAATAGCCTAGCGTTAGATGCTTGCTTATTTATTTCCTTATTGTCTTGTTTAGTTGTTTGCTTGTAGTCACTGCAGTTCTTTTTCCGCGTTTTTCTAGTGGCCACAATAACCTATTTTTATAAATGGGCCACAATAACCATGGCAACACACGGACTGTTGTAACCATGGGCCTCCTACGGGCCGTAGGACCCATGGGCCTCCTACGGGCCGTAGGATCCATGGGCCTTCTACGGGCCATCTAATCAATGGGCCTTCTACGGGCCGTATAATCGTTTCGCCAATCATGGGCCGTACTATTTGTGGACCAATAACGGTCCGCAAAATGGGCCGTAAACGGGCTAGAGTGGAAATCGTCTATTTTATGGCCCGACCATAACGGGCCGTTAATTGGCCGTATTTGATGACGCTATGAAAACAGCCCAACGGGTTAACGGGCCGACTGTAACCACGGGCTGAATTTGGCCCACAAGCGGAACAGGCCAGTAACGGACCGTAAGTAACCGAATTCTTGAAATGAGCCCAAAAATAAATGGGCCCTTAGAAGGTCGAAAGTTAACACGGGCTGGAAACAGCCGACGGAATAATGGGTCGTTAATGGGTATAAAGCGATACACTGTTCATTATGGGCCAGTTTCACCTCGGGCCTTTAATGTGCCCAGAGTTACAAAGGGCCTCGTATGGGCCGAAAGTCGTCATGGGCCATAAATGGGCCGAAAGTTACAACGGGCTGGAATCATACTGGACGGCCCAGATGACGCTACTGTGCCTAATTCGGATAGGCCATAACGGGCCTGAGTTAGCGGGTTGTAAATGGGCTATATGCGAACAGGCCGTTAACACGCTTTCCGTGGGCCGGCCCGCTACCTTTTGATCAAGTCAAACGGGCCGGCCTTTTCATCGGAATGGGCCTCTGTTGGGCCGTGCTACGTGTCGACGTATCATAGGCGTCTCCGGTCCAATGAGTGGATGACATCTGTCCCAACGGTGAGCCGACACGTGGTTCTTCTGGCCGTTGAGAATTTTACACGTGAAAAATCCCCATTGGTCCGGGCTGTTAACGGGTTATCGGATTCAAACCGGAACCCGATAGCTTAACGGCGACCCGTTACGGTGGATGTCACGTGTCGGTTACCCTTAACGAAAGCACTTCCATGACGCGCCATTTATCGTCATGGAAGTGGACACTTCCGTGATGATAATTTCGGTATTGTCATGAAACACTTCTACGACAGCACAGGTATGACTATCTTGATTCTGTCATAAAATCGTCATGGATGTACATGCATGACAGAAAACGTGACCTACTGTGACAAACACGTATCATCACGGAAGTGTATTTTTTTGTAGTGTTTCATCCCGTCCGGGCCTGGTTGGGCTGTATGCAGCCTACCAAACGCGTCCTAGGGTCACACACAAGTTTGACTATCGTTTCTAGCATCACGGTGTGCCCGACCCAACTGCAGACACTTGCTATCGACGACCACACAGGGGCCTAGGGATCCGATTCTACAACACCGGAGAACTACACATGTGGCCATCCAATCACCAGGGTCACACACAAGTTTGGATATCATGCTCGGTATCGCGACATGCCAGGCCCACTTGCACGGCATGTAGTGTCCCTCCTCTCCGACGCCCTCCTCTCCCTATCGGTCCGGCCGACGCGCGGCCTAGCTGTGGCCATGGTGGCGGCGAGGCTTCCCACGTGAGTGTGGTGTCCCCTCCCCAACGAGATCCGATCTCGTGCGCGTCTCCTTCCGGTGGCCTCTCCCCTGGCCGGTCCGACCGGCGCTACGGCTTGGCCATGGCGTTGGAAGGCATCCTCTGCAGCCCCCTCTCTCCCCGTGGGCGTAGCCCAGCTTGCTGGGAGGTGGAAGGGGGGGGGGCTGTGGCCGGCCGTGGGTCTGCCTCGTGCAGGAGGCCCTTGTCTCTGGCGGCATCCACCTCCTTCATGCTACGGTGGCGGCTCCTGCGTGGTGATTGTTGGGGCAACGGTGGTTGATTCCCATGCGGTGACAACCTTTCGCGGCGCGCCGACCTGGTGTTGTGGTGGTCGTGTGGCGCCTCGCAGTGGGTCATTGCTGGCGCTGTCCCAGCCCTGGCGGCCCTGCGTTCTCCAGTGTTTGTGGCTTGCTGGTGTCCTCTGCCGATGTAGCACCGACCCGACGATCCTGTAGCTGCGTCCCTTTTGGCTCAGTCGGCTCGTCGACGTCCCGACGGCTACAGTATCGATAGCTTGGATCTGCGCTCTTTCCAGTCCTTGCTTGCCGGCGTCGCTTGTCGCCGTTGCTTTCCCTGTGTTGGTTCTCTTTGCCTCACCGCACCACCGACGCTGTGCCTCCGCGCCTCGCCTTGTGGCAGATCCGTTACCGTGTGTCCGGTGGCAGTGGCGAAGCCAGCCGAAATAATCTGTGGGGTCATTGGTATTTTTTTGATAATTTTCTTCATAGTCTCTACTTCTCTACTATCTCTACTACTATTAAACAAGCAAACATATTCATTGCTAAGTGCACCCAGACTAAGCTACACACAACAACACGAAACAATTACAGCCGCACGATTAGAATCATTAATTTGATCTAATCGTTAATAATTCACTAACCCTCCGCTAAGGATGCGTTTAGCAATTTTCTCGGCGGACGAAAACTCTGCCCACGCCCGCACAAGTCGTGCATCAGAAAAACAACATCCCCATGCAGATGAAGAAAAACAACTTCCCGCAACCGCCTGACCCTCCGCCGCCGCTCGCCTTGCCTCTGTTTCCGCCGTTGCCGCCGCTCCTCGCCTCTCTTTACGGGACCGCCGCCGCTCCTCCCCTCCGCCCCAAGCTTGCCGTCGCGACCCACCTCTAGCCGCCGGGCTCTTCTTTCGCGCGGATCTCCGCCCGCCGCTCCTTCGCTCGGCCACCGGCCACCTCTAGCCGTCGGGCTCTCCTGACGCGCGGGTATCCGCCGGCCACCCCTTCGCTCGGCAGCCGACCCACGCGCGTCCAGGCTACAGGCGCCCGCCTCCTCTGCGCCAAGCCTTCGGATTTCTCGCTGACGAGGCCGACACCCGTCTGCCGCCCTCGACTCCGCGGGTTGAGACGCTGCCATCTTTCCCGTGAGCAATCTTCGTTTCCCTTCCCCTGCAAAATACTATTCTTGCACCGTGTGCGTAGCGCCCCAATCTCCATTAATCTTTTTTTATTAGTAATGGTGTTTTCCCATTGATTGGGTTAGTTGGATTTTACCAATTCCTGTACCATGTGATTCTGTACGACGTTGCGCTTGCACGTACTTTTTTCCCTGCGTCAATGTGAGCTGATTGAGCTCTCCATTAGCGGATGGAAACGCTTGTGCAGCGAGTGAGCAATCACCCAGCAACGCCGCCGCTTCCCTCACCTCCTCCTCTACTACATCATAGTTGCTTGTTGCGGTTTTTGTCCGCTTTGACACCATCAATGGAGGACGAGACTCCGATCTATTCGTACCCAACAAATTACAAATCATGTAGTAGTTTGCAACGATTGGTAGAAATCCCCTTCTACATAGCACTTGGATTCATTTTGTATTCCTCATTCTATTAGATATGTCGTTCCATGATCTTGTGTCTTCTGGTGCTCCTGTGCTCCTGATTCTCCAATCTACATTGGCTTGATACAGCATAGGGATTCAGGACAAGGTCAAAAGAGATTGGTGCCAGGCTTTCCTCCACTGCCCACTTTCCCTGATTGCTAAATTTATTTTATGCTTCTGTCGACATTACAACAGTCAACAAAGCAGGGAACCAATCCAGCTTCAAGCATCCAGGTGCTTTTGTTTCAGGATCATGCTATAATTAATAAATTGTTTGTGTGCTAAGGTGTCATCTAGCTAGGAAATATTTATCGAGGAATGACTCCATCTGCCACACTTCTAGACAATATCACCTGGTATGATTCCGGTGTTGAGTCTCCTCACGGAAGCTGTCACCAACACAACTTGAAGCCTTAAACTGCAGCCGCTCCTTGGGTAATGATAAGCAACTGCTACTCAAATCTCACTCATATTGTGCCAACAGTAATTTTTGTTTATCCTACAGATAAAGAAGCACCAAAAAGGCAAAGGGAAAATGCCCGGTATGAGCAAAATAAAGAAGGGATGTTAGAAAGCTACAGCTGCATTTATTTTTCAGTTGCAGCTTAGCTAATGTTTCATCTGGTTTATTGCGCCAAACTTTTGTCTCAGGTTCTATATCACATGGATTGCACTCAGTTCCAGTTTATACCTACATATGATGTTTTTGATTATTGCATTTACCCTTCTATATCACAAGCTTGATGCCGCCAAGGCATCTTCCTACTCTTCTTAGAACTTCCACCAATAAGCTCCACGCGCTCCTGCACCTTCTTATGAGTCAGGTTCAAACTATGTGGTTTCCTGCTTTTACTACATCTTCGGTGCAGCCTATGATGTGCGCGCGTAGTTCATAATTTGCATTGGGATGAGCTAATCAAAACCCGCTTCACTTTAGCCTATCTTGATTTATATTTCTTGCTCACCTGTCATGTTCCCTGCTTAAGTTTCCAGGGAACACCAAGCTGCATTTTGTATTCACTTGACCAGTTCATAATTTATTCATTATCTCATTTTTATCCAGTTCTTTATTTTGGTATTCAGATCCAATTTGAACTTATTTGTCTGGTTTATTCTTGTTCCTTTCAGCCTTCAATCTTGAAACAAATTGAGGTTCAAAGAAGGATTCACATTCTGATTAACCTGTTTGGTTACTAGGTTTGGTTGGTGATGTTGTTTATCTTTTAATACATGATGCATGATCCTCTTCTATAGAGCTCATTTGATGGGGAAACTTTTTATAAGTTGCACGAAATGGTTTCTCTTTATTGTTTATTCCAAACGTATCATCACCAGCAAATCTAACTTCCCATTTCTGCTCAAGAGTTACATGCGAGGCAAGCAAATAGTGCGACGCAATGCTTCGCTTTGTAATGTGTCATGTACTATTTCTATACATGGGAAATTCTTGAATTATTTATAGCATTAGTCTAGACGTGCGTTGCACGTGCACGCTTACTAGTGTACAGTAAATGTACAATGATTTTAGTCTATTTTCTCTAAAAGCTGTGGGGTCAATTGACCCCGTAGATTACATGTAGAATCGCCACTGTCCGGTGGCACCAGGTGCCACCTTCCAGCGACCAACCCCCTCTAGTTCCGGTGACTCCCTCCAGCCAACAACGGCTTCCCCATCTCAATTCCTGGATCCGGCGGCTATGGGATTGCTTAGAATCAGGCCAACGAGAAATCTTTGCTCGGATTGCCGGTGCTGGCAGCGGCGACGCTTGCGGGCGTCGTTTTCTTTCTTGGAGGCGCTGCCATGGCCTTCGTCTGCGCCCCTCTTCGAGCTCAGTGGAGACCCTAGGTCCGGTTCTCCGGACCGGATGGCGGCGGCGTTTTCCTTCTTGAAGACGTCATCTTGCTCGCTCGCGGTGTCCCCGGTGTTGGTTTTTGGTGATGTTGGTCGTCTTGTTTGTTCGGTCCGCCTCTCTTGTCCGGGGCTTATTGGGTCTAGCTGTGTAGTTTCCTCTGGTTGGGCCGAGCATCCCTTGTCCTTTGCTCCGGGTGTCATGTTCACGCCTCTTTGCGTTCAAGTCATACGATGTACCCTTATCTGCACTCTTTTCTTATTCCTTCTATCAATGAAAAGATACACAAGCTTTGCATATTTGCGAAAAAAAAAACTGCTCGGGGTTGGTGACCAACAGGTGATTGCCTACAGGAGGAAGCGGGAGAAGCAAGTACTTAGACTAAAAAAACAAGTACGTATTACAGTGGTTGAATCATGCTATGAGTGCTAACGTGTCATACTCATAACCACAAAACATCAGTATCATCATCGGGGCATTACAACCATCAAACAGGGTACCGGAAACAAACAATTGGCAAAATCCATGTGCTATTACAGCACACATTACAGCCCAAGTCGCACTAGATATTGTGACAAATTAAGAAGTCAAGCACAATGCACATAATACTATTACAGGTCTAGAGAATGGATAAAATCCATGTGGCAAAATAACAAGTCGCACTAGATATTGTGACAAATTAACAAGTCAAACAAACAAGTGGCAAAATCCTTGTGCCATTACAGCACACAGTACACCATTTTTAATGTTACAAGTCAACTCAAACAGGTTCACAAACTAAGATATGATGGCATCTACACGTACAGTGATAGTCAACTTCATTCAGATTCAGAATCAGATTCGGATATACAGTCATAAGGCAGATAGCGGGGGACTCTTGATAAAGCTTCACGCTCGACCTTTTCCAGAACGTCAGGATCATACCAATGTGGGCTTGGTACAAACCAGCTGTGATTCAGTAATTTGCCCACAATGTAATGTGATCCACAAATTAATGCTAAATATTTGAGTTGATATTAATGAGATGTATCAGGATACCTATTACAGGAAACACTGTTATCTCCTTCCTTGGTCCAGTCAGGCTTATCGGATGGATTACCATAATCACCACCTTCAGCAACAGGCCTATGACAGACAACAAAGAATATATCGAATTGAGGTTTACGCATATGACTGAACCTGCATGCTTCAGTAAGACAAGACTATAAGACACGTAAACTGAAGCCTAAATACAACACACGACAAACACTTGAATACCCAAAATGAAATCTAGACCATACCCTTTTGTCTCAAAATATTCCAGGAGAGGGAGAATCTCCCACCATGACAGGTACGGTGTGTGACCTACGTACTTGTCGTAGAAGTTCATGCCAACAAATTTCCCATCAAGATCAACAAGGGGACCTCCAATCCCAGCCTAACCAGGAGACATGGAGAAAAAATTGTCGTCATTGCTAACGCCAAACATATATGGTAGCTTAACTCATAGTATATCTGATGGAACTATTTAGTTCAACCGTGTAGAAGTAGGTAAGAAAAATAACAGCCATACCTTGGTGATTTTGCAAGTAGAGTATCCAAGATATTTGCAATCAAACTGGACATTCGGCCTACCATACTTTTGCCCTCTTGCAGCCAACAGTCTGCCGGAACTGAAGCAGCACCCGACAGCTAGTACTCTACCAGAATCAGGCCACCGATGTTCAACTTTCACTGCTGGTTGGCCAGCACAAAAATCGTTAACGCTGACCAGAGCGACATTGTAATGTAAACTAACATGTTGTAATTTCCCTTCCGCGCGTTCTTTGTTTGGAAGCAACACTTCAATCTGCAAATGGCACAGTTATCGCTTAAACAGCACGCTAAAATAACAGGGGTCACTGAATAATTAGAAGCACCAACCCTCAAGTTTTTAACAATCTTCTGATCTTTATAACCAGGTTCTCTAAGCAAGCTTGCTGAAGTCAAGATTGTTGTAAACCCCTTCCATTCAATAACCTCTGGACTGCGCCCAAGTCCCCGGCGCCGTCGTGTTCTTCGCACCACTACGACCTCCGCCCGTCGAAGCTTGCGTGCGTGCGTTGTGTTTCCGGCCGGCGGCAGAATCGCTGTGTACGTGCGTGTGAGCCAATGAAGGCCAAGATCAATCTGTGTATGTGTGCATCTTGCCGGTACTAGCTGCGTATAGGTTCGATCTGGAGCGGAAGTCAGCTTGCTAGCTGTGTACGCCGGAAGTACTCGGCGGCTGGGCCAACAGAAATCGAGTTTTTCAATGTAACAGTTCGGTTTGGTTTTGGACAACGTTGGAGAGATATGATTAGCATCCTGCTAGCGACGGCTTCCTCTCGAGTTATGCTCAATGGATCCCCTGGAGTTCCTTTTCTGCACAGGAGGGGATTGAGGCAGGGGGATCCTCTCTCCCCCATGTTATTCATTCTAGCCATGGACCCCCTGCAGCGGCTGTTTCAGAAGGCAACCGAGGCGAACATTCTGTCCCCTATTCCCTTACGGGCTGCCCGTCTACGGACGAGTTTCTATGCGGATGATGCGGCACTTTTTGTGAATCCTTGCTGTTCTGAGATTGCAGCAATGAAGAGGATCCTCTCGAGCTTTGGAGAGATTTCTGGACTAAGGATAAATGAGGCAAAATGTGTTCTGTACCCAATCCAATGCAACGAACTGAATATCCCTGAGTTGCTCCAACACTTCGGTGGACCGTGTGGCTCGTTTCCTTGCTCTTATTTGGGACTTCCCCTCTCCACTCGCAAGCTTCGGCGGATCGAGATGCAACCACTGTTGGATAAGGGGGCGGCCAGGCTAAAGGCGTGAAAAGGAAAGCTCCTGCAGCGCACCGGAAGGCTAGCACTGATCAACTCGGTGTTGACCAGCACGGTGACCTATTTTCTAACGATCTTTGCTCCTTACAAGTGGTTCGTCAAGAAGCTTGACAAAATGAGAAGAAACTTCCTGTGGAACGCGGACGAAGAGGCTCATGGGGGCAAGTGTTTGGTTAATTGGAAACGTATCTGTGCACCTAAAGCGGTTGGAGGGCTTGGCATCAAAGACCTCTCGGCCTTCAGCACTGCCCTGCGGCTGCGGTGGCCCTGGTTTGAGTGGGACACCATGGATAGACCGTGGAAGGGGACACCGACGCCTTGCGAAGCTACGGACCGCCAGCTCTTCCAGTCCTGTGCCAAAATTTCTGTTGGCAATGGGGTCAGGACTGTTTTCTGGTCTGATCGTTGGATGGATGGGGTGGCACCAATGGATTTGGCTCCTGGTCTCTTCAACCTTGCAAGACACAGGCAAATTTCAGTTGCGGATGCTATCCGTGAGGGGGGTTGGATGAAGGGTTTACAGCGCATGTCCACGGCTGATCTGCTGCATTCCTTTGTCACTCTTTGGCATAAAGTTCAACAATTCCATGTGAATGAGGAAGATGACAATATTACATGGACTCTCACAGCAAATGGGGATTATTCTGCCAAGTCGGCCTATGAACAACAATTCATTGCTCGTATTCCAATGCCGCGTCTGTTCAGAGTATGGAAGACTAAAGGTGAATCAAAAGTTAAATTCTTCATCTGGACCCTAATCCAGAATAGACTTTGGACGGCCGATCGGTTGCAACGTAGAGGTTGGGAGCATCAGGCTTCTTGCTGTGCCTGTGACCAGGTCCTTGAATCAGCCAGCCACCTCATTTTGGGCTGTCCATTTGCTAAGGAGGTCTGGCACTTGATGGCCAATCAGTTCAAAGATGCAGCTGCGGCTGCCTTACAAGCTACTTCATTGAACATTTGGTGGGACAAGACGTTCAAGCTGAAGAGAAAAGGAACTCCGGTGGATGAGTGTACGGTGGCGATCTATGTGGCCTGGAACCTCTGGAACGAGCGCAACAGACGTATTTTTAAGCAGGAACGGCGCACTGCTGCGGGCGTGTGCTCTCTGATTAGAGAAGAGTTAGGCCTCCTGAAGGAGGCTTGTGAGTAGTCCTTTTTGTTGTTTCGCCAGGATGCGTTTGACATCTCTGGCTTAGTGTTTGCTTTGCTGTTTTGGTAGTCTTCCCGGCTGTTTGTTCAGTCCGTTGTACAGTTTGTTCCCTCTCTTAATTGAAAAGGCAGAGCACCTGCCATTCCGGTCAAAAAAAAATGTAACAGTTCGGTGGGCACATGGGTAGTATGGTCAGTACTGAAATACACATTGAAATACAAGTCTTTATCGATCCGTTATTCTATTAAGTCAAGATAATGGCATATGTAGAGGTATGAGAAAGTTGTAGTGGCATATTTCCAACTTTGGTTTTTGTAATGGCATTTTTCCAACTTGCGAAAGTTACAGTGGCATGAATCCAATTAACCCTTCAATAAAAAGACCCGTGCATGCAAAAAACCTTTTCTCTCCTGCATGTCATAGTTTTCATCATCAGTTACGATCCAATACAAATATGAAACAGTAGTAAACATCACAGTACTGTAGACTCACCACAGAATGAAGCGAGTGCTACAATATTTCACTTTAATATGTCACAAGTTGTTTCACTTAGTTCACTCCAAACACCTTCACCACATTCATCGCCGAAAGGCTCTTCAAAAGTGTTAACCAAGATCATGCCATCTGGTTGAAGATACAAGGTCAACAGTTTGTTAGTTGTACAGAAGAATTGTAGAAGAGCGCAACGCATAACTTGTCACAATATTTACAGGCCACTCACCATTTAAAGGCTTGGGATAACCCAAGGATTCTAGATCCCCAAACTGATCCTTGTCAAGACCATCTCTGTGGATGAATGTCAACATGAGTACTAAGCCAAAAGTACAATGGATCGAACCAGCGTTTAATTAGTATGTAACATCTACATGAATATAATTGTAGGAAAAGAGAAACATAGAGACAAGAGAGCCTAAAGAAGTTCAAGTATTTCAAGAAAACAACAGATTGAGCAAATATAATAAAACCGACAGTGAGGAGACATCATAATCCATTCTAGTGTGCACATTAGATCTGGACAAAAATATCCTTCTTTACTTAAACTAGATAAATACATTGGCTTTAACATTGAAACAAGAAATATGACTAAACAAGATAAATACTAGTACCGCAAATATCTTGGTACAGGAACATTAAACATTGAAACTCTACGAAAGAAATTCGAAATGTATGACATACCTGACTGCTGCCTTTGAAGAATTTGGTGGTGCGGGAAATTTAATATTTTCCAGGGGTCTACAACGCATGCACCATGGAAGAACTATGATCCTTGGCAGGAAAAGGGTTGTTTCCGTACCCAAGCAAAGGTTTATGCCAATAAAGTTCCCATCAAAACCAAAAAGTGGCCCACCTTCACAGACCTAACACCCAAAAAAGCTACAGGCAATAAAGGGAAATCAAACAAGAGATGCATAGCAAAAACATCATTGTATTTCCTCGGAGGTATACTTTACTGCATATATTTACAGAAACAGATTAAAATACTTGTATGCAATGCAAGTGTACCTCAGAGATTTTACTAGTAGACGACAATAACCAAGATCCGCATGAATTGTCGTCAGTCAGCATCCCTCCTGTGGATACCAAGTTGCCATCGACGTCACAGCCTACAGCTACTACTGCACTATGGGGCAGAGATTTCACATATTGACTGGAAAGTACGGTGTGAAGATCAGACATGTCCATGACGTTGACAGCAGCAATGTTGAGATATGGATCATATTTATCCAAAAACCCAGTGACGACTTTGTCTTCATGGCGCACTAACACCTATAGCGACAAAGAAGGAAAAAGTAAACAATGGTCACGATTATCTTATGTAAAAGAAAAATAAATAAATAAATAAAGGATAATTAGCAGCACCACCTTCAAATCATCCTGGTCTTCCTTTTTATCGTTGAAAACTTTAGCCAATCTTGCTGAAGTCACAAACCTTGTAACATTCCCAGACATTCTACAGGTATGCCCGAGCCTGCAAATAACACTGTCTGTCCTATATACAAAATTGTAATAGAATCGATTAAATTAGCTATGCTTAGATATATATTTGGAAATGTAAGAAGAGCATAACTGCACATATAATCACCATCGAACAGAGCAATTGAAACAACACTTTTTGACAAATTTGATTTAACTTGTTCGCTGAGCTCAACCGGGACACCTTGATTTGCGTTCCGGTGCAAGTCACCTAGTTAAAATAATGTGATAGAGCACAACCGTGAATGCTCAGATAAAGCTATAAGAAACATGTGCAGAAAAGAAAAAGGAACAGCAGACCTGAAATCAACAACTCAGTTGGCTCTCCTTCATTGCAAATCCTATTTTTCTTTGCCGAGCTTCTTGTGGAATAAGTTGTTCTAACATTCTTCGAGTTCCTTGTGACGTCATCGGTTCTTTCATTCCTCTTCGAGCTTCTTGTGAGAACAGCACCACGCTTATTACTTCCCAGCATCTTTCCAACACTGACAGCTGTTCTTTTACCAAAAAAAGTACGCAAAATGTGGGTCACAGCCCCTAAAAACTAACACATGTCTACTAAAACAAAGGTCACAAATACAGGTTTCCTGTCAAGTGTCTCATGACAATTCACAAGGGGTGGATCTATCAGGTATGCACAAACACCAAATTCGCCGACTTTGATAATTTTAGTAGGGGTCCCCAAAGTAGGTGGGCAGGGCACGTAAGCTCATTTCTCAGCTCAACTATGGCATGGATGACTAGCCTGAAATACCAGCAAATTGTTTCATCTGATCTATTGAATTTTGCACCCAATGTCCCATGCCTTAGGTTGCATCCAGCTGTATCCTAGAACTTCAGCTCTATTATTCCACATCTGTGTCGTGTGCCACAGAGAAATGAACATTCCCTCAAATTTTGATGCAACTAAAGAAATGAGCTGACTTAAACCCATAAGTCTTTGTTCAAGAAGAAGCACTTTAACTCAATTCTATTACCCACATAATCAATTCTAGACTTGTACGTTGGATCATATGGAATGCATTTCCCCCTATTACTTCGTAAAATATGCCGCGTTCAGCACTAACGCCGAGCGACAGCTTTATACTTCTCCAGTTGCTCTTTCCCACAGAGATTACTCAAGAACAATGCAAATATGTATGGAAGTATTGATACGAAAAATAAATGGAGTGTTCAGCATTGTATCTTTGAGTTGGGAGGTTCCATATCCTAGTCCTAAACAAGGTGAATGCAGTTAATTTTGCTGCAACCAGAACAAGTTCAATATAATAAATTACAAAAAAGGAATAGTATGGAACTCCGCATAATCTGAAACTGCGCAAGGATACGTCAGTGCTGCTACTACCTTGTACTTTTTCGATACTAACTAACAATAGACCTCATGCCAGAATCCTTAAGCGGATTTCTTACTGAATGCGCTATAGTGATCACATTATAGCACCCAATCAAGCGATCATGTTCAAAGTTTTTTTAGGGGAAAAGAGAGCTTCTTGTAGGGGAAAAGAGAGCTTGTTCAGAGATAGTTGAACTGCTAACCAGATCTACCCAATTTCCAACAAATCAACACATAACTTCTGGAGCTACCAACAACAAACACCATCCAATCTCCGTTACAACGAGAATTTGAGGCGCTAAGGGAATTTCATCTAGGGTTTCAGATGCCCGGCGTCGCAAGAAACAGGAGGGCGAGGAGAACTGAGGGCTGCGTACCTAGTGTCCAGCCACTGGTGAAGGATCTAGCTGGCGGCGTCACAGCAACCGCAGTGGTATCGCCGGCCGTCGTTTCGGGAGGAAGGGCACAATTTTTTTCCTTTTTTCGCAATATTTTTTTCTAAAAAAATCCCCAACACCTATTTTTTTAGGGGTAAAGCCAACTTTTGATAAAAACCACAATTAGTGGGATACAATTTGTGTCCTTTGATTGGCCCAACCAAACATGCCGATCCAGAGAAAATCTACCTAAACCGTGCGCGTCAACATTGACCGCACGACCCTAAAAAATAAAGATACAGATAAAAGTCCCAACTCCCTATATAGCATACCAGGGACAAGGAGGGCGGTGTTTTGGGTCTCTGTGAACAAGCGACCCGGTATCTTTGCTGTCCGCTGGTCCATTGATGTGAACCAGAGTCTATTCCTATCCGAATATCATCACCACTAATCACGGAAAGTATCTTTGACTCTTGGGCACCAGTGCTCGTTTCATTTAAAATATTAAAAAGTTATATTTGCAGGTTTCAAAAATTTCTGAAATATTTTTGGACCTAGCCAATCATATATCCTACAAGCATGAAATAATACACAAATATTTGTTTTATTAGCTACAAAAAGAATTATAAAATCTGATAAAATTTAGAGATATGAAAATATGCATACTCAGATTCACAATTTTGTCATTTTTTGTGTCTCTCAAAATACAAAGTATTTTAAATTGATATTTTGCACGATTGTGGGATACACCACTGGCTACATCCAGATTTTGTTCTTCAAAAAAATTTAAACTCATATATATATATATATATATGATTTTTTATTTCTTTTTTAGAAAATGGGATCATTGGAGCTTAGTAGCCATATATCTTCAGTCCGCTAATCACCACTAATATAAAAATAGAAAGTGGGGTGATCCAATCAATTATGACCACACATCGATTAATATTAATCAAACCCTATTTCTACATTTAGAACGCGCAACGATCCACGACGGGTCGGCGCGTGCCGTCTGATCTGCCATAGACGAACGGACGAGATCAAACGTTCGCCATCTTCCGCCCAGACGCGAGCGAACGCCGCCGCCTCTCTACCACCTGCGTCGTCCCCCGTTACCCTGCCGCACGCTAGCGCCCTCTCCTCGGCCCCACTAGCTGCTCCGTCTCCTCTCTTTGGCCCCGCGTCTGGCAAGCAGTTGCTCCAAACATATCATGCTCGGCGACAGGGTCCAACCAGTGTCGTCGACGTCGTTGCCCTGGTCGCCCATCCTCGAGTCGACATCTGGGTGTCCCACATGTTCTTTTTTTTTTTTGCAATTTCATCGATTCGGGCTCAATTGATAGCAGCTTCCATTGTTACAAATTCCGGTTTATACTAGAATGCAGTCCTCTTTCAACTCTTTCAAGTTTGTCTTCAGTTTAAGTGAACCGGTATGACCATAGGAGAAAGGCTCTAGGAGAGAGACGATCGTAAAACCCATCTAGGGTTCCGCCCCTCTCGCTAGTGACGTCGTCGGTCGGCTCCGCCTCTGCTAGCCTTGGGGCCTTAGAGGCGTGGAGGACCACGACCCCTCACCGGTGGAGGGTTCCCGTTCTTTATTTAGCCTGTTTTCAATGTCTTCTTCGGGATTGTGAGGCGACGGCTACATCCAGGAGTCAGAATAAGGTCCTCCCCGCCTTATCCTCGCTCCGGTGGTGCGTCTAGCACCAACGGAGGGCGCGTGGAGTTGTGTGTCTGGTGGGTCTTCGGGGATCCGGTCGGTTTTCATGTTCGTTGGTGTGGTTTCAGGTCTGGCTCTTCTGATCTATGAATCTCATCTTTGGCGATGGTTGCTGCTCTGGTGCGCTGGTCCTTTATGGCCTTAGCACGACGACTTCCCATTTGTCTATTACAGCATGCTCTACTACGACAAGTTCTGCCTGGCTCCGGTGATGGAGGGGCGAGGACGGCGGTGCGCCTTCGGCTCATGCCAGTGTCTGTAGTCGTCGCTAGGTGGTCCAATGACCTATTTGTAATTTTTTATTACCATCTGGATATTTTTACTACTATGGATGATTAATAGATCGGTGGAGCTTTCCTAAAAAAAATATCTTCAGTTTGACCTTTTCCTTTCTTCATGATGTGGCTTCAATTTCACATTTGAAAAGATAGCCAATTCTAAGAATGAGTTACCGAAAAAGGGTCCCCCCCGCTTTGTATTATAAAGCAACCAACACCGATCACATAGCAATTGCTGGGGCGAGTAGCACAACAAGCCCAAAGAAAAGAGAAAGAACAAAGGAGAAGAAAAAAAATGCCAACAACGGTAGCTCGACAAAGCACGGATGACCCGCCACCGCTGCGCCCTCCGGAATCGACCCACCACAGATTAAAGCTCTGATCCACTATGTACAAGATCCCGTGACTAACTCATTAGTCACATTGCTTGCAAGCTCTTTAAGATGTTGTATTACCGAGAGGGCCTAGAGACATCTCTCCATCATACGGAGTGACAAATCCCAGTTTGATCCATGCCAACCCAACAGATACCTTCGGAGATACCTGTAGAGCACCTTTATGATCACCCAGTTACAAAGTGACGTTTGGATACACACTAAGTATTCCTCCGGTGTCAGGGAGTTACATGATCTCATGCTTTAAGGAACAGATACTTGACATGAAGAAAACTATAGCAAATAATCTAAATGATCTGATGCTAAGCTTACGGTTGGGTCTTGTCCATCACATCATTCTCCTAATGATGTGATCCCGTTATCAAATGAAAACTCATGTCTATGGTTAGGAAACCTTAACCATCTTTGATCAACGAGCTAGTCTAGTAGAGGCTCACTAGGGACACTGTGTTGTGTATGTATTCACACATGTATTTAAGTTTCCGTTCAATACAATTCTAGCATGAATAATAAACATTTATCATGAACAAGGAAATATGATAAACCAATTTATTATTGCCTCTAGGGCATATTTCCAACAAATAGAAAGCATTAAAGCAACTGTTTTCCAAGACATGTTTGCTGATGTTTCAACTTCCAAGTGCAAGCATGCAAAGAAAATTGTGATGGATAGATTAATGTCTGGAATGGAGAATGGGTACACTAGAGTTTTTGACTATCAACTTGAGCTGCTTAGGAGCAGTCATGGAAGCACTGTTGCTATATGCATGGATCCAACAAACAAACATCAAAGTATTTTTGAGAGCTTCTATGTTTGCTTCAATGCTTTGAAGAAAGGTTTCAAGGCTGGCTGCAGGAAGGTTATAGGCCTTGATGGATGTTTTCTCAAAGGGGCAGTAAAAGGTGAATTACTAAGTGCCATAGCAAGAGATGCTAACAATCAGATGTACCCAGTGGCTTGGGCTGTAGTTGACCAGGAAACCAATGAATCTTGGAAGTGGTTTGTTGTCTGGATATCAACAACAATGGAGAAGGCTGGGTGTTTATTTCTGATCAGCAGAAGGGCCTACTAAATGCAGTGAAGGATTATCTTCCTGTTGCACAGCATAGGATGTGTGCTAGACACATATATGCTAACTGGAGGAAGAAACACAGATATCATGAGTGGCAGAAGAAATTTTGGGCAATTGCCAAAGCTTCTAACAGGCAAGACTTCAATTACTACAAAGAAAAGCTAGCACAGGAGACACCTCAAGGGGCTAAAGACATAATGAGAACATATCCTGTTCATTGGGCTAGGGCATTTTTTCCAGTGGGTTCAAACTATGAATCAATAGACAACAACCTCTGTGAGTCATTCAATCATGCTATAGTTGATGCTAGCTAGGTTCTATCCTATAATCTCTATGCAAGAGAAAATTAGGAAGAAAATACTAGTGAGAATTCAAGAACAAAGATTGAAATGAGAGAAGTTTACAGGAAAAATATGCCCTGCCATATTTAAGAAGCTGGAAAAAAAGTATTGCAATGACCCAGTGGCTTGAGGTCCTGTGGAATGGAGAAGATGGATTTGAGGTTAAGCAAATCAATGGGAGGGGAAGGCAATATACAGTCAATCTTGACAAAAAAACATGCTCAGGTGGGTACTTTCAGTTAGCAAGGTTTCCTTGCCACCATGCAATCGGTGCAATATACAAATGCCAGAAGCAAATTGATGATTTGATTGATCCTTGCTATTCTGTTGAGGTGTTCAACAAAATATATGAGCACTGTTTGCAGGCTGTGGAAGGTGAGGAGATGTGTCCAGTGTCACAAAATCCTAGGCTTGTAGCACCTGATTATGTGACAATGAAAATGCCAGGAAGGCCAAGGAAAAATGATAGGAAGAGAGAAGAACAAGAGAAACCAAAGGGGAAAAAATGAGCAAGCATGGCATCATTATGAAGTGTTTAATATGTGTAAATCCAGGACATAACAAGTCAGGATGCAAGCAGAATCCTGAGAAAGGCAAGAAGAAGAATGCACATCTAGCAAAGAAAATGAAGAAAACATTTGAGGTATTATATTCCTGATTAAACTGCTTTTCCATTATAAAACTGCTTTTCAAGAATTACATTGTATTCTTCTCAGGGAGCTCAAAGTACTGCTGCTGCTGGTACTACATCAACTCCTCAAGCACCACCAGCTAGATCAACTCCTCAAGCACCACCAACGAGATCAACTATAGCAAGAGGTAGAGAACCTGGAGCTGCAACATCTTTCAAGCCTCCAAGAAAGAGAGCTGCTGAAAGGATCAATATGGTTGACTAGAGGGGGGTGAATAGGCAACTACCAATTTTTAGCTTTTCTTAACAAATCAGGTTTAGCAACAAGTAGGTTGTCTAGATGTGTAACTAGGTGAGCAACCTATATGATGCTAACAACCACAATAACAAGTGCAAGCAAAGGATAACACACAATATTAGCTTGCACAAAGTAAAGGTAAGAAATAACCACAAGTGGAGCCGGTGAAGACGAAGATGTGTTACCGAAGTTCCTTCCCTTTGAGGGGAAGTACGTCTCCGTTGGAGTGATGTGGAGGCACAATGCTCCCCAAGAAGCCACTAGGGCCACCGTATTCTCCTCACACCCTCACACAATGCGAGATGCCGTGATTCCACTAGTGGTGCCCTTGAAGGCGGCGACCGAACCTTTACAAACAAGGTTGGGGCAATCTCCACAACTTAATTGGAGGCTCCCAACAACACCACGAAGCTTCACCACAATGGAATGTGGCTCCGAGGTGACCTCGACCGTCTAGGGTGCTCAAACACCCAAGAGTAACAAGATCCGCAAGGGATTAGTGGGGGGAATCAAATTTCTCTTGGTGGAAGTGTAGATCAGGGCCTTCTCAACCAATCCCTAGAAAATCAACAAGTTTGATTGGCTAGGGAGAGAGATCAAGCAGAAATGAGCTTTTGGAGCAATAATGGAGTTTGCGGGTGGAAGAGGTGGTCTTCTTGGAGAAGAAGACCCCATTTTATAGTGGGGAACAAATCCAACCGTTATGCTCTCCTCAGCCCGCACATAAGCGGTACTACCGCTCTGGGAGCGGTACTACCGCTTCCTACAGAATGCAAAGGAGAAAGAGGAAACAGGGGAGAGCAGAGCACCAGGCGGTAGTAGCAGCGGTGGTAGGGGCGGTACTACCGCCTACAGGCAGTACCACCGCCTCTACTACCGCTCCTACTTCCGCTCGTCCTACAGGGTCTAATAGGTAGCACGGTAGAGACCCAGAGGTACTACCGTAGAACCTGACACAAAAAGTCGAGACCACAACCATGAGCGGCACTACACGCGGAACTAGCAACGGTACTACCGCTGCCACCAACGGTACTACCGCTTGCGGCTCTCCACCACTTCTTCAGCAAAACAAATGAACTACTCTAAAGAGGCGGAAAGTGGCAATGGGTGCAATATGAGTGTGTACGTGATGATTCCACCCAACCTTTCCGAAGCGGACCCCCTCTTGATAGTACGGTTATCCCTACGACTCAAGTCCACCGAAAAAGAAACGCAGGAAAGAAAACCGTCTTCTCTTTGAAACTCTGAGGGGCTCGAATCGTCTTGTGCCATATGCTTGATAATCTGAAATGCTCAATGCACACGATTAGTCCGCGAACACATTGTCATCAATCACCAAAACCAATTAGGGAGAAATATGCCCTAACAATCTCCCCCTTTTTGGTGGATTGATGACAACATGGGATTTGCACTAAAGATATAGCAATGAGGTGCAAAACCATAGTTCTACAAAATATAGACGGGCTCCCCCTAGATGTGTGCACTACCTTAGCTATGCTTTTGGAATGCAAAGTGCACACATTTAGGATCCACACTCCCCCTATATTTTATAGACCAAGCAATACTTGCAAAAACATAATAAGCAAGATAACAGGCAAGTAATAACATGTGAGCATACAGATAAGGGCATAACCATAAGATACATCTCACAAGCAATGACAAATAATAATAAGAAGTACTCGACATAATAGATAGAGATAGTGTAGCTCATATGTCTCACACCATATGGTCTCGAACTCATAAGATAGACACAAACCAAAGCAAATGAAATAGTTCGAGCGAGGAAAGCAATGACAAATAAGAGGACACACACTCGACACTCGACACACGACTTAGCAAATCCCTAAACTCTCTCCCCCTTTGGCATCAAGACACCAAAAGGGCAGAGAGTACACCTAAGAACGAAGGTGGTAGCAGTACTCCACGACATCACCAATCGTGCTCCTCCTCCTCAGACTCCTCTGCAGCAGCTGGTGGACCTCCAGTCCCCTCATCAGAATCAGTCCACGGGTAGTGCACTCTGACCCAAGAATCCTCATTAGTGATCCTGTCCTCGGAGCACTAGAAACGTTGAGGCCAACCTGCCTCATGATGGCCTTGTTGCGACTTTGGGCCTTCTTTGCATCCACGTGAGCCTTGTACTATCCCTTTGCGTGGAGGCAGAACAACTTATTCATCTTCTGCTTGAGCTTCTTAGCCCAAGAGGGCTCCTCTGACGGTGGCTCATAGTCTGGCTCATCGTCATCATCATCAGACCTGACAGTGTCACGCTCTGGGGGAGCAGGAGCAGACGTCCCCCACTTCTCCTTCTGTCTCAGCTGAATAACATCATGAGACACTAAGTCCCCAGTGATAAGCTCCTCATCCGAAAACGAAGACACCCATGTCTCCTCAATGAGCCGCATCAAGTAAGGACCATAGATGATGCACTTGCGCTCCATGACCGCACAGCGAAGATCTGACCACATAACATGAGAAACATCCAACACCTCCTGAGTGCCCTGCTGCTTCTGGCAGAAGAGAAGTAGGTCCGCCAGATAGGAGTGCACCATATCCAGGTGGCCAACGTGAGGAAAAAGAGTGTTCCTGAAGATCCGATGCATGATATCAAGAAAGGGCCAGAGCTCATAGGATTAGGAGACGTGCCCAGTTTCAGACACCTTCCTGGTAAAGAAAGGCCAAAGAGCCTCCTTGTGAGTAGCAGTAGCCTCCCGATGAGGGCGAAACCCAATTGAGGTTTGGGCACCCTTATCATCATAAGATAGACTTTCCATGAAGCTCTTCCAAGAAGCTGACAGACACCGACCATTAGTCATCCAAGTAAGAGTGCTTTCCTCATCATGTCCAAAGTGCACTGTGGCATAGAACTGAGCCACAAGCTCCGCATCAAAGTCCTTGTTGAATGAGATGATCCTCTTGATATCAAGCTCCTCGCACCTCTGCAAAGCGGCTCCAAAGTAAGCCAAGTCCTCCATGTGAGTGAGATCAACTGACTTGACTTTCACATACATATTCTTCTTCCCCTTCAACACATCATGATAGATAGACTGTTGCAACTTGTTCCAAAACGGGCGATTGACAGGCGAAGGATCCTGAGGCACCCGGTACGGATTGCGCTTGCGCGCCAAACAGAACTTCTGGGTAGACATCTGATGAGCACCCTTGGTCCCCTTGCCCTTGGAAGCAATCACTTTGACTCTCTGTCTTGGCTGCTCACTGGAGCCACTCACTGGCATGGAGCCACTCTCTGGCACGGAGCCACTCTCTGGCACATCCGCAGAACGGTAACGCTTGGAGCCACCGGTACGTGCAGGATTCTTTCGACGAGCCTGATGCCCGGAGCTACTACCACCTGGAACACACACACACAAAAGCACGAAGGAACACAGGAGTAAAAAAATTGCATAAGCCAAAAGAAAAGGAGACACACAAGATTGAAGGTTGAACGAAAAACTGGAATGTGGCAGCTCGAGGCGGTAGTACCGCAACTCCAGCGGAAGTACCGCCCACAAGCGGTAGTACCACTCCAGGGGAGCGGTAGTACCGCTCGAGGCGGAAGTCAGCGGGGCTGACGACTGCCGCGGAGAGATCCGGTACTACCGGAGGTGCCAAATTCAAATTTTCGCGGTTAAACCTTCAATCTACCTACTTTAGCAGTCTCCCAAGTCCTACTCATGCCTCGATTTGACCAAAAATCAATGAAAGCAATGCATAGAGCCCAAAATCTAGATTCAAGAAATAGAACCATAGGAGAGAGGAACGAGGGCAATACCGGCTTCCATGGCATGAGGGGAAGGTGGGGATCGATCCCACCGGTCGGAATCATGGGAGATGGCCCGGAACCGGCGGCCCGGCGACGGCCCACCGGTGCTTGCTCGTCGCCTGAGAGAGAAACGGGAGAGGAGGAAAGAGGTGAATGGGTATGGGGGAGTTGAAACTCCCCCTGCCTGACTCATAACCCCCACACCCAGTCACTAAGCGGTAGTACCGCTCGGGGAGCGGTAGTACCGCCCTGGTACAAACCCCTTGCAGGAGGCCTGGTAGTACCGCTCGGGCGGTAGTACCGGGGAGCGAGGCGGTAGTACTGCTAACAAGCGGTAGTACCGCTCGGACTCCGCGGTAGTACCGCGTAGACGACAGCAAGCAGGAACAAAGAGGGAAAAGGGAGGCTTATGCAAAAGGAAGTAAAGAACAAGGAATGGCTCGGGTTGATACATGAGACAACATTGATACGTCTCCAACGTATCTATAATTTTTTATTGTTCCATGCTGTTATATTATCATTCTTGGATGTTTTATAATCATTTTATATCAATTTTTGGTACTAACCTATTAACATAGTGCCCAGTGCTAGTTGCTGTTTTCTGCTTGTTTTTTACATCGCAGGAAATCAATACCAAACAGATCAATGATTGAGCATAATGGGCTAGGGATAACTTGCTTTAGTGTTGATATTTTGAAAGACATGGTTGCTTGTTGATATGCTTGAGTATTAAAGTCTTCATGTCAAAACTAGATTATTGCTTTGAACCATATAAAAGTCCAAATGTCCATGCTACAAAGAAAATAATATGTGATGAACATGTTAGGCAGCATTCCACGTCAAAAATTCTATTTTTATCATTTACCTACTCGAGGACAAGCAGGAATTAAGCTTGGGGATGCTGATACGTCTCCAACGTATCTATAATTTTTTATTGTTCCATGCTGTTATATTATCATTCTTGGATGTTTTACAATCATTTTATAATCATTTATATCAATTTTTGGTACTAACCTATTAACATAGTGCCTAGTGCCAGTTACAGTTTTCTGCTTGTTTTTTACATCGCAGGAAATCAATACCAAACGGAGTCCAAACACAGCGAAACTTTTTGTGGATTTTTGCTGGACCAGAAGACACCTGTTGGGCCAAAGAAGTACCAGAGGGGTGCTCCGAGGGGAGCACAACCCACCAGGGCATGCCTGGGGGCCCAGGCGTGCCCAGGTGGGTTATGCCCACCTTGGTGGCCTCCCGCACCGCCCCTTTGCTCTATAAATACCCCAATATTCCAGAAACCCTAGGGGAGTCGACGAAAATCAATTCCAGCTGCCACAAGTTCCAGAAACCACAGATCCAATCTAGACACCATCACGGAGGGGTTCATCATCCTCATTGGTGTCTCTCCGATGATGCGTGAGTAGTTCATTGTAGACCTACGGGTCCGTAGGCAGTAGCTAGATGGCTTTCTCTCTCTTGTTTGATTCTCAATACAATGGTCTCTTGGAGATCCATATGATGTAACTCTTTTTGCGGTGTGTTTGTTGGGATCCGATGAACTTTTTGTTTATGATCAGATCTATGTTTTTATCCATGAAAGTTATTTGAGTCTTCTTTGATCTCTTATATGCATGATTGCTTATAGCCTCGTATTTCTTCTCTGATATTTGGGTTTTGTTTGGCCAACTTGATCTATTTATCTTGCAATGGGAAGAGGTGCTTTGTGATGGGTTCGATCTTACGGTGCTTGATCCCAGTGACAGAAGGGGAACCGACACGTATGCATTGTTGCTATTAAGGATAACAAGATGGGGTCTATTTCTACATAAATAGATCTTGTCTACATCATGTCATCGTTCTTATTGCATTACTCCGTTTTTCCATGAACTTAATACACTAGATGAATGCTGGATAGCGGTCGATGTGTGGAGTAATAGTAGTAGATGCAGGCAGGAGTTGGTCTACTAATCTTGGACGTGATGCCTATATAATGATCATTGCCCGGACATCGTCATGATTATTTGAAGTTCTATCAATTGCCCAACAGTAATTTGTTTACCCACCGTATGCTATTTTTATCGAGAGAAGCCACTAGTGAAACCTACGGCCCCCGGGTCTCTTCTTTAATATATTTGCCTTCGAGATCTATTTTTATTTGCTTTTATTTTCAGATCTATTAATCCAAAAACACAAAAATACCTTGCTGCAATTTTTATTTATTTATTTTATCTCGCGTTCCCGCGAGATCTATTTATCCAATCTACTACAATTTTACCTATCCTTTTACCCGTGAGGGATTGACAACCCCTCTCTTACGTCGGGTTGCAAGTATTTGTTCTTTGTGTGTAGGAGCTATTTACGTGGTGTTGCGTGGTTCTCCTAATGGTTCGATAACCTTGGTCTCATCACTGAGGGAAATACCTACCGTTGCTGTGCTGCATCATCCCTTCCTCTTTGGGGAAATACCGACGTAGTTCAAGCAAACATCAAAAGGAATTTCTGGCGCCGTTGCCGGGGAGGATCAAGTCAAGATAGTCTCCCGGACACGTGCCAATTTCTGGCGCCGTTGCCGGGGAGACATCATCAACATCTACCAGGTTCCTAATCACAAATCTCATCTCCTTGCAATTTACATTATTTGCCATTTGCCTCTCGTTTTCCTCTCCCCCACTTCACAAAAATTTACCGTTTTATTCGCCCTCTTCTTCGTTCGCCATTTTCTTGTCAGATCTATTTTTGTGTGCAGTCTTGCTGACCACTCTTTGTCGTCATGGATAGTCCTTCCTCTATTGCGAACACCCCCGAGAACGAAGTTCTTAACTTTAAACAAAGGGGAGGGGAGAATTTAAAAGATGCTTGGTATAGGATTTGCAATGCTCATAATAGATCTATCCGTAAGCAATCTACCGTTGTTCTTCTTCGCTGTTTTTATGTGGGCATCACCACTTGGTATAGATTCATCCTTGATACGATTACCGGTGGAAATTTCTTGATGTGTCCCTCTCTTGATGCTTTTAATGTTATGGGAAATTTAGTGGGTTCACCACCGCTTATGATCAATGAAACAACTTTGACTCTCGAGCATGTTATGGAAAGACTAGATGCTATTGAAAAGAAAATGCTTACTGAAGAACATATTGAAAACTTGGATAAAAAGATGCATAATTTTGCTACTAAATTTGGGTCAAAAGCGGGAGAAGTTTTTAAGTTGTTAAAAGAAAAGGGGACTATAATTCATGAAAGAATTGAAGAAA
The DNA here is from genome assembly GCA_011799875.1 of Thinopyrum elongatum. NCBI lineage: Eukaryota > Viridiplantae > Streptophyta > Magnoliopsida > Poales > Poaceae > Thinopyrum > Thinopyrum elongatum. Next base: position 168,498,829 of record CM022298.1, read on the forward strand.
GCCCATCTAGGATTGATAAACTGGAAGAAATCTTTAGTAATTTAAGTACGACTTTTGCTTCCGCCAAAACTCCCATAAAAATTGGCAAGACTACTCAAGTTACTATAACAAGGGTGCAACTTCTAGTAATGATAAAGGAGATCTTAAGATGATTAGTATCCACCTCAATTTTATTGAAGTGATAAGAGACCCTTTTTGCAAGAATGAATTTTTCAATCTCGTTCCTAGAAGTATTGTCGTTGAGAATTTATATGCTAAATCCTTGAAGAATCCTAAGTGTTTGATTGAAGAGTTGGAGAACAAAGATGACAAAACTTAGATCCTTTGCATCATGCCTAGCTAGGGGCGTAAAACGATAGCGCTCGTTGGGAGGCAACCCAACTTGTATCTTTTTGCTTTTTGGTTTTCTTGCTTTTTTCAATAAAATACCCAATTATGCCTCTGGTTAGATGTGTTTTTGTAGTTTAAATTAGTGTTTGTGCCAAGCAAAGCCTTTGGGATGATTTGGGTGATAGTTGATTTGATCTTGTTGGAAAATAGAAACTTTTGTGTCCAGTAAAACAATTTTGAAAATTCACAGAAGAGACGAAAACTTCTGAATTTTTTAAACAAGATTGATATACAAATTTCCTCTGTTGTACTAATTTTTCAGAATTTTTGGAGTTACAGAAGTATGAGAACAATTCGTATATTTGCAGACTGTTCTGTTTTTGATAGATTCTGTTTTCTTTGCATTGTGTGCTTATTTTGATGAATCTATGGTTTTCTTTGAAGAGTTTTTGCCATGGAAAAGTTAGAATACAGTAGATATAATGCAAGAACAAAATTTGAATGGGCTTTCTACAGTACTTAAAGTAAAGATTGGTTTTCTTATACTAACGGATCTCACGAAGGTTTTGTTGAGTTTTGTGTGATTGAAGTTTTCAAGTTTTGGGTGAGATCACGATGGATGAAGGAATAAGGATTAGCAAAAGGCTAAGCTTGGGGATGCCCGAGGCACCCCAAGGTAATATTCAAGAAGTATCAAGCAACTAAGCTTGGGGATGCCCCCGAGTGGCATCCCCTCTTTCTTCTAACGACCATCGGTATTTTACTTGGAGCTTTATTTTTATTCGTCACATATTATGAGTTTTGCTTGGAGCGTCTTGTATGATATGAGTCTTTGCTTGTTTTGCTTTTTATTTTATGTCTTGAATCCTTGCTGAACACACCTTTTTGGGAGAGCCAAAAATTATGCTATGCTTGCTCCTATGCTTCACTTAAATTTTTATGAGCTATGGAATTGCTCTAGTGCTTCACTTATATCTTTTTGAGCACGGTGTGCTTTGTTATTTTTGAAGAAATGCTCTCATGCTTCACTTAGATTTATTTGGGAGTTAGTAAAATTTTAAAGAAATTCTCTCTTGCTTCACTTAGATTAATTTGAGAGAAAGAAATATTATGCTCATGTTCTTCACTTATATTTGTTTGAGCTTAGTAAAAGCAACATATGAAATTAGTTCCAAAGTGATAGATATCCAAGGAGGATATAATAAAAACTTTCATGAAGATCATTGGACAAAATAAACTTGATTCTTAGTAATAGTTTTGAGATATGACGATATGATATGTGAGTCATGTTGATGAGTTGTAACATCCCAAATTTTTAATTTGGAATGTTATACATAGATCATTCACTGCATATCATATTTTATTGCATTTCGTTTTGCGATCCTCGAAAATTCTAAGCAACTCAAGGACCCACGGAGAGAGTTGGGGATTTCACCGTTTTCATATTTGAATTTTCTCAAATATTGAAACAAGGATCAATTTGGTTTAATTATTTTTCTCTCCGAAAATATTTCATATTAAAAATATATGAGAGGAGATAATATGACTTCTCCAAAATAAATGGAATATTGGAGGAAAAATATTAAAATCAAATAAATATTTTATTTGGATTTTTATTGCAATTTTATTTGAATTTAGAAAAATATGCATTTTTCAAAATTGCATTAGAGTCCCAAATAAATGTTTACCTTGTCCGGGAGATTTTTAGAGGACGGGGAAAATTTATTTCGGGAATTTTGGAGTCCGTTTAGTATTTCTTTTATTTGTTTTTCTGCGCGAAATTATTTAAAAAAAAAAACTTCGCGGACCGAACTGGGCCGAAGCCCAGCCGGCCCAGCAGGCCGCCGCCGCCTTCGTCCCCGTCCCCGAGCCGGACTCCTCCAGGGAGTCCGAGCCGCCGCCGTCGCCACCCTCGCCCCCTCGCCCAAGTCGCCCCCCCTTTATATGCCGCCCGCCCCGCCGCCTCGACCCCTCCACCCCACCACCGCCGCAGCAGCCAGCAAGCAGCAGCAGCCGCCCCGCCGCGCGTCCGCCGCTCGCCGCCGCCGCTGCAGCGCCGCCGCCGCACTCCACTCGCGCGCCGCTGCAAGCACGCGCCCCGCCCCATCGCCTCGCCGCTCGCGCTGCCGCGCCGCACCCCGCCGCCGCTGCAGCCTCGCTCGCCGAGCCGCCGTCGCCGGATCCGACGCCGGATTTTTTTCCGGTTAACCGTTCAGTTTTTTTGGTAAACCCTAGATCTAGATTCGGTTTTTTTTAAATTCTGGTTTATTCTTTTTAGATCGGTTTTCGTCGGTTTAGTTATTTAGCGGACGTTCGTCCGTACGTTCGTTTTAACGAACGGTTTTCACCGTTTAACCGCAGACAGCGAACGTTCGTTCGTTAGCCTGTTCGTTAGTTTTCCTTTTTCTCGGGTTTTTCGCGATTATTTTCGATGCGATTCCTGATCCGATTTTCGTTTTAGTATAACTTTTCGCTCGTTTGTCGGAATAGGCGATTCAAGCGCCTAGATCTTCGTCTCGAAGCCCTCTTTCTGTTTAACCAACTTAAACAAGTTTTTGCTACTGTAAAATTTGACTTTAGTCCAGATTAGCAATCAAAGCTTGTTTTCTTTCGCAGTTTGAGTTTCGTTGCTCCGTTTGATTTGATTCTTTTTGCAAACCGGAGTTCTTCAGTTGAACTTTCTGGTTAGGTCTTCTCATTTGAGTTTTTCCCGTGCATCTTCGTTGAATGCTTATGTATGCTATTGTTTGTTGCGATAGAGCACCGAGCCAATAGTTGCGGATGACTGGTAGCAGGATGGAAGGAGTTGACCACCGCAGGATGCACAGACGCTGAGAAGGTGCGTTTTGCCGCACATCAATTGGATGGACCCGCAGCCCTCATGGTGGGGGAGAATTACACAGCCACATTCCCTATAGCCAATGTCACTTGGGATCAGTTTCAGCAAGCTTTCCGCACTGCACATGTCTCAGCAGGAGCTTGAGCATGAAGAAGCGTGAGTTTCGCAACTTACGCCAGGGAAACCGTACCGTGGGGCAGTACGTGGATGAGTTCAGTAAATTAGCTCGCTATGCCCCAGATGATGTGGCCACTGATGCCGCGAAGCAGGAGAAGTTTATGGAAGGGTTGAATGATGAGCTGAGTATGCAGTTGATGGTGGCAACATTCAACAACTACCAGGAGTTGGTAGACAAAGCTCTTATGATTGAAGGGAAGCAGCAGCAGATTGATAGCCGCAAGAGGAAGTATGGACAAGGGAAGTTGAACTCAGGAGCTCAGCAGAAGCCCCGGTTCACCCCGAACTCGGGAGGGCTTGTTCATAACCATGGAGGTCATAACCACAATGGAGGAAGTTCACACAACCATAATGGCCACAAGAATGGAAATGGACATGGAGCAGGCAGCAATCAGAACCGCTCTAACCCAGCCACACCCGCCAAGAAGGATCAAAGCCACATTACCTGTTTCAAGTGCGGGAAGACTGGACATTATGCCAACGAATGTCCAGAATTGAAGAACGGCAATGGTAATGGAAGCGCTGGGAAGAAGCCCAATCCATTCAACCGAGGACAAGTGAACCACGTGAACGTGGAGGAGGTTGAGGAGCAGCCTGATGCAGTTATCGGTAAGTTTTTGGTTAAGTCTTTTATTGCAATTGTTCTTTTCGATACTGGTGCATCGCATTCATACATATCAAGGGGATTCGTGGATAGGTATAAGTTGCCCACTAAGGTACTTAGGACACCCATGTTAGTAAGATCACCCGGTGCGGAGTATATGGCAAGACAAGGATGTTTTCAGATGCCATTGATCATTGGAAGTCATGTTTTCCCCTCAGACCTGATAGTTTTGAAGTCACAAGGATTGGATGTGATACTAGGCATGGATTGGCTATCGATGTATGGAGGAAGCATCGATTGTGTGAGTAAGTCGATTTCGCTTACCACCCCGGAGGGAAAAAGGATCAAGTATGTATCTAGGCATGTGCCTAGAAGGAGCCAAGTAAATTCTCTCACGGGAGTTGTTCAGGAGGAGGTGCCTATTGTGAAAGATTACCCGGATGTATTTACAGAGGAGTTACCAGGCATGCCGCCGGATCGAGACATTGAATTCTTGATAGAGTTGTTGCCAGGCACCGGACCAATATCAAAGAGACCATACCGGATGCCCGCAAATGATCTGGAGGAGATTAAGAAGCAGATCAAGGAATTATTGGAGAAAGGTTACATTCGACGAAGTTCATCACCGTGGGGAGCCCCAGTGCTCTTAGTTGAGAAGAAGGATGGATCCTTGAGAATGGTTGTTGATTATCGCGCATTGAATGAAGTGACGATTAAGAACAAGTACCCACTGCCAATGATTAATGATTTGTTTGATCAGTTGCAAGGAGCTAAAGTGTTCTCCAAGATCGATCTGAGATCAGGGTATCACCAGCTGAAGATCCGAGAACAGGATATACCTAAGACAGCCTTCACCACCCGGTATGGGCTATATGAGTACACAGTTATGTCATTTGGATTGACTAATGCCCCTGCCTATTTCATGAGTATGATGAACAAGGTGTTCATGGAGTTCTTGGATAAGTTTGTCGTGGTGTTCATTGATGATATCTTGGTATACTCAAAGAATGAAGAGGAGCACAAGGAGCATCTGCGTTTAGTTCTCGAGAAGCTCAGGGAACATCAGTTGGATGCCAAGTTCAGCAAATGTGAGTTTTGGTTGAAGGAAGTTGGATTTCTTGGACATGTTATATCGGGCGAAGGTATAGCAGTAGACCCCACTAAGGTTCAGTCTGTCACTGAGTGGTTGGCACCCACCTCAGTGGGGGAGATCCGCAGTTTTCTTGGACTTGCAGGATACTATCGGAGATTTATCGAGAATTTTTCTAAGATTGCGAAGCCTATGACGGAGTTACTGAAGAAGGACACTAAGTTCAAATGGACAGATGAATGTGAGGCAAGTTTTCAGGAACTGAAGAAACGTTTGGTTACAGCCCCAGTTCTGATTCTGCCAGATATACGCAAGGATTTCCAAGTGTATTGCGACGCCTCTCGCTTAGGACTGGGAGGAGTACTTATGCAGGAAGGGAGAGTTGTTTCATATGCCTCACGTCAGCTTCGGCCGCATGAGTTGAATTATGCCACTCATGACTTGGAGTTAGCAGCTGTAGTTCAAGCACTTAAGACTTGGAGACATTTTCTTATTGGGAACCGTTGTGATGTGTACACGGATCACAAGAGCTTGAAGTATATTTTCACTCAGAAGGAGCTGAACCTCAGGCAGAGGAGATGGTTGGAACTTATAAAGGATTATGATATGAAGTTGCATTATCATCCAGGAAAGGCCAATTTCGTCGCAGCCGCTTTGAGCCGGAAGAGTTATGTCAATACCCTCAAAAGCGGAGGTTTACCAAAGGGGTTATCCGAAGATCTCAGGGAGTTTCGTTTGGGGATAGTCCCTAGAGGTTTTGTCGCAGTTATGGAAGTTCAGTCAACATTATTGGAAAGGATTCGAGAAGCTCAGAAAGATGACAAAGAAATTGCCGAGATAAAGGATAGAATGCGCAAAGGAAAAGCCAAAGGTTTTCGTGAAGATGAGCACGACACCTTATGGTTTGAGGACCGTGTGTATGTACCCAATAATGCCGAGATCAGGAAGTTGATACTACAGGAGGCTCATGACTCGCCATACTCGATACACCCCGGAAACACCAAGATGTATTTGGATTTAAAAGTGCGTTTCTGGTGGACGGGTATGAAGAGGGATATTGCTGAGTATGTAGCCGTATGTGATGTATGTCAGAGAGTGAAGGCAGAGCATCCGAAGCCCGCAGGATTGCTACAGCCTATGCCAATACCCGAATGGAAGTGGGATAGACTTGGCATGGATTTCATCACCGGATTACCCAGGACCCGATCAGGATATGATTCTATCTGGGTAGTAGTGGATCGTTTGACCAAAGTAGCTCACTTTATTCCAGTGAAAACCACATATACGAGTGCGAAGTTGGCCAAGATATATATGACCAGGATCGTATGTCTGCACGGAGTTCCGAGGACCATCATATCAGATAGAGGAACCCAGTTTACTTCAAAGTTTTGGCGCCAACTACACCAGACATTGGGAACCAGGCTAGAGTTTAGTACAGCTTTTCATCCGCAGACAGATGGACAGACCGAGAGAGTCAATCAGATTCTGGAGGACATGTTAAGAGCTTGTGCGCTAGATTATGGATCTAGTTGGGATGACAATTTGCCCTACGCGGAGTTCTCATACAACAACAGCTACCAAGCCAGTTTGAAGATGGCACCTTTCGAGGCTTTGTATGGAAGGAGGTGCAGAACACCGTTGATGTGGGATGAGGAAGGGAGTTGACCACCAGCATGATGCACAGACGCCGCTGAGAAGGTGCGTTTTTGCCGCACATCATTGGATGGACCCGCAGCCTCATGGGGGAGGAATTACAACACCCATTCCCTATAGCCATGTCCACTTGGGATCGTTTCAGCAAGCTTTCCGCACTGCCATGTCTCAGCAGGAGCTATGAGCATGAAGAAGCGTGAGTTTCGCAACTTACGCCATGGGAAACCGTACCGTGGGGCAGTACGTGATGATGTTCAGTAAATTAGCTCGCTATGCCCCAGATGATGTGGCCACTGATGCCGCGAAGCAGGAGAAGTTTTATGGAAGGGTTGAATGATGCTGAGTATGCAGTTGATGGTGGCAACATTCAACAACTACCAGGAGTTGGGTAACAAAGCTCTTATGATTGAAGGGAAGCACAGCAGATTGATAGCCGCAAGAGGAAGTTGGACAAGGGAAGTTGAACTCAGGAGCTCAGCATGAAGCCCCGTGTTCCACCCCAACTCGGAGGGGCTTGTTCTAACCATGGAGGTCTAACCCCACAATGGAGGAAGTTCACCACAACCATAATGGCCACAAGAATGGAAATGGACATGGAGCAGGCAGCAATCAGAACCGCTCTAACCCAGCCACACCCGCCAAGAAGGATCAAGCACATTACCTGTTTCAAGTGCGGGAGACTGACATTATGCCAACGAATGTCCAGAATTGAAGAACTGCAATGTAATGGAAGCGCTGGGAAGGAAGCCCCAATCCATTCAACCGAGGACAAGTGAACCACGTGAACGTGGAGGAGGTTGAGGAGCGCCTGATGCAGTTATCGGTAAGTTTTTGGTTAAGTCTTTTTTCTTTGTTCTTTTCGTACGGTGGCATCCGATTCATACATATCAAGGGGATTCGTGGATAGGTATAAGTTGCCCACTAAGGTACTTAGGACACCCATGTTAGTAAGATCACACCGGTGCGGAGTATATGGCAAGACAGGATGTTTTCAGATGCCATTGATCATTGGAAGTCATGTTTTCCCCTCAGACCTGATAGTTTTTGAATCACAAGGATTGGATGTGATACTAGGCATGGATTGGCTATCGATGTATGGAGGAAGCATCGATTGTTGTGAGTAAGTCGATTTCGCTTACCACCACCCCCCGGAGGGAAAAGGATCAAGTTGTATCTAGGCGATGTGCCTAGAAGGTGCCAAGTAAATTCCTCTCACGGAGTTGTTCAGGAGGAGGTGCCTATTGTGAAAGATTACCCGGATGTATTTACAGAGGAGTTTACCAGGCATGGCGCCCTTTAGTTATTTAGCGGACGTTCGTCCGTACGTTCGTTTTAACGAACGGTTTTCACCGTTTAACCGCAGACAGCGAACGTTCGTTCGTTAGCCTGTTCGTTAGTTTTTCTTTTTCTCGGGTTTTTCGCGATTATTTTCGATCGCGATTCCTGATCCGATTTTCGTTTTAGTATAACTTTTCGCTCGTTTGTCGGAATCAGGCGATTCAAGCGCCTAGATCTTCGTCTCGAAGCCCTCTTTCTGTTTAACCAACTTAAACAAGTTTTTGCTACTGTAAAATTTGACTTTAGTCCAGATTAGCAATCAAAGCTTGTTTCTTTCGCAGTTTGAGTTTCGTTGCTCCGTTTGATTTGATTCTTTTTGCAAACCGGAGTTCTTCAGTTGAACTTTCTGGTTAGGTCTTCTCATTTGAGTTTTACCCGTGCATCTTCGCTTGATTGCTTATGTATGCTATTGTTTGTTTGCGATAGAGTACCCGGAGTGCGAAGCGTGCTACTACGAGTCTCTAGGATTTGCAGATCGTCAGCAAAGCAAGTAACACATTGATCATACTTCTTCGTTACCCAGTTTTTATGCATTAGTTTCGACCCTCAAATATTGCATGATTAGGATGTGATTAACTTGTGGGTACTGGGAAGTAGATGATGAGGTAGAACCTATTGCCCTTTTAATAACAAACCCTTGGGAGTTACTTCTACGCTATGCTTATATTGCCATGCTATGCTCGTAGACGTGGATTGGGTTTTGAGTGTATCCATGACAGATGTGAGATTTTTAATTAATGGTTCAACTTAAGGTGGCAACTTTAATACACATCTGGGTGGATTGCTTGTTTGGGCACCTGGGGATATACCAGTGTTGTCCTAGGAGATCCCGGGGATATACCGTGTGATCCTCCTACGGTCCGCCACCCAGGCTCAAAGGGATCATAAGATTATTCATGCTAGAAACTTCCGTGTGCAGCCACAAGCTATTATGGGCTCTAGCATAGTTGAGTATGTTACATGACCTCTTTCAGTGGTAGGCTAGCAGATGTAGGGGAAAGTAGGTGTAACTGTCTACCCAGAGTAAAGAGTAAATGTTTCTGAAAGACTGTGTCTCGGTCATCCGTTTCTCAAACACCATGTAGTGCGAGAAATCCAACGGAGGAGATCGAGTCTTGTGGTGAAAAGTGCACAAACCTCTGCAGAGTGTACAAACTAATCATGATTAGCCGTGTCCCCGGTTATGGACATCTTGAGTATCTGGTTCTTGGATCATCATATTGAATCCCATCACTCTAAATTAATTTGTTGGGATTAATGATTACTTTTAATTGGGATTGAGAGGGGGATTTACCTTCTCAATGTTCAACAACCACCATGATAGTTAAATAAAATATATTCCTTTGTTGTAGGGAAAAATTGGCTTTTCGCAAAACAGTATAACCCTAGAGCTTTTCCACCAGCCAAATATGCATGTAGTATTAGCAATTATCCTGTTCATTGCTCTACTGTGTTATATTGCCAGCATATTCCATGTGCTGACCCGTTTCGGGCTGCAACGTATCATGTTGCAGACTTTTCAGACGAAGAGTAAGGTGTGCTAGGTCGTTGTCGTGCACTCAGCTATGCCGTTGGAGTTGATGGACTCACTTTATCTTCCAAGCCTTCCGCTGTTATCTTATTTAGATGGCCTTAAGCCATATTTATTGTAATCAGTTCTCTTTTGAGACATTCGATGTAATAAGTGTGTGATTGCACTCTGTTATAAATCCTTCGAGTACTGTGTGTGTCAGCATTACCGATCCAGGGATGACACTTGAACACAGAGATTCGATCCATTCGGGTCGGGTCGCTACAGAGATGGTATCAGAGCGAGGAACCCAGTTTACTTCAAAGTTTTGGCGCCAACTACACCAGACATTGGGAACCAGGCTAGAGTTTAGTACAGCTTTTCATCCGCAGACAGATGGACAGACCGAGAGAGTCAATCAAATTCTGGAGGACATGTTAAGAGCTTGTGCGCTAGATTATGGATCTAGTTGGGATGACAATTTGCCCTACGCGGAGTTCTCATACAACAACAGCTACCAAGCCAGTTTGAAGATGGCACCTTTCGAGGCTTTGTATGGAAGGAGGTGCAGAACACCGTTGATGTGGGATGAAGTTGGAGACCGTCAGTTGTTTGGACCGGATTTGATTAAGGAATCCGAAGAGAAGGTTAAGCTGATTCGAGATAGACTGAAAGTAGCCCAGTCCAGACAGAAGAGTTATGCCGACCCAAAACGCAAGGAGGTAACCTATGAAGTCGGAGACAGAGCATATCTACGAGTATCACCCTTACGAGGAGTGAAACGTTTTGGAGTTAAAGGAAAGCTAGCCCCGAGGTTTGTAGGACCATACCGAGTATTGGAACGTATGGGTGAAGTTGCCTACAAGTTGGAATTGCCCGAAGGACTGTCAGGAGTTCATGATGTGTTTCATGTTTCCCAGTTGAAGAAGTGCCATGCGGAGATGGCTGATATTTCTCTAAGAGATACAGTGCCCCTAGAAGCAATTCAATTGGATAGTGATCTAACCTACGAGGAGAAACCCGTCAAGATTCTCGAGTTTGCCAGCCGAGTTACACGCAACAAAGTTATCAAGTTTTGCAAAGTTCAGTGGAGTCACCATACCGAAGATGAAGCCACCTGGGAGCGCGAAGAAGACCTCCGGAAGGACCACCCGCACCTATTTTCTGGCCAACCCGAATCTCGAGGGCGAGATTCATCTTAAGGGGGGTAGGTTTGTAACATCCCAAATTTTTAATTTGGAATGTTATACATAGGTCATCCATGCATATCATATTTTATTGCATTTCATTTTGCGATCCTTGAAAATTCTAAGCAACTCAAGGACCCACGGAGAGAGTTGGGGATTTCACCGTTTTCATATTTGAATTTTCTCAAATATTGAAACAGGGATCAATTTGGTTTAACTATTTTTCTCTCCGAAAATATTTCATATTAAAAATATATGAGAGGAGATAATATGACTTCTCCAAAATAAATGGAATATTGGAGGAAAAATATTAAAATCAAATAAATAATTTATTTGGATTTTATTGCAATTTTATTTGAATTTAGAAAAATATGCATTTTCCAAAATTGCATTTGAGTCCCAAATAAATGTTTACCTTGTCCGGGAGATTTTTAGAGGACGGGGAAAATTTATTTCGGGAATTTTGGAGTCCGTTTAGTATTTCTTTTGTTTGTTTTTCTGCGCGGAATTATATAAAAAAAAATCCGCCGGACCGAACTGGGCCGAAGCCCAGCCGGCCCAGCAGGCCGCCGCCGCCTTCCCTCCCCGTAGCCGAGCCGGACTCCGCCGGAGTCCGGGACGCCGCCGCCTCGTCGCCCCTTCCCCAAGCCGCCACCCCTCCCCCTCTTTAAAAGCCGACCCGGGGCCCCCCCTGGAGCCCCAAGCCGCCGCCGCCGCCTGCCCTCGCCGCGCCGCCTCGCTCGCCGCGCCGCCGCCGCCGCCGCCGCCGCCCGACCCCGCCGCCGGAGCCGCTGCAGCCTCGCCGCCGCACGCCGCTCGCGCCGCCGCGCCGCACCCCGCCGTCCCGCCGGAGCCCCGCCGGAGGTAGCCGCCGCCGCCGTCGGTTTTCGTGAGAAAAACCGATCGGTTTTTGTTTAAACCCTAGATGCGTTTTTTTTTTCGGTTCGTTCGGTTTTCCGTCGGTTTAGTTATTTAGCGGACGCCCGTCCGTACATTCGTTTTAACGAACGGTTTTCACCGTTTAACCGCAGACAGCGAACGTTCGTTCGTTAGCCTGTTCGTTAGTTTTCTTTTTCTCGGATTTTCCGCGATTATTTTCGATCGCGATTTCTGATCCGATTTTCGTTTTAGTATAACTTTTCGCTCGTTTGTCGGAATCAGGCGATTCAAGCGCCTAGATCTTTGTCTCGAAGCCCTCTTTCTGTTTAACCAACTTAAACAAGTTTTTGCTACTGTAAAATTTGACTTTAGTCCAGATTAGTAATCGAAGCTTGTTTCTTTCGCAGTTTGAGTTTCGTTGCTCCGTTTGATTCGATTCTTTTTGCAAACCGGAGTTCTTCAGTTGAACTTTCTGGTTAGGTCTTCTCATTTGGGTTTTACCCGTGCATCTTCGCTTGATTGCTTATGTATGCTATTGTTTGTTTGCGATAGAATTCCCGGAGTGCGAAGCGTGCTACTACGAGTCCCTAGGTTTTGCGGATCGTCAGCAAGGCAAGTAACACATTGATCATACTTCTTCGTTACCCAGTTTTTATGCATTAGTTTCGACCCTCCAATATTGCATGACTAGGATGTGATTAACTTGTGGGTACTGGGAAGTAGATGATGAGGTAGAACCTATTGCCCTTTTTATAACAAACCCTTGGGAGTTACTTCCACGCTATGCTTATGTTGCCATGCTATGCTCGTAGACGTGGATTGGGTTTTGAGTGTGTCCATGACAGATGTGAGATTTTTAATTAATGGTTCAACTTAAGGTGGCAACTTTAATACACATCTGGGTGGATTGCTTGTTTGGGCACCTGGGGATATACCAGTGTTGTCCTAGGAGATCCCGGGGATATACCGTGTGATCCTCCTACGGTCCGCCACCCAGGCTCAAAGGGATCATAAGATTATTCATGCTAGAAACTTGCGTGTGCAGCCACAAGCTATTATGGGCTCTAGCATAGTTGAGTATGTTACATGACCTCTTTCAGTGGTAGGCTAGCAGATGTAGGGGAAAGTAGGTGTAACTGTCTACCCAGAGTAAAGAGTAAATGTTTCTGAAAGACTGTGTCTCGGTCATCCGTTTCTCAAACACCATGTAGTGCGAGAAATCCAACGGAGGAGATCGAGTCTTGTGGGGAAAAGTGCACAAACCTCTGCAGAGTGTACAAACTAATCATGATTAGCCGTGTCCCCGGTTATGGACATCTTGAGTATCTGGTTCTTGGATCATCATATTGAATCCCATCACTCTAAATTAATTTGTTGGGATTAATGATTACTTTTAATTGGGATTGAGAGGGGGATTTACCTTCTCAATATTTTTCAACCAACTTTGTAGTTAAACAAGATATATTCCTTTGATGTAGGGAAAAATTGGCTTTTCGCAAAACATATTAACCGTAGAGCCTCCACCAGCCATATATGCATGTAGTGATAGCATTTATTCTGTTCATTGCTCTACTGTGTTATCTTGCCAGTATATTCAATGTACTGACCCGTTTCGGGCTGCAACGTCTCATGTTGCAGGATTCTTACGACGAGTAAGTGATACGTTAGGGTTACGATTTCTACACTCAACTTTGCCGTTGGTGTTGATGGGAATCCACAACCTTGTTGTTACTTCCGCTATATGGATTGAGGTAATAGTATTTACGTTACTTTATACATGTGATTTACCTCTGTTATAAATCCTCGAGTACTGTGTGTGTCAGCATACCGATCCAGGGATGACACTTAAGCACAGAGACTTTGATCCATTCGGGTCGGGTCGCTACAAGATGGTATCAGAGCATGGAAGATCACATGAAGAATAACGCTATAGCCAGAAAGGATATGACCCAGCATGCTCTTCAATGCTTTGAAAGAGGTGCTGCTACTTGGTGGAGGATGTACCAAACCATCAATGGATGGCAAAGAGTAACCACTTGGAAAGAATTTAAGATGACTCTGCTAAAGTCTCGGCTTGTGTCCCAGAAGTTGAAGCCTTATGGAAATGATATGAAGAAACCTTGTGCATGCAAGTTCTGTGGAGAAATAGGACACAACCATAAAGAACACAAGGATGAATGCCCTCATTGTGAAGGAAATCACCCAACTGAAGAATGCCCAACTAGGCAGATTACTTGTTTCTTGTGTGAAGGGACTACCCACTACCCTGCTCAGTGTCACATTTACCCCATGGTACAAAGAACCATCCAGCAGAAGAAAGAAGCAATGAAAGGAGCCCTCATGGAAATTTTAGAAGAACCTGTGATGAAGGAAGAGGTGGAGGACACACCCGAAGAAGACCTAATTAAACCCTGCACCAAGTCATGTTATTCATGTGGAGAAGAAGGACACATCTCCCAGAATTGTCTGAAGGGGGATCTAGTAGCATTCCCGATAGAGGAAGTAGAGTATGATCCACAGGAAATAGAAGTCCTGATTGGCACGGAAAAGTCCAGGAAGAGAAATAGATTGGATTCCAAGAACAACCAAATTTCTACAAAGAAGGACCTGAGTCATATCATATGTTTTAGGTGCAAAGATTCAGGACACTACTTTAGCGAATGCCCAAAAAGGAAGCCGAGGACCCAAGGAGGCTATGTAATCACTAGGAAACCACGAGACTTGTCAGAAGTAATATGTTTCTGCTGTAATGAAGCATGTCACTTTGCCAGAGATTGTCCCAATGAGAAGGAGACTTGTGCTAAATAGTTGTGTCGAAAAAGAAATATAGTAGTAGTAGTGGGAACAATTCTTTTTGAGGTATTGAGTTGAGGCCTGTAATGGAAATGCAGGAGATTGTAAAAATTTGAGAATCAATAAAGTTAGCATTATTGTTGGTACTGATTTGGATTTTATGAGTTGTTACTCTATGAAGAAAGATTTTGACCATTTTCAAGGATATGAGAAATATGGTCTACGGATGAATTTGTGCATTTCAAGGGTGGTAGTACCCTGTGAGGACACTTGACCTCTGGAAAAGATAATGATATTCCACGGAGTGGACTTCGGACAATATAAGTACGAGTTTTATCTCGATATGTGGGATACCCCAAGAATATGATGGGATGAAGTACTATTGGATATAAAGGAGGTAGAAGGTTGGCAATATGGAGCAATTGTAACTCCTTGATGAGTCTGTGTAATCCCTTCTTAGTTTGGTACCGATAGAAGGAAGGGAGACAGTACAATGGGATGGATTTAAGAATGCTAGGAGATCCCGGGGATATACCGTGTGATCCTCCTACGGTCCGCCACCCAGGCTCAAAGGGATCATAAGATTGTTCATGCTAGAAACTTCCATGTGCAGCCACAAGCTATTATGGGCTCTAGCATAGTTGAGTATGTTGCAGGACCTCTTTCAGTGGTAGGCTAGCAGATGTAGGGGAAAGTAGGTGTAACTGTCTACCCAGAGTAAAGAGTAAATGCTTCAGAAAGACTGTGTCTCGGTCATCCGTTTCTCAAACACCATGAAGTGCGAGAAATCCAACGGAGGAGATCGAGTCTTGTGGGGAAAAGTGCACAAACCTCTGCAGAGTGTACAAACTAATCATGATTAGCCGTGTCCCCGGTTATGGACATCTTGAGTATCTGGTTCTTGGATCATCATATTGAATCCCATCACTCTAAATTAATTTGTTGGGATTAATGATTACTTTTAATTGGGATTGGGAGGGGGTTTTACCTTCTCAATGTTCAACAACCACCATGATAGTTAAATAAAATATATTCCTTTGTTGTAGGGAAAAATTGGCTTTTCGCAAAACAGTATAACCCTAGAGCTTTTCCACCAGCCAAATATGCATGTAGTATTAGCATTTATTCTGTTCATTGCTCTACTGTGTTATATTGCCAGCATATTCCATGTGCTGACCCGTTTCGGGCTGCAACGTATCATGTTGCAGACTTTTCAGACGAAGAGTAAGGTGTGCTAGGTCGTTGTCGTGCACTCAGCTATGCCGTTGGAGTTGATGGACTCACTTTATCTTCCAAGCCTTCCGCTGTTATCCTATTTAGATGGCCTTAAGCCATATTTATGGTAATCAGTTCTCTTTTGAGACATTCGATGTAATAAGTGTGTGATTGCACTCTGTTATAAATCCTTCGAGTACTGTGTGTGTCAGCATTACCGATCCAGGGATGACACTTGAACACAGAGATTCGATCCATTCGGGTCGGGTCGCTACATGAGTAATTATGCTTTAGTAAGAATATTGGTGTTAAGGTTCGTGATTCCCTATGCAAGCACGAAAGTCAATAGTTATGCAATGAAATTATATCCTACTTGTGGTGCATTATTCGGTGTTAATTATGCTTAATGCTTGCTTATGAGATTTTTCATTTCTTGGTTGGACGCTTCTCAATCTTTCTGCTAGCCTTCATTTGCACTAAGTATGATCACTACTTGTGCATCCAAAACCCTTTAAACCAGTTTTGCCATATGAGTCCACTATACCTACCTATATGCGGTATTTCCGTGCCGTTCTAAGCAAATTTGTATGTGCCATCTCTAATTTTCAAAATAAATTTCTCTTTTGTGTGCTCGTACCGCTCGTGAGGCGGTGAGGGGTGGCCGATATTTTTCCATGCTAGATGTGTTATTCTCACGATGAGTGTTTAGTCACCTGTCATTGCACGAGAGTATGGCAAAGGTATTAGGGATGCCCAGTCCTGAAATGAAAAAAACGAATTTACTTTATGTTATCAAATAATAAATTCCTTGGAAAGTGTTGGTATGGAGGGCACCCGTGGATACGGCTAGCCATGGAAAGTGAAAGTATGGTGGAAAAGGGAATAAACTTTAATTTCTGTTTGGGAACCGCCTATGATATATCTAGCATGGAAAGTATAGGGAACTCTAAGTCGTTTTCGTTGGTGGGAAAAGTATGCCTATCAAAATGTTTTTTATCTCTCAATTTAAGCTTTGAGCTCTGGCACCTCTACAAATCCCTACTTCCCTCCGCGAAGGGCCTTTCTTTTACTTTATGCAATTTTTATTTTTACTTGAGTCTCCATCTTCTCTTATAAAGCACCAACTAAGGGGCACTATGATCGTACTTGAGCATTGGGTGTAGCTAATATTCGAGTGTGTTTCATGAATGGATCAATGATTGAGCATAATGGGCTAGGGATAACTTGCTTTAGTGTTGATATTTTGAAAGACATGGTTGCTTGTTGATATGCTTGAGTATTAAAGTCTTCATGTCAAAACTAGACTATTGCTTTAAACCATATAAAAGTCCAAATGTCCATGCTACAAAGAAAAGAATATGTGATGAACATGTTAGGCAGCATTCCACGTCAAAAATTCTGTTTTTATCATTTACCTACTCGAGGACAAGCAGGAATTAAGCTTGGGGATGCTGATATGTCTCCAACGTATCTATAATTTTTTATTGTTCCATGATGTTATATTATCATTCTTGGATGTTTTACAATCATTTTATAATCCTTTTATATCAATTTTTGGTACAAACCTATTAACATAGTGCCCAGTGCCAGTTGCTGTTTTCTGCTTGTTTTTTACATCACAGGAAATCAATACCAAACGGAGTCCAAACGCGGCGAAACTTTTTGTGGATTTTTTCTGGACCAAAAGACACCTGTTGGGCCAAAGAAGTACCAGAAGGGTGCTCCGAGGGGAGCACAACCCACCAGGGCGCGCCTGGGGGCCCAGGCGCGCCCAGGTGGGTTGTGCCCACCTCGGTGGCCTCCCGCACCGCCTCTTTGCTCTATAAATACCCCAATATTCAGAAACCCTAGGGGAGTCGACGAAAATCAATTCCAGCCGCCGCAAGTTCCAGAAACCACAGATCCAATCTAGACACCATCACGGAGGGGTTCATCATCCTCATTGGTGCCTCTCCGATGATGCGTGAGTAGTTCATTGTAGACCTACGGGTCCGTAGGCAGTAGCTAGATGGCTTTCTCTCTCTCGTTTGATTCTCAATACAATGGTCACTTGGAGATCCATATGATGTAACTCTTTTTGAGGTGTGTTTGTTGGGATCTGATGAAGTTTGAGTTTATGATCAGATCTATGTTTTTATCCATGAAAGTTATTTGAGTCTTATTTGATCTCTTATATGCATGATTGCTTATAGCCTCGTATTTCTTCTCCGATATTTGGGTTTTGTTTGGCCAACTTGATCTATTTATCTTGCAATGGGAAGAGGTGCTTTGTGATGGGTTCGATCTTACGGTGCTTGATCCCAGTGACAGAAGGGGAACCGACACGTATGTATCGTTGCTATTAAGGATAACAAGATGGGGTCTATTTCTACATAAATAGATCTTGTCTACATCATGTCATCATTCTTATTGCATTACTCCATTTTTCCATGAACTTAATACACTAGATGCATGCTGGATAGCGGTCGATGTGTGGAGTAATAGTAGTAGATGCAGGCAGGAGTCGGTCAACTAATCTTGGACGTGATGCCTATATAATGATCATTGCCTGGATATCGTCATGATTATTTGAAGTTCTATCAATTGCCCAACAGTAATTTGTTTACCCACCGTATGCTATTTTTCTCGAGAGAAGCCACTAGTGAAACCTACGGCCCCCAGGTCTCTTCTTTAATATATTTGCCTTCGAGATCTATTTTTATTTGCTTTTATTTTCAGATCTATTAATCCAAAAAACACAAAAATACCTTGCTGCAATTTTTATTTATTTATTTTATCTCGCGTTCCCGTGAGATCTATTTATCCAATCTACTACAATTTTACCTATCCTTTTACCCGTGAGGGATTGACAACCCCTCTCTTACGTCGGGTTGCAAGTATTTGTTCTTTGTGTGCAGGAGCTGTTTACGTGGTGTTGCGTGGTTCTCCTACTGGTTCGATAACCTTGGTCTCATCACTAAGGGAAATACCTACTGTTGCTGTGCTGCATCATCCCTTCCTCTTTGGGGAAATACCGACGTAGTTCAAGCAAACATCAAACATCAAAAGGAAGAGACACTCCAAGAACTAAAGCAAGGTAAAAGAGAAGCAAACTTGAAGTGACTCAAAACACACACAAAGTCCTCAAGACTAGATATAACAAATAGGGCCAACTCGAGAAGTAACCTCTCAAAGAGAGGGCGGTGGCCGGAGCCACCTATGTTTGAGTCAATTGGTATGACACCGCGAAGATTTTAACCTTGGGCCCATGGCCAAAACTCATCTTTGAAGCACAAGTACCATAAAAAATGGCTAATGTGAAAGACTTGATTGATTTATGCATAATGGGGGGAGGGAGAGTTCATGGAGAGAACAACACTCCCCCTATGTCCATGCCTACATCTAGAATGAGATACAATGATGAATGCGGTGGGGTGTGCCTAGGTTCAAGCCACATTGCTCGAATCAATGATATTTAGCTCATGCCTTAACTCGCGAAATCTTGCTTCATCTAGAGGCTTGGTGAAAATATCCGCTAGTTGCTCTTGAGTGTCGATGTAGATGATCTCAATATCTCCACTCTTGATGTGACCCCAAATGAAATGATGACGAATCTCAATGTGCTTCGTCTTGCTATGTTGCACCGGATTGTATGAAATCTTGATAGCACTTTCATTGTCACATTGAAGAGGCACTTTGTCACAAGTGACACCGTAATCCTTTAAAGTTTGCCTCATCCATAGCAATTGTGCACAACAACTTGCGGCGGCTACATACTCGGCCTCGGTGGAAGAGAGAGACACACAATTTTGCTTCTTCGAAGACCAACTCACCAAAGAGCGACCAGGGAATTGGCACTCTCCTGAAGTTGACTTCCTCTCCACACAGTCTCCCGCCCAATCCGAGTCTGAATAACCCATGAGATCAAAGCTTGCTCCTTTGGGGTACCATAAGCCAAAGTTTGGGGTGTGAGGCAAATATCGAAAGATTTGCTTAGCCGCCACAAAGTGACTTTCCTTAGGTGCGGCTTGAAACAGTGCACAAATTCCCACACTCAACATGATATCCAGTCTAGATGCACAAAGGTAAAGCAAGGATCCAATCATGGAACAATATACCTTTTGATCCACCACTTTACCATTGGGATCACTTTCAAGCTTGCATTTGGTGGGCATGGGAAACTTGACCGGCTTGACATCATCTAGCTTGAATCTCTTGAGCGTGTCTTGGGTACACTTGGCTTGGTTGATGAACGTTCCTTCTCTCTTTTGCTTGACTTCGAACCCGAGAAAGAACTTCAACTCTCCCATCATAGACATCTCAAACTTCTCGGTCATTAGTGTGGCAAACTCATCATTGAAAGATTTGTTAGGAGAACCAAATATAATATCATCAACATATAGTTGGCATATGAACAAATCCCCTTTGACCCTCTTAGTAAAAAGAGTGGGATCAATTTTCCCAATTTCAAACCCACGATCTTGCAACAACTCGGTAAGGTGCTCATACCACACACGTGGGGCTTGTTTAAGGTCATAGAGTGCCTTTTTGAGTTTTTACACATGATTGGGGATCTTGGGATCCTTGAATCCCGGGGGTTGTCTGACGTATACCAACTCATTCAAGGGACCATTAAGAAATGCACTATTCACATCCATTTGTTTTAACTTAAAATCATGATGAGATGCATATGCAAGCAACATGCGAATAGATTCAAGACGAGCAACGGGGCAAAGGTTTCACCGCAGTCGATACCCTCGACTTGGGAGTAGCCTTGTGCCACCAATCTTGCCTTGTTTCGAACCACCACACTGTTCACATCTTGCTTGTTCTTGAAGATCCTTTTGGTCCCAATGACATTGTGTTCCTCCGTTGTCCTTGGCACTAATTCCCAAACTTGGTTGCGCTTGAAGTTGTTGAGTTCATCATGCATGGCTTCAAGCCAATCCACATCATCGAGCGCCTCATGTACCTTTTGGGGTTCAACACACGAAACAAACACGTGATGCTCACAAAAGTTTGACAATTGTCTATGAGTAGTTACCCCTTTTCTCAAGCTTCCAAGCACATTCTCCTTGACATGTTGTTGATGCTTGAGCTTGGAAGCCACCTTGGCAGCACGACACTCCAAAAGTTCCTCAATGGGCATTTGAGGATCATCATCTTGATTATCTTGAGCACCGTCTTGAGCTTGTTCTTGATCATGAGCTTGCTCTTGATCTTGACCTTGCTCGGAGTCATGAACTTTATCTTGGGCATCATTTGGTGCACCACCATCTTCATGGGTTTGATCTTGCCCTTGATCTTGTTCATTTGGTTGAGGGCCTTCACTTTGTTCTTTGAAAGCGTGTGGGTCTCGAGTTGGTGATGGCTCCACTTGAGTAGAGTATTGTCCTTCTCCTTCGGCCACAAGGGGTTCCTCAATAGGTACTATTTGACCAATCCCCATTCTTCTTATGGCTTGAGGAGTAAATTCATCACCTACATCACAAAGACCACTTTGCTCTACTTGGGAGCCATTATTTTCATCAAACTCCACATTACACGTCTCCTCAATGAGTCCATTGGACTTGTTGAGAACACGGTAAGCATGAGAGTTTGTAGCATAACCAAAAAATATGCCCTCTTGAGGTCTAGGTTCAAATTTAGACAAACGAACACCTTTCTTGAGAATGAAACACTTACAACCGAACACCCGAAAGTACTTGAGGTTGGGCTTGTTACCAGTAAGAATCTCATATGGAGTCTTGTTCAAGCCTTTGCGGAGGTAGAGCCGATTGGATGCATGACATGCGGTGTTGATGGCTTCGGACCAAAAGTTGTACGGAGATTTGAATTCCGCCATCATGGTCCTTGCCGCATCCATCAACGTCCGGTTCTTCCTCTCCGCCACACCATTTTGTTGAGGGGTATAGGGTGCGGCATATTGGTGCTTGATCCCCTCATTACTAAGAAACTCATCCAAGGTGTATTTCTTAAACTCGGTGCCGTTGTCACTTATAATCATCAATATCTTTGCTTCATGTTGACATTGAGCTTCATTAGCAAAGTCGATGATGGTTTGTTGGGTCTCACTCTTCCTCTTGAAGAAGTACACCCAAGTGTATCTTGAGTAATCATCCACAATCACCAAACAATACTTTCTTCCCCCAAGACTATCAAAGGATGGAGGACCAAAGAGATCCATGTGAAGGAGCTCCAAGGGCCTCTTCGAGTAGATGATAGTCGTGGGTCGGTGAGCCGTCTCATGTAACTTTCCTTCAATGCAAGCACTGCAAGCACGATCTTTGGCAAAACTCACATTTGTTAATTAGTCCATGGACGTGGTCCCCTTTGAGGAGACTTTGCAAAGATCTCATATTGACATGGGCTAGTCGGCGATGCCAAAGCCAACCCACATCAACTTTAGCCATTAGGCACATCGCAGTCTTAGTAGGTCGCTCCGAGAAGTTAACCACATAAAGACCGTTCTCGACATGCCCAACAAAGGCTACTTTAAGAGTCTTGCTCCACAAAACACTACAAAAAACCACTTCCGTGATGATACGTGTTTGTCACAGTAGGTCACGTTTTCTATCATGCATGTACATCCATGACGATTTTATGACAGAATCAAGATAGTCATACCTGTGCTGTCGTAGAAGTGTTCCATGACAATACCAAAATTATCATCACAGAAGTGTCCACTTCCATGACGATAAATGGCGTGTCATGGAAGTGCTTTTGTCAAGGGTAACCGACATGTGGCATCCACCGTAACGAGTCGCCGTTAAGCTATCGGGTTCCGGTTTGGATCCAATAACCCATTAACAGCCCAGACCAATGGCGATTTTCCATGTGTAAAATTCTCATTCGCCGACGATCCACGTGTCAGCTCAGCGTTGGGACAGATGTCATCCACTCATTGGACGGTAGGCGCCTATGATACGTCGACACATGGCACGACCCAATAGTGGCCCATTCAGGTGAAAAGGCCGGCCCGTTTGACTTGGTAAAAAGGTAGCCGGCCGGCCCACAGAAAGCCTGTTAACGGCTTGTTTGCATATAGCCCATTTATAGCCCACTAACTCACGACCCGTTATGGCCTATCTGAATTAGGCCCAGTAGCGTCATTTCGGCCGTCCAATATGATTCCAGCCCGTTGTAACTTTCGTCCCATGTATGGCCCATGACGTCTTTCGGCACATATGAGGCCCTTTGTAACTCTTGGCCCATTAACGACCCACGGTGACACTGGCCCATAATGAACAGTGTATCGCTTTATACCCATTAACGGCCCATTATACCATTGGGCCCTTTCCAGCCAGTGTGATCTTTCGGCCTTCTAAGGGCCCATTTGTTGGGCTCATTTCTAGCATTCGATTACTTCCGTTCCATTACTGGCATGTTCCGCTTGCGGGCCAAATTCAGCCCGTGGTTACAGTCGGCCCGTTAATCCATTGGGCTGTTTTCTTAGTGTCATCAAATACGGCCCATTTAAGCCCATTATACATATCGGCTATTAACGGCCCGTTATCATCGGGCCATAAACAGACGATTTCCACTCTAGCCTGTTTACGACCCATATTGCGGTCCTTTATTGGTCCATGAATAGTACAGCCCATAGAAGGCCCATTGATTCTAACGCCCGTAGAAGGCCCATTGATCCTACGGCTCGTAGGAGGCCCGTGGTCACTACATAGCAGGACCATGGTTACAACGGTCCGTGGTTATTACGGCCCAGTTTTAAAAAATATTTTATTGTTGCCATTAGCAAACCACAGAAAAAGAACTGCAGTGACTACAACCAAACAAATAAACAAGACAATAAGGAAATAAATAAGCAAGCAACTTACGCTAGGCTATTACGGCTATTACACATATTACATCCACTAGGCATCAAAGTTCGCCACCAGTGCAAATATAGGGAACAAAGCAGCATATTACATACGATGGGCGTCTAAATTGGCCACCAGTGCAAATAAATGAGCGGCCGCAAAACAAGTTCATAACTGAAACAACTTCACAAGAGCTCAAGAAATGTTATCCTGGGTATCCACCATGCTGGCAATAAGCTTAGCAAGCTTATTAGCTTTCTCCTGTTTGGCACTAAAATCCTCCAACGCTTGCTGTTGCACCAGAAAGTATGCATCTGAATTCTCCAGGGACTTCCTCAGTCCTTCGGCTTCTTGTCGCAGCACATCTGATCGATGTCTTTCAGCTTGTAGTTGATACTGAAGAAACCGAACCGATTCAGACAGTGAGTTCGAAGAGCTTGTGCCAGCGGTAGTGGCCAGTAACTCGAACACTACATCAAGACAGGACTTTGGGGTTGTCTCACTGTCTTCAAGATAGTTTTCCTTAGCTATTTTATCAGCTTTGTTGGAGACCAACAAGGATGTCTCACTATCCTGAACCTTATCTGCATTGCTTCCTTTACCATTGCTTAATAAGATACTCTTCCCAAATATTCTGTCAGCATTCTAAAAGAAGAAACAAGCAGACACATAACAGGTTTAGCATGTAGTATATGACACTCATTTCGGTGAACCAGTTCAGTAGTAAGGTGGACAGGATTAAACTACCAAGTCTTCTATTGCCAAGTAGTAAGTACATAATAAAAGCATCAAACAAACATATATCTATGTCCTATGGTCACTGCATTGTCTTGCCAAATCATAATAGAGACACTGTTCAAATCATCTCAGTTCAAGACAAAGCAGCATTGAAGGAATACAAGTGTGGGAAACTACACGACACAACAAGATTTCAGATGGGTAACACGGGTATACATGTACAACAATACTATTGGCTCTGTTGTGATGCTAGTAATGTGCATGATATGAGAAGTCAACTGTATACACAATTGAAATTGAATTCAATAGAGCAATTTAGAAGAGCAAACCTGTTAAAGAAACATGTTTAAACATACCTGTTGTGCCATTGGAGTTTCGATTGGATCCTTCAATTTAAAAATAAGTTTGTATGAGTAAATACAGTGATACAAGAGCAAAGCAGTATGCGCCATAGCAATGAAATGTTAAATGAGAACAGTTCTTGTTCAGGTTTAAGCACTTGTTCTACACGAAAAGAGTACAGTAAGATGCAGGCATATAGTACTTGAAAATAAAAAATGAGCTCATAGACCTTACCACATTCTTGGTTCGGGACCAGTACAGAACAAGGCGTTCCCAGTCATCGTGCTGTAACTGTGTCTTAGGAGAAAGTAAGGGAATTTGATGAGTTTCTTTGCCAGTGAAGTATGTTTTCTTCAGGTAATTTTGATACCGCCACCAAGCATTCTTGAAGATAGCAGATGTATTAGCACAGGTTACCTCATCCTGAGTTTCCAAATCGGTCCTTCTCTATAGAGAAAAAGGGGAACATTTGCTGTATTATAACCAACATGGAGGTAGAATGTATGGGACAAAGCAAAGTATTTGCCATGAATAACATTACTTACACATAACTCCTGGACGAACACCTGCAACTGGTTTTTTCCTTCATCTTCAGTATAATATTTCCATGATGGGAAGATACGCACATAGGATTTAACAACATCAAATGCGATAGATGCTAAACTATGAATGGCTGATTGTGCTTCGTCCACAGGAATAGGTGTACTAACTGGTGGAGTTGGGGTTCACCGTGGTAGTACAGGCGCTTTGGGCACTGGAGTTGCCATACTAACTGCTCTTGTTTGGGAGCTCTGTGCTGGAGATGGTGCTATGTCAACTGGAACTGGGTTACTATCTGCTATGGTTGGGGTTAGATTGGGTGAAGCTGGTTCTCTGTCCATCAGAGTAGGGGTACAATCTGCGAGAGTCTGGGTTATGTGTGGTAGGGCTGGTTCTCGTGCATGTACAACCGGGGTGCTATCTCCACCAAGAGGTAGCACTGCTTTATTTGAAGACCGTGTTTTCACTCCGCTAGATACTGCCATCACCCCCTCCAATTCAAATGGCTGATAAACAAGAAAAGTAGTTGAACGTACAGACCTTGTATGACAGACAGATGCAATAGATAGTGTGGAAAAAAGAGGGCATGAAATAGTTCACATGTATATTGTTTAACTAAAAAGGATAGCATGACATAATTTCACATATATGATGTCTATCTAAACTTGATAGCATAGCATGGCATAATTGAAAGATATGATGACTAACTAAACAGGATGGCAAGAGATAATTATATGATGTCTTTAGTAAACAGGTTCGCATGACATAATTCACATACATGTTATCTAAGTAATCATGATCGCATGATATAATTCACATGTGTGATTTATATACTAAGCAGAGGGCATTCGCATATATGATGTCTGAACTAAGAACATGGTGTTGAATATTATGTATATGATGTCTAAACTATGCAATGCAACACACCATATGCATGATATGAGCAGTATAACCATGCCAAGTTAGAGCATACACCTCGATGGGGGAATAGGACTGGTCATCTATCTCTGAATCCATATCTGAGGAGCTATCGGGATCCAGCAAGAGATCTACTTCGACATGTAGTACTGTCCGCTGTAAAGACCTTGTTTTCACTCCATATTTTTCCATCACCCACTCAAATGCCTGATTCACAGGAAGAGTAGTTGAATGTACAAACATTATCGACAAATGGAAATGTAATGAAGAAAAGTATTGGCAAGATGTAATTCAAATATATGATGCCTGGTTAAACAGGATGGCATTGCATATTTCACATATATTATGGTTGGCTAAAAGAGATGAGATTGCATAATTCATATATATGATATAGAAACTAAATAGGTGGCATTACAGAACATGTCTAAAATAAGCAGATGACATATATGATGTCGAAAGTAGGCACTGCAAGGCAACATATGCATGATATGACCAACATCATCATGCCAAGTTAGAGCAAACACCTCGGGGGTAAATAGGAGTGGTGAGCTCCGTCTGAATCCGCCTCAGAACAGATATCTTCCTCTGGATTACAATCTGGAGCACCCACCATGGAGCGATGTCTGCATGACATTGTATTGCCGCGCAAAACTCTTCTTTTTTTCTCTAC
This sequence comes from Thinopyrum elongatum, assembly GCA_011799875.1. NCBI lineage: Eukaryota > Viridiplantae > Streptophyta > Magnoliopsida > Poales > Poaceae > Thinopyrum > Thinopyrum elongatum. The sequence goes on from CM022298.1 coordinate 168,525,448, forward strand.
ATGTTCAGCATGACTGTGTACAATTTCTGACATGCATACGAAAAAAATATAGTGAGATTATGTAAGGAGAGCATGCAGAAATCTGGAGTGATGGTAACAACCAGTGGATAGATAAAAAATAATGATAGCAGGCTGATCATAGCTTTACTTTAATAAAAAGACAGATGATGATTGCTTTACTGTTTGTTTTCCACCCAAGATAAATAAGATAGACATACCCCAGGTTAACCAGATAATAGACAGAGATACTATTCATTACTGCCTCGATATGTGCCCCACAAGCATTTTAAAACTCAAGTTTGAACATTAATTCGGACCTGACTTGGAGTCTAAGAGGTGAACAGGACGATAAAGTAGCAGGTAATATTAAGCAATGCATAACATAAGAAGAAACAAAAGAGTGTGACCTCTCTTATGGACCCGTGTACTCCTCAGGTTCATCTGCTGAGTCGATGATGGTGATGCAATTGCGGTGGCTGCCGGCGGCAGGGAAGGAGATCTGAGGCGGCGAAAGACGGTTGGGAGTCGTGATGTCTGGTATGGTGGATGCTTTTGTCGATGGAGCAGCTCAGGTGAGGTGGACGATGTCGCGGCAGGAGCAGGACAAACCACACAAAGTTTTCTTCGACACCTATCTATAACTGAAGTAATTCTGTAAGGGCTCCTTTGGCTTGCAAGATTCTAAAAACACAGGGATAGGAAAACCACCGGAATAGGATAGGAATGCACGTGGGAAACAGAGAATTTGTAAACATAGGATTTCTGTTAACTTGGGTGTTTGGTTCACAGGAATTGGAAGAGCAAAGGAATGCAAAGAAACATGGCCAAATTAAAGTGAAACCATATGAAAGTGTGTACAGTTAGAATGTTATTATGCCACTAATGCACTTAGTCTTGTTTTCATGCATAGGAAAAGTAGGTCCAGGTGGATGCTTTGCTCCATTCCTTTCAACCAAATGCATGAATAATTGAATAGTAGAGTACCATAGGAAAATTCCCTATTGCTATGTTTTTCCTTCACTTTTTTCTTTGAACCAAAATAGCCCTAATGGATCGACATGAATGTAGAGTAATAAGTGATTCGACAAGTGTACAACCTCTTTGGCGTAGCCGTGTCGACCTGAACATCATTGGGCTGGTCGCTGAAGAAGTTGCAACAGAGGTGGCTGTCCGAGGTGTGGTGGAAGATCTGAGGCATCTGTAGATGGTGTCCAGGGTACTGCTCTGTTGTGATGGATGGTTCCATCGTTGGAGCAGCTCCAGCGAGCCGTAAGACATCGAGGCTGAAGCAGCACAAGACATACATCGTTAATCTCAAGTGGGATTCTAATAGTATCTCCAATAGATGATGTAAAATACATTACCAAAAAGTGGTAGATGTAAAATGTACATCACCAAAAAACACCTGCCTACAACAGATGAGGTAAAAACTGTTGACTCTGAACTTAACTGTCGAAACTGAAATTTACTGTGGAATCTGAATGTTACTGTCGAAACTGAACGCACTGGTAGCAGAGATGCACTTCACATGTATAGTTTAGGCCACTCGAGCACTAGTAGTACAGAAGCAGTGATCTAAATCAGCAGGCGATCGACAGGGAACACAGTAGCAGATAGCAGCCGGAGCAGCAGCGCCTGGAGCAGCAACACAAACTAGAGGCAGAGCAGCAACTCGTATAGCTGCAGCAGCCCGTGTAGCAGCATCAGCAGTGCAAGCGAGAGCAAGAGCAGAGCAGCAGCGCGAGCGAGCGAGAGCCAGAGCAGCAACAACAACGCGAGCTAGCGAGAGCCATAGCAGCAGCAGCAGAGTAGTAGCGCGAGCGAGAGCCGGAGCAGCAGTAGCTCCAGCTGGTATGGATGCCAGCACCGAGGAAGCCTCACACTGGGGGAGAGCCACCGTGGGGATGTCGCTGGCAGCGCCGACTACAAGGTAGTCGCGCCATGGGGGAGCGGGATCGAGCACCGGCGGCGCCGGGAGGTCAAGTTAAGGAGAAGGTGCGATGCGATGAGTGTACAACCTCTTTGGTGGCGCCAAGAAGGCCTTGGCTTCGTTCGAGGAGTCGGTGAGGATGCTGCGGTTCCAATGGAGCAGGTTAAGGCGACGCTGTGGGGATGGAGCAGCCACGATAGACGAGGCGATCGTCGGAGCAGCTTCTTGGAGGTGGAGGATGGGGCGGCTGAACCAGCGGGACGACGAAATCGACGACGGATCCTCATCCGGGGCGGTGGATGAGGGACGTTGAGCTGTTGCGGTGGACGACATCGTCAGGGAATAGGCTCCGGCTGGGCAGCGGTGGGGTGGCGGACAGAGGAGGGTGGGGTTTCGCGGCTGGAGCAGAGAGATTATGGCGGCCTGGGATTTCAAATGGTGAAAAGGAGCTGATGGGAGGAGGGACCATGACTTAGGGACGCGCTTGTCCAAAATGTAGGGTGTGTTACGAAAGTACCCCCACCGATTTGAACTAGCGGCCGTTTCGGCTCAGGGTTAGAAGGGGGATTTCGCGTGTCGGGATTTGGCAGCTGGAGGGAGTTTTCGCGCGCGTTGTAATTTCGGGATAGCAAGGAGCGAGTTGTGAAGGCGCGAGTTTTGGGAGCATGATATCTGAATTTTTGGGATAACAAGGCACGGGTTGAATTTTAGGGACAAGCCTAACATGTAATAATGTACGTACCAAATCAATTCTCACTTCCCTCAACGAAAAAAACAAAAAAAATAAAACTATTCGCACCACACAAAGAGAGAGTCTTGTCCCGTTTTACTGTACAAATGCTATTCAAAGCTATGAATCCATGTTATGTCCAATTAAATTTTTTCGCTGGCTGTATAATGCATGTAACCTACTCATACGGAAATTTTAGATCATTCCAAATGTCTATACTACCGCCGCAATTCGAACTAAATTTGAATTTGTTTCTCTATTTGAATAAGAATATACAATCATGATTGTTGCCAAGTTAAACCATCATTCGTATATTATCTTAACAACACACCACATGATTACTATAGAGATAGATATGAACTACGTGTACTATATGGACTCGAATTCAAAATTTTGAATACAGTTGATGTTTATTCAAAATAATAGTACATTTGATGTACTAACTAGATCTTCATAATCTAAACCATGTTTCATACGTACACTGTGTTTATCACACAAAGTATAGTGCCCCTCCCCCTACATTATGACAAGTATTTAGCCCTGAGCTGCAAAAGCCACACATTATCACAGATTCAAATAAATGTTATATATATTATATGTAGTATAACATGTTCATAACCACACCATGCGTATCACCATTGTATATATTCATGCATGCGTCGGTTTAAAACACTATGATATCTTCTTCAAATATCTGAACCCACTTTTATAATGAATTATGATCTATATTCGTCTTTTACACCCACACAATCCTCTTATCTTTGTAGCTAGCACTAACTTTCTCTCGTGCATGCACACGCCCGCCTCCCTCTCACCCTCCCTCAGCATTCTCTAGCTCCATCACGCACATTCGTCATTTCTCTTTAGGTCATTCACCCACGGTGTGTGTAGGCCCCCCAGCTCCTTCTTTCATGCACACACCGATCGATATACCTCTCTAGCCAGGTGTGCCTACCACAAACATAAGCTTTCCCTCTTCTCTTCTCACCGTCCATGCCCCCCTCTGTCTAATACGGTTCCACGCACGTGCACACTCCCGCCCCTCTTTTCATCGATCTCATACTCACACACTCCTTCCCCCTCAATATAGTAGGCCTCTCGCACCACCTCCTAGCTGCATCCCTCTCTCTCTATCCTTCTCTTTGGGCCTTATTTGCTTCTAACACATGCATGCATGTATACTGATCGATCTCCCTACATATACCTAGGTCTACTATAACTCTTTTTCTCCATGCATCGATCGACGTACCTCGCAAGTTATGTCTCTCCCTTTCTCCGACAAAGGACGATTGATCTTCCTATGTAGTTACGTCTGCTTACCACAGCCATATCGTACCCCCTCATCATTCGTGCATGCTTCCTGACCCGTCTCTCACACGCACGTGCACAGACATGCAGGCATCCCCTCCCTTATTGATATTGCACGCGTGCCCTCCGTTTGTCTAGCAGGCCTCTCCCACCATTTGTGAGAAGCAACTCCACCACCAACCCCTTCGACACTCTAGCTCTATCTCTCTCCCAACCTTATTCCTCTCCTACACATATGCATGGATGCCGATCGATCTCCCTCAATACATAAGGTAGGTCTCTCTCCTCCTCCACACATATACCAGTCGTTCTACCTCTATAGCTAGGTCTCTGCCCCCCCCCCCCCCCCCACACACACACCGATAGTCGAACACTGTAGGTAGGTATCCATGCCACAGAGACAAACTACATCTGTCCCCTCTCACGTTCCAGTAGGACAGCCACCCTATATCTTTGACGTGGGCACACACAAATTCGATGGCACTCTTTATCGATCGCGCACACACACATACACTTCATCCCTCTCTTCGATTCTATGGATACCTCACGCCGATGATACCTCCACTCTCTTCTCGTGGATCGCCCCTCTATATATGATATATCGAGGCCTCTGTTTCACACACATTGCATATGTTACATTTTTTGTTTGAAATATCATCGACACATATTCCCTGTCTATCTCTCACGCACACCCCCCCCCCCCCGCGAAAAAAATAGTCACGAACCCACACACTATCTCTCTCTAGGTTTGTATCTCTCTCACACAAACCCACGTAGGTGGTGTACGTACACGAAGAGAATAGGTGCATGTACTCACGCTTCGTGCCCAGCCACACCCGCGTGGGTACACGGTGGAGCTCATTTCTGTACGAAATGGCAGCCCACGTGCTAATTTGAGAGCGTGTAGCGGTTGTTTACCTACGGAGGTCGTGTACCACGCGTGCATGAAACAAAGTTCGACTTGATGAGTTGGCGCGTTATTTTTAAATAAAGTTATATTGCTCAATGGCACGTACACATAATATAAAACGATTTTTATGGAGAAAAAAGTAGTCCTCTCCACTATATACAATGGAGCCTGCCTGCCGGGGTTTGTCTCTCTTCACATTATCCCACACAAGGTGGCGGTGGCCTCTCTCTTACCGTTGGTCACTAATCTGGATGCATCCCGTCCGCCGGCAGAAAGGGAAGATGTGCATCGTTTCTCCGTTCGACGGCGCCGAGGCAGCACGTCTCGATCCACGGTACCCGCCGTTCTCTCTGACCAAGCTCCGACGCAGTAGGGCCTACGCCACTTGCTCGCTGCCGTAGTATGGGCAGATCCCGCCCGCCGCCACCCTCCTAGTTACATCCCGACGACCCCCAGGTATCCCTTCCGGCCTTGCTCCACTGCCCATCTTCCCACATTGCTGCATGTGGAAAATCCTACATGTGGATCTTCCCTAGTTCTTTGCCCAAAACGTAGCTCGTCCGGCGTACTTTCCATCTCGCAATCTTGTCATCACACCGGTTTTTGATAATCCACCATGCCGGTATCTTTCCCTTATGACATGGAACATGCTTCTTTTTTGTCGGCGTATGTGTCTTCAACCCTTTATTTGGCAGTAATTGTTTCCTTTCCACCTTTTTTTGCAAACAGGGCTATGCATTTCACCTCGTTGCTATTGCGACCTTTTGGTGAACTACACAAATCACTTTTTTCTTAAGAGTGTTTTGTGTAGTTCCGCCAAAATGTCACACGGGCAACGTTTTTACATTTATGTGGGACTACAGAAAGGGAGATTGGTTTTGCTATCCTCCTCATCCAACTCCGAGCCTAATCTTCTCCAACAAGTAGTTAGTCCTAAAGAGAGATCGCAGAGGTGATCGGCTTCTATTTGTGAGTGTTATGTTTCATCATCTAGTTCCACTATTATTGTAATCACACTGACTGAATATCTTTGCAAACAGGGATGATCAGCTCGATTTTAGTGGAACTACATAAAATGATTGGATTGTGATGTCCTCCATACACCTCTTTCTTGGCTACAGAGCTGCGTGAAACTAGCTGCCAACCAATGAACACCGTGGCCAAGAAACGGAGCCATGCCTACGAATAGCATCGATCAATTATACTCCATTTTTCTTTATTTGTACACCTTCTCCCAACTTTGTCTTTAGTTGAGATGTGAGTGTTGGCCCTGATCTGCGAATCATTGAGATGCATTAGCAGCCATGGTAGTTTCATTTGTATTTGATGGAATGTTGTAACGAGACAATCTTGAGGCAAGAGGACACATGAATCCTAAGTTGAAACTTTTTTTTCTGCGGGAACCAAAGTTGGAACCTTCATAGAATTACAGTACAATTTCATTATGCTGGAAAATTATGCGTACATATAAACAAATCCTGAAAGATTGATAGCAATGCTAGAAACCATTCAACTTCGTTTCGCCGACATGTGGGACATCCTTCATCCGGCTCCACCTGCCATGAACCAATATTGAGTGCACAACTGCAGGGGGATTCAACCTGGTTGCTGCGCTGCAGTAATAATGACTAGTGAGCAGTCAAATCACAGAGCCCCACCTTCGCCATAGTAAGTTGCTCGGACGAAGCAACCATCATTTCACTCTTTCGTTGAATCCGCTGGTACTCCAATATTCCCAGAGTACTAAGTTGCTCGGACGAAGCAACCATCACTTCACCTTTCCAACATTAAGTACTACCTCCTTTTTTTATTCTAGAAACCACCACACGCGAATATTGGATGGTAGCAGCACAACATCAAGTGTACTAGCACTACTCAATTCAAAAATCGAAACCTACCAATGAACTACTAGATGGTGAGCTTTTGCTAGTATCATGTACTCCGTCTGTCGATGTATATATAGGGCCTAAAGCATTTTTCGAGACTAATTGACATGCAAGTTGCTCAAAGCATACCGTCAATTTCGTACGTGAAAGGATCTTCGAATGATATAATTTTCAAATTATATAAAATCTTATCAATAGTCAAAGGCAACCTCGAAGAATACATTACTAATCGCAATGCATGGATGAAGGGCTAATCGCAACGCATGCATGCGTGAGGAGTACTACAACACTAAACAAGAATGTTTTACATGCATTGGTTAATTATATCTTAATCATGGCACTTAACAATTTAATGCACAAAACAAGAACGGTTGACGGGATTAGCAGAAAGCAAAGCCCCTTTTTAGCGGGGATTTTCATCATTCTATGAAGGTGCAAAACCAAGTGTTACTACTACACCAAACAAGTTCTAAACGAGAAACTGGACCCACTCACGGCACGGCACGCCTGTCTCGTTTGGTCCATCGGTCAAAGCGCTTCCTCTTCTTGGCATAACAATAGAGTACCGTAATTTTTTTAGAATGCTCTTGGCATGTCGCTAACCGACCTCAATAGACGGCAAAATAGCCAGCCCGCCGCACTTTGAGAGAGATGAGGAGCGAGAAGCGATACGAACTGGTGGATTACTAGAGCTAGCTGTCGCACGGAGGTGAAGAAATATGGTGATAGCGTGAGGTGTGCCATGTATGATGTAAACTACATTGGGATGCCGTGTTTCGGAGGTCTACTAGATGTGGAGAAGATTGGGTTGATTTTATATCGCTGAATATATAAAATATATTAAGAGTCCAGAACGCTCCACCACGAGGTTCCTTGCTCCTTCTCGGTCGTCGGAAAGCGTTCTTCTTCGTTTTGCCGACACGTGGGACATCCAGCATCCAGGTCCACAGGTCATGCAAGAAATGGAGTAAGTAGTAGGAGAGACTCACCAACGGTCACGAACATAGGTGGAGTACGTGCACGAATCACCCGAAAAAAAGGAATACATGCACGAAGAGAAGAGGTGCAGGCACCGACGCAGGTGTACCCTTTGCCTCTTTCGTACGGGTACACGGTGAGCTCATTTCTGTACGAAGAGGCAGCTCACGTGATAATTTGGCGAGTGTAGTAGTTGTCAGTGGTGGGTCGAGAACCAGGCGTGAACGAATCAAAGTTTGACCATGACGCGGTGGCGCGTCATTTATAAATGAAGTTATTCTATTCGATGGCACGTACGCAACATTATTTTCTTCAATGGAACGTGAATCATGCACGCACTCAATGATGGAGCAAGGGATGGTACTCCCTCCGTCTAGGTGTAGTCATCTTATGAAAACCAAATAATCCCAAAACACTTGGACGCGGTGCATTAACTTTCACCTCGTTTCTTGTTTCTTGACATAAATAAAGGAATCAACCAATAAGAGATGTGGGGCGTGTATGACATTGATACGTCTCCAACGTATCTATAATTTTTGATTGTTCCATGCTATTATATTATCTGTTTTGGATGTTTTATATGCATTAATATGCTATTTTATATTATTTTTGGGACTAACCTATTAACCTTGAGCCCAGTGCCAGTTCCTGTTTTTTCCTTGTTTTTTAGTTTCGTAGAAAAGGAATACCAAACGGAGTACAAACAGAATAAAACCTTCGTGATGATTTTTCTTGGACTAGAAGACAACCAGGAGACTTGGAGATGAAGTCGGAGGAGCCATGAGGCGGCCACACGGACGGAGGGTGCACCCAGGGGGGTAGGGCGTGCCCCCCACCCTTGTGGGCCCCTCGTGCACCTCCTGACCTAATTATTTCGCCTATATATTCCCAAATATCCCCAAACAACCAGAGGCATCCATGAAAATACTTTTCCACCGCCGCAAACTTCTGTACCCGTGAGATCCCATCTAGGGACCTTTTCCGGCACCCTGCTAGAGGGGGATTGGATCACGGAGGGCTTCTACATCAACCCTATTGCCCTTCCGTTGAAGCGTGAGTAGTTTACCACAGACCTACGGGTCCATAGCTAGTAGCTAGATGGCTTCTTCTCTCTCTCTCTTTGATTCTCAATACCATGTTCTCCTCGATGTTCTTGGAGATCTATTCGATGTAATACTTTTTTGGGGTGTGTTTGCCGAGATCCGATGAATTGTGGATTTATGATCAGCTTATCTATGAATATTATTTGAATCTTCTCTGAATTCTTTTATGCATGATTTGATGTCTTTGTAATTCTCTTCGAACTATCGGTTTGGTTTGGCCAACTAGATTGGTTTTTCTTGCAATGGGAGAAGTGCTTAGCTTTGGGTTCAATCTTGCGGTGTCCTTTCCCAGTGACAGTAGGGGCGGCAAGGCACGCATTGTATTGTTGCCATCGAGGATAAAAAGATGGGGTTTTCATCATATTGATTGAGTTAATTCCTCTACATCATGTCATCTTAATTAATGCAGTACTCCGTTCTTTATGAACTTAATACTCTAAATGCATGCTGGATAGCGGTCGATGTGTGGAGTAATAGTAGTAGATGCAGAATCGTTTCGGTCTACTTGACACGGGCATGATGCCTATATTCATGATCATTGCCTTAGATATCGTCATAACTTTGCGCTTTTCTATTAATTTCTCGGCAGTAATTTGTTCACCCACCGTATTATTTTCTATCTTGAGAGAAGCCACTAGTGAAACCTATGGCCCCCGGGTCTATTTTCCATCATATAAGTTTCTATTTTCCATCATACAAGTTTCCGATCTATTATTTTGCAATCTTTTACTTTTCGATCTATAAACCAAAAATACCAAAAATACATACTTTATCGTCTATCTATCTCTATCAGATCTCACTTTTGCAAATAACCATGAAGGGATTGACAACCCCTTTATCGCGTTGGGTGCAAGTTGTTTGATTGTTTGTGCAGGTATTCGGTGATTTGTGCGTTGTCTCCTACTGGATTGATACCTTGGTTCTCAAACTGAGGGAAATACTTATCTCTACTTTGCTGCATCACCCTTTCCTCTTCAAGGGAAAAACCAACGCAAGCTCAAGAAGTAGCAGGAAGAATTTCTGGCGCCGTTGCCGGTGAGATCTACGCCAAGTCAAGACATACCAAGTACCCATCATAAACTCTCATCTCTTGCATTACATTATTCGCCATTTGCCTCTCATTTTCCTCTCCCCCACTTCTAAAACAATTTTCAAAAAGATTTGCCTTTTTATTCGCCCTTCTTTCCGTTCGATCTTTTGTTTGCTTGTGTTACCATGTGCCTTCTTTTTGCTTGCATCTTCGCTTGCTAAAAGTTTATGGATCCTCATCCACTTGCTAATCTTTTTAAGAGATCCAATTATGATGAACCAATTTCTAGTGATTTGAGTGCACTAGATTATCTTTATGAAGTTTTGCTTGAAATTTGTGAATCTGAAAATTGTGATGAAGTGTTAAAAGAAGAAATCTATGAAGTGATTCACGATAGCTCCTTGGATGAAAAGCATGATTGCAATGGTTCTACTATAAATTCTATTAATGTCAGTTGTGCTAATGATATGCAAAACCCTAAGCTTGGGGATGCTAGTTTTGCTAGGTCCACTACTTGTTGCAATGATCATGATTGGGGTGATTTTTCTTATGATCTTGAAAATTTATTTAAGCCTGATGATAATAGTGTTTGCAATAATATTGAAAGTGGGTTTGGAAGAGTTTCAACTCTAGGTAATAATGATCCCACTACTTTGGAGTATGATCAATCTTATGAAATTTTTGATAAAAGTGGGCTTGGAGAGGTCATGACTTTATTTGATAATCCCACTATTTTGGAAGAGTGTCAACTTTGCATGCATGTGGATCATGAAGAGAAAATTTTATGTGATAGCTATATTGTTGAATTTTCTTATGATCCTACATGTACTTATTATGAGAAAGGAAAATATGGTTGTAGAAATTTTTATGTTACTAAATTACCTCTCTTCATGTTGAGATTGCTATCGTCTCTTTCTTCTTCCTTGCATATGCTAGTTTTTGCTTGCCTTGATAATTTGTTTGCTTATAAAATGCCTATGCATAGAAAGTATGTTAGACTAATATGTGTTTGTGACGTGTTTTATGATGCTCACTTTGTGCTTTAATTCTTCTCTTTTATGTGAGCATCATTGAAATTATCAATGCCTAGCTAAAAGGCTTTAAAGAAAAGCGATTGTTGGGAGACAACCCAATATTTTTATTTCCTGTTTTTTAATAAATAATTCATCTAGCCTCTGGTTAGATGTGTTTTTGTGTTTTAATTAGTGTTTGTGCCAAGTAAGACCTTTGGGATGGCTTACGGTGGTAGTTGATTTGATCTTGCTGAAAAACAGAAGCTTTGGCATCCAGTATTAGAATTTTAATAAATCACTGGAGCGTTTAAAAACCCTGAATTTTTTACACAAGATTGATACACAAATTTTATCTGTTGTCCAGATGTTTCAGAATTTTTAGAGTTACATAAGTATTAGAACAATTCAGATCTTCGCAGACTGTTCTGTTTTTGACAGATTCTGTTTTCTTTGTGTTGTTTGCTTATTTTGATGAATCTATGGGTAGTATCAGGGGGTATGAAACATGAAAAAGTTGGAATACAGTAGATATTACACCAATATAAATAAATAATGAGTTCACAACAGTACCAAAAGTGGTGATTTATTTTCTTATACTAACGGAGCTTATGAGATTTTCTGTTGAGTTTTGTGTTGTGAAGTTTTCAAGTTTTGGGTAAGGATTTGATGGACTATGGAATAAGGAGTGGCAAGAGCCTAAGCTTGGGGATGCCAAAGGCACCCCAAGGTAATATTCAAGGACAACCAAGAGCCTAAGCTTGGGGATGCTCCGGAAGGCATCCCCTCTTTCGTGTTCGTCTATCGGTAACTTTACATGAGGCTATATTTTTATTCACCACATGATATGTGTTTTGCTTGGAGCGTCTTTTATGATTTGAGTCTTTGATTTTTAGTTTGCCACAATCATCCTTGCTGCACACACCTTTTGAGAGGGACACGCATGAATCGTGATTTATTATAATACTCTTTGTGCTTCACTTATATCTTTTGAGCTAGGCAATTTTGCTCTAGTGCTTCACTTATATCTTTTTAGAGCACGGCGGTGGTTTTATTTTATAGAAATTAATGAAATCTCATGATTCACTTATATTATTTTGAGAGTCTCTAAACAGCATGGTAATTTGCTTTGGTTATAATAGTCCTAATATGATAGGCATCCAAGAGGGATATAATAAAAACTTTCATATAAAGTGCATTGAATACTATGAGAAGTTTGATTCCTTATGATTGTTTTGAGATATGAAGATGGTGATATTAGAGTCATGCTAGTGAGTAGTTGTGAATTTGAAAAATACTTGTGTTAAGGTTTGTGAGTCCCGTAGCATGCACGTATGGTGAACCGTTATGTGATGAAGTCGGAGCATGATTTATTTATTGATTGTCTTCCTTATGAGTGGCGGTCGGGGACGAGCGATGGTATTTTCCTACCAATCTATCCCCCTAGGAGCATGCACGTAGTACTTTGTTTTGATGACTAATAGATTTTTGCAATAAGTATGTGAGTTCTTTATGACTAATGTTGAATCCATGGATTATACGCACTCTCACCCTTCCACCATTGCTAGCCTCTCTAGTACCGCGCAAATTTCGCCGGTATCATACACCCACCATATACCTTCCTCAAAACAGCCACCATACCTACCTATTATTGCATTTCCATAGCCATTCCGAGATATATTGCCATGCAACTTTCCACCGTTCCGTTTATGACACGCATCATCATTGTCATATTGCTTTGCATGATCATGTAGTTGACATCGTATTTGTGGCAAAGCCAACATTCATAATTCTTTCATACATGTCACTCTTGATTCATTGCACATCCTAGTACACCGCCGGAGGCATTCATATAGAGTCATATTTTGTTCTAGTATCGAGTTGTAATTCTTGAGTTGTAAGTAAATAAAAGTGTGATGATCTTCATTATTAGAGCATTGTCCCATGTGAGGAAAGGATGATGGAGACTATGATTCCCCCACAAGTCGGGATGAGACTCCGGACGAAAAAAATAGAGAAAGAAAAGGCCAAAAAAAGGGAGGGCCCAAAAAAATGAGAGAAAAAGAGAGAAGGGGCAATGTTACTATCCTTTTACCACACTTGTGCTTCAAAGTAGCACCATGATCTTCATGATAGAGAGTCTCCTATGTTATCACTTTCATATACTAGAGGGAATTTTTCATTATAGAACTTGGCTTGTATATTCCAATCATGGGCTTCCTCAAATTGCTCTAGGTATTCGTGAGCAAGCAAGTTGGATGCACACCCACTTAGTTTTCTTTTGAGCTTTCATAAACTTATAGCTCTAGTGCATCCGTTGCATGGCAATCCCTACTCACTCACATTGATATCTATTGATGGGCATATCCATAGCCCGTTGATACACCTAGTTGATGTGAGACTATCTCCTTCTTTTTGTCTTCTCCACAACCCCCATATTCTATTCCACTTATAGTGCTATGTCCATGGCTCACGCTCATGTATTGCGTGAAAGTTGAAAAAGTTTGAGAACGTCAAAAGTATGAAACAATTGCTTGGCTTGTCATCGGGGTTGTGCATGATTTGAATATTTTGTGTGATGAAGATGGAGCATAGCCAGACTATATGATTTTGTAGGGATAAGCTTTCTTTGGCTATGTTATTTTGAGAAGACATAATTGCCTTGTTAGTATGCTTGAAATATTATTGTTTTTATGTCAATATTAAACTTTTGTTTTGAATCTTATGGATCTGTACATTCATGCCACAATAAAGGAAATTACATTGATAAATATGTTAGGTAGCATTCCACATCAGAAATTCTGTTTTTATCATTTACCTACTCGAGGACGAGCAGGAATTAAGCTTGGAGATGCTTGATACGTCTCCAATGTATCTATAATTTTTTATTGTTCCATGCTATTATATTATCTATTTTGGATGTTTTATATGCATTAATATGCTATTTTATATTATTTTTGGGACTAACCTATTAACCTAGAGCCCAGTGCCAGTTCCTGTTTTTTCCTTGTTTTTGAGTTTTGCAGAAAAGGAATACCAAACGGAGTCCAAATGGAATAAAACCTTCGCGATGATTTTTCTTGGACCAGAAGACAACCAGGAGACTTGGAGATGAAGTTGGAGGAGCCAAGAGGCGGCCATACGGACGGAGGGTGCGCCCCCACCCTTGTGGGCCCCCCGTGCACCTCCTGACCTAATTCTTTTGCCTATATATTCCCAAATATCCCCAAACCACCATAGGCATCCACGAAAATACTTTTCCATCGCCGCAACCTTCTGTACCCGTGAGATCCCATCTAGGGACCTTTTCCGGCACCCTGCCGGAGGGGGATTCAATCACGGAGGGCTTCTACATCAACCCTATTGCCCTTACGATGAAGCGTGAGTAGTTTACCACAGACCTACGGGTCCATAGCTAGTAGCTAGATGGCTTCTTCTCTCTCTTTGATTCTCAATACCATGTTCTCCTCGATGTTCTTGGAGATCTATTCGATGTAATACTTTTTTGCGGTTTGTTTGCCGAGATCCGATGAATTGTGGATTTATGATCAGCTTATCTATGAATATTATTTGAACCTTCTCTGAATTCTTTTATCCATGATTTGATATCTTTGTAATTCTCTTCGAACTATCGGTTTGGTTTGGCCAACTAGATTGGTTTTTCTTGCAATGGGAGAAGTGCTTAGCTTTGGGTTCAATCTTGCGGTGTCCTTTCCTAGTGACAGTAGGGGCAGCAAGGCACGTATTGTATTGTTGCCATCGAGGATAAAAAGATGGGGTTTTCATCATATTGATTGAGTTAATTCCTCTACATCATGTCATCTTACTTAATGCATTACTCCGTTCTTTATGAACTTAATACTCCAGATGCATGCTGGATAGCAGTCGATGTGTGGAGGAATAGTAGTAGATGCAGAATCGTTTCGGTCTACTTGACACGAACGTGATGCCTATATTCATGATCATTGCCTTAGATATCGTCATAACTTTGCGCTTTTCTATCAATTGCTCGGCAGTAATTTGTTCACCCATCGTATTATTTTCTATCTTGAGAGAAGCCTCTAGTGAAACCTATGGCCCCCGGGTCTATTTTCCATCATATAAGTTTCTATTTTCCATCATACAAGTTTCCGATCTACTATTTTGCAATCTTTTACTTTCCGATCTATAAACCAAAAATACCAAAAATATTTACTTTATCGTTTATCTATCTCTATCAGATCTCACTTTTGCAAATAACCGTGAAGGGATTGACAACCCCTTCATCGCGTTGGGTGCAAGTTGTTTGATTGTTTGTGCAGGTATTCGGTGATTTGTGCGTTGTCTCCTACTGGATTGATACCTTGGTTCTCAAACTGAGGGGAATACTTATCTCTACTTTGCTGCATCACCCTTTCCTCTTCAAGGGAAAAACCAACGCAAGCTCAAGAAGTAGCAGACATCAATGACTTAGACTTTCTAACACCAAATGCAGTGGTCAGTTCATTGCATGCAATGCTATTAATTAGCAAATAAGCATTAAAATCTCTCGTTTTTCCCTTCGCCTTGCTCATGGTGCACATACACCTAGACGGAGGGATTAGCCATGGACATGGTCGGCCCTTTTTGGAGAGAGTACTAAATAGTACTACATCCATCAGAATCTCTAAGACCAAGGCAAAAATAACTCTGGACAGTTGCAGAAAGTAATCGGTTCCACGTACACAGCTGGGTATGGGAAAGAGAGAAAGACCCCTTAAATCGGGCATGCATTGGCTGCTTATATTAATTAATATGGTTGCATGCAGCCCCGTCTCTCTCCTCCTTGCATGTAGTCTTAACCGTCGCGCTTGCATGCAGTCCCTTCTTTCTTGGTAAGTTAATTCACCCAATGAGTAAACGCAATGCCAACAGAGCCAAGCGAAAAAGCATGGTCTTAGTTTTGTCCGGCCTAATAATTCCGGACTACCCTCCGTGGCCCTCCGTCCTTCGGAGTGTAAATAGTTAAGCCAATGACATGTGGGTCTACCACAGGAGGGCCCATATGTCAGTTAATGGAAGAGAGAGGTGCGTAGGCGTATTTGCGGAAGCGAACCTCTTGCGGAAGCGTGCTCCACTGACAAACATGATGGTAGTACAGGGTAAGGCTGATTTAGTAACACCAACATGCTGGCTCAACTTATTAATTAAGTGTCCCATCTGCTGCAGTGTGTATTGTCACTTCACTGACTAGGTGAATAAGTGGTTCTCTCTGACCAAGATGGGGAATAATGGATCGCCAAGAATTCCTATCTACAGTATCCCTATGCCTCTACTCTCATGCTGTCCAACAACAAGAACCATTGGCCAAGGCACCCGGCGCCAATTATGTAGGAGTACTACTAGTACTAGTACCTACTCCCTCCTTCCGGTTTATATGCAGGTCAATAAAAAAATCATCAACCAAGGTAGTAGTAAATGATGAGTGCCCGAAGATTTTTTTCCAAAAGTAGTACTCAATAATGGGCTCGTTTTCCTCAAGAAAATTGTGTTTACGAACATATTAATTGAAATGCATGCATGCATGTGTGAAGAACAAAAGACCAGAACTTTTACATGCATTGGTGAGTTTTCTCTTAATTCTTGCATGCAACGTTTTAATGAAGCTTGAAATATGAACATGTCAATGGGAGGGAGTAGAAGCCTCATGCATGCATGCATGCATGCAACACTCACACGTACACATGCACGCACGCAACACTCACGCATCCATGCGGCACACAGCACACGACGCAACACACACGCTCACGCTCAAGTGCTCAACCTACTCCCTTCGTCCATGCAAGACTGTACATATAGAGAATTACACATTGACCAAGAGGAACGAAACTCCACATCATTTAGGGCAAGTACTCCCTCCGTTTCTTTTCTTTGATTCACACATCATTTAGAGCAAGTACTAGGATTCTTAAAATGCAAGAATAGGAAAAACAAAGGAGTATTAGCACTGAGTGTTTGATGCCACAGGAGAAAGAAAGGAAGTGAAAAAAATTGGAGCGGATTCTAGATTTCCAATGAAATGTTGTAGTTGTACACCTGATTCCATACTAGTAAAAATTCCTATAGGATTTAATCCTATGAATCAAACGACTAATGTACTAAGGTCCACGGTCAAGGAGGCACAGGGCGGACGCAACCTCTCACTGCGTCCGCCATTGAAGCGGCGCGCTGGCCGAGGGCGCCGCATGCTGCATGCCTGACTGAACGAGCCTCCTCGCCGCATTTAGAGCAAGTACAATAGGATGATGTAGGCGGGCTGTAAGGCTTTAAATATTATATTTTTGATGAGTTGGATGAGAGAGAAGAGGGGAGAGAAGAGAAGCGGGCTACTGATTAATAGCCGGCTGTAGCACGTGCTCCTAGACACTATGTGAGAGAGGAAGGTGAGCCATATTGCAACAAAGTAGTACATATTTATATGTGACTATTGTAGTTGCGGGCTATGAGATAGGCTATATATGACGTGGCAAGATCATATAGCCAGCATCCGGCTATACTATTAACCATGCTCTTAAACGCCTACATTAAACCCACGTGGAATCCGAGAAACCTACTCCGCGTGGAAACCGTGCACGTACGTACTGATCAAGTGCTACTCCCAATCTGTCATCACAGAGTAATAATGCAATTGTTATGCATGTTAATGTAAGCCCCCGTTAATCTAGTGCCAATGTTGATTTGATGTGATGGCACTTCTTAGTTAATGGCACTTTTTCATAATGTCACTGTAATTCCATTGATAACATATGAGATGCTGCTGTTAATCATATGCCATTGCAAAAAATGACACTGCTTAAATAACCCTATTACATATTTGTGGAAACAGGGTTGTCTATCTCCATATGGTGTCTATTTGTGCAAACGGAAGCACAAACCTCAATTTTAGTGGAACCTGCTGTCAGCTGATCTCTCGGTGCTCCAGGTATTCCTACATTCATAACTAGGTAGAATGACGAATGCAAGATGAAATAAGCTTATTCGTACGTTGACTTGCTGTTTGTAGTGTGGAACGAGCATGTCATGTGTGGAGGAGCAAACAAGCACTGCAGCTGCGCCGTCAACGCAAGATAAAAGAGACTGAGTCATTGATGGCCTGGCTGGCGAGTAGGGGTCGTGCAAACAGCGGTGCATTATTTTAGTGGAACTGCACAAAAAAGATATTGGGGTTAGTCGGACAAATTTTCTACAGCCACACGAAAGGAATTGCGCTCATCGATTGCATAGAATTTCCTCCGTGCCATCATTGGAGATCCCAAGGTGGAAATCAACTAACCACCTATAAGGTTATGCATAATCTTCCTCACGCAGGTCAGTATCCCCTTCGTCCAGATGATCGTGTTTTGTCATGCCGAGCTATTGATATGTGCTACTGTTTTGCGACAACGTTTAAGTACGGCGCTTTCCTATCTTTTCACATTCAGGAGAATGAAGATGATTTCAGTGGAACTACACAAAATGGTCTGATGTTGAGTGATCTCTATTGCCTCCTCTATTTGCTGCAATGTGTCAGCGTAAATTGCAAGATGAGCCATCAAGCTAGCTGTGGAGTTGCCAACATGCTCAAAGTGCACGCAACATTGAGCAGAAAGAAGCATGCCCAGGAAATTAATGCGTGCGTAGGGAGGCCCTTTGCTCAGAGAAGCATCGATCATTTTTTCTTTATTTCTATACCTTCTCATAGCTTTGTCTTGGTTATAGTATTGTGAATCATTTAGATGTGTAAACATGCTGAACTTAAGTTCTTGTGAATGTTAGCTAGTGTGCATACCGTATCTTGTGAAGCTTAGTTTAGTGTGAATGTTAGCGTGTCAACCTTTACAATCTATGTATATTGTGGGCATGTTATTTGACCCCTCATTTTGCCACACTACGACTAGTGTGAGTGTCTGCATGCAGTACACCATCCTCTAATTTGGTGGATGCCAAGCCGGCCTGAAAAGGAGCTATAACTTTTTTCAAGTTGAAAAATGTTACCGATGAGGAGCCATAATTAAGCTGGAGGCGTCTATTTTTTTCTTTCGAATGGGCAATAAGCTGTAGATCTGGAGAGTGTCTCTAATGGGCTGCCTCTAGTGTTAAGGCCCTCCAGTACGAAACACGGCAGCCGACTAGGCCGATACAAAAGCCTATCCATCTTAAAGCCCATTTGTTTTTGTTTTTTGCGAGGAAAAGCCCATATTTCTTGAAGAGGGGGCGATCCCAGAAAAACCCTCCTTCCTCCTCGCTTCCACTTATACTGCAGCTCGCTGGAATCTCCCGCTTCCGTTGCCCCCCAATTCCCCCCGCTCTCCATCTTCCTCACTCGTACAGAAAACCCCCGCTCACCTTCTTCCTCACTCGTACAGAAAACGCCTGCTCCTCTTCTTCCACTCCTACAGAAAACCCCAGCCCTCCTTCTTCCCCACTCGCACTGCCACTAGGCTCGTCTTTGGCTACTCTACTCAAACTTGTGAGCTCAGCGCGACGCCCGCAAGGAAAATGGAGTCGGGTGGCCCCAGCGCCAAGAAGATGAGGCTCCCGCCAGCGGTGACGCCGGTTGTAGATCCCGCACCCGGCAGCGCGGGGAGAAGCGGCAGGCCCCCCACCGGATCTGAGGAACCCGTAGAATCTCGAGTGGACCGCATCAGCGATCTCCCGGATGCCATCCTTGGGGAGATCATCTCGCTTCTCCACACCAAGGATTGCTGCCGCACCCAAGTCCTCTCAACTCGGTGGCGCCCTCTATGGCACGCCACGCCCCTTAATCTCGACTGTCGTCAGCTATCTGTCGTTCATGATTTTGAACTCCTCAGAGCCATCATATCCTCCCACCAGGGCTTCGTTCAACGGTTTTGCATCCTGACACGCTACCTGCTGTCCATACCCTGCACGGTGGACGCCTGGCTGACATCCCCTGAATTCGAAAAACTCCGGCAGTTTGAGTTCTACCATTACCACGAAAGTTTCATACCACGAACCGAACACCAAGAATTTGTGCCCACACCACCATTGTCCATCTCGTGGTTTTCCTCCTCTCTCCACACCGCCACCTTCGCCCGGTGCCATCTACCAGACGATCTGGTACAAATGCTTCGACTCCCACTGCTAAAAAAACTTTCGCTTGTGGTGGTTTATCTGTCGGAGGCCTCACTGCACAGCATCATCCACTCCAGTTGCCCTACCCTAGAGCGCTCATTGATTGTTTTGGGAATAGAAATTCGTATCAGTTGTCTCCAAATAAAGTCGCCTCACCTTAAAAGCATTGGAATTTGTTTTGAAGGACAACAGCTCATCATCGAAGATGCCCCTTCACTTCAAAGGTTGCTCCTTCATTATTGTTATATACCTTCGCAAATAACTGTCGTCTCTGTGCCCAAACTGGAGACCTTGGGTGTAATTTGTGATCCGTTTAATGATCACAAGTTGGTGTTTGGCTCCACACTTATTCAGGTACCGTATATTATCATTGATACGTCTCCAACGTATCTATAATTTTTGATTGTTCCATGCTATTATATTATCTATTTTGGATGTTTTATATGCATTAATATGCTATTTTATATTATTTTTGGGACTAACCTATTAACCTAGAGCCCAGTGCTAGTTCCTGTTTTTTCCTTGTTTTTGAGTTTCGCAGGAAAGGAATACCAAACGGAGTCCAAACGGAATAAAACCTTCGCGATGATTTTTCTTGGACCAGAAGACAACCAGGAGACATGGAGATGAAGTCGGAGGAGCCACGAGGCGGCCACAATGACGGAGGGCGCGCCCCCACCCTTGTGGGCCCCCTGTGCACCTCCTGACCTAATTCTTTCGCCTATATATTCCCAAATATCCCCAAACCACCAGAGGCATCCACGAAAACACTTTTCCACCGCCGCAACCTTCTGTACCCGTGAGATCCCATCTAGGGACCTTTTTCGGCACCCTGCCGGAGGGGGATTCGATCACGGAGGGCTTCTACATCAACCCTATTGCCCTTCCGATGAAGCGTGAGTAGTTTACCACAGACCTACGGGTCCATAGCTAGTAGCTAGATGGCTTCTTCTCTCTCTTTGATTCTCAATACCATGTTCTCCTCGATGTTCTTGGAGATCTATTCGATGTAATACTTTTTTGCGGTTTGTTTGCTGAGATCCGATGAATTGTGGATTGATGTTCAGCTTATCTATGAATATTATTTGAATCTTCTCTAAATTCTTTTATGCATGATTTGATATCTTTGTAATTCTCTTCGAACTATCGGTTTGGTTTGGCCAACTAGATTGGTTTTTCTTGCAATGGGAGAAGTGCTTAGCTTTGGGTTTAATTTGGCTGTGTCCTTTCCCAGTGACAGTAGGGGCAGCAAGGCACGTATTGTATTGTTGCCATCGAGGATGAAAAGATGGGGTTTTCATCATATTGCTTGAGTTAATTCCTCTACATCATGTCATCTTACTTAATGTGTTACTCCGTTCTTTATGAACTTAATACTCTAGACGCATGCTGGATAGCGGTCGATGTGTGGAGTAATAGTAGTAGATGCAGAATCGTTTTGGTCTACTTGACACGAACGTGATGCCTATATTCATGATCATTGCCTTAGATATCGTCATAACTTTGCGCTTTTCTATAAATTGCTCGGCAGTAATTTGTTCACCCACCGTATTATTTTCTATCTTGAGAGAAGCCTCTAGTGAAACCTATGGCCCTCGGGTCTATTTTCCATCATATAAGTTTCTATTTTCCATCATACAAGTTTCTGAACTACTATTTTGCAATCTTTTACTTTCCGATCTATAAACCAAAAATACCAAAAATATTTACTTTATCGTTTATCTATCTCTATCAGATCTCACTTTTGCAAATAACCGTGAAGGGATTGACAACCCCTTTTATCGCGTTGGGAGCAAGTTGTTTGATTGTTTGTGCAGGTATTCGGTGATTTGTGTGTTGTCTCCTACTGGATTGATACCTTGGTTCTCAAACTAAGGGAAATACTTATCTCTACTTTGCTGCATCACCCTTTCCTCTTCAATGGAAAAACCAACGCAAGCTCAAGAAGTAGCAGGAAGAATTTCTGGCACCGTTGCCGAGGAGATCTACCAAGTACCCATCATAAACTCTCATCTCTTGCATTACATTATTCGCCATTCGCCTCTCATTTTCCTCTCCCCCACTTCAAAACGATTTTTGAAAAGATTTTCTTTTTCTTCGTCCCTTTTCCGTTCGTCTTCTTCGTTCGTTTTCGGTTTGCTTGTTTGCTTTTTGCTTGCTCGTGCGTTAGATCATTTATCTTGCCTTCATGGCTAGTCCTCCCATCATTGTTAGCACTCCCGATAACGAGGTCCTCAACTTTAAACAAAGGGAGGGAGAAAATTTAAAAGATGCTTGGTATAGGATTTTCAATGCTCAAAATAGATCTACTCGAAAGCAATCTACTCCCGTTCTTCTTCGCAATTTTTATGTGGGCATTACTCCTTGGAATAGATATGTTCTAGATACCATCACCGGGGGGGATTTCTTGGGGAGCCATACTTTTGATTCTTACAATGCCATGATAGATTTGTTAGGCCCACCACCTCTTTTAATCAATGGAACTGTTTTAACCTTGGAACATGTGATGCAAAGACTTGATATTATTGAGAATAAAATTGCTACCGTTGAGTTGATCGAAAATTTGGATCAAAAGATTCATAATCAGATTACTCAATATGGATCTAAGGTAGGAGTTACTTTAAAGAATCTTAGAGAAAAGGAACCCATAGTTAATGAAAAGATAGATCAAGATTCTGCTAGAATTGACAAACTAGAGGATATTATTACCAACTTGGGTTCCGCTTTTTCATCCGTTAAAACTACTCAAAATCTCCCTCCTACTAAGACTGCCAAGTTTATTTACGTTCCTAAGAATAAGGGTGAATCTTCTAGTAAAGAAATTGAAGATCTCAAAACAATAAGTGTTCACCCTGATTTACTCGATATTATTAAGGAACCGATTGCCACGAGTGAATTTCTTGATTTCCTGCCTAGGAGTTTGATCATCGACAACACCAAAGCCTAAGGATTACAAGATCTACTTATGGATTGCATATCAAAGATGACAATACCTAGATCTATTTGTGTTTTTATGCCTAGCTAAGGGCGTTAAACAATAGCGCTTGTTGGGAGGCAACCCAATTTTATTTTTTGTTTTTGCTTTTTTGGTTCTGTTTTGCAATAAATAATTCATCTAGCCTCTAGTTAGATATGGTTTTGTGTTTTAATTAGTGTTTGTGCCAAGTAAGAGCTTTGGGATGGCTTACGGTGATAGTTGATTTGATCTTGCTGAAAAACAGAAACTTTTGTGTCTAGTATCAGAATTTTAATAATTCACTGGAGATTTTAAAAACCCTGAATTTTTAACACAAGATTTAAATACAAATTTACTATGTTTTCCTAATTTTTCAGAATTTTAGAGCTACATAAGTATTAGAACAATTCAGATCTTCACAGACTGTTCTGTTTTTTACAGATTCTGTTTTCTTTGTGTTGTTTGCTTATTTTGATGAATATATGGGTAGTATCGGGGGGTATGAACCATGGAAAAGTTGGAATACAGTATATATTACACCAATATAAATAAAGAATGAGTTCACAACAGTACCAAAAGTGATGATTTATTTTCTTATACTAATGGAGCTTATGAGATTTTCTGTTGAGTTTTGTGTTGTGAAGTTTTCAAGTTTTGAGTAAGGATTTGATGGACTATGGAATAAGGAGTGGCAAGAGCCTAAGCTTGGGGATGCCAAAGGCAACCCAAGCTAATATTCAAGGACAACCAAGAGCCTAAGCTTGGGGATGCCTTCATCCCCTCTTTCGTCTTCGTCTATCGGTAACTTTACTTGAGGCTATATTTTTATTCACCACATGATATGTGTTTTGCTTGGAACGTCTTTTATGATTTGAGTCTTTGATTTTTAGTTTGCCACAATCATCCTTTCTGTACATACCTTTTGAGAGGGACACGCATGAATCGTGATTTATTAGAATACTCTTTGTGCTTCACTTATATCTTTTGAGCTAGGCAATTTTGCTCTAGTGCTTCACTTATATCTTTTTAGAGCACGGCGGTGGTTTTATTTTATAGAAATTAATGAACTCTTATGATTCACTTATATTATTTTGAGAGTCTCTAAACAGCATGGTAATTTGCTTTGGTTATAAATTTAGTCCTAATATGATAGGCATCCAAGAGGGATAGAATAAAAACTTTCATATAAAGTGCATTGAATACTATGAGAAGTTTGATTCCTTATGATTGTTTTGAGATATGAAGATGGTGATATTAGAGTCATGCTAGTGAGTAGTTGTGAATTTGAGAAATACTTGTGTTAAGGTTTGTGAGTCCCGTAGCATGCACGTATGGTGAACCATTATGTAACGAAGTTGGAACATGAGATATTTTTTTATTGTCTTCCTTATGAGTGGCGGTCGGGGACGAGCGATGGTCTTTTCCTAGAAATCTATCCCCCTAGGAGCATGCGCGTAGTACTTTGTTTCGATGACTAATAGATTTTTGCAATAAGTATGTGATTTCTTTATGACTAATGTTGAGTCCATGGATTATACGCACTCTCACCCTTCCACCATTGCTAGCCTCTCTAGTACCGCGCAACTTTCGCCGGTACCATACACCCACCATATACCTTCCTCAAAACAGCCACCATACCTACCTATTATGGCATTTCCATAGCCATTCCGAGATATATTGCCATGCAACTTTCAACCGTTCCGTTTATTATGACACGCATCATCATTGTCATATTGCTTTGCATGATCATGTAGTTGACATCGTATTTGTGGCAAAGCCACCATTCATAATTCCTTCATACATGTCACTCTAGATTCATTGCACATCCCGGTACACCACCGAAGGCATTCATATAGAGTCATATTTTGTTCTAGTATCGAGTTGTAATTTTCGATTTGTAAGTAAATAAAAGTGTGATGATCTTCATTATTAGAGCATTGTCCCATGTGAGGAAATTAAAAAAAAGAGAAAGAAAAGGCCAAAAAAAAGAGAAGGCCCAAAAAAAATGAGAGAAAAAGAGAGAAGGGGCAATGTTACTATCCTTTTACCACACTTGTGCTTCAAAGTAGCACCATGATCTTCATGATAGAGAGTCTCCTATGTTGTCACTTTCATATACTAGTGGGAATTTTTCATTATAGAACTTGGCTTGTATATTCCAACGATGGGCTTTCTAAAATTGCCCTAGGTCTTCATGAGCAAGAAAGTTGGATGCACACCCACTTAGTTTTCCTTTTGAGCTTTCATAAACTTATAGCTCTAGTGCATCCGTTGCATGGCAATCCCTACTCACTCACATTGATATCTATTGATGGGCATCTCCATAGCCCGTTGATACGCCTAGTTGATGTGAGACTATCTCCTTCTTTTTGTCTTCTCCACAACCACCATCTTCTATTCCACCTATAGTGCTATGTCCATGGCTCATGCTCATGTATTGCGTGAAAGTTGAAAAAGTTTGAGAACGTAAAAAGTATGAAACAATTGCTTGGCTTGTCATCGGGGTTGTGCATGATTTGAATATTTTGTGTGATGAAGATGGAGCATAGCCAGACTATATGATTTTGTAAGGATAAGCTTTCTTTGGCCATGTTATTTTGAGAAGACATAATTGCCTTGTTAGTATGCTTGAAATATTATTGTTTTTATGTCAATATTAAACTTTTGTTTTGAATCTTATGGATCTAAACATTCATGCCACAATAAAGAAAATTACATGGATAAATATGTTAGGTAGCATTCCACATCAAAAATTCTGTTTTTATCATTTACCTACTCGAGGACGAGCAGGAATTAAGCTTGGGGATGCTTGATACGTCTCCAACGTATCTATAATTTTTGATTGTTCCATGCTATTATATTATCTGTTTTGGATGTTTTATATGCATTAATATGCTATTTTATATTATTTTTGTGACTAACCTATTAACCTAGAGCCCAGTGCCAGTTCCTGTTTTTTCCTTGTTTTTGAGTTTCGCAGGAAAGGAATACCAAACGGAATAAAACCTTTGCGATGATTTTTCTTGGACCAGAAGACAACCAGGAGACTTGGAGATGAAGTCGGAGGAGCCACGAGGCGGCCACAAGGACGGAGGGCGCACCCAGGGTGGTAGGGCATGCCCCCACCCTTGTTGCCCCCCCGTGCACCTCCTGACCTAATTCTTTCGCCTATATATTCCCAAATATCCCCAAACCACCAGAGGCATCCACGAAAACACTTTTGCACCGCCGCAACCTTCTGTACCCATGAGATCCCATCTAGGGACCATTTCCGGCACCCTGCCGGAGGGGGATTGGATCACGGAGGGCTTCTACATCAACCCTATTACCCTTCCGATGAAGCGTGAGTAGTTTACCACAGACCTATGGGTCCATAGCTAGTAGCTAGATGGCTAGATGGCTTCTTCTCTCTCTGTCATTCTCAATACCATGTTCTCCTCGATGTTCTTGGAGATCTATTCGATGTAATACTTTTTTGCGATGTGTTTGCCGAGATCCGATAAATTGTGGATTTATGATCAGCTTATCTTTGAATATTATTTGAATCTTCTTTGGATTCTTTTATGCATGATTTGATATCTTTGCAATTCTCTTCGAACTATCGGTTTGGTTTGGCCAACTAGATTGGTTTTTCTTGCAATGGGAGAAGTGCTTAGCTTTGGGTTCAATCTTGCTGTGTCCTTTCCCAGTGACAGTAGGGGCAGCAAGGCATGTATTGTATTGTTGCCATCGAGGATAAAAAGATGGGGTTTTCATCATATAGCTTGAGTTAATTCCTCTACATCATGTCATCTTACTTAATGCGTTACTCCGTTCTTTATGAACTTAATCCTCCAGATGCATGCTGGATAGCAGTCGATGTGTGGAGTAATAGTAGTAGATGCAGAATCGTTTCGGTCTACTTGACACAGACGTGATGCCTATATTCATGATCATTGCCTTAGATATCGTCATAACTTTGCGCTTTTCTATCAATTGCTCGGCAGTAATTTGTTCACCCACCGTATTATTTTCTATCTTGAGAGAAGCCTCTAGTGAAACCTATGGCCCCCGGGTCTATTTTCCATCATATAAGTTTCTATTTTCCATCATACAAGTTTCCGATCTACTATTTTGCAATCTTTTACTTTCCGATCTATAAACCAAAAATACCAAAAATATTTACTTTATCGTTTATCTATCTCTATCAGATCTCACTTTTGCAAATAACCATGAAGGGATTGACAACCCCTTTATCGCATTGGGTGCAAGTTGTTTGATTGTTTGTGCAGGTATTCGGTGATTTGTGCGTTGTCTCCTACTGGATTGATACCTTGGTTCTCAAACTGAGGGAAATACTTATCTCTAGTTTGCTGCATCACCCTTTCCTCGTCAAGGGAAAAACCAACGCAAGCTCAAGAAGTAGCAATCATCTACACATTTGTAATCATAAGCTGCATTTTTCATTTGTGCGCATAAGTTTTATATCATCTTGGAGTACACTTTGGGTACTAATATTATGTTATATGCTCAATGAAGAGTTCGTCCATGGATAGCCTATCGATGCTGCTGGATTCTGTCAAGATCTTATATATTGGAATGTTTAGTTATGATCTAAACATAATTATTGGCTTGCTGCGATGCTTTCCATGTCTGGAGAATTTATATATAAAGGTGATGATTTCATGCACATTGAAAGCCTGTATATATTTTACTAGAATTAACCATTTAGCTATCGCTCTTTCGACATACTCTTTTTTTAGACCTTAACTCTTTTCAATCTTCATGTCTACTTAGGCACTAACACATGGAGAAAAACATATAACCAATCGGTGGCGTAATAAGCACCGGGATTTTCTCAGTTCTCATGATATTCATTTGAGGACAATAACAATGGAAGGATGTGCATCCAACCAGGCAAATAGAAGCTTTGTCACATTCTTCCTGTTGAATGCGAGGTTACTATTGTCCATGAGGCTTAAGTTTTTCAACAAGAAATTTCTCACGGACGGACATGTTGAACAAAAAAAAAGAAGTTTCAGGTGGACAAATGGGCTTCTGAACGTGCTCGGCTTCTATTTACAACAACTTGTGGTCATGTTCCAATAAATTTTTTGGCACATGATTTTGATTTTATGGATCAGACCGATCCATTTGTTTGTGACTGCCAAAAACAGTGGTTGGGTTAGATGTTATTGCCATGTTCAATCTGGGTTTTGTCTAAATTTGATGAATAATTAATCCTTGGGCTTTTGTACCATTTGTAAGCTTGAGTTACATGTTGTTGCCCTCGTACTCCCCTTCGCCTGCCACTACACTGCCGCATCTTCCACGGCTCCTGTTCGTTCCTGTCCGAGGCCTCACCGTCGTTCTCCGCCTTGGTTCGCTCGCTGTGCCCGCCACCGTCTAGCATTGTCAACATGGTCAACAACTAAGAGGAATCAGGAGATGACTGTATGTGGAGAGGCTGACAGTAGGGACCCACCAGGGTCATGGCATTACGCAAGCAGGTGCCTCGTTATTACAAGCCAAAAAAATACATCCTTCTAATTATTTGACATCTAGGTCCCACGCCATTGTCAATGTAGTCAATAAACGAGAAAATTACACAACGAGCGGCTAACACCAGGGACCCAGCAGCTTGCCTAGTTGTTTTTTAGTTTTAGAGACGGAGCTAAACTGCGCGCTGTGGGGGGGGGGGGCGTGGCCCGTCTAGCCCATGCTTTTATTTAAGCACACGACGAGCCCAGTTGATATCTTTTTTCTTTCTGAAAATGGCTAGCCCAGTTCTAATTTTTTTGGAGAATACCCAACCAACGCCTACTTACTTTTCTCAACCCTGCTGGGCTGCAAATCTTTGAAGACGAGGAGGGATGTATTCGGCTTCCCCAGAAAATGGGCTATAAGTAGTAAGAAATGGTATGTAACTTTTTAAACCAAAGCCAACCGGCAATTACATTCAAAATTCTTTTTTTCTGGATTTCAAAATTTTAAATTTCATTCATTTTTTTGCCGAGAAAATTTCTTGGTATTTTATTTTGATATATTTAAAAAAAAATTAACATGACTCGAAATTTCGTGATTAAAAGACTTCAGACCCCACCGAAATATGCAAATTTTCATTGAATTTTTTAGCAGTGGCCAGAATATGGTCTGTAATGCTAATAAAAAGAATATGGGCTTCAAAATATCCTTAAGAATTAGCAAATGGGCTGTAAATTATTGAAAATAATGGCAAATGGGCTGTATGATGTTTTCCATAGATTTGGAGGCTGACTTGTGGGCCTACTAGGTTGACGATGACGCTGTCCTAAAAAAATTGACGTGTACGCAAGGCTTTGTCAACTTAGTCAACACAGAGCAGTGACTGTTGGATGTCCATCCAACGGCCGTCATGCTTCTTCAATCTCTGATCTTCCTGCTCCAGCTGCCCAAACCAGCGCCGGCGGGACTGCCTGCTCCCTCCTCCCGTGGTCGGCTGTGCTGCCGCCAGGCCATCCCTCTACTCACCCGCACCTCCTATTATTTTCCGACGACGTCAGCCTCACCCCGCAGCCGACCAGTCAGCCCTCGTACTCCCATCAGCGTGGGCATCCACTACTGTGGCTTCACCGGCTCCGGGTCATTCCCTTCCTGGGCCTCGCCGTCGTCCACCGCGTTGGTGCTCTCGGCGCGGCGTGGTCAACATGGTCAACAAACAATAACTATCGGAAGAGGGATGTAAGTGGAGAGGCTGACAGAAGGGACCCACACAAGCAAGTGCCTCCTTATTACGTGAAAAGAAATGATTGCTCCCGCTGACAGCTGGGACCCACTGGCTGTATCTTCACACAGAAGGAAGTGCCTCCTCGTTATGCGAAAAAAACTATTCATCCCGATGACAGCTGGGACCCGGCAGATTTGGTGGCTGACTTGTGGGCCTACTAAGCTGACGCGTACGCAGGGCTTTGTCAACTTAATCAACAAATGATTCTAGCAGCTGGACCGTTGGGTGTTAATCCAACAGCCGTGCTGCTTCTTCAACCTCTGATCTTGCTCCTGTCTCCCGTGGGCGGCAGTGCTGCCGCGCACCCGAACCAGTCAAGTTTCCCACTCCTCTCCATCTGCGACTCCACTTCCGCGTGTTCACCATCTCCGGGTCGTTCCAGTCTGGGGCCTCGCCGTCGTCCACCGGCCTTGGTGCGCTCGGCATGGTGTGGTCAACATGGTCAACAAACGGGAGTCATCAGAAGATGACTGTACATGGAGAGGCTGACAGTGGGGACGCACCACGCCCATGGACGCATGCATGCAACTGCATCCTTTTACCCTGAAAAATAATGTTTTCTCCCCCTGACAGCTGGGACCCACCAGCTACATCTTCGCACGCAAGGAAGTGCATCCTTATTACGGGCAAAAAAAATGATTCCTCCCCCTGACAGCTGGGACCCATCAGCTATATCTTCGCACGCAAGGAAGTGCCTCCTTATCCTCCCTGACAACTGGCACCCACCCGGTCGAACCGTACATAGGGTTGCCTTTCTGGTAGCGAACATGTACGTACATACTGGTCGATCGGTCTCTCTACAAGGATGAACCGTGGTCGAGTAAGGAGCGGCACGTGTGACGTAGCAGTTGAGGCAGTCCTGTATAAATCATGTACACGTACGTACAACCACGCTACAAGAAAGTAAATACGGCTACGTACGTACATACGGGTGGGGTCCCGAACGCGTACGGCGACGTCGTCTTGTTCATCGGCAGCCAACCGGCTGGGTCGCAACGGAGGAAACAACGTCGTGTTCATCGGGAGGCAACCGACTAGGTCGGAATATGTCGTGTTCATCGAGAGCCAGCCGGCTTGGACAGAACAGCCGAAACGAGGTATGGCGTACCGCAGAACGGAGGAAACGGCCTTCTGTTTGACCGCGTGCGGTCAAAACCTGTTCATTGGGAAGGGTCTGGCATACCGCAAAATAGAGGAAACAGACTTCTGTTTGAGTGCCTACGGTCGAAACGGGGTCCTGTTCATCAAGAGGGGTGTTGCGTACCGCAAAACGGAGGAAACAGACTTCTGTTGGAGCGCCTACGGTCGAAACGGGGTCCTGTTCATCCACCGTCTACTGCCTCGCTCCAGCCTCCACGGGCTATTGTTCATCCACTGTCGACTTCCTCCAGCCTCCACCAGGTACTGTTCATGCGTCCTGCGTCCATCGGCTACTATGCATAGAGCCTCCACGGGGTCATGTTCATCCACCCCCAACCGGCTGGGGTGCGGCGGCTTCCTCGGGGTCCTATTCATCTAGCGGCAACGGCCTAGCTATTACCACGGGGTCCTGTTCATCCAACCCCCACTGGGAACTATTCATCCACAGCCAACCAACTGGCTCGACTCACCATGTCTCGACTCGTTCTACATACCGTGCGCACGGTAGCAATGATCACTATTCATCGAGAGGCAACCCAACACCGGCTGGCTACCTCTCACACGTGGGCTCGATCGGCTTCAGTAAGCAGCAACAGTGATCGATCACTCCGGTTCAGTTAGCAGCAACAGTGATCGATTGCTCGGGTTCCGTTAGTAGCAGCAGCGAAGGAATCGCTCGGGTTTAGTCAGCAGCGAATGAATCGCTCGGGTTCAGTTAACAGCCAAGGGATTGATTGCTCGGGTTCAGTAACGTAGCTAGCAGTGCGATCACTCGGGTTCAGTTAGCCAACGCCTCGCACACACACGCGTACATGAGAGAAACGCGCAAACCACAGTGCATCGCTCGGCCCCGACCACCCACCGTAACTAGGAACTCCCTGATATTTTCCTCGCCCTCGCTTCTACCATGATTTTTTCCGTCATGGACGGCCCAAGGAATGTCATGCAGGTGCGTCTCCGGCCCACCCAGGATGAAAAGCCTATTTTCTATCATGATTACTTGTCATAGAAGTAGGAGCCCACCACATCTGTGATTATACGTGGTTTTGTCACAATTATCATCATAGAAGTGTCATAAGCATGATAGGAAAAAAATTCATTCGGGCCAAAATTTCACGGATGTGTCTTTTTTTGTAGTGAAAGGGCCACGGTATCAAGATCAAGGAATGTTGCAAAGCCCATGAGTGCAAGTTGACGAACGGAAAGTAAATTGTATGCAAGGGACTCAACAAGCATGACCTTCTCAATAGATAAATATTGAGAAATGACCACCTTGCCAAGACCCAATACCTTAGATGTTGAAGCATCACTGAATTGGACATGAGTGGGCATGGATGGAATAGGATGAACGTCCACCACCAAGTCCTTGCTCTCGGTCATATGATTTGTTGCTCCACTATCAAGCAACCATGACACCCCACCGGAAGCAAACTCTTACAAGCAATTAATGCTTGGATTTAGGTACCCATTTTTGAATGGGTCCTTTGATGTTAGTAACAAGGGTCTTAGGAACCCAAATATACCATTCAATGTACTCATAAGAAGAACCAACAAATTTGGCATAGACATGCCCATCACTAGCACGGCACAAAATATAAGAGGGGTTAAAGTCGCCAGCTTTGTTGGTAGGGGCGGTTTTGCCCTTCTTGGCATTACCACCCGCTTCCTTGTCCTTCTTCTTCTCAAGAGTACCCTCACCCGCCTTGACAAAGGCTTCATTAAGCGGGAGAGGTTGCTTGGTCTTCTTCTTCTTCTTCTTCTTCTTCTTCTTCTTCTTCTTCTTCTTCTTCTTCTTCTTCTTCTTCTTCTTCTTCTTCTTCTTCATCGTCGACTTGGGTACAAACCCAAGTCCTTCCTTTCCGACAACTTCTTTTTGATTACTCAAAAGGTCATTTAGGTTCTTCTCGCCTTGTATGCATGTCACAAGGCCCTTCTCAAGTTGCTCTTTCAACTTGGCATTTTCCTCCACAAGATGTACATGCTCACAACAAGGGTTAGTAGCATGGGCATTATCAATTAGAACAAAAGGAGGACATGTGGAAATCTCCTTGGTTAGCTTCACTTGGAGTTGATCATGAGACTCCTTGAGAAAGGCATGAACACCCTTCAAGACCTTGTGAGCCTTGTCAAGTGTGTCAAACTCTTCCTTGAGTCTATCATGGCCAACCCCAAGTGCAACTTTCTTGGATTTAAGCACACGAGTAAGAACAATAGCGTGATCAAGATCTTTTTGCAATTTAGCATGATCAACGTTGTGTGACTCCTCAAGAGCCAAACGAATACCTCGCTCTTCCTCTAGAGCAATGGAAAGATCTGCAATCTCAGCGGCATAGTCATGACTATGCCCCTCCAACTTGGAGATCGTATCCTCATGAGACTCAATGATATCATTGGCCTCACCAAGTTGTTCCAAGAGAGCAACAAAGTGCTTCTTGGATTCATCCTTGAGCTTACTCAAGAATTTTTCAAACCCATTCTCGTCAACTTTCACCACCTCACTATCATCTACACAATCTAATAATGAAGGAGTAGTAGTGATGGTGGTTTTGATGTTGGGGGTTACCTTATTGATACCTTTTACCATTAGGCATTTGGAAATGAGGTCCTCGTTGGGGGCACCGAAGAGAGACACCTTTGAGGGGGAAGAGGTGGCAATGGCCACGGTTGCCGTTGCCATTCCTTCACCACTTGTATCTTCATCATCATCATCGGACGGGTATTCTTCATGTGCCACCAAACCCTTTGGAGGTATCTTCTTGGTGAAGTTGTTCTTGTTTGGGAAGGACTTGGCTTTGTCTTTGCGAATGAGTTTGCCACCGTTGTCTTCCCTCTTCTCGTATGGACAATCCACCACAAAGTGACTCACGTTGCCGCAATTGTAGCACATCCTCACTCGTTGCTTGTTCTTTGACCCACTTGAATTTTTCTTGGAGAAGTTGGGCCTCGGGTTTCTCTTGTTGCCCCAAAATTGCCTTGACGCATGAGCCATGTGCTCGTGGTAAGCATATTTGGTGTCTTCGGGGAAACCCTCTTCTTCTTCCAGAATGGCCTTGGCCTTCTGTTGGTGCAATATTTGCCCTCCTGTGTTTTGGAGATTGTTGACAGAAACAGGCATGGACTGCTTTGTTTGCTAGTGCACACAAAGAGAAATAGTCCATACATAACCGAAGAGAATGATGTCTCCGGTGTCAAGTTCGAGGAACTTCGCCGAAGAATATCTGCGTTGCAGAGAAGAATGAGCCACATCTGTTGAGAACATGTTGACGAGAAGATTGACATGAAGGAGTTAACCCCTCAAAAGGTTATTGCTGAAGCAAAGCAATTGGTTCGGTGCTGTTGTCCGAAGAAATTGACTCAGCGAGTGGAAGTCGAAGACAAAGTGAAGATGTAGTATTCATTTCATTGTTCTTCTTTCATTATTTGAGTCATAGGACCTCCGTAATATTAAGAGGGGTATAGGTTCTTGAAGCTTAGATCCGCTGTGATGCTTAGCCCAAACCTATATGCGAGACTGAGAGAAATCTCTTTGTGCTTCGAATGATTACCTCTCAGCAGTAGATGTTGTTCTTCGTGCTGAAGGAGATATCTTTCGGACTGAGGAGTTAGCATTACTTGCTCTGCAAGGAATGTTACCGTTGTGCTCAAATTTCCGACCGTTGGACTCGTGTCGTTCGGCCATTGGCTACTCCACATGTCCAATTTGGTCATTTCCCTTCAGGGAAGGCTGCGGCTATAAATAGCCACCCCGCTCCAACGTTGTCCGTTGGCTGCTCCGCTTAAGATTTCTGAGAAGATTGACTGAGCATCCCCTCTCCAAGTGATTTGAGTTTAAGATCCACCGAGAGAAAATCAAGAGCCCAAAACTTAGACAGTGGTTTAGCATCACAGTAGTTCTGAGTCTAGAGTTCTTGTACCTATTAATCTTGAGAGCTGCGCACTCTCTAGACAGACAGGTGTCGGCTCGAGTGTTGAAGAGTTGTTGTCTTCACTGAGCAAGATCTTCAGCAACCAAGAGTGATTGTGGTTCGCAAAGTTCGTTCGAAGGTTTGGAGACCGCCGACAAGTATCTACCACGAGTGAAATCCACTGGAGTCTAATCAGCTTCGAGTTGAAGGAGAATAGGGCGAAGAGAGTTTATCTTCTGTGTTAAATCACAACCCCACCAACCAGATGTAGTCCTTTGGCAGAAGGGTGAACTGGTCTACCAAATTCATCTATCGCCATCGAGCACCACTGGTTCAATCTATTTTACTGCATTACCTTCGGCAGTTTACTTTCATGCTCTATGTCGATAGTTTACCTGTTCAATCGTTATCTGTGGCATATCTTTCGTCGTTATCATCTGTTATCATTCATTGCTCGCTCTGTTGCATTCTCATCATTCAGTGTAGTCATTTCAGTCACTTCCTCTCATGTTCATACGTATTCAATCTTGCATGTCTCCCTGTGTTGTTTTCATTCACCCTGTCATAGATCTTTCTCGTGGTTATCTATCATAGTTCTTCACCTTGTTTCTCTCTCATGCTGCTGCAACGGTTAGCATATTGCATTACCATTGTTATTGTAAAACCTGTGATATCTTATGCTCATACCATTATTGCTTCTTACCTCGATAGATGTGTTCCTAGATAAAGTGCTTATTTAAGTTTGTATCTACCGAACCTTATTTCCGCTGTTGTGTTTGGGATCAATTCATATCATTCGGAAGAATTTTTTAATCTCCCATTCACCCCCCTCTGGTCGATATACTCTCGATCCTAACACCTTCAAGCCAAGGTTGGGAGAGGCTTTGTTTGACCGGACATGGGAAAGAGCATTGTCGGCGGTCTTGTTCATGATGTTCATGGCAATAAACTCATCCAACACTTCACTTGAAGACAAGGTGTGGAAATTCGGCCTTTGACGAATCATGGAAGACATGGCCTTGTTGAATGGCATGATGGCCTTGAGAA
This sequence comes from Thinopyrum elongatum, assembly GCA_011799875.1. Taxonomy (NCBI): domain Eukaryota; kingdom Viridiplantae; phylum Streptophyta; class Magnoliopsida; order Poales; family Poaceae; genus Thinopyrum; species Thinopyrum elongatum. Next base: position 168,561,219 of record CM022298.1, read on the forward strand.
ACTTCCACTTGATCCAATTGTCATCTGTATCCTTGCTCCCATGATCTTGGAGAGCAACCACAAGAGTTTTCACCCTCCGGTAGAGATCACGAGGATCCTCATCTTCTAACATCACAAATTCATCGGCCTCATCAAGGACCACTTCAAAGTTGGACCGTTGGATGCTTGAGCTCCCCTTGTATAATGATATGATGTGTTCCCAACAATCCTTTGCATGTGTGAAGGGGTGCAAGTGAGATAGATCTTCGGGAGGAACCGCGGCTTGAAGGATGAACAAGGCGGAGTGATTATATTGATTGTCCTTCTCTTCCCTTGGGGTGAAGTTGTTTGGATCATGCGAGTAGAAGCCTTGCTCGATGATTCTCCAAAGATTTGTTGAGCTGTGATTCAAATGAGACTTGATGCAAAAAACCCAATTAGCAAAATCACCCTTTACAAGCTTAGGAGGAGGACCAAGGTGGTTAATATGAGGTGTAGGGACCGGTCCTCCATAGACCGGGGGAGGGGGAACCGAGGCAAATGTTCCCATCCCATTCTTGTTATGAGGGGAGAAGTTTGAGCACCTTTAGCCACTTCCTTGCCGGAATTGGCCTCCGACTCTGATGCGGTGGGATTAACCACAAGCAATGGATCGGGAGTAGATTTCAACCCCTCAAGCAATTCTTTAAGCATGGACTTGACTTCGGTCATCATAGACTTCTTAAGTGAAGCCATAGCTTCATTTAAGTCGTCTCGTGTGATCGAAGTCAACTCCACGGCCTCGGGCACTTCCTTCTCGGTGTCAACCATACTCTTCGGGTGGTGAAACCCTTAACAAAGAGACGAGGCTCCGATACCAATTGAAAGGATCGATATTGTTGACTAGAGGGAGGGGGTGAATAGGCAACTACCAATTTTTAGCTTTTCTTAACAAATCAGGTTTAGCAACAAGTAGGTTGTCTAGATGTGCAACTAGGTGAGCAACCTATATGATGCTAACAACCACAATAACAAGTGCAAGCAAAGGATAACACACAATAATAGCTTGCACAAAGTAAAGGTAAGAAATAACCACAAGTGGAGCCGGTGAAGACAAAGATGTGTTACTGAAGTTCCTTCCCTTTGAGGGGAAGTACGTCCCCGTTGAAGCGGTGTGGAGGCACAATGCTCCCCAAGAAGCCACTAGGGCCACCGTATTCTCCTCACGCCCTCACACAATGCGAGATGTCGTGATTCCACTAGTGGTGCCCTTGAAGGCGGCGATCGAACCTTTACATGGGGCAATCTCCACAACTTAATTGGAGGCTCCCAACAACACCACGAAGCTTCAGCACAATGGAATGTGGCTTTGAGGTGACCTCGACCGTCTAGGGTGCTCAAACACCGAAGAGTAACAAGATCCGCAAGGGATTAGTGGGGGGAATCAAATTTCTCTTGGTGGAAGTGTAGATCGGGGCCTTCTCAACCAATCCCTAGAAAATAAACAAGTTTGATTGGCTAGGGAGAGAGATCGGTTGAAAATGAGCTTTTGGAGCAACAATGGAGTTTGGGGGTGGAAGAGGTGGTCTTCTTGGAGAAGAAGACCCCATTTTATAGTGTGGAAAAAATCCAACCGTTATGCTCTTGTCGGGGGGATGGACCCCGGGCACGCAACGGAACCCGGATCCCTTTCGAAAACATCGGGGCTGGCAACGCCCCTCAATTCGGCTTGCCCCTGGCCGGCTTCCCAGCGCAACCCGGCTTGGTCCTGCACCCCGGCCAAGCCGGCTGGCGCATGCCGGCCGGTTCCTGCAAGTCAAACCTTCATCGACAAACGAGCATGGCTATAGTGCGCCCCCCTTTACGCCGGCCCCAGTGGGCGCGGCTGCCGTGCTGACCAAGCCCCCGCCCGGGGCGGGCAGCGTCTCAGAGGCGCAGCCCTGTAGCAAGATAGCACAGCCATACCATGACGACCAACACGGCATGCCTACAGTACCCAGCAGCCGGCCGTACCCGCGCTCGGCGTCCCCGGTACGGCCCACACCCGGCGAACCCGGCGAGACCCGCACCCGACGGAGCCGGCAGACCCGGCGCCTCGGCGGCCCCCATTGTCGGCTCCTAGACACTGATGCCAGGGCCCCGCGCCCATGTAACTTTACCATCGTAACCCTGGGGGGTCAGCCTATAAGACCCCCCAGGAGGCCTCCATGCACGGGGCGATCATTAGTTAATTCTCCACACACACACACACTCACATCCACCCACACGGAGAAGGAGCAGCCTATGCACTGGCCGGCCTTCCTTCCTCCCTAAAACAGCTCTAGAAGCAAGCTTGTACCATCTTCATATAAACCACACTCGGCAGGACTAGGGGTATTATCTCTCCAGAGAGCCCCGAACCTGGGTACGTCTTGCGTCTCCCGCTCGCTCGTACCGACCTTGCCTCTGGAGCCCACCGGTTACCTCTTGCCTATCCCTCTCTTTAGCCACCCCGTGGCCTCTGCCGTGTGCCCACAACGACAGTTGGAGCCCACCGTGGGGCAACTTGAGGTCCCGGCCAGAGACATGTGCCAGACGGGGCCCTTCATCGACTCTGGCAAGCTCAGCATGCACGGCCTGGTCTCTGCGCCCGGCACGGTGCCGATCGGTTTCACTGCCTCGTCCGATGCTCCCTTCGGTGCGCTTCACACCCCTGATGAGTACCCCAGCGGGGTGCTCGACGTCACCGACTCGCCTGTCCCCCTCGGCAGTGATATGTCTCCAATGTATCTATAATTTTTGATTGTTCCATGCTATTATATTATCTGTTTTGGATGTTTTATATGCATTAATATGCTATTGTATATTATTTTTGGGAGTAACTTATTAACCTAGAGCCCAGTGCCAGTTTCTGTTTTTTCCTTGTTTTTGAGTTTTATAGAAAAGGAATACCAAACGGAGTCCAAACGGAATAAAACTTTCGTGATGATTTTTCTTGGACCAGAAGACACACGTAGGACTTGGAGAGGAAGGCAGAAGAGTCCCGAGGGCTCCACAAGCCCTTAGAATGGTTGGTGCACTTATTGATATGAAAGAAGGAAACATTAGATTTCAATTTCCATTAAGGAAAGGCATGGAACACTTTCCAAGGAAGAAAATTAAGTTGCCATATGAATCCATTATGAGAGCTACTTATGGGTTGCATACCAAAGATGACAATACCTACATCTATGTTTTATGCCTAGCTAGGTGCGTTAAACAATAGCGCTTGTTGGGAGGCAACCCAATTTTATTTTTATGTTTTTTGTTTTTGGTTCTGTTTTTCAATAAATACACATTATTACCTCTGTAGTAATTGTGTTTTGGTGTTTTAATTAGTGTTTGAGCCAAGTAAGACCTTTGGGATGGCTTACGGTGATAGTTGATTTGATCTTGCTGAAAAACAGAAACTTTTGCGTCCAGTAACAGAATTGTTTAAATTCACAGGAGAGTGTAAAAACCCTGAATTTTTACAAAAGATTGATATACAAATTTCCTACATTTTTCTAAGTTTTCAGAACTTTTGGAGTTACAGAAGTATGAGAACAATTGAGATCTTCGAATACAGTTCTGTTTTTGACAGATTCTGTTTTCTATGTGTTGTTTGCTTATTTCGATGAATCTATGGGTAGTATCGGGGGGTATGAACCATGGAGAAGTTGTAATACAGTTGATATTACACCAATATAAATAAATAATGAGTTCAAAACAGAACCAAAAAGTGGTGATTTATTTTCTTATATTAACGGATCTCATGAGTTTTCTGTTGAGTTTTGTGTTGTGAAGTTTTCAAGTTTTGGGTAAAGATTTGATGGACTATGGAATAAGGAGTGGCAAGAGCCTAAGCTTCGGGATGCCCAAGGAACCCCAAGGTAATATTCAAGGACAACAAAGCATCTAATCTTGGGGATGCCCTGGTTGGCATCCCCTCTTTCGTCTTCGTCTATCGGTAAATTTACTTGAGACTATATTTTTATTCACCACATGATATGTGTTTTGCTTGGAGCGTCTTGTATGATATGAGTCTTTGATTTTTAGTTTGCCACAATCATCCTTGCTGTACACACCTTTTGAGAGGGACACACATGAATTGTGAATTTATTAGAATACTCTATGTGCTTCACTTATATCTTTTGAGCTAGGCAATTTTGCTCTAGTGCTTCACTTATATCTTTTTAGAGCACGGCGGTGGCTTTATTTTAAAGAAATTGTTGAACTATCATGCTTCACTTATATTATTTTGAGAGTCTCTCTAAACATCATGGTAATTTTCTTAGGTTATGAATTTAGTCCTAATATGATGGGCATCCAAGAGGGATATAATAAAAACTTTCATATAAAGAGCATTGAATACTATGAGAAGTTTGATTCCTTATGATTGTTTTGAGATATAAAGATGGTGATATTAGAGTCATGCTAGTGAGTAATTATGGATTGGTAGAAATACTTGTGTTAAAGTTTGTGATTCCCGTAGCATGCACGTATGGTGAACCGTTATGTGATGAAGTCGGAGCATGATTTATTTATTGATTGTCTTCCTTATGAGTGGCGGTCGGGGACGAGCGATGGTCTTTTCCTACCAATCTATCCCCCTAGGAGCATGCATGCAGTACTTTGTTTCGAGAGCTAATAGACTTTTGCAATAAGTATGTGAGTTCTTTATGACTAATGTTGAGTCTATGGATTATACGCACTCTCACCCTTCCACCATTGCTAGCCTCTCTAGTACCGCGCAACTTTCGTCGGTGCACTATACCCACCATATACCCTTCCTCAAAACAGCCACCATACCTACCTATTATGGCATTTCCATAGCCATTCCAAGATATATTGCCATGCAACTTCCACCATTCCGTTTATTATGACACGCTCGATCATTGTCATATTGCTTTGCATGATCATGTAGCTGACATAGTACTTGTGGCAAGGCCACCGTTCATATTTTTTATACATGTCTCTCTTGATCATTCCACATCCCGGTACACCACCGGAGGCATTCATATAGAGTCATATTTTTGTTCTAGAATCAAGTTGTAATTCTTGAGTTGTAAGTAAATAAAAGTGTGATGATCATCATTATTAGAGCATTGTCCCATGTGAGGAAAGGATGATGGAAGCTATGATTCCCTCACAAGTTGGGATGAGTCTCCGGACTTTATAGAAAATAAAAGAGGCCAAAAGAATCCCAAATAAAAAAATGAGAGAAAAGAGAGAAGGGGCAATGCTACTATCCTTTTACCACACTTGTGCTTCAAAGTAGCACCATGATCTTCATAATAGAGAGTCTCCTATGTTGTCACTTTCATATACTAGTGGGAATTTTTCATTATAGAACTTGGCTTGTATATTCCAATGATGGGCTTCCTCAAATTGCCCTAGGTCTTCGTGAGCGAGTGAGCTGGATGCACACCCACTTAGTTTCTTTTTGAGCTTTCATAAACTTATTGCTCTAGTGCATCTGTTGCATGGCAATCCCTACTCACTCACATTGATATCTATTGATGGGCATCTCCATAGCCCGTTGATACGCCTAGTTGATGTGAGACTATCTCCTTCTTTTTTGTCTTCTGCACAACCACCATATTCTATTCCACCTATAGTGCTATATCCATGGCTCACGCTCATGTATTGCGTAAAAGTTGAAAAAGTTTGAGAACATCAAAAGTATGAAACAATTGCTTCGCTAGTCATCGGGGTTGTGCATGATTTAATACTTTGTGTGATGAAGATGGAACATAGCCATACTATATGATTTTGTAGGGATAACTTTCTTTGGCCATGTTATTTTGAGAAGACATGATTGCTTTATTAGTATGCTTGAAGTATTGTTGTTTTTATGTCAATATTAAACTTTTGTTTTGAATCTTATGGATCTGAATATTCATGCCACAATAAAGAAAATTACATGGATAAATATGTTAGGTAGCATTCCACATCAAAAAATTTGTTTTTATCATTTACCTACTCGAGGACGAGCAGGAATTAAGCTTGGGGATGCTTGATACGTCTCCAACGTATCTATAATTTTTTATTGTTCCATGCTATTATATTATCTGTTTTGGATGTTTTATATGCATTAATATGCTATTTTATATTATTTTTGCTACTAACTTATTAACCTAGAGCCCAGTGCTAGTTTCTGTTTTTTTCCTTGTTTTTGAGTTTTATAGAAAAGAAATACCAAACGGAATAAAACTTTCGCGGTGATTTTTCTTGGACCAGAAGACACACGTAGGACTTGGAGAGGAAGGCAGAAGAGTCCTGAGGGCTCCACAAGCCCTCAGGGCATGCCCTGGGGGGGCGCCCCCCGGCTTGTGGGCCCCACGGGAGTCCTTCAACTCTAATCTTTGGCCTATAAATTCAGAAATATTCCCAAACCACCAGAAGCATCCACCAAAATACTTTTCCGCCGCCGCAACCTTCTGTACCCGTGAGATCCCATCTTGGGGCCTTTTCCGACATCCTGCCAGAGGGGGATTCAATCACGGAGTGCTTCTACATAACCTCTATTGCCCTTCCGATGAAGCGTGGGTAGTTTACCACAGACCTACGGGTCCATAGCTAGTAGCTAGATGGCTTCTTCTCTCTCTTTGATCCTCAATACCATGTTCTCCTCGTTGTTCTTGGAGATCTATCCGATGTAATATTCTTTTGCGGTGTGTTTGTCGAGATCCGATGAATTGTGGATTTATGATCAGTTTATCTATGAATATTATTTGAATCTTCTCTGAATTCTTATATGCATGATTTGATATCTTTGTATTTCTCTTGGAATTATCGGTTTGGTTTGGCCAACTAGATTGGTTCTTCTTGCAATGGGAGAGGTGCTTAGTTTTGGGTTCAATATTGTGGTGTCCTCACCCAGTGACAAAGTAGGGGTAGCGAGGCACGTATTGTATTGTTGCCATCAAGGGTAAAAAGATGGGGTTTTCATCATATTGCTTGTGTTTATCCCTCTACATCATGTCATCTTACTTAAGGCGTTACTCCGTTCTTATGAACTTAATACTCTAGATGCATGCTGGATAGCAGTCGATGTGTGGAGTAATAGTAGTAGATGCAGAATCATTTCAATCTACTTGACACGGACATGATGCCTATATTCATAATCATTGCCTTGGACATCGTCATAACTTTGCGCTTTTCTATCAATTGCTCGACAGTAATTTGTTCACCCACCGTATTATTTGCCTTCAGGAGAGAAGCCTCTAGTGAAACCTATGGCCCCCGGGTCTATTTTCCATCATATATTTTCAAATCTATAAACCAAAAAACCCAAAAATACCTTGCTGCAATTTATTTACTTTTATTTTGTTTTATGTTTTAGTAAGCTTTTATATCTATCTCTATCAGATCTCACCTTTGCAAGTGACCGTGAAGGGATTGACAACCCCTTTATCGCGTTGGGTGCAAGTGTTTGATTGTTTGTGCAGGTGTTGGTGATTTGTGTGTTCTTCTCCTACTGGATTGATACCTTGGTTCTTAACTGAGGGAAATACTTATCTCTACTTTGCTGCATCATCCTTTCCTCTTCAAGAGAAAAACCAACGCAAGCTCAAGAAGTAGCAGGCAGTGACATCTCTGACGACGTGGCGGACCTCTGCATCCGTGTGGAGGTGCTCGTCACCGATTCTGGCTCCACTTCGTCCAGCGTCGCGAAGAAGGCTGCTGCTGCCAAGGCTGCAGAGGAGCGCGCCAGCACGGCCGACCCGTTGCGCGCCATGATGCAGAACCTCAGCGTTCCCATCGCCACCAATGCCGCCCAAGCCCGGGCCCAGCTCGAGGAGGAGCGCAAGCGCCTGCTGGATGAGGCCACGACGCTTGCTGCTACGCAGCGCCGGTTGGAGTCCGTTCAGCGGGAGCGCGACACCGCGTACAGCTTCACGCCGGCCGCGGCTGACCCCAACCGGGTTGCCGGGGTGCGGACCCGTGGTGCCGCCATCGGCCACGCACTGAGCGCGATCCCGCCCGTCTACGACACCCCCGTCAAGAACATGTGCGTCGCGTAGGCGGCCGCTGTTGGCATGGAGCAGCTGCAGGGTGAGGAGCTGCAGGAGCACCTGCAGCGCATGGCTGAGCTTCTCGGTGCTATGAACGCGCAGCAGGACCGCCTTGACCTCCCCGCGGGATCTGTCTCGCGCCGCACCAAAGACCCTGAGCAGCCGAACACGGTGTCCTCTCCGCCCCCCAGCGAAGTTCATTCCGGCAGGACCCGGACTTGGCGCAACCATGCCCTGATGGCTGGAGACGACCTGGGCAACGAGCCGGCTCAAGAAGACTGGTGCCGGCTAGACCCTCCCCTGCAGTCCGGCCGGCGTGGCTGTCCGGCTTCAACTGACCCAGCTCCCCGTGGCCCAGTCGCGAGCTGGCTGGGCCCGCGTGCTATCGACGACACCGATGCCCGTCACTGCATCGAGCAGCTCGCCCTCTCCCTCGAGCTGGAGGAGGACAACGCGGTCGGTCCGGCTTGTTTCGGCCCACGTGTCCGGGATGAGCCCTTCACCAAAGGGTTCACGCTTCCCCGCGACACCCCCAAGTACAATGGGACCGTCAAGCCGGAGGACTGGCTCATTGACTACACCGCCGCCATCGGCATCGCGGGCGGAAACCGGCGCCTGGCCGTGTGCTATGCCCCACTCATGCTCCAGGGCTCGGCCCGGACATGGCTGAACAGTCTGCCGACTGGCAGCGTCAACTCATGGGTTGACTTCGAGCAGGCCTTCGTCCGCAACTTCACCGGCACCTACAAGCATCCCGGCCATCCCAGTCAGCTCGCCATGTGCGTGCAGGGGCCAAGCGAAACTGGCCGCGAGTACCTCGCACGCTGGACCGAGCTCCGAAACAGCTACGAGGGGGTCCATGAAGTCCAAGCTATTCAGTACTTTGTAAGCGGCTGCCGGGATGGCACCCTCCTCAAGCACAAGCTACTGCGCTCCGAGCCGACCACCATGGCCGCGCTCATTGTCACGGCGGACAAGTACGCCACGGTAGACTCCGCCATGAAGATCCAAGTAGTATTGGACGAAGCTGGCAAAGCATTGCCGGCACCATCCACCAAGCCGGCTGGCGAGAGCAGCCGCAACCAGAACAACAAGCGCAAGGCCGAGCAGCAGGCCCCCCGCTATGACAACCGCCTCGTCGCAGCAGCCGACCAGGCGCCCGCGGCCGAGCTAGCCGGCAAGCGCCTGCGAACCGGCAAGACTGCGTGGCAACCCGCCATGAGCTTCGAGGAGATGCTCGACGCCCCCTACAAGCACCACAGCGGCGCAAGGCCGTCCACGCACACGCTTTGGCAGTGCGCCATCACCAAGCGTATCATGAGGGGCAACATCCCGCCGCCCCCGGATCCGGCTCCAGGTGCGGGGCAGCCGCCTTCGCCTCCGCCCCCGCCCCCGGCAAACGGCACCATGCGCGACTAAGTCTACCCCGACCAGAATGCGAGCTACGTTGTCTTCACCCGCTTTGGTGATGACAAGCATAGTGAGCGCCTGCTCCGGCAGGAGGTGAACACCGTCATCCCGGCCGTGCCAGAATACATGCACTGCACGAAGCGTCCGGTCAGCTGGACCCGGGAGGACCACCCGGCCGTCATGCCCAACCCGGGTGGCTATGCCCTTGTCCTTGACCCCCATCATCGTCGCTCCCAAGCGCACCTGCAAGTTCTCGCGAGTCCTTATTGATGGCGGCAGCAGCATCAACATCCTCTACCGCGACACCATGACCAAGCTCGGCATCGAGGCCAAGCATTTGGGGCCATCCCGGATGGTGTTTCACAGCATCGTGCTGGGTCTCTCCTGCTCTCCAATCGGCCGGATCCGGGTTGACGTCCTGTTCGGCACGAGCGATCACTTCCGACGCGAGCCTATCTGGTTCGAGGTGGTGGACTTGTCTAGCACGTACCACGCGTTGCTGGGCTAGCCCGCGCTCGGCAAGTTCATGGCGGTCCCCCACTACGCCTACTTGAAGATGAAGGTGCCGGGTCCTAAGGGCCTCATCACCATTGTTGGCGACTACAGAAAGTCTTTGGAATGCACCCAAGCCGGCGCCAAGTTGGCCAAATCGCTGGTCGTAGCCGAGGAGCGGCGCCAGCTCGATCGGATTGTTGCACTGGCCGGTGAGCAGCCAGCCGTGCCGGCTTCAGCCAAGGAGTCGGCTGGCGAGGCCTCATTCCAGCCGTCCAAGGACACCAAGAAGGTCAAGCCCAACCCGGAAGACCCCAGCTGCAGCAAGTACGTTGTTGTGGGCACCCGCCTCAGTAGCAAATAGGAAGGCGAGCTCGTCGACTTCCTCCGTGAGAATCGGGATATCTTTGCATGGTCCCCAAAGGACATGCCAGGAGTTCCGAGGAAGTACGCCGAGCACAAACTACACATCCGCAAGGACGCCAAGCTTGTCCGTCAATCCTTACGTCGCTTGTCAGAAGAGAAGAGAAGAACCATTGGTGAAGAAGTCGCCCGGCTGCTCGCAGCCGGCTTCATCATGGAGGTGTTTCACCCCGAGTGGCTGGCCAACTCGGTCCTCATCCTGAAGAAGAACAATACTTGGCGCATGTGCATAGACTACACCAACCTGAACAAGGCCTGCCCCAAGGGCCCTTTTGCTCTCCCGCGGATAGATCAAGTGATCGACTCCACGGCCGGCTGTGAGCTCCTGTCCTTCCTGGATGCTTACTCCGGCTATCATTAGATCAAGCTGGACCCGAACGACGCCCTGAAGACGTCCTTCATCACGCCCTTCGGGGCGTACTGCTACATCACCATGTCTTTCAGCTTGAAGAATGCCGGCGCCACCTTCCAGCGCTGCATGCAGAAATGCTTGCTGGCCCAACTCGACCGCAACATTCACTTCTACGTCGACGACATCGTGGTGAAGACCAAGCAGCACCTCATGCTCCTTGATGACCTGAAGAAAACCTTCGCCAGTACCAAATCAAGCTCAACCCAGAGAAATGCATGTTCGGCGTGCTGGCCGGACAGCTACTCGGCTTCCTCGTCTCGGAGCGTGGCATTGAGGCGAACCCGGAGAAAATCAAGGCCATCGAGCGCATGCGCAAGCCAACCCAGCTGCGTGATGTCCAGAAGTTCACCGGCAGCTTGGCCTCGGTTAGCCAGTTTCTTAGCTGGCTGGGCGTGAGGGCCTTGCCCCTGTATCAGCTAATGAAGTAGACATCGTCGTTCGAGTGGAACGACCAGGCGGATGAAGCATTCCGGGATCTAAAGCGCATGCTCTCCACCGCACCCGTCCTGGCCGCGCCGGCCGACAAGGAGCCGTTGTTGCTATACATCACCGCCACCTCGCGGTCGGCTAGCACGGTGTTGGTGGTTGAGCGACCAGAGAAGGGCAATATCCAGTCCGTCCAGCTCCCGGTCTACTACCTGAGTGAGGTGCTTTCCGCCTCCAAGCAGAATTACCCGCACTACCAGAAGATGTGCTACGGCGTGTACCTCACCGCCAAGAAGCTGAAGCAATACTTTCAAGAGCATGTCATCATCGTGGTCAGCATGGCCCCCATTGGTGAGATCATGGGCTGCCGGGATGCCTCCGGCCGGGTTGCCAAGTGGGCCATCGAGCTAGCCAGCCACACCATCCTCTACGATCCCCGCACTACGATCAAGTCCCAGGCGCTGGCCGACTTCCTCATCGACTGGAAGGAGACCCAGTACCTACCGCCACCGCCGGATTCGACGCACTGGCGCATGCACTTCGACGGCTCCAAGATGCACTCCGATTTGGGAGCCGGCATCATGCTGTCTTCCCCAAAGGGAGACCGGCTGCGGTACGCGCTCCAGATCCACATCGCCGCCTCCAACAACGTTGCCGAGTACGAAGCCCTTGTGCACGGCCTCCAGCTTACCAAGGAACTCGGCATCTGGCGCATCCTCTGCTATGGTGACTCGGATCTGGTTGGTGCAACAGTGTTCCGGCGAGTGGGACGCCCGGGATGCCAACATGGCCAGCTACCGCTTCCTGGTCCAACAACTCTCCGCAACTTCGACGGCTGCGAGTTCCTCCACGTCCCGCGCATGGAGAACGAAGCCGCCGACATGCTAGCCAAGATTGGCTCCTCCCGGCAAGCCATCCCATCTGGCATCTCCCTCGAGCACTTGCGCAAGCCATCTGTCAAGCCGTCTCTGGATTCCGAGTCCATCTTCATCTCGGACAACCCCGCAGCGCCCCTCCCCAACCCGGACCCAGGGGCTGCCAATCCCGGCCCCTGGGGGCTGCCGTATCCAACCCGGTCCCGGGGGATGCTGACCCCGGCCCGGGGGCTGTTGCACTCAACCCGGCCACTGCCGTCCTTGACCCGGGGGCTGTCGACTCCGGCTCAGGGGCTGCCGCCCCGGAACCCGCTTTGGTGGCTGTCTTCACCGTGGTGGCAGCCCCGTCATGGGCCCAGCCAATCCTAGCTTTCCTGGAGAGCGGAGCACTCCCCATGGACGAGACCGAGGCCCAGCAAGTGCAGTGCCGGGCGTCCGCCTACAACATCATCAACAACAAGCTCGTCAAGCGCAGCGCGACGGGCGTGTTCCAGCGCTGCGTCGAGCAAGACAAGGGCATAGAGATCCTCCTCGACATACATCAGGGCGAGTGCGGGCACCACGCCGCCTCCAGGTCCCTGGTGGCCAAGGCTTTCCGCCATGGCTTCTACTGGCCCAGGGCCCTCAAAGACGCCAAGTCGCTCGTCCTCAAGTGCGAGGGTTGCCAACGCTTTAGCAAGTGCAGTCACCAACCAGTTTCGGCCCTTCAAACCATCCCGATCACCTGGCCCTTTGTGGTCTAGGGACTCGACATGGTGGGATCCTTCAAGACCGCTCGAGGTGGCATGACGCACCTACTGGTGGCAGTCGACAAGTTCACCAAGTGGATCGAGGCACGGCCGATCAAGAAGCTGGACGGGCCAATAGCCGTCTGGTTCGTCAAGGACATCGCGGTGAGCTATGGTGTCCCACACAGCATCATCACGGATAATGGTACCAACTCTGCCAAGGGCGCTCTGGCGCAATACTGCTCAGTCTCTGACATCCGGCTTCACTTGGCCTCCGTCGCTCATCCTTAATCCAACAGCCAGGTCGAGTGGGCCAACAGCCTGATCTTGTCCGGCATCAAGCCGCGACTCATTGAGCCCCTCATCCGGTCACCCGGCAGCTGGCTCGACGAGCTGCCGGCCGACCACTGGAGTCTCCGGACGACGCCTAACCGGTCGACCGGGTTCACCCCGTTCTTCCTCGTCTACGGAGCTGAAGCCGTCATCTCAACCGACATCAAGTTTGACCCGCTGCGAGTCAGAATGTACATAGAAGCTCAAGCCGAAGAAGCCCGTGAAGATGGCGTCGACCAACTCAAAGAAGCAAGCCTGTTGGCCCTTAGCCGATCGGCCATCTACCAGCAAAGCCTGAGGCACTATCACAGCTAGAAAATCAAGCTCGTCGCATTCCGCGAGGGAGACATCATCCTCCGACTCGTCCAACAGCAAGCCGGTCAGCACAAGTTGGCCTCCCCATGGGAGGGCCCCTTCATCGTCAGCAAAGCCCTGTGTGACCGCAACGCCTACTACCTCATAAACGCACGCAAGCCGAACAAATGCAAGAGAGACACCGCCGGCGAAGAAACAAGCCGGCCTTGGAATGCAGAGCTCCTCCGCCTATTTTACAGTTAGCTGTATTCACATATGTATCGCTATCTTTTGAAGTTCAATGAAAGACAGTAGGACCCCCAAACGACACTCGAGGGTTACCTTCTCCTATCAAATTATTGTGTCTCGCACATCCTTGCAAATTTTCTCAACCCCCCCTGATGTTTGCTTGAACTACATCGGTATTTCCCCAAAGAGGAAGGGATGATGCAGCACAGCAACGGTAGGTATTTCCCTCAGTGATGAGACCAAGGTTATCGAACCAGTAGGAGAACCAAGCAACACTACGTAAACAGCACCTGCACACAAAGAACAAATACTTGCAACCCGACGTGTTCAAGGGGCTGTCAATCCCTTTCGGGTAATGGCGCCAGAAATTGGCAAACGGACGTGAGAAAGTTGTAATAAATTGATAGATGCGAATAAAAGCAAATAAAATTCAGCGAGGTATTTTTGGGTTTTTGATAATATAGATCTGAAAATAAAAGATGCAAATAAATAAAAAGGCAAATAGCAAAATAGATCTGAAAATATATGATGAGAAAATAGACCCGGGGGCCGTAGATTTCACTAGTGGCTTCTCTCGAGAAAAATAGCATACGGTGGGTAAACAAATTACTCTTGGGCAATTGATAGAACTTCAAATAATTATGACGATATCCAGGCAATGATCATTATATAGGCATCACGTCCAAGATTAGTAGGCCGACTCCTGCCTGCATCTACAACTATTACTCCACACATCGACCGCTATCCAGCATGCATCTAGTTTATTAAGTTCATGGAGAAACGGAGTAATGCAATAAGAACGATGACATGATGTAGACAAGATCTATTTATGTAGAAATAGACCCCATCTTGTTATCCTTAATAGCAACGATACATACATGTCGGTTCCCCTTCTGTCACTGGGATCAAGCACCGTAAGATCGAACCCATCACAAAGCACCTCTTCCCATGGCAAGAAAAATCGATCTAGTTGGCCTAACTAAACCAAAGATTTGAAGAAGAAATACGAGGCTATAAGTAATCATGCATATAAGAGATCAAAAGACTCAAATAACTTTCATGGATAAAAACATAGATCTGATCATCAACTCAAAGTTCATCAGATCCCAACAAACACACTGCAAAAAGAGTTACATCAAATAGATCTCCAAGATACCATTGTATTGAGAATCAAAAGAGAGAGAGAGGAAGCCATGTAGCTACAACCTACGAACCCGTAGGTCTACAATGAACTACTCACGCATCATCGGAGAGGCACCAATGAGGATGATGAACCCCTTCGTGATGGTGTCTAGATTGGATCTGTGGTTTCTGGAACTTGCGGCAGCTGGAATTGATTTTCGTCGACTCCCCTAGGGTTTCTGGAATATTGGGGTATTTATAGAGCAAAGAGGCGATGCGGGAGGTGGCCGAGGTGGGCACAACCCACCTGGGCGTGCATGCCCCCCTAGGCGCGCCCTGTGGGTTGTGCTCCCCTCGGAGCCCCCCTCAGGTACTTTCTTGGCCCAACTTGTGTCTTCTGGTCCAGAAAAATCACCAAAAAGTTTCGCTGCGTTTGGACTCCGTTTGGTATTGATTTCCTGTGAAGTAAAAAAAACAAGCAAAAAACAGCAACTGGCACTGGGCACTATGTCAATAGGTTAGTCCCAAAAAATAATATAAAGTTGCTATAAAATGAATGTAAAACATCCAAGAATGATAATATAACAGCATGGAACAATCAAAAATTATAGATACGTTGGAGACGTATCAGCATTCCCAAGCTTAATTCCTGCTCGTCCTCGAGTAGGTAAATGATAAAAACAGAATTTTTGATGTGGAATGCTACCTAACATGTTCATCACATATTCTTTTCTTTGTAGCATGGACATTTGGACTTTTATATGATTCAAAGCAATAGTCTAGTTTTGACATGAAGATTTCAATACTCAAGCATATCAACAAGCAACCATGTCTTTCAAAATATCAACACTAAAGCAAGTTATCCCCAGCCCATTATGCTCAATCATTAATCCATTCATGAAACACACTCGCATATTAGCTACACCCAATGCTCAAGTACGATCATAGTGCCCCTTAGTTGGTGCTTTATAAGAGAAGATGGAGACTCAAAATAAAATAAAAATTGCATAAAGTAAAAGAAAGGCCCTTCACGGAGGGAAGTAGGGATTTGTAGAGGTGCCAGAGCTCAAAGCGAAAAAAGTAGAGATAAAACATTTTGGGTGGCATGCTTTTCCTGTCAACGAAAACGATCGAGTAGTTCCCAATACTTTCCATGCTAGATATATCATAGGCGGTTCCCAAACAGAAAATAAAGTTTATTCCTTTTTCCACCATACTTTCACATTCCATGGCTAACCGAATCCACGGGTGCCGTCCATACCAACACTTTCCAAGGAATTTATTATTTGACAACATAAAGTAAATTCATTTTTCATTTTGGGACTGGGCATCCCTAATACCTTTGCCGTACTCTCGTGCAATGACAAGTGAATAAACACTCATCTTGAGAATAACACATCTAGCATGGAAAAATATCAGCCACCCCTACCGTTTCATGAGCGGTACGAGCACACAAAAGAGGAATTTATTTTGAAATTAGAGATGGCACATACAAATTTGCTTAGAATGGCATGAAAATACCGCATATAGGTAGGTATAGTGGACTCATATGGTAAAACTGGCTTAAGGATTTTGGATGCACAAGTAGTGATCATACTTAGTGCAAATGAAGGCTAGCAAAAGATTGAGAAGCATCCAACCAAGAAACGAAAAATCTCATAAGCAAGCATTAAGCATAACTAACACCGAATAATGCACCACAAGTAGGATGTAATTTCATTGCATAACTATTGACTTTCATGCTTGCATAGGGAATCACAAACCTTAACACCAATATTCTTACTAAAGCATAATTACTCATCAACATGACTCACATATTATATCAACACATCGCAAAACTATTACAAGGAATCAAGTTTATTTTGTCCAATGATCTTCATGAAAGTTTTTATTATATCCCTCTTGAATATCTATCACTTTGGGACTAATTTAAGTTGTTGCTTTTGATAGCTCAAACAAATCTAAGTGAAGAACATGAGCATACAATTTTCTTCTCTCAAAATAATTTAAGTGAACAAGAGAGAATTTCTAAAAAAAAATTACTAACTCTCAAATAAATCTAAGTGAAGCATGAGAGCATTTCTTCAAAAATACTAAAGCACACCGTGCTCAAAAAGATATAAGTGAAGCACTAGAGCAATTCCATAGCTCATAAAGATTTAAGTGAAGCATAGAGAGCAATTCTAACAAGTCATAGCATAATTTTGGCTCTCTCAAATAGGTGTGTCCAGCAAGGATTCATGACTAAAAATAAAAAGCAAAACAAACAAAGACTCATATCATACAAGACGCTCCAAGCAAAACTCATGATATGTGACGAATAAAAATGTAGCTCCAAGTAAAATACCGATGGTCGTTAGAAGAAAGAGGGGATGCCACTCGGGCATCCCCAAGCTTAGTTGCTTGCTTCTCTTTGGATAATGGCTTGGGGTGCCATGGGGCATCCCCAAGCTTAGGCTCTTCTTACTCCTTATTCCTTCATCCATCGCAATCTCACCCAAAACTTGAAAACTTCAATCACACAAAACTCAACAAAACCTTCGTGAGATCCGTTAGTATAAGAAAACCAATCTTTACTTTAAGTACTATAGAAAACCCATTCAAATTTTGTTCTTGCATTATATCTACTGTATTCTAACTTTACCATGGCTCATACCCTCTATACAAACCACAGATTCATCAAAATAAGCACACAATGCAAAGAAAACAGAATCTGTCAAAAACAGAACAGTCTGTAAAGATGCGAATTGTTCTCATACTTATGTAACTCCAAAAATTCTGAAAAATTCTGACAACATAGTAAATTTGTATATCAATCTTTTGTAAAAAAGTTTAGAATTTTTCGTCACTTCTGTGAATTTTCAAAATTGTTTTACTTGACACATAAGTTTCTGTTTTCCAACAAGATCAAATCAACTATCACGAAAGCTATCCTAAAGGCTTTACTTGGCACAAACACTAATTAAAACACAATCATAAAAGTAGCAGAATTGTGCAAACACTCAAGAACAGAAAGAAAAAGATGAAAATAAATTCTATTCATTGGGTTGCCTCCCAACAAGCGCTATCGTTTTACGCCCTTAGCTAGGCATAATGCAAAGATCTAAGTATTGTCATCTTTATTTCTAGATCCATAAGATGCCATCATGATTGATTCATATGGTGGCTTAATTCTAGTTCTAGGGAAGTGTTCCATACCCTTCCTTAGTGGAAATTGAAATTTAATATTGCCTTCTTTAATATCAATCACAGCACCAATAGTACGTAAAAACGGTCTTCCAAGAATAATTGGACAAGACGGATTGCAATCAATATCAAGAACAATAAAATCTATGGGCACATAATTCCTATTTGCAAGAATAAGAACATCATTAATTCTTCCCATAGGCTTTTTAATAGTAGAATCCGCCAAGTGCAAATTTAAAGAACATTCTTCAATATCGGTAAGACCAAGCACATCACATAAAGATTTCGAAATTGTAGAAACACTAGCACCCAAATCGCACAAAGCAAAACACTCATAATTTTTAATCTTGACTTTGGTAGTAGGTTCCCATTCATCATGTAATTTTCTAGGAATTGAAATCTCTAATTCCAACTTTTCTTCCAAAGCTTTCATCATAGCATCAACAATATGTTTAGTAAAAGCTTTATTTTGTTCATAGGCATGGGGTGAATTTATCATGGATTGCAACAAATAAATACAATCAATCAAAGAGCAATTATCATAATTAAAGTCTTTGTAATCCAAAAGAGTGGGCACATCACTAGTTAAAGTTTTGACCTCTCCAAACCCACTTTTACCAATTTTCTCAACAAGATTTTCACCCTCCAAATTATCGGGACGCCTTCTAGCTAAAGTTGACTCTTCTTAAGTCCCTTTATCATCAATCTTAATTTTACTAAACAAGGAATCAATAGAAGAAACACCAACCATTTTAAGATCTTCATCACTTTTATGAAAGCAATCACTAGAAAACGCTTTTTCTAGAAATTCTCTTTTAGCTCTAAGCATAGCGGTTCTTTTCTTACTTTCATCCATAGAAACATATAAAGCTTTAATTGATTCCTCAACCTTAGGCACAAAAATTTTCATCTTGAGATTTTCTACATCATGAGAAATTCTATCAATACTCCTAGACATATCATCAATCTTATTCAGCTTTTCTTCTATCATAGCATTAAAAACCTTTTGAGTATTGATAAATTCTTTAATATTATTCTCAAGATTAGAGGTGTTCCTATTATTATTATAAGAAGGATTGCCACAGGAATTACCATAATTATTAGAGGAATTACTAGGAAAAGGCCTAGGATTAAAATTACCTCTATAAGCATTGTTATTGAAATTGTTTCGAGAGATAAAATTCACATCTACGGCATCACTATTTTGCTCAATCAAGGTAGACAAAGGCACATCATTAAAATCAACAAGAGCACTTTTATTAGCAACCAATTTCATAAGAGCATCAACTTTTTCACTCAAAGAAGAAATTTCTTCAACTGAATTAACTTTTTTACTAGTAGGAGCTCTTTCGGTATGCCATTGTGAATAATTTGCCAAAATATTGTCTAGCAATTTAGTAGCTTCACCCAAAGTAATTTCCCTAAAAGTACCATCCGCGGCAGAATCTAAAAGATTTCTAGAAACAAAATTCAATCCCGCATAAAATTTTTGTATGATCATCCAAAGATTTAAATCATGAGTAGGACAATTTCTTAGCATCAATTTCATTCTTTCCCAAGATTGCGCAACATGTTCATGCTCAAGTTGCTTAAAATTCATGATTTGCGTCCTAAGGGAAATAATTTTCGCGGGCGGAAAATACTTAGTAATAAAAGCATCTTTGCACTTATCCCAAGAATCGATACTATTGCGAGGCAAAGAAGAAAACCAAATTTTTGCACGATCTCGCAAAGAAAACAGGAATAATTTCAACTTCACAATATCATTGTCCACATCTTTTTTCTTTTTCATATCGCATAATTCCATGAATGTGTTAAGATGGGACGCGGCATCCTCACTAGGAGTACCAGAAAATTGATCTTTCATAGCAAGATTCAACAAAGTGGCATTAATATCACAAGACTCCGCACTAGTGGTGGGAGGAGTAATCGGAGTGCTAATAAAATCATTGTTGTTGGTATTGGAGAAATCACACAACTTGGTGTTCTCTTGAGTCATCGTGACTATGCAACAAGATTGCACTCAAAAACAGATCTGACGAGAAAATGGCGAACGAAAAAGAGGGCAAATAAAGCGGCAAATTTTTGTGAAGTGGGGGAGAGGAAAACGAGAGGCAAATGGCAAATAATGTAAATTGCAAGGAGATGAGATTTGTGATTAGGAACCTAGTAGATGTTGATGATGTCTCAACGGCAACGGCACCAGAAATTCCTTTTGATGTTTGCTTGAACTACGTCAGTATGTCCCCAAAGAGGAAGGGATGATGCAGCACAGCAACGGTAGGTATTTCCCTCAGTGATGAGACAAAGGTTATCGAACCAGTAGGAGAACCAAGCAACACTACGCAAACAGCACCTGCACACAAAGAACAAATACTTGCAACCCGGCGTGTTAAAGGGGTTGTCAATCCCTTTCGGGTAACAGCGCCAGAAATTGGCAAACGAACGTGAGAAAGTTGTAATAAATTGATAGATGCGAATAAAAGCAAATAAAATTCAGCGAGGTATTTTTGGGTTTTTGATAATATAGATCTGAAAATAAAAGATGCAAATAAATAAAAAGGCAAATAGCAAAATAGATCTGAAAATATATGATGAGAAAATAGACCCGGGGGCTGTAGATTTCACTAGTGGCTTCTCTCAAGAAAAATAGCATACGGTGGGTAAACAAATTACTGTTGGGCAATTGATAGAACTTCAAATAATTATGACGATATCCAGGCAATGATCATTATATAGGCATCACGTCCAAGATTAGTAGACCGACTCCTGCCTGCATCTACAACTATTACTCCACACATCGACCGCTATCCAGCATGCATCTAGTGTATTAAGTTCATGGAGAAACGGAGAAATGCAATAATAACGATGGCATGATGTAGACAAGATCTATTTATGTAGAAATAGACCCCATCTTTTTATCCTTAATAGCAACGACACATACGTGTCGGTTCCCCTTCTGTCACTGGGATCAAGCACCGTAAGATCGAACCCATCACAAAGCACCTCTTCCCATGGCAAGAAAAATCGATCTAGTTGGCCTAACTAAACCAAAGATTTGAAGAAGAAATACGAGGCTATAAGTAATCATGCATATAAGAGATCAAAAGACTCAAATAACTTTCATGGATAAAAACATAGATCTGATCATAAACTCAAAGTTCATCGGATCCCAACAAATACACCGCAAAAAGAGTTACATCAAATAGATCTCCAAGAGACCATTGTATTGAGAATCAAAAGAGAGAGAGGAAGCCATCTAGCTACTACCTACGGACCCGTAGGTCTATAATGAACTACTCACAAATCATCGGAGAGGCACCAATGAGGATGATGAACCCCTCCGTGATAGTGTCTAGATTGGATCTGTGGTTTCTGGAACTTGCGGCAGCTGGAATTTATTTTCGTCGACTCCCCTAGGGTTTCTGGAATATTGGGGTATTTATAGAGCAAAGAGGCGGTGCGGGAGGTGGCCGAGGTGGGCACAACCCACCTGGGTGCGCTTGGGCCCCCAGGCGCGCCCTGGTGGGTTGTGCTCCCCTCGGAGCCCCCCTCAGGTACTTTCTCGGCCCAACTTGTGTTTTCTGGTCCAGAAAAAATCACCAAAAAGTTTTGCTGCGTTTGGACTCCGTTTGGTATTGATTTCCTGCGAAGTAAAAAAACAAGCAAAAAATAGCAACTGGCACTGGGCACTATGTCAATAGGTTAGTCCCAAAAAATGATATAAAGTTGCTATAAAATGATTGTAAAACATCCAAGAATGATAATATAACAACATGGAACAATAAAAAATTATAGATACGTTGGAGACGTATCACCCCGCCCCCCCCCCCCCCCCCGCCGGGTTGGCTCGCCCGGCTCGGGGACTCGGGGCCAGCCGGCTTAACCGCGCCCCGCCATCCCCCTTAGTACATTTCGGCGTGTCCGAGTTGCCAAGGCCGTCCCCTTCGCCCTAAGCCACAGTCCGGCTTCGGCTGTCGGCCGGCAAGAACCATAAGCCAAAAGCGCCGGCACGCAGAAAAAACGCTAAGTTGGATTTGCCAGATCAGTCAATCCGGCCTCAACGCACTAAGGTGCCGGCCCAGTGGGTGTTTCGCTCGCGCTCAATGTTTGAAAAAAGCCTAAGTACTGCGCACTCCTTCCCGAAGCCGAAATCCTTGTCACAGACCGAAGCCCGGCTGTCCGACTCTATGTGGGTGGGGGGGGGAAGCAGAAAGAAGGAGCAGGCAAGAAAAATCATACAAACGGAAAGCAAAAGTGCAAACACATGCAAAAATATTTACATTACAAACATAAGGGCCCGCGGCCGGAGTTCATTACACTCACCCTACACCTCAGTGGGTGGGTGGACTTGTCACTTAACAAAATTCAATAAAAGTAAAAGCAGGACGGCTTCAGACGGCTCCTGCATTGGGTTGCGTGCCCGTCGGCTCCTCCGCAGTGGCCTCCGGGTTCACCGAGGCGCCGGTGTCGTCCAACCCAGCGTCGTCGTCCGCGTAGGGACCCGACTCCTCGGAGCTGCCCACCGGGTCGTTGAGCGCCAGGCCGAAGTCGTCGGCCGGCACCTCCACACCGTCTTCGGTCCGCTCCTCCTGGAATTGTCGTGCGAAGCAAACAAGGCGAGGTAGCTGGCCCGAGCGGCAATCTGGCCCGCCTCCGCCTCTAGCTGGGCCTCCGCGCCGGCTCGCTGGGCAGCCAACTGGTTTAGGTTCAGGCCTGGATAGCAAGACATGACGAACCGCAGCACCAAGTCAGTGCCGGCAGGGGCTGCGAAGACATGCCACTCATGAAGCTGCGCCGGTCCGGCTTCCAGCCAGCGCGCCAACCGCGTAAAGCTGTTGGGCTCAACGGCGCGAGGCCAGAGGGCCGCCGCCATCCTCAACCCGGCCTCGGACAGCCATGTCGTCTGCTTGTCCAGGGCCCTCAGGCGGGCCACGACGGCATGCATGATCTCTGAGAAACTCCAGGAGACATTCGGATCAAGTCCGGCACCCGCGTCCGCCTGGGTCGACCGGTGGGCAAGCACGGCCTCTTCCGCTGTCTCCTGCGTCTCCGGTAAGTACTCTATCGAGTGGAGAAGGGAAACAGTCAGCCATGAAAAAACTCAGCCAGCTCGCAACCCGGCGAAATCAATAAAGAAACACTTACTGACGAGGAGCTCATCCAGATGTTGCACTTGGCACAACATACTGTGCCGCTCCAAGTCCTCGGCGCGGCCGCGGGCTTCGAGCACCTTCTCAAGCTCGGCCACCTTGTCGACGGCCGCCTTTAGCTCGTCGCCCCTCGCGGTGGCGCCTTGTCACGCTCGTCCCTGAGCCGGACGAGCTCCGCCTGATGGGCCTCCGCCACCTTGGCGGCCCCCGCCTTCAGCCGCTCCACCTCGGCCTGGAGCTGGCCGTTGTCAGTGACCGCCTGACCGTGCTGCTGGCCGGCTTCAGCCAGCCGGGTTCACAGATCCGACACCTCGGCCGTGGCAGCTACGCGACAAAGCTTCAAGTCAAGACGTCGGAAGAAAGGAAAAACATCTTAAGATTCGACCCAACTATTTCATAGTTGGCCCGAATCTCGGCGGCTACACCCAGTGGGTGCGCTAGCGCGCCCCCACTAAGAGCATGCAAGATGTACCTTCGGCAACACGGAGCACCTCCTCCTTAGCGACGAGCTGCGCCGTGACCTGGCGGTGGTTCTCCAGAAGCCGGTTATGAATGCCGACTCGGAGGCCGTCCAGGTGCTGCAGGAAAGCAAGGATTAGCACAAACCGCAAAGATATTTTTTATGATTCGACCCAACTACTTCATAGTTGGCCCGAATATCGGGGGCTACACGCAGTGGGTGCGCTAGCGCGCCCCCACTGACCAGCCGGGAAGACAAGCAAGAAAACTTATGATCACGGAGTGCTCCAGCTCCCGCGCTCGCTCGAGCTCGCCCTGGGCGAAGGCCTGAAGCCGGTCTGCACGCCCACGAAGATGATGGCGCACGGCGTCCATTGCCGCCGCCTCCTCCTATGCACGTGGCCCAATGACCCGGGCCTGCTGCGACCCGGCGACGGGCCGCTTCCCGGCGCCTGCTCCGGGTTCACGGCAACCTTCGGTGGCGGGACCACCAATGCGCGCTTGTTCCCCGCCGGCTCCTCTACGGCCGGCGTCGACTCCGGCGCTCCGGCCGGTGTCGCCTCCGGCGCTCCTCCCGGGGCGGCGTCCCTGATGCATCCCTCCTTTGCTCGGTTGGTCGTGTCAATCCGGGGTGGGGTGTCTACGACTATCTCCTCCACCTCCGGGTCGTCAACGGCTGGCTCCGGGCTGCGCCCCTCCTCTGTCGGCGGCTCGACGACCATCTCTGCCGGCTCCATGCCCTCCGGCATCTCCGGCCAAGCCGGATCCGCGGGGGCCTGCCCTCTCGCCTCCGCGGCCCTGGAACAAGCCCGGGCCGAGTCCTCTACCAGCTCCTCCTCGGCTTTGTTCTGGCTCCGCCAAGCCAGGCGCTCGGCGTCCACCGAGTCCAGGCTAAGGTCTTCCTCGGGCGAGCCCTCCACCCGATCGACGACGCTGCTCCAAGTCCTCCGGAACGAGAAGCCACCTCCGGACGTGGCATCCATTGCCGCCAACGCCAGGTCGAGAGGCGTCCTGAGACATGCGAAGAGAGCATGAGAAAAGTGCAACCAAGCAGCATGCAGAAATCAACGAAGGGAACTTACCCGATCACTGTCGGGATGGCCTGCCTTGTCGGCGGCACCAGGACGACCTGGCGCGCCCTCTTGGTGGTCGTCTTGCCGCGCACGGCCGAACCCTCCACTGCACGCTTCGCGGCTGGCTTCAGCGGCGCATCATCCTTCCCGTGCGGCCGGCTTGCCGCGGCCGATGCGTGGGATGACCCGGCATCGGCCGTCTTCTTCAGCCGTCTTGGGGGGTCAGCGCTGCGTCCCCTACCCTCGACGGCGCTGCACTACCAGCGTGCGTTAAGATCTCCACGTCATCGTTCGACCAGTCTCGTAAGAGGTCTGGGTGCGGAGACTTACCCGCGCGGCGCGCCCCGCCGGCTTCGGCATCGGCCGGTTCCGGGTTCTCGGCAATGGATTCCGCCCCCTCCGAGCGGGCCTGCTTGGCGGCCAGTACATGCGCCCTCGTCCCGTCACGCATTTGCTGGATATCGTTCAGTAACACCTCCCTCGTCGCATCAGGACAGAGAAAGAGCTGAGACATTGCAAAGAATGAGGACCAAGGACTCACTGTTGGCGCTGGGTTCTCCATGTTGTAGAGCGCCTTCCCGAAGCGCTAGTCAGGGGCCATCCTGGCCTTGGGGATGGCGTTCACCCGGTCGGCGACCTGCTCCAGCGACAGCCTCCCGGACGACATCCGGGTGGGATCCCGGCGGTCACCCATCTAGCTGATGATGTGCGCCCGGCGTTGCAGCGGCAGCACCCGGCACGCGATGAAGGCGGCAACAAGATCCATCCCTTGAGCCCCTCCCGCGCCGTCATCTCCCCAATCCGGCTGCACAGATTCTGCAGCCCCTGCGACGGGTTCTTGGGCATGTAGCCCCAATTCATCTTGGCGAGCGGCTGCTCATTGATGAACGGGGGCAAGTTGATGGTGTCGGCTCCTACGCCGACATTGCGCACATAGAAGAAGGAATTCTGCCACTTCTTGGCAGAATCCTCAATGGGCATTTTTGGAACACCCCGTCCGGCCGGACCGAGACGACGATGGCCCCGCAGTCGGACATGGCACCGGCCTCCGGCCCTTACTGCTTGAGGAAGAAGAGCTGGCTCTAGAGCCCCACGTTTGGCTCCACCCCCAGGTAGCCTTCGCACAAGGTAGCGAATCCAGAGAGCTGCAGCACGGCGTTTGCACCCAAGTGGTGCGGCTACAGCCCAAAGGAAAGAAAGGCGCGGAAGAAGGTGCTCACGGGGAGGCCGAACCCGCACTTGAAGTGGCTATAGAAGACCACACGCTCACCATCTTGCGGCTGCGGCTCCCTTTCCCCTCCGGGCACGCGCGTAGCCACCTCCTATGCCGCGGCAGTCGCCGAGTGTCACGGAGGTACTGGATGTCAGCATCGGTGACCTCGGATCCCTCCCACGTGCCCTTTGGCGGCGCCATCTATAGAGCTCGGCAAGGGTACGGAGTGCGGCGGCAAGAGGAAGCTAGCGTGGCTGGTGGGCAATTCGGGCGGCGCCTGGCGTTCCGATGGGCGGTGAGCTCGAGAGTTGGGTAGAGAGAAGGATGAGGCGAGGGGAGTGTGCGTGAGTGTTTCCGCCGCCCCCTCCCCCCGATTTTATAACCACGACAAGACATGGGGAAGTGGGATTGGCTGCGCCCGCGTTTCCACTTCCCCGCATTGTGTGGGCATGTTTCCCCCATGAATTAATTACCCCGAGAAGTGCAACCGTCCGCGGTGGCCGCAATCAATCCCCGCGCGTGGGCCGAGGGCGCGGCGTGGTGGGCCCCAGCCCGCTGCTACGTCCCGTCGCACGCGTGGCCTGGCCGGGCCTCTCTGGCTGCTGTTCACCATGTGGCGGCTGCGTCGGGCCACGGGAGGCGCGTCCCTTCCCCTTCAAGATTCAGCGGACATCTCGGTTTCCCGCCCATACCGGGGTGCCGCGATCCGGCTTCTGGAAACCAGCACACAGTGGGTGTTGCCGGACCTGGTGGCCACAAACTTCATCAACCCAGCTGCCTCCTTAGGGGGTGAAACTGCGAAGCCCCCCCCCCCCCCCGCTTGAAGCCGGCGAGCCCTCACAGCTTCGGGGACTAATGTCGGGGGGATGGACCCCGGGCAGGCAACAGAACCCGGATCCCTATCAAAAATATCGGGGCTGGCAATGCCCCTCAATCCGGCTTGCCCCTGATCGGCTTCCCAGCGCAACCCGGCCAGGTCCTGCAACCCGGCCAAGCCGGCTGGCGCATGCCGGCCGGTTCCTGCAAGTCAAACCTTCATCGACAAACGAGCATGGCTACAGTGCGTCCCCCTTTACGCCGGCCCCGGCGGGTGCGGCTGCCATGCCGACCAAGCCCCCGCCTGGGGCGGGCGGCATCTCAGAGGTGCAACCCTATAGCAAGACAGTGCAGCCGTACCATGACGACCAACACGGCATGCCTACAGTACCCAGCAGCCGGCCGTACCCGCGCCCGGCGGGCCCGGTACGGCCCGCACACGGTGGACCCGGTGAGACCTGCACCAGACGGACCCGGCAGACCCCGCGCCCCCCACTACCGGATCCTAGACACTGACGCCAGGGCCCCGGCAGGACGAGGTCGACCGGACGTGTGTTGAAGGGGAAATTGAGCCTAGCCGCCATGCCGTGGTAGCGGACCTGCTAGCGGTCGTACTCCATGGCCGCAAGCTTGGCCGTGTGGAAGCTACCGAGCCACCGACGGGTGTGGGTCTCCTGATCCGTAATCTCGGCAACCCATGTCCCCCACCGCCGCTACCGGACCCCGAGGTAGGACCTCGTCGGTGGCCGGGCCCGAGGGAAGACGGGGAAGTCCTCGAACCGACGTAGGGGTGCGACGGCGGGCGGATCGGGCGACCGGCGACGGCGGATCGATAAAGAGCCCGCGGAGGACGACGGGGACGCCTCGGTGGCCACCTCACCGGCGTCGGACGAAGAGGCCGCGATAAACCTCTTTTGGGATATTGGCTCCTCGAGGTCCCCGGCACAATGGCAGAGGTTGAGGATGGAGGCAGCGGCGGCGGCGATGGCAGCGACCTACCAATGGTTTTGAGCGAGGGAGGGGTGGTGTGTGTCTGTGTGAGCGGAGGTTTTGGGGTGTGTGTGGTGTGTGAAAGCACAAGTGTTCCCTGGGTGATTTTGGTAATTAATGTCAACATATCTCTTGTTGGACTAATGCTTTTTATCTAGTGTATTTCAGACAAGTTCAACCATGGCACGGTAAGGACAAGAGGATGAGGAACCCCTTCAAAGTGCTAAGGACACATATTGGTAAAAGCTCAAGACTCTTCATTTATATTTTAGTGATCCAAGATCACATTGAGTCCATAGGAAAGCCAATACTATTAAAAGGGGATGAGGTGTTGCTTAATGGTCTACTTGCTCAAAATGCTTAGTGATATTGCTCCAAAGCCCTCAACCACTTTCTCATTCCAAATATGTACAAAACCCAAAGTCAAACTCGGCCCCACCAAATTCTTCTATCCGGCGCCATCGAGTTCATTTGACATAGCCACTGCCAGAAACCCTAACACTTCGGTCACACCGATACGGATCTCGGTCTCACCGAGATGGCCTTGCAAATGCTCTGTGACTTGTTGCATTATCTCGGTCTCACCGAATCATGCAATCGGTCCAATCGAGTTTGCTTGACATTCGCTCTGTTGCCTTATTGCTTCACTTCGGTCTAACCGAGTTGATGCAATCGGTGCCACCGAGTTGATGTTTGCCCTAAGCCCCAGCACATTGGTCCCACCGAGTTGTTCCATTCGGTCCCACCGAGATTCCTAACGTTCACATTTTGAACTAAATCGGTTTCGCCGAGTTCTTCTAGTCGGTCTGACCGAGTTGGGTCAAATGTGTGTAACGGTTGGATTTTGTGTGGAGGCTATATATACCCCTCCACCCCCTTCTCCATATGTGAGAGAGCCATCAGAACGTGCCTACATTTCCAGCTTACATTTTCTGAGAGAGAACCACCTACTCATGTGTTGAGATCAAGATATACCAATCCTACCACAAGAATCTTGATTTCTAGCTTTCCCCAAGTTGCTTTCCACTCAAATCTTCTTTCCACCATATCCAAATCTGTGTGAGAGAGAGAGTTGAGTGTTGGGGAGACTATCATTTGAAGCACAAGAGCAAGGAGTTCATCATCAACACAACATCTATTACCATTTGGAGAGTGGTGTCTCCTAGATTGGTTAGGTGTCACTTGGGAGCCTCTGACAAGATTGTGGAGTTAAACCAAGAAGTTTGTAAGGGCAAGGAGATCACCTACTTCGTGAAGATCTACCCGAGTGAGGCAAGTCCTTCATGGGCGATGGCCATGGTGGGATAGACAAGGTTGCTTCTTCATGGACCCTTCGTGGGTGGAGCCCTCCATGGACTTGCGCAACCGTTACCCTTCGTGGGTTGAAGTCTCCATCAACGTGGATGTACGATAGCACCACCTATCAGAACCACGCCAAAAAATCTCCGTGTCTTCATTGCTGTCCGGGGGATGAACCCCGGGCAGGCAACGGAACCCGAATCCTTTTCAAAAACATCGGGGCCAGCTCCGCCCCTCAATCCAGCTTGCCCCTGGCCGGGTCCCTCAACCCGGCCAGGTCCGGCAACCCGGCCAGGTCCCGCAACCCGGCCAAGTCCCACAACCCGGCCAGGCCCGCTGGCGCATGCCGGCCGACCCCGCCAAAGCCAAGACTTCTCCAACAAGCAAGCGCCACCACGGCACACACCTCAACCCGACCACGGGTCAGCTCCCGTCCCATCCGGGGCGTACGATGGATCAAGTCCCCGTAAGGAGATGGGCATGGCTACAGTGGCCCACCTACCCCACTGACCGGCAGGAGCGTGGCAACAGTGGCCCACCTACTCCGCTGGCCGGGGCCGGCATGGGTACAGTGCATCCCTCGTCTCGCTGATGCAAGCTGATGGTGACCAGGCAATGCGTCACTGTAGCCGAGCCGGCTCAACCACTCCGTGACACATGACAAGACGAAGAACAGCGCCCCCTGGCGCACGGGGCCCGTGCCCGGAGAACCCGGTGTATCCTGGTACCCGGCAGGCCCGAGCACCGGCTTCCCAGACGCTGACATCCCGGCCCCGCACCCATGTAACTTTACCATTGTAGCCCTAGGGGGTTGACCTATAGAACCCCCAGAGGCCTCCGTGCAATGGGTCGACCATCAGTATGATACACACATACATAAGGAGAAGGAACAGCCTGAGCCCTGGGCAGCTTTCCTTCCCCTCCAAACAGCTCTAGGAGCTACTCTGTACTGCTACATACTACACATATAAACCACACTCGGCAGGACTAGGGGTGTTATCTCTCCGGAGAGCCCCAAACCTGGGTATGTCTTGCGTTCCTCGCTTGCTCATGCCGACCTCGCCCCTGGAGCCCACCGGTGCCCTCGAGCCTGTCCCTCTCTTTAGCCATCCTTTGGCATCTATCGTGCGCCGACCACGACAGTTGGCGCCCACCGTGGGGCTGCTCGAGGTCACGGCAGGAGACATGTTCTAGACGGGGCCCTTCATCGATTCTGGTGAGCGCATGGCGCGCTGTGCGTCCCTCGAGTCCGTCGTGCTAGCGGCTGACATCATCGACGCGCTCACCGCCTCCTTCGCCGCACTGCGCATCTCCGATGTGCCCGCGGCCGATGAGTACCCCAGCGGGGTGCTCGACGTCTCCGACTCGCCCGTCCCCCTCGGCGACGACATCTCCGCCGGGGCGGCGGATCTTTGAGTCCGGGTGGAGGTATTTGCCACCGGCTCCGGCTCCTCTTCGTCTAGCAAGAAGGCTGCCGCTGCCAGGGCCGTAGCAGAGCGCACCAGTGTGGCCGACCCGCTACGCACCATGATGCAGAACCTCAGCATCCCCATCGCCACCGACATCGACGCAACCAACACCGCGGAGGCCCGGGCCCAGCTCTAGGAGGAGCGCAAGCACCTGCTAGACAGGGCCGAGATGCTCGCTGCCACGCAGCGCCGGCTGGAGTCCGCCCAGCGGGAGCACGATGTCACGTACGGCTTCACTCCAACCGCTGCCGAGCCCAGCCGGGTTGCCGAGGTGCGGGCCCGTGGCGCTGCCATCGGCCGCGCGCTGGGCACAGACCCGCCCTTCTACGACACCCCGGTCAAGAACATGCGTGCCGCGGAGGCGTCCGCTGTTGGCCTGGAGCAGCTGTAGGGCGAGGAGCTGCAGGAGCGCCTGCGGCGCCTGAACGAGCTTCTCGGCGCCGCGAACGCGCAGCAAGACCGCCTCGACCATCCCGCTGCGTCCGACTCGCGCCTTACCAGGGATCCCAAACGAAGCTCAGTCCAGCCAGACGCGAGCCCGGCGTGCCCGCGCGGTTGGAGACGGCTTGGGCAACGAGACGGCTGCCGGGGACCGGCGTCAGCAAGACCCTCCTCCGCCACCAGGCCGACGTGGCAACCCGGCCTCAGCCAACCCGGTGCCTCGCGGTCCCGTCGCAAGCCGGCTGGGCCCGCGCGCAATCGAAGACACCGACGCTCACCATCGCCTCGACCAGCTTGTCCTCTCCTTTGAGCTGGAGGAAGACAATGCCGTCAGGCCGGCTTGCTTCGGCCCGCGCATCCGGGATGAGCCCTTCCACAAAGGGTTCACGTTGCCCCGCGACACCCCCAAGTACAACGGCACCGTCAAGCTGGAGGACTGGCTCGTCGAGTACACCACCGCCATCGGCATCGCGGGCGGCAACCGCCACCTTGCCATGTGCTACGCCCCGCTCATGCTCCTGGGTTTGGCCCGGACATGGCTCAACAATCTGCTGGCCGGCAGCATCAACGCGTGGGTCGACTTCGAGCAGGCCTTCATGCGCAACTTCACCGGCACCTACAAGCGTCCCGGCCGTCCCAGCCAGCTCGCCATGTGCGTGCAGGGGCCAGCTGAAACAAGCCGTGAGTACCTCGCCCGCTGGACCGAGCTCTGGAATAGCTGCGAGGGCGTCCATGAGGTCCAAGCCATTCAGTACTTCATGAGCAGCTGCCGGGATGGCACCCTCCTCAAGCAGAAGCTCCTGCGATTCGAGGCAACCACCATGGCCGCGCTCATGGTCATCGCGGACAAGTACGCCAACGTCGACTCCACCATGAAGATCCAGGTGGTGATGGATGAAGCCGGCAAGGCAACACCGGCACCACCCCCCAAGCCGGCTGGCGAGAGCAGCCGCCAGCAGAACAACCAGCAGAACAACAAGCGTAAGGCCGATCAGCAGGCCCCATGCTATGACACCTGCCTCGTCGCGGCCGTCGAGCAGGCGCCCGCGGCCGAGCCAGCCGGCAAGCGCCGGCAAACTGGCAAGACGGTGTGGCAACCCGCCATGAGCTTCGAGGAGATGCTCGACGCTCCCTGCAAGCACCATAGTGGCGCAAGGCCGTCCATGCACACGCTCCAGCAGTGAGCCATCACCAAGCGCATCATGAGGGGAGACATCCCGCCGCCTCTAGCTCCGGCTCCGGGCGCAGGGCAGCCGGCTCCACCTCCTCCGCCCCAGCCCCCGGGCAACGGCGCGATGCACGATGATGTTTTACCCAACCAGAACGCGAGCTACGTCGTCTTCACCAGCCTCGGTGATGACAAGCGTAGCGAGCGCCTGCTTCGGCAGGAAATGAACACCGTCGTCCCGGCCGTGCCGGAGTACATGCATTGGTCGGATCGTCCGATCAGCTAGACCCGGGAGGACCACCCGGCTGTCATGCCCAACCCGGGTGGCTACGCCCTTGTCCTCGAGACCACCATAGTCGCTGCCAGGCGCACCTGCAAGTTCTCGCGGGTCCTCATTGACGGCGGCAGCAGCATCAACATCCTCTACCGCGACACCATGACCAAGCTTGGCCTCGAGGCCAAGGACCTAGAGCCATCCCGGAGGGTGTTCCACGGCATCGTGCCCGGTCTCTCCTGCTCCCCCATCGGCCGGATTCGGCTCGACGTCCTCTTCGGCACAAGCGATCATTTCCGTCGTGAGCCGACCTGGTTCGAGGTGGTGGACCTATCCAGCGCGTATCACGTGTTGCTGGGCCGGCCTGTGCTCGCCAAATTCATGGCGGTCCCCCACTACGCTTACCTGAAGATGAAGATGCCAGGCCCCAAGGGCCTCATCACCGTCGTCGGTGATTACTGGAAGTCCCTAGAATGCGCTCAAGCCGGGGCCAGATTGGCAGAGTCACTGGTTATAGTCGAGGAGCAGCGCCAGCTCGACCGGATCATTGCGCTAGCCAACGAGACGTCGGTCGTGCCGGCTTCAGCCAAGGAGTCGGCCGGCGAGGCCTCGTTCCAACCGTCCAAGGAGACCAAGAGGGTCAAGCTGAACCCGAAAGACGCTAGCTGCAGCAAGTACGTCATCGTGGGCACCCGCCTCGACAGCAAATAGGAAGGCGAGCTCGTCGACTTCCTCCGTGAGAATCGGGATATCTTTGCATGGACCCCAAAGGACATGCCGGGAATTCCGAGGAAGTACGCCGAGCACAAACTACACATCCGCAAGGACGCCAGGCCCGTCCGTCAACCCTTACATCGCTTCTCTAAAGAGAAGAGAAGAACCATCGGTGAAGAGGTCGCCAAGCTACTCGCGGCCGGCTTCATCATGGAAGTATTTCACCCCGAGTGGCTGGCCAACCCGGTCCTCGTCCTGAAGAAGAACAACACTTGGCGCATGTGCATAGACTACACTAGCCTGAACAAGGCCTGCCCCAAGGATCCTTTCGCTCTCCCAAGGATAGATCAAGTCATCGACTCCACCGCCGGCTGCGAGCTCCTGTCCTTCCAGGATGCTTACTCCGGCTATCAACAGATCAAGCTGGACCCGGCCGACGCCCTGAAGACGTCCTTCATCATGCCCTTTGGGGCATATTGCTACATCACCATGTCATTCGGCTTGAAGAACGCCGGTGCCACCTTCTAGCGCTGCATGCAGAAATGCCTGCTGGCGCAACTTGGCCGCAACATCCACGTCTATGTGGATGACATCGTGGTGAAGACCAAGCAGCACCTCACGCTCCTTGACGACCTGAAGGAGACCTTTGCCAATCTGCGCGAGTACCAGATCAAGCTCTCAACTCGGAGAAGTGCATCTTTGGCGTGCCTGCCGGAAAGCTGCTAAGTTTCCTCGTCTCAGAGCGCGGCATTGAGGCAAACCCGGAGAAGATCAAGGCCATCGAGCGCATGCGCAAGCCAACCCGGCTGCGAGATGTCCAGAAGTTCACTGGCTGCTTGGCCTCGGTCAGCCGGCTGGGCAAGAGGGCCTTGCCCCTATATCAGCTGATGAAGAAGACATCGTCGTTCGAGTGGAACGACCAAGCAGACGAGGCGTTCCGGGATCTCAAGCGCATGCTCTCCATCGCACCCGTCCTGGCTGCGCCGGCTGACAAGGAGCCGCTATTGCTATACATTGCCGCTACCTCGTGATCGGTCAGCACGGTGCTGGTGGTCGAGCGACCAGAGAAGGGCAAGATCCAGTCTGTCCAGCGCCCGGTCTACTACCTGAGAGAGGTGCTTTCCGCCTCCAAGCAGAACTACCCGCACTACCAGAAAATGTGCTATGGCGTGTACTTCACCGCCAAGAAGCTGAAGCACTACTTACAAGAACATGTCATCACCGTGGTCAGCACGTCCCCCATCGGCGAGATCATGGGCTGCCCGGATGCCTCTGGCCGGGTTGGCAAATGGGCCATCGAGATGGCTAGCCACACCATCCTCTATGAGCCCCGCACCACGATCAAGTCCCAGGCCCTGGCCGACTTCCTCGTCGACTGGACAGAGACCCAGTACCTGCCGCCGCTGCCGGATTCAACGCATTGGCGCATGCACTTTGACGGCTCCAAGATGCGCTCCGGTTTAGGAGCCGGCATCATGCTGTCTTCCCCGAAGGGCGACCGCTGCGGTACATGCTCCAGATCCACCTCACTGCCTCCAACAACGTCGCCGAGTACGAATCCCTTGTGTACAGCCTCCGACTTGCTAAGGAACTTGGCATCCGGCGCATCTTATGCTACGGCGACTCGGACCTGGTGGTGCAGCAGTGTTCCGGCGAGTGGGACGCCCGGGATGCCAACATGGCTAGCTACCGTTTCCTGGTCCAGCAGCTCTCCGGCAACTTAGTTGGCTACGAGTTCCTCCATGTCCCACGCGCGGAAAACGAAGCCGCCGACACGTTAGCCAAGATTGGCTCATCCTGGCAGGCCATACCATCCGGCGTCTCCGTCGAGCACTTGCGCAAGCCGTCTGTCAAGCCGTCTCCGGATTCTGAGTCCATCTCCATCCCGAATGACCCCACAGCGCCCCTCCCCAACCCGGACCCGGGGGCTGCCACTCCAAGCTCGGGGGTTGTCACCCACAAACCAACGCCGGGGGCTGTGGACCCCGACCCGGGGGCTGCTGATCCTGGCCCGGGGGCTGCCTTCTTCAACCCGGCGACCAACGAATCCAACCCAGGGGCTGCTCAACCCGGCTCGGGGGCTGCCGCCCCAGAACCCGTCTTGGTGGCCGTACTCACCGTGGTAACGGCTCCGTCTTGGGCCCAGCCGATCTTAG
The DNA here is from genome assembly GCA_011799875.1 of Thinopyrum elongatum. Taxonomy (NCBI): domain Eukaryota; kingdom Viridiplantae; phylum Streptophyta; class Magnoliopsida; order Poales; family Poaceae; genus Thinopyrum; species Thinopyrum elongatum. Next base: position 168,596,370 of record CM022298.1, read on the forward strand.
CGTTCCTGGAGAATGGAGTACTCCCCATGGATGAGACCGAGGCTCGGCAAGTGCAACGCCAGGCATCCGCCTATAGCATCATCAACAACGAGCTCGTCAAGCACAGGGGACAGGCGTGTTCCAGCGCTGCGTCGAGCAAGACAAGGGCATAGAGATCCTCCTCGACATACATCAGGGCGAGTGCGGGCACCACGCCGCCTCCAGGTCCCTGGTGGCCAAGGCTTTTCGACATGGTTTCTACTGGCCCATGGCCCTCAAAGACGCCGAGTCGCTTATCCTCAAGTGCGAGGGTTGCCAATGCTTCAGCAAGTGCAGCCACTAGTGGGCTTCGGCCCTGCAAACCATCTCAATCACCTGGCCCTTCGCGGTCTGGGGGCTTGACATGGTAGGCCCCTTCAAGACCGCTCGGGGCGGCATGACGCATCTGCTGGTGGCAGTCGACAAGTTCACCAAGTGGATTGAGGCGCAGCCGATCAAGAAGCTGGACGGGCCAACGGCCATCCGGTTCATCAAAGATATCGCGGTGTGCTACGGCGTCCCGCACAGCATCATCATGGACAATGGCACCAACTTTGCCAAAGGCGCCCTGGCGCAATACTGCTCTGTCTCCGGCATCCGGCTTGACCTGGCCTCCGTGGCTCATCCTCAATCCAACGGCCAGGTCGAGCGGGCCAACGGCCTCATCCTATCTGGCATCAAGTCGCGGCTCGTCGAGCCCCTCATTCGTTCACCCGGCAGCTGGCTTGACGAGTTGCCGGTCGTCCTCTGGAGTCTCCAAACAACGCCAAACCAGTCGACCAGGTTCACCCCGTTCTTCCTCGTCTACGGAGCAGAAGCCATCATCCCGACCGACATCGAGTTCGACTCGCCGCAAGTCGTGATGTACACAGAAGCCCAAGCCAAGGAAGGCCGTGAAGACGACGTCGACCTACTCGAGGAAGCACGCCTCCTGGCCCTTAGCCGATCCGCCATCTACCAGCAAGGCCTGAGGCATCACCACAACAAAAAGATCAAGCCCATCGTGTTCCGCAAGGGAGACCTCATCCTTCGGCTTGTCCAGCGGCAAGCCGGCCAGCACAAGTTAACCTCCCCATGGGAGGGCCCCTTCATCAGCAGCAAAGCCATGTGTGACTGCAATTCCTACTACCTCATCGACGCCCGCAAGCCGAACAAGCGCAAGAGAGACACCGCCGGCGAAGAAACAAGCCGGCCCTGGAATGCAGAGCTCCTCCGCCCGTTTTACAGTTAGCTGTATGCACGTATGTATCGCTACCTTTTGTAATCTTATGAGAGACAATGGGACCCCCGAACGACACTCAGGGGCTACCTTTTCCTGCAAATTATTGTGTTTTACACACTGTCGTGGACTTGACACGGCAGATGTCCTAGCGGAAGGACTTAGTCGTGGAGCCATCGCAACTAGGTTAACTTGAAGGGGTTTAAACGGGACAAAGGACACAGAGAGTTTACCCAGGTTCGACCCCTCTCAATGAGGTAAAAGCCTACTCCTGCTTTGTGTTGTATTGCTAGGGTTTCGATTACCAGGGAGTGAATACACTTGACCTAGTTCCCGATTGTTTGTTACCTCTCCCTAAACCGCCGCCGGGTCGTCCCTTTATATCCACAGGTTGATGCTCGGCGGTTCACAGAATCCCGGCCGGCTCATAAACGTGTCCGGCTCGGTCTCCACTCTTTCCTATCTTACAATACAAGTCATATACTTATGGCGGTTTACATCTATGGGCCCTAACTCGCCTTTGGGCTTTGGGCCTTCTTATTAAGTCTCCTTCGTAAGTCGCCATCTTCTATGTCTTCATGGGCTTCAATACAGGTAAACCACTATGAGCATAACCCGGCCCCTCCTGGGCGGTTTATACTCAATAGTTATATCCCCAACATTAGGCCCCAGGTTGATGTGAACTTGTTCATATCAATCTTCAATACTTGACTTAGAAAAAAATCCTTCATCATCAGTCCTTATGAAAATTTATAACCCGCCACAACGTCTACTCACAGCATTGTGCTAACCCGCCATGACATCATCTTGCATTAATATTGCACGAGGCCCAAATCTCAGCCTCCTTGATTCCCGCGCATGCCATCTATCTACTGCCTTATAAATAGGGACAGGGGTCCTTTTCATTTCCCCATTGCCTCCTCGTCTTCATCCTCTTCCTTGCCACACCACACGAGCCCGAGCTCCGCCGTCGTCGACCTCACGAGCTGCCTCCACTCCGGCCGCTGCATCGTCCTGAACGCACCAGAGCACCGCCGCGCACCACCGCTATCCAACAGTCCTGGTAAGTCCTCTTCCTTCCTTTTTCCCTAGATCCCATTAGGGTTTCCACGAGTTCATCGGAGTTCATCTCGGTTCATCTTTGTTCCTCCATAGACCATGTAGTTTTTGATATAAGTATAGTACCAATCTTGTGCGATAGCAGTTTAGTACTCATTTTTAATATCTGAACGCCTCCCCTCCATAAGAGATCTCATGTGAGCACGTGAACTGTCCTGCTGCCGCTACTTTAGGTTAGAATTTTTCTTCATTATCTGAACTGCTGTAGATCCAAAATTATAACACCAATCTGCGAAACCTGTTTTTCACCACTTAGCCATTTTCCAACTTCAGATCTATACTTTCAATATCCGTGTAGGCGGTTTAACCTCAGAAAGTAATAACCTGCCAGGTACCATTAGTCCCCTTTTAAACCGCCAAATGCTCGTCTTTGTAATTTAATAACGTCACTGTCCGGTTTAACATTTATGCATGCTTCAACACTTTCTGCTTATTAACCATGAACCTTAAACCGGTACAAATCTTTTCCAGGTTATCGTATAAATGGCCAAATCCTTTTATTCCTGTAACTGGGTTCAATCCCGGGTTACAGAAGAAGAACTGAACGGGTGTGTTGCAACCGGCGCTTTAGCGAAAAAGGAAGACATCCACTGGAGAGCCCCCGGTCCAGAAAATCCTCCTGAGCCCAAGGATGGGGAAGTGATCCTTTTTGTTGATCATCTGAGTCGAGGGTTCAGCCCTCCCGGATCAAAAAAATTTCGTGACATGCTTCACTTCTTCCAACTTCACCCTCAAGATATTGGGCCTAATTCCGTGTCCAATATTTGCAATTTTCAAGTGTTTTGTGAAGCCTACATGCAAGAAGAGCCCACAGTCGACCTGTTCAGAGATTTCTTCTATTTAAACCGCCGTACTGAATTTACGGATGGGCCCAATATTGAACTTGGCGGGGTTTCAATTCAGAAGAGAAAAGACGTCAGCTTCCGTCACGCTAGGCATCATAGCCATCCCAAAGATTGGAATCAAACTTGGTTCTATTGCCAAGATACATCTCCAGCTGGCGAGAATCCTCTGCCGGGTTGCCGTGCTCACCGGCTTACCGATGCACATCCATTCCCCCAAAGACTCAATGCAAAGGAACGGTCCAAATATGCACCACAGCTTTCAAAGCTCAGAGCCTTTATGGCAAATGGTTTGACAGGCATTGATTTTGTCCGTTGCTGGGTATCTTGGAGCATTTTGCCTTTAAGCCATCGCCCTGGTTTAATGTGTGAGTACACAGGGGATGTGAAAGACCCTCAATGCCACACTGATATTCAGCTGACTGATACTGAAATTACTGAATCTGTCAAGAAGATGTTGGATGAACCGGTGACCGACTGTAGCAAAACAGGACTTAGTCCTTTCTGCCCTTCAAATAAACCGCCAGCTGTAAGAATTGCCCCACTCCTGCTTTAATCCATATTCTTAATACTCCCTTATGATTTTTTCAATCTTTAAACAGGGTGATGATCCGTTCTGGAAGAAGAAACCACAGGATAAACCGGCCAAAACACTTCGTGTCAAGACCAAGGTCAACAAGAAGCTCGCCAAGAAGAAAAACACAGAGCCTACCGAGTTAAACATTGACGATGATAATCCGGAATCAGAGGTAGAACTTGATTCACTTGGCTTTTTTTCATACATCTCATTGACGATGATTTTTATCAGGACGACGCAGAAGCTAGCCGCGCAAACGACGTAGAGGTAACTATTCTCTCATCCGGTTCAGAACCTCTGCCCACACAGAAAACCCGACAAGCAAGCCGGAAAGTAAGATTTTCTCACCCCCTAGCTTACTTGGATCCAAACTTTCTTTTGAAGAAGCAGCAACACAAAGCTCGCCGCACAACCCGGCATAGCGGCCATGTGGTCACTTCTTCCGGTTTACCGAACTCGCCAGTTCGTAAACGCCGCCAAGAGGTCTCTTCTATTTCTGACACGTCTTATCCCAGGGTGGGTTATTTTCGACAACCTCTTAATCCGTCTGATTCAAACTACCAGGGAACTTCCCTTTCATCCTCTGGCGAGTCCACAGGGACACAAATTCCAACCCTCAAAACTGTCCCTGGGTGAGCATTTTTAACTAACCCCTTGTACCTTATGCTTGATCATTATACTAACCTGTTATTTGCGTCTCTGTCAGAGCCAAGGCCAGGCCCACTAAAAAGGCCAAATTGAACAAAACGGCTGATGATAGCGCGCCAACTGATCCGGAAAAGAACCCGGAACAGTTTGAAACAAATACTGAAGCTATTCTTGATGATCCGCCACCGCAAGATCATGACACCTTTCTTGAGCAGATGGAAATTGATCCGATGGGTCATGCTGATAAACCGCCAAGCCCAACTAAGGCTGCTGATGATAAAGCTGACGATGTTGTAGTTATCGGTGTCGGGTATACAGCCCCAGACAACCCCACTGCTCTGTCAAAACATAGTGCCAAAGAAGAATTTTCAACTGTTGACAAGGGCAAGTGGAAGGCGGACTTGGAAAGCTATGCCCACCTTAGCGCCCAAGATATTCATTCTGGGTTTTTAAACCGTCTATACACAAGCCGTGATTATGAAGCCGGTTTACTGAACATGATGAAGGAGCGATATGAGGTAAATGCTGTTAACTCTGCATACATATTCTTCCCTTAGCCGCCAAAGTTTACTGGACATAAAAGAATAGAATGTTCTGCAAACTTTCAAGAGCCATATAGATCAACTCCACTAGCCCGCAAGGGCCGGTTTATAATGTCAATATGAACCGGGACTTTAGAATAATAACTCTTCAACTTCGCCTGTGTAGCCCTAAGGGTCGACTTAACAAATATGTTAAGTTGAGACTAATTATGCTGTAAGGCTCAAAATTCTTACTTAGGACCTTTATAATCCGGTTGACCATCAAGCTGATAGTTGTTATGTGCTTGGGACTTGTAATTTTTTTTTATAAGAAGCAATAGCCATTAGCCCCCAAGTGCCAAGTATATTACTTGTTATGTGCTTGGGACTTTGAATATGCACTGCTATGTAATTAATTACATGTCTCTTGCAGGCTGATCTTAACAAGAAGGAATCTCAAATCACCGACCTTCAAGAAAATATCAAGTCGCAACAAACCGAGACCTCCAAAGCCAAGGAGGAACTGACCAGTGCCTTAACAGCAATGGAGAAACTGAAGGAGAGCTTTAAGAACGAGCGGGCAGGTTGGGATACAGAAAAGTCAGCTCTGCTGAAGAGGGCTGAGGATGCTGAGGCTGCCCTTAGACTGGTAGCTGAAGAGCTGACTGGCTTGAAACAGCAAATAAATGCCATGACCGCTGCCGTATTTGGTAAATAACTTCTTCATAAGCTTTGAACATGTATTATGTAAGAGACTGCCGGTTTACCGATGTTTTTGATGATGCAGGAACTCGCATTGCTCATCTTAGCTCAGATATGCGGCAAAAACTGAAGGCCGCCTATACACTTATAGAGCAATTATATACCGGCGTACAACGGGTTATCTGCACAGCTTCCCATAATAAACCACCCCCAACCTTGATCAAGGAGACGTTGGAAAGGCTGGCGATGATGCCTGCACGGTTTGAAGAGCTAAAGAAGTCAGCCGCCAGGGCGGGTGCTCTTACTGCACTGACTCGGGCCAAAGCTTGGATAACTGATCTTGATCCGGCCGATGTGGGAAACGGCTACCCGAGCATAAAGGAGGACGGGTCAGAGTTTAATAACGACGACCTTAGAGCCTTGACGAGGGAAATGCGCCCATTGGCCAGCAAATTGGCTGAAGAAACCGATCTTTCACATTATCAGTCGATCTATGATGCCAACAACAAAAGAGTTAACGCGCCAACTTATGATGCTCCAAATCTTATTCCTCCAATCCGTAAGCATACCTATGCCCCTGATGTTGACCCCTCCACACTTATAAGTGATGAATCTGTATTCAAGGCCTTAACTGGGATCGATTGGACTACCATTGACTTCCAGCCACTGGGTAGAGAGGAGGAAGATGAACCAGCGCTGGACGATCCGCAACCTTCAAGTCAGCCAGGCCAGGACTCGTAAACCAGGGGCCGGTGTAGCAGCTGCTTCCTTTAAGACTTGTTAAAACAATTATTCTTTTGGGCACCAAACGCCTTGTAATAGGCTAGCTTAAACTCTTGTTCTGCTATGCCATCGTGCATATTTACTTTGCATGACACTGCTAATCCACCATGTTAAGATATGCCACTTATGCTTATAATATTAACAATGTGGAATCTGCTCCTGCATGCAAAGGATTAAAGGTGTCCTGGCGGTTTACCGCTGGACGGGTCATAACGCCCAATATAAAACCATGGATACTAACATAGCTTATACCCAAGGCTGGACTTTAAGAATAACCAAATTTGAAATATATCATACCTGTGATATTTGATCACACTGTTGGTTTACGAAACCGGTGTAGTAAGGGGAGAAACCAAACTTTGAGCACTGGTAATTATCATAGATTTTCTTGGCTTATGAACAAAACCAGGCCGGGTTAATAAACACCGGATATTATCTTATCTCATACTGGCGACTTATAGTCATAAGCCAGGCCGGGTTAATAAACACCGAATGTTATCTTATCTCATACTGGCGACTCATAGTCAAAAACCAGGCCGGGTTAATAAACACCGGATGAATTATGATCATAAAACATTATAATCCTTATCAAATAAACCTCAAAAAGACTGTGAAATAAAACAAACAAAAAAATGAGACTTTTCATGGGCTGCCAGGCCGAAAATCGAGTGCTTTCACGGGCCGCACAGCCACTGAGTTAAACCTATATACAAACCTTATAAGATGGACCTCACATAACCAATCGTCGTTTTAACTTTGACAAGTTCAGGGTCTGTATAAGATTGACTTGTCAAACGTTCGGCGGGTCATTCCAGGAATACCTGGGCGGAGTGGCTTACTTAAAAAGGCAGGATAACCCGGGGTTTTAGGTGAATAAGCCTGGCTTCCAAGCCTGGCTTTTAAGCCTATTACAAGGGTTATACAAACTCTTTGTTCTTTAGAATCAAGGAGCCCCCAAGTAATATTTTTGAGCTGTGCTCAAGGGGCACCTATGTTTGAGCTGTGATTTTGCAACAGACTCTCTTTGGTACCTTTAACCTGGGTAGCAAGCCCCCAAGTTTTTTTTTTCATTTGGCTTATAAGCCGGTTCAAAGGGTAATCATAACTTCGCTCATAAGCCGGAAGCCCCCAAGTAACCAAAGACTCATTATGAAATAACGACAGTGGCCCTGCTTTAGCAGGGGTGCCGGTTTATTATATCGATCACAATATATACATTGTCAAAAATATGTACATCAGAAGAGCCAATGGCTCAGGTGTAGTACGGCCGAAGATGAGCGATATTCCACGGCCGGCGAGTCTCTTCCTCCGACATGCGTGAGTCCTTGTGGTCTCGAACATCAATAAGGTAGTATGACCCGTTGTTCAGATTCTTGCTGACCACAAAGGGTCCTTCCCAAGGTGGGGATAACTTGTGCATATCAGTCTGATCCTGGATAAGCCGGAGTACTAAGTCGCCTTCTTGAAAGGTTCTGGTCTTGACCCGGCGGCTGTGATAACGACGTAGATCTTGCTGGTAAATCGCCGAACGAGCCGCTGCGAGATCACGCGCCTCGTCTAACAGGCCAAGTGCATCCTGACGTGCCTTTTCGTTATCAGCTTCAACGTAAGCCGCCACACGGGGTGAGTCATGACGGATGTCACTGGGGAGAACCGCCTCTGCTCCATAAACCATGAAAAAAGGCGTGTAACCCGTAGATCTGTTGGGCGTTGTGTTGATGCTCCATAGCACCAAGGGTAACTCCTCTACCCAACAACCCGGCATCCTCTGTAAGGGAACCATAAGCCGGGGCTTGATGCCTCTCAAGATCTCTTGATTGGCTCTCTCAGCTTGACCATTAGATTGGGGGTGAGCCACCGACGATACATCAAGCCGGATATGCTCACGTTGACAAAATTCTTTCATAGCACCCTTGGAGAGATTAGTGCCATTGTCTGTTACAATGTTGTGTGGAAAGCCAAAACGGAATATCACCTTCTTCATGAATTGAACCGCCGTTGCTGCATCACACTTACTGACTGGCTCTGCCTCTACCCACTTAGTGAATTTATCAACCGCCACCAAGAGGTGGGTCTTCTTATCCTTGGACCTCTTAAAAGGTCCAACCATATCAAGCCCCCAAACTGCAAATGGCCAAGTGATTGGAATCATTCTCAACTCCTGAGCCGGAACATGAGCTTGACGTGAAAACTTCTGACAACCGTCACATTTTTTGACCAAGCCCTCAGCATCAGCATGAGCCGTCAGCCAATAAAAACCGTGACGAAAAGCCTTGGCTACAAGAGATTTAGAGCCGGCATGATGACCACAATCTCCTTCATGGATCTCACGCAGAATCTCACAGCCTTCTTCAGGAGAAACACAACGCTGAAACGCCCCAGCAACACTGCAATGGTGCAGCTCTCCATTGACAATTGTCATTGACTTGGACCGCTGGGTTATTTGCCTGGCCAAGGTTTCATCCTCAGGTAACTCGTCCCGGGTCAAGTATGCCAAATATGGAACTGTCCAATCAGGAATAACATGAAGAGCCGCCCCCAACTGAGCTTCCGGGTCAGGAATAGCCAAATCCTCCTCTATAGGTAACTTGACCGATGGGTTATGCAAAACGTCAAGAAAGACATTAGGTGGCATCGGTTTACGTTGAGAACCCAACCGGCTTAATGCATCCGCCGCTTCATTTTTCCTCCGATCAACATGCTCAACTTGATAACCCTTGAAGTGACCAGCAATAATATCGACCTCTCGTCGATAAGCCGCCATGAGGGGATCCTTAGAATCCCAAGTACCAGAGACTTGTTGAGCCACCAAATCTGAGTCACCAAAGCACCTTACCCGGCTTAAGTTCATCTCCTTAGCCATCCGAAGACCGTGGAGCAAGGCCTCAGATTCAGCTGCATTGTTAGTGCAAGGGAACATCAAACAGAGAACATAACAAAATTTATCACCTCGAGGGGAAGCTAGCACAACTCCAGCCCCCGAGCCCTCCAATTGCCTGGACCCATCAAAGTGAATAGTCCAATACGTGTTATCTGGTTTTTCCTCAGGCATCTGCAGGTCTGTCCAGTCATTGATGAAATCCACCAGTGCTTGAGACTTGATGGCCATGCGAGGCATATACTTCAAACCATAAGGCCCAAGTTCAATGGCCCATTTGGCAACCCAGCCTGTTGCCTCCCTGTTTTGGATGATATCTCCTAAAGGAGCAGAGCTAACCATAGTAATGGGGTGACCCTGAAATTATTGCTTAAGCTTCCGGCTTGCCATGAAAACCCCATATACAAGCTTCTGCCAATGTGGGTATCTCTGCTTGGACTCAATAAGCACTTCGCTGATATAATAAACCGGCCGTTGAACCGGATATTCCTTGCCTGCCTCTTTCCTTTCAACCACAATAGCCACACTGATAGCCCAGCTATTAGCAGCCACATATAACAACAGCGGCTCCTTATCAATGGGCGCAGCTAGGACCGGCGGCACAGCCAGCTGCTTCTTAAGCGCCTCAAATGCCTCATTAGCAGCGTCACTCCAGACAAAGTCATCTGTCTTTTTCATCATCTGATACAAAGGGATGGCCTTCTCACCGAGGCGGCTTATGAACCGGCTTAGCGCCGCAATACGACCCGCCAGATGTTGAACATCATTGATACATGCCGGTTTAGCCAGAGAAGTAATGGCTTTGATCTTCTCCGGATTAGCTTCAATGCCCCTGTTAGACACCAGAAAGCCCAAAAGCTTGCCCGCCGGCACACCAAAAACACACTTGGCCGGATTAAGCATCATCTTATAAACTCGGAGATTATCAAAGGTTTCCTTCAAGTCATCTATCAACGTCTCCTTCTTTCTGGATTTCACCACAATATCATCCACATAAGCATGAACATTGCATCCAATCTGATTATGAAGACAATTCTGCACACATCGCCGGTAAGTCGCCTGGGCACTCTTGAGCCCAAAAGGCATAGACACATAGCAGAAGGCTCCAAAGGGAGTTATGAAAGCTGTCTTCTCCTGGTCCTTAACTGCCATCTTGATCTGATGATAACCAGAATAAGCATCCAAAAAACTCAAAGCTCACAACCCGCTGTAGCATCAATAATCTGATCAATACGAGGGAGAGCAAAAGGATCAGCCGGACAAGCCTTGTTTAAATCCGTGTAATCCACACACATGTGCCAGGTGCCGTTCTTTTTAAGTACCAGCACCGGGTTAGCCAACCACTCAGGATGAAAAACTTCAACAATAAACCCAGCCGCCAAGAGCCGGGCTACCTCCTCACCAATGGCATTACGCCTTTCTTCATTGAAACAACGAAGAAACTGCTTGACCGGTTTAAACTTGGGATCAATATTGAGAGTGTGCTCAGCGAGTTCCCTCAGTACACCTAGCATGTCAGAAGGTTTCCATGCAAAGATGTCCCAGTTCTCACGGATGAACTCAATGAGCGCGCTTTCCTATTTCGGATCCATATTAGCACTGATGCTGAATTGCTTGGATGAATCACCAGGAACAAAATCAACCATCCTAGTGTCATCTGCTGATTTAAACTTCAAAACCGGATCATGCTCTGTAGTTGGCTTTTTCAAAGACGTCATATCCGCCGGATCAACATTGTCCTTGTAAAATTTTAACTCCTTCGTTGCACAAACCGACTCAGCATAAGCCGCATCACCCTCTTCACATTCCAAGGCTATCCTTCGGCTCCCATGTACTGTGATGGTCTCCTTGTAACCCGGCATCTTGAGCTGCAGATAAACATAACAAGGCCGTGCCATGAACTTGGCATAAGCCGGCCGTCCAAACAGAGCGTGATACGGGCTGTGAATTTTGACTACTTCAAAGGTCAATGTCTCTGACCTAGAGTCATGATCATCTCCAAAGGCAACTTCCAGGGCTATCTTCCCAATAGGGTACGCCGACTTACCAGGCACCACACCATGGAAAACTGTATTCGACGGTTTAAGATTTTTATCTGTCAACCCCATGCGACGGAAAGTTTCGTAATAAAGGATATTGATGTTGCTCCCTCCGTCCATGAGTACCTTGGTAAACTTATACCCTCCAACTTGGGGTGCAACCACCAATGCCAGGTGACCCGGATTATCAACCCGGGGCGGGTGATCTTCCCGACTCCACATGATGGTCTGCTCAGACCAGCGCAAGTAACGGGGAACCGCCGGTTCAACGGCGTTCACTGCCCTTTTGTGAAGCTTCTGATCCCGTTTGCATAAATTTGTGGTGAAGACGTGGTACTGCCCACTATTCAACTGCTTTGGGTTACTCTGATACCCAGATTGCCGCTGCTGATTCCCCTGACCTGACTGTTGATGGTAGCCACCCTGATTGCCTTGATTGCCCTGATTACCTTGGAATCCAGAACTAGAACCGCCACCTCCGTAACCTGGCCCATGAGAACCGGACCCTGAACCACCACCCGGTCCATGATTGTCTTGAAAAAGATTGGAATTTTTATACTCTTTCATGATGTAGCAATCCTTCCAGAGGTGGCCAGACGGTCTCTCTCGCGTCCCATGCCTTGGGCAGGGCTGATTTAGCATTTGCTCAAGATTAAAGCCTGACCCTCCGGCTCATGGGGGCGGTTTACCTTTACAACGCTGGCCGTTATTCTGTTCGTTGGTGTTAGCCACAAAGTCCAAACTATTATCAGCTTTGCGCTTACCATTACCTCCCTGATTCCCCGGATTATGCTGCTGTCCTCTGGTGCTACTGCCCTTCTTTCCCTTTCCCGGCTTGTCATCATCAGACTCGGGGTTCTTGGTACCATCAGAGTCAGCGTACTTAACCAGAGCTGCCATCAGCTCTCCCATGTCATTGCAGTGGCGCTTGAGCCGACCCAACTTCTGCTTAAGAGGCGTAAACTGGCAATTCTTCTCCAACATTATGACCGCTGAACCGGCATTGATGCGATCCGATGAGTGTAAGATGGTCAAAACTCGGCGCACCCAATGGGTTGTGGACTCACCCTCTTCTTGGACACAGGCATCCAGATCCACAATTGACATTGGCTGCTTGCACGTATCTTTGAAATTCTGGATAAATCGGGCCTTTAACTCGGCCCATGACCCAATGGAGTTGGCAGGGAGCCCCTTCAACCAAGTGCGAGCCGTTCCATCCAACATCAGGGGAAAATATTTGGCACATGCCGCATCGCTAACATCTAGCAATTCCATGGCCATCTCATAACTCTCGATCCATGCTTCAGGAGGTAAATTGGCTGTATAGTTAGGCACCTTGCGAGGACCCTTAAAATCCTTGGGCAGATTCTCATTACGTATGGCCGGCACTAAACATGGCACGCCCAAATTCCTAAAGGTTACCCCTGGCTCCACCGAAGTTGTCGGACGAACCGGAGAAGGTTGACGGGCTGCATGTTGCGCCGCCAGCTCGGCCTCTCGACGCGCTCTACCTTGATCCACCACGTTCTGAGCATCAGCACCATCGCCCGCCGGGTTATGCCCATGAGGCTGGTTATGGTTCCGCCCACTGCTTGACACAGCTGGTTCATCAATATGCCTACTGTAACTCCGGCTTGGGCGAGGGGTGGAATGAATCCAGCTTCGACTGTAAGAATAAGCCTGCTGCTGAACCAATGCTGTCTGAAGGAGCTCTCTAGCCCTCCGCATCTCAACCGCCGTTGGAGACTCGCCTTCAACCGGGATAGCCGCCAATCATGACGCCGCAGTGATCATGTTATCCAAAGGGTTAGAGTAATGACCCGGTGGTGTTGGCATGTGTTGCGGCGGGATATTGTTCTGACGAGGCGGATCCGTGGTGTGCGGCTGAACCGGCGCTCCCGTCCCAGGCGTTTCAACCCGGTCCACCACTGGCGGGTTACTGGTTCCTGCTCCGGGCGTGTTAAAGAGGTTCCTCGTCTCATAAACCGGTGGCAGGCGAGACTGATGCCTCCTCCTCATGACTTCGTTTGAAGCGTTCTGATCTAGCATGAGCCGGTAAGACTCCGACTGAATCCGCTGTGCCTGCGCATCCAACGTAACCCGCTCCGCCGCCATCCTGGCATCTTCAGCTGCTAGGTCTTCCTTAGCTTGAGCTATCTGATCTCGCAATTTCACGACTTCCGCGTTATGCTGATCTTGATTACCCGGGTTAACCTCCATCGTCAGCAGTGTTGCCAAGGCGTCTAGTAACCCGGACAAGACTTGAGCTGGCGGGCGCGCAGGGCCTCCTGCCCCGGCTGCCGTCGCCGCTGCTGACCCAGAAATCAATGCCGCTGCAGTTGAAGAGTGCTGCACTGGCTATGTACCGGCCATGAAGATTGCAACCCGGTTCGGCGGCTCGTAGGGGTCCGGAATACTATCGCCATCGGAACAGCCCCCAAGCCGACCGTCTTGCAGTTGATACAATGACTCGGTTTCACCGGTGGATGACTCGCCATCAGAGTAGACAACTGTCTCACCGTCAAATACCGATTTATCCTCAGATCCCGCACCATTGATGAATCCCACGAAGGCACGACTCATGGTGGGCTGAACTCAGGCGGGTTTTGCACGCTGAGCCGTCTCGATGATGTCGGTGCAGGTGTCCGGCTCAGGGCCCGGTTCGCCGATCTTGCCAATGAAGACGTGAATTCCACCGAAGGGGACCCGGTACCCGTACTCAATTGAGCCGGCCTCGGGGCCCAGCCTTCGTCGTCGATGTAGAGCTTGCCGCGACGACTCTTGGTCATCCGGCCCACAGCGTATCCCTTGATCCCTTCGAAGTTGCCCTTCAAGAACTCGAAACCACCGTGCGCTGGCCCCATGGTGGGCGCCAACTGTCGTGGACTTGACACGGCAGATGTCCTAGCGGAAGGACTTAGTCGTGGAGCCATCGCAACTAGGTTAACTTGAAGGGGTTTAAACGGGACAAAGGACACAGAGAGTTTACCCAGGTTCGGCCCCTCTCAATGAGGTAAAAGCCTACTCCTGCTTTGTGTTGTATTGCTAGGGTTTCGATTACCAGGGAGTGAATACGCTTGACCTAGATCCCGATTGTTTATTACCTGTCCCTAAACCGCCGCCGGGTCATCCCTTTATATCCACAGATTGACGCCCGGCGGTTCACAGAATCCCGGCCGGCTCATAAACGTGTCCAGCTCGGTCTCCACTCTTTCCTATCTTACAATACAAGTCATATACTTATGGCGGTTTACATCTATGGGCCCTAACTCGCCTTTGGGCTTTGGGCCTTCTTATTAAGTCTCCTTCGTAAGACGCCATCTTCTATGTCTTCATGGGCTTCAATACAGGTAAACCACTATGAGCATAACCTGGCCCCTCCTGGGCGGTTTATACTCAATAGTTATATCCCCAACACACACCCTTGTAAATTTTCTTAAACCTCCACCTCCGGGTTGGTACGACCAACCCGGGGGCTCTGGGGCTAGCCGGCTTGGCCACAACCCGCCATCCTCCTTAGCACATCCCGGCGTGTTCGGGTAGCCAAGGCCCTCCAATTCGCCCTACGCCATAGTCCGGCTTTGGCTGTTGGCCGGCAAGAACTATGGGCCAAAGCACCTACACGCCATGAAACACTAAGTTGGATCTGCCAGATTGGTCAACCCGGCCTCACCGCACTAAGTTGCCGCATGACCGGCTGCTCGCCAGCCGGCCCAGTGGGTGTTTCGCTCGTGCTCAACGTTCAAAGGGCCTAAGTACTGCGTGCTCTTTCCAAGGACCGAACTCCTTGTCATAGACCGGAACTCGGCTGTTCGACTCGCGGGAGGGGGGGGAGGCCCAAAGAAGGAGCAAGCAAGGAAAAAGGCATAGAAAACAAAGAGCAAAAGCGCAAACATTCACGAAAATATTTACATTCAGTAATATGGGCCCAAGGCCAGAGTTCATTACATTTCACCAACACACCCCAGTGGGTGGGTGGACCTGCTACCTAACAAAAGTATGAAAAAGATAAGCAGGACGGCCTCGGCTTCAGACGGCTCCGGTGTCGGGTTGCGCAACCGCCGGCTCCTCCTTTGTGGCCTCCGGGCCCATCGAGGCGCCGGTATTGGCCAACCCGGCGTCGTCATCTGCATAGGGGCCTGACTCCTCGGAGCTGCCCGACGGGTCATCAAGTAGCAAGCTGAAGTTGTCAGGTGGCACCATCTCGCCGTCTTCGGTCTGCTCTACCTGGAACTCGTCATGCAAAGCAAACGAGGCCAAGTAGCTGGCCCGGGCGGCGATCCGGCCCGCCTCCGCCTGCAGCTGGGACTCCTCGCCGGCTCGCTGAGCTGCCAACCTATCCAGGCCAGGTCCGGGTACCAGGACATGACGAACCTCAACGCCACATCGGCGCCGGCATGGGCAGCAGAAGCGCACCACGCATGAAGCCGCGCCGGCCCTGCCTCCAGCAACCGCGCCAGCCGCGTGAAGCTGCTGGGCACAACGGCGCCGGGCCAAAGGGCCGTCGTCATTCCCACGCCGGCTCCGGTTACCCGTGCCATCTGCTCACCCAAGACATGCAGGCAGGCCTCGGCGACCTGCATGATCTCCGAGAAGCTCCAGGCGACGTTCGGGTCAAGCCCAGCGCCCGGGTTCCCCCGAGGCGACCGTTGAGCTCGAGCGGCCTCCTCCGCCGTCCCCTGCGTTTCCGGAAAGCATTCTGTCGAACAGAAAAGCAAGACAGTTAGCAACAGAAAAGCAAAGCCGGCTTCACAACGCGACGAAGTCAACAAAAATGCACTTACTGGCGAAGGCCTCGTCTAGATGCTGCGCTTCGAGCAACATACCGTGCCGCTCCAAGTCCCCGGCATGGTTGCGTGCCTCGAGCGCCTTCTCCAGCTCGGCGCCCTTGTCGACGGCTGCCTTCAGCTCGGCGTCCTTAGCAGCGGCCGCCTTCGGATGCTCCTCCTTGAGGCGAAGGAGCTCCGCGTGATGGGCATCCGCCGCCTTGACGGCCTCCGCCTTCAGGCGCTCCACCTCGGCCTGGAGCTGGCCCTTGTCGTGGGCCAACTGATCGCGCTGCTGGCCGGCTTCGGCGAGCGCCTGCTAGGCCTCCGCCACCTTGGCCGCCTTTGTCTTGAGGCACTCTACTTCGGCATGCAGCCGGCTCTTGTCGCCAACCAGCTGCTCGCGCTGCTCGCCGGCTTCGGCAAGCGCCCGCTGGGCCTCCGCCACCTTGGCGGCTTCCGCCCTCAACTACTCCACCTCGACCCGGAGCTGGCCGGCGTCGGCAGCCGCCTGGTCATGTTGTTGACCGGCTTCGACCAGCTGGGTTCGCAGGTCCGGCACCTCGGCCGCGGTGGCCGCATGGCAAACACTCAAAGTCAAGACCATGAAAGAAAGGACAAGAACACTTTGAGATTCGGCCCAACTACTACGTAGTTGGCCTGAATCTTGGGGGCTACACCCAGTGGGTGCGCTAGCGCGCCCCCACTAAGAGCACGCGAAGCATACCTTCGGCAAGGCGGAGCGCCTCCTCCTTGGCGGCAAGCTATGCCAGGACCTGCTGATGCTTCTCCAGAAGCCGGTTGTAGATGCCGACTCGGAGGGCATCCAGGTGCTGCGGAGAAACAAGAGTTAGCACAAGAACACTTTAAGATTCGACCCAACTACTATGTAGTTGGCCCGAATCTTGGGGGCTACACCCAGTGGGTGCGCTGGCGCGCCCCCACTAAGAGCTACAGAGGAAAAAATTAAAGAAAGAAGCCTTATGAAGATGGAGCGCTCCAGCTCCCGCGCCCGCTCCATCTCGAATTGGGCGAAGGCCTGAACCCAGTCCGCGCGCCCGCGGAGATGCCGGCGCACAGTGTCCATCGACGCCTCCTTCTGCATTAGCGGCCCGAAGACGGCTCGCCTAGACCCGGCGGCAGGACGGCTTCCCGGCGCCACTGGCGGCTGCCTGATCGCCAAGGCATGCTCGCCCCCCGCCGTCTCCTCCGCGGCGGGCCCCGATTCTGGCGCGCCAGCCGGCGTCGCCTGTGGTGCCCCGTCCGCTGTTGCCCGCGGTGCCTCGTCCGGCGTCGCCTGCGGCGCCCCTTCCGGGGCGGACCCCCACCGCCTCCTCCGACCGCCACCCGCTCGACCACGTCATCCCGGGGCGGGGTGTCATCGCCGATCTCCACGACCTCCTGGTCGCCCACCGCCACCTCCACCAGGCCATCCGGGTTGCGCCCCTCCTCCGTCGGCGGCACGAAAATCGTCCCCGCCGGCTCCAAGACCGCCGGCATCTCCGGCCAAGTAGGATCCCGACGGCCCGCTCCCTCGCCTTCGCAGCCCTGGCCCAGGCCTGGGTCGACGCCGCCTCCATCTCCTCCACGGCCTTGTACCGGTCTCGCCAGGCCATGCCCTCGGCGTCCTCCGGGTCTAGGCCAAGATTCTCCTCGAATGACCCCTCGGGCAAGTCGATGGCGCTGGTCCGAGACTAACCGCCGGCGTTGGGTACTCGGTGTTGTGGGGCGCCTTGCCGAACTGCCAGTCATCGGTCAGCCCGGCCTTGGAGATGGCATTCACGCGGTCGGCGACCTGCGCCAATGTCAGCTTCGCGGACGACATCCGGGTAGAATCCCGGCGGTCGCCCATCTGGCCGATGATGTGGGACCGGCGCTACAGCAGCAGGATGCGTCATGCGATGAAGGCGGAGACAAGATCTGTCCCCGTGAGCCCTTCCTGAGCCGCCATCACCCGGATCCGGTTGTGCAGGTTCACCAGCCCCTGTAATGGGTTCTTGAGCGAGTAGCCCCAGTTTATCTTGGCGGCCGGCCACTCATTGATGAACGGGGGCAGGTTGATGATGTCGCCCCTCCCGCCGACATTGCGCACGTAGAAAAGGTGTTCTGCCACTTTTTGGCGGAATCCTCCAGGGGCATCTTGGGGAACACCCCATTGGGCCGGATCGAGACAACGGCGGCTCCGCAGTCGGCCATGGTCCTGGCCTCCGGTCCCTGTTGCTTGAGGAAGAAGAGGAGGCTCCAGAGGTCCACATCTGGCTCCACCCCCAGGTAGCCCTCGCAGAGAGTAACAAAGCCTGAGAGCTGCAGCACGGCGTTCGCACCTAGGTGGTGCGGATGCAGCATGAAGAAAGAAAGAAAGGCGCGGAAGAAGTCGCTTGCGGGGAGGCCGAACCCGCGGCGGAAATGGCTGAGGAAGACCATGCGCTCTCCCTCCTGCGGCTCGGGCTCCCTCTCCGCCCCGGGCGCGCGTGCGGCTATGTCCTCTGCCGGCGGCAGCCATCGGGTGTCGCGAAGATATTGGATGTCAGCGTCGATGACCTCCGACCTCTCCCACGTGCCCTTCTACGACACCATCCTTGAAGCATGGCTAGGGCGCATGGCGCGGCAGCAGAAGAAGGCTAGCGCGGCCGGAGGGCAGTTCGGGCGGCGCTCAGCGTTTCGATGGGCGTCGAGCTTAGGAGCAAGGGTGAGAGAAGATGAAGGGGGCAGGGGGCGCGTGCGTAAACGTTTTTTGCCGCCCCTCCCCCCGATTTATAGCCACGGCGAGAACGTGGGGAAGTGGGATCGGTTGCGCCCGCCTCTCCCACTTCCCCGCATCGTGTGGGCACGATCCCCTCGCAAATTAATTGCGTCAAGAAGGGTAACCGCCCGCGGCCGCCACATTAAATCCCCGCGCGGGGGCCGAGGGCACGGAGTGGCGGGCCCTGGCCCTCTGTTATGTCCCGTCATGCGCGTGGCCTGTCAGGGCCTCTTTAGCTGCCTTCCGCCATGTGGCGCCCACGCCAAAGCCGAGGGGGCGCGTCCCTTCCCCTTCAAGACTCAACAGACTTTTCGGTTTCCCGCCCGTGCCGGGATGCCGTGATCCGGCTTCCAGAAGCCGGCACACAGTGGGTGTTGCTAGACCCGGCGGTCACAAGCTTCATCAACATCTGCCGCCTGCTCAGGGGGAGAAACTGCGAAGGCCCCTTGCTTAAAGCCGGCGAGCCTTCACAGCTTCGGGGACTACTGTCGGGGGGATGAACCCCGGACAGGCAACGGAACCCGGATCCTTTTCAAAAACATCGGGGCCAGCTCCGCCCCTCAATCCAGCTTGCCCCTGGCCGGGTCCCTCAACCCGGCCAGGTCCCGCAACCCGGCCAAGTCCTGCAACCCGGCCAGACCCGCTGGCGCATGCCGGCCGACCCCGCCAAAGCCAAGACTTCTCCAACAACCAAGCGCCACCATGGCGCACATCTCAACCCGACCATGGGTCAGCTCCCGTCCCATCCGCGGCGTACGACGAATCAAGTCCCCATAAGGAGACAAGCATGGCTACAGTGGCCCACCTACCCCGCTGACCGGCAGGAGCGTGGCAACAGTGGCCCACCTACTCCGCTGGCCAGGGCCGGCATGGCTACAGTGCATCCCTTGTCTCACTGATGCAAGCCGATGGTGACCAGCCGATGCGTCACTGTAGCCGAGCCGGCTCAACCACTCTGTGATGCACGACAAGACGGAGAACAGCGCCCCTAGTGCACGGGGCCCGCGCCCGGAGTACCCGGCGGGCCCCAGCACTGGCTCCCCAGACGCTGACATCCCGGCCCCGCGCCCGTGTAACTTTACCATTGTAGCCCTGGGGGGTTGACCTATAAAACCCCCCAGAGGCCTCCGTGCAAAGGGTCGACCATCAGTAGGATACACACATACGTAAGGAGAAGGAACAGCCTGAGCCCTAGCCAGCTTTCCTTCCCCCTCCAAACAGCTCTAGGAGCGACTCTGTACTGCTACATACTACACATATAAACCACACTCGGCAGGACTAGGGGTGTTATCTCTCCGGAGAGCCCCGAACCTGGGTATGTCTTGCGTTCCTCGCTCGCTCATGCCGACCTCGCCTCTGGAGCCCATCGGTGCCCTCGAGCTTGTCCCTCTCTTTAGCCATCCTTTGGCATCTACCGTGCGCCCACCACGACAATTGCGTTTGCACACTCCAATCCGATCCCTTTACTTTCTTGCAATTAGCATGCTTTACTCTTTCCGCTGCTCATACTCTTGTCATGCTTGCTTAAAATGTATTGTGAATGTTTAAACTTGTGCTAAAACTCCACCTTAACTTGAAGAACTTAAAAATTGCCACTTTTACTTATTAAGGGTCTAATCACCCCCTCTATACCCCTCTTCTCAATCCTTTTAATTGGTATCAGAGCTTTGGTCTCCATTGCTTTGGTTTTATCACCATTGGAGGAAGATCGATGAGTCTACGATTGTTAGTATTACACGTAGAGTGCCTATGCTTGACGGAGAGTTCTATAGTTCTTGGAAGAATGAGATGCTTGAGATTTGCAATGAATATAATTTAAACAAGTATATTACTAGCCCTTATATGCCCCCATTGATCCCTTGCATCCTACCCCCGATGAGTATCTTGACATGACCCGCAATCTTAGAACTATTGATCTTAGCATGAGAGGATTAACTAGAAATTTGCATGTATGCTTGCCTACATTTGAATGTGCTTATACTATATGGAAATATCTTGAGGAACGCTTTTCAAACTATTCCTTGAAAAATCTAGATGAGATTCTTCAAAAGTCCATTGTTTTTCAAAATATGGATACTAGTGACACTAAATTTGATGATTGTCTATTTGAGCTCCGTGATCTTATGCGTGCCAAAGGAGATGTTGGAGTCATTAGTAGCATCATCTCGCAAGTTATTAGAATTCATAAACATGAACATTGTCATGGTCACAAATCTAATGAATCACTCTCTCTAGGTGATGACCATTCACAAGATGATGTTGAACATGGATATTATGATTTGAATGATGATAGTGACTTTGATCTTGATGAGTCAATGAGACACTTTTGTCTTATGGCTAACCTGCGTGGTTACATGGCCGGAGGAAAGGAGTGGATTCTTGATAGTGGATGTATTGATCATATGACTGGAGATAAGGACATGTTCTGTGAGCTTGCTAAGAACGATGGTCCACGCAAGTATGTCTGTCGGGGGGATAGACCCCGGGTAGCCTCATCAGCACTTAACCATATTTCAAGACATCGGGGCTGGCCGAGCCCCTCAGTCCGACTGGTCGCAAGACCGGCCTCCGGGGCCGGACAGGACCGGAGGGCCGCCTACTAGAAGACGGCGGGCCCCAAGAAAGCAGCTGAAGCTAGAGGGCCGCCTCCTAGAAGACGGCACATTCCAGAAGACGACGTACCCCGGAAGACGGCGCACTCCAGAAGGCGGCGAGGGTACGGGCCGGCTCCTAGCAGGCAGCCCGTCCCCTCCCTATGAGTTTGAGCCTGACCAGGAGACAAGCTGGGGCATGGCCACATTGCGTCGTGCCTCCCCCAAATCATGGCCGCATGGCTACAGTAGGCGCCGCCAGGCGGCCGCCGACTTGCCCGGGGCGGCGCTGTAGCCATGGCGCGCCCAACACGGCCTCCGTCAGCGCGGGCGGTGCCACAGTGAGGAGCCGTCAGCGGGGCCCGCAGGCGGTGGGCCCCACCCGTCGGCCGGTTCCTCGGCAGCCGGCAGGGCCCAGAGAGGTGGGCCCCAACAGCCGGTGGAGAACCCTGCCCCTATAGACACTGGTAGCCGGGGCCTACCACCCGGCCACATTACCATTGTACCCCTGGGGGGTTAGCCTATAAAATCCCCCAGGCCGCACCCATGCAAAGGGTTCCTCTCATGTTCCACCTCAGTTCTACACACACCATAGCCAGGGAGGGGAGAGAGCTAGCCTTTCCCTTCTTCCTCCTCTAGCCGAATAGCTCTAGGAGCACCATTGTACTCTTTGCTTCATAGTGATCATGCGGAGACCCCGCAGAGCAGGAGTAGGGGTTTCATCTCTTAGGAGAGCCCTGAACCTGGGTAGATCTCGTGTCCGTTCGAGCTTGTGCCCACTCCCGCTTCCAGGACCCGACGATGATCTCATGGCCCCAACCATGATAAGCCATCCCTGGCATCTGTCGAGATATTACCACGACAGTTGGCGCCCACCGCGGGGCCAGCAACGACGTCGGCCGGAGACACGTTCTGGATGGGAACCTTGTTCCTCTCCGGCGAGTGTGCCACGGCTGGCGAGATCAGCCGGCCCGATGCGCCCGCTCGCGCCGGCCTTGGCACATCGCCTGACGCGGGAGCCGCCTTCCCCGCGGGTCGCCTCGCCGGCCTCTTCAGCGAGCTCAGCCTCTTCGACGAGCCCGCTACCGACGCACGAGCGGCTGAGTCCCTCACCGAGCTCTTCGGCAAGCTCATTCTCGTCAACACGGCCTCCACCGACGACTTCCCCAGCTACATGGAGATCATCGACGATCCCCTCCCTCCTACCGCCAGCGACGCTCCTGTCGGCGCGCTCGACGCCAGCACCTCGCGGAGGTGATGGTCATCGGCGACGGCCTGGGCGCTGGCAGATCCAACCAGGATCCGCTGGACGCAACCATACATGCCCTGGCGACGCCTCCTCCCCCTGGCGCCAGCCAAGAGGAGCTGGAGGAGTTCTGCGTCAAGCTTTTTGACAGCGCCTCCAAGATGGCGGCGCTGAAGCGTCGTGCTGAAGCCACTCAGCACGAGATCGACCGCATGGTCGGTGGGACGCCGGCTGCGGCTGAGCCTAGCCGGGCCGGCACCATCCCGCAACGCGGTGCTGCGATTGCCAGCATGCTGGGGGTCGAACGCCCGGTCTATGAGACCCCAGCGCAGAACATGCTTGCCGCCTAGGCGGCCGCAGACGAGCTCAAGCACTTGCAGGGCGACGAGCTACGCGAGCAACTGGAGCGCCTCCAGCAGCTCATCGACACTGCGAACGCGCAGCAGGACTCGGGCAACCGTGCGGTGGGAGCAGGTCGACGGGTCGACACCCACGTGCTCAAAGTGCTACATTCTTGATAAGCATCGTCGTTCGAAATTTGCTCCTAAATCTCATGAAGGTTTCCTACTCGGTTATGGCTCAAACTCTCACACTTACCGTGTCTACAACAATTTCACCCGAAAGGTTGAAGAGACGGTAGATGTGAAGTTTGATGAATCTAACAGCTCGCAAGTAGAGCAATTGCCAATTGATGTAGGAGACAAAGATCCTTTGGAAGCAATCCAAGATTTGTCCATTGGCAAGATTCACCCAACGGAGGTGAAGGAGAGTACCTCGTCTGTTCAGCTGGAAGCCTCAACTTCACATCAAGGTGAACCACAAGTTGATTTGGAGTCATCCACCAGTGGAACACGTCAAGACGGAGGAAATTAGGAAGTACAACAAGATGAACCACATTGACCTCCCTCTCCACCTCCACAAGAGAACGACAACGCCAATAACAATGAAGGAGAAGAAGAAGAAGAAGACAATGAAGAGGATGTTCCACCCCAACCCAAACAAAATCTCTCACGAGTTAGAGCAAGAGTCACAAGAGACCATCCCGTCGAACAAATCTTTGATGATATTCAAACCGGGAGAATTACTCGCTCTAAAACTCGTTTAGCTAACTTTTGCGAACACTACTCATTCATTTCTAGTATTGAACCTATGAGGGTTGAAGAAGCTCTTGAGGATCCGGATTGGGTGAATGCTATGCATGAAGAGCTACACAACTTCGAGAGGAATCAAGTATGGACATTGGTTGAAAAGCCCGACGACAACCACAATGTCATTGGAACCAAATGGGTGTTTCGGAATAAGCAAGATGAAGATGGACAAGTTGTACGCAACAAGGCCCGTCTCGTCGCCCAAGGCTACACTCAAGTCGAAGGTATGGGCTATGGTGAGACATATGCCCCCGTTGCTAGACTTGAGTCCATACGCATCTTACTTGCTTATGCCAATCACCATGATATCACTTTATACCAAATGGATATTAAAAGTGCTTTTCTAAATGGAGAAATTGAGGAGGAAGTGTATGTTAAACAACCTCCCGGCTTTGTCAATCCTAAGAAACCTAATCATGTCTACAAACTTCACAAAGCTCTTTATGGTCTTAAACAAGCTCCTAGAGCATGGTATAAATGCTTGACCAAGTTCCTTATTGAAAAAGGCTTTGAAATTGGGAAGATTGATTCTACACCTTTTTAATGGTGAATTATTTGTGTGCCAAATTTATGTGGATGATATCATATTTGGTTCTACTAACCCCCATTTTAGTGAAAAGTTTGGAAGGCTAATGTCGGAGAAGTTTGAGATGTCTATGATGAGTGAACTCAAATTTTTCCTTGGTTTGCAAATCAAGCAAACTAAAGAAGGTACCTTTGTTTCTCAAACAAAGTATACCAAGGATCTTTTCAAGAAGTTCAACATGCAAGAAAGCAAAGGTATGAAAACACCCATGCCTACTAGTGGACATCTTGACTTGACTAAGGATGGCAAACCGGTTGACCAAAAGGTTTACCGCTCTATGATTGGTTCATTGTTATATCTATGTGCCTCCCATCCCGATATTATGCTAAGTGTGTGCATGTGTGCACGATATCAAGCGGCCCCTAAAGAATGTGATCTTAAGGCTGTGAAAAGGATAGTGAGATACTTAATTCATACACCAAACTTTGGCATTTGGTATCCTAAGAGGTCATCTTTTGATCTTGTCAGCTACTCTGATTCGGACTATGCCGATGACAAGGTTGATAGAAAGTCTACTTCGGGTACTTGTCAATTTCTTGGTAGATCCCTTGTGTCTTGGTCCTCCAAGAAACAAAACTCGATATCCTTATCTACTGCCGAAGCAGAATACATTGCCGCCGGATCATGTTGTGCTCAATTACTTTGGATGACCCAAACCCTTAAGGATTATGGGATACATGTGAAACATGTTCCATTGCTTTGTGACAATGAAAGTGCTATTAAGATTGCTCACAATCCCGTGCAACATTCTCGAACTAAGCATATTGAAGTTCGTCATCATTTCATTCGAGATCATGTTGCTAAAGGAGACATCAATCTTAAGCATGTTCGTATCGATAAGCAATTGGCGGATATATTCACCAAACCACTTGATGAGAAAGTATTTTGCCATTTGAGAGGTGAATTGAATATCATTGATGCCTCAAACTTGGAGTAGAAGCTCCATTTGGATACATGCAAGGCATGAGCCTTTTATGATTAATCCTTGATATTTCTCTTATGATGATGATCATATGTCTTGGATCTATACTTGTACCCTTGCGTGTTATCTAACCCTTGTAGGTACTTGGATGAAACCCAAATCTATGAGATTGTAAATCACTCACATTATGAGCAATCTCCACATCACCAAGTCCCTACCATATGGTTGTTGAATACAAGGAAGCATGGACCCACTCAACATATCCTTTGATAGTTTCAACATATCAAATTTCATTTGGTATCAAATTTCATGAGTGTCATTTTGGATACACAAGTTCTCTTCCTTGCAAGACTAACCCATGTAGGAAGATGAACTCGAACTACTAAGGGTGCTCCCAACTCTTCATGGACTACATCAACCTTGAGCATCCAACACAAGTTCGACTACATGATCAAGATCAACACCACAACCCAAGGTATGTCATTCCATCTTAGAGAAGCTTTGCCCCAAGTCATGAGTCAAAGCAACTCAACAAGATGTGAATACATCAAAATGTTGAAATGAAAAATGGTAACCCCATTTTGAGCTTAAACAATGAGTATGACCTACGATCAAGTGCTATCACTTGACTCCTCAGACAATATACTCTAGCATAGATGACTTTGTCGCCGACCGCCTCTAGATGAAGTTCTCTAGTGTTCCTTTGCTCATTTACTTTGTGTTCTTGCATATGTTTCTTGCTATTGTGTCTCATTTACTTCATCTAGATCTCTTTTTGTTTCTGTAACTTCAGTGTTTAATTCATTGCAAATCTTTCTACTAATTCCTTGCAAATCCTTATGAGATTTCATTCGCTAAGTGAGCTGAGTTGACAAAATCTTTACTCTGTGTTGAGCTTGGTCCCTCCGACCCAAACCCATCGGCTCGACCGAAACACAAGGACTTCTTGTGAATAGTTTATTGGTACAACCGACATGGACTGCTTCGGCCTCACCGATCGGGACCTTCTGTGACTTTGTTATTTCGATGTCACCGACGAAAACCAATCGGCGTCACCGATTTCAACTCTGAGAAAATGTTTTGCTATTTCTTACTGCCTATTTTCTTTAGCTCCACTCAATGATTCTATCCTCTATCAGCATCTCAGATTACCTATTGCTTTGTAGTGACTCTCGAGGACCACACCTTTTTGGCTCATAATCCAGAAGTGCCCTTCTTGGAAATTGATGTCAAAGGGGGAGAGAGACCATCAAAGCTTATCAAATGAGCACATCTATGGCTCTTCTACAGATGCTTGTTATCAAAAGAGGAGAGAAGTCACATGTCTTTAAGAGGGGAAAGACATGTCAATCTGCTTGATCTTAGCTATTGCTAACACTCTTGTTGCTTTGACTATGGTTAATATTACTCTTTCTTGTTGTGATTTTCTCTCACCCTACCTTCTTCCATTATCCAATATCAGATTCAGGGGGAGAAAGAGTCCATGTCTAAGGGGAGGAAAATCTTTGGAATTCATTGAACATCTTTAGATCTTTGGGGACATGTCTATATCTAAATGAAGTACTTAGTACTCACCCATTACATGTCATCCCAGTCTTGGTATTCTTGTGGTTCCTTAAAACTGCTTTAATTAGAGTGTTCTTGTGTTATCTAACCCTGTTTTCTCAAGCCCACTCTTTCCAAAGCCAGCTCAAGACCACAAGGTAAGTATATGCATCACACTCATGTGCATGATGATCTCTTGCTGACGTACATATTGTTTGCAGGAAGGATTCATAAACATGGAGGTACACTCCTTAACCACATCATTTGCTCTGATGCATATAGCCAAGATACATGTAACTCTTTGCTTGCTCTATCATGCTTATGCAGTCACATGTTCTTGTAGGAAAACGCAGCAGAAAATAAAAAAAATTTGACCTACGCACCAGCACAGGACCACTATGGAGACTGCATACAAGGTTTGATCTTTTTCGTTACCGACTCGTAGCGCATCGAAAGTAGAGTCGATGACGATCGTCGGTGCAGATCCTCGTAGCTAGGATTTACAACCTCCCAACCGCGAGGATGTATACCCTCATCCGCCCCTCGGACAGCCCTCCGGGAGGCGGTCGAACAGTCCCCCGGACGGTTTCGCGGACAGCCCTTCGGGAGGACCTTTGAAACTCGGACGGTCACTCGGACAGCCCTTCGGGAGGACTCACAGAACTCGGACCGTCACTTGGACAGCCCTTCGGGAGGCACTCTCGAACAGCCCCTCGGGCACTAAGATCGAAACTACGACCTCTCTACAGAGTTGCACACGTACGGTGTCATCTATCCGGCAGGGCTTCACCGTCCAGAACTAGTTCGTGCCGGAACCCAGACAGCCTTTCGGCTCTACGAAACTATTTCGCTGGGAGGGAGAGAGAAGCCAGATCATTGCAATGGCACTTGTATGTGAGAAGGGATGAGTGTGGAGGGTTGCCCCTCCACCTCTATTTATAGGAAATCCCAAGGGGTAGGGTAGTTTAACACAAAAACCTAAAGGTTACATGAATGAAGTCCTTCCTCAAGGGCATAAGGGTGAAACCAAGGAACAAGAGGGGCTCCATGGTGGAGCCCCAAGTGTGGCCGGCCACTCCCCCACGTGGGGCCCCCAAAGGGGCTCCTATCCATCCATGTCACACCCCAAGATCTTTTGAGCAAAGCCCAAAAAAATGGCTTTCCATAAAGTAATCCAAAAAGCACTTTCACTATTCACAACGACATTTTTCAGCGTCCGTTCGAACTGAAAATATTTATGTGGGCTTAGAACATTTCCAGTACCCACTAAAATAATTTTCAACATGTTCCAGAACAATTTCGGTTTAGTGATTTTCATCTGCGAAAAGCATCTGAAGTGGTTCCGGCAGCTCCGGAACATTTCCGGTTTTTCTTCCAGAAAATTCCCAGAAGTTTCCAGAATGATTCTGGCACCCACCAAGAATTATCAGGCATGTGCCAAAACCAATTTGACTTAATGGTATCCCCTGAAACAACTTTTCAGTTTTACCGGAACTCATCCGGTGACCTCTCTTTTCGGAACTTTTCCCCTGTCTCCGAAAAACTTTTTCCCAAAAACTTTCTCTCAGACTCCCTGTCTAGTATTCAGCAGATAGATGACCCTTAAGCGTGTGACTCTATAGGTTCGGTGAAGTATAGACATGACACGGAACCCCTTCCGATCAATGATCAACATCGGAGCCGTGGACACCCATATTGACCCCTATACCCACACGAATGAATATTCGAGTGAACCTCCAGTTGCCGTATGCTATTCCTATTGCTTCGCGATATGTTACAAATACCCGAGGTGAGACATGTTGGCATCCCTGTGGATCAACAACTTGTCCACTATGCCAGTTACCTCGTTACCGGTATGTTCTCTTTTCTCGTTCCCGTGTTCCGGCATCCCCGTGATCAAATCACAAAGTGTCTGGCCAGACGATGATGGATACCGTAACACCGAGAGGGCCCAGAGATATCTCTCCATCGTCGGAGGAGCAAATCCCAATCTTGAGCTATCAAGTTACTTGACACACTTTTCCATGAACCCGTAAGCCGTCGTAATAGCCACCCATTAACGGATGACGTTTAACAAACCCCAAAGTTCATGAAGCAAGCATGAAGAAACTCAATACTCTCATGGTCTAAGGAATCATGCAAACGTTAACCATCTCTATGTTATTAACCATTAACTTGTGACGAATGTATCTCATAGCATAACATCAATTCGGGTCGATTCAACACAAATGTTCTACTAACATTGTGCCCTCTAAGTTGCTGGCATAGACATGCCCATGATCAGGAAAACAGAACCATCATGCAACACTTGAGCTAGTCTTAGAGGCCAGACTAGGAATACATTTTACCGTTTATTATCCCACACGTGCATATGAGTCTTCCTCCGAGCCTCGTGGTTATTGCAGACTCGAGAACCATAGCAGTTATAGCATGGAACATAAACCTAATTATGAACAGGGAGATAATCAATAACATTTATTATTGCCTCTAGGGTATATCTCCTACAGACTCCCACTTGCACTAGAGTCAATAATCTAGTTAATGCTAATGCACTTTACACTTGTGGCACACCGGTGTAAATATGCTTCGCTTGTGGTATAGCCTGATGTCCAACTGATCTGACGACTTCAGCTCCGTGTGTATCTTTGCATATCCTTGCGTTTTCACGCTTTCACAAAATTCATTTTTTGTGTGGACTTGGCTTTGTATGTATGTGAATCACGGGTCGAACCTGGATTCCTCAGACTGAGTTATGGAGCAACTACCTGCAGTAGTGTCCCATTGACAAAAGCCATCTTGGAACCATACTAAGTTCATGAATGAACTATATGATTCAACATCTTCTTTGTTGCTTCAAAAGAGGCAACATACTTCTCCTCTATTATAGAATTCGCCACAGTAACTTGTTTGGAACATTTTCCAACTAACTATGCCACCACATTGTGTGTTACACAAAACCCTTAATTTTAAATCGAAAATCGCACGAAGAAAAAGACGAAGACTGTATCGATGTAACATTTTACAACAAACTCTTCATGATCTCCGCTTGCGAGAAAACATGTCATCAGTGCTACTATAGCACTCAGTGACACTTTTCACTGTTGTCCTATGATCAGTACTTTTGATCATTTTGGTATCTATACTCGCAACACCTTGGGAGTATCGGACATATCTGGTTGTTTTACATACCATGGAATACATGATTAATCCAACCACAAGAGTGTGTGGAATCTCCATCATGTATTTTGCTCATCAGTGTTTTGGGACACCGAGTCTTGCAAAAATTCTTTTCATGTGACTTTCGGCAAGAATCACTCCTTGGCGTTTTAAATGCTAAAAGGTTTTAGCACCTTGTCAATATGTATTCATTGCTTAGCCCCATTAGGTAAATCTATCTCCATAGATCATCATGCCTAATACTGAGGCTATTTAGCCTAAGCACTTCATCAAAAAACTATTTTCAAATGAAGTCCTAATTCGTGTCAAGAAATTTATTTCCAATTAACAATGTGTCAAGCACACAACGTTTTAGAAAATATTATTATGCTCCCACTTACTTTCTTGAATTACAAGCATCTTCGTTACCCATTGAAGAAGTCAAACCCCTTTGACCATTTCATCAAAACGCGAAGATTCCAACTCCATTTTGCTCTCTTCTGTCCATCGCTGGAACTCTGAAGTTTGCACCCTTACTAGCATCCTTTGGATAGACAAAATGCCTTGGACTGTAACACATGCAAGTCCTTGGTTTCATTTCCATCAGATGGAAATCCTATTGTCATCCATGTTTCATATCTCATGATTGAAATATGTATTAATTGCTAGTTCAACCCGAACCGATTTTAAGCATCGCTACAGTGAAACAACCTCATCGTAGTCAACTCCTTGAACTTGTTATTTCAACAAGTCGAGCTTTGTGGATAAAACATTTTTATCCGTATCAGTTTTAAGTTCCATAAATATTCATTAGACTCTAAGTCTTCTGAAAGGTGTATCAAGATTTTAATCTTGAATTACTTATATGGAAACTATCTCGGATTGTATTGGCATTTAGCCAATTCTGGAGTCAGGGCCCATCAACGCTTCCTTGTGTATCTTAGGTATACTATTGTCTAACAACAATATCTCGTTTGTGCACCTGAGAGGTTTGCACGAGCCTTGCCTACGGGGTTCAGCTGCAAGTTCGACCGAAGTCCATACATTTTACTGTAGAGACTTCCGTATCAGTCGCAGTAGGAAACTCCGGAATCACTTCCAAGGTTTCTTTCCTTTGACCTGATGACAAAGATACTGGTTATCTTGTCGAGTTGCACTGTCCTCCCACTCACCTTTTGTAAGAACTATTCTCTTTAAAAGCATACCATTTTGTGGCAAAAACATTTGCCTCAGTATAGTGGTGGGGGAATACCCAATGACTTGGGGTAACCTACAAAGTAGCACTTGTCTGATTTGGAATAGGTTTGTAACCTTTTACACAAGCCCCATATTCCAAATGTTAAGAAAAAGATATAACATGGTTGGGCGTACCATACCATGGCGTCATTTCAACAGACCCGATGGAACTCTTTTCAGTGTAAAAGCCGCAGTCTCTAAAGCATCACCTTTTAAAAGGGATAATGGAAAATTTATTTATGTCATCTTTGATCTTACCATGTCATAAAAGGTTCGATTACATCTTCACGGACTTTCCACTTGCAGTGGTGTTCCGGGAGGTGCAAGTTATGAAACCCCTTTCACAACTCATCAGACATTCGCTAAACTTGTAACTCAAATATTCCTTTGCGCAATCAAATTGCAGAAACATAATTTTCTTGTTACAATAACTTCTACTTCATTTTTGAAAACCTTTAGAATGATTTCAAAAGATCCAGACTTACGTCTCATCAAGTAAATATCCATATATCTACTTGAGTCATTTCTGAAGATAGATAAATCCACTACTAACAACATTTATCGGACTGCACACATCAAATGTATGATCACCAATAATTTTGTTGTTCATTCCTTATGGCCTGTGAACGGTATTTCAGTCACTTTACTTTTCGAAGGAAATGTGCAAGTGTCAGATGATTCAAAATCAAACGACTTCAAAATCCATCAAAATGGAATTTTCCATGCGGGTTTCTCCAATGTTACCAAATGCAGTGCCACACTTGTGTGGTATTCTTTTAGTCTTGCGAGATTTAGCGTCAGTGTTATGGATGTATCATATTACCATCAATATTCATAACATACGTCCCATCCGGGATGGAAGCATGGCCCTTTATGTTATTCATAATACTGAACAACAATTGTTCTTTTATGAACAACCCTTTTGTAACAACATTGTGCAATGGGCTAGAGTGTGTAAAACTCTAAAATGAATTATGAAAGTAAATCTAGAGGTAATATATTATTATCATTATTCATAACATACATCTCATTCTCAATGAAAGTATGGCCCTTATGTTATTCATAACATCGAACATAAAAAATTCTCTTATGAACAACCTTCTTGCAAGATACCTTATGCAAAGGGCTAGAGTGTATGAAACTCTAAAATGAATTATGAAGGTAAATACATAGGGAATACACCGATGGAAGGTATAGTAACTATTACTATGTTCCCAGCGTGTATCAAAAAACCTCATTCCTGGCTAGTCTTTCAGGCCATAGTAGTTCTTACATTGAGTTGCAACAGAATGCAATCGAGCGGGTATCTTTGTGATTAACTCACAATACCCAAGAATTAGTGATTAACATGCTTAATCATAATTCCCAAGAACTATATCTTTGACCAGCCTTCTATACATCAAAAACTTGTATGACATTCATACATGAGCTGGATATTCTAGTCTTCTTTCTTTCTGCCTTTATACTTCTAACAGTTTAACTTTCAGTATTTCTCCTACTCTCAGAAGAAGCAGTCAACTTAAGAGTGGCGTTGGCCCCAGACTTCCTAGGCGTGAAAGTCTTACTAACACCCTTCGGACACTTCCTTTCTCTTTAAGTTGTTGTTTTATTCACCTTTCATCATATGACAGGCGTTCTTCTGGATCCCTTTCCTAACAGTCAAATGCCCAGTAAACACTTTACTAGTACTTTGCAAACAAACATTGCTTTGTTTGTATTTGAAGATGATTTTCAGTTCCACGAATATCACATAACTATCCAAACTTTCGAAGTTCGGGTCTCATGGAAGCAAACATATTGCACTTTGACCATAACAGAATTCTAGCTTTTGGATCGAGGGACGAGAGTCACATCATCCCTAGCATCAGCGGGAGAGTACTGAAAGCATGCGATAGGAAAAAGTCCTTCTCGGCACTCTTGAGGACAATCCTCACATTACGTTACCAATCGTAAAGTTTCAACCAGATATTTAACAGCTATTCAATTTTAATAGGGAAGGTGGAAATGCGAGCCATTATTCTACAACTATTATGCAAATCACACTTAGACAGAGTTCACAATTAATTGCACTGAGAATTAAACAAGATAATTCTACAGTGCGCTCCCACTCAAATCAATATCTCTCATAATTGATTGTGAGTGATTCAAGATCCAAATTGTAATTCAACGCCATTGATGTAAGCATCACTGATGATGGGAATTACAATCGGTAGGTCAACTTGCCGATCACATCTCCATGTGACTCTTGTTCATCTTTCGATGCGTGTGTTCCGAGCTCAGGACGATCCTGCCATGAACGTCAAGACAACCAAGTGATCTCGCTGCGAGGTCTGACCTCACCCGCCTTACACCTCCCCAATCGTTCGTACCCATGTAACCATGGCGCACCCCGAAAGTATAGTTGTTGTGACGGTGCTACACTTGGGAGAACACTAACTACTTGATATTTTTGTGAGAGATCACCCTAATAAAAGGTGACTACCGCGCAATCAAGAAGGGTGCATCATAAGGGATAAACATCTCAGGCAATTCATAATAGCATGATATGGTATAGCCCTTTCTGAAGGAGAAGTCTTTCATTTCTTCGTCTTCGGCATTCGCATCGGTGTCCACCTTCGCGAATATTGCCACCACCTTGTCGATGTACCAGATAATATTGCTATCTCTATAGCTAATAAAATAAGTGCATTACAACAAGGTTGACACGCAGGTCATTTAAAGTGACAATCATATGGCTCCAGCCATCATGCCGAATCATGACACGCAGGTCATGTTTAATCAATTTACATCATATAGTCATCCTATACATAATCAAATTATTATGAGCACTGCTATACCACATCACATGCACATGCAAACCCTCCTCCAAAACCAAGTTAGACGTCTCTAATCGGTTCATGCAAAAACTTGTTTTTCGTGGCTTCTAAGGTTTCGAAACAAACCGAAGCTACCAATGTCCATCATCAAGTATGATAATTCAAGTCGCTAGATTAACTTTTAAGGGTGTATGAAGCACGAGATAATAAAATCTAAAGCCCCATAATAAACTTCGTCATACGCATGACCCCTATGTAGATCAAATCTGCATTGCCCTTTCGTCTGCGAAACATCCATCTTTCTTTAACTATGGTGGAACCCAAAGAACTGTTAGCACTTCGTTGATTTGTCAATCAGCATACTCAGGAGCAGCATGAAAGGATCGCGGATTGCCACAACTTTGTGAGATTCCACCATGC
Source organism: Thinopyrum elongatum (assembly GCA_011799875.1). Classification (NCBI taxonomy): domain Eukaryota; kingdom Viridiplantae; phylum Streptophyta; class Magnoliopsida; order Poales; family Poaceae; genus Thinopyrum; species Thinopyrum elongatum. The sequence goes on from CM022298.1 coordinate 168,630,891, forward strand.
CATCAAGATCAGGATTATGGAAATTCAAGGGAAGCAACAGGAACATCGGTAACAGATTTCATCTGCTACCCGCACAAATAATTTTCGGTAATAGAACTCATCTACTACCTAATTATATTGTGCAACACCCATACATATCTATGTATTCTAGATCGCAACCTGCATCTACACATAGCACGGCGCATGATGCCACTGTAGGGAAATGCAGCAGAAAACAAAAATTTTCCGACCTATGCACCAGCCCAGGACCACTATGGAGACTGCATACAAGGTTTGATCTTTTTCGTTACCGACTCGTAGTGCAGCAGAAGTAGAGTCGATGACGATTGTCGGTGCAGATCCCCGCAGCTAGGATTTACAACCTCCCAACCGCAAGGATCTATACCCTCATCCGCCCCTCGGACAGCACTCCGGGAGGCGGTCGAACAGTCCCCCGGACGGTGTCGCGGACAGCCCTTCGGGAGGACCTTTGAAACTCGGACGGTCACTCGGACAGCCCTACGGGAGGACTCACAGAACTTGGACCGTCACTTGGACAGCCCTTCGGGAGGCACTCTCGAACAGCCCCTCGGGCACTAAGATCGAAACTACGACCTCTCTACATAGTTGCACACGTACGGTGTCATCTATCCGGTAGGGCTTCACCGTCCAGAACTAGTTCCTGCCGGAACCCAGACAGCCTTTCGGCTCTATGAAACTATTTCGCTGGGAGGGAGAGAGAAGCCAGATCATTGCAATGGCACTTGTATGTGAGAAGGGATGAGTGTGGAGGGCTGCCCCTCCACCTCTATTTATAGGAAATCCCAAGGGGTAGGGTAGTTTAACACAAAAACCCAAAGGTTACATGAATGAAGTCCTTCCTCAAGGGCATAAGGGTGAAACCAAGGAACAAGAGGGGCTCCATGGTGGAGCCCCAAGTGTGGCCGGCCACTCCCCCACGTGGGGCCCCCAAAGGGGCTCCTATCCATCGATGTCACACCCCAAGATCTTTTGAGCAAAGCCCAAAAAAATGGCTTTCCATAAAGTAATCCAAAAAGCACTTTCACTATTCATGATGACATTTTTCAGCGTCCGTTTGAACTGAAAATATTTATGTGGCCTTAAAACATTTCCAGTACCCACTAAAATAATTTTCAATGCATTCCAGAACAATTCCGGTTTAGTGATTTTCATCTGCGAAAAGCATCTGAAGTGGTTCCGGCAGCTCCGGAACATTTCCGGTTTTTCTTCCAGAAAATTCCCAGAAGTTTCCAGAATGATTCTGGAACCCTCCAAGAATTATCAGGCATGTGCCAAAACAAATTTGACTTAATGGTATCCCCTGAAACAACTTTTCAGTTTTACCGGAACTCATCCGGTGACCTCTCTTTTCGAAACTTTTTCGCTATCTCCGAAAAACTTTTTCCCAAAAACTTTCTCTCAGACTCCCTATCTAGTACTCAGCAGATAGATGACCCTTAAGCGTGTGACCCTATAGGTTCGGTGAAGTATAGACATGACACGGAACCCCTTCCGATCAATGATCAACATCGGAGCCGTGGACACCCATATTGACCTCTATACCCACACGAATGAATATTCGAGTGAACCTCCAGTTGCTGTATGCTATTCCTGTTGCTTCGCGATATGTTACAAATACCCGAGGTGAGACATGTTGGCATCCCTGTGGGTCAACAACTCGTCCACTATGCCAGTTACCTCGTTATCGGTATGTTCTCTTTTCTCGTTCCCGTGTTCCGGCATCCCCGTGATCAAATCACAAAGTGTCTGGCCAGACGATGATGGATACCGTAACATCGAGAGGGCCCAGAGATATCTCTCCATCGTCGGAGGAGCAAATCCCAATCTCGAGCTATCAAGTTACTTGACACACTTTTCCATGAACCCGTAAGCTGCCGTAATAGCCACCCATTAATGGATGACGTTTAACAAACCCCAAAGTTCATGAAGCAAGCATGAAGAAACTCGATACTCTCATGGTCTAAGGAATCATGCAAATGTTAACCATCTCTGTGTTATTAACCATTAACTTGTGACGAATATATATCATAGCATAACATCAATTCGGGTTGATTCAACACAAATGTTCTACTAACATTGTGCCCTCAAAGTTGCTGGCATAGACATGCCCATGATCAGGAAAACAGAACCATCATGCAACACTTGAGCTAGTCTTAGAGGCCAGACTAGGAATACATTTTACCGTTCATTATCCCACATGTGCATATGAGTCTTCCTCCGAGCCTCGTGGTTATTGCAGACTTGAGAACCATAGCAGTTATAGCATGGAACATAAACCTAATTATGAACAGGGAGATAATCAATAACATTTATTATTGCCTCTAGGGCATATCTCCTACAGTTCTTATATTCTAAACTTCACATGATTGCATACATGTAGGGGGAGCTTATGCATGTTACATGTTTCTCCAAAGCTTTACTTGCTACTCTTTATATCTTTTACCTAAATCTTTGATGTATGTTGTCATCAATTACCAAAAAGGGGGAGACTGAAAGCACAAGTGCTCCCTGGGTGATTTTGGTAATTAATGTCAACATATCTCTTGTTGGACTAATGCTTTTATCTAGTGTATTTCAGACAAGTTCAACAATGGCGTGGTAAGGACAAGAGGATGAGGAACCCCTTCAAAGTGCTAAGGACACATATTGGCAAAAGCTCAAGACTCTTCATTTATATTTTAGTGATCCAAGATCACATTGAGTCCATAGGAAAGCCAATACTATTAAAATGGGATGACGTGTTGCTTAATGGTCTACTTGCTTAAAATGCTTAGTGATATTGCTCCAAAGCCCTCAACCACTTTCTCATTCCAAATATGTTCAAAATCCAAAGTCAAACTCGGCCCCACCAAAATCTTCTATCCGGCGCCACCGAGTTCATTTGACATAGCCACTGCCAGAAACCCTAACACTTCGGTCACACCGATACGGATCTCGGTCTCACCAAGATGGCCTTGCAAATGCTCTGTGACTTGTTGCATTATCTCGGTCTCACCGAATCATGCAATCGGTCCCACCGAGTTTGCTTGACATTCGCTCTATTGCCTTATTGCTTCACTTTGGTCTAACCGAGTTGATGCAATCGGTGCCACCGAGTTGATGTTTGCCCTAAGCCCTAGCACATCGGTCCCACCGAGTTGTTCCAGTCGGTCCCACCGAGATTCCTAATGTTCATATTTTGAACTAAATCGGTCTCACCGAGTTCTTCTATTTGGTCTGACCGAGTTGGGTCAAATGTGTGTAATGGTTGGATTTTGTGTGGAGGCTATATATACCCCTCCACCCCCTTCTCCATATGTGAGAGAGCCATCAGAATGTGCCTACACTTCCAGCTTACATTTTCTGAGAGAGAACCACCTACTCATGTGTTGAGATCAAGATATACCAATCCTACCACAAGAATCTTGATTTCTAGCTTTCCCCAAGTTGCTTTCCACTCAAATCTTCTTTCCACCATATCCAAATCTGTGAGAGAGAGTTGAGTGTTGGGGAGACTAACATTTGAAGCACAAGAGCAAGGAGTTCATCATCAACACAACATCTATCACCTTTTGGAGAGTGGTGTCTCCTAGATTGGTTAGGTGTCGCTTGGGAGCCTCCGACAAGATTGTGGAGTTGAACCAAGAAGTTTGCAAGGGCAAGGAGATCGCCTACTTCGTGAAGATCTTCCCGAGTGAGGCAAGTCCTTCATGGGCGATGGCCATGGTGGGATAGACAAGGTTGCTTCTTCGTGGACCCTTCGTGGGTGGAGCCCTCCGTGGACTCGCGCAACCGTTACCCTTTGTGGGTTGAAGTCTCCATCAACGTGGATGTATGATAGCACCACCTATCGGAACCATGCCAAAAATCTCTGTGTCTTCATTGCGATTGCACACTCCAATCCCATCCCTTTACTTTCTTGCAATTAGCATGCTTTACTCTTTCCGCTGCTCATACTCTTGTCATGCTTGCTTGAAATGTATTGTGAATGTTTAAACTTGTGCTAAAACTCCACCTTAACTTGAAGAACTTAAAAATTGCCACTTTTACTTATTAAGGGTCTAATCACCCCCCCTCTAGACCCCTCTTTTCGTTCCTTTCAGTGTGTGTGGAAGGGGAGGGGGCAAGGTGGTGTTTGAGGAAATACCGCGACAACTAAAAATTTTACTAGGCGGGAGTAAAATGCCGGGCTACTAAAAATTTGGATCAAGGGCGAGCAGATATTTTTGAGATTGCGAGGGATGCAGCGGCGGGAGTAAAATGCCAGGGCTTCTGAAAATTTGGATCAAGGGAGAGCAGATATTTTTGAGATTGCGAGGGATGCAGAGGTAGGAGTAACAAGGCTGGGCTACTGAAAATTTGAATCAAGGGCAAGCAGATATTTTTGAGATGCGAGGGATGCAGTGGCGGGAGTAAAATGCCGGGGCTACTAAAAATTTGAATCAAGGGATTGAAGCAGAGCGGGAGTAACAGACATCGCACACGGTCCACACATACTAATCATGTGCTATCAAACATAAAAACCTTCCATGCGGTAGATATTTTCGAGATTGCGAGGTAGTAGATATTTTTGAGAGTGGGAGGCAAGCCTTGTGGAGCCCAATCTACTGTGCTGTTGTGAGTGACAGGGGCACGGGCATGGCACAAGGGTTGTCTGAGCGAACCGTGTCTGTTTCATCCCCAATCGCAGACGGTTGCTGCATCCAACTCATCTACTGTTTATAAATTTGGCAAAAAGAATAACGCGGGAAAGGGTCAGAACACGAACACACTTGCATGTGGACCAAATATATGTATCAAAAGGGTGGTTTGATGTTCAAATACCCAATGCACAACTTTGATGTGGCACCTATCTCACAAAGCACACAGTATTGCTAGTCAGCCACCCCCTACGAACCCCACTTCGTGTCGGCGGTAAGGGAATCCTAGCTATGAATGCATACCCCTAGATATCTAGGTTTGAAATCTCACCCTACCGTAACACAAAACCTATAGGAGTCCATCATATATATGGTCAAACTTCCCCTTTCGCTTCCGGACAAAGGTGGACTGTGTGCCAACCCACAAATGGGTGCTTGTGGCGGGAGATGGGTGAGACCACATACGAACCACCTGTGAGTGGCCCTATACTATATGTATGAAAAGGGTGTGGTGTGATATTTGACTACCATTCACAACTTTGATGTGGCACGTGTGCCTCGCAAATTAACCGGACTTCCCCGACACCACGGAGGTTGCAGGTAGTGCAAAGTAGCCCCCACCACCCACCCCCACCCCCCACACACGTGTCGGGGGGAGGGCATCTCACCAAGACGTACTGTAACACGACCAAACAGAATCCAACTTGATCGTATAACCTCTCTCGCTCGTTGTTGGTCAAAGTGATGGACGTCCACACGGCCCCGCAAAATGGGCTAGCTTGTCGCCGATAACCTCATGAGGGAGTCCTGTCTGAAGACAAAACCCACTCTATGCATGTGGCCTAATTATGTATATGGAAGTGGTGTGTGTGGTGTTTGAATACGCAATGCACAAATTTGATGTGGCACCATGCTTTGGAACCGTAAAATCCCCACACTGAGCGAGGGTTCACGACACATAGCATGCATGCGCTCAAACTTAATTAGGTCTGGAATGATTGACCTACTATACGGTCACACGAACCAAAGAAGAAGAATCCACCCTGGTAACCTTTCTTGTCGTCGGTCGAAATGATGGACGTCCATGCGGGCCCACGAATATATATAGGCTTGCCTCCATAACCAAGTGAGTGAGAGTGTCCAAAGACAACCATTGCATGCATGTGTCCCAAACATATTTATGGAGGTGCGTGATGCATGCATATGTGTTAAATACCTAATGCACAACATTGATGTGGTGCATGCGTTCAAAATCACATAGGTCCCCACACAGAGCAAGAGGTTCATGACGTGTCGTGTGCTCGCCCCCCCCCCCCCCCCCCTTCGATCCAGCGGGATGGATTCATGTGTACACATGCACTATTATATATGTAATCTCACATCATGACCTATGTCGTGAGACAAACAAAAAATTAATCCCCTCCTAAGTCAAAATAATTAACCTCTCTCGTTGTCGGTGAAAGTGATGGACCAAGCGGGCCGACAGATGGAAGCATCGCCGATAACCACGTGAGTGAGTGCCAGAGGACAACCACCATCGCTTTCATGTGTGCCAAAACATATATATGGAGAGGTGTGTGGTTGTGATGTTTTGAATACCTAATGCACAACCTTGATGTGGCATTTGCCTCAAAAACCGCAAAGTCCCCACACAGAGTGAGGTTCATGTGACACCTAGTATATGTTGGTCCCATCCCCCCTTCTACATGTACTATATACTCCTACCCTAACACAACCCTAAAAGAATTAATCCTCCTTGTTCGTCAAATATGCCTCTCTCTCTTGTTGGGTCAAAGTGATGGACGACGACCTCGCGGGCCCACAGGAACGAAGCGTACGTCGCACGCGAGTGAGCATCCTATATAGGACTACGTACCATTGTCTACATGTGGCGCAAAGAGGTGTTTGTGTGATGTTTGAATACGCGATGCACAACTTTGATGTGGCACCATATATATATATATATATATATATATATATATATATATATATACATATACTTCGGAAACCGAAAAGTCCCCACAGAGAGCGAGGTTCATGATGCGTGGTACGTGTTACGCCCCCATTCGACGCGTGATATATATATACTTATAATGTATAACACAAACCAAAAAGAATCGTCATTCCTTGATGGTCAAATTAACCTCTCTCTCGTTGGGTCAAAGTGATGGAGGACAACCTCGCAGGCCCACAGATGGAAGCGCCACACGCGAGTGAGTTCCTATAGGGCAACCACCGCCTGCATGGTATTGCGTGATGTTTGAATACCAATGCACAACTTTGATGTGGCACCTACCTCGGGAACCGGAAAGTCCCTACATGGAGCGAGGTTATGACACATATATATAGAGTATACATGTTGCCCCCTCTTTGACATGTACTACATACTCCTACCGTGCATATACGTAACACAAACAAAAAAAGAACCATCCTTGTCAAATTAACCTCTCTCTCTCGCTGTACGTTCAATTGATCGACGACGACCTCGCGGGCCCACAGAGAGAGTCACACGCGAGCGAGTGTCATAGGACAACCACCGCGTGCATGTGCCCATGTGTTGTGTGATGTTTGAATACCCAATGCACAACTTTGACGTGGCACATGCTTCGCAAACCGGAAACACACTACACAGAGGTTCACGATGCGTAGCCCCCTCACTTCGAGCCGGTGCGAGGTACTCATGTGTACGCACGTGCTCGAACTTTGATATGGAATCTCACCATGATCCACACCGTAACACACATGCCAAGATGAATCCACCTTCGGTCCAATGCCTCTCGTTGTCGGTGGAAACTGAAAACCTTTGCGGGCTAACGAATGGGCACGTCGCTGCTAACCGCACGAGGGAGTGTCCGAGAGGACCACCAATGCATGCATGTGGCCCGAACATGTATGTATGAAAGGGTTGTGTAATGCTTTAAATAACCAATTCACGACTTTGATGTGGCATATATACATGACTCACAAAATGATCAATAATCCCACATCACGGAGGCTCACGACTAGTAGTGTACTGCCGGACCCCCCCCACCCACATACACAGAGACACACATCCCGCACCACCACCACCACTCTGAGGCATGTCAAACTTTTTCTGCAGTGAACATGTGACCAAAGGAGTGTCGTGTTAAAGTTAAAAAAAACCAGAGATCATTCGACCCGTTTTATACATTGATTGATTTCCTAGGGATTTAATATGCAAAAATCAAATTTGAGCTACATGTGCACCAAAATGGATTGCAAAATCATATGTGTGTCCCTGGGTGCATGTTTCCCCGTGAAAGAGATTTCAAAACATTGAGAATATTGATTTTTAAAATTCAGTAAATCCAAAACTTAGTTGAAATTCCTGAAACTTATCGTGGTGTCATATATGGACACCAGTAGACTGTGATATTGTATTTTTTCGTCAAATTTGAGACAAGCTTTGATATAATCTTCTTAAAAAGGGGAGATTGTTAATAACTGAAAATCAATATCTCATACGGAATATTTATTCGGACCGTGTGCATTAGACCGTGCCATGCTTCGGTTATGCAGTAAAGCAGCAGAATGAATCATCAAAAAAAAATATACGTGCCGCCACGCGCCCCGTGTGGCGTGCGAGCAGGCGTGAGTTGACGGGACGCATGCGAGCAGTCCGCTGCGCAGGCAGACCGGGAGGCGTGCGTGCAAGTGTGTGAATTGACGGGAGGCGTTTTCGCTGCGTAATGTCACCGGGAGGCGTGCGAGTAGCTGTGTGAAATGATGGTAGGAATCCCAGAAGTCCGACGCGCAGGCTCACCGGGAGGCGAGCCAGCGGTTTGACCGACGCCCGCCTCTCTCGCACTGCTCCATATTAATGGCGCGCCCGAGCGGCCGCACCCCCATCCTTGCCACACACACAATCCTCTCTCTCCACCCGCATCCTCGACGCCGCTCTCAGTCCTCAAAGCCGTCAGTGCATGAGGATGCCGCCGAAGAGCCCCATCGAAGGGAGTGGCGACGCCGGGGCTGGTGAAGCACCGGAGCACGGCGTGAAGATGGAGACAGAGGTTGCCATCGCCGCCGCCGAGGTATCGCTGCACCTCGACATCGTCGACGTTGTCGTGCTTCCACAGCCGGAGCCGGAGGACCACACCGACTCCGGCGATGACTCCGACAACCACTCCGGCGACGACTCCGACGACGACAGACAACCAGTTAGTCATCTATACCCATTTATGTGTTAAATACATCCTAGGGTTTCTCTGGTTACTCTTGCCTCCCCCTTTTTGGAATAGAAATCATATGGTTATGTTCTCTCAATCCATGAAATCTGAGTAAGTTTTGTTGGATCCGTGTAGTGTATTGATTGTTTGAATGGTACAAATGATAAGTGATTAGTTGTTTCATATGTGCAAATGATTTATGCTAATAATCCGACTAGGGTTAGTGTTCGTGCTAATATAATTCCTAGCCAGGTCTTGACAATTGATTTTGAATGACCTACATATATGTTTGTGCCATTTTTTTGGAGACTCCGGAGGTGGAGAACGAGGCTGCCAACAAGCGGAGGCGGGTCGAGAAAGAACCGCAAGCGACTCTAGCAGGCCTAGACTTCATCAGCAGCCTCCCCGATAATATGTTTAAAGTCATCATATCCCTCGTCCCAATCAAATATGGGGCGAGGACAACCGTCCTTTCCCGGCAGTGGCGCCCCCTATGGCTCTCCACCCCTCTCGACCTCATCGACGCCCACGAGCTCTGCCATGGTGTAACACCCCAAAAATTTAATCATGTTTTTACTAAATAAAATTTGGCCAGAATTAAAAATTTGAATTATAATAGGTCTTTTATTATTTTCAGAGCCCCTTCTGTTTCCTGTGTTCCAAAATTCTTCCCTCCATTTTTCTGGAAATGATATTGTGACTTTAGAAGTTTTCTTAAACCATTTTATTATTGCTTTAACAACAGTAGGAATTATTTTTATAATAAATTTTGCTCAAAACAATTCTTTTAATAGCATTTTCAATTCTTTAAATGCTTCTGTTGCACTGCCACCACTTTAAATAATTATTTAAAAATTCCACAAAAATTATGGGAGGTCATGTGATGCATACATATCACTTTGGTGCAAAACCCAACTTGGTGTTTTGAAAATTTGGAGAGAAACAACCTCCTTTATATTCTGTCCATTTCCTAGGTTATAACTACAACCCTATTCTTCCTTGTTCCAAAAATCCTGAAATTTTTCCCACCTATAGTCCCTCCAACCAAACCCTTAAGTCCAAAATTTTAGTTCCATTGGAATCATTTTGGTTCACCAAATATTCCTCTGAATTTCCTGTCCAGAAATGAATTTCTCTAAAACTTGCACAGACAAGTTTTCTATTTTCACAAACCAACTCCACCATCATCACTATCATCTAAGGAGACACCAACCTGCCAAGTATCACATCTAAAAATGTTCCCTAACTAGCCCTAGCATTCTATCAAACAGGTGATGTGCATGGCAGAATCTGACAACTTCCTAAGCCACCATGTGGAACTTGCTCCTTCTGCTAAAACAACTTGTCCACCATCCTTTTAGTCCACGGTAGCACTATCCTGCCAAAACTCGTCTTGGTTGGACCACTGTAGCCCACCCTGGCATTTAGTCGAGCAGCTGGTGCGCGTGCGTAGAGCACGGCCAGAGCGCCAAAACTGCAGGCGTCGGCACCGTCCCCGCGCGGCCCCCCCTGCCGCCTCCCTCGCGCAAGGACCACCCTAGGAGGCTTCTCGTTCAAGCACCGCGCCTTGCCGACACCTATCTCGCCACCCTCCATCGACCTGCACCGGCCACCGCCGTAATCTTCTCGGGCACGGCACCGCCAAGCCACCCGGCGCCCTCCTAGCCTACCAAGCTTGCCCGAGCTTATCTACGGGAGTTACTGCCCACACCAACCCTCCACCGCCCTCGCTGACCCTTGCCACTGACCTCAACTACTTGAACGGCGCAGTAATGGCCACCGCCATCTCGGCCATCTCCAGAACCCGCCGCACCGACCTCCCTCCTCCTTATAAAGCTACCCTGAGCTCTGTCCACTCGATAACAGTCTTCCCTCGCCCTCTGAAAGCCTCCTCGAGCAGCCCCATGACCTAAAACGGTCATCTTCATCGTCTCCGGTACCCACGACCGCCGCAACCTCTCCAACGATTCCGTCGCACCCACAGCCTTCCCACCAAAAATTTCCCCATCACTAGCCCCCTCGAGCTTCCGCAGATCCGCTCCCCCTCTCAATTTTCCTTGGAAGCCGTCGTAGGTGAAGTTTCCATTTCGTCCGACGCCGCCGTCCGCCGATAACCTCGCCGCGCTCCACTCCGGCCACCCCCGGCGCTGCCCAGACCACCTACGGGCGCGAGATGGAGTGTCGGATCCATCCCCGCCGTCGCCCGGGGCCGCCAAGCTCTTCATCAACGGTGGCGAGCAGCGCCGACGTTCCTCTGTTCGGTTGCAGGGAAGAAGGGCGGGGAGACCAGTCGAACATGACAGGTGGGTCCCCAGGGTCCACCGTCAGCGACCCAGAACCGGCCATAAGTGGAAGCGGCTTCCCGAAATACGCCATCGACGTCAGCGCGCCCGCGTGACCGTGCGGCTAGGCCGGGCCCTGTGGCACCGCGCGGTTAAACGGTGCTCAAGGCGCATCTCTACCTTTTCTCTTTTTCTTTTACCAGCATATCTCAAATAACTTCTCTGCCACTATTACAAGTCCAAATCTGATGATTCAAATTTTTTTTGGTTCCTAAAATCATGCTCTATTTATCTAGCTTAGGTGAACATTTTTCCTAAGCCTTGTTCTTACTGGATTTATTAAATAGTCCATTTAATCATTTATTACAGATTGAAAATTCCATAAGTAATTCATACTAACTCCAAACCATTTGATTCTTTTTCTAGTATTCCTTATTTTGCCTCTAGTTTATTTTAGTATTTATTTCAAAAATATTTGAAACACTTTTTAGCACTGTTTTTGTTTTATATGGTAATTTAAATATTTTTGAAAATAGGAAATGGAGGGGAGAGAATTTTCAAAACTGTTGGAGTGCACCCAACACTTCTGCATAATCAAGGCAAGCATCTTGAACACTTGATATGGTGATTGCATGGTTGAATTATTTGCAAGAATAATTAAATCATGAGTATGTTGAATTCGAATAAATTTTTGCATATAGCTAGTTATGCATGCATGAGTCCTTGATGATATTGCATCGGAATGTAGCATGAATAAGGATGGTCACTTTCACTTGTCACATATGCCTTTGCCGGTCCGGACTAATCTGCAGGAAGAATCAGTCACGAGTAAAGTGACCGTGAGACTGAATTCTCGTGGTGACGAGAATGATCAGTAAGGGCATGTCGGGACATGTCAGGTGGTGACCCTGTTGGGTACTACCGAGGAATCATATTGTGCTAACCACTACAGGAAAAATTAAACCTCCTGAGTCGACCGTAGATCGAGTCTTGTTCCGGTAACCCCCATACTTGATTCGTGCTGCCACTTGTCCCTGCCACAGGTGGGGTATGGTTTAGTAAGTTGTTAACCCCTTTCCGTGCACACACCACATAGAGGGCTACGATGAGGGTTTCCATGTTGTGGACTAAATCCTGTCATCGGGTCAGGGGGCATGGGTGTTTCCAATTATGACTGAGAGGGGGGCACCCCTTGTAATCCGCGCGTATTAATAGTGATCCCATGCAGGACGTTGGTCTCTCCGTCTTAAAGTTTTTCTTGAACGATGCATTGGGTGATTCCTGGCATCCGGAAAGATAATCTGGTGTGTGCTGGTTAGGTGTGTTTTCAACCCAAAGACCGTAAAAGGAATTAGTTGGTGTCACGGTACTGACTAAAGAAATCCTTTACTTGTGGGTAAAGAGTACACCCTCTGCAGAGTTTAAACCTATTCGAATAGCCGTGTCCGCGGTTAAGGGCTACAGTCTGGGTTGGTCAAGTGTCGGTCTTAGCGTCGGTCTTCGGAGGAAAATAATTAAATTGAGCCTGAATTATTTTGCAAGATAATTATTGTCACCCTGACGCTACCATGAATATTTTATGCATGTTAAATATTATTATGGTTATGCTTATTATTGAGGACTAACCCGTTTCTCTTATTTTGAATTTCCTGAGTGTCTCAAGGGCTGGCTAGACTACCCCGGGCATTTAGTTTTATTTTCAAGACCTCTCGTGGCGTCTCTCGAGTTAACAGGCGGTTTATCACGCCACTACTCTTGTGGACACCCGATTGGCATTTCTCTTCAAGTCCGACCGTGGCGTCACTTGACACCCGACTGGCATTTCTTTTCAAGACCTCTCGTGGCGTCGCCTGAGTTCTCGGATGGTCCTGTCTCGTCCGATTTCTCTTTTAGACACATGTTTGGCATTTCTCTTCAAGACCTACCATGGTGTCATTTTAGACATCCGACCGGCATTTCCTTTATTTTATTTTCCTTTAACTTTCCTTGTTTATCACTAATATTTTTATATATCCAGTTATTTGCACATGCTAATATGTTATCATGCCATGATTTAATTCCAGACAGCATGCCTTTATGTCCATCATGAGCATACGCATATAGTGTGGTTCATCATGATCATATAATTTAATTGTTGCATTCGGTATATCTTTTGTTCATGATGTTTGCGAGTACATTCAAACGTACTCACAGACTTGTCCCTGGCTATTTACTTGGCCAGGTCAGGATTTCTTTGAGGAGTACCACAGTGACGCCCGTGCGGAGCCTAGGATGGCAGCCACACAGGATAGGAATTATCCAGGTCAGGCGTTCCTGTGGGAATGGGGCCCATCGACGTTGAAGAACCACGAGTCGTTTCCGTCATCCACCACCGGAGTCACTGTTGTATCATTAGACCTTTATGGTCTTGTAACCAATTCTTGTAATTGCTTGGTAATCTGTAACAAGGATGTGTCCACCAGTAACGGTAATCCTGGGCTGGTGATGACACAAGGGGTTAATTTCTGGGATATCGTGTCCCGGCCCCGGCACATGGCTATCGCAAAAGTTTGGATGCATTCTCCCAGATCCTCGGCAGTCACCATGGCCCAATCAGAGGCCTTATCACGGGCAAGTTTCGTTCCAATGGCAAGGACCGAGCCAAGCTTGACGAGTGGTTTTGATCCCCCGCCCTAGATCAGCTCGAGGAGCTCAGTTTTAATGATGGGCATATGCGCTCGCTGCCAACGTCCGCGCTCCGCCTCGCGCCCACGCTGCGCCTCACCAAGTTCATGAACTGCCATCCCCCCTTAATGACGCGCCCGCTCTTTTTCTACCACGACTGAAGCACCTCGAGCTCATCGCCGTCTGCATCCCAAAGGATGACATGGAGCGCCTGCTCTGCGGCTGTACTGCACTCGAGTTCCTTCATCTTCAGGCGATCAATTGGTCGAGTAGCTTCCACATCACCTCCATGACTCTCCGGACTATTTATGTGTATTGTTGGTGCTGCAACAAGAGATCACGAAAGGTGGACCACAATATGGTAATTGAGGACACACCTTCACTTGAGAGATTACTTTTAGTTGATCAAAAAGGTCCAACAAGAATCAATGTCATTTCTGCGCCGAAATTGACAGTGGTGGGCTACTCGTCTGTCAAATACTCCGAACTTGTTATTGGATCCACACCCGTTTAGGTACAACAGTCGCCTTCTACCTCTCCTTCTTGATATCAACATTATTTCTAATTTTGAAGATGTATGTTCGTCTGTCATCCAGAAAATGATGCCGACAAGCTTGACCCAGAATATGCGCACAATGAAGGTATTGGCACTAGAATCTATCGGCCCCAACCTGCACGAAGTTGTCAGTTTCCTGAGATGCTTTTCGTACCTGGAGAAGCTGTATATCGAGGTGACGTTCCTTTCCTGTTAAATGTTAGCCATAAGGGAGTTCAATTTTTGGCACCTTTTCCCAAGTTTACAATGACAATGTACTACGATTTCTGAAGGAATTTTGGAGGATTTCAGTACATACATTCCCCCCACCCCATATTGGTTGCTTGATTCATATGGTTACAATCCATAAGCATTTCTCCTTTGGATTCATCTGTACTAGTTTTCTTAGGAAATTTTTCATCCACTCCAACCTCTTGTGAAGAAGGCTACATTTTTCTAGATTGTAATCAAATGCCCATGTTAATCATGTCAGATCGAAGATGGCACGTTGGTGCATTTTACAAATCCTGCAAACCAAATAGGCCTGTAGTAGTGTTCAAAACTGCATGTAGGCACTAACACGTTCTCTTCTTTTGCAGATAATATTAGGCCCGATGGTGGATAATGTGATACAATATAACAATCACATCGAATGCCTAGATCTGCATCTCTCAGAAATTACTTTGAACTCCTACCGAGGTACCTTATCGGAGATTATATTTGCCAGGTTCTTTGTTGTCAGAGCAAGGGTGCTGAAGGTAATGAGGTTGGACATTCATTTATATCGAAAAAATGAATGGTTTGTTGATCAGCGCCGGCAGCTACTGCAGAATGGAAAAGGCTCCGAAAAAGCTGAATTTTATTTTGGAACTTCATATGACAGAGTAATCGGAAGTCATTGTGTCAACCCCATACATGACTTGTCAGCTACTGATCCCTTTGCAGAAATGATGATGTTTCGAAACCAGCCTTACTAGTGGTATTATTAATTTGAACCTCTCTTATATCCATGTTCAGCTGATTAGCACGGGCGTTTGCAGCTGAATGAGCTGAATTTCATTTCTAATATCAGTTTGAACCTTGTAATCTTTGAATTTGAGCCATATAACTCTGGAATTTGAACCTTGTAATATTTCGGGCTTTTATGGTACAATCGTTGAAATGGCATCGTATGAGACTCGTATATTGGTAGTACTATTTTGACCTTAATATGCAATAGACTTAGATTTTATTAACCATTCTCGACCAAGGATCCAGCCGGAAGCAAAGCAAAGGCAAACGTCGTCGTAATAAGATGTAGATGATTAGATGCTCGTTTCTCCTAGTTTAGTATGCATGTAATTGCTTATTTTGATGTGTGGAAATGTTATATGTGTAGTCACTTATGTAATTGTATGCTTAATTTGGTTATGCAATGTTGTTTTTATAAGTATATATGTTCATGTTCTATAGACAGAGCAAATCACATCGCACACGGGCTAAACAATGGAACCCGTCGGTGATGATTTCATCAATCACTCATAATTGTATACCAGCAATCGTTTGCTCATAACACACATGGCTTGTTAACAGGAATCGTCTGTGTTATTATAGGTCTTCCCACACATTTCCGATTACAGACCTGTTTACCGCGTATCACACACATCTTGTTAAGTTGAACCGTTTCTGTTCTCTTGGCTCAACGCAAGCAGTTCATCCGAGTGAACTGTATGCCGTATATCGCACACACCTTCATCTGGCTGACCATTTCTTTTGTGTTGCCTAAACACAAACAGTTCATCCGAGTGAACTGTATGTTGTATATCACACACATCTTCAGGATGCCCGTTTCTGTTGTTCCGCCTCATCACAAACAGTTCATCGGGGTGAACTGTATGCCATATATCGCACACACCTTGATCTGGCTGTCCGTTTCTGTTGTTCTGTCTCATCGCAAACAGTTCGTATGGATCAATCGTATGCTCCGCATCGCACACGCAACTAAAATCTGAACCGTGTTTGATGTATCCGCCATCGCAAACGTTTTGCATCTCTTTTGACGGTTTTTTACATCATCGTTTGTGATTAATGCATCGCACACAGTTTCGTCGAAGGGTCTCTGATTGTAGTGTCGCGTTAGTAGCATCCTGCAGTAGTGCATATACAAATGCCAGGATCATTACTTCAATTTTGGCATTGCCTCCAAACGCCAGAACATATACAAATGCCAGGATAATTTCAACATTGTTTACAACATTGCAGATTTCAACATAGCATCATTTCAACACAAATGGCAGCATTGCCAGATCACAAATTTCATTTAAAAGGATAGGTTTGCATACAAGTTGACCACAGAGAACTACTAACTGAACAAACTCAGTTCAGTACCATATTCCCTACCACTAAACCTAGCACAAACACAATGAAAACAAACAACACATTCATATATTTGCCCTTCAGTGCATCTATCTCTGCATTCTTCTCTTTCAATTGTGCTTGCAGGGACAAAAGCATCATGCCTTCTCCACCAAAAGATTGATCTTCAGACATTGGGGTAACTGCATTTGCATCTTCAGGCCGATGCACAATTGCTTGACCCTTCAATCTCCAGACTTCAGCGCGCAAATCACCAATCAACTCACTGAAGAACTGTGGCAGTGGATCATCATGCCATTCAACATAGCCACATCCACCATTTTGTCCATTTGTCCAAAAGAAAAATTCAGAGAAGTCTGGAGAAGAGGAGCAGAAATGAGAAGAAAATCAAACAAACAAGCCTCACCATTGCATTCATGCAGGCGTAGTACCTCCTGCCAGGATTTTGACGGCTCCAGGAGATCCATCTGGGAGCCTTCCGTCACGGATTGCAATGGCAGAGTTTGGGCTGCTCGTATGCCATTGCATCCTCCCTGTACAGCACCGGCGACCTAGTTTTCGACTCCCTCCTTCCGCTGGCTCGACGGAATCCGGAGCAAAAGAAGCCCGCAACATCACCACCGCCGTGCACCGCCGACCAGCTTTACGAATCGCCGCCGTCGCCGCCTACGAAGAATCCTAATCCCCAAATCGCCGCGCGCCCTTCTGTTCGACCACACGCCACACTTAAAGCCACGACATTGTGCTTGGGCCACCAGTCAGAAAAGCTATCCCAGTTAATCCTTGCCACGTCAGCATTTTCTAGCCTAAAACCACTGTTAGGTTAGATTTGGACCGGGATTAGTAAGTTCAGGGTGCGAACGACAGGGATTTGGAGGTTGGGGTTAGATTCGCCGAACCTCTACAAGATCAAGGTTTAGACTTTTTTCACTCAATAACCACGGGTGAATTTATCTTGGTACAGGAAGCCACCACCTGATTAAACTTTTTTCTTGAAACTTTAATAACAGGCAGCACACCAAGGGGGGTGGGGATGTGGGGACGTGGCCCCGTGTCGTGTGCACGTGCCAGTGTGCCCTTCGCAAGCGAGCACCGCACCCATCTCCATCTCTCGCCGTATTCGACTCCTCCACCGCCCCCTGGATTGGGAGCCAAGAAAACCAGACCATAGATCCTCCGAAACCAGCGCCTCCGATCCATTCCGCCCTTGCCGCTTCCTCCCCCGCCGCAGCCCTGGACCTGGAGGCTGCCTGCTTCTCTTGCCGAGCGCTCCCGCCAGTCGCAGCCGAGGTGAAACCAACATAAACTCCCTGAGCTCCGTGCTCCTTTTTCGTAAATTCGTTCGTCCCTCCATGCTGCTGTGTGAGTTTTGATGCGGTAGGTAGGTTGCAAATTTAGTGGATTCCGTCTGCTGCCGCCTCTCCCTCGAGACCGAGAGGCTCTGATTTTGCTCAGCTGATTAGTTGAAGCTACTTGCAACTGGTATATGCATCATATGCCTTATGAGCTGTTTGTTTGTTGTAATGCAAATTAAGGGGTTTCGCCCGACGAAACGCCCAACAGTAAGAGTTTCTTTTGATTCACAAGCCCAAACCGTGTGCTCCTACTTCTTGCAGCTAGAATTGCTAGTAATATAAGTAGTGATCTAAACGCTCTTATATTAGTTTACGGAGGGAGTACTTATGTTCGAGTATGATTATTTGCCAGACAACTTCTAGATGCTCTGCACCCACTGTGTGTAATGCACTTCCTTATTCGGTGATGATTCGTGGATAGATTTTTCCTGTTTGATAAATCGTTCATCAATTTGCTGTAGAAGAAATGGCTCGACCTGAAGAGAACGCGAAATTCCCTAGCTGTGATGCCTACTTTGACACTATCCAGTCCAAGAAGAAGCTCCCGCTAGCTTTGCAAGAGTCGCTGACCGCTGCCTTTGCTCAGATCCCGGTCGCATCGTTTCCTGATGTTCCCAGTGGCCGAGGTATGCACTTCTGCATAAGAAACGGCACAATCTGTATACTCTGCCTTATATTTTGTCACATATATGTTGTGGTGTCTGTGACGACCGATATTCTCTCTGTACTGTAGTGACTGAAATTCCTGGAGAAACTTCTGTTCTTGATGCTGTTAGAATTTTATCTGAGCACAACATAAGGGCGGCGCCAGTGCTTAACCCTGAACCTGGGGCTCCGGCTGATTGGCAAGGGAGGTATCTTGGCATCATTGAGTACTCAGCCATCATCCTTTGGGTACTAGATAATGCTGATCTCGCGGCCGTAGCTCTGTCAGCTGGATCAGCAACTGCTGCAGGAGTTGGAATGGGGGCTGTTGGTGCAGTGGGCGTGGCAGCATTAGGTGCAACTGGCCCGGCAGCTGTCGCTGGATTGACTGCTGCTGCAGTAGGGGCTGCTGTTGCTGGCGGGTTGACTGCTGAAAGGGGTGTTGCGAAGGATGGAGTAACTGCTGCCGATCATTTAGGGGAAGATTTCTACAAAGTTCTGCTTCAGCAAGAACCGTTCAAATCAACTACAGTATGACAATTGCTCTATCTTGTACGGTTATGTCTTGCATGAAAAATAGGATTCTCTTCTTTTTGTTGTTATGTTGATCAAGCATTGAATCCATGCAACGAGAGCAACATAATTGACTTGATGTTTTGTTGTTTCGCTAAACCAAAGTTGAGCAACACTTTTTTTTGCGGGGGGAGCAACACTTTGTTAGAACCCAGTATTCAAAATCAGATGGGACTGGCAATCCGACCGAAAAGACCAGGACCTTAGTCCGGCTTCTATTTTAAAGGCTGGTTGAGAAAGTGCTTGCTAAAAATTATCTTGTTAGTGTCAGTTCGTGATTGGGGGCCTCCTCACATTCCATGGATGTGTGTGCTAAGGCCATGAAAGTAACCGGGTAAGGATGTCTTTGTGGTTGGGAACTAAATGATATATTTGTGCATATAAGGGCATATAAGTATAAATGAATTAGTTCATGTGAAGTATTAAAATGTGGTTTTTGACCATCTTGAGTTTGTTTGAAATGAGGAGCTGGCGGCGTTTTCATGATTCTTTTGCTGTTAATTGTCCTGTTCAGTTTTGAATGCGATGGTTACGCCATCCAACTTGACATAATTCATACACGTCTTGCTTGGCTTCGTGGTATGTCAGCTGCATTACGGTTTGTTGCTAAGGTTTATTATGTTATCTCTTCCAGACCCTCTAATTTAGCATTGCATGTGTGTCTTCTCTTGTAGACCCTGCTAACTTGTATCCTTTCTCCTTTTTTTGTAGGTTCGATCAATTGTTGAGTCCTACCCATGGTCTCCTTTTGTGCCTGTTACGCTTGACAGTTCAATGCTTGCTGTACTACTGTTGCTCTCCAAGTACAGGTTGAGGAATGTCCCTGTGATTGAACCTGATAAGCCAGTTATTAAGAACTTCATTACTCAGACTGGTGTTGTTAAAGGACTTCAGCAGTGTAAAGGAAGAGATTGGTTTGACTACATTTCAGCACTTCCTCTTTCAGACTTGGGGCTTCCATTTATGTCGCTTGATGAGGTTATTTGTCTCACTTCTCTGCCTCTTTAGTTAAACACTTGTCTTTGTAGTGTAAGATTTAATCCTTTATGCTATCCCGATTAATTTAGATCTGCAGGCTGCAACATCTAAAGTAGGACCTTCTAATAGGCTTTCACCGTGTTATATAAACTTGTTTAACGAGGAAATTGCAATCTTGTGTTTTCTTCAGGTTATTACGGTCAACAGTGATGATCTGATCCTAGAAGCTTTCAAGTGCATGAAGGATAACAAAATTGGCGGCGTACCCGTAGTAGAAGGTCCCAAAAGGAAACTTGTCGGTAGTGTGAGCATAAGGGACATTCGCTTCCTGTTGCTTAGGCCTGACTTATTTTCTGATTTCAGGTACGAAGCGACCCAACCAAATGATTTATTCTCCTGTGTGTTTTTGTGAAATGTGTCTCTTCATGTGTCTAATGATGCATTTGATCCATTCAGGCATCTTACCGTCTTGGAGTTCATGAAGGCTCTAGGTTCCACTCTTCCTGATTCGGGGGACAACGGCCTGGTGAAGCCACCGCTCACCTGTGCACCCGATGCTTCCATGGGCTGCGTGATCGACAGCATCGGGTCGAGGATAACCCATCGGATATACGTGGTGGATGGCGACTTTGAGGTGGTCGGTGTTGTGACACTACGCGACGTGATCTCTTGCTTCATCCACGAGCCCCCTGGTTTCTGTGACAGTTATCTTGCTTCAGCGATGGAGAAGCTCGAGGACAAGGGCGATGCCGATTCCTCCGCTGAGAACAGCTGAGCTCTCGGGAGCGCATGGCGGTCGAAATAACGGGACAGGGTTAGTGAGCAAGTCTTGTAGTTGGACTGGTTCGTTCAGGTTGTGGTGTTGATACAGTAAATTCTGTGTGGGGGTGACAACACATTTCAGTGCTCTGTTAGTGTGCTTTAGTCTGTCAACTGTGCATTCCTGAGTTCGCTGATCCGCACCTGTTTCCTGGTGCAAACACTCTGTAGTGGCGATTCTGCGATGTGTAAAAAGGTTAACGTACCAAAGGTTGCCTAATCTCAGTCATGTGTACCTCTGTATCCTCCTCGATCAATCAATCGAGCAGTCTAATGTATGGCAGTTGTTTAAGCTTGCAGGCGTCGGCGGGTTTTCTCTTTTATCCCTGAGCTAGCAATACAATGTTTTTACTTACTAAGTTAGGTACAGAAGAATACATGGCCAACAACATTTTCTTGCATCACATGAAGTCTAGTTCCAAAAGTAATTAACTAAACACTAATATACATACATAGAAAAAGTTGCTCAGAAAATATATACAAGACAGAGAAGACACGAACACAGGAGATATGCTAGTGTTTAGACAAGTCACAGACCTACACCTTGCACAACGACGGCCGTGGATGGGAGACATGAACTGAACGTGCCACCAACAGTGCCCTTTGCCCACTCCGCTGAACACCAGCGTGTACATCAAGGACGTAGAGCAGCTATGGCGCAACTTTGGTACGATCTTTCTCATTCACGAACAAATGGCACAAAATATACACGACCCAGAGACCCTGCAGATGAGACATGGATACAGTTAACGAGTAGAATTAAGATCTGGAAAGCTAGAAGCAATTCAAGCACCGGCATCGTCCATTCTAATGCAGAGACGACTACCGTTCAAAAGGAAAAAGACCTGCTGAATAAAAGAAGAGGTAAACAACTCAAGGAAATAGTAGTAGCACTCACAACATCATGAACACGAGGAAGACGCAAATGGTAACCAAGTAGTCCGTGTAGTCGAACACTGCCGGCGCTTCCGGGACCAGGACGGCGTCGATGCGGTAGACGGTGAGGCGGTCGTTGTAGACGACCGTGCTGGTGACCCTGACCTCGACCGTCGTCGTGAGCGACGGCGGCGACGAGGAGAGCTCCATGGCGCCTCCGTAGTTCCAGATGGTGACCACGCCGTACCCCCAGCGACCCCCGTCGAGCGTCAGCACCTCAATTTGCCTGTGGCCGTGGGTCAGCCAGCGCTCCACCTCGGCGGAGCGCACCGCCAGCCCGTGGTGGAGAAGAAGCGCGGCCTGGCCGTCGCCGGTGAGGTTGCTGAAGCGCGGGGCGAACGCCGCGACCGCGCCGTCGTCCGGGCAGAACACGGTTAGCCCCTCGTCGCTCTGCTCGCGGAGCACCTGGCCCACCCCGGCCGTGGCGGCGACGAGGCCGGCGAAGGCGCCGCACCCGTTCTTGGACAGGATCTGCTCGATCGCCAAGCCCCCCGGCGGCGTCGCCTCGGGCGGCTGTCCCTCGGCGCAGGGGACGAGCAGGATGGCTCCGGCGAACTGCATTGTGCTTGATTCCCCTGCTCGTCCAAGCTAGCTGGTAGTATTTCTTTACCCTCAGAAGCTAGAATAATGGAGCTATGGTGGACAGGGTTTCTCTCGACTGGTGTTTTGGCTTGGCGGAGTTCTTTCTTTCAGGGGCTCAGGGCAGGGGGGTGGGGGAAGAAGGGTTTTTGGCTTTCAGGCCATGTTCCGGTGGTCTTGATTGCAGCTCTGTTCGTGACCCTGCCCATGTGCAGCGCCCCGGTTGCCATTTTCTCCCTGCTGGTAGCATGGCAGGAAATGGTGGGCTTTATGGCGTTGTGACAGAAGCTGTGCCTATGGCTGACTGAGGAAAGTGCACGCGCATGGATGGTGGTAATTTTGCAAGGACGGAGCGGGGTGACCTATCAAGCCTTGGGACTTTCCACCAAGCTTCGTGTGCGGTGAAATTTGACACGTCCTGGTATGCTGGACACGTGAGTTACGGTGGATTGCACTTTGAGCAATGATATTTTAGCGCTTGTGGTAACTGGCAAGTTGATCCAAGCAGACATAATGAATTTCGGTTTGAACTTTTTTTTGCAAGATAAAAGAGTTTTATTGCTTACTTAAGCAGGCACACATGTTGGAAATATTAGCACTTTTTCGATTAATCTAATCCACGAGTAAGCAGTAAACATGACAAATACAGTATGCATCTCATATCGATACCTAAGCATGTGAGCACGTACAATACATAGAACCGAAACATCTATGAACAACGTATATACGGCCAGCACATGAACGAGCAAATAGGGGATGAACGAGTCATACCCTCCGGTTGGCCAGGCCAACGCGGCGGCGGCAGCGGCAGCCTCGGCATCGGCCGAGGCCTTCTTCTTGGCGACTTCGTCGTCAGCCATGGAGTCGATGCAGGGGAAGTAGTGGAAGCAGAGGCAGACGGAGTCGGGGACAGATATGGAGCAGTCGCGCCGAGACGCTCCCAAAAAAACCTTATTGCCGTTCTCCCGCGCAGGATCTCGAACGACAGGGTTCCGGAGGCACCTGCTCTCCCGACCAACCGTGCACGTGGTCGTCGGGATGGGATCGCCGGAAGCAGCACAAAGAGAGGAACAATAGATGACGGCTAAGGTTGTGCGAGAGGGAGTGAGTGAGCTGAGTTAGGGTTCACTCCACTGGCCAGCGCCTTCTTATATAGGCCGTCGGGTAGATGGGCCTGGGCTCAGGCCCACGACCGAGTCCGCGAACAGCCCACGATCCAACGTCTCGGACAGTGGCACTTCCGTAAGCGACTCGTTAATTAATCCGAGATTAATTAACCATTCCTGACCGGCAAAAATAAGCTTCGGCTCGGCTCATTCCCGCAACCCGCGGCGCGCGCGCACGTCGTGACGAGGCGAGGCGTGGCGGCGGAGGAGGAGGAGCGCGCGTGTACAGCTCCTATTCCCAAGCTTCCAATAGCAAGTGGTAGAGCAACCCTTATAAAGATGTCTCACTCTTCTTACTGTAGCAGTATGGTACTAAACTTCCCACACTTCCCACCACTTGCCATGCACATTAATGGGCCTCAGAGATTTACCAGGGATTATTGTCTTATATGGGCCTAAGCCCATCCATAATCCATCAATCCCCCACCAGATCTCGAGGCACATAAGTTTTTCAACTGTTCCAAACAATGTTTGATATACCAGAATTTTGAGTGGACACTGTTAAGTTGAACTTCCACCTAGAACAATATGATTAGACTTCTTCACAACTGAACAATGGACTATGCCTTGAATTGTCAGTTTGGCGTGCAGAAGTTTCGCCTATTGTCAGCTGATACGTGGCTGCCGAAGGCTAAACCCCACGGGTGGAGCTTATTAGTCATACTCCGTACCTTCTCATGAGCTTCCTAGAGATCACCCAATCTCATAGACTGTGACCAGCAGTCGGGCTCACATAGGTGTGTTCCTCCAAAGAATGCTCTGTAGGTTAGCATCTTGCTTACATAAGCTTTGGAACACATTAAGACAAAAGTCAGCCTGCCTTACAGAATTGAGAGTATTATTGTGTCTCCAACGGAGTGGGTTAATTAAGGATACTCTCCTCAGTCGACCGCTGGATTGTTTTCCCAGGTCCTAATTCACGGGATCTCCGATCACATAGGTTGGGTTACCCCGATGGCAACTTACGTGGGTCTCATACCCATCTCCCTCGATGCATTTTCTATCACAATCCGTGATAGCCCTTTTGTAAAAGGGTCTGCCATATTTTTAGCAGTCTGGATATAATCCAACGCTATCACTCCGGAGTTTCTTGATTTTCTGACAGATTTCAATCTTCTTCTTATGTGCTTTGTGGATTTCATGTTGTCCTTTGAACTCTTAGCCTTGGCAATCACCGTTTGATTGTCACAGTTCATAAGGATAGCCAGGACTGGTTTATCAACCACTGGCAAATCCATCAAAAGCTCTCGAAGCCATTCTGCTTCGATGCATGATGTGTCTAATGTTGTGAGTTCTGCTTCCATAGTCTATCTCGTTAAGATCGTCTGCTTGCAAGATTCCCAAGAAACA
Organism: Thinopyrum elongatum; assembly: GCA_011799875.1. NCBI lineage: Eukaryota > Viridiplantae > Streptophyta > Magnoliopsida > Poales > Poaceae > Thinopyrum > Thinopyrum elongatum. The sequence continues at coordinate 168,655,958 of CM022298.1, forward strand.
ACACCACCACCAAGTGTGAAGACATATCCACTTGTGGCTTTCATCTCATCAGCATCAGATATCCAATTTGAATCACTATACCCCTCTAGTACCATCGGGTACCCAGAATAGTGAATTCCATAGTTCACAGACCTTGCAAATAACGCATGATTCGTTCAACAGCATGCCAATGCACACCTCCCGGATTGGAAACAAACCGGCTCAGTTTGCACATAGCAAATGAGATGTCAGGACGAGTAGCACAAGCTAGGTACATAAGTGAACCAACCACTTGAGAATATCTCAATTGATCTACAACCGTGCCTTCGAACTTTCGAATCTGCACGCTAGGATCATATGGTGTTGCAGAAGGTTTGCAGTCCGAATATCCAAAACGGCTCAAAATCTTCTCAACATAGTGGGATTGCAAAAGTGTAATTCCACCCTCAGTATCTCTCAGTAGCTTGATGTTCAAGATAACACCAGCCATGCCCAGGTCTTTCATCTCAAAGTTATGAGATAGAAAAGCCTTGACCTCCTCAATGACTTTGAGGTGGGTCCCAAATATCAGTATGTCATCGACATACAGACACAGTATTACTCCTTCGCCTCCACCATAGCGATAGTATACACATTTGTCAGCTTCGTTAACAACAAAGCCAGTAGATGTCAAAGTTGTATTAAACTTCTCATGCCATTGCTTAGGTGCTTGTTTCAGGCCATACAAAGATTTCACTAGCTTGCACACCTTTCTTTCTTGACCATTTACTACAAAGCCATATGGCTGTTGCATGTAAATTTCCTCGTCTAGCTCTCCGTTAAGGAAAGCCGTCTTAACGTCCATCTGATGAACGAGAAGACCATGCGAGGCAACCAAAGCGAGTAACACTCAAATGGTTGTCAGTCTAGCCACAGGTGAGTAAGTATCAAAGAAATCCTCTTCTTCTTTTTTGGTATAACCCTTGGCCACAAGCCTAGCCTTGTACTTCTCAACAGTACCATTGGGCCCAAGCTTCCTCTTGAACACCCACTTACATGCCAATGGTTGGCAACCATAAGGACGATCAGTGATCTCGCATGTCCCGTTAGCCATGATGGAATCCATCTCGCTACGGACCGCATCCTTCCAGTAGTCAGCATCCGGAGATGCATAAGCTTGTGAAATGGAACTAGGGATGTCGTCATCCACGAGGTACACGAGGAAATCATCACCAAAAGACTTTGCAATCCTTTGTCTCTTGCTCCTAATAGGAGCTTCCTCGTCATCCCCTGATGAATTTTCATCACTTTTGTGTTCATAATATTCCATCGGAATGGCAGGTTCAGGAGTCTCATCAGATTCTAGTCTAGAACTGCTTTGCATATCTCTCATGGGGAAAATATCCTCAAAGAATGTAGCATCCTTAGAACTAGCAAGAAACGGCTTTTACTTCTGTAGAATTTCTTGTAGACGAACTTCAACTTTGAAACTCCCATTGTTTCTCCTTATGGTATGCACTTGTACTCCCACTATGTTGTTTTTCAAGTTCAATCTAGTATGCTACTATTGGTCAAGCTCTTAACTTATAATAGGAGGTTAATAACAGAGGCTTATTTGACAACAATTGTAGGAACACATCCTGAGTTACAATGAAATAGTGCAAGTTGTCAAGCTCAACTGACAAACACAAGTGTCAGTAATAGAAGAAACTCAACTTGGAAAAACAACAAGTATCCATTCGACACAGGCAATAAGTGGGGCCTTTCCCTCATTGAGCACCTTTTTGGTCCTAACTCAGACCCTCGTCTAATTGGCACAATCTATGAAGAACCTTCTTTTGATATTTTTGAAGTTTTTTTCCAAACACAAATGTCAGAATTTCTACAAACAACCAACAAAACTCGAGTGGCCAGAAACCAAGTTCTTCAAACCAAAGTCCTATTCACAACATATCCCTAACATCTGGTTCTACTAGTATCCAACAGTTACCAGTAGTACAACAGGCTTATCCTCTTTCCGACACAACAGTGTTTGAGGCACTTGACCAATTTGAAAAAATGTAGGTCATAATACAAATGCAATAAATAAAAAGTGTTGAAGGAAGTTTCAAATTAGACAACTCTTTCTGTAACACAAGGGATTCTACTTCGAGGCAAATTTTCCTTTCTACATCAATCGAGAATGAGTTGTACAATATATTGGTTTCATTTATGGGCAAACCTGAATAAAGGTACTCTCTTTGTTTCAACAGATCTTTCAACTCTAACTTCCACATTTTCTGCATTTACAAAGTTTCCAATTTCTTCCATTTCCCCTCTCCTAAAGTTTCAGTTCTTTTCATCCTGCAACCCTCGATTTTTTCAACTAGGAAATAGATGGGTGGACCAAAGAACGCTAACGCTCTCTATGATGGATGGGGATGGATGCATAAACGTGTGATAGATTGCTACTCATAACTTATCATGTGTAATCATTACGTGTGAGGCAAGGATGGAGAAGCAATCCCTAATGAAATTCTCACTTACATTATAGATTATGTATTCACACTAAGCTCTCTTTTTTACTTCAACAACACTCTTTTATCAAATTCATGGCTATGCATTGTGTGAATTTTTCTGTCAAAAAGCTATAGAAAATACTTTCAGTTTCAAAGTACACTTTCATAATTTTATGTCCTCTTTTCTCCATTTGTTCTGTTCAATGATGCATTATCTTCGAGAAATCGATGATAAATCTGAAGAAAGAATTTAGGAGAAGAAAATCACAAGAAGAAACGAACGGATGAACGAACAAAAGAAGCAAGCTACAAACGATTAACGGGCCGGCCCAATAGAACGGCTCCTTCAGGCGAGACAAGCTTCGGCATTGCAGCAAGCGTTGCCCATAGAGGAAAACACCACATGATACATTAGTTGTGTGTAGAAAGGTATAGGATGCAACTCAATTGTATTCATCGGAGTTGGTCACAATATATACAAGAGATGTCTTGCGTGACAAGCCAACTAATCCTACCATATCTCTAGAAGTCAACTATACAAGGCTAGAGACTATAGAAAGATTAATTGTATGTAGATACATATATGTCATGTTCAACACCCCCCCAGCAGTCGAAGGGTCGGCATCGGCAATGCAAAGACTGGTACGGAACTCCTGGAATGCAGCGGTTGGCAGCCCTTTGGTCATAATGTCGGCAAACTGTTGGGTAGTCAGTACATGAAGAACACGGAGCTGACCCAACTGGACCTTCTCACGGACGAAGTGAACACCAAGTTCAATGTGTTTGGTGCGCTTATGTTGCACCGGATTAGCCGCGAGGTAGGTGGCCAAAACATTATCACAGAAAACCACCGTAGATTTCGGGATTGAGACCCGAAGTTCACCAAGTAGTTGACGCAGCCAACAAGTATCAGCGACAACATTGGCGACGGTGAGGTACTCGGCCTCAGCACTCGAGCAGGAGACGGTGGGCTGCCACTTAGAGGACCATGAGACAAGAGAGTCACCGAAGAAGACACAATATCCCGACGTGGATCGTCAAGTGTCAGGACAGCCAGCTCAATCTGCATCAGTGTAAGAAAAAAGCTCAGTGGAGGCAGAGGCACGAAGACGAAGGCCGTAGGTCGGCGTGCCGTGAATATACCGAAGAATGCGCTTGACCAGAGACCAGTGAACATCACGAGGAGAGTGCATGTGCAAGAAAACTTGCTGCATGGCAAACTGAATGTCTGGTCTGGTGAGCGTGAGGTACTAAAGAGCACCAACAATACTGCGGTAGAGAGCGGCGTCGGTGGCAGGCTGTCCATCAGTGGCAGAGAGCTTCGGCTTGGCCTCGGCAGGTGTAGTAGCAGGCTTGCAGTCGGTCATGCCAGCACGGTCCAACAGATCAAGGGCATACTGCCCTTGATGGAGAAAGAACCCGGAAGAATCACGTCACACATTAATGCCGAGGAAGAAGTGCAACGCGCTCAAGTCCTTTAGCCGAAACTCAGAACCAAGGCGACCAATGATGTCGCGAAGCAGATCCGCTCGAGAGGCAGTGATGACAATATCATCAACATACAGAAGGAGCATGGCGACTTGATCAGCCCGATGAAGCACGAATAACGATGTGTCGGAGGTGGTGCTGCGAAACCCGAGAGCAGTAAGGAAGGCTGCAATGCGTTGATACCACACACAAGGGGCCTGTTTCAGGCCGTAGAGAGACCGTGATAACAGGCATACATCATCCGGCCAATTGGGATCGACAAAACCGACTGGCTGCTGACAGAGAACACGCTCCTGAAGATGACCATAGAGGAAGGCGTTGTTGATGTCGAGCTGATATACAGGCCATTGGCGAGACGCGGCCAGCTGAAGAACGACACGAATCGTGGCGGGTTTGACGACCGGGGAGAAAGTCTCCGATAAGTCAACATCGGCACATTGTGCAAAGCCGCGAACAACCCAACGAGCCTTGTACCTATCCAGATAGCCATCCGGAAGAAGTTTATGCCGAAAGACCCACTTGCCGGTGATGATGTTGGCGCCGGGAGGACAAGGAACCAACGTCCAGGTCCGGTTTGCGACAAGAGCATCATACTCAGTGCGCATGGCCGCGAGCCAGTGCAGGTTGCTCAATGCAGATCGCACCGAGCGCGGTACTGGGGACATGGCCGTGACACTGAGGTTGTGGTAGCGCGGGTTCGGCTGACGGATCCCATCCTTAGCGCGCGTCACCATGGAGTGATGATGCGGCGGAGGAGGTGGACGAGGTCGGCGTCGAGGAGGATCCGCAACCACAGTTGCGGGAGACGGCGATGACGAGGCCGCGGATGAGGCCGCAGGCGACAAGGCCACGGACAAGACCACGGGCGAGGCCGCGGAGGGCGACGACGGGGATGCGGGCGAAGCTGCAGCCGACGAGGTCGCGGGCGAGGCCACGGAGGGTGATGACGGACCCGCGGGCGACACCGCATAGGGCGACGACGGGGCCGAGGACCCAGCCGTGGAGGCGTCCCCCGGGCTGACGGAGGAGTCCGTGTGAGCGGCCGAGGAGCCTCCTGGAGGTGGTGATGAAGGCGCCGACTCGCCTGCAAGGGCTGGCTCCTGATCCAGCGGAGGCAAGGCCGGCTCCTCCAGAGCCGGCGATGGAGTCCCAGCCGAGGAGACCGAGGGAGCAGCCAGAGGAGCATGCGGTCGTGGCGCAGGAAGCTCAAGGGCTCCACGAGTCCGACGAGTGAGTACATCCGAAGACGGGGCCGCGGTCGGAGAAACCTGCTGGAAAGGGAAAACAACCTCATCAAAGTAAACGTGTCGCGAGACGAACACACGACGAGACACGGGGTCGTAGCAGCGAAAGTCTTTGGTGTTGGGTTGATATCCAAGAAATACACAAGCAAGTGACCGAGGCGCAAGTTTATGCGGAGCGGTGACGGTGGTGTTAGGGTAACACAAGCAACCGAAGACATGAAGATCGTCATAGGATGGGGGAGACCCGAACATGAGATGATGAGGTGTATAGCTCCATCGTGGTTTACAAGGCCGAATGTTGAGAAGAAGAGTAGCGGTGGCAAGAGCATCTGGCCAAAACCGTGCGGGCATGTGTGCATGAAAGAGCAACGCACGAACACTCTCATTGAGGGTGCGAAGAACACGTTCGGCACGACCGTTTTGTTGGGATGTGTAGGGACATGTAAGACGAAAGATGGTGCCATTATCAAATTCTTTTCCGTTATCCGTTTGAAGATGAGCAATGGTGCGATGAAAGTGGGTGGCGATGTAAGCATAAAAAGAGTGAAGGGTGGAGGCGACATCGGATTTACGTCGTAACAGAAAAGTCCAAGTGAAGTGAGAAAAATCATCGAAAATCACAAGGTAATATGATAAGCCCGAATTGCTAGGCACTGGAGATGTCCAAACATCACAATGAATAACATCAAATGGAAAAGTGGCAATTGATGAAGATGAAGAAAATGGCAAGCGAATGTGTTTTCCTATGCGGCAAGCATGACAAGTATGGGCCGCTGATTTATTACATGAAAAGGGAAAAGTGCTCAAAATTTTGTGAAGAGCGTCGGCGTCAGGATGACCAAGTCGAGCGTGCCAAAGCGAGACGTCAGCGTGAAGAGCAACCGGACCGCCACTCATGGTAGGACCGCATGGGTAGAGATCGTCGGGGGAATCACATCGGTGCAGAACCCTCCGGGAGTGAGCATCCTTGACAGAGAAACCAAGAGCGTCAAACTCAACAGTGACAGGATGTTCACGAGTAAGAGTACGAACAGAACATAGGTTTTTGATTAAGGATGGTGAGACAAGCACATTATTAAGAGTTAAAGACGAAGAAGGAAACGGAAGGGAAGACGAGCCGTGGTTAGTGATGGGAAGGGTGGTGCCATCACCAACAACGATGCGAGAGAAGAAAGGATAAGGGGAGGCACGGGAGAGCATACCGGGATTAGAGGCCATGTGGGAGCTAGGGCTGGTGTCCATGTACCAGTGGCCGCCTCCATTGTAGTTGCTCGGCGAGGGTGCGGCGTGAAGGGCGGAGAGGAGCGCCAGGTCCCATGCACCACCAGAGGCGCCACCATACGCCGAAGGGCCGCCATAGGGCGTGTGAGCACCGTAAGCCAGAGGGCCACCGTAGGCCGCGGCACCGCCATACGCCGAGGGAACGGGGGCGGGCGCGGTCAGCAACGCTTGATGAGGCGCCGGCCGGGGACCAAGGATGCCTGGAGCAGGAGGACGTGGGACGGGCATGGAGTAAGCATGCATGACGCCCGTCCACGGGTTGTACCCCGACAGCCATGGTGGAGTAGGGGCTGCGACAGGGTTCGCAGGGGGGCGCGGCGCCGTGTTGGAGTTGCGAGGCCGGCTGTCACGATCCCCGCGACCCTTCTGTTTGCGACCGCCAGAGGGTGCGAACGCGGGTGGTAGGGTCGGGGCGGGAGGGTGGGTCGCGGGCGCGGGTGGAGGCGCGCCATGGCCACCAACCTGGCCGACGTGGAGGGCGGTGTGGGTCGCCTGCCGAGTGGAGTGGCGAAGGCGCTTCTCCTCCATGCGAAGATACATAACAGACTTGGCGTACGTCGGCGTGATGAGGGAGAGGTTTGCGGCGGACTGGCCAAGGTCGGGGTGGAGGCCTCGAAGGAGGTTGGTGAGGAGGACGGAGTCGTCGATGGTCATGCTGACGTCGCGGAGCTCATCGGCGAGAACCTTCAACCGCGTGTAGTACTCATCGATCGAGAGATCGTTTTGTTGCAGCGTGAAGAACTCTCCTTGGAGGAAGACACGGTATTGAAGTTGATTGTCGAGGAAGAGGTCGCACAACCGTGTCCACATGGCATACGCCGAAGGGTCACGGGAGTTCACCATGTCGAAGAGACCCCGGGAGATGGTGAGGAAGAGCCACTTGACGATGCAGGCGTCGATAGCAAGCCACTCGTCGTCGTCCTTCATGTCACGGAAGTCGACGCTCCCATCAATGTGCTCAATGAGACGATAGGAGCGGAACAAGAGCGCGAAGTAGGTGCGCCATGCATTGTAGGATGGTGAGTCGAGATCGAGGATGATGGGCACGTGGTCTTTGATGTGGAGCTCGTTGAGGCGGTCAGAGATGAACATGGGGCCAGCGAAGGAGCCGACGTCGGAGGGATCGGCCTTAGAGCGAGACATGGTGGCGGTGAGAAGGGGGAAGGGTAGCGGCGGCGTTAGGGTTTGGTGGTGGCTGGGAGTGGCGGCTGCTGGAGGGTGGTGCAGTGGCGGCCTGGGAAGAGGAGGGCGGTGGCGGCTAAAGGAGGAAGCGGCGGCGGCCTAGGGTTTGGGAAGGAGAGGGCAGCGGCGGCTTAGGGTTTTGGGAAGGGCAGCGGCGGCCTAGAAGGAGCGGCGGCTGCGTGGGGCGGAAGCGGTGGAGATCACGATGGAAACTGGTACCATGTAGAAAGGTATAGGATGCAACTCAATTGTATTCATCGGAGTTGGTCACAATATATACAAGAGATGTCTTGCGTGACAAGCCAACTAATCCTACCATATCTCTAGAAGTCAACTATACAAGGCTAGAGACTATAGAACGATTAATTGTATGTAGATACATATATGTCACGTTCAACATTGTGGATCTCGAAGATGTAAGCATCGGTGGATACGTGAAGATGGCAATCAGCTACTCCCTCCGTCCTTGAAAGAGTGTACTTCCAACTTTGTTGGAGGGTCAAACTATCTCAAAGTTTGACCGAGTTTGTGCAAAAATATATCAATGCTTGTGAAACCAAATAGGTATATGACAAAAATATATTTTATCATGAATCTAATGCTACTAATTTGATGGCATAAATGTTGGTCTATTATTGTATAAATACATTCTAACATAAAAAAGTTTGACTTTCCAATAAAGTTGGAAGTACACTCTTTTTTTAAGGACGGAGGGAGTATGTATGTACTCCATTCGAAAAAAGAAGAAGAAGCTATGTATACTCCATTCGCAAAAAAAGAAGCTATGTATGTAGTACAACATTATCGCAAAAAAAAATGCCATGTATATGTAGTATAGTACAACAAAATGATAGTTCGTTCAGCATGTTGGGAAACCGGCCCACGTCGTGGGAGCCGGCGGCTACGTGCGAAGCGCACAGGATAGCCCCTCCCGGTTCCACACTTTACGTTAAGTGGGTACTTATCTCTTGACCCCTTACCCCTATATAAAGAGACGAGGAGCAATCATTGTAACAGTTGATCATTGATTAATAAAGATAGTCTCCTCCATACTTCCCTGTGTTCATCTACTTTTGCGTGTTCGAATACTTCGTCTACGACGCTCGCTCTCGCTCCGCAACCTCGGACCAGACTCGCCGGCGGAGTTGCGGAACACGTTATCAGCATGCTTCGTTCCATCAACTCTCCGTCAAGCCTGCATCACGCAGGCTTTCGTCGATCCCGCGGAGGTATAAGATCCGATCTCTCTTTTGCAAAAATGGATTCCTCATGTCATCACGATTCCGTTTTTGCGATTAGTCTATTTTTTTCGAATTTGATCTACCTATGGTGTGGATTTCTCTCCCAAGAACTGGCTGACGATTACGTCGCCGACCAATGTCGATGTTCTTGGATCAAGAGAGATTTGTTGACTACACTCTAGGGAGACGGTGATTACACGTACTCCAGATGAGCACGGCACCGCCGTGTTGTACCCGACGTACACGCGTCGTGACGTCCCGAAGACGCACGATTTTGACACCCCGAGGCCGACGTCCAGATGACGCCGTGCCAAGCCACCTACGGCGTCGCCATGGCCCTGCTGGCCATTCCCGTGCCCGCTGCACGCTCACACCGCCGCGCGCTCGCGTGCCCTGCTGGCCGCTGTCGCTGCGCTCGCGTGCCCGCTGCACGCGCAGCCGCCATGCCCTGCTGGCACCGCGCTGCTCCGAGGGCCGTCGCGCCCCCGCTGCTCCTACCTGCATCTGCCCTGTCGGGCGACGCTGCGCATGGCCGCCGTCCCCGCGCAGGCCTGCTGGCCACGCCGCCCGTTGCCATGGCCGCGCACCGCACGTCCTGTCGCCATGGCCATGCCCTGCTGGCGCGCGCTCGTCGCCGCGTCCCGATGGCCGCCGCCCGCGCGTCCTGCTGACGCCGCGCCGCGTGCCGTGGCGGCCGTCGCCTCGACCGGCCCTGCCCGCTGCAGGTCGCCGCTCCCGCGAGTGCGCGCGCTGGCAAGCCCCGACCGCGCCCGATATGCGCGCTGGCCGCACCAGGCCTGGCATACGTGCCTGCGTGCGCGCCGCCGCCGCCGCTCGGGCGCTAGGGAAACCCTAGCGAAGCCCTGAGCAGGCCGGCCCAGCGGGCTACCGTGGACCACGCCGTTTCACTCCTCTAAAAAAAAAGAGGGTGGGGACTGGCTACACGAGCCGAAGGCCCATTTTTCAGCCTGCAGCCGAACTAGACTGAGCCGGAGAGCACGCGCGCGCGGTTCTTCGCATTTTAGCCCCTGTAGTTTTCTGTTTTTATGCGTATTTTATTCCTGCTGTAATATTTCGCGTAGAAGCCCCTGAAACTGTCTGTTTTCGCTGAAAAATACGTATTTTGGCTTTAAAATGTCTCGGGAATTCAATTTTTGGGCTATTTTTCACGTGAGAAATGCGCTTAACATGCTATATTTTGTAAACATGTTTTTATTGTATGATTTTACTACTGTAGATTAATTGTTTAGCACTCTTAATCATTAAGTAAGTCATATAAGAACATGTTTTAAATAATGGAACATCATTTTTATTGAATAAGTTTATCAACATCGCATTTGTGCAAAAGATTACCTGCTGTAATCTCATGATTTTTGCATAAATCGCAGATGGCCGAAATTGTCAACAAGGAGTTTGCTGAGTTGGCCTAGACAGGGCTGAACTACCTGTCATGGTCCTCGGACTGCGAGATCTTTCTCCAAGGCAAAAGCCTCCTGAGGGCGATCGGTAAGGGGACCCAGCTGGCCCCCACTGATCCCAAGTTCAAAACTGAGAATGCGCAGGCTCTGCATTTTCTCCGTCATCACCTGTCACCTACTCTGAAAGATGAGTATATGGCTGAGCGGAGTGCTTCTGGCCTTTGGACTGCTCTTAAGCAGCGGTTTGAGCGGCTGAAGTACACTGTAAAGCCACGTGCAGAGGCAGAGTGGATCCGTCTGAGGTTTGCGGACTTCAAGATGGTTGGGGAGTACAATTTGGCTCTGCACCGGATTTGTACGGCTCTTCGGTTGTGTGGTACTGAGATTACCGACACCCAGAAGATTGAGAAAACCCTATCCACTTTCCACCCCGACGCGGTCCAGTCCTCACGGAACTACCGCCAGGGCAACTACACGAGGTATTCAGAGTTGATTGACGTCCTCTAGGTGGCGGAGGCGCAGGACGAGGTTCTGAAAAAGAACTTTGTCGCGCAACCACTTGGGGGGAGTTCTCGCCAGGAGGTGAACGCTCTCAAAGTCCGCAAGCCTCAACAGAAGAAGAGGGGCCGCAAGGGCAAGAAGAAGGGCCCTCAGCCCTCCGCCCCGGCTAAGCAGCAAAAGCCGGGCAAGGGGGGGCAGAGGCCTCAGGACTGCTTCCGGTGTGGCTCGGTGGAGCATTTCTCCCGCCAGTGCCACATATACCATTTTACGAGAAACTAAGTACTTTGAGTCTATTAAAAAATCTCCGGGAAGTGTTATGACAATCGCCGGCTGCGGTTCGCACATAGTTGGCTCCGGACGAGCCACTATTATACTTCCTATGGGAACAACTTTGATCATTAATGATGTGTTGTTGTACCCGGAGTCGACTCGTACTCTTTTGAGCTTTAGAGACATCCGCACTAATGGTTTCCATATTGAGACCGATGATGAAAATGGCAAGGAGTGCCTACTCATCACAAAGCGGGATGCAAGTGGTAAACACGTTATCGAAAGGCTTCCTTCGTTTGACACAGGGCTATACTACACTAAAATAGTAGCACCGCCCGTGTACACTACCCTCAAGACTGTTTTTAGAAGCTCTGAACTCTTCTGCCTCTCGCACGATAGGTTAGGCCACCCCGGACTTAGGATGATGAGAAATATAATTAACAACTCGCATGGTCATAATGTTAACGTGAAGAACTTCCCGAATCCCGATGATTTTGTATGCTCCGCATGCGCCACGGGGAAGTTAGTCATTAGGCCATCGCCCCTCAAGGTGAGGGATGAAATACCCGCGTTCTTGGAACGTATCCAAGGGGACATATGCGGTCCAATTCAGCCCCTCACAGGGCCGTTTCGGTACTTCATGGTGCTCATTGATGCTTCCTCCAAATGGTCCAATGTTTGCCTGCTGTCAACACGGAACCATGCCTTTGCAAAGTTGATCTCTCAGATCATACAAATGAGGAATAATTTTCCTGATTATCGTATAAAGTCTATTCGAATGGACAATGCCGGAGAATTTACTTCAAAGGCGTTCGACGATTATTGCATGGCAATGGGAATCAAAGTTGAGCACTCAGTACCGTATGTTCATACACAAAATGGACTTGCCGAGGCATTGATTAAAAGAATTAAATTCATTGCCCGACCGCTCCTCCAGGATTGTAATTTACCAACTACATGTTGGGGCCACGCGGTGTTACGTGCGGCCAATCTCATCAACTTTAGACCGTCGGCCTACAACATCCACTCTCCTGTTCAGCTTGCGCAAGGGTTGGCACCGAAAATTTCCCACCTTCATAGGTTCGGTTGCCAGGTATATGTACCAATACCACCACCTCATCGATCGGCGATGGGCCCGCTCCGTAAGTCGGGGATATACGTTGGTTATGAAATTGTGTCCATAATCAGGTATCTGGACCCCATGACAGGTGACTGTCACACGGCTCGTTTTACTGATTGCATTTTTGACGAGGATTTTTTTTCCGACTTTAGGGGGAGGGAATCAACCCCTTGATGCTAAAAGTCGAGAAATCACGTGGCAAGCCACGGGAATCCACGCTCATGACCCGCGCACCGCTGAGACTGAGAGAGAAGTCCAAAAGATAATAGATTTGCAGTCATTAGCAAATCAACTGCCTGACCACTTTAGTGACTTAAAGACTGTGACAAAATCGCATGTGCACGCGCGCAATGCACCGGAAAGGGTTGAAATACCGAAGAAAAATGATGGTATACCCGCTCCCGTCCAAAGGCCTAAAAGGACGAGAGATCCGGCTTCTCAAATCCCATGTACTCGGGGACGCCCGACGAAAAAGGATAAGAGAGATTTATTACAGCCTATCGCCAAAGTACCCCAAAGTGAAACGGGGAGCCAGTTGAGACCTGGCACAAGTACGGAAAATTCAGTGCACGAAATTCCGGACTTAAACTTTCCCATAGGGGAAACACCCAGCGGAGATGTGTGCGCACACATCGGCGCGGGAAATCTAAAGGACCTTGCTCCCATAATGGGAAATTTGGTAGAGCAAGTATTTGCGCCGGATGCGCTCCATGACGAAATGGCCATAAATTATATTTATACGGGGGAGTCCCTGAACCGAGCAACGGTGATTGTCGACATTAACTTTGCTATGAAAATTGCCTCAATCATAGATCTTGACCCTGAGCCTAACACGCTCGCTGATTGCAAGAAAAGGTCGGATTGGAAAGATTGGCAGCAGGCAATTACTGCTGAATTATTATCTCTCAACAAAAGGAAGGTGTTCGGACCAGTTTGTCGAACTCCTCCCCACATTCGCCCTGTTGGCCATAGGTGGGTTTTTGTTCGAAAGAGAGATGAAAATAATAAGATAGTACGGTACAAAGCAAGGCTCGTCGCTCAAGGGTTCACTCAATGACCAGGTGTCGATTTTGAGGAGACTTATTCCCCGGTCATGGATGGAGTTACCTTTAGATACTTGATCTCAATGGCAGTAAACATGGGCTTGAGAATGAAACTAATGGATGTTGTCACCGCTTACCTGTATGGTAACTTGGATTCGAACATATACATGAAGGTTCCTGAAGGTATCCCTGTTCCGAACCATGATAGAGCAAACAGGAGTCTATACAGTGTTCAACTTCAAAAGGCGTTGTACGGACTCAGACAGTCTGGTAGAATGTGGTATAATCGCCTAAGCGATTTCCTTCATCAGAAGGGCTACACGAGCAATAAAGATTGCCCATGTGTTTTCATACGACGATCCCAAGATGGATTCTGTATAATCTCGGTGTACGTGGATGATTTAAACATAATCGGTACGCCTGAGGATATTGAGGAAGCGAGTTCCTACCTGATGTCGGAATTCGAGATGAAGGATTTGGGTAAAACCAAGTTCTTTCTAGGTCTGCAACTTGAACATTCCCCTGATGGGATTCTAGTGCACCAGTCGGCCTACACCCAGAAGGTGTTGGAAAGATTTGGATTTGATAAGGCATATCCTTCTAAGACCCCGATGGTCGGGAGATCTTTACAGCCAGACAAGGACCCGTTCAGGCCAAAGGAAGAGGGGGAGGAAACTCTGGGACCAGAGGTTCCTTACCTAAGTGCAGTTGGAGCACTCATGTACCTCGCAAATTGTACACGGCCAGACATTGCGTTCGCCATCAATTTGCTTGCTAGGTACAGTTCTGAACCTACCAAAAGACATTGGAAAGGTGTCAAGGACGTCTTCCGTTACCTACAAGGGACCAAAGATCTTGGCCTGTTTTATAAAAGGAATCAAGAACTATCTATTATAGGCTATGCCGATGCTGGGTACCTATCGGACCCGCATGATTGCAAATCGCAGACTGGATATGTTTTCCTTTGTGGTGGAACTGCATTTTCCTGGAAATCGTCCAAGCAAACTCTTGTGTCGACTTCCACGAACCACTCGGAAATCATGGCCCTATTCGAAGCGTCAAAAGAATGTGTATCGCTTCGGCGGATGATCGGCCACATTCAGCAGACATGTGGGCTGAACACCGTACAAACCCCTACCATTATCTATGAAGATAATGCTGCTTGTGTTGCACAAGTTCAGATGGGTTATGTGAAGAGTAACCTCACAAAGCATATTAGTCCCAAGTTCTTCTATGCACATGAGCTGCAACAGTTGAACGAGGTGAGAGTTTTGCATACTAAGTCCTGTGACAATCTTGCTGATATGTTCACTAAATCATTACCGGCATCAACCTTAGAGAGGTGTATGCGTGGGATCGGTATGATGAGACTTAGAGAGATGCAAAGTTCAGGGGGAGAAACTTCACAAACTAGTCGTTAAAATCTCGATCCTGATGATCGAGTACTCAACTTGATGGTTGAGTGGATTGTACTCTTTTTCCCTTGAGTGAGTTTTCCTGATGTTTCTCACACGAGGTTTTTGACGAGGCAATTCGTGCAATACAACAACGTATACTGTGTGCTCTTTCTCCATATTTTTTTCCACTGGGTTTTTCGGAGTTTTGAGGCATGGATATACGGATAATTACCCAAGGGGGAGTGTTGGGAAACCGGCCCACGTCGTGGGAGCCGGCGGCTACGTGCGAAGCGCACGGGATAGCCCCTCCCGGTTCCACACTTTACGTTAAGTGGGTACTTATCTCTTGACCCCTTACCCCTATATAAAGAGACGAGGAGCAATCATTGTAACAGTTGATCATTGATTAATAAAGATAGTCTCCTCCATACTTCCCTGTGTTCATCTACTTTTGCGTGTTCGACTACTTCGTCTACGACGCTCGCTCTCGCTCCGCAACCTCGGACCGGACTCGCCGGCGGAGTTGCGGAACACAGCAAACGGTGATCGATCACCCGTCAGTTTTCCAACCAACCCGCGGGACACGCACAAACGCCAAAACCTCCCAAACACACCGGACCCAACCGCAAAATCGGTCAGATCACCAACCGAGAGGCTAGAACCGCCGCCCAGACCCTAAAAAAGAACACTTGTGAACGAAAAAGAAAAGGCGCGGTGCGCGCACGCTGACGCGCCATCGTTCGTTCCGTCGCGTCCTATAAGTACGAGGAGTGAAGTCTGAAATAAACCTTGAGGTTGTAGAGCTCGACGAAAACGATCCCTCACGTCTAAATCCCTGAAATCTGTACCCTGATTTCGCTGATCCCGGTCGTTTTGAACCTTGAGGTCGTATCCAAACAGAGGATTCCTGTATACCACCCGAAAAGGCCGGGATCGATTAGTCAGCCAGCACCTGCAGATGGGTCCCATGGAATCAAACCCCTTCAGTCTTTTTTTTTTGCGGGAAAACCCCCTTCAGTCAGCAATCAGCACTCAGCAGCATTGCCGTAGATGTCGCCGTGGTCGCCGCACAACTTGGAGACCACTTTAGCCTCGTCGCTGCCGAGCTTGGGGTAGAGGGAACCGTCCGATGATGACGAGCTCGCCGCCCAGCCGACAGTCGTCTTTGTTGCTGCCTGGAGGCAGCTCCCGCATGCGATGGAGTGCACCCTCGTGCGAGCGGCCAGGGGAGCTGCGTGACTCGCAACCACTCATGGCCGTGCCAGGATCGCCGGGTGGGGTAACATGACCTGCTCATTTTAGGCGCTAGCCATGGCGGCACAGCCAGCTTCCTACACCGGCGAGCTGCCGGCCGTCTTGCCGGATCCTGCATGGCTGCATCGCTTGGGCTGTCGGGCGTCTTGCCGGCCACCGCGTCGCCCGCGCTGCCGCGCATTGCCGGTTTCTTCGTCGCTCGGGCTCCGGCGCTTGGCGCCATGCACCGGCTCGTTATAGAGCTTGACCAAGGTTCGCGGGCTACGTGCACGTACAAGTCAGGCCTGACGTACAAGCCAGCAAGCTACAGGCATGCTTCTCATTCACCGGCTAGACGCGTAAATGTACGCATGTACGGCGAGAAACACAACACACGCCAGGCAGAAGGAGAAGTCGGCGACGAAGATGTACAGGACGAAGCACGGGGACGGGGCAGCGAACTAGAGCACAGACAGGAGGCAGTGCAGCTCCTACTGATCGCGCCGGAGCGCAACGCGGATAGCCAGCAGTGGTCAAATGGGCATGAGGCGGCTCGCATGTGAGCATGCCGACGAGGCAGTCATTAATTCGGTCAGAGTCAGCAATCCCAGCCTCCCAGTGCCACGTCACCAAATCCTCTCCTAGAAACGTCAAAAGGTTCAAAACGACCTGATCCGCAAGGTCAGGATACAGATTTCAGCGATTTAAACGTGAGGGTTCATTTTCACCAGGTTCTACAACTTTAGGGTTTATTTCAGACTTCACTCAAGTAAGAGTGCGCACTAGAGAGGTAGCATCGCATCGCATCGCAGATATCAACACAAGAGCCCCAAGAAAGCGATCGATCGAGCTCCACTCCCACTCGGCATGGTTTCCTCCAAGAACACCGCGTTTCTTTTCTTGGCCGTGCTGCTGCTCTCTTGCGCCGGCATGGCCAGCGCGGCACGGGGCCTGGAGGAGACGGCGCCTGAGGACGACTACCCGGCCGAGGCGCCGGAGACGGCGCCGGAGCACGAGCTGCTGCCGCCGTTCCCGGGGTTGCCGTCGTTCCCGATGGTCGAGCTGCCGCCCATGCCCGAGATGTCTACGATTCCCGGGTTCAGCTTCCCCGATCCCGAGCCGGAGGCTGATGAGCCGTGATCGACGACGAGGGCCGTGATACGATACCCAGAATCGATCGTTTTCCGAGACAGTGTGTGCGGCTGCCGTCCATGCTCCTTTTATACGCGGTACGTTGTGGTGTGCTGTTGTGTTCGTAAAATCGTATGACCTTCGACATGTACAATAAAATATCCAAGTCTCAGACATGATATCGACTGCCATGCAAACTTTTTTTGAGGGAATACCATGCCAACTTTGATGTACGCTATATATGGACAACCAAATAATAACAATCTCTACGGTTTCTTAAGAAATGTAGCCGCAAGAACCAGAAGATCAGAGCATGCAAAAAAAAAAAGAACCAGAAGATCAGACATTGAGCATGCTGCCCAATAAGAAACCTCACATACGTACAAGCACAACTAAAAGCTGAATCCAGTCAAGGAGATTATGTTCGTAGTTCTGTACAACCTGATTAAACCAGTATTTTGTGCCTTGGTGGTGATTGGTGAAAGCCCCCTTGGATGCATGACCAAGCAAATCGTTAGCGCTTGCATTTGTTGCAGAAATGGGTTTGCGCGGACACCTTGGATGCACATCTGTAGCAGAAGCTGTATCCACACCTGCAATCGAAGAATCGAATTAAAGAACGGTGCTGCAAATCATTTCACGTTTACGCACATCTGTAGCAGAAGCTGTACCTGCATTTGATGTAGTTGCATCCTTCCGATTTCTCCACGTACATCTTGCACTTGGGGCACCGCTGCCACCTCTGCCGTCCGGCCAGCCGCCTCAGCAAGAGGTCCTCCCGGCCGCGCTCGCCCTGCCCGAGCTCCTGAAACTCCATGCACCCGACGCCGGCATGCCACGGCGCCGCGCACCGGGCGCAGAACAGCCGATGGCAGTGCGGGCACTCCGCCTCCGCGATCGCCGCCGCACCGGCCTCAGCGTCGGCGAGAAGAGGCGCCGAGCATTCTCTGTAGGGACAGTACACCCTTTTGGCGCCGAGCACGGACTCGCACAGCAGGAAACCCCACTTGTCGAGCAGGTCCGAGGAGATGATGCCGAAGCAGGTCTCCGGCTCGACGGCGCCGTCCTCGCAGCCTGGGTCAGGGCATTTGACGCGAGCGACGTTCTCGCTCAGCTTAGCAGCGACGTACTGGACGACGCAGTTCGAGCAGAAGGCGTGGCTGCATGAGACGACGCTGAACTTGAGGATGCCGGGCACCTTCTCCATGCAGATTGGGCAGTCGAAGAGCTCGCCGTCGCCGTCGCCGTCGACCACGGGCGCGTCATCATCAGTGGAGATGGGGCAGTCGAAGAGCTCGCCATCGCCGTCGACCACGGGCGCGTCATCATCAGTGGAGATGGGGCCGATGCGCGAGACCAGGAACGTTTCTGGCCTGACTACAGGACGCGATATTGAGTTCGTTAGATCTCCGCTCCGCACCGTAGTAGGGGTGAATCAAGCGCAAGAGAGTAAAACTGACCGCACAACGAAAACGACGGCCGTCGCCGCCACGGCGAGGGCCCAGAAACACCACGCCTTTGCTCGCCCGCTCAAGCCCTTCTTATCTGCATCTGCAGGAGATGCTCCAGGTGTAGGCGCGCGCGCGCCCTCCAGCATCCGCAGTGGCGCGGACTGACGCGCTGACGCCGGTGACGGCACTGAGCCCGCGCCGTTGAGCAGCAGCGCCCCCGGCAGAGACAGGTCGCCGTCGAGGCACACGGCGAGAGGGGCCACGTCGAGGGCCGCCTTGTTCAGCTTGGTTTTTTCTTCGACTGCGCTCGTCTGGTAGCACATCGCTGCCGCGCCGGCCTTCGCGGTGACGTTACTGCCGACCAAGACCACGCTCCCGTTCTTGGGCACGAGGCCCTTGAACGGCTGCCCCTCGGCCGAGAGGACGACGAGGAGAAGAAGCGCGGCGGAAGGGACTGCGGACGGCATCGCGCTTCTCTCACACGGTCGTCGCCGCGTGTGCTAGTTCGTGTGTTCAGTGCACGGCAGAGGGGGAAGAGGGTTTTTAGCCGGCTTTCCACTCGGGATCCCAATTATCTTTCGACTCTGTCTTTCCATGTGCTCCTTTTTTTCTCCTTGCATCCAACTGGAAATGTGGTGGTGACGACTCAAAAGATGGTGCTGCTGAGTGAATGCGTACGGTTTAACGAAAGTTGGTAGGTTCGTCTCATCTTCGGCCCCTGTTTTTTTCCTCTCACACCCTCCTCCCCCTTTGTTTCTTCTGGATTTTTTGGTAATATGAATCGATGTCGCACAAAACAAAAGCTAAGATACATAAAGTACCTTGGAATAATCTAGGAGAAAATATGTACAAGAGATTACAAATGCGCTAGTTAGGTGTCACAAGTCGACCCTAACCAAGCCTCCACACCACTCCCTCATTTTACTCGACTACTCTGATACTAGCTGTCCTCCAAACGCTCCTGCCGTGGCCCAGGTCCTTAGATCGTCGAAGCTCATGTCCACCGTATCCCACTCGTTCTTGATCGGCCCGAGCCGAACACCCTCGCGTTCCTTTGCTTCCATAGTGTCCAACAGATTAGCATCACGAATGTGTCAAAACCTTTCCGAGTTTGCTTATATATTCGTTTCCTAGCTTCCATCCACCATTGCACCAACCTTGAGTATGTTTGTTGGGCATAGCTTCGTCCTCAAACCCATCCTAGCAATGCAACGGTGCCACACTTGCCGCGAGAACACACACTGCTGCAATATGTGGTCAACCGTGTCCTCCTCCTGGTCGCATAGGTAGCATTTTGAGGTCTGGTCTTGCAATCCGTGTCTAGCCCTCCTATCCGACGTCCACAGTCGGTATTGCACTGCAAGCCACATGAATATCTTACACGCAAGTGGCGCCCAACATTTCTAGATGGCCCCGAAGGAGTGGAATTTAACTCCTCCCTCACACAGCATCTTATATGCTGATGATGCTGTGTAGACTCCCGACACGTTCCAAGCCCAAATGGGGCAGTCCTCTATCTGAGCATCCAATTGAACTTCCGAGAGGATCCCCCAAAGTCCAATGAACTGGGTTAAACCCTCTGTGCATAGGTCACCCACTATGTCGTTCATCCATGTATGCATGCACATAGCATCTCGTACCAGTCTCCTGTTTGCCACTTGCGTACGTACCGTCGCCACAACCAATGGGGCTATATCTGTGATGGTTGCGCCCTGTAGCCATCGGTCTTTCCAGAATAAGGTCTTGTCTTCCGATCCAACCTTCCATTTAACTAGGCTCCCAAAAGCTTGGTCCACCTTTTTGTCCGCGGTCAAGTTGAGACCTTGCCAAGGCCTAGATTCATCCGTGCGTCGGAGCCATTCCCATCTTAGCCTTAAAGCAATGCCGTGCTTAAACAGGTCAATGACGCCCAACCCTCCCATGTGCTTTGGCCTACATACCCTAGTCCAGGATACAACACATTTGCCTCCATTCACCTCCTCTGTCCCAGCCCTGAAGAAGGCCCGACAGCCTCTGTCATCTCTTTCCAGTGCCCATTTTGGCGCCTCTGCAATCATGAGGTGATGGGTGGCACGCGCCCTCATGACTTGGTTGACAAGGATAAGTCTCCCAGGTCAAGTCACTAGGCCCCTTTGCCATCCTGGCAAGATGTGCAGTGCCGCATCTACTATCGGCTGCCACTCGGATCTTTTCAACTGTCTTATGCTTAGCTGGAGCCCTAGGTATTTGCACGGAAAGGTGCCAATCTTCCATGGCAGCGCAGACTTGACAAGCTCCTCATCCTCAATCTCGGCCCGGATCATGATTGCCGCTGATTTGGCAAAGTTCACTTTAAGCCCTGATGCCACTCCGAAGATGGTGAGAGTTTCCTTAACGAACAGGAGATCTGGCCATGTTGGTTTTATGAAGAGTACCACATCATCAGCGTACAAAGACAAGCACTGCATCGGGCTACATCCATTGATGGTACTCAGCACTCGGGCCTCATGCGCCTTGACGATAATTGCCGTTAGCACGTCCATGGCAATAACGAAAAGCAAAGGGGAGATCGAGTCCCCTTGCCTAAGGCCTTTGGCGTGCATGAACTTGTCACCAGCACTACCATTCACTAGAACTCTCGAGCTGGTAGTGGTTAGGAGGGTCGCGATCCAAGAGATCCAACGCTCCGAGAATCCTTTAGCCCGTAACACCTCAAACAGAAATGGCCACGCCAGGGAATCAAAAGCTTTAGATATGTCTAGCTTGAGCAACACTCCTTTAGCTTTCCTCCGGTGCATCGAGCGTGCCATTTGCCGAACCAGGAGAAAGTTGTCATGTAAGCATCGGCCCTTTATGAATGCGGACTTGTTCGTCTGTACTAGCTCTCCCATGCGTGGTCTGAGCCTTGCGGTCAGTAGCTTAGATGCTATCTTGGGCATGCTATGCACAAGGCATATAGGTCAGAAATCGAATACGGTGCACGCTTCCGGTGACTTCGGTATAAGAGTGATCAATGCTTGGTTTAGCCTTCCAAAGTCCCTTCCATTTCCAAGGAAAAGCTTGTGAACCGCAGCTACTAGATCCACCTTGATGACCTCCCAAGTTTTTTTGGAAAAAAAGGCCTATGAACCCATCCAGCCCTGGTGCCTTGTCCGAGGGCAAGTCCTTGATTACCGCCCAAATCTCGTCCTCAGTAAACACGCAATCCTGCTCCGAGAGGTCTACACGCGTGACACCAAGGCCCTCCAAATCGAGTGTGTAGTCTTGGGCTCCATCCTTGCCTAACAGGTCCTTGTAAGCCTTGAACAAGGCTTCCTTCTTGCCTTTCTGATCTGTGATAATACGCCCTTCCATGGTCAAAGAAGGTATGTAGTTCTTCATACGCCTCCCATTCGCCACCAAGTGAAACAACTGCGTGTTTGTGTCACCTTCTTGAAGCCATGTTATTCTCGACCTTTGTCTAGCGATGGTCCTCTCTAGGGATGCCAGCCCTAGCACAAGCTGTTTTAGGGTTCTTCTAAGCCATCTCTCCTCCTCCGTAATTATTCGGTTTTCCTGGGCATAGTCGAACCACAGGATGACTATATTTGCGATAGCAATTTGCAGCTTGATATTTCCTATCTCCTTTTGTCCCCATGTGGCAAGCGCTCGGGCCGTGTTCCGAAGCATGATATCTAGACGCATGAAAGGATCTGTAATATCCGAAGCGTAGACCCAAGCCTCCTTGACGACGTCCAAAAACCTGTCCATTTTGACCCAGAACTTCTCGAAACGAAACCTCCTCCTAGCCTGCATGTGCTCTTGGAGCGCGAGGTGTAGCGAACAGTGGTCCGAGTACTCGGTTGATAAAGCTTGCAGCAAGCATTCCGGGTGTTGTAGCTCCCAATCCACAGAGACAAAAGCGCGGTCTATCTTTGTGAGCGTGGGCGTCTCCCTTTCGTTGCTCCACGTGAATTTGCGCCCATGCAAGAAGAGCTCCTTGAGCACGTTATTATCCACAAAACGTTTGAATTTCCCCATCATTCTCTGATCCAAGTTGGAGTTATTTTTGTCTGCCGCATATAGGATTAGGTTGAAATCTCCAATGACTAGCCATGGTCCTGGGCATAGCGATCTACGCTCCGATAACTCATTCAGGAAGTTAATCTTGTCTTCATCCTCATGCGGCCCATATACTACTATTAACCACCATGGGGTCCCCTCCTTGGGTGAGACGTACCCAGTGATGCAATGAGAATCGTTGATAATTTTTTTTCAAAGTACCCGCATGGTGTCCCAAGCCACGAAGATACCACCTCTAGTGTCCGACGCTGGTAAATAGGTGAAACCATCATAGTTCGGCCCCATGCATTGCAAGATTACAAACGTGTCCACCACCTCTAATTTAGTTTCTAAGATACAAACGATCGCCGCACGAACGGAATCCACAAAACCTCTAAGCGCCTTCCTCTTGGCCGGATTGTTAAGGCCTCTAACGTTCCAGCACACTAACTCCAAAGCGTTGTACGACATCAGGCTATGATGCCTCCAACACCGCCGGTGCCGATGCACCTACTGCACCAATAGCGGCTCAGCCATCACTGTCTTCCCCGCTAGACTGAGCGGTATCGCTTTCCCGAAGATGGCCGCGATGGCCCTCAGTTGCGGCTCTTGTAGTGGCGAGTCGAAGACCGTACGTAGCTGACCTAGCGTGTCCTCGGAGACCGCCAGATCATCACAGTCAAATCCCAGGGTTCTTAGCAGCACCGTTTCGGCTGCCGATGCCTTCGTCTTCCTAGTGCCACCTGAACAAACAGACTGGGTTGCGCGGCGCGGTGTGAATGGATCCTGTCCAGATTTGACCCCACGCAGTCCCTCAAACTCCTTGAGAAGAGGCGGCGCTAGCTTCTTAAGTAAACCAGCACAAAACGCCTTGATGTTGCCAAGTGCCGCTATATCCTTGGCTGATAAGTTTCCCTCGTGGTGTCGCGTTGCAAGTATGCAGGCACCAGTAGTATCGTCGCCATGCAACGGCTCCTGCATGCATGCATCCCTCGTAGTCCCATCGGCGCCCATGCTGCCTGTCCCCATCTCCTGTAGAGTGGGTCCCAAGTCTGCCATAACCCCTCCTGGACAAACCAACCCCTCCGTTCTCGTTTGCAGCACATCCGACACCGGGGCCCACCCGTCTGCTGTTTTGTCTGGCAGCTGTACCACTGGTATTTCCGGCTGCATTATCTCCTCCTCTGATCCCACATGGGGTTGTGCTATGGCGGCCCCCACAGACCGGTCCACATCCAGATGCAGCAGGTCCTTTGTCTCTTTCGCCGTGCTTGGATTGGCCAAATTTGAATCTGCCAAGACCGCGTCCTGGCTGGCCTCACCCTGCGCTTTGTCTACCTCCTCGGGATCAGCGTGGATCACTTTCTTGATCACCGGTTCTGATCTGTCTATGTCGACATTGGTGGGTTGGTTGGCGTGATCCCTTATCTCCTCCTGGTCAAAAGTGGCATCTTCCGGTCCCAGTGTTCCGAGCTGCGTCGTGTTGGCCACCGCAGCGGCAGGCAATGGCATGGCCCCCATGCTCCATCCCGGATCTTCTATGGCCAGCTGTAGCTGCTGCACCGGTGGCACATGTGCAGTAGCAGCCATGGCCACCTGTCTCGAACCCGTCGCAGTCGCCGTGGTGATGCCCAAGGGCACGCGTGCCGCCGCCGCCGTGCCGAAGGCCATCGGCGGGATCCTCCAGTCAGATGGCTCGATGCGCCCAAGTAAGGCCTGTCGGTAGGAACCACCTGGCGCTCCGCTGGCCGGCGCCCCGCCGCGGTGATCACGGACGCCCCTAGTCCAAGGCAGGACGCGCCATTCTCCTCGACCAGAGTAGTCCCCGGAGTCCTCCGGCAGTCCGCTTTGCCCGCTTCCATCTGAACTAGGCGGCCGCATCCAGCGCTCTGGACCCTCGTGATCTCGAATTCTCCCTATGTGTATGAGAGTCTTGTACTCCAGCAAAGCCCGAGACGTGGGCTGCTGCGCTGCCGGTCCTCCATTCACCTCTGGCTCCGGCACCCAGAGACGCTTGTCCACCAGCACCTCGTCAGGGTCAACACACCATGCTCGAAGCTTGAAGAGGGAGAGGTCTTCTCTATTCTCAGTTTCCGGTGCCAGGCTCTCCACCAGACATGACAAGCCGAGGAGCTCCGCCGCCGTCTCGGTCGTCCACGCATGGGATGGGATCCCCTCGATCATGAGATCAACTTGCGAACGCATCACTCTGGTTACAGCTTGGGCTTGCTTGAACCAAGGTTTGACGAACAGCTTGAAGAAACCATGCTCGACGGTGCCCGCCGCCAAGGCCCTGTTGTGTAGCTCCGGCGCCGCGAATACCATAAGGAAGTCCTCAGGATGGAATCTGTGAACCGAGAAATGATGGCGGGGTATGCGCAGTTCCTCCGAAAGTGCTTCCGCCGCCTCATGACACGACACCGCTGGCCGGGTGCCTCCCACATAGGCCACCACCGCCAGCCTCAGGTGCTGCTTGAGGTCCTCCATCTCCGGCGTCCGGCGGAGCACGCAAACGCCACCAGTGGCAGCAGCTGCAGCCGATGCCTGCACGAACCCCACAGGTGCGGTGTTGACCAACACTGGCGAGGTCCTCTCCGGAGGAGAGGTCTGCCTAGTCGCCGGTGATAGCCTGTGCACTGGTCCGGCCTGCATCGACGGCTGCGAAGACCGCACTACCTTGGCAACGGCATCCCGCCGGAGCTCTTCCTCAGACCTGGGGCTCCTCGGTCGCTTGCACTCCGTTGAGATGTGGCCCTCCAGACCGCATCAGATGCAAAGCGGGGGGAGCTTGCAGTCGTCCCTGCGGTGGCCCTCCCGAAAGCACTTGAAGCAGAGACCGAACAGGTCCGCCGGGATCTCCCTCCTCTCCGGTGACGAAACCGGCGAGCGCGACCGAGATCCTCCCGCCGCCGCCAGCTTCCGGAGTGCTTTCCTCTTGTGCCACAATGCCTTGCGCGAAGGCCCCGGCTTGCGTCATGGAGCAGCGGATCCCACAGCCGGCCCGGGGTTGGCACCAGCCGGAGCACCTCCTGCCCCGATCGAGAAGCCCTCAGATCCCGACGATCCTGATAGCCCCAGGCCGGAGACGATAGGCTGTGGCCTGGAGGACACCGACGCCGGGCTTGCGGAGCCAGAAGCCATGCCGAGCGCGAGCAAGATGCGACGGAGGCAGAAGGATGTGCCAGGGACCCGGGTGGCCGCCGGCGGTGAGAGAAGTGGGAGGGAAAGGTGTACGCCGGGGCCGGAGTGGCCGCCGGCGAGGAAGGGGCTCGCTAGGGGAGGTGCTCGCTATGTGGTCTCTTGCAGGATCAAGATCTAACGGTAGCAGTTTTCGGATGAAAAATGCACTAAAATAAAGAAATGCCGTGTTTTTTTTTGGGTCAATAATGCTATCCCCAAACACTAAAACTGCCAGTCGCGTCATTTGCAAATGTCATCCTGGCCAGCCAACGGTCGCTGGCTATTGTAGTCCATAATCTAAATCAAATCGGTATTCTTTGTTGCCCTATTCATTTCCTCTCTCAATTCACTTGATGTTTTTCACGGTCGGTGATATATACTCCACGGCGGTCGGAGTACGTGGGTTAACCTGAAGAGCATTAGCGCGGCGGCGGATCGGGATGGGAAATTTGGGGGTAAAACAAGGAGATTTGTGATTTACCCCTTTCTTTGTCCTTATTTATAACTGGGAAGTAAGTGACGCGAGATCTCGACCATCCGTTCACCAGACCTACAGTGCACAGATTCCCCTTGACTGGAGCGGTTGTAGCAAGTGGAATTAGTGGGCGTGCAAGTCAAGGCACCTGCTGATGAGGTCACTTACTACTGGTAGGGTCAAGGACCTGACATTTGTGGGCCCCACATCATCATTGGTGGATCTCAGGACCACGTAAGCATTCGGATGTGAACTACAAGAGGTCCACTCGGACGCCTCAACGGCACTCGGACGACCACCCGTCACTCGGCTGGACCACCGCCAGTCGGACTAGAGAGATGAAGGGACGATGTGGGAGCTGCAACGGTCGACAAATCCTTAGTCATCCTTAAAGTAGAGTCATGACTATCGTTACCTGTAACGGCTATAGTTGTGGCGCTCTATACCTGTAACTGTCGTAGTAATGAACATTAAATGCCCCAGCGTCGTGGGAGCACAAGGAGCTGCGGCGCACTCTATATAAGCTGCACTCCTCCTCCTAGGTCGGGGTTAAGCAATCTCTGTAATCATAGCCCCCCCAAAGAAAACAAGCCTCTGGGCACGAGACGTAGCACTACTGCAGGATGCTGCTAATGCGACACTACAATCAGAGACCCTTTGACGAAACTGTGTGCGATGCATTAATCGCAAACAGTGATGTAAAAAAAACCCGTCAAAAAAGATGCAAAATGTTTGTGATGAAGGATACATCAAATACGGTTCAGATTTTAGTTGTGTCTGTGATGCGGGCATACGGTTGATCCATACGAACTGTTTGCGATGAGACAGAACAATAGAAACTGACAACCATATCAAGGTGTGTGCGATATACGGCATACAATTCGCTCCAATGAACGGTTTGCTATTAGGGAATGCAACATAAACGGTTAGCCAGATCAAGGTGTGTGTGATATACGGCATACGGTTCACTCGGACGAACTATTTTCGATTAGGGAACACAACAGAAATGGTTCAACTTAACAAGATCTGTGTGATATGCGGCATACAGTTCACATAGATGAACTGTTTGCGATGAGCCAAAAGAACACAAACTATTCATGTAAACAAGATGTGTGTGATACACGGCAAACATCCCACTCGGATGAACTGTTTGCGATGAGAAATTGTAACACAGACGGTTACTATAGTTAATTCGTGTGCGATTCTGTGTGTACAAAAAACTTTGAAAAATGCTAATTAGTTGCTTGCGGTGGCTAGGAGTATCGCACACGATGTGTCTGCGAGTACTCGTGTGCGATGATTAGTAAGTTACACATACGTTTCCTTATGTTAACACGTGTGTGATAGGTAACACGTGACACCGCATACAGTATTCGGGTTGTGTGCTCCACTTAGTTTTCCCGCTCTCCAGCGAATGCTTCCCGCGCTCCACATGGGTGAATTGTAAAATCCCCAGTCCCCTAGCTAACTGCTAGCTATAAATGACCACAACAATGGCCGCTGGCGGTGACTCGCTATTGATCCAGTTGCTAGCTAGTTACCCACACATACCGGCATACCCCCAACGGCCGACGACGGGATGGAGTCGTGCGACGACGGAATCGAGGCTGAAGGCACAATGGTCGGCTTGGCGGTCGACGGCCATGCTGCTGCCTCTCCCGACGACGGCCAGAGGAAGCAGGAAACGCGGTACGAGCAAGCCGCTAGGTTAGCCAGGGTCGTCCTAAAAGCGGACAGGGATCGCAAGTGGGCGATACTGCTGGCTCGGCGCAGAGTGCGGCGGATGGTGCGGGCGGCGGAGGAGGGACCTTGACGACGCAAGGACAACTGCGGTATTGGCAACCGCCGCACGAGGCGCAGGCTTATGTCCCAGATGGAGGAGGGCGTAGCACCGGACGTTGCCGGGGCATGCCTGGGGGCCGTCACAGCAGCCCTGGCGAGAGACAATGTCATCTCGCCGGACGTCGCCGGGGCAGACCCGGCGGTCATGATAGCCTATTGAGCGCTACGCCCGAGGTAGTACTGGCAATTCCTGATGTCGAGTCTGCCCCAGACTCGATCAATCAAGGTGTGTAGGTCATCGACTTGGCGGCCTCCGCTCCCACTGAGCCCATGATCGACACGCTGATGGACGATGAATGATGTGCGTGCTGGGTCAGCGTCAGGTGCACAGTGTAGCTCTTTTGTGCACGCGTGGTTCATTATATTCTTGTAATTTAGCAATATATATATATATATACTCAATTGATTTCTTCATGCATGTCAAATATGTCAATTGTATCGGCTGGCCTGTCTGTATATTATCTAAATTTGTAATATGGACAATTAATATGCAAATGCCTTCTGGACATGGGTGCTGATTACCACGTCGAAAACATGGATGTCCTCTACTCTACCGCTCTACCGGGCACAAGCTTAAACTGAATGAACTATGTACGTTACTAATGTTGGGGAACGTTGCATGGAAAACAAAAAAAATTATACGCACACGCAATATCTATCCATGGAGATGCATAGCTATGAGAGGGGGAGAGCATCTACATACCCTTGTAGATCACTAAGCGGAAGTGTTTATCACGTGGTTGATGTAGTCGTACTCTTCGCGATCCGATCACGATCCAACCGATCTAGTGCCGAACGGACGGCACCTCCGAGTTTAGCACACGTGCGGCTCGATGACGTCTCCTCCTTCTTGATCCAGCAAGCAGGAGAGGAGAAGTAGATGGGATCACAACCAATATGACGGCGTGGTGGTGATGGTGGTGGTGGAGCACCGACAACGCTTCACTAAGCGTCGCCGGGATGAGGCGGTGGAACTACGGAGTAACAGGAGAGAGAGGGGCGCCAAGGGCTTGGTGTGTCCTCTTGGGGCGCCCCCTCCCCTCTATATATAGGTGGAGGGGCATGGGAAACAGCCCCTCCAAGCCCTAGGGCGCAGCTAAGGGGGAGAGGACTTGGACTCCAAGTCCAATCCTATTCCTACTAGGACTCCTTCCTTTTTTGCCTTCCCTAGCTACATGGGCTTTTGAGGACTTGGTGCGCCTATCCTAATAAGGCCAGGGAACCTCCCCGCAGCCCATGCTAGCCCTTGGGTCATGGTGGACCCACTTGTGGACTTCCAGACCCCTCTGGAATCCTCCGGAACCTTCTGGAAGCTTCCTGGTACAATACCGAAAAAACTGCACCTTTTTCGGGAACCCAAAATATGACTTCCCATATATAAATCTTTATCTCTCGACCATTCTGAGACTCCTCGTGATGTCCGGGATCTCATCCGGGACTCTGAACAACATTTGCTAAACACTCATCAAATATCCCAATACTACTCTAGCGTCAACGAACGTTAAGCGTGCGACCCTGCGGGTTCGGGAATTATGTAGTCAAGACCGAGACACCTCTCCGGTCAATAACCAATAGTAGGACCTAAATGCCCATATTGATTCCTACATATTCCACGAAGATCTTTTATCAGTTGAACCTTTATGACAACATACGTAATTCCCTTTGTTTATCGGTATGTTACTTGCCCGAGATTCGATCGTCAGTATCTCTATACCTAGTTCAATCTCGTTACTGGCAAGTCTCTTTACTCGTTCTGTAATACATCATCTTGCAACTAACTCCTTAGTCACTTTGCTTGCAAGCTTCTTGTGATGTGTATTACCGAGAGGGCCCAGAGATACCTCTCCGATACACGGAGTGACAAATCCCAATCTCGATTCACGCCAACTCAACAGACACCTTCGGAGATACCTGTAGAGCATCTTTATGATCACCCAGTTACGTTGCGACGTTTGATAGCACACAAGGTATTCCTCCGGTATCCGAGAGTTGCATGATCTCATGGTTGAAGGAACATGTATTTGACATTAAGAAAGTAGTAGCAATAAACTGAACGATCATATGCTAAGCTAACAGATGGGTCTTGTCTATCACATCATTCTCCTAATGATGTGATCCCGTTATCAAATGACAACTCATGTCATGTGATTAACACCCATAGTTCACATCGCCATGTGACTAACACCCAAAGAGTTTACTAGAGTCAATAATCTAGTTCAGATCGCCATGTGATTAACACCCAAAGATTTT
Organism: Thinopyrum elongatum; assembly: GCA_011799875.1. NCBI lineage: Eukaryota > Viridiplantae > Streptophyta > Magnoliopsida > Poales > Poaceae > Thinopyrum > Thinopyrum elongatum. The sequence goes on from CM022298.1 coordinate 168,686,181, forward strand.
ACTAGAGTGTGATCATGTTTTGCGTGTGAGAGAGGTTTTAGTCAGCGGGTCAGCAACATTCAGATCCGTGTGTACTTTGGAAATGTCTATGTCTACAATGCTCTGCATAGAGCTACTCTAGCTAACTGTTCCCACGTTCAATACATATCCAGATTGAGACTCGGAGTCATCTGGATGAGTGTTAAAGCTTGCATCGACGTAATCCTTTATGACGAACCCTTTATAACCTCCATATCCGAGAAACATTTCCTTAGTACTCTTTAGGTACCTAAGGATAATTTTGACCGTTGTCCAGTGACCCACTCCTGGATCACTATTGTACCCCCTTGCCAAATTCATGGTAAGGCACACAACTGGTCTGGTACACAGCTTGGCATACTTTATAGAACCTATGGCTGAGGCATAGGGAATGACTTTCATTCTCTCTCTATCTTCTGCCGTGGTCAGGCTTTGAGTCTTACTCAACTTCACACCTTACAACACAGGCAAGAACCCTTTCTTTGACTGATCCATTTTGTTCTTCAGAACTTTGCCAAGGTATGTGCTTTGTGAAAGCCCTATTAAGCATCTCGATCTATCCCTATAGATCTTGATGCCCAATATATAAGCAGCTTCATCGAGGTCTTTCATTGAAAAATTCTTATTCAAGTATCCTTGTATGCTATCCGGAAATTCTATATCATTTCCAATCAATAAGATGTCATCCACATATAATATCAGAAATGCTACAGAGCTCCCACTCACTTTCTTGTAAATACAGGCTTCACCATAAGTCTGTATAAAACCATATGCTTTGATCACCTCATCAAAGCATATATTCCAACTCCGAGATGCTTGCACCAGTCCATAGATGGATCGCTGGAGCTTGCACACTTTGTTAGCACCTTTAGGATCGACAAAACCTTCTGGTTGCATCATATACAACTCTTCTTTAAGAAACCCGTTAAGGAATGCAGTTTTGACATCCATTTGCCAGATTTCATAATCATAAAATGCTGCAATTGCTTACATGATTCGGACAGACCTAAGCATCGCTACGGGTGAGAAGGTCTCAACGTAGTCAACCCCTTGAACTTGTCGAAAACCTTTCGTGACAAGTCGAGCTTTGTAGACAGTGATATTACCATCAGCATCTGTCTTCCTCTTGAAGATCTATTTATTTTCAATGGCTTGCCGATAATTGGGCAAGTCCACCAAAGTCCATACTTTGTTCTTATACATGGATCCTATCTAAGATTTCATGGCCTCAAGCCATTTGTCGGAATCTGGGCTCATCATAGCTTCTTCATAGTTCGTAGGATCGCCGTTGTCTAACAACATGACTTCCAGGACAGGATTACCGTACCACTCTGGTGCGGAACGTGTTCTGGTCGACCTATGAAGTTCAGTAGTAACTTGATCTGAAGTTTCATGATCATCATTATTAGCTTCCTCTCTAGTTGGTGTAGGCATCACGGGAACGGTTTTCTCTGATGTGCTACTTTCCAATTCGAGAGAAGGTACAATTACCTCATCAAGTCCTAGTTTCCTCCCACTCACTTCTTTCGAGAGAAACTCCTTTTCTAGAAAGGACCCATTTTTAGCAACAAAGATCTTGCCTTTGGATCTGTGGTAGAAGGTGTACCCAATAGTTTCCTTAGTGTATCCTATGAAGACGCACTTCTCCGATTTGGGTTCGAGCTTATCAGGCTGAAGCCTTTTGACATAAGCGTCGCATCCCCAAACTTTATGAAATGACAGCTTAGGTTTCTTACCAAACCATAGTTCATACGGCGTCGTCTCAACGGATTTAGACGGTGCCTATTTAACGTGAATGCGGCTGTCTCTAATGCATAACCCCAAAATGATAAAGGCAAATCAGTAAGAGACATCATAGAATGCACCATATCTAATAAAGTACGGTTATGACATTCGGACACACCATTACGCTGTGGTGTTCTAGGTGGCGTGAGTTGTGAAACAATTCCACATTGTTTTAAATGAAGGCCAAACTCGTAACTCAAATATTCGCCTCCACGATCAGATCGTAGAAACTTTATTTTCTTGTTACAATGATTCTCCACTTCAGTCTGAAATTCTTTGAACTTTTCAAATGTTTCAGACTTGTGTTTCATCAAGTAGATATAACCATACCTACTCAAATCATCTGTGAAGGTCAGAAAATAATGATACCCGCCGCGTGCCTCAACACTCATCGGACCGCATACATCGGTATGTATTATTTCCAATAAGTCATTAGCTCACTCCATTGTTCTGGAGAACGGAGTTTTAGGTATCTTGCCCATGAGGCATGGTTCGCAAGTATCAAATGATTCATAATCAAGTGATTCCAAAAGTCCATCCGCATGGAGTTTCTTCATGCGCTTTACACCAATATGACCTAAATGGCAGTGCCACAAGTATGTTGCACTATCATTATCAACTTTGTATCTTTTGGCATCAATATTATGAACATGTGTATCACTACGATCGAGATTCAATAAACCATTTACATTGGGTGTATGACCATAGACTGTTTTATTCATGTAAACAGAACAACAATTATTCTCTGACTTAAATGAATAACCATATTTGCAATAAACACGATCTAATCATGTTCATGCTCAACGCACACACCAAATAACATTTATTTAGGTTCATCACTAATCCTAAAGGTAGAGGGAGTGTGCGATAGTGATCATATCAATCTTGGAAACATTTCCAACACACATCGTCACCTCGCCCTTAACTAGTCTTCGTTTATTCTGCAACTCCTGTTTTGAGTTTCTAATCTTAGCAACTGAACCGGTATCAAATACCCAGGGGCTACTACGAGCACCAATAAGGTACACATCAATAACATGTATATCAAATATACCTTTGTTTACTCTGCCATCCTTCTTATCTGCCAAGTATTTGGGGCAGCTCCGCTTCCAGTGACCATTTCCTTTGCAGTAGAAGCACTCAGTTTTAGGCTTGGTTCTAGCTTTGGGCTTCTTTACGGGAGCAGCAACTTTCTTGCCATTCCTTTTGAAGTTCCCTTTCTTTCCCTTTCCCTTTTTCTTGAAACTAGTGGTCTTATTAACCATCAATGCTTGATGCTCTTTCTTGATTTCTACCTCCGCCGATTTCAGCATCGCGAAGAGCTCGGAAATTGTTTTAGTCATTCCTTGCATATTATAGTTCATCACGAAGCTCTAGTAGCTTGGTGATAGTGACTGGAGAACCCTGTCAATCACTATTTTATCTGGAAGATTAACTCCCACTTGATTCAAGCGATTGTAATACCCAGACATTCTGAGCACATGCTCACTGGCTGAGCTATTCTCCTCCATCTTGTAGGCAAAGTACTTGTTAGAGGTCTCATACCTCTCAACACAGGCATGAGCCTGAAATATCAATTTCAGCTCTTGGAACATCTCATATGTTCCATGGCGTTCAAAACGTCTTTGGAGCCCCGGTTCTAAGCCGTAAAGCATGGTGCAATAAACAATCAAGTAGTCATCAGATCAAGCTTGTCAAACGTTCATAACGTCTGTATCAGCTCCTGTAGCAGGTCTGTCACCTAGCGGTGCATCAAGGACATAATTCTTCTGTGCAGCAATAAGGATACTCCTCAGATCACGGACCCAGTCCGCATTATGGCTACCATCATCTTTCAACTTAGTTTTCTCTAGGAACACATTAAAAATACAAGGGAACGGTAACACGGGCCATTGATCTACAACATAGATATGCAAATACTATCAAGATTAAGTTCATGATAAATTAAGTTCAATTAATCAAATTACTAATGAACTCCCACTTAAATTAACATCCCTCAAGTTATCTAAGTGATACATGATCCAAATCAACTAACCCATGTCCGATCATCACGTGAGATGGGGTAGTCATCAATGGTGAACATATCTATGTTGATCATATCTACTATATGACTCACATTAGACCTTTCGGTCTCCAGTGTCCCGAGACCATGTCTGTACATGCTAGGCTCGTCAAGTTTAACCCAAATATTCCGCGTGTGTAAATCTGGCTTACACCCGTTGTATGTGAGCGAGAGTCTATCACACCCGATCATCACGAGGTCCTTCGAAATGACGAACTTTAGCAACGGTGCATACTCGGGGAGAACACTTTTATCTTGAAATTTAGTGAAGGGATCATCTTATAATGCTACTGTCGTTCTAAGCAAAATAAGATGCATAAAGGATAAACATCACATGCAATAAAAATATGTGACATGATATGGCCATCATCATCTTGTGCTTTTGATCTCCATCTTCAAAGCATCGTCATGATCTCCATCGTCACCGGCTCGACACCTTGATCTCCATCGTTGCGTCAGGGTCGTCTCGCCAACCATTGCTAAAACAACTATTGCTAATGCATAGCGATAAAGTAAAGCAATTACATGGCGCTTGTATTTCATACAATAATTAAGAGACAACCCTAAGGCTCCTGCCGATTGTCGATGTTACAAAACATGATCATCTCATACAACAACATATATCACATCACGTCTTGACCATATCACATCACAACATACCCTGCAAAAACAAGTTAGACGTCCTCTACTTTGTTGTTGCAAGTTTTACGTGGCTTCTATGGGTAACTAGCAAGAACCGTTCTTACCTACGCAAAACCACAACGGTGATATATCAAGTTTGCTGTTTTAATCTTCTTCAAGGACCAGCCGTAGTTAAATTCGATTCAACTAATGTAGGAGAAATAGACACCCGCCAGCCACCTTTATTTAAAACAAGTTGCATGTCAGTCGGTGGAACCGGTCTCATGTGCGTGGACATGTAAGGTTGGTCCAGGCCGCTTCATCCCACAATACCGCCGAATCAAAATAAGACATTGGTGGTAAGCAGTATGACTATCACCGACCACAACTTCTTTGTGTTCTACTCATGCATATCATCTACGCATAGACCTGGCTCATGATGCCACTGTTGGGGAACGTTGCATGGAAAACAAAAAAATTCTACGCACACGCAATATCTATCCATGGAGATGCATAGCTACGAGAGGGGGAGAGCATCTACATACCCTTGTAGATTGCTAAGCGGAAGTGTTTATCACGCGGTTGATGCAGTCGTACTCTTCGCAATCCGATCACGATCCAACCGATCTAGTGCCAAACAGACGGCACCTCCGAGTTTAGCACACGTGCGGCTCGATGATGTCTCCTCCTTCTTGATCCAGCAAGCAGGAGAGGAGAAGTTGATGGGATCACAACCAACACGACGGCGTGGTGGTGATCTTGCTGTTATGGAGTTCTCTGGTTATGCTCTTACATGGTGGAATCAGCTGCAAGATGATCGATTAATATCGGGCAATAATTATATCCGCAGCTGGACTTTGATGAAGCAAGTCATGAGGCGCCGTTTTGTTCCATCATACTATGAGAGGTGAGTTGAGTGACTCGACCAAATGTGAGAAAGAGTGTTCACTTCCAAAAATTCCACATATTGAGAGTGAGAAGAGAGGTGAGTTGTGTGACCCCACCAAATGTGAGGAAGAGCGTCCATATTCCAAAATCCCACATATTGAGAGTGATAAGAGATGTGCATTGAGTGACTCCACCAAATGCAAGGAAGAGTGTCCATTTGCAAAAAATCCACATATTGAGAGTGCTAAGAGGGGTGAGTTGAGTGACTCCACCAAATGTGAGGAAGAGTGTCCATTTCTCACAAATCCACATATTGAGAATGATAAGAGAGGTGAGTTGAGTGACTCCACCAGATGTGAGGAAGAATGTTCATTTCCCAAAATTCCACATAATGAGAGTGACAAGATAGGTGAGGTGTGCGAGTCCACCAAATGCGAGGTTGAGATAATTCAATATGAGATTAGAGATATGAGTGAACTACAACATATTATTCCCCACCTTCAAAGTGAGAGGATTAGTGAGTTGTGTGAGTCCACCAAATGTGAGCTTGAGGTGTTTACCCACAATATCAAAGATATGATTGATCCACCAAATGAAAGGAGAGAAGACTATTCAATTACTAACCATTCACAAAGTTCTCTTTATTTGAAGTATGTGCAGATGCAAAAATCATACTTAGTTGCTCTGCTACAGCGATGGGAGGATGAGATCCATGTACAATTATGGCGCACATGGAGTACCATCAAAGAAACATCGTGTGGGGCAAGTGATCTTCAAAAAGGCATGGAAGTACTCAATGAGGTAACAGAAAGGAGATCATTCCTCTTGAAGCACCCAGAGGTATGCACTTATGAACTCTTGAAGCATTGGCGCGATGAAATCAGAGAAAAGATGATGGCTATGTCATCCATCAAACAATACCCTTTTGTTAATCATATCAAAACCATCAAGGAGCCAATAAAACTAAAACCTGAATATGCTTATTCGACTTTTACTCGGCCAAGATATTTTGTATTGTCCTTGTGCTATTATTTTGTAGACCGATGGAAGTCGAGGGCGACTTTTCTTCAAGAGAGGGAGGATGATATGAACATGGATGTGCCTGATTACAAGTTTCTACTCCATGGAAATGTTAGTTGGAAGGAATTGCTGAGCCGAACCAAGCCTTCGAAGTTCACAAAGGTGAAAGCTAAACTTAAGCATTTGATAAAATCTTTGCATTGCTTCTTGGTACTGGCCTATTTTCTTTTGTGTGAGGACCAGCTAGAGTCGAGGATGACTCCTTCTCAAGCGAGGGAGGATGATGAGGACATGAAAACCATTGAACCCTTAGAGTCGAGGATGACTCCTTTTCAAGAGGGGGAGGATGATGAGGACATGACAACCATTTATACGTCTTTGGTCATCAAAGGAGAAATCATAATATTTCGTCTCAAACGAACACATTGCCAGGTGAATGCTAACTTAAGTTTATACTATGATCTTGAACACATGGCTGCACTTTCACCTCCTTTGTTGTTGGTTGAACTCAGGTGCAATATCGAAGAAGGTGTAACACCCCAAAAACCGGGTTATCGATTTTTGTGCTGTTATTCCTTCCTAGCTTTTCTTTCCCGAATTTTTCCTCTGGAATCTGGTGAATGACCAGGTGAATTCAGACAATCCTCAGCCTCTCCATGAATTTTCCATGCTCCTGTGCCAGTCAAGTTCCCGTCTGTAAACCCCGAACCTCATTCAAACCCTAGCTCCAAAATATCGGAACTGGAAATCCTGCCTTTGCGTTTACAAAGGAGCTATCATTTTTCTTGCTCAGTTGATCCTCCCAAAATTTCCAGAGATCACCCTTCATCCATAAACCCTAGATGTGCAAAAATATTGCCAAGTTATATGCAATATTTCTCATCTAGAATTAATTCCTTTTTCTTCCTTTCCGAGGAATTAAATCCAGAATAATATCTATCCATCTCCAAAGATCATGAAAACTTGTGGAGATATTCTTTGTGATCATATTGAGCTCTCATAAAAATATTGGCCATAGTTAAATAGGGGAAATTGCATTTTCCTATTTAAAGCCAATATATCAATTTGGGGCCTTTCCAAAGGAACTACCATTTTGGTAGTTGGGAAAAATCCCAAATAATTTGTGGAGCTTGTCCTACCCCTATATTCACCATTTCCATCAAGATCTCAAGTTCCACCCATTAAATTTTGAGCACAACACCACTTTGCAAATTCTGTCCAGATTTTCAGTTTGCAAGGGAAGTGCTTGATTCGTTGATCTCCTTGGGCTGAAATTTTGCAGGGTGATTCATTATGATATATTACCCCTGGATACCAAAAATCAGCTCATTCCATCTAGCCAATCTTCCTCAGTAAATTATCTAAGTTTCTGTTCAGATTGCATCTCTGTGAAGGAAGTACCCTCATAGTTGATCAATTTGAGCTGGAACTTTTCCAGACAGTTACTATGACCAAATCATCACTCTATACCAAAAATCATTCAAATCCATTCATCCATTTCACCCCTACTTCATCATCTTCATTTCTGGCCAGAGTGCATGGTTACAACGGAAGTACCAGTTGGAGTTATCCATTTGTGCTGAAACTTTGTGACCGTGTTCATCTTAGTGTATGATTAGCTCATGCCCAAGATCCAGCCAAGGTGAGCACTATGGTGGCCACACCACAGCACAAACAGGTCGCTCTTAGCAACTGTTTGACCATGGTGCAGTCACCTCAGGCCTCTCTCAGGTCATTCAGCTGCATAGGTCAACTCAGAGTAGGACGGTGAATAGCCTAGACATGGTTTGGCATGAAGTGCAGCGTGGCATCGCCTTGGCCACGCGGTGACCGTCGGCAGAACATGCCAACTGCATGCACTGTGCGTCGTACATGTCGGGAGGCCGATTCCAGCGGGTTCTAGCTCGTCCGGGCGTACCGACGAGCTGCCCACCGCATTCATGCATCATCTAGAGTCCTCTCCGCCTCGTCTCGAAGCTCGTAGTGCCTCTGCCGACATCGGTTCTTCGCCGGTCCTCGTCATGACTCTGGAAACTCCGTCCGCCGTCGCATAGCTCCTCCCCGCGACTATATAAGGAGTGCCCGAGCCCCTCCTCCTCTCCACCAGCAGCCCCAGCCCCTCCTAGTCCTCCCATTTGAGCTCCCCGAGCTCGCCTCGCCCATGGCCGCTTTCTGCCACCGCTCGATTCCCTCGGCTACCACTGCCATGGCGCTCCCCCTCCTCTCCATCCCTGTCCTCGGCCACCCTTGGGATCTGCTGAGCTGCCGCCGCCCTCGTTATTCACCGGGAAGCACCACCGGAGTGGCATCTCTGCTGCCCGACGGCCGCCGCGGCTCTGCTAGTAGCGAGAGCGCTATAGGACACCCCAGGCGAGGCCGCGACCTTCCCCGAGCGCGGTGTGCTGCACCAGTTCTGGCGGAGCTCACGCGCTCTCCGGCAGGCCCCTAGGGCGGCGAGGCGGCGGCCAGGCCGGCGACCGGCTCGCCCCTGCCTCTGCTCCTTCGGGGAAGGAGATGGTCCAGGGAGAGAGAGAGACAGGACCGGGCCCGCACGTCATCGAGAGAGAGAGAAGTCAACCCGGGCCTAGCCGGTTATGTGGAAACGTACTTCGCAGAAGACGTTTTCAATTAGCAAAGGCGTATTTCTGGAAAGGCGCTTTCACTTTTTCCAGCCGGCGGCCGAATCCATTAAATAGTGAACGTTCGTCCGTTAAGCACTGAAATGGACAGATTTTGTCTGTTTTATCGCTTAACGAACGAACGGCCGTTTCTCCGCGACCGTAACTCCGATTGAGGTAAAACCAACGCCCACGTCTTCGTCTCGTCGAGCCCGTTCCGATGGCATCACTTTCATAATGTTTTCACACTGTAAAAATGACCATTTTGCCCTTGCCCTTCAATCAGCCCCTCCGAGAGGGAAACTTTTCGCCGAATCTTCCCGGAGTGTTATTGCACTTCCACCCGGTGTATTCCTCTACCCCAGGCAAGCCAACCTCTTCCATGAGCTCCGGACTTGCGTGATGACTTTGCTTGCACCCTGTGTGTTCATTGTAGTACATCTGTATCACCTATTAGCCTGCACTTGCATACACCTGTTATGTCATCTGTTTTAGAGGTTAGCATTACGTTTCACCTAATATCATGCCTTGTTTCCATGCCATGCCCTGCCATGCTAGTAACAATATTTTGGATACCGTTATCATGTGAGTACCATGATCTGATATATTGCCATGTTTGTCAACGTTGTAATGATTCGGCTATGCTGATGTTAAGTGGCTGTTCACACTTATAATTGTTAAGGTAATGGTGGGATGATGGAGATATATTGATAAACCTAGTCGGTTGATCAGAGTCACCTGTCCGGGCTTATCCGTGCAACCACATTTGCCGGTATGGGACGGCCTTGACTTGGTCTGATCGCGTGCTCTTTCACCGGTACCTCCAAAGAGGGAGGGTTATGCGCGCGCGCTGCCCTGGCCCGGTAGGCGGCGATAACCCTGTGAGCCCAGTTGAGTTGTTTGGGTACCCGTCCCCGTTTGGGACAGTTTAGTTTGGCCACGACGGTGGCAGGGTGTCACGAGGTGACACGGGGCCACCCAGGGCTTGACTCCAAGAAGGAGTGTGATGGCCGGTGGTACGATGGAAGAGTCACGGGTCAGACAGGTTTCGTCGGAACGTCGTTGGTCCACCCGAATGGGAGTACGAGGCCATGAGTTCCGTGGTGTGGGTAAAGTGTACAACCTCTGCAGAGTGTTAAATCTATTCGAATAGCCGTGTCCACGGTATTGGATAGCCCGTCCAGACCTCGTTAGGGGATCAACCGTAATGATGGTGGAAGAACCTGTCCTGCATGGACAGCAGATATTGTCAGGAGTATGGTATGTTAGCCATGAGATGGCTATGGAGGAGATGGTCAGATGACCGAAAGACTTGGATTTGGATCAGGTTCAGATTGGATCATGAGATATTCGGAATATGGACTATTTACTTGATGCATGCTTTACTTTAGTGTACTTTACTTCAGTAGTTATTTGCTAAGATAACCCCGTTATATCTTGATGATTAATGCTGCTGGATGTTTAAACATGCCAGATAATTTTGCTACGACATGATGATTAATAATGCTAGATAGGTATGCTATACTATGCTTGATTCGTGATTTCCTGTTAATTCCATGCCATGTTTAGAATAAATTCTTGCATAGCATAGGGTTTGCTTTGTCATCTGCTTGTTTGGATGCTATGTATTTGGTTGTCTTGCGAGTACATTCAAAGTACTCACCTGGCCTTGCACGTGGCCAGTTGCAGGAGAAGATTCGTCGTGCTAGATCGTAACCCAGCCAGTCCTGTGAGTTATGGAGCCCAGCCAGAGACGATGTCACCGCTAAACCAAGACCTTCGTTGCCATCTTAGTTAGCCTTGGAGCTATGTAATATTGTTGTAAGCAACAGTATTGTAATACTCCATTTAATATAATAAGGCCATTTTGTGCCTGGAATTGCTGTATCATGTCTTTGATGTGCGTCAGGTCTTATCCTGGGACTGGCGTGCGTCGGCCCTCTATCGGGGTGCCACAGAAGGCCAACCACATTTCAGTCTGTGCAAAACAATGTTTTATGGCGAAGAAGCAAAGTTAGGAGTTCATGAAGAAATGAGTTGTCTGCTGAAGAAACATTGTTCCGATTCTGACGAAACAATGTTTTGCACGAGTTTGGATATCCCAACTTGCGAAAGGTTTCCAGAACCCGAGTTTTATGCTGAAGGAAACATTTTTTGACCCCAGTAAACAATGTTTGGTCGGGAACTGCCAACCACCTCCGACGAGAGTTTTCCAGAATCTACCTCATTAAGTCTTGAAGCCCATTTAGTCAAACAAAGCTGGTTCACTTCCACACCTAATATAAGCTGGTTCCAGAAGCTAGTTTTCTTTCACACCTATCCAGGGGGGTTGTCCCTAATATAAATAGGCTATCACTTCCCTTCGTTGGGGGACTTTTGCCATTTCTATCAAAGACCAAAGACATAGACTCCTCCTGAGATTAGAGAGATCTTGTTATCCTTATTCTCGTGATTCCTTGAGAAATTGCTCCTAATTCGTGCTCCACGACTAGATCGTGTTGTGTGGGTTAGTGTTTGTGGTGTCCCTTGCGGATTGCACCTATCCCATGCTCCACAACTTGAGCGTGGTTGTGTGGGGTAGTATTGCGGGCTGTGGATCGGCGAATGTTCGGATTGCAAGCTTCGGTGAGCCTCCTCCTCGTCGGGTCATAATCTCTTATTTTCTGTTTTCCGGCTGCTTGTAGCTAGTTATCCCCTGCCATTTATCGATCCTACGCCGTGAAGATCGGACCACCCCTTTTACACCCTCTCCCCCGGAGACGGTGTCGGCGTACGACACCTATGGGACCCCAAAGGACCCCTTTACGATTCGGCAGGGAGAGAGGTATGCACAAAGAGCAGAACCAACGATCGACGCGGGGCGATTTTACCCAGGTTCGGGCCGCTGATCAGCGTAAAACCCTACTCCTGCCTTGTTTAATTATTAGTGTTCTTGAGCCCAGGCTCCAGCAGCGCTCGCAATGAACAGTACGTTCAAAGAGCAGCTACGCATGCAGAATGGGCCAAAAGATCCTCCCCCCTGTAGCAGTTGCCTTGGGCCTCCTTTTATACGCTCAAAGGGGTCACCACAGTGGCAAAATGTACATACATTGAGGTGTAAAGTAGCTACAGGGTTATCATACCTAACCACTGACGGATTAGGACGAATGCATTTAATGCACCGTGAGGTGTCCGTTTAGGTGTCCTCACTTTCTTGGGGATGGAAAAAGGGGCCATCCCATCAGCACCGCTTAAGCTCTCCTCCACTGGCGCGTTGCCACGCATCCAGAGAAGGACCCAGAATGTCAGGCTTGTTGCCGTGCCGAAGCGGTGGCACAGTGGAAGAATCTTGCCGGGCGCCGAATCTTGCCGGGCGTGAAATCTTGCCGGGCCTCGCAGGCCACCCCGGCAAGATCTTGCCGGGGAGGACGGCTTTCGGTCTTCAGTTCTTCTTATCTGCTGATCCTCAAATCCTTGACTTGAATGTTTCTTCGATAACTTGAGTTAACCTCCAACTGCTCCCCGACAAGCCTGGCCGTGAGTATGGCTACAACTGCCCGTGCACAAGTACGGGGTACTAATGGCCCAGTACTTAGTACACCGACAGGAGCCCCCGGGCCTAGGCCACACACGAGTGCGAGGCGTTGTTGGGCTAGGCCCAAACAGTGCAAGGGCACGCATGGTAGGGGATTAACTGCTCGTAAATATCCCGCTTACTGTGCCCCCCACTACGCGTGCTGAATGCGCGACGTGGGTAGCGTGCGTCGAAAGGCTGCAACAACAACATGCCTGTAGAGGCGTATTCACATTGGGGAGTAAAAGAGGCAGCCTCGCACCTTCCCCATAAAAAGGGAAACTGCAGAGGCACAGCCTATTTACCCCCCTTTTCTTCTCAATCTGGCCTCCGCCATTATCTTCCCCTCTCGAGCTCAAAGCCAGACTTCACCTCATCCGCCCTCCGCTTCCGCACCCGCTCTATCCTCAACCTCCGCCTTAGCAATCGCCATGCCGCCCAAGGCTAGCAAGGGTAAAGGCAAGAGCAAGGAGACGAAGGCCGATGTCCCGGAGAGCGAGGTGGTGAAGATGCGGCAGAAGTTCGCCGTCTTCGCTCCGACGCTCGATGCGAGGGCCTTGAAGAACCGGTACCAATGCATGTGGGCGAAGGAGACGCAAGCTCACCCCGCAACACGCGTGATTCCAGGTTCTTGTTCCAAGAGCGGTCCTGACAGATACCACTTCTTCACCACTTATTTCTATTGCGGACTCTGTCCTCCATTCTCTGATTTCTTCAATGATATTATGTACACATACGGCTTCCATCTTCTTGATTTCACGCCGAACGCCGTAATGTGTATGTCTGTCTTCGCTTACCTCTGCGAGAACTTTGCTGGAGTAGTTCCCAACACCGCCCTTTTCCGCCATTATTTCATTCCTCGCATCCAAAAGGGGGAGGCCCTTTCCGGTTCTATCGCTTGGATTCCACGGGCTTGGAATAAGGAGATATACCCAGATGGAGTTAACCGCGAGAAGTGGGATGAATGGCGGCCTGAGTGGTGCTGGATCAAGGAAGCTGATCTCCATCCGTTCTGTTCGCCTCGACGGCAGAAGGTGGTCCACGGCAGCGACTGGAGCGATCTCGCCGCGGAGGACGAGAGGCTCACAATCGCCACCACCAGGATCCTTCGCCTGAAAGCTGCCGGGCTTACAATGGAGATGATCGGCTTTGATTTCCTTCGCCGCCGCATCGCCCCCCTACAGAGCAGAGGAAGACCAGCTTGGGAGTACCGGAACGCAGCGGATATCATGAGGCTGCGCCCTAGATTGAACAACAATCTGACGACCATGCAGCTCGGAGCTCTCCTCCACAAGCTATTCCAGCGTGATGACAAACATCGGTTGCCGGCAAGAATTGTCCGTTTGTGCAACAACTTTGCCCTGGGGTCAATCATCGCCTTCATGCCAATGTTCAATGCCCACGGTCTTGACGTGACTTGGGCCGAGCCAACCGAGGAGGAAGCACAAAAATTCTTCGACAACTTGTCGGAGAGGGCCGTCCGAGAAGAGACAGACCTCCTTCGTGCCACCACTGACGAAGAAGTGGCGTATATTGCCTCTAGGGTGGAGGAAGCGAATCTTGCCGCGGAGGCCGGCAGCGTCGGTTTCACGGAATGGGAAACCAGCAAAGCAGAGGTGGTGATGGAAGAGAAAACTGCCGAGGAGGCTGAGGCTGCCGGGGAACAGAGCAGCGCGGCCGCTGAGGGCTCGTCCGACAAGGACATAGCCGAAGAAGAGCCGTAGGAGGAGCCCCCAACTCTGAAGAATACCAAGCGCGTTCTTCGAAAGGTCGCTTCTGGCATCCCGGCAAGCCAACCCTCTTCGAGCAGTGAGGCTCCCGGCAAGAAGGCGGCCGGCAAGACTGCACCGTGGCAAGGGGTTCGACAGCAACCTGCGCGGCGCGCGAGACCCGCACCTACGGCAACTGCTGAAGCGGCAGGAGCGTCCCACACAACCACACCAGAGGCTGAGGTGGTGGAATCACGCCAACCCCCTATGCCTGCTACAGCCAAGCGACCCAGGACCCCTCCTCCGCCTCTTCACATGGACACTTCAACGGAGGTCGATTTTGACATCTCCGGCTTTAGCTCGGAACGAGAAGAGGAAGAGTAAGTATCCTGCCATAGCCTTTATCTTCCAAATTTTGGAGTAATCTCATAGCCTTGCTTTGTCTCGTCTCTGCAGCGATGCAGAAACCTTGGCGGAAAGGGCGGCGAAGAGGTCAAGGACTTCTACGGGCGACGAGCTCCCGGCAGGCTCTACGAGTGCGCCGGAAATTGTCGTCGTCAGCCCGGAGCTCAGCCCTCAACGCAGCCCCCAGTGCAGCCCCCAGCGTGAGTTCTCCACTCGTTTTCTGCTGACGGGCGCTGAGGTTTTTACCCTTGCCGCTGATATTTTCGGGCTTGCAGGAGAAGAACAGCAACATGAAGAGGTGGAAACCGCCCCCGTCATGCCGCCTTCGTCAACCGCGCCACCCACAAGCGCATCCCCGACAAGAGTTACTGCCGACGAGCCTATCTTAGTTGAGGAGGAGCCGGTATGCATAGATACCGGCAACATTTCCCCGGCAACCAATATTGCCGGGAGGGGCGAGGCCACCTCTCAACAACTCGACGCAGGTAACTGTTTGCCTTAGAGCGCTTGTTATCCTTTTCTTTGTCTTTCTTTCTTCTCGTCTTCTTGAATTTCAACCTTGATCTCATTTTGTTTCCTTCCTTCGTCTTCCAGAGTTCCCTGTGATGGAGCACATGGACGTCGACATCGTCATCGAGGAGACCGCCAGAGACGCCGCCGCTGAAGCAGACAGGATCGCTGCCAGCGAGGCCACCAAAGATGCCACTGTTGAGGTCGGCATAAATGTTGCCGAGGAAGCCGCCCAGGAACCTGCCGAGAGGACCGGCGAGGAGACCGATGACCATACTGACGGCATTCCTGCCGCAGGAGCGCCAGGCGCTACACCGGCCACAGAGCCGCCAGCCACCGGTGAGACGAACGTCGAGGACCAACCATCGACATCCGAAGCCCCCTCATCAAGCAAGTATCTCAAGGTCGGCGACAACTTATTCATCAACTTGCCGGGCACGGCAAATATTGAAACGCCGGCCGAAGGGGAAACCTTTGATGAAGAAGTCATCGCCGCTGTCGGGCTCGAAATTGTTGATGATCCAAGCGCCAGCAGTGGCAAATCTGAAGAGGATCAGCTCCTCCAGGCTATGGGTGAAAATTTCCGCAAGCTCCAAGCACTCCACCGTGCTCGGAAAGAGAAAGCAGACTCCGGAATGGCAGTTGTTGAAGCAGCCGAAGTAGATTTTCAGAAGCGCGTCGAGCAGATGCAAATCGGGTACGCCGAGGCCCTTCAAGAGCTGACTGCCAACTGGGAACAAGTGAGCCAAAACTGGACGGAGCTCCTCCTGAAACAATCTGACCTGGAGAAAGCGCAGGAGGAAGCTTCACAAAGAACTGCCGCTGAAGATGCTCTCCTGACGGAGCGTCGCATTGCACTTGACGCCCATGAGGAAGACCTTGTTGCACATGAGCAGGCGCTCGCCGCCAAGCTTCGTGGCAAAGATAAGGAGGTCGATAAGCTTGTCGCGCAGCGGATCCAGGAGCTGGAGCAAAAGCACAAGGAGGCGCTGGAAGCTCTAACTGTAGATCACGCCGGCAAGCTCAAGGAGGCCGTCGATGCTGCCGAGGCTGCAGAGGCCGCCAAGAACGAGCTGAGCGACAAAGTGAAGAAGCTGGAGGTGGATCTTGAAGAACACGGCAAGGAGCTCTCGACGCTCAAAGGGGACAGGGAGAAAACTCTCCACAGCCTGGCGGAGATGCAAGTTGCCATGTCCGACAAGACCAAGCAGCTCACTTCAGCTAACGACGCCATTGCCGATCTGAAGCTAAAGCTGACCACGCTGGAGAAGTCCCTCAAGGACGACAGGGCCCGCGAGAAGGCCCTAAGCAGAGATCTTCAGGAAGAGAGGAACTTGCTTAAGAGCGCTGCCGCCGCCCAAATCGACTATGAAAAGGGAGTGAAAATCTGGACTGATCGCCTTGTCGACGCTGCGGAGAGGCTCACTGCACAGTTGTCAACCATGCGCCAGGATGGCCTGCAAAACTTCAGGTATTCCTCCGAAGAAAGGATATCTTCGAGCGCCAGGTTGACTATGTTCTTCGAAAGCATCGTTGACGCTTTGAAGCTACTACAGTCCAACCGAGCGACCCAACTGGCCAATGAATCCCGCAAACTTTGCCGGGCCATCCTCCGCAAGGTGCTCGTCAAGGTGGTATACATTAACCCTGGCGTTGATCTCTCCAACGTGCTTGGTCACTTGTCGAAAGATGCAGATCTCAAAGCACTTGAAGAGCTTGTCGCGCCCATCCTTGAGAAGGATTCAATCAAGAGGATCGAAGGCCAACGCAGGGACTAGCTGCCTCATTTTCCCTTGTCGCCGCCATTCCATGCCAAAAGACAATCAAGTCTTATGTTAGAACCGCGGCAACTTATTGATGTAATATAACTTGCGTATGTTTGGGTATATGCATGCTATTTCCCTTGTCTGATTCCTTTATGTACGGAGTATAGCCTACGCTTACTGAAAACTTGCCGGCGCGCAACCTGCCACGAGCGCTGGGTGCGGGACTTCAGTAGCCTGCTGGAGGTGCAGCAGCCGGCAAGGCACCTTGGCGTTCTCAGTGCAGCCACTTAAATTGTTGAGCGGACTCGAAACAAAATAAGGGCACAACCGATTACGACAAGGGTTCCTTCGCGTGCAGGTTTTCCATACAAAAGTTGAAATCGTCTAAGGAAAATAACTTTGTAATAAAAGAAACTTTCTTAAAGTTTTATGACTTAGCTTTCTATCGCTGTTCTTCCTCCGGTAAGGCGTCAATTCTGAACATCGCCCACTGGTACTCATATCTTCCCTCTCCCCCCGGCAAACGTGCACGCGAGGAATCCTTCTATCTTTTGAGAAAAAGAAAGAAGAGAAAATAAAGATATGGAACCTTGGCGGTTCGTTAGAACTTACCGGGAACAAGTGTCATACAACATCTTAGACAAGCATGCATATATATATATATATATGAACATGGAAATCGATAAGGAAATGCACAACACTTAAACTAATTCATCTGGGCTTAGGGTCTGCGCCTGGCTTTGTACAAAGGATTACATGCCTTGCCGGCAAGACTTGTACAAAAGGTGGTTGCTGGGGGCCCCCGGCAACCGCGCCTTATGGGTAAAACTTGCGAAGATGCTCGATATTCCAGGAGTTGCTCACTAGAACGCCATCTTCGGTCTCCAGGCGGACAGCGCTGGGCCTGGCGACTCGTACTACCCGATAAGGGCCTTCCCACTTCGGCGTCAACTTGTTTGAATTCTTGGCGGACTGAATCCGTCGAAGAACAAGGTCGCCTTCCTCAAGACTTCGGGTATGAACTTTGCGGCTATGGTAGCGGCGCAAAGCTTGCTGGTAGCATGCAGCTCGCACAGCAGCCTGAAGATGATTCTCCTCAAGGAGCACAACGTCATCTTGTCGCAGTTGCTCTTGCTCAAGCTCATCATAAGCGAGCACTCGAGGTGATCCGTATATGAGTTCCGTGGGGAGAACTGCTTCCGCTCCGTAGACCAGAGCGAAGGGCGTCTGGCCGGTGGCTCGATTTGGTGTCGTTCTGATTGACCAAAGAACCGCTGGCAACTCATCAATCCAGTGTCTTTCGCACTTTCTCAGCCTGTCAAAGGTTCTGGTCCTGAGACCGCGCAACACTTCAGCATTAGCCCTCTCCGCTTGGCCGTTGCTTCTCGGGTGAGCAACAGAGGCAAAACAAATTTTGACGCCAAGGTCTT
Organism: Thinopyrum elongatum; assembly: GCA_011799875.1. Taxonomy (NCBI): domain Eukaryota; kingdom Viridiplantae; phylum Streptophyta; class Magnoliopsida; order Poales; family Poaceae; genus Thinopyrum; species Thinopyrum elongatum. The sequence continues at coordinate 168,704,566 of CM022298.1, forward strand.
GGACGTACTTCATGAAGGTGCGACTTGTGAATTGCGTGCCGTTGTCGGTGATGATCCTGTTGGGTACACCGAAACGGCAAACTATTCCTTTAAAGAACTTGACGGCTGATTGTGCTGTCACCTTTCTCACCGCTTCCACCTCCAGCCACTTTGTGAACTTGTCGATCGCAACGTACAAGTACTCAAAGCCCCCGGTAGCACGGGGGAAGGGGCCCAGTATGTCGAGCCCCCAGACCGAAAATGGCCAGGAGAGAGGGATCATCTGAAGAGCTTGAGCTGGCTGATGTGATTTCTTCGAATGAAACTGGCACGCTTCACACTTGGTTACTAGTGCAGTTGCATCCTGGAGAGTGGTGGGCCAAAAGAAACCTTGCCGGAATACTTTTCCGACAAGTGCTCTTGACCCTATGTGGGAGCCACATATGCCTCCATGTATCTCTGCCAACAGCTCTAGTCCATCCTCCCGAGGAATACACTTCAATTTCACACCGTTTGGTCTCTTTGTGTACAGGACGTCATCGACGAACTTGTACATAACAGACCGACGGGCTACTTTTTCCGCTTCTTCCTATTCCTCAGGGAGTTCTCCTGTCTGAAGGAAATGGACAATGTGCTGTGCCCACGCTGGAGCCTGGGGCTCGACAGCTAGGACTAAAGGCATCTCTTCTGCTAGGGGAGCATTTGTCTCGATAGCGAAAGCGTGAGGTTCCGCCGGAGCCTGTTGTTCCCCGGCAGGCTATACGCTGATCCCGGCAAGTTCCTTGCCGGCGGCTCTAGGGAGCTCTGCCGGAAAGTACTGTCCAGAATTCAACTTTCTTCTCTTTTCTTGTCTCATTGATGGTGCCACAGATGGTTGAGTCAAATGGAGCACAAAAGTTCCTGGTTCCACAGGCAACTTGAGGGCAGCGCGCTTCGATAGGTCATCGGTAATACTGTTTTCAGCACGAGGAATGTGCTTCATTTGCAAACCATCAAAGCGCTCTTCCATTTTTCTCACTTCATCCACGTAAGCTTGCATCAATGGACTCTGATAATTCTTGTTAACTTGTCTGACAACAAGCTGCGAATCGCCCCTGATGATGAGCTTCTTGATACCAAGGTCTGCCGCGATCCTGAGACCGGCAAGCAGCCCCTCGTACTCCGCAGTGTTGTTTGTCAAACTCTCCCAGGGAAAATGCATCCGGATTACATACTTGAGGTGCTCTCCGGTGGGTGCGACAAGCAGCATGACAGCACCGGCGCCTTGCAGCGAGAAAGCCCCGTCAAAGTACATAACCCATTCTCGATCAATTTCCTTGCCGGGGAGAGTCGTTTCTTGAACCTCTTCGTCTGGCGTTGGGGTCCATTCCGCAATGAACTCTGCCAAAGCCCTGCTCTGAATTGTCGAAGTACTTTCAAACTTGAGACCAAAGCTTGACAATTCCAACGCCCACTCCACAATCCTGCCGGTTGCCTCTGGATTTCGCAAAATCCGTTGCAACGGAAAGCGAGTGACGACGGTGATTTCATGTGCTTGAAAATAATGGCGCAGCTTCCTCGAGGCCATAAGGAGGCCGAAGAGCAACTTCTGCACACCAGAATATCTTGACCTAGATCCCTGCAAGAGGGAGCTAACAAAATAAACTGGGCGCTGCACCACCTTTTTCTTTTGCACTGGTTCTTCTGACTGTGCAGATCCTGTCTTGCCGGGATCAACCCTTGCCGGGGAAGATCCCGCCGCGTCGCTTGGCGGTCCTGCTGCTGGTGTTGCCTCCTCATCAGCTTCTCTCTGCGCCACTAACGCGGCACTAACCACTTGATTCGTCGCTGCCAGATACAGCAGCAACGGCTCTTGTGGCTTAGGCGCGACTAGTGTCAGCGGAGAAGAAAGGTATTTCTTCAAATCTTGCAGCGCAGCCTCTGCTTCCGGAGTCCATTTCATTGGACCTGCCTTCTTCAAAATTTTGAAAAAGGGTAGGGCGCGCTCAGCAGATTTGGAAATAATCCTGCTTAGGGCAGCAACACAGCCGGCAAGACGACGTACATCCTTGACGCGTCTTGGCGCCTCAATCTACTCAATAGCTTTGATCTTGTCGGGGTTCGCTTCAATCCCTCGCTGAGATACAAAGAACCCGAGAAGCTTGCCGGAAGGAACACCAAACACGCACTTCTCAGGATTGAGCTTTAAATTGATCTTGCGCAGATTCGCAAATGTCTCTTCTAGATCTTGTATGAGCGTCGCTTTGTCCTTGGTTTTGACCACTATATCATCCATATATGCCTCCATATTTCTATGGAGCTGGGACTCAAAACCAATTTGGACCGCTCTCGCAAATGTAGAACCAGCACTTTTCAACCCGAAAGGCATTCGTATAAAACAATACGTACCACATGGGGTGATAAATGCGGTCTTTTCTTCATCTTCTTTTGCCATGAAGATCTGATGGTACCCTGAGTAGGCATCAAGGAATGACAGTAGGTCACAACCAGCAGTGGAGTCCACAATCTGGTCGATGCGCGGCAAGGGAAAGGGATCTTTTGGACAGGCTTTATTGATGTCTGTATAATCAATACACAGCCTCCATTTCCCATTCGCCTTGCGCACCACAACCGGATTAGCCAACCACGTTGGGTGAAGCACTCCTCTGACCAATCCTGCCGCTTCAAGCTTCCTGATTTCTTCGGCAATAAATTCTTGCCACTCCAAGGCTTGCTTCCTGACCCTCTGCTTGACGGGCCGCGCGTGAGGAAAGACAGCAAGGTGGTGTTCAATTACCTCCCTAGGAACACCGGGGATGTCAGACGGTCGCCATGCAAACACATCGACATTCGCCCGCAGGAAGGCAATGAGCGCGCCTTCCTATTTGTCATCTAGGGTGGAACTTATGGTGAAAGTTCCTCCCGTTCCATCCTCCCTGACGTGCACCTTCTTGGTCTCTGGTGGAGCAGCCTTGGATTTCTTGTTCTTGTCGGTGGAACTCTCTGGTGCATCCTCAACGGAAGCGCAGCACTCCGAGGAGGTGCGCTTGCCGGAGTTCGCGCCAAGATTCTTGCCGGTCTTCTTCTTCCCCCCGGGAGTTCCAGTGGCAGGAGCAGATGCCTTGACGGCAGGTGCTGCAACTGCTTCCCGGTAGAGTTGGTCGGCACAAATGAGCGCATCCTTTTTGTCAGAGTGGATAGTGATGACACTCAACGGCCCGGGCATCTTTAGCACATTATATGCGTAGTGTGATGCCGCCATGAACTTAGCCAACGCTGGGCGGCCAAGGATCCCATTGTATGACATAGGGATCTTGGCGACATCAAACACTACCTTCTCTGTCCTGTAGTTGAGCTCGCTACCAAATGTCACTGGTAGCATAATCTTGCCCTTTGGCTGGGTCCTTCCTGGACTGACCCCTTGGAACGTGCCCGTTTCTTCGAGATCTTCATCAGGAATTTGGAGCCTCTTGACCACGTCCGGCGAGATTAGGTTCAGTCCGGCCCCACCGTCAACTAGCATTTTCGTCACCTTGAGGTTCTGAATTGTCGGTGAGACCAGCAATGGCAAGCACCCGACCGCGGTTGTGTTATCAGGGTGATCCTCGGCGTCGAAAATGATAGGCGTGTTGGACCACTTCAGGGGCTTACGTGCATCGAATGATGGCTCCGCTGCATTAACTTCTCGCACCCACTGTTTAAGTCGACGGTGGGAAGAATGCAACGAGGCGCCTCCGTCGATGCACATGGCCTCTGTAGCTTTCTGAAACTCTTGCTCACTGGACTCATCATCTTCCTCATCATCATCCTCTTCTTTGTCACGGCCTCGAGCGGGCCTCTCCCTCTGTTGTTTGGCCTTGCCGCGGCGACCCCCTCGGCCACCGCGCTTCTTGCCAGACCCGTCTGCACCGTCATGGGCCTTCTCCTTGTCTCGTCTTTCATACTCAACTCTCTGCTTCTTGACAAGCTGCTCAACTTGCCGGCAGTTTTGGAGATCGTGGCCCTTGGTGCGATGGATCTTGCAATACTGCTTGCCGGAACTTTCCGACTTGTCGGCGGCCGCCAAGGCCTTGCAGGAGGAACACCCGGCAACTTCCTTGCCGGGGTCGTCAACCTTGGCCTTCTTGGCGGTGCCGGGGTTGCCGGATTCCTCGACAGCAAGCACGGCCTTGCCTCTGCGCTTCTTGTTTCGCCGGCGGCCTTTCCTTGGCGGGGTTGCAGCGTCTTCATCTTCCGATTCACCCCCTGCGCCAACAGCCTCGCCAGGGAGTTTCTTCCCTTCTTCAGCCCGAGCACACTTGTCAGCTAAAGCGTAAAGCTCGGCAATACTCCTGACCTTGTTCATCGCTAGCTCTTCATGCATTTTGCGGTTGCGCATGTTCTGATGAAACGTGCTAACAACAGCGGCAGGGTGAACGTCAGGAATATTGTACTGCACCTGGCTAAACCTCTGGATAAATTTGCGCAGGGATTCGCCCTCCTTCTGAGGGATGATATGCAAATCACTCTCTTGGCCAGGAGCTTGGTGGCCTCCAACAAAGGCGCCAACAAACTGATGTCACAGATCTGACCAAGAAGAAATAGAATTCTCCGGCAGGTGCATCAACCACGACCTGACGTTGGGTTTGAGCACCAACGGGAAGTAGTTGGCAAGTATCTTGTTATCTCGGCCCCCGGAAGCCTGCACCACAATGGTGTAGATGCTCAGGAACTCCGAGGGGTGAGTCTTGCCGTCATATTTCTCCGGGACCTCTGGCTTGAAGGTTCGGGAATTGGGCCACTGGACTTACCGCAGCTCACGGGTAAACGCTGGAGTACCTACCTCGTAAGGTAAGTCGCCTGCGTCCCCTGGCGCAGGCTCATCGACAGTGGGCCCTGCGCCCTATCAGATTGATAGCGCGCTTCCCGTCGTCGCTCGATGGTAGTTCGAGCATCCTCTTTGCTTCGTTCCTGGAGAACCTGATGCTGATCGCGGCGCATCCGCGGATCGGACGACGTCGTGGAGTCATCATCATGGCCATCAGTCGTCGTGGAGGGGAGTGCATCGTGGTCGCACCACCTCCGGTCTTCTCCGCATCGGCTCGCGCCGGATCGATGGACCGCCGTTGTGAGGGCCCTCCCTCCTGTGGCCCATCTTTATTGGCGAAGCCAATGAGGCTCTGGATAGTAGCTCGCCACTCCTCCATCTTCTCCGGAGCAGGAGGGAAATCGAGGAGCAGCTGCGCATGCGCCAAAGCTTCCATTGGCGTAGGTGGCGGCGACAGGTGCGAAGTACGTGAGGTGCTCTGACTCCTAACAATGTTAGAAGGAGCACCGTCACGATCACGCGACCGCGCGCCACTTCCGTCGGCAGTTTGATGTGCATGCTGGGCCTGCGCACCTTGGGATCGATGCACAGAAGTCCTTTCATGGGGACGCCCTGAACCATCAGCGCCATGGCGCTGCTCATCGCGCACGACCTGGGTAGGCCGTGACGCTTGCGCCGGCGCGGGAGTCCTAGAAGGCGTCCTCCGATCTCTGGAGTTCGTTGCACCGCCCGTAGGCAACACAGCTCCATCTCTAGATCCAACGGAGTGTGGGTTGCCGCTGCTGCTGCGAACAACGCCGCTCGCCTGGCTTGGATCACTGGAACGCCGTGGAGGCTCTAAACCTCTTCCTTCTGCATCCAAACCGTCACCCGTACGCGAGGGCACAGGCAAAACGGATGTAGATGGTTGCACCGTTGCGGCACTCTTCTTCTTGGGTGGCATGATGATGAAGATGATGAAGAAACTAAGGCGCCGATCACTGGATCAGGTTCGCACAACCTTCCTATCCCCTCCCTGGCGCGCCAAAGATGTCGGCGTACGGCACCTATGGGACCCCAAAGGACCCCTTTACGATTCGGCAGGGAGAGAGGTATGCACAAAGAGCAGAACCAACGATCGATGCGGGGCGATTTTACCTAGGTTCGGGCCACTGATCAGCGTAAAACCCTACTCCTGCCTTGTTTAATTATGAGTGTTCTTGAGCCCAGGCTCCAGGAGCGCTCGCAATGAACAGTACGTTCAAAGAGCAGCTACGCATGCAGAATGGGCCAAAAGATCCTCCCCCCTGTAGCAGTTGCCTTGGGCCTCCTTTTACATGCTCAAAGGGGTCACCACAGTGGCAAAATGTACATACATTGAGGTGTAAAGTAGCTACAGGGTTATCATACCTAACCACTGACGGATTAGGACAAATGCATTTAATGCACCGTGAGGTGTTCGTTTAGGTGTCCTCACTTTCTTGGGGATGGAAAAAGGGGCCATCCCATCAGCACCGCTTAAGCTCTCTTCCACTGGCGCGTTGCCACGCATCCAGAGAAGGACCCAGAATGTCAGGCTTGTTGCCGTGCCGAAGCGGTGGCACAGTGGCAGAATCTTGCCGGACGCCGAATCTTGCCGGGCGCCGAATCTTGCCGGGCGTGAAATCTTGCCGGGCCTCGCAGGCCACCCCGGCAAGATCTTGTCGGGGAGGCCGACTTTCGGTCTTCAGTTCTTCTTATCTGCTGATCCTCAAATCCTTGACTTGAATGTTTCTTCGATAACTTGAGTTAACCTCCAACTGCTCCCCGACAAGCCTGGCCGTGAGTATGGCTACAACTGACCGTGCACAAGTACGGGGTACTAATGGCCTAGTACTTAGTACACCGACAGACGGTGTCATATTAGTGGTGGTGGAGCACCGACAGCGCTTCGCTAAGCGTCGCCGGGACGAGGCGGTGGAACTACGGATTAACAGGAGAGAGAGGGGCGCCAAGGGCTTGGTGTGTCCTCTTGGGGCGCCCCTCCCCTCTATATATAGGTGGAGGGGCATGGGAAACAGCCCCTCCAAGCCCTAGGGCACAGCTAAGGGGGAGAGGACTTGGACTCCAAGTCCAATCCTATTCCTACTAGGACTCCTTCCTTTTTTGCCTTCCCTAGCTATATGGGCTTTTGAGGACTTGGTGCGCCTAGCCCAATAAGGCCAGGGCACCTCCCCGTAGTCCATGCTAGCCCTTGGGTCATGGTGGACCTACTTGTGGAGTTCTAGACCCCTCCGGAATCTTCCGGAACCTTCTGGAAGCTTCCCGGTACAATGCCGAAAAAACTGCACGTTTTCCGGGAACCCAAAATATGACTTCCCATATATAAATCTTTACCTCTCGACCATTCCGAGACTCCTCGTGATGTCTGGGATCTCATCCGGGACTCCGAACAACATTTGGTTACCACTCATCAAATATACCAATACTACTCTAGCGTCAACGAACGTTAAGCGTGCGACCCTGCGGGTTCGGGAATTATGTAGTCATGACCGAGACACCTCTCCGGTCAATAACCAATAGTGGGACCTGGATGCCCATATTGATTCCTACATATTCCACGAAGATCTTTTATCGGTTGAACCTTTATGACAACATACGTAATTCCCTTTGTCTATCGGTATGTTACTTGCCCGAGATTCGATCGTCGGTATCTCTATACCTAGTTCAATCTCGTTACTGGCAAGTCTCATTACTCGTTCCGTAATACATCATCTTGCAACTAACTCCTTAGTCACTTTGCTTGCAAGCTTCTTGTGATGTGTATTACCGAGAGGGCCCAGAGATACCTCTCCGATACACGGAGTGACAAATCCCAATCTCGATTCACGCCAAATCAACAGACACATTCGGAGATACCTGTAGAGCACCTTTATGATCACCAAGTTATGTTGTGACGTTTGATAGCACACAAGGTATTCCTCCGGTATCCGGGAGTTGCATGATCTCATGGTCGAAGGAATATGTATTTGACATTAAGAAAGCAGTAGCAATAAACTGAACGATCATATGCTAAGCTAACGGATGGGTCTTGTCCATCACATCATTCTCCTAGTGATGTGATCCCGTTATCAAATGACAACTCATGTCTATGGTTAGGAAACCTTAACCATCTTTGATCAACGAGCTAGTCTAGTAGAGGCTCACTAGGGACACGGTATTTTTTTATGTATCCACACATGTATTTAAGTTTCCGGTCAATACAATTCTAGCATGAATAATAAACCTTTATTATGATTAAGGAAATATAATAATAACCATTTTATTATTGCCTCTAGGGCATATTTCCATCAACTAATACTTTCTATGAAAATTTAAGAACTTGGCTAACATCATTTGAGTAACATATATATAGTGGTTACACCATTCGACAAAAGGAGGATCTTCGTAACACGGTTTTGACAACCATATGGCCCATATCTACATACTTAACATAGTAACAACTATCACATTTTAAGAGGCTGAGGGCCAACAACCATATGGTCCATATCTACATACTTAACATAGTAACAGCTAGCACATTTTAAGAGGCTGAGGGCCAACAACCACAACTATCCGCTGGAAGCAGCTTGATCACGATGACTCGGCATCTCGTCAATGAAAAGGAAGAACCCTCCTGTGCCTTGGTAGAGCATGAGTAGAACAGTGTCTCCAATTTTCCAATATGGATGCATTGCCACGACAAGCGAGAACTTGTTAATTTGAATGGTTCCATTTTTGCGAGAAATGCAGTACCTTGCAATCACTTTGGCGTTATTAGCAGGCACAAGTGTAATTCGACCACGCCGGGAAATCGATTCAGGAACAGCTGCAGCGGGCAGTTTCTGTTGAAATGTAGAATAAAAACCAATTGTAACATATCGTTGAACATATACATAGTTTATGAGCATCAACATAAAAAATAAGACTTTGTACTAGCGTTTTGTGCACACAATTGGTCTTGTTCAATGTGTGCACCATAGGTATAATTAATCCCATCCAAAATCTAGCGTCCATACGCTGTGCTATCTCTGTCAGATTATCAACAAATTTTATGACATGCTTCAAGTCTTTCCAGTGAAATTTGGTATGCTGAGTAACATACAGATTGTTAACTATGCATCCAACATATCCTGCTTAAACGGTGGAAAGGTATTATTTATTCAGAACATTGCAGAAGAATATATAGTGCGCATAAATTGGTAAATAGAACTTGTTACTGCCTAGGAACAGAGTTAGAAAATAAAATCACAATTGGTTGCTTAAATAGTGATCAATTAGACAAAACAAATACCCCGATTTTGCTAAGTAATATGCCAGCATGGAGAAAGTTGAAAGAACAGTAACCTCGATCAAACTTTGATCGGCTGATGACGTCGGGAAAGTAAACATCCATGTTAATTAGACCAGGCTATGGTGCACGCACTAGAATTTTATTGCCAGCTTTCAGTTCATAAAATTTAGAAATTTTTCTCCAAAGGTCCGCATCAAAATAGGAGTGACCATCTTTATCTAGTTTTATGCTAACTGTCATTGTAAATCCATGCTGCGTTGTCAATATGACATCCATGGAGTCAACAACAAAGTAAAGCCTAAGATTTCCTTCTACTCGTGTTCTTGCAAAGCAAGGGATGTACTACTGATACGTCTCCATCGTATCTACTTTTCCTAATGCTTTTGCTCTTGTTTTGGACTCTAATTTGCATGATTTGAATGAAACTACCCCGGACTGACGCTGTTTTCAGCAGAACTACCATGGTGTTGTTTTGTGTAGAAATAAAAGTTCTCAGAATGGAACAAAACTTTTTGGAGAATTATTTCATAATATATAAAAAATACTGGAGCCAAGAACCACCAGAGGGGGGGCCCATGGGTGAGCACAACCCACCAGGGCGCGCCCCCTCCAGGCGTGCCCAGGTGGGTTGTGCCCACCTGGTGGCCCCGCAGACCCTGATTTCGACGCTATAAAATCCTATTTTCAGAGAGAAAAATCGGGGAGAAAGTTTCATCATGTTTCATGATACGGAGCTGCCTCCACCTCCTGTTCTTCATCGGGAGGCCAGATCTGGAGCCCGTTCGGGGCTCCGAAGAGGGGGATCTTCGGTCTTCATCATCACCAACTCTTCTCCATCGCCAATTCCATGATGCTCCCCAACGGGAGTGAGTAATTCCTTTGTAGGCTCGCTGGTCGGTGAGGAGTTGGATGAGATTCATCATGTAATCGAGTTAGTTTTGTTAGGGCTTGATCCCTAGTATCCACTATGTTCTGAGATTGATGTTGTTATGACTTTGCCATGCTTAATGCTTGTCACTTTGGGCCCGAGTGCCATGATTTCAGATCTGAACCATTTATGTTTTCACCATTATATCTATGTTCTAGATCCGATCTTGCAAGTCATATTCACCTATTACGTGTTATGATCCATAAACCCCAGGGTGACAATAATCAGGATACTTTCCGATGATGACCGTAGTTCGAGGAGTTCATGTATTCACTATGTGTTAATGCTTTGTTCCGGTTCTCTATTAAAAGGAGGCCTTAATATCACTTAGTTTCTTTATGGACCCCACTGCCACGGGAGGGTAGGACAAAGATGTCATGCAAGTTGTTTCCATAAGCATGTATGACTATTTACGAAATACATGCCTACATTATATTTATGAACTGGAGCTAGATCTGTATCGCCCTAGGTTATAACTGTTATATGATGAATATCATCCAACGAATGCACCGATCCAATGCCTACGAATTTTCCACATATTGTTCTTGCTAAGTTACTACTGCTGCTGCTACTGTTACACTTGCTACAAAATCATTGCTATCACTGTTACCATTACTGCTACTATTATCACTGCTATCAAAACTATCATATTACTGTGCTACTGATCACTTTGCTGTAGATATTTAATCTCCAAGTGTGGTTGAATTGACAACTCAGCTGCTAATACTTACAAATATTCTTTGGCTCCCATTGTGTCGAAACTATAAATTTGGGTTGAATACTCTACCCTCGAAAACTGTTGCGATCCACTATACTTGTGGGTTATCAAGACCTTTTTTTGGCACTGTTGCCGGGGAGCATAGCTATATTTGTTGAGTCACTTGGGATTATTATCTATTTATCACTATGAAGAATCTCAAGGATACAAAAACGAAGATCGTTCCCTCTAGGATGAGGGGAGGTAAGGAACTGCCATCACACTCTGCACTTGATTCACCTTCTGTTTTGAGTAGACTTGCAACACCACCACATGCTATTAATCCTGATATGTCGCAAGTTATTGATGATGCTACTTCTGCTATGAATGCTACTCATGATGATGCTAGTACCATGCTTGATGATAATATGCCACTAGGTGAATTTCTTGATGAACAAATTGCTAGAGCTAAAGATATTGAGAATGCTGAAACTGATGAAGTACTTGAAACTGAAAATCTTGAAACACCTATTAGGCCTAGCTCTCCTAGATATGAATTGCCTAAGATACCTGAAGGTTATGTTATGGATGAGGAGACAGCTAGAGATTTTCTTGCTTGTAATGATAGAGATGATCTTAAGAAATTACTATGCAAGCTGAAAGAAAAATCTTTGAATGCTAGAATGAAATGTGATCCCAAGTTTGCTACTTCACCTATCTTTGTTGACAATAAGGATTATGAATTCTCTGTCGACCCAGAGTTAATTACTTTGGTTGAATCTGATCCTTTCCATGGCTATGAAATTGAAACTGTTGTGGCACACCTTACTAAATTTAATGATATAGCCACCCTATTTGCTCATGATGAGAAGATTCGCTACTACTATATTCTCAAATTATTTCCATTCTCATTAAAGGGTGATGTTAAGATATGTTACAATACTCTTGCTCCTGGTTGTGTGCGTAGTCCACGGGATATGATTTATTACTTCTCTGAAAAATATTTTCCTGCTCATAAGAAACAAGCTGCCTTACAGGAAATATTTAATTTTGTGCAAATTGAAGAAGATAGTCTCCCACAAGCTTGGGGGAGGCTTCTCCAATTGCTTATTGCTTTGCCCAATCATCCTCTTAAGAAAAATGAAATACTTGATATCTTCTATAATGGACTAACCAATGCTTCTAGGGACTTCCTAGATAGTTGTGCTGGTTGTGTTTTCAGGGAACAAACTGTTGAACAAGCTAAGGAATTATTGAATAATATATTGAATAATTATGATGATTGGACTCTTCCTGAACCACCGCCTAAACCCACTCCAAAGAAGAGGGGTATCTTATATCTCAGTCCTAAAGATATGCAGGAGGCAAAGAAAAGTATGAAGGAAAAAGGTATTAAAGTAGAGGATGTTAAAAATTTACCTCCTATTGAAGAGATAGATGGACTTGACACACCACCACCAAAGGTGGTAGAGGTAAACTCTTTAATGAAATTTTATGAAAGTGATATCCCTTATAATAAACATCCTAGTCAATGCCTTTATGAGTTTGACAACTACATTAGAAAACAAGATCACTTCAATGAAAATGTTATGAAACAATTGAAATACAATTCTAATATGATTGCTCGCTTGAGTGACTTGTTATTTAGAATCACTAATGATCTAAGAGGTGTAGGAAAACATGCTTCTATGGTTCAAACTCAACTAGAACCAGTTGCTAAATTTCAAAGAGAGTTGCTTGATGAAATGAATAATAATATGAATGACTTTGCTGTTAGAGTAGCAACTAGAGGAGGTAAAATGACTCATGAACCACTTTATCCTGAGGGACACCCTAAGAGAATCGAACAAGACTCTCAAAGAATTAATACTGATGGACCTAGTCCTTCTAGAAGGAAGAAGAAAAAGAAAAATGATAGGACTTTGCATACCTTTAGTGAACCTGAAATAGAAAAACCTCCTGATATTAATAATGATGTTTCTATTTCTGATGCTGAAACTCAATCTGGTAATGAACATTCATCTAGTGATAATGAAAAATATAATGATGATGTTCATGAAGACACTCAACCAGACAATGATAAACAACCAGATAATGATGTTGAGATAGAACCAGCTGTTGATCTTGATAACCCACAACCTAAAAATAAAAGATACGATAAAAGAGACTTTGTTGCTAGAAAACATGGAAGAGAAAGAGGGCAATGGGTTCAAAAGCCCATGCCCTTTCCACCTAAATCATCTAAGAAAAAAGGTGATGAAGAATTTGAACGCTTTGCAGAAATGCTTAGGCTAGTCTTTTTGCTCACTCGCTTGACTGATATTTTAAAGGTGGCCCCTTATGCAAAATATATGAAAGACATCATCACTAATAAGAGAAAAATACCTGAAGCTAAAATCTCCACCATGCTTGCTAACTATTCTTTTAAGGATGGAGTACCTAAAAAACTTGGAGATCCAGGAATACCAACTATACCTTGCTCCATCAAAATAAATTATGTTAAAACTGCTTTGTGTGATCTAGGAGCTGGTGTTAGTGTTATGCCTTTCTCCTTATATAAAATACTTGATTTGAATAAACTCACACCTACTGAAATATCTTTGCAAATGGCCGATAAATCAACTGCCATACCTATCGGTATTTGTGAGGGTGTGCCCGTTGTTGTTGCAAATGTTACTATCTTAACTGACTTTGTTATACTTGAGATGCCCGAGGACGACAACATGTCGATTATCCTTGGTAGACCCTTTTTGAATACTGCAGGGGCTGTTATTGATTGCAATAAAAGCAAGGTCACTTTTCATATCAATGGTAATGAACACACGGTGCACTTTCCGAAGAAACAATTCCAAGTGAATGGTATTAATGTTATTGAAAAATCTCCGACACTCACTATTGGAAGTTTTCAACTACCTCTACCTACTGCCAAAACGAAATATGAAATGCTTATTGTTGGGGACATGCATATCCCCGTTGAGGTAACTTAGTGTTTTACGAAAGTTCTTCGGTTTCATGCTAATCGAAGGTGGTTGTTAATAAGACTTGATCAACCTTATTAATGGATCATTTTTGAGAGGTATGAAATTGATGAATTTAGTAAGCTCAACCTTCTGCTCCCAGCTTTTATTTTCTATTTTTCTTAGTTAAATAAAATAAAATGACATGTTTTGTCTGTTTTCTGAATTTCCCGTGCAATAAAAAATGACCCAAAATAAAAGTTCTCAGAATGCCCTGAAAATTTAATACGATTCTTTTCTGAATATTTCTTAATTTTTAGTATAAACAACATCAGAGGGGGTGCACCAGGTGGGCACAACCCACCTGGGTGCGCCAGCAGCCCCAGGCGCGCCCTGGTGGGTTGTGGTCCCCACGTGGGCCCCCTCACATATCTCTTTAGCCCATGTCATCTCCTACCCCCAGAAAAAAAATCACCATTGCTCTCTCTCTCGTGTTCTTGCTCTCAAACCCGCGGATTTTGATCTCTTTGCTCGAAGCTCCGTTACCGGAACTGTTTTGGGGGATTGCTACTTGGTATGTGACTCCTCCATTGCTCCAATTAGTTTTTGCTTTAGTGGATTATAGTTTGAATAATTAGCTACTCTTGGTGCTGCTGTAGATGAGCTTGCATGTTGAATTATTAGAGTTCTAAGTAGTTTGAATGCTCAATATAGCCTCTATGCCTCCTTATGAGTAGTTGTTATCAATCTTGTGAAGTTTTGTTAACAAAAATTTTATGTCCCAAATTTTTTCAGAAATTGTTCGCAAATAAAAATGCAATTCTTTAGGAGTTCTTCAAGGAGGAAGTCTTCGGAAGCATCATCTAGTAGTGGCTCGATGCGTCGGTCTTATGTTGAACGAAGTGCAAGTTCAATACGGGATGCCGCTATCAAGTCATGCCTATGGCCGTGCAATGATTTTATGGTGAGTGCAGGTATTAAAGAAGAATTTGAGCAATATGTTCACAACACCGAGCTCGGTCCCTACATTGAAGATAAATGCAACCAGCATCTTAACCTCGCAGAATCGTTTACTAAAGAATTTAAATTTCATCCTCGTGAGTCTAGAGTTTCGTTTAAACTTTATGACCGTCCGTTTACCATGCCTCTAGAAGTGTTTTGTGGTATTTGTAAAATTCCATTTTGGGGTTCACTAGACAAGCCACCAAGATCTGAATATGAGTCATTTTTGACTAGTCTTTTCTACGGTGAGGATAGAGGAGTTACACAAGGTAGAATAAAAATTATTCATTTCCCATCAATTCAATACTTTGCACTCTTTAATGGCAAATGCATTGTAGGCAAGCAGGATTGCAGCACACTATGTGCCCCTGACTTGAGCCTCATACACACAGCTCTAACCAGAATTAAATGTTATAATCTTGGAGTGATTGTTGCACGCAGATTGCAACACAACGCTGGTAGTGGTTATTTTTATGGTGGGATTTATGCTTCTTGTTTAGCTAAAGAGGTGGGTGTTACACCTCTGCCTCATGACCCCATCTTGCCTACTCAGTACTTAGACTTTGATGCCATGAAACACCATAAGTTCCTTAAGGGAAAAATCACTGATTATACTTATAACTTGAGGTTCAATAAAGAAACCATTGTGCATATTGCTTTGCCTGCGCCTGCTCTCTATGATTTTGACAGCAAAAGAAGACACTATGTTCTTGAGAGCGAGGCCCGCGCGTACAAGGAGGAGGGTACACCAAGAGCCTCCGTGAGCTATCACTCTGATTATTATGTAGGTCGCGGATGGTGATTACCAAGCTAGGCCAAAAGCCTAAGCTTGGGGGAGTACGTATTTCCACCGACATTACATTCATGTTCACACATTTCATTCCAGTTGTCGGTGTTCACACTTTTTCATTGTATTATCCATGCTAGATTTATTTTCTCGCTTTCTTCTTGTGTGTTTGAAAAACTTTGAGAAAGTCCAAAAAATGTTTCTTGCTTCTTTTCGGTTTTTCTTTCTAGTTTAGCTAGTTGTAGTATTAAAAAGAAAACCCAAAAATATTTCCTAGTTCTTCTTTTGCCTGTTGGGAGCTTTCCCGTGTAAATAGTTTTTCTCGTTTTTGTTTTTATTTTTCTATAATTTGCTTTCTTCAAGAAAAACTAAAAACTCCAAAAATATTTCATTGTGTTTCTCTGAATTTCTTTTCTTTTTATTGAGTCATACCAAGGAGAAGACCATGATGAAAATGTTGAGTGGCTCTCATATGCATTGATATTGATCTAACAAAGAGCCCATATTACCTTGTCTTCTCCTTTTGAATAAAATGTTTGCAGATTCCAGCTTAGTCCACGGCACTCTTGCACTATTATTATTTTCATATCATTCGGTCATGCAAGTGGAAGGTAATAATGATGATATTTGATGAACTGGCTGGGGCAGAGAGAAATGGGTATGAACTCAACTTGATCTGTTTTTGTAAATAAGTTTAACCTAGTATCCATGATTCAGCATATTAGGATCAAACATGTTTGCAATGACAATTAGAGATTTTAGTTTCTCATGCCATGCTTAAGTAGCTAGGAGTGGATAATGATTTATCTTGGATTTCAACATGCATTAAAATGATTGTGATGTAGTATGATGATATGGTATCCTCCTCTGAATGTTTCAAGTGGCTTGACTTGGCACATGTTCATGCATGTAGTTGAATCAAAACCAACATAGCCTCTATGACATTTATGTTCACGGTGTCCATATCCTACTCATGCTAGTATTCAATGTTAATTATGCATAACGCATGTTCATGACCGTTTTTGCTCTCTAGCTGGCCGCTTCTCAACCTATTTGCTAGCCTTCGCCTGTACTAAGCGAGAATACTGCTTCTGCATCAAAATCCTAAAAACCAAGTTATTCCAGATGAGTCCACCATATCTACCTATATGCGGCATTACCCTGCCATTCCAAGTAAATTTGCATATGCCACCTCTAAAAACTTCAAATAAACTTCTGTTTTTGTGTGCCTGGATTGTTCATAGAGCGACAGGGGTTAGTCGGTATCTTCCATGCTAAGCGGGTTATTCTCATGATGAGTGTTTATTCACTCGTCCTTGCATGAGAGGGGCGGTAATAGGGATTCCCAGTCCCGAAATAAAAAATTGCAAATAATTAAACAAAACTCCCCCAGGACTGATGTTGGTATGGATGGTACCCATGGATCTGGCTAGCCTGGAGTGTGTTTGTTGGTGGAGGGGGCGTAAACCTTTACTTTTATCGCTTGGGAACCGCCACTAATGTGTTTAGCATGGAAGATATTGATAACTTTTGGTCGTGAAGTAAATAGGAAGGGTGCATTTCCCAAATTTCATTTATCTCTGTTTTTTAAAATATGAGCTCTGGCACTGCTGCAAATCCATGCTTCCCTCTGCGAAGGGACTATCTATTTACTTTTATGTTGAGTCATCACCTTCTCAAATAAGCGCCAGATCTGAGAGCACTATTGTCATCCTCATGCATTGTGCATAGTTAATGTTGGATGCATCATGACTGGATCTTTTCTACCATGAATTACAATGTTTAGTCGCTGCTTGAACTTTGGAGGTGCTCTGCATTTATGTTTTGCGGTCTCAGAAAGGGCTAGCGAGATACCACTATTGTCATATTATATCACGGTTGTTTTGACAAAGTGTTGTCATTTGAGATATTTTATTATTGCTCGCTAGTTGCTTATGCCATTGATATGAGTTAATATAATTTCTATGAGTTATTGTTGACATGGTTAGTCATAATATTTGCTAAAAACCTGGGTGCTAGTTAAGCTTATTTATGTAAACAAGAACAAAAGAGTTCGTAAAAGTTTTTCTTTTTCACTTTCAGTTTGTCAACTGAATTGCTTGAGGACAAGCAAGGGTTTAAGCTTGGGGAAGTTGATATGTCTTCGTCGTATCTACTTTTCCTAACGCTTTTGCTCTTGTTTTGGACTCTAATTTGCATGATTTGAATGAAACTAACTCGGATTGGCGCTGTTTTCAGCAGAACTACCATGCTGTTGTTTCTGTGCAGAAATAAAAGTTCTCAGAATGGAACGAAACTTTTTGGAGAATTATTTCAGAATATATAAAAAATACTGGAGCCAAGAACCACCGGAGGGGGACCCCTGGGTGAGCACAACCCACCAGGGAACGCCCCCCCTCCAGGCGCGCCCAGGTGGGTTGTGCCCACCTGGTGGCCCCGCAGACCCTGATTCCGATGCTATAAAATCCTATTTTCGGAGAAAAAAATCAGGGAGAAAGTTTCATCGTGTTTCACAATACGGAGCCGCCGCCACCTCCTGGTCTTCATCGGGAGGCCATATCTGGAGCTCGTTAGGGGCTTCGGAGAGGGGGATCTTCGGTCTTTGTCATCACCAACCCTTCTCCATCGCCAATTCCATGAAGCTCCCCACCGGGAGTGAGTAATTCCTTCGTAGGCTCGCTGGTCAGTGAGGAGTTGGATGAGATTCATCATGTAATCGAGTTATTTTTGTTAGGGCTTGACCCCTAGTATCCACTATGTTCTGAGATTGATGTTGTTCTGACTTTTCCATGCTTAATGCTTGTCACTTTGGGCCCGAGTGCCATGATTTCAGATCTGAACCGTTTATGTTTTCACCATTATATCTATGTTCTAGATCCGATCTTGCGAGTCATATTCACCTATTACGTGCTATGATCCGTAACCCTGGGGTGACAATAATCGGGATACTTTCCGGTGATGACCGTAGTTTGAGGAGTTCGTGTATTCACTATGTGTTAATGCTTTTTTCCAGTTCTCTATTAAGGGGAGGCCTTAATATCCATTAGTTTCCTTATGGACCCCGCTGCCACGGGAGGGTAGGTCAAAAGATGTCATGCAAGTTCTTTCCATAAGCACGTATGACTATTTACGGAATACATGCCTATGTTATATTTATGGACTAGAACTAGTTCTGTATCACCCTAGGTTATGCCTGTTATATGATGAATATCATCCAACAAATGCACCGATACAATGCCTATGAATTTTCCACATTTTGTTCTTGCTAAGTTACTACTGCTGTTGCTACTGTTACACTTGATATAAAATCATTGCTATCACTGTTACCGTTACTGCTACTATTATCACTGCTATCAAAACTATCATATCACTGTGCTACTGATCACTTTGTTGCAGATATTTAATCTCCAGGTGTGGTTGAATTGACAACTCAGCTGCTAATACTTACAAATATTCTTTGTCTCCCCTTGTGTCGAATCTATAAATTTGTATTGAATACTCTACCCTCGAAAACTATTGCGATCCCCTATACTTGCGGGTTATCAACTGCTTGAAATGAAAATTAAGATCGTAAATTAGATATATTAAAATAACAGAGCAAGATGCAAATATGGGAGTAACTAATAGAACAGAACAATATATAGCTGAAAGCAAAGTATAAAAATATATAATTGAAAATAGATAATGTAACAAAGATTTGATGCAAATATGAGAGTAACTGAATGAACAATACATCATTAATTTGTCTAATATAGGGAAAAAAATTGGCTTCGACCTCTAGGCTGCACGTGGCACCGTACCTTTTATCCAAATGTAATAATAGGCAGTATGTGTTCACAAATTTAGGCCATGTCGACCGTGGTAGGGTGAGATTGAACATATCGAGCGCTCTCTGAAGTCATCCGGAATGGTGAGATAGAACTTCGTTTCCGACTGGCCACGACCACACTTGCCTGATTTGTGCTCGCACTGTGGACACATGAATGAAAACCCTCGAATCAGCTAGAGGAAAAATGAATCCACGGCGATTTTCCGCCGGTTGTTTAACAGCGACAGACGGACTGCGATAAGAGAGAGTGAATATTTCGCTAAATTGATTACCTTCTCCATGAGAAAAATCCCCGGCCCAATCCCGCAGAAAATCCCAATCGACCAGAGTCTAGAATGTCAGTGCAAGTTGGTGCAGATAGGCAGTGGCAAGCGGTAGGGGCGAAATCCTATGCCGTTTGGAGCGCGACCTCCGCCCGCCGACGACAACCGTCGAGCTTAGGGTGGCCGCCGTGATAGAAGTTGATGAGGTGCAGAGTTGCGAAGGAGTCCACGATGAGTTGGTGGGGATGAAGTGGGCAGGGGGGTGAGGGTTTTCTTTTTCCTTTTGCATGTGTGGGTGAACACACACGGTTCACATAGGCGACGGAGATGAATCGTGTGCGATAGTAAATCACCGAGATTGAAGGGGATTCCAAATTTCCTTCGTCCTTTGTCCATGAGTTTTTTCTACGATGAACATACACCCTGCAAATCACCGTGTTCAAATTTGGCACTTTTCCGGGGGTCTTTTACCATGTTTAGGGGATTACGTGCATTTTCTAGGCGTTAATGCACATAATTCAAATTCAAACAATCGGTGCATGAAAAGGTGCATGAGAACGGTATGAAAAACCATGCTCGTGCTATTTAGTAAATTCTCATGCCTTTTACAAGGAATGGGCAGAGATTTCAAGGAAATGTGTGGCAATAGTCAACCACAAAAGCGTCGTTTATTGGTTTTTCAACTATAGAAAAATGAAATACATGCTTGAAAAACATGATGGTGCCATGGTATGGCCTCACCGTGCCCTAGTAAAAATTTGAGAAGGTTCGGCTTATGTCGTCGTGCACGCCCTTCATAAATTGAACCATCACCGAGGAAGTTTCATGGTTTCGAGGGGGAAATCACCAAGATTGAAGGGGCCGGGAATCCAAATTTCCTTCCTAGTTTGTCATTCAGTTTTTTTCTATGATCAACATACCCCCTCCAATGCAACGTGTTTAAATTTAGCATTTTTCTGGGCTCATTTACCATATTTAGGGTATTATGTGCATTTTCTAGGCATTAATCCACATAATTCAAATTCGAACAATCGGTGCATGAAAAGGCGCACAAGAACAGTCTGGTAAACCATGCTCGTGGTATATAGTAAATTCTCATGCCTTTTACAAGCAATGGGCAGAGATTTCAAGGGAATGTGTCGCAATAGTCAACCACAAACATGTCGTTTATTGGTTTTTCAACTATAGAAAAATGAAATACATGCTTGAAAAACATGACGCCTGGCATGGTGCCATGGTATGGCCTCACCGTGCCCTGGTAAAAAGCTGAGAAGGTTTAGTTTATGTCGTTATGCACGCCCTTCATAAATCAAACTATCATCGAGGAAGTTTCATGGTTTCAAGGGGGAAATCACCAAGATTGAAGGGGAATCCAAATTTCCGTCCTAGTTTGTCATTCAGTTTTTTTCCAACGATCAACATACCCCCTCCAATGCAACGTGTTCAAATTTGGCATTTTTCCGGGCTCATTTACCATATTTAGGGGATTATGTGCATTTTCTAGGCATTAATGCACATAATTCAAATTCGAACAATCGGTGCATGAAAAGGTGCACAAGAATGGTCTGAAAACCATGCTCGTGCTATTTAGTAAATTCTCATGCCTTTTACAAGGAATGGGCAGAGATTTCAAGGAAATGTCTGGCAATAGTCAACCACAAATGCGTCGTTTATTGATTTTTTAACTATAGAAAAATGAAATACGTGCTTGGGAAACATGACGCCTAGCGTGGTGCCATGGTATTACCTCACTATGCCCTGGTAAAAATTTGAGAATGTTTGGCTTATGTCGTCATGCACGCCTTTCATAAATCGAACCATCACTAAGTTTCATGGTTTCGAGGGGGAAATCACCAAGATTGAAGGGGAATCCAAATTTCCTTCGTCCTTTGTCCATGAGTTTTTTTTCTACGATGAACATACACCCTGCAAATCACCGTGTTCAAATTTGGCACATTTTCGGGTTCATTTACCATATTTAGGGGATTATGTGCATTTTCTAGGCATTAATGCACATAATTCAAATTCAAACAATCGATGCATGGAAGGGTGCACAAGAATGGTCTGGAAAAGCATGCTCGTGCTACTTAGTAAATTCTCATGCATTTTACAAGGAATGGACAGATATTTTGATGAAATGTGTGGCAATAGTCAACCACAAACATTTGTTTATTGGTTTTTCAACTATAGAAAAATGAAACAAATGCTTGAAAAACATGACGCCTCGCATGGTGCCATGGTATGGCCTCACCATGCCCTGGTAAAAATTTGAGAAGGTTTGGCTTATGTTGTCATGCACGCCCTTCATAAATCGAACCATCACCGAGGAAGTTCCATGCTTTCGAGAGGGAAATCACCAAGATTGAAGGGGAATCCAAATTTTCTTTGTTCTTTGCCCTTGAGTTTTTTTCTACGATGAACATACACCCTGCAAATCACCGTGTTCAAATTTGGCACTTTTCCGGGCTCATTTACCATATTTAGGGGATTATGTGCAGTTTCTAGGCATTTAGCGCATATAAATCCAATCCAGCTACAACTGCACTGGTGTGATGTGAGGGACCACTGGTACAGCGAGGTGCTATACAAACGGTTTTTAACCCCTTTCCGCGACGACATTTGGAACCGTCGGCAAGTGAGTGACTGCGATAGGGGGGGTCCTTCCCACACGACCCAGAAACCACCGGGGATATGGAGCCATGACCCAGAGGCCTTGCAAAATGTAATCGTGTGCGATGTAGCACACACTAAATTCTTTCGCACGTGTGGGATCGGTGATTAAACATTTCTAATGACGCAGTGAAACCAAACCGTGTGTCGTAATGAACCGTTTGGGAAACAGTTTGTAAGGCGCACGGGCCAACAGATGAACTATGTGCGATATGTGCCCCATCGCACACGAGTTTTCTGCGGAACCCATCTGCCATGCAAGACTCCATCGCACACGTTTCCCAACAATTACCATGTGCGATAATGTTCTATCACAAACGGTTCAGGAGCCCCTTCGCACACATACAAGTGCTGCAGACCGTTTGTGATTTGTTGTGTATCACCGACGGTTGCGGCAAGAGTGAAGTGTGCTTTTCGTTTGGGATCCCACACGTTTCCTGAAAAATTTACGACTGGGATTGTATTTTACATTGGGCACGGTTTACTCCGAGCTCTCGTGTGCAATAATGTGATATCACAAACGGTTCCGGAGCCCCTACGCACATGTAATAGTGCTGCAAATCGTTTGCGATCTACTGTGTATCACCGACGGTTCCGCTACGATTGACGTATGCTTTCCGATGTGGATCACACACACTCATTTAGTTGAACCGTGTGTGGAGCAATTGCCAGGTTAAAACAAAAATATCCCATTTTGAATCAGCATGCAACAAGCAAATTCGCCACAATACTCAATTGAACAAATAGTGTCCATAGGAAGAACATTCACCAAATTTCGCAACAATTGCAATTGAACATATGGTAGCTAAATTCCAATGATTTGTCGACACATATATGCATTACATAATTAATCATAGTGTACGAAATACGAAGACCTCATCAGATGGAAAACAATGGATCCATGCGTATATGTTTAGTGGCTAACTCTTACTCAATGTTTCAGGAGAAGGCATGCTAAAATCTTCATTATCACCAGCGGGATTGATGTAGTGATTCAGGAAGAAGTCACCGATAAATCTTCGAACCATCAACAATTCACCAGCGGGGGCGGTTCAGGGGTCCTCGGTTCTAAGATGAGCTGCAGTATTTTTAAGATCAGAATGTGCCATATGAGTGGAGTAAAAGATATTAATAAAGATAGACTTACTGGTACTAATTCACGAGCATCTTCACAACTATCAGCAGATTTGCAGATGGAGATCATGTGTCTGCAAACATAGTATCCACAAAGGTTGGTCCCTGCTTGTTGCTGAGGACACTAAAATTTTTTGTACAGAATTAGTCATGTATTTGTCCTGTTAGGAACAACCTAACCGGTGTTAGATGTATTTTTTTCTTTGGACAGAAATAGAAAGAGGTTTATTTAGAAGCTTGAACATTTGACTAGCGTAAGAAAAGGTATTTGCAGACTATTGGATAAATTTTCTAAAAATAACGGATTTCAGTGTGTTACCGAAGAAACGATCTCGTGCTGCAGAGGTAGTTCCCTCTTGAACAGGTTCCCTGGTTTAGTTTTCCCCAATGTGAGCACACTGCAAATGAAGATGAATTTTGACAACATCAATTATTGAACCAGATATGAATGCAAATTAATTTCAACATCATAGAATTCAATACCTATCCATGAATTGCTGAAGATGCGTAAGATCCTGAGCGTTTGTTGACTCTCTGAGAGAATCCATGTAGTAAACTGTGTTCTTGTTTGGAACAATGAATACCAATATCCAGTGATTGCTACATATTAAGAAAGCCATGAACTTACGAATTATGTCAAAATCTGAAAGACAATCAGTGTATGCGTGGTTGTTTACTTGACTTGCCGTTCATGATATGGCCAGAGAAATGATTCTGCATGGGACGTGTTTTCGAAGATACGGACGACCGTGTTAATGGCCCAGTCCTGTAGGTCCTTACCATCTAATGTTGTGCCATTTGCTAATGCAGGATCTATGAAATACACACTCTCCCTTTTTCTTCTCTGTGCGTTCAATCCCCTGAGAGGAATAAAATGCAGTTAGCTGTTTATTATTTACAGCCTTGTATGGAGAAGTTGATCAGAGTTTGTTAAGTACTTACAAAATCAGGCATCTAACAAGAGTGGCATCGAGCTCGTTGAAGTTGAAGAAGAGATGTAAGTCCTCGAAACTCACATTGATGGAACCAGCATCGTGTCGGAAATTATCTTTGTTGTAGTGGACTAGCAGAACATGATGACCTGCTGACATTTGATCCATGCAATATTTATGTAACTCACGGCAACTGGAGCTGCACTCATCAAAGTATTCGCCAACAAGAAATGGCTGGCCATGGACGTAATTGTGTGCTTCAAGTACATCTGCTTTATTTTTAGCAAGATGCAAAGCTATTTCTTCATCATCCATACCGTCAGAAATAATATTACTCCCCGATTCGAACAACCTGCTGTTAATTTGGTTCTGGGCGATGAGTGCTTTAAGTAAGAGGCAATCGTTCTCTTTCCTCTTGGCTCTCCCGGCACGCTTCCTCGCAGGTGCAGCCTTTTTGGCCACTTCCTTCTTGGTACTTGAAGCATTTCTGGTAGAACGTCTGGTTGGCTGAAAGGTAGACTGTCGAGCAAACGGAGAAGCTTCGACGGACTGCTTAGCAGATGGTTTAGCTATGCCGGACCTCTGAGTTGGCGGTGCTGCTGTGACAGACTGCTGGGCTGTAGGAGTAGAGGCATCGGACTGCTGACCATGCGTTGAAGCTATGTCGGGTTTCTGCGCAGGTGGTGCCAACTTGTCGGTGTGCTGAGAAGGCCGTGCCAACACGTTGGTTTGCGATCAGGAAGTGCTGACGCATTGGTATGCTGATCACGTGGCTGCAGACTGACAGGCTGATGAGCAGTCGGTTCTGGACCTACAGACTACTTAGCAGGCCATTCCACCAGGTTGGTCTGCTGAGCATGTGCTGCAGCTGGGTCTCCCCCCGCTGCTTCAGTGGCCGACATCTGAACCGGTGGTGCGTCTTCAGTAGTTGTAGGCCTTGCCACTGGCTTCTCTGGGGCGGACGATGACATGGCCTGTACGGCACAAAGTCAGGCCGGCTGATCACAGGTTGATGCATCATTCATCAGATTATGAGTATTAAGTTCCTTGGGGGAAGCATGCGAGAGCTGTTGTGGAAAGGAGAGCGTCACCAGTTGAGGGGCGACATTGGTTGCTCTTGGCGGGGCTTCAGGGATCTCATCCATGAACTCTATTTCCTTTCGTGGCCACTGGATGTGATGTAACAGTGTTTCTCCCAAGGTCCTTTGCTCATCAAAGTCTCCTAGGACATTCTTCAGGGCAAATTCATTGAATCCAGGCTTTACTTCAGTCACGTAGCACTTCACACAGCCCGGCTTCAATGGCACATTGTCCAACAAGAGGCCCTCTTCCAAGAAGGGTGGGCAAACCCAGGCTGTTGCGCATTTTAATGTACCTTCATAATGTGCAAGTACGCCCTTCAGTCTGTCTTTCATTCCAGATAGATCAGATATAGCATCATCATGAGCAGTTGCAGTCTCAGTGTCACTGGGGTCAGCTGATGCACAGCTACTCTTGTGCGGTGTTGTCGCGCAATAACGAGCATCCTCCATGCCCGCCTCCCCTCCCATCTGCTGGCTATCTGTCAGTGTTAGAGTCTTCTGCATCATCATTGACTCCTCAATATCCTTTCGAACAGCCGGATACATGTCCTTCCTCAACCTTTCATACAATTCATTCTGCTTCATTTCACACCTCGCTTTTTTCATTTTGAGCCTCTCTTCTTTGCTGAGTGTGAAAGCCCTCTTGTGCGGGACATTAACACCTATACCCCTTGCACGGCTAGGGGGCTCTCTTGTTTCCAGAGCATTGGACAGTATGTCACATGGCCCTGAGTTCCTATAGAACCTTCCAGGGATCTTGGAAGCCTTTAACATCACGCGATACAGTTCTTCATCATGTGAGTTTTCAAAGTAATAAGTTCCATCATCACGCCTCCTTGCATGTGCCAGCAAGTAGTCTCTAGCGCGTTCGCCCCTGATTTCACTAAAGGCTGGTTTCCCACCCGCCGCTAAGGCTTCTTTGTCCTCCTGGTCCCATATCGGTTTCATGCCGTAGTATCCTACCAAACCCATACAGTGGGGGTGTGTGTTCCTCTTCTGAAGTTCCGATTGCTTGGAACTCTTCTTAGCAAACTCTGTAGTTGCCCTGACCCTTTTGAATTCTGCCCAGTTTGCTTTTGTAATTTGGGGGTATGCGGGGATTGGGTCCTTGCCTTCACTCAAGTACTTCTTGTACAGCACGTGCTTCCAGTTTCTCCAAGCATCCCTAGCCTTCTTCAGTGCAGCGTGTTCCACCTGCATTCTCCACTGCTCTGGAACGTTGAAGTGATCCATGATCTCCCGGACTATTCTTTGCCGTGTTTCTGTGTCAGCCTTCCGAAACCCCGGCAGATTAATGTTGAGCCTTGCCCTGCCAACAAATCCACACACACTCCCGAACCTTGTGCGTGCTTTATCTGGTTTAGTTGGAGCCCAAGACTTTAAATCAATCTCGGTTACTTCATATACACCTTTAGGCTGGTGTGTGGGCTTCCTTGGAGCGTTCCTCTGTGTCCTGACCGAAAGGGTAATTGCTGCAGCTCTATCCCGTTCAAGATTACTTGATCCCCCATCATCTGCTGAAGACCTAGGGTTGTCGGAATCAGATGAAGATACATCGACTGAAGCATGAGTGATGTCGCTGCTACTCGACATCTACAGAGAACACATGTGAAACTCAGGAAAGGAGGATAAGCATAAAACTAACAACTTGGTATCAAGCTGTCTAAACATGTCATGCAATAATTTAGAAAATGTACGGCTTATTTGTTAAGTTTGTGTGACTCGGGCGCCCGCGATCTGTAAATCGGCAGTAACTTATTGGAACAAATACAACTTATATGTACTAGTTAGGAAGCTAGATAATGAACATATATACGCTCTCCGTTATTTTATAGCCAATTTGGGAACATACGGAACAAAATAGGAAGAGGGATTGCGAGGAAATATGCCTCACCGCAATGGAGAGCAGTAACTAACAGGTTTCTTAATGCAAACCTGGTCGGACCACAGGAGAGGCGAGGGTTACAAGATTGATATGCTCGAGGGTGGCTGGCGAGGCGCGAGCAGCCGGGTGTTGGGAACGGCAGTGGAGGTAGGGTTGACGCCGAAGAGCGGGCACACGACCGGGGTGAGCACAACGGCGCCGGAGAGGGTTCTGCTGTGGATCTGGGGGAGGGGGGAGCTGGCGATGGAGATTGGGTGGACTAGTTGAGTGAAATGCGGTCGGGCAGTAGGGGGTGTTGGCGGCCTAGGTGAAAATGGTGAAAAAATATCCCCGATCGCCGCACGGAAAGGCCTATGCAAACGGTTGCCTCTAAGCGCTTGTGTGCACAAAGAGAATAATTTCGTTTGAAATGAAGACGTACTAATTTTGAAATGAAGACATGAGTTCATCGTTTCGCCTCTAAATTTTTCCCATGTTAAGCAATCACCATTATACCACGGGTTTGATTTGCTGGCGCATTTCAGGTCTCGTGTGCTATATTTATGACATTTTTTGGCATTTACCGTGTATTTTGGCATATAAATCCCATCCTAGCCAGACAACATTTACTATCGAAAGGGATGAGGATTGCCGTTCGATCTGGGAGCATCCAACAGTGCAGACGTACGATCAGTGGGGTTTGGATTCTGGCCAATCAGAACGCACGACTCAGATCATGCGTGCAGCAGGGGGGTGGCGCATCGGCCACGGTTTGGTAGGCACACAACTTTTGTTACTTAATCGTGTGCTATTTGAAAACATTTGCATGAACTAAAAGCATATTTTCGTTTGAATGAAAACAAGAGTTCATCGTTTCGCCTCCAAATTGTTTTCCACTGTAAGAAATCACCATTGTACCCTTGGTTCGATTTTCTGGTGCATTTGAGGTATCGTTTGCTATATTTGAGTCATTTGCTATAGTCGCAACTACACGTGGGTGCTAGCTAGCAAGATCATTTGTGTGTCTCTTTGGGAGTTTTCATTCATTGTTTGAGAAACGGGAAAAAATTTCAAACAGTTCGGCCGCAGGGTGTGCCCAGAGGCGTAGGCCTTGTTGGTATTCTAATTACAGGAAATGCATATAGAGTCTGGAAATAATAAAAATCGGTGTGTCACCATGGCGTGCTCTCAGGATCCCATGGAAAAAATTTGGTAAAGTTTGGCACAAGTTTGGCACAAGTTTTGATGCTCACACCTTCCAAATCGGAGCATGTCACAAGAAGGTTCATAGTTTCCAAAAGGAGACGCGGCACTTCGGACTCCAATCGTCAGTGACTACATTGTTCCGCCTCGAATTTTTTTCACGGTAAACAATCACGCATATACCCTAGGTTTGATTTTCTGGCCCATTTCAGGTCTCGTCTGCTATATTTAAGTCATTTTTTGCACTTACCTTGCATTTAGTGCATATAAATTCAAAACTGTTCTACAACTACATCTGGGTGTTAGTTAGCAAAGAAGGTGTACAAATCATTTGTGTGTCGCTTTGCGAGTTTTCATCCATTGTCCGAGAAACAGGGAGAAGTTTCAAACATTTCGGCCGCGAGGTGCGGCCATCGGCGTAGGCCTAGTTGGTATTTTAATTACAGGGAATTCAGATGGAGTCCAGACATCATCAAAATCGGTGTGTGCCCGTGGCGTGCTCTCACAACCCCGGGGAAAAAATTTGGTAAATTTGGCACAAGTTTTGATGATCGCTCCTTCCAAATTGGAGCATCTCACATGAAGGACCATGGTTTCCAAAAGGAGATGTGTCAATTCAAACTCCAGTGGCCAGTGACTTCATCGTTTGGCCTCATAAAAATTTCCATGGTACGCAATCACCATTATACCACGGGTTTGATTTTCTAACGCATTTTAGGTATTGTTTGCTATATTTAAGACATTTTTTGAATTTAACGTGCAATTTGTGGATATAAATAAAATCACAACCGGAACTGCATGTGCTGTCGAAAGGGATGAGGATTGCCGTTCGATCAAGGAGAATCCAATGGTGCAGACGTACGATCCGCGGGGTTTGGGTTCTGGCCAATCAGAACGCATGACTCAGATCGCGCGCGTGGCAGGGGGGCATCAGCCACGGTTTAGTAGGCACACGGCTTTTGTGAGTGAACCGTGTGCTATTTGAAAACATTTACATGAACTAACAGCATATTTTCATTTGAATGAAAACATGAGTTCATCGTTTTGCCTCCAATTTTTTTTCCACGGTAAGAAATCACGATTGTACCCTATGGTTTGATTTTCTGGTGCATTTGAGATCTTGTTTGCTATATTTGAGTCATTTGAGATCTCGCAACTACATGTGGGTGTTAGCAAGATCATTTGTGTGTTGCTTTGCGAGTTTTCATTCATTGTCCGAGAAACGGGAAAAAAAAATTCAAATAGTTCCGCCGCAGGGTGCGGCCACAGGCGTAGGCCTTGTTGGTTTTTTAATTACAGGAAATGCATATAGAGTCTGGAAATAACGAAAATCATTGTGTCACTGTGGCGTGCTCTGATGATCGCATGGAAAAAATTGGTAAAGTTTGGCACAAGTTTTGGTGCTCGCACCTTCCATACCGGAGCATCTCACAAGAAGGATCATATATAGTTTCCAAAAGGAGACGCGGTACTTCGGACTCCAAATCGTCAGTGACTACATCATTCCGCCTAAAAAAAAATCATGATAAACAATCACGGATATACCCTTGGTTTGATTTTCTGGCCCATTTCAGGTCTCGTCTGCTATGTTTACGTCATTTTTTGCACTTACCTTGCATTTAGTCATATAAAGTCAAAACCCTACTACAACTACATGTGGGTGTTTTAGTTAGGCTCTACTTAGGCTACTCATAGTGGAGAGTATGATATACTAGTATCATGCATATGATACTAGTGTATGATACTACCTTTAATTATAGTGCATAGTTTAATAGAGTAGTATCATAGATGATTATATTTATTGCCATGCATGACACAAATTAGCATCGCATTTAACATGATATGATATCTACCTATATGTTACTCTAACCCTCTCTATCTTCTTTAATTCTTTGCCACATCAGCATACTTGCTATTTCCGAGTGCATGATACCGGCTATGATACCACCACTATGGCCAGCCTTATAGTGGGGAGTATCATATACTAGTATCATGCATATGATACTAGTGTATGATACTATGTACCTTCATAGTGCATAGTATCATAGAGTAGTATCATAGATGACCGTATTTATGGCCATGCATGACACAAAGTAGTATAGCATTTATTATGTTATGGTATCTACATATGTTACTCTAACCCACTCTCCCTTCTTTAATTCCTTGCCACATTATCATATTTGCTATTCCCGAGTGCATGATACTGGCTATGATACCCCCACTATGGCCAGCCTTAGCAAAGAAGGTGTACATATCATTTGTGCTTCGCTTTGCGAGTTTTCATCCGTTTGTCTGAGAAGCGGGGAGAAGTTTCACACATTTCAGCCGCGAGGTGCGGCCACTGGCGTAGGCCTAGTTGGTATTTTAATTATAGGAAATTCAGATGGAGTCCGAACATCATCAAAATCGATGTGTGCCCGTGGCGTGCTCTCACGACCCTGTGGAAAAAATTTGGTAAAGTTTGGCACAAGTTTTGATGATCGCTCCTTCCAAACCGGAGCATCTCACATGAAGGATCATGGTTTCCAAAAGGAGACGTGTCAATTCAAACTCCAGTGACCGATGACTTCATCGTTTGGCCTCATAAAAATTTCCATGGTACGCAATCACCATTATACCACGGGTTTGATTTTCTGGCGCATTTCAGGTATCATTAGCTATATTTAAGACATTTTTTGAGTTTAACGTGCATTTTGTGCATAAAAATAAAATTACAACCGGAACTGCATTTGCTGTCGAAAGGGATGAGGATTGCCGTTCGATCTGGGAGCATCCAACGGTGCAGACGTATGATCCGTGGGGTTTGGGATCTGGCCAATCAGAAAGCATGACTCAGATCATGCGCGGGGTTTGGTCGGCACACGGCTTTCATGAATGAAGCGTGTGCTATTCGCAAAACAAATTGCATATCTTTTGTTCACACATACTGGAGTGAGATCAATTGAGTGTGCTACCTCTATGATATAATAATAATAATAATAATAATAATAATAAATAGTTCATATTCATAGCCTGAGCTGACAGCATATCAAGGTCAACATATTAACGGTTCTTGCATCAACAGAAAACCGGGCATAACTCACAAATTCAGTACACGCGACAGTACTAAATTGAATGAATTAAGTTGCAGGGTAGGCATAAAGACTAGTCTTACGGCTTAATTCCCATGTACATGGGGGAACTGGGATCATTACGTTGACGCCGAATGAACTTGGGTTTTCTGATGATTTTAGGCTTCTCTGTTACATGGGTGTGTGATCCCTTGGTTGGCAACTCAGCAAATTCATCGTACTCATCCTCATCGGCAACATCCTCGACACCCAGTACCTCCTCTTCCCATGCATCACTACATGGAAGTTCTTATGCAAGGGGTCTTCCGCATAGAAAATCTGGGTAGCATCGCTGGCAAGAATGAATGGGTCCGCGTGATATGCCATCGTTGCCCTGTTAACACAGGTCTTCCTGTAATCATCAACCTTTACATGACCAAGAGGGATCCATGCGCACCTGAATAATGTCACCTTAACTTTCACATAGTTAAGCTTCCAAATCTCTTTGATGGTTCCATAGTATACCCTTTTATCAGCTTCATCTACAGTCATGCATTCTATTCGAACAGAGCTGTTGTGATATGAGGTATTCTCATCACGTTCCTCAGTGTAGAACGTGTATCCATTTATGTTATATGCTTGGTACATGAACACCGTAGGTGATGGCTTTTGTGCCAACCACGTAGCAATGTCATTGATGGATCCTTGTGCCAAACGATTCTTCAGCCATTCGGCATAGTTCTTAGTGTGCTCCTTCATCTCCACATTTGATGAAGGCACCATTGGTAAGAAGCTTTGGCGTATCTCCGCCAAGTGTTATTCGGCATAAGCGCTAAGAACTGGGCTATTAAGCAGTACCGTCAAATGGGTTTTCACTGCCAATTCTCTGGGTGCAGCCATTTGCGTGCCAGCAAGGACCAGCTTACCTTTCAGCCTTCCCTCGTGGCGAGAGAGGGGCAAACCTATAGGTCTTTGTTTCATGTATTTGGTGAAAAACTCAACCACCTCCTCCGTGATGTAACCTTGTAGGATGCTTGCCTCTGGATGGTTTCTGTTCCGACAATAGCGCTTCAGTATTCCGATGAACCGCTCGAAGGGATATATGTTGTGAAGAAACACAGGACCACAATACTTTATCTCGTCGACAAGGTGCACAGTGAGATGGACCATGACATCAAAGAATGACAGTGGGAAAAACATCTCTAGGTTGGACAATATTCTTGCAATATCATCTTGCATATGATCCAACTCTTCATGATCTACAACTTTCTTCCATAGTTGGTTGAAGAAATCACAGAGCTCAATGAGTGTATTTCTTATATCTTTGTCCATCAGATTCCTGATGGCCACTGGGAGGATTTGTGTCAACATTACGTGGCAATCATGTGACTTCATGTGTCCCAACTTCATTTTACCTGAGCTCACATCCACAAGACTTTTGATGTTTGTGGAGTAGGAAGAGGGTGTCTTAACTGACAACAAATGGGTGAAGAACTGTGTTGCTTCTTTTGTACTGAAATTGTAACTCTGGCGACCTTTGATGAATTTGTCATCATCTTCTGCTTCACTCTTGCGTTTTGATTGATCAGCAAGCATATCGAGCCGTGCACCGTCACCATCCTTTGTTTTACCTTTAATCTTGAGCAGAGTACCAAGGATGCTTTCACATACGTTCTTCTCTACGTGCATGACATCGATGCAGGGACATACACGTAGAATCTCCCAGTAAGGTAATTTCCAGAACACCGATTTCTTCTTAAACACTTGACCCTTGGGTGTTTGTTTCACCGTCAAAGCGTGCTTCTTGCCAAGCACAACATTAATTTGTTTAGCCATGTTGTGGACCACCTTCCCATCATAGGGTCTTGGGCCCACATCTACCTCTACCGTACCATCAAATTCAGCTTTCATCTTTTGTTATGGGTGATTTCTCCGTAAGAACCTACGATGACGCAAATACACGATTTTGCGCGAGTGGGGAAGAAATCTGCTAGCTGTCCTATCCATGCATGTGGCACACCCTACATCTCCCTTTGTTTTCTGCCCCGATGTGTTGCCTAATGCCGGCATATCTTGAATGGGTTGCACCAGCATCGCATGTAGATCAAAAATATCCTTTTTGTAAGCATCATAACATTTTACAGCAGACGCATCTATCCACATTGTCAGCAGTTCTTCAACCAGTAGCTGAAAGTAAATGTGTTGGGTAACGCTGTAGAAAACAAAAATTTTCCGACCTACGCACCAGCCCAGGACCACTATGGAGACTGCATACAAGGTTTGATCATTTTCGTTACCGACTCGTAGCGCAGCGGAAGTTGAGTCGATGACGATCGTCGGTGCAGATCCCCGCAGCTAGGATTTACAACCTCCCAACCGCGAGGATGTACTCCCTCATCCGCCACTCGGACAGCCCTCCGGGAGGCGGTCGGACAGTCCCCCGGACGGTGTCGTGGACAGCCCTTCGGGAGGACTCACAGAACTCGGACCGTCACTCGGACAGCCCTTCGGGAGGACACTCGAACAGCCCCTCGGGCAAAAGGACGAAACTACGACCTCTCTATGGGGTTGCACACATACGGTGCCATCTATCCGGTAGGGCTTCGCCGTCCAGAACTAGTTCCCACCGGAACCCAGACAGCCTTTCGGCGCTACGAAACTATTTCGTGGGAGGGAGAGAGAATGCCAGATCATGCATGGCTTGTGTGAGAGAGTTGGAGAGGAGTTGGAGAGCACCTCTCCTCCTCCTTATATAGTGGTGGAAGGGGTGGAGGGGGCTGAAAATTCAGCCCACTAAACATGGGGAAAACATGTTCCCACAAAACAAGGAGAACATGTTCCCACCAAACAAGGGAAAAACATGTTCCCTTGTCCATGGTGTTCCCCCATGGGGCCCCACCTTCCTCCCAACACTCTCCACCATTTGTGGGGGCTGCCCCCCACCATGGGGGCCCCCCCCAACATTTTGTCCAGCCACAAGGGGGCTGCTCCCAAAGGGGGCCCCCCCAAAAACAGCCCAAAAACAGCCCCCACGATCCGTGGGATCTTGTCCCCTCACGCTGGGACAAGATGTTTTCCGCGACTATTATTTCTGAAAAATTCCAGAAGGTCCCAGAACATTTCTGGCACCCTCTAAAATTATCTGGACGCGCTCTGGAACATTTCCAGTATGGTGGTTTAATTTAAAACCATCTTTGTTTACCCGGTAAACAACTCCGGCAGCTCCGAAACTTTTTTTTTTCGGTTTTTTCTCCAGAAAAATTCCAGAAATTACCAGACCAATCTGGCAACCTCCAAAACATTCCCGGTGCTTGCCGAAACCTTTTTGGATCAATGGTTTTATCCGAAACAACTTTTCGGTTTTACCGAAACTTTTTCAGTGTTCTCTCTCCGGAACTCTTCCGTTGTCTCCGAAACTTTTCGGTGATTTTCTCTCAGACTCCCTGTCTAGTATTCAGCAGATAGATGACCCTTAAGCGTGTGACCCTATAGGTTCGGTGAAGTATAGACATGACACGGAGCACCTTCCGATCAATGATCAACATCGGAGCCGTGGACACCCATATTGACCCCTATACCCACACGAATGAATATTCGAGTGAACCTCCAGTTGCCGTGTGCTATTCCTGTTGCTTCACGATATGTTACAAATACCCGAGGTTAGACATGTAGGCATTTCCGTGGATCAACAACTTGTCCACTATGCCAGTTACCTCGTTACCGGTATTGTTCTCTTTTCTCGTTACCGTGTTCCGGCATCCCTGTGATCAAATCACAAAGTGTCTGGCCAGACGATGATGGATACCGTAACACCGAGAGGGCCCAGAGATATCTCTCCATCGTCAGAGGAGCAAATCCCAATCTCGAGCTATCAAGTTACTTGACACACTTTTCCATGAACCCGTAAGCCGCCGTAATAGCCACCCATTTACGGATGACGTTTAACAAACCCCAAAGTTCATGAAGCAAGGATGAAGAAACTCGACACTCTCATGGTCTAAGGAATTTTGCAAACATTAACCATCTCTGTGTTATTAACCATTAATATGTGACGAATGTAACTCATAGCATAACATCAATTTGGGTCGATTCAACACAAATGTTCTTCTAACACTGTGCCCTCAAAATTGCTGGC
The DNA here is from genome assembly GCA_011799875.1 of Thinopyrum elongatum. Classification (NCBI taxonomy): domain Eukaryota; kingdom Viridiplantae; phylum Streptophyta; class Magnoliopsida; order Poales; family Poaceae; genus Thinopyrum; species Thinopyrum elongatum. The sequence continues at coordinate 168,740,155 of CM022298.1, forward strand.
ATAGACATGCCCATGATCAGGAAAACAGAACCATCATGCAATACTTGAGCTAGTCTTAGAGGCCAGACTAGGAATACATATTACCGTTTATTATTCCACACGTGCATATGAGTCTTCCTCCGAGCCTCGTTTTATTTGCAGACTCGAGAACCATAGCAGTTATAGCATGGAACATAAACCTAATTATGAACAGGGAGATAATCAATAACATTTATTATTGCCTCTAGGGCATATCTCCTACAAAATGTCGATGTCATTTCCAGGTTGCTTCGGGCCTTGGATAATCATTGACATCATAATGTATTTTTTCTTCATACACAACCAAGGAGCTAGGTTATATATGCACATAAGCACCGGCCATGTGCTGTGATTGGTGCTCATATCGCCAAAAGGATTCATCCCGTCAGTACACTCCCCGAGCCTTATACTTCTAGGATCCTTGGCAAAGTCATGAAACTTGTTGTTGATTAATTCCCATTGAGCCCCATCTTTCGCGTGCCTCATATATTTATCCGCAGTTCGCTCATCATGATGCCACCGCAACCTCTTTGCCTCTGTAGGGTTTGCAAACAAACGCCTCAACCTTGGAATTAAAGGCAAGTACCAAACAACCTTGAACGGGATTCCTGTCTTGATCTCGTCGTCCAATTTGTACTTGTCCTTTGCTGTCCTACACTTGTATCGTGCATGTTTGCATATGGGACATGCACACAAATCTTTGTACTCACCATGGTACAATAGATAATCATTCACACAAGCGTGTATCTTCTGTACTTCAAGTTCCAATGGGCAAACAATTTTCTTTGCTTCGTTCATGCTTCTGGGGAGCACATTATCTTCTGATAGAATTTCTTTGAAAAGACCTAACATCTCTGTGAAGCCCTTGTTTGATAGACCGTTTGCTACTTTAAATCTTAGAAGCGCCAGGGTGGCACTCAACTTGGAATATTTCTTTTTGCAACCTGGATACAATTATTTCTTGGAGTCTGCATCAATGGTTGGCAGATCCTTGTACCCAATCATAACCTTTTTTGGGCCCTTGAAATCTGCAATCATAGCAGCAAAATCTGGCATATCAAGATCGTCATCATCTGCGTCGACGTCTTGGTTTTCCAGTGGGCGTTTCGGCTTTTCGGCGTTCCATTGGTAGCTTGACGCCTCTGCCCCGATGTTAGATTCAACATCCATGTGACACTTATCGGGGTTTGGCATCTCGCAGCCCTGGGTTTATTCATCCATGACCTGCTCTTCACCGTGTCTGGTCCAACGTGTATATCCATCCGTGAATCCCCGAGAGACTAAGTGCCACTGGACATCTGCAACTTCACGTGACTCTGTATTGGCACAATGAGTACATGGACACAGGATGTAATCCGCATCACCAATTCTCCTCTTTGTACTTTCGGCCAAATTCATGAACTCTGTCACACCACTGATAAAATCTGCGGTTCTTCGATTCTTCATCCATTCAGATCGTTCCATCTACACCACACAAATGGTAATTAAAAACAAAACAACAACATTAATACACGGTTTAACTGATGTCCAAAGATGCGTGCATAAATCACAAGGTTTTATTTTCATAATTACTGAGGGCGCTCCGTATTGTTATCCAGACGTGCAATGACAAAAATGAATGGCGAGTCAATTTACACACAGAGTACTACAACACTACCCTTAGGAATTGAATACCTTAATTAAGCCACTCATGAAAAGAATACCTAAATTAATTAGCCGCGTGGCGACCTCCACCCAGCAGACAGAGAAGCGCGATGCGGCAGCAAGCCGAGACAGCAGGGTTGAGGAGCAAAGCTTAGTGTGGCTGCCGCCTGAAGTTTGACCTCCACTATCCCGCCATCGACCGCGATGGATGTGCTCCAATCACGCCGCCGCCGACCTCGATGGTTGAGCTCCTCCTATCTCCTGCCGCGGACCGAGGATTGACCTCCTGCGACACCACCTCTGCCCACCAACCAAGGATTGACCTCTTCTCCGGTAGCCGCTGCCTAGGCCGCCGCCATCTCTATCTGCAGAGCGGCTGTTTTATTTTTTGACAGATATCCGCAGAGCTGGTGTTTACACAGTATCACTGTAACTCAATTATATGTACAGGGTAGTACATCACATACATTTATGTAACGACAACTGTGTCTCAGCTACGTTGTCTTCTCACATGGTTTGGTGTAGAAATCGTGTGTGAAGTTGTAATACCTAACACAAACGACATGTATAAACAGTGTGCCATATACAACATATAGTGCCATAAGTAGTTCCCGACCATTAGCTTATCCCCACAGTTTCCCCATTTCCCCAAAATCCCTTGATAGCCTCCAAATTCCCTCGCGTGGTGCTGACATTGGGGGAATGCGGACGAGTGGTGCTGATGGTTTCGATGCGGCTGCTCCTGCTTGTTTCGCCGCTCTCGGCAGCGCCGCCACGACGGCGGTCGCCGTCGAGCACTTGCCTAAGGTCATCAGAAGGCAGGTGTACTATGTATCCAAATCGTCCTGTCAGGTTCTAATCTATCCTAATCTTTTTTAGCATGTCCAAAGTAGCTCCATGTTGAATCCGTCCTGAATGACCCCCCCACCAGGAAAGCGATCTGCCGCCGAATTCGGAGCATGACTCCAGACTCCCGCAACACGAGTTCGACTCCGAGTTTTGCGCCACCGAGAAGTACCAAAAGCTGAGTTGTGTGCATGGGCACACTCCCGCTCGACGTGTATGCACAGAGGGATTCGACATTGGCAGGCGGTTTCTCAGTTGCCCCTTAGAGGTTAGTGCTAAGTTCATCATTTTACTTGAGTTAATGCCACCGCTCATCCTGAATACTATTTAACATTGGCAGGGATATGAGGCTTGTGCATTTGTTAACTGGCTGGATGAAGAGTGGCATGGTAGGGCTCGGAGTGTTCTCACCAAGCTCACAGAAGATAACATAAAGCTGAAGAAGAAACTGGCTGATCTGGAATGTACAATCAGTACGATGAAGCAAGAAAGAATCAATCACAGGCAACAAATGAAAGCAAGAGACAAGAAGGAACTAGCATGTGTAGTTGTGGTTGTCGCATTAGCCATGTTCTATGCGCTGTTTGCAATGATGATTAGGGGTTTTGTTTGACAGTATTGCTAAAGCACATCTAGATGTGCTCTAAGTAATGCACATCTAGGTCCTATGCCATTGATGTTACGCGAAGATTCGTGCAGATATTTTCCTTTGTCTTTTTTTCTTTTCCTTTGTAGTTTGATTATTACTGGCTTCATCAATAAGAAGAGCTCAATGTATTGCTTGCCAACTGTCCTACTCCGTTCGTACCGGTACCGGTGCATAATCCCAAAACTCGTTCCTTGTTTTTGTCCTAAAAAAAGAAATCAGCCAATAGGAGTCCTGTGCAACCCCGGGAATTTGGAGCGACTGGGTACAAATAATTGCGGTTGATTATATCAGCGGTTAGATAATACGTCCACCCCCGCTTCAATTGGCATTTCCTCTTCTCTGCATACGCCGCTTAAGTGTCCACCATCTTCATCATCCCCGGCAGGCCGTGCTACACACTTGCACACACTCTGCAATCTCGCTTTCTCGCGGTTTTTATACGACCATAGCCATGTCGAGTAATAGCGAGGATGACAGTTTGGCCAGCATTCTGGCGCCCGATGATAGGTCAACATCGGAATCATCCCGCTCGTCTTCCATGAGTCCAGCGTCGAGCCCAGACCTCGATTATACCCGGATCATGGAAGGGATGCCGCCTCTAGAGTCGTCAGACGACCACCAGATAGACGAGGAGCCGTCGGAGGATGAAGAAGAGGATGACGATGATGATGAGGAGGAATGGTCGAACGAGGAGGAGGACGACGATGACAGCAATGACGATGACGATGTCGGCGGCGATGAAAAGCCAACGGTCAGCGACAAGAAGCGTCCTCACCAAGACGATATCGCAGGGCCATCCAACAACAACAACAACAACAACAAGGACTAAATTAAGCAGACTGTATATATCTCTGTTTCCGTTCATATTAATTTGTTATCTCTGTTTATCATGTCAATCTCATCGCAGACGGTTAGTAATACGTATTCGGTAGAGATCTTCTACATTATCGTCCACAGGTTGGTTTATTGAACTATGTGCCCTGACAAGCACACAATTCACAAAAAAATACCGTATGGGCTGTCTATAATGATCGCACACAATTCTGATTACCGACCTGTTTGCCGGGTATCACACACATCTTGTTATGCCGAATCGTTTGTGTTCACCTTGATCATCGCAAACAGTTCATCGGAGCAAACTATATGCCGTATATCGCACACACCTTGATCTGGCTGCCCATTTTTGTTGTTCTGTCTCATCGCAAATAGTTCGTATGGATCAACCGTATGCCCTGCATCGCACACACAACTAAAATCTGAACCGTGTTTGATGTATCATTCATCGCAAACGTTTTGCATCTTTTTTGATGATTTTTTACATCACCGTTTGCGATTAATGCATTGCACACAGTTTCGTCAAAGGGTCTCTGATCATAGTGTCGCATTAGTAGCATCCTGCAGTAGTGGACGTGGATTGCCGTTCGATCGTGGCGCATCCTACGGTGCAAATACGCGATCCGCGTGGCTGGGGTTGTGGCCAATCATAACGCAACACACAATAGGCTCAGCGCACACTGTTTCCGGAGGCGACGAAGATGAACCGTGTGCGAAAATGGATGAGCAAGATTGTAAGGGAAGCCAAATTTCCTTCGTCGTTTGTCGTTGAGCTCTTAAAAATGAAACCACCGCACTGTACGGCTGTCCGGCCACTCCGTCCCAGATCTCTCTCCAAGCGTCATTCATGGCACCACGGCGCACAGTAACTGGTAAGGAAGCGATGGCATACCGCCGCACCGAGTTCCTCTCTGCCTGCGACCGCACACATGGTAAGGAAGCGATGGCATCCCGCTGCACCGAGTTCATCGCCGCCCGCAGCCGCACAAGTACGTGGGCGGACTTTGATGTTGCCATGGCCGAATGGGCAGTGGATCTCGAGGTGGCCAAAGCCGCACAGAAGGAACGGAAAAGGCAGAAAGCAGTCAAGAAAAGAGAGTCCCGCCGCCGCAAGAAAGAAGAGGCTGCACGCTGTGCTGAGGAGAGCTCGGCGGAGATCGAAGCACGACGGGTTGTCGCCGACAAGGCCGGGAAGGAGAACAACGGCGTCTGGCCAGCATGCCCCGATGCCAGCATGTGAGAAGTAGTTAGTGCGTGTGTCACCCGTAAGTTTGTATAATTAATTACGGGCATCTACCAGTACTACATACATACTAGTTTTAGAGCAAACTACCAGTAGTACTTTAAGTTGGTACTATCTATTATTAACGTACAATGTCGGTAAGCGCATCCTTTGAGGGCTTTGAGCGTTGATTAGCATGTCTTCACTGAAGTTTTGTAGCCGCACCCCGGCCCTAAATACTCCTGAAACATCCGCTCGCAGCCACTGGAAGCCACAGGAGACTAGAGCTGGCCGCAGCTAGTTTTTAGTCCCACCTCGCCGCGCGAGTTGGCCGCACACCGACTTAAAATGCCGCGCTGGCGGATGGCAGCAAGCTTCTCTCTTGTTGCATAGGATCAAATCTGGCTATGCCAGCGAGGCAGGTTGAAACTTGATTGCATTTCATAAATCGATGATTGTACATCGGGTGTCAGCTTGCCTCGTTCATGTACACTGAATAATCCTGATACAATGAAAGAGATTTTTTAAATTAGGTGCGACTGGAGATGCTGATAGATATAAGAATTATTAGAAGATCACAAAACACATGGTTTCTATGGCGCACCCATGTGCGTTTTTTTGCGTTAATGATCCATAACTCATTTACCTGTACGATGTATCCTAATAAAGCAAGCGTACCATTGACCAAAAAAATCAACTACACGTGTACATTTTTTTGGAGACGGGATCTACCAATTTTCTGTTTTCTCGCACACGAGTATTTTACGCGCTTCGTCTGCATTGTGTGTTTCCCCTGCCCAAGTTTCAAGTTTCGCAGCGAAATTTTCATTAGACGCGCGATTTCAGAATTTATTCCTCCCACCACATCCCCACCCATCAAATTTCCGCAGTATCTCCCCCCCCTCCCGGGAGCTCAACCGCTGCCGCCGCAACCACAACTTCAACCACATCTACGTTCTGCCCGAGCATCGTTGATCCAGTTAGGTAACCCACCAATCTCTATCACGGCCCCGGCCTGATTGCTTAAATGGTGCCTGTGAAACATCCTCATGCCTCCAAATCCTCACCTCCCCTACCTCCAGAGCATCGCCGCGCAAGCCCAACCACAAATCACGTGGAGGTCGAGGAGCTGATGGCGGTCGATGGCGCGATGGCCGCTGTACGTGTTGACCCGGAGGAACACCTCGCCTCCGCCACCGCCGACTTGGTGTAGGCTCTGGCCCAAATGAAGTGCCCTAGCGACTACCCCCCAGGACTTACCAGGTATGATCCGACCAGCTCAATCTTACCAATACCACTTGCAATGGCTATGTTTTGTATGGTTGATGTATTAAGCATGCTCGTGCCTTGTTTATTTTAGTACTGCACACTGTGTGATGTTCAAGTATTAACTGCCAACTCAATTTCACCAATACTAGCAACAAACTTACAATACATGACTCAGGATATCACTAGAGATGCTGCCCATGTGCTATTTTTGGTGGATGCTAACCCTGTTGTAGTTAACATGCCTATCCATGTACTTACGCAGGGTCATAATGGGCGATGCTGTTGTTTGCCATCGAGGTTAGCTGCATCCCATGTCTTACAGTATTTTACATCATTTATGCAATTGCAGTTTATCTTCTAACATTTACTGGTTGCCTGTAGGTACACATGTCAGCGGCACTGATCCACACTTCGACCCGGAGGAATAGCTCGCCTTCGCCGCCGCTGACTTTGGGCGGGCTCTGGCCAAGATGAAGTGCCCCAGCAACTACCTCTCAGGACTTACCAAGTATGTACTCACCAGTTCAATCCTACCAATACCAGTTGCAATGGCTATGTTTTTTACGGTTGATTTATTAAGCATGTTGTAGTAAACATGCCTAACACATTTTAGCTATTTTCCCTACCTTTTTACAGACAACTAGGCCATTCTCTGTTCTAGCAGCACCTACCTTGCGATGTTTAACTCTGTCGATTGCATTTTTATCAATACCAGTTTCAATGGCTATTAAGCCTGTTGCAATTATCAGTTGTATCCATTTTTTAATAGTTGTATTTCAATGGCTATGAACTTACAAAACATGACTTAGGATGCTGTTAAGCCTGTTGCAGTTAACAGTTGTATCCATTTTTTAATCTGTCCTTTTGCTACTGTGCTACTCTCCGCAATGAAGATATACTAGAGATGCTGCCCATTTGCTATCTTTAGTGGATGCTAACCCTTTTGTACTTAACATGCCTTTCCATGTACTTACGCAGGGCTATAATGGGCGATGTTGTTGTTCGCCGTCAAGGTTAGCTGCATCCCATGTCTTACAGTATTTTACATCATTTGTGCAACTGCAGTTTGGCTTCTAACATTTTCTTGCTTCCTATAGGTACACATGTCAGCGGCACTAATCCACTCTTCAACCGGGAGGAACACCTCACCTCCGCTGCGGCCGAATTGGGGCGGGCCCTTGTCCATATGAAGTGCCCCAGCAACTACCCCTCAAGACTTACCAAATATGAACTGACCAGTTGAATCTTACCAATACCAGTTGCAATGGCCATGTTTTGTATGGTTCATCTATTAAGCATGTTGTAGTAAACACGCCTAGCCCATCTTATCTATTTTCCCTACCTTTTTATAGACAACAAGGCCATTCTCTGCTCTAGCAGCACATGCCTTGCAATGTTTAACACTGTCAATTTCATTTCTATCAGTACCAGTTTCAATGGCTATACTAGGTTGTCTGTTGTAGTAAACAATTCTATCCATTTTTTAAACCGTCCCTTTGCTACCGTGCTACTCTTTCACAATGAAGATATCACTACAGATGCTCCCGTTTTATTACCATTTGCTATTTTTGGTGGATGTTAACCCTGTTGTAGTTAACATTGCCTTTCCATGTACTTACACAGGGCTATAATGGGCGATGCTGTTGTTTGCCGTCGAGGTTAGCTGCATCCCATATCTTATACACCATATGTTCCTAAATATAAGTATTTTTAGAGATTCCAATATAGACTACATACAGAGCAAAATGAGTGAATCTAGATTCAAATCTAAACTATGTCTATAATTCTATATACATTCGTATGTAGTTCATATTGAAATCTCTAAAAATACTTGTACTTAGGAATGTAGGTAGTTGTATTTTACATCATTTTTGCAATCTCAGTTTAGCTTCTAACATTTACTAGTTGCTTGTAGGTACATATATGAGCGGTACTGATCCACACTTTGATCCCTTTTGCGTATGGGGCAATGAGATATTCATGAACAAGCGTCAAGTGAGGAAACTAAGAAAGATTGTTAGGCGAAAGAAACGGGTGATGGGAATTAAGCTCTTTATTTACACTTTGTCCAAGACAACAGTGAACTTTAGGATGGTAAGTAATGTGTTGCCTTTCCCCCTGCCCACAACAAGTTACTCTATTAGACCTGAGTATCTGAAAATTTTCTCTTTTCAGTGGTTTCCTAAGCAATTTACTGATGATTACCTTGCAAACTACATGACCGGAGTGGAGGTAACTAAGGTTAAAGTATATAATTCATGCTACCATGATAATGCTCTAGAAGTCTTCCTGAAGGCGGTGAAGGATGGGTGGCCGATCGTCACAAGGGGTTGGACAAAAGTTGTTCGTGCCTATGGCATGCAGGAGGGCACATTATGGGCATTCCGCTTCTTCAACACCATCGGCAGCCAAAATGATTTACACTTGTCTCTTCACCTTTATTGCCTCTAAATATTGTGGTTCATCATAGTTAATTGCTGCCTAATCCTGTAATTACTGAACATATTGTACTGAAAATTTTATTTATGGATTAGTTGTTGAACCATTGTGTTGAGAATTTGTATTCCAAGTTTCATATTTCAAAATTTCCTATTCGAATAATAAATTACAGGGAAAAATAAAATTAGACATGAGTGAATAAAATAATGGACACACGGTTAGAAAGAAAATAGTGTGTGCGATGAAAAATAGAGAACAGACGGTTCTTTGACGTGAAACATTTGCGATGCCCGACTGACGCACACACGGTTTCGTCTCATATGCGTGTGCGATTCATGGTAATACGACAAAAGTTTCAAACCTGTGTGCGTGTGTGATAGGAACACCTATCGCACACAGTTATGAAAATGGACACGTTGGCGTTAGTAGAGGCACCGCACACATTTTACATTCTTGAACTGTGTGCGATAACGTACCTATCGCAAACATATCGGTAGATTAAATGTTGGTGTCCAACTTTTTCACATGACTATAGCGGCGTAATCATTTGGGATGTCTCTCGGATCAGAAACGTAACGTCGAGACATAACGTGTGGGACTGGGGTAACTTCTCATACGTTTATTCTATGGTGATCGTCAGTAGCCGCTCGCCTATCCCCGACGGTTTTTGGGTCGTGTGGGAAGGACCCCCCTATCGCACACACTCACTCAGTGATGGTTCAGAATGCCGTCGCAGAAAGGGGTTAAAAACCATTTGTATAGCACATTATGGTACTAGTGTAGGGCTGTTACCTCCTTCGAGAGGGGCCTGAACTCGATAAACACCGAGTGTTACACCTGCGCTATAGCTAGGCTCTGCCCCTCTTTCGTACCCCTAGTACTCATTATTAGGATTGTAACCTTGACAGTTGGCGCCCACCGTGGCGCAAGGCGTCTAGCAAACCTTACGGCACAGGTGGATCTTCATCATCTTTGCCATCATGTTTGTCGGCAGAGAGATTCATTTTGGAGCACTCAGCTTCATCGCCGATCACTCAGCGTGGCTTCACGAGGCTCCGCTGGACGTGGAACCGCTGCCCATCCGTGGCGCGGGGCACTTCCGCGCATCTTCGTATGGAGTCCTACTCCGACAGCCCTCGGTTTCGTACTGAGTGGCTTCCCTCCTTCCTGCTGCGCACCATCGCAACCGCTCCGGACGCTCGCGGCTGCAGTGCTGGATCAAGCATGCCATGGCTCTTCAGGCCGCGGTGAAACACGTGGTGGCTCTCGAGTCAGACGAACCCACCCTCAACCTCTCCGATGGGCTTCACGACGACCCCTATGATGGGTCTGAGTGCGAGAGCGTCGAGTCGACTGCGGAAGTCCTCATGGCGGACAAGGCAGAGCACCACGCGCCCCCGGGGTACACAGAACCTCTGGACGGTCGCGCAGGTACTTCACGCGAGAACACCAATGGCGGCGGAGAGAACAATCACTCTCCTGCTCACGAGCCATACGTCCCTTAGGCTCTCACTCAAGAGCAGCGTGAGGAGCTCCGACGCAGGAATGAGCAGTACCTCAACACCCCCATCACCGGGATGACTCCTGAGGCTCTGGGCATGGATTCGCGTGCTTGGCCACCTTGGCCGAGCGAGACTGCCTTGTGCGGCTGCAGAAGGAGCTAGATGATCGCACCCGCCATTAGCCTAGTTCCAGCCGGCACAAACGTCGGCTCTACCCGAGTGATCAACCTCGGAAGTACCAGGTCCTTAGCACTCCGCTGCAGAATTTAGCGGCGGCTACTCGGATCACGGATTCCATTCAGCCCTCCGGCTCCGCGGCAGGAGAGGCGGTCCATCAAATCCAGGTGCTCCTGAAGACGGCGTTGTCGCAGAATGCGTCGGTGTCCCAGTCCAGGGATCGCATCCACAACGCTCGGTACACGCTGAGACCGTCCAGTCGGCCCACAGTCCACTCGGCTCCGGGAGGCGCCGGGCATCGTCTTCTTCAAGGGACCAACACGGAGACCGGAGGCGTGATCGAGTTGCTTCGCCCCGGTGACACGACGACTATGATCGCGCTCTGATGCCCCCGCCGCGAGATGTGTCATACGGGCGCGAGCCCTATGTCGACCGATAGACACGCGAAGGCGACCGGAGGCGGAGTCCATCGCATGATGACCCACAAGTATAGGGGATCTATCATAGTGCTTTCTATAAGTAAGAGTGTCAAACCCAACGAGGAGCAGAAGGAAATGACAAGCGGTTTTCAGTAAGGTATTTTCTGCAAGCACTGAAATTATCGATAATAGATAGTTTTGTGATAAGATAATTCATAATGGGTAACAAGAAACAAGTGTAACAAAGGGCAGCAAGGTGGCCCAATCCTTTTGATAGCGAAGGTTAATCCTGGACGAACTCTTATATAAAGCAAATCGCTCCCGAGGACACATGGGAATTATTGCCAAGTTAGTTTTCATCATGCTCATTTGATTTGCGTTCGTTAATTTGATAATTTGATATGTGGGTGGACCGGTGCTTGGGTTCTGTCCTTACTTGGACAAGCCTCCCACTTATGATTAACCCCTCTCACAAGCACCCGCAAATACGAAAGAAGAATTAAGATAAATCTAACCATAGCATGAAACATGTGGATCTGAATCAGCCCCTTATGAAGCAACGCATAAACTAGGGTTTAAGCTTTTGTCACTCTAGCAACCCATCATCTACTTATTACTTCCCAATGCCTTCCCCTAGGCCCAAATCATGGTGAAGTGTCATGTAGTCGACGTTCACATAACACCACTAGAGGAAAGACAACATACATCTCATCAAAATATCGAACGAATACCAAATTCACATGATTACTTATAACAAGACTTCTCCCATGTCCTCAGGAACAAACATAACTACTCACAAAGAATGCTCATGTTCAAGATCAGAGGGGTATTAATTATCATTAAGGATTTGAACATGATCTTCCACCAAATAAACCAACTAGCATCAACTACAAGGAGTAATCAACACTACTAGCAACCCACAGGTACCAATCTGAGGTTTTGGGACAAAGATTGAATACAAGAGATGAACTAGGGTTTGAGAGGAGATGGTGCTGGTGAAGATGTTGATGAAGATTGACCCTCCCTCGATGAGAGGATCGTTGGTGATGATGTTGGCTTCGATTTCTCCCCTCCCGGAGGGAAGTTTCCCCGGCAGAATAGCTTCGCTGGAGCCCTAGATTGCTTCTGCCAGAGACGGCGGCGCTTCGTCCCGAAAGCTTCTCTTTTATTTTTTTCAGGTCAAAACCTTTCATATAGTAGAAGATGGGTACCGGAGACCTGCCAGGGGGCCCACAAGCCCTGGGGCGTGCCCTGGGGGGTAGGGCGCGCCCCTAGGCTTGTGGCCACCTGGTGGGTCCCCTCTGGTAGTTTCTTTGCACAATAATTTGTATATACTCCAAAATAATTCTCCATAAATTTTTAGGACTTTTGGAGTTGTGCAGAATAGGTCTCTCAGATTTGCTCCTTTCCGGTCCAGAATTCTAGCTGCCGGCATTCTCTCTCTTCATGTAAATCTTGTAAAATAAGAGAGAAAAGGCATAAGTATTGTACCATAATGTATAATAACAGCCCATAATGCAATAAATATTAACATAAAAGCATGATGCAAAATGGACATATCAACTCCCCCAAGCTTAGACCTCGATTGTCCTCAAGCGAAAGCCGAAATAGATAATCCTGACGACATGTTTAGAGATAGAGGTGTCGATAAAATAAAATACGGACATGAGGGCATCATGATCATCTTTAGAACAGCAACATATATTGTCATATAATTTCTTATGCTAATGTAACAATTTGTTCACAAGGTAAACTATGAATCAAAAACTTTATTGAAAACCAGCAAACTATGATCTTGGTCATTAAAACAATTGCAATTTATCGTAACATCGGAAAGAGTCAATGTAAGAGCTTTTATTTAGCAAGTTCACATACTCAACCATCATTTAATCTTTCATAATTGCTAACACTCACGCGATACTTATGAGATCAAAGTTTCCATCAAACACATAGGAAGATAGGGGCTTATAGTTTCGCCTCCCAACCATTTACCTCAATGGTAATGTCAACAATAATAGTTTATGGACACCAACATCCGAGTGGATATATATATCTGGATCTTCCCCAACATATAGTGCTTGCCAAAAAGAAAAGTATAAAAAGGAGAGGTGAAGATCACCATGACTCTTGTATAAAGGTAGAAGGTAAAAGTAAAAGATAGGCCCTTCGCAGAGGGAAGCAGAGGTTGTCATGCGCATTTATGGTTGGATGCACAAAATCTTAATGCAAAGGAACATCACTTTATATTGCCGCTTGTGATAAAGAACTTTATTATGCAGTCTGTCGCTTTTATTTCTTCCTTATCACAAGTTCTTATAAAGCTTATTAACCTCACACTAAAAGATCATACATATTTAGAGAGCAATTTTTATTTCTTTTACCGATGACAACTTACTTGAAGGATCTTACTCAATCCATAGGTAGGTATGGTGAACTCTCATGGCAAAACTGGGTTAAGGGATTCTGGATGCACAAGTAGTATCTCTACTTGGTGCAGAAGATTTGTCTAGCATAGGATGAGAAGCAAGCTCAACATGTTGGAGGATCCATGACAATATAACTTCTATTCGGATATAAGGAAACATAACCCATTATGTTGTCTTCCTTGTCCAACATCAACCTTTTAGCATACAATATTTTAATGAGTGCTCACAATCACAAAAGATGTCCAAGATAGTGTATTTATATGTGAGACTTCTCTTTCTTTATTACTTCCTATTAATTGCAACAATGACCAAAACTATGTTTGTCAACTCCCAACAAATTTTATGCGACATACTTCTTATATGTGAGGTCATCACTTCCCATAAGATTATTATATAATCTTTTCATTTCTTTTATCTCTATTTTTTTCTTTCTCAAGATCATAGCAAGAAAGCAAAGCCCTTAACTCAAAACTAATCTTTATTATATAACTCTTGGACTCGATTACATAAAGGGAACACAAAGCAAAACTAGATCATACTAAAACTTTATTCTACTAAACCAAGATATAACCAAAAGGATCGAACTAAGAAAAACAATAAAAGTAAAGATGTGATGGTGATACGATACTGGGGCACCTCCCCCAAGCTTGGCACAAGCCAAGGGGAGTGCCCATACCCATGTACTCAAGTTTCTTTCTTTGGAGGTGGTGATGATGGAGTTGTAGCATTATTCTTCTCCAGCTTGCGTCTGAGGGTAAAATTTTCCTCCCTTAGATCATCATTCTCGAGCTCAAGATTCAATATCTTTTTGCATAAGGCATCCTTACTGTCCTGCAGAAAACAGGGTGGGATAGATTGGACCTTAGGAAGGCTTGACTTCTTGAATTCCACGTGCATATCTCCAGGTTGAGGTAGTGGATCTTCATCTTCGTCGGAGCTCTCGTTCCTTATTTTCTCCACGTCGAAATCTTGCTCCTCCTCTGGGTCGGAATCTTGCTCTTCCTCCGAGGACCATAAATAAGGGTAAATTTCCCCAAAGATCTTTGGATCCGCAGTATAATGGGAAACATAGCTCTCTCCATCTGAATCTTGCGAAGACATCTTGCTCTAAATCTGCTGCAGAAATAGCTCAAAACAAGAACAGAGGATATTGCCGTGGTACGGTGGTCAAAACCTTCAGGTGATTATATTATGAATGTGCAAAAGATGTATTCTGGGAGAAAACGGACTCCGGGGGGCACACGAGGTGGCCACAAGCCTGGGAGGCACGCTCAAGGGGGTAGGGCGCCACCCACGGCTTGTCGCCTCCTCGTGCACTTTTCGGACTACTTTTTATTTTCCTAATTTTTTAAATATTCCAAAATGGAGTAAAATTGCTTTTAGGAAACTTTTGGAGTCGGTTTACTTACCGTATCACATACCTATTCCTTTTTAGGGGTCTAGAGCATTCTGGTAGGTCTCCCTTATGTACTCCTCCGGTGTTATGGTATTAATAATATTGGTTTCAACATTTGTGGGAGTACCTAAGATATAATGTTTGATTCTTTGCCCTTTTACCACCTTCGGGTTATTGCCCTCGGCGTTGTTGATCTTGATGGCACCGGAACGATAAACTTCTTCGATAATGTAAGGTCCTTCCCATTTAGAGAGAAGTTTTCCTGCAAAAAATCTTAAACAAGAACTGTATAGCAAAACATGGTCACCTACATTAAATTCGCGCTTTTGTATCCTTTTGTCATGCCATCTTTTTAACCTTTTCTTTAAACAATTTGGCATTCTCATAGGCTTGGGTTCTCCATTCATCAAGTGAGCTAATGTCAAATAACCTCTTCTCACCGGCAAGTTTGAAATCATAGTTGAGCTCTTTAATTGCCCAATAAGCTTTATGTTCTAGTTCAAGATGTAAGTGACATGCTTTTCCATAAACCATTTTATATGGAGACATACCCATAGGATTCTTATAAGCAGTTCTATTATCCCATAATGCATCATCAAGTTTCTTAGACCAATTCTTTCTAGATCTATTAACAGTCTTTTGCAAGATGAATTTTATTTCTCTATTACTTAATTCTACTTGACCACTAGACTGAGGATGATAAGGAGATACAATTCTATGGTTAACATCATACTTAGCAAGCAATTTACGGAAAGCAGCATGAATAAAGTGTCAACCACCATCAATCATTAAATATCTAGGGACTCCAAACCTCAGGAAAATAACTTCTTTAAGCATTTTAATGGAGGTGTTATGATCAGCACTACTAGTTGGAATAGCTTCTACCCACTTAGTAACATAATCAACAGCAACCAAACTATGTGTATACCCATTAGAGGAAGGAAAAGGTCCCATATAATCAAATCCCCAAACATCAAATGGTTCAATAACAAGTGAATAATTCATAGGCATTTCCTGATGTCTACTAATATTACCAATTCTTTGACATTCATCACAAGACAGGACAAACTTACGAGCATCCGTGAAAAGAGTAGGCCAATAAAAACCAGATTGTAATACCTTATGTGCAGTTCTATCTCCAGCATGGTGTCCTCCGTAGGCCTCGGAGTGACACTTGCGTAGGATCTGTTCTTGTTCATGCTCAGGTACACAACGTCTAATAACACCATCTACTCCTTCTTTATAAAGGTGTGGGTCATCCCAAAGTAATGTCTTAAATCATAGAAAAACTTTTTCTTTTGTTGGTATGTGAAACTAGGTGGTATAAATTTAGCAACAATATAATTAGCATAGTCTGCATACCATGGAGTACTACAAGAAGCATTTATAATAGCTAACTGTTCATCAGGAAAGCTATCATCAATAGGTAGTGGCTCATCAAGAATATTTTCTAACCTAGACAAGTTGTCTGCTACGGGGTTCTCAGTTCCCTTTCTATCAATAATATGTAAATCAAATTCTTGTTGTAGGAGAACCCACCTAATAAGTCTAGGTTTAGCATCTTTCTTTTCCATAATATATTTAATAGCAGCATGATCAGTGTGAACAGTTACCTTAGAATCAACAATATAAGATCTGAACTTGTCACAAGCAAATACAACTGCTAAAAATTCTTTTTCAGTAGTAGCATAATTTCTTTGAGCACTGTCTAGAGTTTTACTAGCATAATGGATAACATTTAATTTCTTATCAACTCTTTATCCTAGAACAGCACCAACAGCATAATCGCTAGCATCACACATAATTTCAAAGGGCAGGTTCCAATCAGGTGGTTGAACAATAGGTGCAGAAATTAAGGCTTTCTTAAAGATTTCAAATTCTTCTACACAATCATCATAAAAAACAAATGGAACATCTTTTTTCAAGAGATTAGTAAGAGGCCTAGAAATTTTAGAGAAGTCTTTAATAAATCCCCTATAGAAGCCATCATGACCAAGGAAACTTCTTATACCTTTGATATCTTTAGGACACGACATTTTTTCAATAGCATCAACTTTAGCTTTATCAACTTTAATACCTCTTTCTGAGATTTTATGCCCCAAGACAATACCTTCATTAACCATAAAGTGGCACTTCTCCCAATTCAAGACAAGATTAGTTTCTTCACATCTCTGCAAAACTCGGTCAAGGTTGCTTAAGCAATCATGAAAAGAAGTTCCGTAAACAGAGAAATCATCCATGAAAACCTCAACAATCTTTTCACAAAAGTCAGAGAATATAGCAGTCATACATCTTTGAAAAGTAGCAGGTGCATTGCATAAACCAAAAGGCATGTGTCTATAAGCAAAGGTACCAAAAGGGCATGCAAAAGTAGTTTTTTCTTGATCCTCTTGTGACAGAGGTATTTGGGAGAAACCAGAATAACCATCCAGAAAGCAAAAATGTGTAAGTTTTGATAGTCTTTCTAGCATTTGATCAATGAAAGGTAAAGGATAATGATCTTTCCTAGTAGCTTTGTTTAATTTTCTAAAATCAATTACCATTCTCTAACCTGTAACAATTCTTTAAGGAATCAATTCATTTTTATCATTAGGAACAACAGTAATACCTCCCTTTGTAGGGACACAATGAACAGGGCTTACCCATCTACTATCAGCAATATGATAGATTATACCTGCTTCCAGAAGCTTTAATATTTCATTTCTTACCACTTCTTTCATTTTAGGATTCAACCGTTGCTCGTGATCAACGACTGGTTTAGCATCAGGTTCCATATTAATTTTATGCTGACATAGAGTGGGACTAATGCCGTTACACTACTGCAGGATGCTGCTAACGTGACACTACGATTAGAGACCCTTTGACGAAACTGTGTGCGATGCATTAATCGCAAACGGTAATGTAAAAAACCATAAAAAAAGATGCAAAACGTTTGCGATGAAGGATACATCAAACACGGTTCAGATTTTAATTGTGTGTGCGATGCGGGGCATACAGTTCAGTTGAATTAACTGTTTGTGATGAGGCAGAACAAAAGAAACAGGCAGCCAGATGAAGGCATGTGGGATATACGGCATACAGTTCAATCGGATAAACTGTTTGTGATGAGGCGGAACAACGGAAACGGGCAACCAAATGAAGGTGTGTGTGATATACGGCATACAGTTCACTTGGATGAACTATATGCGATTAGGCAACACAAAAGAAACGGTCAGCCAGATCAAGGTGTGTGCGATATATGGCATACGGTTCACTCGGATGAACTATTTTCGATTAGGTAACGCAACAGAAGCGGTTCAGCTAGATCAAGGTGTGTGCAATGGAGGGCATACAGTTCATTCTGATAAAATGTTTGTGTTGAGCCAAGAGAACAGAAACGTTTCACATAAACAAGATGTGTGTAATACACAGCAAACATCGAATTACATAGGTGGCTAGTACACACATGACATTTCCACACACCAAAGTAAACTATTACATGCATAATTAACTAGGATAAACCATCATCTGATCATCATCTACTTCTTGTGCTAGCTCGATGTTCCTTCTATGCTAAGTTTCCATTAATTGATGGCGTTTTATAAACACGCCACTGTTTCCCGCCATTTCCTCACCGGTTTCCTACCACCCAGTGATATTGCGCATAAACCTAGGCGGCGCACGACACACGGAGGGAACAAGCGCAGCCTGTAGCACATCCACCTTTTCCAAGCATGCCAACCCACCAAAGCGCCACCTCTGCCATCAACCTCGTCGACGAGGAAAACGAGAAGGTGCCACGGCCCGTCGAGGCCGAGGCGCTCCCCGGCAACATGATGGACAACGCCGTGATGCGCGTCATCGCCATGGTTGAGCAGACCCTTGGCGCATGGCGCTTCAGCGCCGCGGATCAAGATAGGCATGTCATCACTGATAGGCTACAGCTCGCCGCACAACATGATCGATGGTGCGACACAGAGCAAGCTAGGCGCGTCCGTGCCGATAGGCTATGGCTCGCCACACGGCGAGACCGTTGGAGCGCCGCAGAGCGAGAGGCGCGTCACGATGCACAGCAAGAGCGGATCCATCGGCGCTTGCCTGCTGTCGACAGGGCGTCGTAACTAGGTACACGTCCCGTCAGTACCACCATTCCTTTCCAAGAGTGGGCAGAGGCCCTCTGCACCGTAGTTGCACCAGAGGCTGGTCGCGCCGTACTTGCACCGGACGCCCGCCGCGCCATTCGCATGTGTCGCGCCGTTCGCCTTGCCCGCGGCCCGCTCGATGCCAACGCGCTGGTCGCTAGGCTCGACCGCCTCCTTGGCCCAGGTGTCCACCTGGGCGCAGTAGAGGAACATGGCCGTCGCATCCTCGAGCTAGTGATCTCCGATGAAATAGCCAACTTGGAGCTCGAGATCGCGCTCTAGATGTACCGCGAGCGTGTAGACCGCTTGGATGAACGCCTGCACGAGTTTAGGCAGAGCCAAGAGCTACCGTAGGCAAGGGCTGCTGGTCATGGTCTCATGGACGCGTTTTATTTTGTTGAGTCATTTCGACATGGATCGCTATGTATTCACAGCAATCATAATATTGCTCTGTTTATTGCTCTATTTCAATGTGTGTACTCTGTTTTCCGTTCTTATATGTTCTGTTTCAATGTGTGTATATATGCTTTCCATTTTGTATATGTGGATGATAAAAGCTAGATACAAATTAGTGTACAAAAACAGATAGAAAATGGAATTCATAATATATATTAATTGTTCATTAGTTCATCACAGAATATATATATTATCATCACATATACGTAATGATACTTAACTACTAGGTACAATGCATAAAATTGAAAACGAACAATACTAAAACTAATAATCCCTCCTGGGTGTAGTATTCTGGCAGCCCCTCACCAGTAGCTCCCTGGTGCGCGGCGTCTTCCCAGCGCGGAGGCAGCACTCCGCCTCCTCCGCCTCGCAGTGCTTGACGTACCGATCTGCCTCTTGCTGGCGGACGAGCGTGAACGATCTTGCCATTTCGTTGGGCGCCCACCGGAGCTCCTCGTCGGTGGCATGCTGGAGCTTATCGGCCCACCTCCACACAGCGATGAGGCGCCTAGCGCCTTTGACCTTTCTCGCAAAGTACCCATCTTCGTACACCTGCTCCGCACGATGACGCGCCCGCTCCCAAAGCTCCACCGCCTCCTTTTTCCAGGCGTCATCACGGGCTTCACAAGCCGCCTGGTACCTGGCTTCCTCCTCTGCCATCTCCTTCTTGAATGGCACTTGCCTGGCTTTCTCAGCCGGCGGCAGCGACTTCCACAGACAATGATTGTACTGGCCCCAAAACCACTCCAAAGTTGGGGGGTCCGGCGCAACCTCGTCCGGCGGCGCGTAGGGGTCCTCCTCGTCGCTGCAATTCGAATGAGCGTCCTCGGGGGACAGAGTCTCCTCGTCGGTGCGTGGGCATATCGGCGGTGCCATGGCTGAGATTTGAGAGAGAGAGAGAGGGCGACCGAGGGAAGGATGTAGATGAGAATGCAGGTGGGACGACGTGAGCAAGGTGGTATTTATTGGTGGCCGGAATCTAGATCGACGGGAACAGTACACACGCCGGTCGCCGAAATTTATGAGTACTGTAGTTTGAATTACACACGGTTCCCGCAGCAAAATCCGTGTGTGAACTTAATAGCTGAAGGTTTCCAATACAGAACCGTGTCTGATTAATAACCGGCGCCACTCACCTTCGAAACCTCGAGGCACGAAATAGAGTGCCAATCGTGTGGGGGCCGGTTGTCTTGCCAGATCTTTACATTTTCTTTTCTTGAACACCAGATATTTACATTGTCTGATGATTTTTTAATTTTTCAGAATTTAAATGCCATGGCACTCCATGCATGTGTCCAAGCCATGACACCAATATGTTTGAAAATTCATTCCAATGTACTGCACATGGAATTAACTCGCACACAAGTACACACATATTTTTTTCAAACCGTTATGGTTAGCCGCTGCATGTAGATGTTGTTCAAATTTGGATTACGGTCATTAAATGGCTAGAAAATCACATAAATGTCTTAAAAAGGTCAAATGACTCCTGAAATTTTCCAATTTTTGATATGACAGTTGTATTAGTGCACGTTAACTGTAGAATTTTTTTTAAGCCCATAAGAGGAAGCTATCGCCCGTTCGTCATCAAACATGCATTGTTCCCTCTCGAAACCACGAGCCTTCTAGTGAGTTGCTCCAGTTTGTGAGGGGTGTGTGTCCAAACTTTCGTCAAACAGGCCAATTTTTTTACCACATCATCTTGGTGGCATGACATTACGTCAAGCAAGGTTTCATGTGTTTCTGATCATTTTTTAAATTTTTTGGAATTTGAATGGCATGGCGCTCCATGCATGTGTATCTAGGCCATGACACCAATATGTTTGAAAATTCCTTCCAATTTACTGCACATGGAATTAACTCGCACACAAGTACACAAAAATATGATTTTTCAAACCGTTATGGTTAGCCGTTGCATGTAGATGTAGTTCAAATTTGAATTACAGTCATTAAATGGCTAGAAAATCACTTAAATGTCTTTAAAAGGTCAAATGACCCCTAGAATTTTCCAAATTTTCACATGACAGTTGTATTAGTGCACGTTAAATGTAGAAAAAAATTAAAGGCCGTAAGAGGAAGCTATCTCCCATTCGTCATCAAACATGCATTGTTCCCTCTCGGAACCACGAGCCTTCTAGTGAGTTGCTCCGGTTTGTAAGGGGTGTGTGTCCAAACTTTTGTCAAATATGCCAATTTTTTTACCACATCATGTTGGTGGCATGACATTACATCAAGCAATGTTTCATGTGTTTTTGGTCTTTTTTTAATTTTTTGGAATTTAAATGCCATGGCACTCCATGCATGTGTCTAGGGCGTGAGACCAATATGTTTGAAAATTCCTTCCAATTTACTGCACATGGAATTAACTTGCACACAAGTACACAAATATGATTTTTCAAACCGTTATGGTTAGCCGTTGCATGTAGATATAGTTGAAATTTGGATTACGATCATTAAATGACTAGAAAATCACTTAAATGTCTTAAAAAGGTCAAATGACCCCTGAAATTTTCCAAATTTTGACACGACAGTTGTATTAGTGCACGTTAACTGTAGAAAGTTTTCGAAGCCCGTAAGTGGAAGCTATCGCCCGTTCGTCATCAAACATGCATTGTTCCTTCTTTGAACCACGAGCCTTCTGGTGAGTTGCTTCGGTTTGTGAGGGGTGTGTGTCCAAACTTTCGTCAAACATGCCAATTTTTTTACCACATCATCTTGGCGGCATGACATTACATGAAGCAAGGTTTCATGTGTTTCTGATCTTTTTTTAATTTTTTAGAATTTAAATGCCATGGCACTCCATGCTTAATTGTGTCATAGCCGTGAGACCAATATGTTTGAAAATTCCTTCCAATTTACTGCACATGGAATTAACTCACACACAAGTACACAAATATGACTTTTCAAACCGTTATAGTTAGCTGTTGCATGTACATGTAGTTCAAATTTGAATTATGATCATTAAATTGCTAGAAAATCACATAATTGTCTTAAAAGGTCAAATGACCCATGAAATTTTCCAAAATTTGACATGACAGTTGTATTAGTACTACAAATTTTCTCGTACATTTAAAACACCATCCGTTGCCACTTTAATCCAAATTCGTCTTTCACAGCTAATAAAATATATCAACAACATCACACACAATTTTTTGTAGGAACCTTTTGCGATGAAAATTCATGGGTCTATTAAAGTCTTCCTCCTTAAGCTGTGCCTAGTTGATCTTTTGCGATTTTCTATGTTGTTATAAACCCATTTCCCCTACTATTGTTACTGATCTAGTTTTAAATATTATAGGATGAACGGAAGTGTTCTTACCTGGAGTGGGCTGATCAAGAGTGGCCACAGTCTTTGAAGATGTGCCTAGCAAAGCTCTGGAGCATGTATGAGGAAGAGAACAGAGGTAGGCTTAGAGAAAGTGTTGTCAACGCTGAAGAATATTTGAAGATGCGGGATAAAAAGAGGAAGGTGGAGAATGAGCTCAGATTTTTTAAATCAGACTTTGCTAAGATGGTGTTGGCGAAGGAGGAGGCACTTTCCCAGTTGGCCAGTGCAAAACAGGTTCTTACTCAACTGAAAGCAGAGGTGGATAAGACGAGCCTGGATGATCTCGATTATGGAAATGAATATATTGTTCTAATATTGTTCTTATGAAGCTGAACTAGCTATATGTTGTAATGTGCTGTTTTCAGGTAGCTATCGTACTGTGATGTTAAAATATATTTATGGGCCTGATATGAAATTGGCAAACAGCTATTCGATATGAAATGTGAATTTGTGTAATACTGGAATTATTAATTGTAAACTAATAAACCTGCTAAATGGGTCATGGAACTTTGCAAACGGTTCTAGCAGTAAAAGCGCTTGTGATGGATAGCCCAATGCCACACAGTTTTCTTCATCAAATCGTGTGTGATGTAGTTGAATAAAAGCAAATGGTTAACCGAGGCAGAGCGTGTGTGATAGTTACACCTATCACACATGAGCCTATACATAAAACTGTGTGGGATGTACATACAAACAGAAACATTTTCGCTGGATTGACTGTGTGGGATGTACATACGAACGGAAATGTTTTCCCTGGATTGACTATATGGGATGTACATAAGATCTGGCTGCTCGTTGTCACCATCAATCTCCATGCGTGAAGCTAGTTGCGTTTGAATCTATGGACAGTGGGAGGAAGTTTCTGGCATGTGCAGAGAAGGTTAGCCCCACTTTCGTTGTTACAAATCATTTGTTAGATGTGATTCAGACACTGTCACTGTGCTATGTTATTCTGGATGTTAAGACAGTGTCATAGTTTGTACCTAGTATCTAAAAATGTTGCCATCTCATCAGCGGTGCCATTAGAAAATTATTTGGCACCGCTTCAGCAGTTTGTGCAGCCAACTTTGGTCCACACATCCGAGCAGCCAAGCAGTAAAATACTAAATCTTTATGGCACGAAGGAACTGGGCATCGGAGCAACTAGGTGCTCCGGAGTCCGAGTCCCTGATTTTTTTTGCTGCATCGGTTCGCCAGTGCAGGGCCCCGGTGCGAAATGTTGCAACAGTTGTCTTTACACTAGTTTTGGCATACATAGTGGACGACCTTAGTGCTATTAGTTCTATGTTACTAAATTTGTGCATGTAAACACCTGTTAGTATCAATTTGTTGTCATCCAAACACTGTCGCTATGCTGTTGCAGTTATATTTAGCTTCCTCATAAAATGTTCAATTTGTTATTTATAGTAGATGAGTAAGAGCTTGTAGCGTTGTTGTAGTTAATTATAGCTTCTGATGTTTCAGAATTTGGTTGTTGTCTCAGTAGCAATTAATTCATTTGCACATTGATCTTTTTGAGAAGATATGTCATAATTAACCTGTTTCTTCAATTTTTCAAAATAAGTATTGGTGATTTTCTATGTTGCTATAAACCCATTTCCCCTACAATTGTTACTGATCTAGTTTTAAATATTATAGGATCAACGGAAGTGTTCTTACCTGGAGTGGGTTGATCAAGAGTGGCCACAGTCTTTGAAGATGTGCCTAGCAAAGCTCTGGAGCATGTTTGAGGAAGAGAACAGAGGTAGGCTTAGAGAAAGTGTTGTCAACACTAAAGAATATTTGAAGATGTGGGATAAAAAGAGGAAGGTGGAGAATGAGCTCAGATTTTTTAAATCAGACTTTGCTAAGATGGTGTTGGCGAAGGAGGAGGCACTTTCCCAGTTGGCCAGTGCAAAACAGGTTCTTACTGAACTGAAAGTAGAGGTGGATAAGATGAGCCTAGATGATCTCGATTAGGGAAATGCATATATTGTTCTAATATTGTTCTTATGAAGCTGAACTAGCTATATGTTGTACTATGATGTTTTCAGGTAGCTATCATACTGTGATATTAAAATATATTTATGTGCCTGATATGAAATTGGCAAACAGCTGTTCGATATGAAATGTGAATTTGCGTAATACTGGAATTATTAATTGTAAACTAATAAACCTGCTAAATGGGTCATGGAACTTTGCAAACGGTTCTAGCAGTAAAAGCGCTTGTGATGGATAGCCCAATGCCATACAGTTTTCTTCATCAAATTGTGTGTGATGTAGTTGAATAAAAGCAAACGGTTAACCGAGGCAGAGCGTGTGTGATAGTTACACCTATCACACACGAGCCTATACATAAAACTGTGTGGGATGTATATACGAACGAAAATGTTTTCCCTGGATTGACTGTGTGGGATGTACATACGAACGGAAACGTTTTCCCTGGATTGACTATATGGGATGTACATAAGAACGGAAACGTATTCCTTTGATTGACTATGTGGAATGTACATAACAAACGAAAACATTTATTTGGACTGACTGTGTGGGATGTACTTACGACCGGAACCGATTGGGCCTGTATAATCATATTTGATTGCTCGCCCGTCGCACACGACCTCATTTTGCCGAGCGTGTGTGCCAGGAGGGCCTATCCCCGACGGCTTCTGGGTCATGTGGGAAGGACCCCCCTATCGCAGTCACTCACTAGGCGACGGTTCAGAACGCCATCGTGGAAAGGGGTTAAAAACCGTTTGTATAGCACCTCGTTGTACCAGTGGTAAGATCATCAAGAGTATATCCAATAGCACCACGGTGCTTCCTCAGAGTTTTCAATAATTTCTTTTCTTCCTGCTCTGAAAGGTTAGCACTAATAATAATAGGATATATCTTCTTCTCATCGAGATAAGCATATTTCAAAGTATCAGGTAATTGTTTAAGCTCAAACACAGGATCACTCTTGGGTGGTAGAGGATCTCCAAGAGTCTCAACAGGCAAATTATGTTTCAAAACATGCATTTGTTTAAAGAACATCTCATCTATTTCATTTCTTTCATTCATGAACATTGTCATTTTCATGGTCTAGCAAATATTGTTCTAAAGGATCAGTAGGAGGCACAACAATAGAAGCAAGACCAATAGTTTCATCTTTACTAGGCAATTATTTATCGTGGGGTTGTCTATGAAATTTAGAGAAATTAAACTCATGAGACACATCCCCGAAACTTACACTACAGTTTCTTTCTCACAATCTATTTTAGCATTAACAGTGTTCAAGAAAGGTCTCCCAAATATAATGGTACAAAAATCATCTTGCGGGGAACCAAGAACTAGAAAATCGGTAGGGTATTTTATTTTCCCACACAAGACTTCAACATCTCTAACAATCCCAATTGGTGAGATAGTATCTCTATTAGCAAGCTTAATAGTAACATCAATATCTTCTATTTCAGCAGGTGCAATATCATTCATAATTTCTTGGTATAAAGTAAAGGGAATTGCACTCACACTAGCACCCAAATCACATAAGCCATGATAACAATGATCTCCTATCTTAACAGAGACAACAGGCATGCCAACAACAAGTCTATGTTTATCCTTCTCATCAGGTTTAGCAATTCTAGTAGCTTCATCACAGTAATAAATAACATGCCCATCAATATTATCGACCAAGAGATCCTTAACCAAAGTGATACTAGGTTCAACTTTAATTTGTTCAGGGGGTGTAGGTGTTCTAGTATAACTCTTACGGACTACAGCTGAAGCTTTAGCATGTTCTTTTATCATAACAGGAAAAGGTGGTTTCTCAATATAAGCAGTAGGAATAACAGGATCAACATTATAAGTAATGGTTTCTTCTTCAGCTTTAATGGGTTCTACTATTTTTACTTCAATGGGAGGATGATATTTCAACCACTTCTCCATAGGGAGATCAACATGAGTAGCAAATGATTCACAGAAAGAAGCTACTATCTCAAAGTCAAGTCCATATTTAGTGCTAAATTCACGAAAGACATCGGTATCCATAAAAGATTTAACACAATCAAACTTAAGGTTTATACCTAACTCCTTACCTTCGTCAAGCTCCCAATCTTCAGAGTTGCGCTTAATTCTTTCCACGAGATCCCATTTGAATTCAATAGTCTTCTTCATAAAGGAACCATTACAAGAAGTATCGAGCATGGATTGATCATTATGAGAAAGCCGAGCATAAAAATTATGAATAATAATTTCTCTTGAGAGCTCATGATTGGGGCATGAATATAACATTGACTTAAGCCTCCCCCAAGCTTGAGCGATACTTTCTCCTTCACGAGGCCAAAAATTATATATTTAATTCCGATCACGATGAACCAGATGCATAGGATAAAACTTCTGATGAAATTCCAATTTCAATCGGTTGTAATTCCAAGCTCCAATATAATCACATAGCCTATACCATGTCAATGCCTTTACCTTCAAAGATAAATGGAAGACCTTCTTCTTGACTTCATCCTCGGGCAAACCTGCAAGCTTAAATAATCCACAAACTTCATCCACATAGATTAGATGCAAATCAGGATGTAGTGTTCCATCTCCTGCATAAGGATTAGCTAGCAGTTTGTCTATCATACCCGAAGGAATTTCATCATAAATATTTTTAGTAGGTGCAATAGGTTGAGGAACAACTCTTTGCTCTTCTGGTTGGGGTTAAGATACCCCGAACAATCCCCTCAAAGGATGATTTTCCATAGTGACAAGTGACAGTAAATTTCAGCACGTAATATAAATGTTTCCTTACCAAATTCCACTTACCAAAGGCGCTTCACTCCCCAGCAACGGCGCCAGAAAAGAGTCTTGATGACCCACAAGTATAGGGGATCTATCGTAGTCCTTTTGATAAGAGTGTTGAACCCAACGAGGAGTAGAAGGAAATGACAAGCGGTTTTCAGCAAGGTGTTTTCTACAAGCACTGAAATTATCGGTAACATATAGTTTTGTGATATGATAATTCTTAATGGGTAACAAGTAAAAAGTGTAACAAAGGTGCAGCAAGGTGGCCCAATCCTTTTTGTAGCAAAGGATAAGCCTGGATGAACTCTTATATAAAGCAAAGCGCTCCCGAGGACACATGGGAATTATTGTCAAGTTAGTTTTCATCATGCTCATATGATTCACGTTCATTAGTTTGATAATTTGATATGTGGGTGGACAAGTGCTTGGGTGCTATACTTACTTGGACAAGCCTCCCACTTATGATTAACCCTCTCGCAAGCATCCGCAACTATGAAAGAAGAAATAAGATAAATCTAACCATAGCATGAAACATGTGGATCCAAATCAGCCCCTTACGAAGCAACGCATAAACTAGGGTTTAAGCTTCTGTCACTCTAGCAACCCATCATCTACTTATTAATTCCCAATGCCTTCCCCTAGGCCCAAATCATGGTGATGCGTCATGTAGTCGACGTTCACCTAACACCACTAGAGGAAAGACAACATACATCTCATCAAAATATTGAACGAATACCAAATTCACATGATTACTTATAACAAGACTTCTCCCATGTCCTCAGGAACAAACATAACTACTCACAAAGCATGCTCATGTTCAAGATCATAAGGGTATTAATTATCATTAAGGATCTGAACATATGATCTTCCACCAAATAAACCAACTAGCATCAACTACAAGGAGTAATCAACACTACTAGCAACCCACAGGTACCAATTTGAGGTTTTGGGACAAATATTGAATATAAGAGATGAACTAGGGTTTGAGAGGAGATGGTGCTGGTGAATATGTTGATGAAGATTGACCCACCCTCGATGAGAGGATCGTTGGTGATGACGATGGCTTCGATTTCCCCCTCCCGGAGGGAAGTTTCCCCGGCAGAACAGCTCCGCCGGAGCCCTAGATTGCTTATGCCCAGGTTCTGCCTCGAGACAGTGGCGCTTCATCCCGAAAGCTTCTCTTTTATTTTTTTCAGGTCAAAACCTTTCATATAGCAGAAGATGGGCATTGGAGACCTGCCAGGGGGCCCAAAGCCCTGGGGGGTAGGGCGCGCCCCCCACCCCAGGCTTGTGGCCACCTGGTGGGTCCCCTCTGGTAGTTTCTTCACCCAATAATTTTTATATATTCCAAAACAATTCTCCGTAAATTTTTAGGACTTTTGGAGTTGTGCAGAATAGGTCTCTCAGATTTGCTCCTTTCCGGTCCAGAATTCCAGCTGCCGGCATTCTCCCTCTTCATGTAAATCTTGTAAAATAAGAGAGAAAAGGCATAAGTATTGTACCATAATGTATAATAACATCCCATAATGCAATAAATATTAACATAAAAGCATGATGCAAAATGGACGTATCACCGCGCCACATGATATGTCTCCATCGTATCTACTTTTCCAAACTCTTTTGCCCTTGTTTTGGACTCTAATTTGCATGATTTGAATGGAACTAACCCGGACTGACGTTGTTTTCAGCAGAATTGTCATGGTGTTATTCTTGTGCAGAAATCAAAGTTCTCGGATTGACCTAAAAATTTACGGAGAATTTTTGTGGAATATATAAAAAATACTGGCGCAAGAATTAACTAGAGGGGGTCCACCCGAAGGCCACAAGCCTGGGGGCGCCCCCCTAGGGCGCGCCTAGAGGGCTTGTGGGCCCCCTGGACCTCCTCTGACCCTAACTCCAACTCTATATAACCCTATTTGGGGAGAAAAAATCAGAGAGAAGGATTCATCGCATTTTATTATACGGAGCCGCCGCCGCCTCCTGTTCTTCATCGGGAGGGCTGATCTGGAGTCCGTTCGGGGCTCCGGAGAGGGGGATTCGTCGCCATCATCATCACCAACCTTCCTCCATCACCAATTTCATGGTGCTCACCGCCGGGAGTGAGTAATTCCATTGTAGGCTTGCTGGATGGTGATGGGTTGGATGAGATTTATCATCTAATCGAGTTAGTTTTGTTAGTGTTTGATCCCTAATATCCACTATGTTCTGAGATCAATGTTGCTATGACTTTGCTATGCTTAATGCTTGTCACTAGGGCCCGAGTGCCATGATTTCAGATCTGGACCTATTATGTTTTCATGAATATATCTGAGTTCTTGATCCTATCTTGCAAGTTGTAGACACCTATTACGAGTTGTGATTCGCATACCCCAAGGTGACAATAATTGGGGTTCTTTCCGGTGATTACCATAGTTTGAGGAGTTCATGTATTCACTAAGTGCTAATGCTTTGGTCTGGTTCTCTATTAAAAGGAGGCCTTAATATCCCTTAGTTTCCATTAGGACCCCGCTGCTACGGGAGGGTAGGACAAAAGATGTCAAGCAAGTTCTTTTCCATAAGCACGTATGACTATACGGAATACATGCCTACATTATATTGATGAATTGGAGCTAGTTCTATGTCACCCTAGGTTATGACTGCTACATGATGAATATTACCCAACACAATTATCATTGCCGATCCAGTGCCTACGAGCTTTTCACATATTGATCTTTGCTAAGTTACTTTCGTTGCTGCTGCTATTACAATCACTACAAAACTGCTACTGTTACTTTTGCCACTGTTACCGTTACTTCCATATTACTTTGCTACTAAATACTTTGCTACAGATATTAAGTCTTTCAGGTGTGGTTGAATTGACAACTCAGCTGCTAATACTCGTGAATATTTCTGTGGCTCCCCTTGTGTCGAATCTGTAAATTTGGGTTGAATACTCTACCCTCGAAAACTGTTGCGATCCCCTATACTTGTGGGTTATCAAGACCTTTTTCTAGAGCCGTTGCCGGGGAGCATATCTCTATTCTCTGAGTCACTTGGGATTTATATATGTTGATCACTATGATAAATTGAAAGATACCAAAACCAAGATTTTTCCCTCTACTACGAGGGGAGGTAAGGAACTTCCATCACACTCTGCACTTGATTCACCTTCTGTTTTGAGTAAGCTTGCGACACCTACACCTGCTATTCATTCTGATATGTCGCAAGTAATTAATGATGCTACTTCTGCTATGCATGATGTTTATGATGATACTACTACTTTGCTTGATAATAATGTGCCACTGGGTGAATTTCTTGATGAACAACTTGCTAGAGCTAAAGATATTGAGAATGCTGAAACTGATG
Organism: Thinopyrum elongatum; assembly: GCA_011799875.1. Classification (NCBI taxonomy): domain Eukaryota; kingdom Viridiplantae; phylum Streptophyta; class Magnoliopsida; order Poales; family Poaceae; genus Thinopyrum; species Thinopyrum elongatum. The sequence continues at coordinate 168,770,998 of CM022298.1, forward strand.
TTATACCTGAGGGTTATGTTATGGATGGAGAGGTAGCTAGGGACTTTCTTGCTTGTAAGGATAGAGATGATCTTAAGAAGTTACTATGCAAGTGGAAAGAAAAATCTTTGAATACTAGAATGCAATATGATCCTAAGTTTGCTACTTCATCTATCTTTGTTACTGATAAGGATTATGAATTCTCTGTCGATCCTGAGTTAATTACTTTGGTTTAATCTGATCCTTTCCATGGTTATGAATTTGAAACTGTTGTGGCACATCTTACTAAATTGAAAGACATAGCCACCCTGTTTGCTCATGAGGAAAAAATTCGCTAATACTATATTCTTAAGTTGTGTCCTTTATCGTTAAAGGGTGATGCTAAGTTATGGTTTAATTCTCTTGCTCCTGGTTGTGTGTGTAGTCCCCAGGATATGACATATTACGTCTCTGAAAAATATTTCCCTACTCATAAGAAACAAGCCGCTTTTAAGGAAATATTTCACTTTGTGCAAACTAAAGAAGAGAGTCTCCCACAAGCTTGGGGGAGGCTTCTGCAATTACTTAATGCTTTGCCTGATAATCCTCTCAAGAAAAATGAAATACTTGATATCTTTTATAATGGACTAACCGGTGCTTCTAGGGACCACCTAGATAGTTGTGCTGGTCGTGTTTTCAGGGAACAAACTATTGAACAAGCTGAAGTACTATTGAATAATATATTGAGTAATGATAATGATTGGACTCTTCCTGAACCACCACCTAAACCAACTCCGAAGAAGAGAGGTATTCTATTTCTCAGTCCTAAAGATATGCAAGAGGCAAATAAATCTATGAAAGAAAAAGGTATTAAAGCTGAAGATGTTAAGAATTTACCACCTATTGAAGAAATACATGGTCTTGATAACCCGACACAGGTAGTAGAGGTAAATTCTCTCTATAGATTTGATGAAGGTGATATTCCTCATAATAAGTCTGCTAGTCAATGCTTGGATGAATTTGATAACTTTATTGTTAAACAAGAAAACTTCAATGCATATGTTAGTAGACAATTGAAACGTAATGCTTATATGATTGACTGCTTGGGTGACTATATGTGTAGAACTGTTAATGATCTCAAGATTATTAGTAAACATGCTTCCATGGTAAAAACTCAAGTAGAACAAGTTCTCAAGGCACAAAATGATTTGCTTAATGAATTGAATAGTAAGAAGAATGATCATGATGTTAGAGTTATGACTAGAGGTGGTAAAATGACTCAGGAACCTTTGTATCCTGGGGGTCGTCCTAAGAGGGTAGAACAAGATTCTCAGAAAATTAATACTGATGCACCTAGTCCTTCTAGAAATAAAAAGAATGATGATAGGACTTTGCATGCTTCTAGTGAACCTGTTATAGACACACCCAAGAACCCAAATGATATTTCTATTTGTGATGCTGAGACACAATCAGGTGATGAACATGAACCTAGTAATAATGTCAATGATGATGTTCATGTTGATGCTCAACCTAGTAATGATAATGATGTGGAGATAGAACCTGCTGTTGATCTTGATAACCCACAACCTAAGAATAAAAGATATGATAAGAGTGATTTCATTGCTAGGAAACATGGTAAAGAAAGAGAACCGTGGGTTCAGAAACCCCTGCCCTTTCCTCCTAAACCATCCAAGAAAAAGGATGATGAGGACTTTGAGCGCTTTGTTGAAATGCTTAGACCTGTCTTTTTGCGTATGCGTTTGACTGATATTCTGAAAATGTCTCCTTATGCTAAGTATATGAAAGATATTGTTACTAATAAAAGAAAGATACCGGAATCTGAAATTTCCAACATGCTTGCTAATTATACATTTAAGGGTGGAATACCAAAGAAACTAGGAGATCCGGGTGTTAAAACTGCTTTATGTGATTTGGGAGCCGGTGTTAGTGTTATGCCTTTCTCTTTATATCATAGACTTGAATTGAATAAGTTGACACCCACTGAAATCTCTTTGCAAATGGCTGATAAATCAAATGCTATACCCATCGTTATTTATGAGGATGTTCCTGTCGTAGTTGCAAATGTTACTATTTTAACGGACTTTGTTATTCTTGATATACCCAAGGACGACAGTATGTCGATCATCCTTGGTAGACCCTTTTTGAATACTGCAGGGGCTATTATTGATTGCAACAAGGGCAATGTCACTTTTCATGTTAATGGTAATGAGCATACGGTACACTTTCCGAAGAAACAACCTCAAGTGAATAGTATCAATTCTATTGGAAAAATTTCAACAATTACTATTGGAGGTTTTGAATTTCCACTGCCTACTGTCAAAAAGAAATATGATATTCTTATTGTTGGGGACATGCATATCCCCGTTGAGGTAACCTAGTGTTATACGAAGGTTCTCCGGTTTCATGTCATTTGGAAGAAGTTTGTTAATAAGACTTGATCAACCTTGTTAATGGATTCCTTTTGACGGGCATGAGATGGATGAATTTAGTAAACACAACTCTTTGTACCCACTTTTTTTACTTTTTGTTATTTAGAATAAATAAAGCAAAATACTATTTTTTTTGTTTTTTGAATTATCCATGCAATAAAAAATGACCAAAAAATAAAAGTTCTCCAAATGCCCTGAAAATTTAGTATGCTTTTTTCTAGAATATTTAAGAATTAGTGGCACCGAAAACACCTCAGGGAGGTGCACCAGTGGGCCACAAGTGCACAGGGCGCACCCACCCCCCTAGGTGCGCCTACAGGGCTTGTGGCTCCCACGTGGGTCCCCCTCACTTATCCCAGCACCCATCCACTTCGTCTTCCTCCAGAAAATATCCCACCATTGCTCAAACCCGTGTTCTTGCTCATTTTGCTGCCATTTTCGATCTCCTTGCTTGGAACTCCATTTCTGAAACTATTTCGGGGGATTGTTCTTCAGTATGTGACTCCTCCAATGGTCCAATTAGTTTTTGTTCTAGTGCTTTATATATTGCAAATTTTTGCTGCTATGGTGACCAGGTTCTTGAGCTTGCATGTCAAATTTGTATGGTTCCAAGTAGTTTTGTTGCATGATATAGCCTCTAGACACTTGTGGGAGTAGTTGCTATCAATCTTGTTGAGTTTGGTTCACTTTTATTTTGAGTCACTAAAAATTTCAGAAATTTTCAGAGGAAAGAAAAGCCATGAAGAGATGGTTAAGGGGCTCTTCGAGCCGGAATTCAGAGGGAAATGAGAACAAGGAGAAGAAGAAGCCCAAGTACAACCTTCCTCGCACTGCAGAGGTTCGGCCGTGTGAGTGGCCAAGTGATACATTATTGAGGGAGGCAGGAATTTATGATGACTTCTACTATTTGGCGGAGAATGTCGGCATCACTGCCTTCCTCCAAGATAAGCGTGATCAATAGCTCCTACTCACTAATACCTTTGTGCAAAATTTTCACTTTCATTCTAGGAAGGATCCTCCCATGGTAGAATTTCACTTGTATGATGTGCCTAAGCGAATGACACTTTATGATTTGTGCGACGTTTGCAAAATACCTTATGAGGGCAGCGTCAGTGAGCCACCTCCTAGAGACGTGGAGGACTTTATTTCTGAAACTACTATGGGGGAAGAGAGAGAAGTGTCAGAGGCGAGAGTGGCTAGTTTACATTTTCCTGTTTTATGCTATTATTCATTATTCGCCGGGAGATGTTTGATTGGTCGTGGGGAGAGTGGAGGCCTCAGTGCCCCTGATCTTGCCATTCTGCGCCATGCTATTTGTTGATAGAACTTTTAGATTGGGCGCTATTGTTGCTTGACGGTTGAACATGAATCGTTCGAAAGGGTCTATTTTTGGAGGTGTCTACGCCTCCCGCCTTGCTAAACATTTTGAGATACCCATTAGGCATGATGATGAGGAAGAGATGTTGTTACCCACTAAATATTTAAACTATGCTAGTATGGTAGCACACGATTTTATTAAAAAGGACAATGACAAGAGGCTCCTCTACAACCTAGTTTTTAGTCAGTGTACTTGTGAGAATATTACCTTGCCTGCACCTTCTTTGTTCGATATTCATTCAGGCAGGTACACTATGATGCCAGAGGACATTTTTGCATACTAGTGCTTAACACAACCTCCAGCACCAGTTCCTGATCCATATCAGGAGCCAGTTTATCAGTGGGAGCCACAGGAGCTCGCCAACCAGTGGAACCCTCAGGACCCTCCGCCGTATCGCGAAGAGGGTTTTTTCTAGCCCTAGTCATAGACCAACTTAGGCCAAAAGCCTAAGCTTGGGGGAGTACGTATCTCTCACCGACATTACATTCATGTTCACACACTCATTTCAGTTGTCGGTGTTCATGCTTTTTCATTGTATTATCCATGTTAGTTTATTTTTCTTGCTTTCTTCTTGTGTGTTTGAAAAACTTTGAGAAAATTCAAAAAAATTAGTTATCGCTTCTTTTTAGTTTTATTTCTAGGTTATTTAGTAGTAGTATTAAAAGAAAACCCAAAAAGATTTCTCGTTCTTCTTTTGCTTGTTGGGAGCTTTCCTGTGTAAATAGTTTTTCTCGTTTTCATTTTTGCTTTCTTCAGAAAAAAAACTCCAAAAATATTTTAGTGTGTTTCTTTGAAATTCTTTTCTTTTCTTTTCTTTAGGTCTTAAGGAGAAGACCACGATGAAAATGTTGAGTGGCTCTCATATGCATTATTGTTGATCTAACAAAGAGCCCATATTACCTTGTCTTCTCCTCTGAATAAATGTTTGCAGATTCCAGCTTAGTCCAATGCACGTGCACTCTTATTATTATTCACACCGTTCGGTCATGCAAGTGAAAGGCAATAATGACGATATATGATGGAATGATTGAGATGGAGAAAAGCCGGTACGAACTCGACCTATTTTGTTTTTGTAAATATGATTAGCTCATCGTTCCTAATTCAGCCTATTATTAATGAAACATGTTTGCAATGACAATTAGAGATTGTAGTTACTCATGCCATGCTTAATTAGCTAGGAGTGGATAATGGTTTGTCTTGTGTGCCAACATGCAATTTAAAATGGTTGTGATGTAGTATGATAGGATGGTATCCTCCTTTGAATGATTTAAGTGGCTTGACTTGGCACATGCTCACGCATGTAGTTGAATCAAAAACAACATAGGCTCCACGATATTTATGTTCATGGTGATTTATATCCTACTCATACTTGCACTCAATATTGATTAATCTCAATGCATGTTTATGACCATTGTCACTCTCTATTGGTCGCTCCTCAATCTTTTGCTAGCCTTCACTTGTACTAAGCGGGAATACTGCTTGTGCATCCACTTCCTTAAACCCAAAGTTGTTCCATATGAGTCCACCATACCTACCTATATGCGGTATTTACCTGCCATTCCAAGTAAATTTGTATGTGCCAAACTCTAAACCTTCAAATAATAATCTGTTTTGTATGCTCGAATTGCTCATGTAGCGACTGGGGGCTCTCAGTATCTTCCATGCTAGGTGGGTTATTTTCACGATGAGTGTTTATTCACTTGTCATTCACGAGAAAGTGGCTGGTACTCGGGATGCCCAGTTCCATGCTCGAAATCAAATCAAAATATAATCATAAAACAAAACTCCCCCAGGACTGTTGTTGGTATGGACGGCACCCGTGAATTCGGCTAGCCGTGGAGTGTGATTGTTGGTGGAGGGGGAGTAAAAAATTTACCATTCTATTTGGGAACCGCCTATAATGTATCTAGCATGGAAGATAGTGAGATCTCTTGGTTGTTATGTTGACAATGAAAGCATACCACTCAAAATTTATTTTTCTCTGTTTTAAAAGCTCCGAGCTCTAACACCTCTGCAAATCCCTTCTTCCCTCTGTGAAGGGCCTATCTATTTAATTTTATTGTTGAGTCATCATCCTCTTATAAAAATCACCAGCTAGAGAGGACCACTATAATTTTTATGCTTTCTTATTAATTGATGTTGAGTATGAGTGTGACTGGATCTCTTCTGCCATGAATTACAATGTCTAGTCAGTCCTTGATCTTCAGGGGTGCTCTGCATTTATGTTTTGCGGTCTCAGAAAGGGCTAGCGAGATACCATTTTGTTATATTATATCATGATTGTTTTGAAAAAGTGTTGTCATCCGAGATTTATCATTATTGCTCGCTAGTTGATTATGCCATTGATATGATTAAATGTGAGACCTAAATGTTATTGTGAATATGGTTAGTTCATAATCTTTGCTGAAAACCTGAATACTAGCTAGACATATTTGCAACAACAAGATCAAACAGAATTTGTAAAAGTTTTTCTTTGTCACTTTCAGTTTGTCAACTGAATTGCTTGAGGACAAGCAATGGGTTAAGCTTGGGGGAGTTGATACATCTCCATCGTATCTACTTTTCCAAACTCTGTTGCCCTTGTTTTGGACTCTAGTTTGCATGATTTGAATGGAACTAACCCGGACTGACGCTGTTTTCAGCAGAATTTCCATGGTGTTATTTTTGTGTAGAAATCAAAGTTCTCGGATTGACCTGAAAATTTACGGAGAATTTTTGTGGAATATATAAAAAATACTGGGGCAGGAATTAACCAGAGGGGGTCTACCCAGAGGCCACAAGCCTGGGGCGCCGCCCTGGGGCGCGCCTAGAGGGCTTGTGGGCCCACAGGACCTCCTCCAACCCTAACTCCAACTCTATATAACCCTATTCAGGGAGAAAAAAAATCAGAGAGAAGGATTCATCACATTTTACGATACGGAGCCGCCACCGCCTCCTGTTCTTCATCGGGAGGGCTGATCTGGAGTCCGTTCGGGGCTCCGGAGAGGGGGATTCGTCGCCATCATCATCACCAACCTTCCTCCATCACCAATTTCATGATGCTCACCACCGGGAGTGAGTAATTCCATCGTAGGCTTGCTGGACGGTGATGGGTTGGATGAGATTTATCATGTAATCGAGTTAGTTTTGTTAGGGTTTGATCCCTAGTATCCACTATGTTCTGAGATTGATGTTGCTATGACTTTGCTATGCTTAATGCTTGTCACTAGGGCCCGAGTGCCAAGATTTCAGATCTGAACCTATTATGTTTTCATGAATATATGTGAGTTATTGATCCTATCTTGCAAGTTGTAGACACCTATTACGAGTTATGATCCGCATACCCCAAGGTGACAATAATTGGGATTCTTTCCGGTGATTACCGTAGTTTGAGGAGTTCATGTATTCACTAAGTGATAATGCTTTGGTCCGGTTCTCTATTAAAAGGAGGCCTTAATATCCCTTAGTTTCCATTAGGACCTCGCCGCCATGGGAGGGTAGGACAAAAGATGACATGCAAGTTCTTTTCCATAAGCACGTATGACTATATACGGAATACATGCCTACATTATATTGATGAATTGGAGCTAGTTCTGTGTCACCCCAGGTTATGACTGCTACATGATGAATATTATCCAACACAGTTATCATTGTCCATCCAATGCCTACGAGCTTTTCACATATTGATCTTTGCTAAGTTACTTTCATTGCTGTTGCTTTTACAATCACTACAAAACTGCTACTATTACTTTTGCCACTGTTACAGTTACTTCCATATTACTTTGCTACTAAATACTTTGCTGCAGATATTAAGTCTTTCAGGTGTGGTTGAATTGACAACTCAGCTGCTAATACTAGTGAATATTCTTTGGCTCCCCTTGTGTTGAATCAATAAATTTGGGTTGAATAATCTACCCTCGAAAACTGTTGTGATCCCCTATACTTGTGGGTTATCACCACACGAGGAACACCCGGGATCCACTCTTCAATGTGAGATCTGTTCTCGCCCAGAACTTGGTCGACAAGGGCCAGGCCCTGAGGGAAGGCCTAGATATGGATATGCCGAGTGGTTCCGCACCCTCTGATCTCAAATGCTTCAATCGGTACATTCGGGCCACGGAGGTTCCTAACAACTTCTGGTTGGCTAGGGGGGTCAGAAAATTTGCTGGCGAGTCCAAGCCGGAAATTTGGTTGGAGGATTACCATGTGGCTGTACAGGTCGGCGGCAGCAACGACAACGTGGCCATGAAACACTTGCCATTGATGCTTGAGGGATCTGCCTGCGCTTGGCTCACACAGTTCCCACCCGGCATCATATTATGCTGGGATGACCTTGCCTGAGTCTTCGTCAAGACTTTTGAGGGCACATACAAGTGGGCCAGTGGTTTTGCCGAGCTGCAACACCACGTCCAGAGGCAGAATGAGACTCTCCGAGAGTATATCCAGCGGTGGACCACCCTGCACAATACAGTGGAAAATGTCATCGAGCACTAGGCGATCCGAAGTTCGGCCATACTGAGATCTCAACTCTCAGTCAGGCTATGGAGATAGCTAATTGGTATGCCAATGGTGAAGAGGAAGATCAGCTAAGGAGCGGCAAGAGTCGGGCAGGTGATGCGAACCAGTCGGACAACAAGGGCAAAAAGCACAAGTGGAAGGCTGAGGCGACCGGGAACACTGAGGCTACGACTCTGGCCAGCCAAAGCAAAGGCAAAGGCTAGTCGAAGCAGAAAAAGAGTGGAAGGGCAAGAAGCAGGTTGTGTTAAACAGTGACATCCTCGATCAGCCCTATCAGATCCACAGAAGAAAGACGAAGAGGGTAACTTGATTCTACCCAAGCATACCACTCAAGAGTGCCGGCTCCTCAAGCAAGAGATGCGGCAGGATCCCTCCGGGGACAAGGACGAGGATGACGACAACAACGGAGGCAAGGGTACTCCCGGGTACCTCAACATCAAGAAATTCTTGATGATCTTTGCCGAGGTTGAAAGCAAGAGCCGCCTCAAAGTTATAAACCGAGAGGTTAACATGGCGGTTCTGACTGTCACCAAATACCTCGATTGGGCCAAGACGTCCATCATGTTTGATCAGTCGGATCACCCGGCTCACATACCGACCCCCGGGCGGCAGGCTTTAGTTGTCGATCCGGCTGTGGAGGAGTTCAATTGCGCAAGGTCCTGATGGACGGTGATAGAGGACTAAACATCATCTACACCGACACTTTGGAGGCGATGGGCATTCCGATGTCCTGACTCAGCAAGAGTAGCATGCAGTTCCACGGGGTAATCGCCGGGAAGAAGGCCAAGTCACTCGGGCAGATAGCCCTTGACATCTTATTCGGCGGAGAGAAGAACTTCAGGAAGGAGCGACTGACTCTCGAGGTGGTAGACTTCCGGAGTACTTACCATGCCATCCTGGGTAGGCCTGCCTACGCACGTTTCATGGCCAGACCATGTTACGTGTATCCTACACTTAAGATGCCAGGACCGAATGGCGTGATCACCATCACAGGCAACTCGAAGCTAGCTGAGGAGTGCCTCACAGAAGGGCTCCCAGATCGCCGACGAGCAAATGGTGTTGGCCAAATTAGATGAATACAAGAAGGTAGTGGATTTGAGTGATCTGCTGAAATCCAAGAAGCCGACTATGGAATCCGCTTTCCAGTCGTCCGGAGAAACGAAGCCAGTACATGTCCACCCTGAGGACCCGAATGCCACCCCAACCAACATTTCCACCGCCCTTGACAGCAAATAGGAAGGCGAGCTCATCCAGTTCCTCTGTGAGAAGTGGGACATCTTCACGTGGAAGCCTTCTGACATGCCGGGTGTACCCAGGGAACTGGTTGAGCACAAACTCCGCGTCGATTCGAAGATGAAGCCTATCAAGGAACACCTTCGATGATCTTCCACCGAGAAGCGCAGGGCGACTAGCGAGGAGATCGCGCGGCTCTTGGCCACTGAGTTCATCCGAGAGGTGTACCACTCCGAGTGGCTCGCAAACATCATCATGGTGCCAAAGAAGAATAATTCTCTCCGGATGTGCATCAACTTCAAGCACATCAATCGGGCCTGCACGAAAGACCATTTCCCCTCCCCCACATAGATCAGATAATAGATTCTACCATCGGGTGTGAGAGGCTCTCGTTTCTGGATGCGTACTCCGGGTACCACCAGATCCGAATGTTTGGTCTGGATGAAATAAAAACAGCAGTCATCACCCCATTCGGGTGTTTCAACGTATGACTTAGAAATGATTGCAAAAGCAAATCAGTCAGAATGTAGAGGCCTATATGGATGACATCATGGTCAAGTCCAGGAAAGGTTCCGACCTCCTGACTGACCTTGCCGAGACCTTTGTGAACCTGCGTTGCTATGGGATCAAACTCAATCTGGCTAAGTGCACTTTTGGGGTCCCTGCTGGCAAGTTACTTGGCTTCCTTGTTTTCGAACGTGGGATCAATGCCAGCCCCAAGAAGATCGGTGAAATCGTCTGAATGAAGCAACCAGAACATCTACATGACATGCAAAGACTCACAGGCTGCCTGGCAGCCCTAAGTAGGTTCATCTCATGACTTGGTGAAAAGGCCCTGCCTCTTTACCGACTGATGAACAAATCCGACAGGTTCGAGTGGAATCCCAAAGCGCAGGCTGTGTTCCAGGAACTCAAAACCTTGCTCTCCACCCAGCCGGTGCTAGCTGCTCCGAGCAGCAAAGTTCCCTTGCTCTTATACATCGCGGCCACAAGCCAAGTTGTTAGTGATGTGCTCACTGTGGAGCGCGAGGAATAGGGCAAAGCCTTCAAGCTCCAACGACCAGTCTACTACATCTCGGAGGTCCTGACTCCCTCCAAGCAAAGGTATCCCCATTACCAGAAGCTGGTTTACAGGATTTATCTGACCATGAAGAAGGTGGCTCATTACTTTCAAGAACACTCGGTCACGGTGATAAGGGACGCTCCTCTGCCTGAGATCATGAACAACAGAGATGCCACAGGTCAAGTAGCGAAGTGGGCCATCGAGCTCCTTCCTTTGGACATCAAGTTCGAAGCCAAGAAAGCCATCAAGTCGCAAGCCTTAGTGGATTTTCTCGCCTAGTGGGTTGAGCAGGAGCAACCAGTCCCGGGTCTTTCAGAGCACTGGATGATGTTCTTTGATGGCTCCAAGTTGCTCCATGGCTCTGGAGCCAGGGTGGTCTTGGTGTCCCCCAAAGGCGACATACTCAGTTATGTGCTTCAGAAACACTTTGATTCCTCCAACAATGAGGCTGAGTATGAAGTCTTCTGTATCCAACGCATGACAATTTCACTCGGGATCAGTCGACTAATGGTCTATGGTGACTCGGATCTGGTGGTCAATCAAGTCATGAAGGAGTGGGACATCCGGTATCCAGCGATGACAGGCTATTGCAACACCATCAGGAAGCTGGAAAAAAACTTTGAAGGTCTGGAACTCCATCATATTCCGTGGCTCAAGAGTCAAGCAGCTGATGACTTGGCCAAGATAGGTTCCACTCGGAAGGAAGTCCCTAAGAATGTGTTCTTGGAGCATTTGCACTCGCCCACGATCAAGGAAGACCCTTTCATGGAGGAGCCCCCACAACCAGTCGGTCCATCAAATTCGACTGAGGTAGACATCCCCGTGGTGATCGACCTGGTCCAAGAGATGCTGGTAATTACTCCCAAGTGGACCGAACCATACTTCGCTTACTTTCTCAGGAAAGAGCTCCCGGAAGATGAGACTAAGGCTCAACAGATCATCCGCCAATCGAAAGCCTTCACTGTCATGGGCGACCAACTTTACAAGAAGAGCACCTCTGGAGTCACTCAGTGCTGCATATCACCAAAGGAAGGACAACAAATTCTGCAAGAAATCCATTCGGGAACTGACATGTCTCCGTCATATCTACTTTTCCAAACACTTTTGCTCTTGTTTTGGACTTTAATTTGCATGATTTGAATGAAACTAACCCAAACTGACGCTGTTTTCGGCAGAATGGCCATGGTGTTGTTTTTGTGCAGAAATCAAAGTTCTCGAATTGACCTAAATATTTACGGAGAATTTTTATGGAGTATATAAAAAATACTGGTGAAAATATATGCCAGAGGGGGCCACCCAGGAGCCACAAGCTCAGGGGGCACCCCCCAAGGCACGCCCTACGAGCTTGTGGCCCCCCTGGACCTCCGGCTACCCTAACTCCAACTCCATATATACTTATTCGCCAAGAAAAAACCCGAAGAGAAGGATTCATTGCGTTTTACGATACGGAGCCGCTGCCACCTCCTGTTCTTCATCGGCATGGCTGATCTGGAGACCGTTCGGGGCTCTGGAGGGTGGAATCCATCGCTGTCGTCATCACCAACCCATCTTCACCACCGATTTCATGATGCTCACCACCGGGAGTCAGTAATTCCATCGTAGGCTTGCTGGACGGTGATGGGTTGGATGAGATTTATCATGTAATCGAGTTAGTTTTGTTAGGGCTTGATCCCTAGAATCCACTATGTTTTGAGAGTGATCTTGCTATGACTTTGCTATGCTTAATGCTTGTCACTAGGGCCCAAGTGCCATGATTTCAGATCTGGACCTATTACGTGTTATGATCTGCATACCCAAAAATGACAATAATTGGGATTCTTTCCGGTGATTACCGTAGTTTGAGGAGTTCATGTATTCACTAAGTGCTAATGCTTTGTTCCGGTTCTCTATTAAAAGGAGGCCTTAATATCCCTTAGTTTCCTTATGGACCCCGCTGCCACGGGAGGGTAGGACAAAAGATGTCATGCAAGTTTTTTTCCATAAGCACGTATGGCTATATACGGAATACATGGCTACATTACATTGATGAATTGGAGCTAGTTCTGTGTCGCTCTAAGTTATAACTGCTACATGATGAATATCATCCAACACAATTATCCATCACTGATCCAATGCCTACGCTTTTCATATATTGATCTTTGCTAAGTTACTTCCGCCGTTGCTGCTACTACAATCACTACAAAATTGCTACTGTTTCTATTGCTACTGTTACCGTTACTATCAAACTACCATACTACTTTGCTACTGATCACCTTGCTACAGATATTAAGTCTTCCAGGTGTGGTTGAATTGACAACTCAACTGCTAATACTTGTGAATATTCTTTGGCTCCTCTTGTGTCGAATCAATAAATTTGGGTTGAATACTCTACCCTCGAAAACTGTTGCGATCCCCTATACTTGTGGTTGTGGGTTATCAAGACCGTTTTCTAGCGCCATTGCCGGGGAGCATAGCTCTATTTGCCAAGTCACTTGGGATTTATATCTGTTGATCACTATGAGGAATCTTAAGGATGATAGAACCAACATCGTTCCCTCTAAGATGAGGGGAGGTATGGAACTGTTATCTAGCTTTGCACTTGATTCACCTTCTGTTTTGAGTAAACTTGCAACACCACCACCTGCTATTAATCCTGATATGTCGCAAGTAATTGATGATGCTACTTCTGCTATGAATGATGCGATTGATGATGCTAGTACTTTGCTTGATGATAATGTGCCACTAGGTGAATTTCTTGATGAACAACTTGCTAAAGGTAAAGAATTTGAGAGTGTCAAACTGATGAAATTATTGAAACTAAAAATTATGATTCACCTACTAGACCTGATTATCGTAGATATGAATTGCCTAAGATACCTGAGGGTTACGTTATGGATGAGGAGATAGCTAGGGAATTCCTTGCTTGCAATGATAGAGATGATCTTAAGAAACTACTATGTAAGCTGAAAGAAAAATCTCTGAATGATAGAATGAAATATGACCCTCAGTTTGCTATGTCTCCCATCTTTGTTACTGATAAGGATTATGAATTCTCTGTCGATCATGAGTTAATTACTTTGGTTGAATCCGATCCTTTCCATGGTTATGAATCTGAAACTGTTGTGGCACATCTTACTAAACTGAATGATGTAGCCACCCTATTTGCTCATCAGGAAAATATTCGCTACTACTATATTCTTAAGTTGTTTCCTTTCTCATTAAAGGGTGATGCTAAGATATGGTTTAATTCTCTTGCTCCTGGTTGTGTGCGTAGTCCCTAGGATATGATATATTACTTCCCTGAAAAATATTTTCCTGCTGATAAGAAACAAGCTGCTTTACAGGAAATATTTAACTTTGTGCAAATTAAAGAAGAGAATCTCCCTCAAGCTTGGGGGAGGCTTCTCCAATTACTTAATGCTTTGCCTGATCATCCTCTTATCAAAAATGAAATACTTGATATCTTTTATAATGGAATAACCGATGCTTCTAGGGACCACCTAGATAGTTGTTCTGGTTGTGTTTTCAGGGAATGAACTGTTGAACAAGCTAAAGAACTATTGAATAATATATTGAGGAATTATAATGATTGGACTCTTCTTGAACCACCACCCAAGCCAACTCCGAAGAAGAGAGGCATTCTATTTCTCAGTCCTGAAGATATGCAAGAGGCAAAAAAATCTATGAAAGAAAAAGGTATTAAAGCTGAAGATGTCAAGAATTTACCACCTATTGAAGAAATACATGGTCTCGATACCCCGACATAGGCAGTAGAGGTAAATTCTCTCTATAGATTTGATGAAGGTGATATTCCTTATACTAAATCTGCTAGTCAATGCCTTGATGAATTGGATAACTTTATTGTTAAACAAGAAAACTTTAATGCATATGTTAGTAGATGATGACCCACAAGTATAGGGGATCTATCATAGTCCTTTGATAAGTAAGGGTGTCGAACCCAACGAGGAGCAGAAGGAATGACAAGTGGTTTTCAGCAAGGTATTTTCTGTAGGCACTGAAATTGTCGGTAACAGATAGTTTGATAGCAAGAGAATTTGTAACCAGCAAGTAATAGTAATGGTAACAAAAGTGCAGCAAGGTAGCCCAATCCTTTTTGTAGCAACGGACAGGCCAGAACGGTCTCTTATAATAAGCAAAACATTCTCGAGGACACACGGGAATTTCATCTAGTCACTTTCATCACGTTTGTTTGATTCTCATTTGCTACATTGATAATTTGATATGTGGGTGGACCGGTGCTTGGGTGCTTTTCTTACTTGAACAAGCCTCCCACTTATGATTAACCCCTCTCGCAAGCATCCGCAACTACGAAACAAGAGATAAAATATAACCATAGCATTAAACTTATGGATCCAAATCAGCCCCTTACGGAATAGCGTATAAAGTAGGGTTTAAGCTTCTGTCACTCTAGCATCCCATCATCTAATAACTACTCCACAATGCATTCCCTTAGGCCCAAAGATGGTGAAGTGTCATGTAGTCGACATTCACATAACACCACTAAGGGAATCACAACATACACATCATCAAAATATCGAACGAATACCAAATTCACATGATTACTTATAACAAGACTTCTCCCATGTCCTCAAGAACAAAAACAACTACTCACAAATCATATTCATGCTCAAGATCAGAGGGATAATAAATAGCATAATGGATCTGAACGTATAATCTTCCACCAAATAAACCAACTAGCATCAACTACAAGATGTAATCAACACTACTAGTCACCCGCAGGTCCCAACTTGAGGTTTCGATACAAAGATTGAACACAAGAGATGAACTAGGGTTTTGAGATGAGATGGTGCTAGTGAACATGTTGACGAAGATTGGTCCTCCCAAGGTGAGAGGGTTGTTGGTGATGATGATGGCTTCGATTTTCCCCTCCTGGAGGGAAGTATCCCCAGTGGAATCACTCCGTCGGAGAGCAAAAGTGCTCCTGCCCAAGTTCCGCCTCGAGACGGCGGTGCTCCGTCCCGAAAGTCCTCTCCTTTTTTTCTAGAGCAAATGGGCTTATATACCAGAAGATGGGCACCGGAGGCTGTCCAGGGGCCCCACTACCCACCAGGGCACGCCAGGGGGTAGGCGCGCCCTGGTGCCGTGGGCACCTGGGTGACTCCCTCTGGGTATTTTTTTCTCCAATAATTTTTATATATTCCAAAATAAATCTCCGTAAAATTTCAGTTCATTTGGAGATGTGCAGAATAGGTATCTCTAGCATAGCTTTTTCAGGTCAAGAATTCCAGCTGCCGGTAATCTCCCTCTTTATGTAAACCTTGCAATTTATGAGAGAAAAGGCATTAGAATTACTCCACAAAGTGTTATATTGAATGAAAACACTATAAATAATATTAGGAAAACATGATGCAAAATGGACATATCAACTCCCCCAAGCTTAGACCTCACTTGTCCTCAAGCGAAAGCCGATATCGATAATCATGTCCACATGTTTAGAGAAAGAGGTGTTGATAAAAATAAAATACGGACATAGTAGCATCATGATCATTATTATGACAACAATAAACTTTATCATAAAACTTCTCATGATCAAGTCACAATTCATCACAACATCAAAGTATAAGGAATAAACTTTCTTGAAAACTAACAAACTATGTTCTTAGTTAACAATGCAATTGCACTTCATATTTTCAGGAAGGGTCTCGTGCCGGAGCGTTTTTGGCAAGTCCACATACTCAACCATCATTTAGTCTTCTATAATTGCTAACACTCATACCATATATATGGAGCAAAAGGTTTTAGCCAGACACCTTGAATGATAGGGGCTTATAATTTCGCCTCCCAACTTATTTCACCTCAAGGGTGATGTCAACAATAATAACTCATGATTAATTCTACCCAACTGGATATATGTGCCTAGATCTTTCCCCACCACATGATGCTTGCAAAAGAGAAAAGTAAAAGGAATAGAGGAGAACACTATTGACTCTTCCATAAAAAGTAAATACATAAAAGTAACTGTCGTTGCAACAAACATTCGCGTTTGTCGACCGGACTCATGCACAAGCGTACTGCTGATCATACATCCAGCACCAATACATGACACGAGGACAAGCTAGAAAAACCGTTCTTCGTGAGATCAAGGAGAGCATTAAGAAGGACAAGATAGCTGTGGACCACCTTGGGAAGGCATCCCTTGCCGGGCAGGAGAGCCTGGTCAGGTCGAGGCCGCCCCAAGGACAGGTCCGAATTTGCCCCGGTAGGCTTGCCAGGGGCGCCAAGATCAAACCCCGCCAAGCTCCTTCAACAAGGAACCTTCACCAAGACGCCACCGCTCCACCTCACCGCACCCAAGTCACTAATCAGTGCGGTGTCAAGGTGTTAAGCAACCAGGTGGATCCTATCAAGCACGTGGCAGCATCAAGGAGAAGAGATTAGCTTTATTGACACCCGTCCAGGAGGCGTGTCAAGCTGATAAGAAGAGGCAGATAAGCGGCGCGACAGGCTTGCCGGGATTCGCCCTCGGCACGACACCTAGCAGTGCATTTAATGCACTTTATCCTAACTATCAGAGTTTGGTATGATAGAACTGTTAGCTATCTAATCACACCCAAATGACTATTTTGCCACGGTGGTCACCCCTTAACCTACAAAAGGAGGCCCGAGGCAACCTAGCAAAGGGTTTGAACACTTCAACCCCTGCACTTGTAAGCTCATGCCGCTCTCCCCGAGGTACCCTTGCCGGGCCAGAGCGCGTCGAGCCTTCGTCCACCTCTAGATCAATCCACCCAAGCAGGAGTAGGGTTTTACGCTGAAAAGCAGCCCGAACCTAGGTAAAAACGAGCTGTCCATCGCAGTGCTGTCCCTCATTGTTTTTGCTATTTATGCAATGTGGCCGTCCCCATGCCGAACCAAAAAGGGGTACCTCTGCCCCATAGGTGATCGTGCTTCTACGCTGACACCTTTGGCGTGCCAGGTAGGGGGCGTCGCTTGTGCGAACCTGAAGCAGTGACCAGCGCGTCGATATTCGCCAGTCTTCATCGTCCATGGCTCCCAAGAAGAAAAGCGGAGCCGGAGCGCATCATTCCTCCTCAAAGGCTTCGTTACCCGTGGCTGCGGGCGCCACAGGCGCCGTAGCTACGGCGGACAGGGCATGCGTGGTGAGCAGTGCCACTAACACTCCCGCGCGGCTGAGGCAGGGACTGGGGACGCGGGCGCAGCCCAACCCCTTCAGCATGTCGCTGATCAAGCTCCCGCCCGTGCGGGTCATGGAGCCGCTCAGCTTCCTCCCGCTCATCCCACCGGCGTGCTCAACCAACGCAACGTCGACGCCCGCTCTGGTGCGGGCCGAGATCCATTGGCCGCGCCGCCATCGAGCAAGCACAACAACACCCCGAGCGGCGCCATCAACCCCCAGCGACCACGCCCGCACGGGAAGGGCCCGGCTGACCAAGAGCCTGGTCAACAAGAATGGCTTCGGTCACGCCAAGTCCCTCTGGCGACTGGTCCGAGGCGGTGAGAGCCCGATGGCGCTCCTTCTGGTTCATCCAGGAGTCGAGCGGTG
This sequence comes from Thinopyrum elongatum, assembly GCA_011799875.1. NCBI lineage: Eukaryota > Viridiplantae > Streptophyta > Magnoliopsida > Poales > Poaceae > Thinopyrum > Thinopyrum elongatum. Next base: position 168,789,102 of record CM022298.1, read on the forward strand.
TCGCGCTCCGCCTCCCACGCCATGCCAGAAATGGCGGCTGAAGCAGTAGCGAGAGCTCAACTACTGCTCGACCTCCCTCCAGCAGCAGACAGGATGGATAAATGGAGAGCTACCATTCAAAGTCTCCTCGGGTTCTCTGAGGTCAACAAGCCACCATGCGTGGAGCCGTCGTGACGCCGACGACTCCCACCAGTGGCCAAGACGGGAGGACCGCACCCACAGTGCAGTCCTATAGTGGTTCAACACGGCCACCTATGGGGCCATCGGCCCCTTGTGGTTCGGCAAGGGGGAAGGGCGTGTTGCACAAAGAGCGGAGACCGTAGAGCAGCACAACAGTGATGACACAGGCAGTTTTTACCCAGGTTCGGGCCGCCGCGAGACGTAAAACCCTACTCCTGCTTTGGTGGATTGATGAAAGGACCGTGGTGGAGACACAACGCTCAAGCCTGGCAAGGTTGCCTCGGGACAAGAGCAGCTACGCGCGTATGAGTGTACAAGGGTCCGAATCCTTTCTAAGGTTGACACGGCCCTCCTTTTATAGGTCAAGGGGTTACCACAATGGGAAAACAATCATTACCCAGTGATCAGATAGCCATAGTGCTATCATACCTAACTCTGCAGACAGGACAGGGTGCATTAAATGCACCACTCAGTGTCACATCGTGGGGGTAGCCCGGCAAGCCTTGCCGTGCTATTCATCCACCTTTTTGCCTGCCTGCGTGACACGCCTCTGGACGGGTGTCATTTGGGGGTGATCTTCCTCAGAAATGGCTGCCACATGCCAAATAACAGCCACTAAATCACTTGGGGGCTCGACACCGCATCGATAGGTGACTTGCGTTGCTGTGAGGTGGAGCGGTGGAGCCTTGGCGAGGTGATCCGCCCTCGGCGTCCCCGGCAAGCTTGCTGGGGGAGTCTTGAGACTTGCCTTCGGGGTGACCTCGACCTTACCAGGCTCGCCTGCCCGACAAGGGAGGTTTTTCCTTCGTGATATCTTGCTCATTTGGCTTGCCTTGGTCTTCTTGATCCACCCTTTGATTTCTCAAAGAGCTATCTCTTATGCTTGGCCTTGTCTTGGATGCTGTAACCTTGCCCTTGAGCCTGTGTACAGTCCGGGCAACATACACCAGGGTTTGTTGCACCGACAGGAGCCCCCGGGCCTGGTCCGAATGTGCTACTGAGCATTGTCTGGGTAGGCCCTATCCAGTACACAGGCGAAAAGTTTGTGGTTGCTCATCCTTGAGATTTCCTTTGCTTCTTCATTAACCTGTGCTTGAGTCAGTTTCTGGTTTTTTCGCGTGTCGTGCAAGATGTTATGAGGGAGTTGCAAGCCATGATCCGTGGGCTACCCACGTCCCACATTCACGGGGTGGTAACTGCCATTCCACTAGCTTCTCCGCTTCTGGCGTTTCTGCCACATATGCTGCATGCATTACACAAGGTTGGTGGCGGGCGCGGAGGGTGCAGAAATGCGTGCCATGACAGAAAGCCAGACGCCATGGATTGGCGCAGGGGGTCGGCCTTGATTCCACGAGCCATTGATGGCGCGGGGAAGCCGGATTGGCAGAGTGGGGCGGTTGCCTCCCCTGAGTGAGGAGCCAGCCCCTGGCCCTGTTTCCTATAAAAGGAGACGCGGGAGAGGTGGTGGCTCACACCTATCTCCTTCTTCTTTCTTCTGATATTGTTTCATCATCATGGTGAGGGGAAGAGGGCGCAACGGTACTCCAGTAGCGGTGACGAGGGCTTCTGCTCAATAGCGCCTCCCTCCTCCCATTGGGGACGCGAAAGCGGAGCCCGCTATGAGGGGAGGCGGGAGAGGACGGGGACGTGGTCGTCGCGGCGCTCAGGGTCAAGGAGGACGGGGCGGTGCGCTGACTGCACCTCCTCTGGCCGTCCAGGACCCGAACGAAGGCCATGTCGGGAACCAGCTGCTGGAGTTTATTGTCAAGCTGCGAGGGCCTCCGCGCAGCCGGCTTCGGCTCCCCACTCCATTTGCAAGAGTGATGGAAGTTGAGCAGCCGTCGGGGCTGAGGCTGCACATGAGGGGCTGCTGTAATGGCAGCATGCGGGCGGACGTGGAGTTCCCCGCTCATCATGCCATGCTTCTCTGGTGCAGTTGGAAGACCTTTGCTCGTGCCCACAGTTTGGCGGTCAGGCACGTCCTCCATTTCAAGTTAATGGATGCCACCCTACTCTCCGTCAAAGTCTTCGGACGCTCGGGTGCTCGCTTAGGGTGCTGCGCGGAGAGCTCGACCGACGAAGACAGGTCCTCCTTGAGCGATAGCGATGAGGAGGACAGTGACGGCGATGACGACGGCGCCGACGGGGAGGACTCCGGCTCCGACTCCGGCTGAACACTAGCCGCACCATCACCGTCAGGCGGCGGCACCACCATCTGCACCTGCATCTCCTCTCCGGCAAGGCAATTTGCCGGGGAGTTGGATGTGGAGGTGTGGATGGTGTCTCCGGCTCCTCCGGCAGCCTTCCAGCTGGGCCCTGGCAGGCTTCCTCGTGGGCTCCGGCTTCGTTCGCCCTGCCGCGTCCTGCTGGCCCTGGTGGCGATGACCAGGGGGTCGTGTCCGCCACTCTCTTCACCATCACCTTCGCCCGCGCCCTCCCGATCTTTTCAGGCTCCTTGTCATGGGGCTTGACGGGGTCAGGCTGGGCTTCTGCCCAAGCGCTCCTTTTTCCCTCTTCGCCTCCCGCTATAGTTCCTAGGAGGAGAGGGACAAGAGAGGGATTACGGGGCACTTATCTTTTTTCAGTCTAAAATATGTAGGCACTTGCCAAACTTTAGTCTAAAATAAGTAATCTTCTTTATCCATGTTTGTGTCCTGTAAGATCCGTACTTGCTTATCCGCATATTAATGAAAAAAGAAAAGCCTTGCCGGGTACTTGTGCATGTACCATGTCCATGCAGAGGTGGGATGCCTCTATACATTTAAGTAAACAAGTTTTCTCCGGCAAGCTATCTTGCCGGTGCCTTTCGTTTGTTGCCGCGGGGCTTCGCCTGCCGGGCACAAAACTATGGAAAGGGACCAGCTCCTCGTCGAACCTCCTCCGTCAAAGGCCACGACAACCACCCTGGACGAAGCAACGTTCGGGACACAGGATGGGAGCACCTATGCTTTGAAGGTGATGAGGTTTTCATATGCACAAGTTTTCACCTTACAGAACAAGTATGGATAAGAAAGAACTTATCTGTTTGGCTTGTCGGGGACCGATATGTAGGCTTGTCTTTATTTATTCTCTTCGGGACCGGGTCCGTGGCAAGAACCCTACAACTTAGTGCAGAGGAAAACAATGCTACATATGCCCTGATCTACATGATCATGCTATGCTTATGCATGCATGCAAGTTTTTGGGGGCCCCAGCGCTTCGTTCATTTATCTGTTGCTCAGGGTCTGCGCCTGGCTTTGTACAAAGGGTTACATGCAACATCGGCAAGGCTTGTACAAAAGGGTGGCTGCTGGGCAGGGCCCGACAGCCATGCCTTACGGGTAGAACTTACAGAGATGCTTAATGTTCCATGAGTTTTGCAATTGAATGGCATCTCCGGTCTCCAGATGGACTGCGCCAGGTCTGGTGACTCGTACTACCCGGTAAGGGCCTTCCCACTTTGGAGTCAACTTGTTTGCACCCTTGGCGGACTGAACGCGCCTAAGGACAAGGTCTCCTTCCTCAAGGCTCCGGGCATGAACCCTGCAGCTGTGATAGCGACGCAGGGCTTGCTGTTAGCGTGCAGCACGCGTAGCAGCCCGGAGACGGTTCTCCTCAAGTAGCACAATGTTGTCATGCCGGTGCTGTTCTTGTGCTACTTCATCATAGGCAAGTACTCGAGGTGACCCGTATATGAGTTTCGTGGGGATCACTGCTTCTGCCCCATAGACTAGGGAGAAGGGAGTCTGGCTGGTAGCTCAATTTGGTGTCATACAGAGGGACCAAAGAACCACCGACAGCTCGTCGATCCATCACCTGCCACACTTCTGCCGCCTATCAAATGTCCTTGTCTTGAGTCCTCGCAGCACTTCAGCGTTCGCCCTCTCAGATTGTCCGTTGCTTCTGGGATGGGCAACAGAGGCAAACGAGACCTTGCTTCCGAGGGCACGAACGTATTGCATGAAGGCGTGGCTTGTGAATTGGGTGCCATTGTCAGTGATGACTCTGGCGAGTACTTCGAAATGGCACACCAATCCTTTCAAGAACTTGATAGCTGACTGTGCAGTCACCTTCCTCACGGGCTCCACTTCCGGCCACTTTGTAAACTTGTCGATTGCAACGTACAAGAATTCAAAGCCCCCGGTAGCATGGGGGAAGGGGCCCAAGATGTCGAGCCCCCAGACCGAAAATGGCCATGACAAAGGGATCGTCTGGAGAGCTTGAGCAGGCTGATGGATATTCTTGGAGTGGAACTGGCAGGCTTCACATCTGGTGACTAGCTCTATTGCATCTTGGAGGGTCGTGGGCTAGTAGAAACCTTGCCGGAAAGCTTTTCCAACCAGGGCCCTTGACCCAATATGAGAGCCACACATGCCTTTTTGTGTATCTCTGCTAACATATCCTTCCCTTCTTCCCAGCAAATGCACTTCAATTTCACACCGTTGGGCCTCCTTCTGTATAGCGTGTTGTCGACAAACTGATACATACTGGCCCTTCGGGCTACTCTTTCAGCTTCTTCTTGCTCTTCAGGAAGTTCTCCTATTTGGAGGTAATGGACTATGTGCTGCGCCCAAGTTGGAGCCTAAGGCTCGACAACAAGGATCAGTGGCACTTCCTCATTCATGGGAGTGCATGCCTCAACAGCAGAGACTGGTAGTTCGGCGGGAGGGTGCTGCTCACCGAGCAAAGGGGAGTTGTTCCTGCCAAGCTCTCTGCCGGGGGCTTCGGGAAGCTCTGCCAGGAGATGCTTGCCGGAGTCCAGTTTCCTCCTCTTTCTGGCCATTGTTGCCGGGGATACAGAGGGCTGAGTCAGATGGAGAACAAAAGTCCCTGATTTCACAGGAAGTTTTTGCGCAGCGCACTTTGACAGATGATCAGCAATGCTATTTTCCACACATGGCATGTGCTCTGTTTGTAATCCATCAAAGTGCTCCTCCAACTTTCTCACTTCCTCCATGTATGCCTCCATCAATGGGCTTTGATAGTCCTTGTTCACCTGCCTCACCATAAGTTGTGAGTCTCCACGAATGATCAACTTCTTGATTCCCAGTTCTGTTGCGATCATGAGCCCGACAAGGAGTCCTTCATATTCTGCAGTGTTGTTGGTAGCCTTCTCCCGGGGGAAATGCATTCGAACCACGTACTTGAGGTGCTCCCCAATGGGTGCGACGAGAAGCACGCCAGCCCCAGCACCTTGTAGGGAGAAGGCACCATCAAAGTACATGATCCATTCTTGGGGCTCTTCCTTGCCGGGGATAACTGTCTCTGGCGTCTCTTCATCTGGAGTTGGTGTCCATTCTGCAATAAACTCCGCCAGTGCCCTGCTCTGAATAGTTGATGTGCTTTCAAACTTCAAACCAAAGCTTGATAACTCCAAAGCCCATTCCACTATTCTGCCAGTGGCCTCAGGGTTCCTCAGTATGTGTTGCAAGGGGAAACGGGTGACAACCGTGATCTCGTGGGCTTGGAAGTAGTGGCGCAGTTTCCTTCAGGCCATGATGAGGCCAAAGACCAACTTTTGTATGCCAGAATACCTTGATCTAGCCCCCTATAGTAGGGAGCTAACAAAGTACACTGGCCGCTGCACCACCTTCTTCCTTGCTGTGATCCTAGAATTGTCTCCGTTGCCCCACTCCTCTTTGTTCTGATCTGCACCTGATCTTGTCGGGATGAGTTCACTTTCCTCTCCAGAGGGGATGGTAGTCGCGGCTGCTCCTTCATCTACTTCCCGCTGGGCCACCAGTGCTACACTAACCACTTGATTGGTTGCCGCTAGGTATAGCAGCAAAGGCTCTTGTGGTTTAGGAGCGACTAGGGTGGGAACATAGGATAGCTAGGTCTTCAAATCTTGCAGCGCAGCGTCCGCCTCTGGGGTCCACTCCACGGGCCCTGCCTTCTTCAAGATTTTGAAGAACGGCAAGGCACGCTCGACAGACTTGGAAATGAACCTGCTCAGCGCAGCAACACATCCAGTCAAACGCCTCACATCTTTAACTGTCTTGGGTGCTCGAATCTGCTCGATCGCCTTGATCTTGTTGGGGTTGGCCTCTATCCCCCGGTGGGACACGAAGAAGCCAAGTAGCTTGCCGGAAGGAATGCCAAACACACACTTCTCTGGGTTTAGCTTCAAGTTGATCCTGCGCAAATTTGCAAAGGTCTCTTCCAAGTCCTGAATGAGAGTTGATTTGTGCTTGGTTTTGACCACTATGTCATCTATGTAAGCTTCATTATTCCTATGCAGCTGGGACTCAAAACCAATTTACACTGCTCTTGCAAAAGTGGATCCAGCGCTCTTTAACCCAAATGGCATCCGTACAAAACAGTACGTGGCGCATGGGGTTATGAACATGGTCTTCTCTTCATCTTCCTTGGACATGAAAATCTGGTGGTACCCGGAGTAGGCATCTAAAAAGGAAAGCAGGTCACATCCGGAGGTGGAATCCACAATCTGATCGATGCGCGGCAAGGGGAATGGGTCCTTCGGGCATGCTTTATTCAGATCTGTGAAATCTATGCAAAGCCTCCACTTCCCATTTGTCTTACACACTACCACTGGATATGTCAACCATGTTGGATGCAATACTCCTCTAACCAAACCAGTAGCTTCATGTTTCTTGATCTCATCGGCAATGAACAACTGCCGTTCCAAGGCTTGCTTCCGGACCTTCTGCTTGACGGGCCGGGCATGAGGGTAGACAGCAAGGTGGTGCTCGATTACCTCCCTGGGAACACCGGGGATGTCAGATGGTTGCTAAGCAAACACATCGACATTCGCCCGCAGGAAGGCAATGAGTGCGCTTTCCTATTTGTCGTCCAGGGTGGAGCTGATAGTAAATGTACCATCAGCGCCAACCAGCCCTGCCGGGACCTTCTTCACAGCAGGCGCAACAACCTTTGATCTCTTTCTAGTGGAACTCTCCGGCAAGTCATCGACAGGTGCAGCACACTCCGGAGAGGCGCGCTTCCCGGATTCCTTGCCGGTATCCTTGCCAGCTTTTCTCCCTTGCTTGTTTTCCTTAGCGGGGACTGCGGCTTTCGCGGCCTCGGCAGCGACCGTGTCCCGGTACATCTTGTCCATGCATATAATTGCATCCTTCTTGTCTGATGGGATAGAAATAACGCCCATTGGTCCTGGCATCTTCAGGGTGTTGTAGGCATAGTGGGATGCCACCATGAACTTTGCCAGAGCAGGTCGTCCAAGTATCCCATTGTACGGCAACAGAATCTCAACCACATCGAACACAATCTTCTTAGTCCAGTAGTTCAATTCACCTCCAAACGTCACTGGCAGCGTGATCTTCCCCTTCGGATGACTCCTGCCGGGGTTGATCCCTTGAAAGGCGCCAGTAACCTTGAGCTCTTCTTCTGGTATCTGCAGCTTGCTGATGACCTTGGGAGAAATCAGATTCAACCCGGCCCCGCCGTCAACCAACATCTTTGTGACCTTGAGGTTGCGGATCATTGGTGAAACCAACAACGGCAAGCACCCTACCGCGGTGGTGCGGTCAGGGTGATCCTCTTCATCAAAGATGACGGGCATGCGGGACCATTTGAGTGGTTTCCGAGAATCTGCTGCTGGCTCCACATCATTGACCTCACGCGCCCACTGTTTAAGCTGGCGGTGAGAGGAGTGGAAGGATGCGCCTCCATCAATGCACAGGGCGTCATTGGCCTTCTGGAACTCCTGCTCGCTGGTTTCCTCTTCATCCCCTTCATCGCTCTCGTCATCGCATTCCTTCTTCCCATGGCCTCTGGTAGGCTTCCCTTGATGCTGAGGGACCTTGCCGGGACGACTTCCTCTGCCACCTCGGCCCTTCCGACCAACGCCATCTTGGTCTCTCTCTTTGTCACGCTTCTCGTACTCAGCCTTTTGTTTCTTGACGAGTTGCTCAACTTGATGACACCCTTGGAGATCATGGCCCTTGGTCCGATGGATCTTGCAGTATGGCCTGTCAGCCTTCCCAGCCTTCTCGGCTGCTGCAGATTCCCGGCAGTCATTGCAAGCGGCAACTTCCTTGCTGGGAGCTTCGGTCTTGGCCTTCTTGCCGGTACTAGGAACGCCAGACCCTTCGACAGCCAGAATTGTCTTCTCCTTGCGCTTCTTGTTGCGTTTCTTGTTCTTCTTCTTTTGATTGGCAGCATCGTCGTCGTCCTCTGAGTCAACGTCGACGCCGTCCGCTTCTCCGGGGAGTCGCCTCCCCTCCTCTGTTCAGGCACACTTATCCGCCAAAGTGTACAGCTCATTCACAGTCTTGGGCAACCGGACGTTCATCTTGGAACATATCCTGCGGTTGCGTACGTTGGACTGGAACGCAGCTATCATAGCTGCCGGGTGGATGTCCGGAATGTTCCTGTGCACTCAGCTGAATCTCTACATATACTTCTGCAAACTCTCTCCTTCCTTCTGTGGGAGGAGCTGCAAGTCGCTGGGCCGCCCTGGTTCTTGATGGCCGCCCGTGAAGGCGCCAATAAACTCATTGCACAGGTCAGCCCAGGTCGAGATGGAGTTCTCCGGTAAGTGCATCAGCCATGACCTCACATTTGGCTTGAGTGCCAAAGGGAAGTAGTTGGTGAATACCTTCTCATCTCTTCCTTCGGTGGCTTGAACAGCGATGGTGTAGATGCTCAAGAACTCTGTCGGGTTCAGTCTTCCATCGTACTTTTCTGGTATCTATGGCTTGAACGTATGGGCAGACAGCCAACGGACTTGCCGTAGCTCGCGAGTGAAGGTAGGACACCCAACCTCGAAAGGCAGGTATCCGTCTCCACTGGGCGCAGGCTCGTCGACGTCGGGACCATTGCGCCTATCTGACTGGCGGCGGGTTTCGTGGCGCCGTTCTATGGTGACGCGCGCGTCTTCCCCTCGCCTGTCTTCCAGGACCCACCGCTGATCTCGACGGGCTCGAGGATCAGACGAAGCCTTTGATACCTCGTCGGGTTCTTTATTGCGTGGCTCTGGTCACGGCCCCTGCGCTAGCTGCCGTGGAGGGGACTGCACCGTAGGAGTGACCCCTTCGGTACGGCCAGCGGCTCGGGCCATTGTTGCTGCCTGTGGAGGCCGTCACGGGCCTGCCCGCTGTGATCCTCCCGCCTCAGCGAAACCAATCAGGCTCTGAATGGTGGCTCTCCACTCATCCATTTGATCGGCCACTGGCAGAAATCTCAACAGGAGTTGGGCCCGCGCCATGGCTTCCGAAGCGGCGCTCGGCATAGACGATGATGCAGATCACGACGTCGCCTGACTTCTGACGGCGCCGGTAGTGGTGACGCCATGATCTCGTCACCGCGAGTCGGTCACCAGGGTGGCATGGCGATGAGGCGGATGTGCTTGGGGATTGACAACCCCATTTGGCGCATTGTCTTGGCCAGCATGCCCTGGGGATGGCGCGTGCCCTGCAGCCGCACCCGCAGCGGGGGCAGCTAGAAGGTTGCGATTCGCACTAGAGCGAGCGCCATCGCTGCGGCTGCATCCTTTAGTGAGGTGGAGAGGCGGAGATGGAATATTCTCCCCACCCGCATCTTGTGGAGCACGGCCGCTAGGATGATGTTGACGCTGTCCTCCTCCGGCGCCCCCTACTCCCGCTTCGTCCGCAGGGGGAACGGTGATGGCGCCGCCTGCGCCGGTCACGTCCCCCGCGGCATCCACGTCCCCGTGCGCCCCCGTAGCCCCCATGGCATCGGTGGCTGCATGCGAGGGGGCCTTCGAGGTGGACGGGTGAGCTGTAGCGCCAAACTTTTTCTTGGGCGCCATGGATGATGAAACCGTCGATGAAGAAGAATACGATGAAGATGATGCACTGCTTACACCCTCGGGTTCGCACAAGCGCTTGCCCCTACCTGGCGCGCCAAAGATGTCGTGGTTCAACACAGCCACCTATGGGGATATCGGCCACTTGTGGTTCAGCAAGTGGGAAGTGCGGGTTGTACAAAGAGCGAAGACCGTAGAGCAGCACGACAGTGATGACACAGGCAGTTTTTACCCAGGTTCGGTGTCGTGGTAATGACCCACGGGTACCCCAAAGATGGCGAAACAACGCTTCAAGACATCGGGGCGGCCAACGCCCCTCAGTCCGACTGCTCCAGCCGCTCCAGACGGCCCCCTGCCCGGCTGCTCCAACCTGCTCCCCGTCCGGCTGCTCCAGCCGGCCCGCTAAGTGAAGTCAACTACGGCGTCCCATCGGACACGACACGGACACGACGGCTGTACCAGTGCACTGCTGAGCAATAGTGGCGCACTGTAGCCGCGTCATGAGTCACCTCGCATGACATCTCCAAATAGTGTAGTTGGTGGGTGGGCCACCACCCACCATGCCCATGCCCACCACCTAGCTTACATCCAAAGCTAGCCCACACTATATAAAGCCACCCATACATCCATCCAGGGGAGGGACTCCCTCATGCATGCATACATGCTCACGCACACACTCATTCGGCCACAAGCCACGGCCACTATGCCATACACTCATACATATACAAAGCCAGATGCCTATGGCACTGCTCTCAGATATAGCTCAAGGAGCAACTCTGTACTGCAACATGTACACCGCATATATACAGACATGCAGGAGTAGGGGTATTATCTCTTCGGAGAGCCCCGAACCTGGTAAACCTCCGCGTGCTATTCGCATACCCGTCCCGGATATTCCTCTATAGCCTTGCTCCACCCACGATAAGCCACCCCGTGGCATCTGCCGTAACGCGGTGCCCCTTGGCCACTCACGCCAAAATACTACAACAGTTGGCGCCCACCGTGGGGCAAGCTGCTGCTGGAACCGCGGTCCGGGCAGGACCATCTTCGTCACCATCGCTATGACGTCACCATCGCCTCTCCGGCTGTGCTCGAGGGCTCGAGATCAACCCGCCCCCGGGGCGGCCATGCGAGGCGGCGCGCATTCCTCGTCCGCGTCGCCATCATCATCATCTCCGCCGCGACGTCGCTGCCGTCTCTCCGGCCATGCCCAAGGGCTCGACATCAACACGCCCCCGGGGGCGGCTGCGCGGGATGGCGCATCCTCGCCATCGGCCTCGGCATTGAGCGCCTTCGCCGAGCGCGTCGTGCCCGCTGCTCGAGCGCTGCTGCTCCCTCCATTGCTGCTGCCGCTACCTCTTACTGCTTTCACTGTCGCATGCTCGAGCGTCGTTGCTGGCTCTGCTTGCCAAATGTCACTGTTCCCTACTGCCTCTGCTTTGCTGTCGCCTGGTCGGGCTTCATTAGCGCGCACCCCTGCTGAAGCCGCACCTCACCACTGCCGCGCAGCGGCCCCCGACAGCGCGTGCCCCGCCGGCGCGCCCCGCCTGGTTCCTCCGCGGCGACCTCCTCGCTGGCCGGCGCGCAGCCCGCTTCTCTCTCTCACCTCGCTCGCACGCAGCCAGGGGAAGGAGCCCCTTCCGCTGTGCCTTCACCCTGCTCCTCGTCTGAGCGCATGCGGCGGCCGCGGGCCCGCACCTCACCGGCCCGCCTCCGCTCGCTCCTCGGTTCCAGTGCGGCCCCAACCTCTTCCCGAGCGCCCCCTCCTCCGAGCACCGGCTCCAGGGGGCCCGAGCTCGGCTCCCCTCGAAGCCATCCTCTCCGCCTCCGTGCCTCAACTCTGCGGCCGCCTTCGCCTCTGCCAATGGCCAGGCCGCCTGCGCTGTTGCACTCTCGCGCGCGAGGCTCCCGCCTCACGGCTGCGCGCTCCAAGCCGTGCCGGACCGCTTGCGCCGACCCCCGCTGCACTACGCGGGCGCTGCTTGGGGCCTTCTCGCGCACGCCCGGCCACAGCCGGCTGCCCGAGCGCCTTCGTCCCCACACGTCCACGTCACCGCCCCGGCCTCCGACCGCGCCCGCGCGCCCAAGGCCTGCCCCGCACGGTGCGGCCTCGCTCCGCCTAGCCGCCGCTCCCGGGCGCCTCCTGCAGCACCCGCCGGCGTCCGCCCCTCGCCGCCTCTGGCTCGCCGCTGCTCTCGGCGTCCACCTCCTCGCCCGGGTCTGCGCCCGAGTGGCTGCGCGCCGGCTTTGCCTGGCTGCCCCGCGCCACCTGCCGTCTCCGACTGCTCCGCACGGCAGCGCCCATGGCCCTTGTCGCCACTCCGCCTTCCCCGTCCGCATCGCCCCGCTCCGCCGCGCCGCTGGCCGTGCTCGGCCCCGATGCGCCCAGCTCGCCAAGCCCGGCTGTCGGTTCACCCCGCACCACCTTCATGCACCTCCACGGCCGGCTGCGCTGCGCCCGTCGCCGGCCTGCTTTGCCCCGGCCTCACCAGCACTCGGCCTACATGCGTGCTGACACCCCCGCCTCCGGGTTGGTTCCGTCCGCGCCTCGGCGCCTACCCTGCCTCGCGGCCTTCTCCGCCTGCGCGCCCCGTGGCCGGCTGTGTCACGCCTGTCGGAGGCCGGCAACGTCCCGCGTCGGCTTCTGCCTGCGTCGGCTGCCTCCCGCTTCAGCCGTGGCCTTCGCTAGCCGGTTGCCCAGAAGGCGGAGAGGGGGGCCGGCTAGAAAAGGATGGCTGCTTAAAAAAACAAGAGGAAGAAAGAAGCGTCCGACTGAAAAAGAAATATGCGTCCGGCTGCCCAGAGCCGGCCAAAGAAAAAACGTCCGCCTGCCCGTCCGCCTGCTTCGCCATTCGGACGGCCAGCCGTGACCCGCCCTGCCTGCGCCGCCGTCCGGCCTGCCTGCGTCATCACCTGGCCGACCGGTCCGCCTGCCGCCTCCGATGCCTAGCCGGCTGAGGAGCCGGCCCGGCCGCCCGTCTTCCTCGGCGCCCGTTCGGTCGGACCCGACTTGCCGGGAACCCCTTCGAGCACCTGGAGGCTCGAAGGCTACACCCAGCGGGTGCGCCGGCGCGCTCCGCGAGCGCCAGGCCGCGCCGGCTGTCTTCGTCAACCTCCGGCTCGTCTGCGTCAAAGTAATGTGAGCTCCTTACCCGCATATTTTCGCACCACGTGCAAACATGGATAATCCCGAGCAACCTCGGGGGCTATCTTCGCATTTTTATCAGTTGCACTACTGTTTACCTCGGTGCCAGCCAGTGTTGGCCCGAAGGCTGGCCGCTTGGCCTAAGACGTTCGTTCCCACAGAAGGCTTAGTAGCGTGCACGGTACCGAAGGCTCACTCTTCGTCTCAGCTACAGACCGCAGCGCGGCTGTCCGGCTAGCAAGAGCAAACACTGGAGGCCACCCACGCGAAAAATGTCCATGTAGAAAACGGTTCGGGTGACCCGGCCGTTTGCTTTATGAGTATCTACTCGGTCGAATCTGCTCCCAGAGTCTGAGTACTGTACGCTTCACTCCGCGGCCCACTCTCAGCCATAGACCGTCACGCGGCTGTCCGGCTAGCGAGAGCACAAGCCAAAGAGCGAAGGGGACACGAAAAAGATTGAAGGGGGCTCGGACGAAACCGAGTTGGCACCCTCCGCATAAAACTTGCACTGCTAAAACCAAGCATTTAATATTGTTGTGCCTGTCTAACCCTGCTTTTTCCATGATCACTTCCGTGGGGAACCCCCCTCCTCGCCCGGAGGCTACACCCAGCGGGTGCGCTGGCACGCCCCCGATGGAAGCAAGCCGCCCCGGCTGCATGCCCGCAGCCGGCCTTCACCAACAGCATCAGTCGGCGGACACCGCGTCCACGCCCGATGGCATTAGTCGGCGGACGCCGTGTCCGCGCCCGACGGCATCAGTCGGCGGACCCCGTGTCCGCGCCCGACAGCTTCAGCCGGCGGACGCCGCGTCCTCGCCCGGCAGGGCCCCACGTCCATCAGCCGGCGGACCCCACGTCCATGCCCGGCAGGGCCCCGCGCCCACCTGCCGGAGGACTCCGTGTCCGTGCCCGGCACCCTCGACGTCGCCGTCGGCTTCATCATCAACAATAAGACCCTCCGCCCAACTTTTCCAAGTTGCCCGGAGGCTACACCCAGTGGGTGCGCTTGCGCGCCTGTCGGAGTAATGGGCCACGGGTAGCCTAACCTGAGTCCCTGAGCTGTTCAAGACATTGGGCCGGCTACGCCCACGAACGCCCAAGATGAAGCGCCGCCTTCTGACGGCCGGCTGGCCCGAGCAGCCGGCTGCCCGAAGACGGCCGAGCTCCAGAAGACGGCATCAAGACAGGCCGACTCCTCCCAGGCGGCCTCCAGAGAGGCCGGCTCCTGGCGGTTGGCCCACGGCGCCCTCAGAGTTTGCGCCTCCATTAAAGAGACGAGACAGGGTGAGGCTACAGTGTAGCCCATCCCCCTGTATCCAGGGCAGGACGTGGCCACGGTGCTTCGTACGGGCGGAGATCTCCGCCCGGCGCGGCACTGTTGCCACTCCGCCCTTGACGTCACCCCTGACAGGCAGAACCCTGTTTCCACGATGGCCTGTTAGTACGGCCTACAGGCGGCGGGCCCTACCAGACAGCGAGAGCCTAGAGGACGGCGGGAGTCTGACCAGTCGGACCTGAGGGAGGCCGGCCTCAAGCAGGCGGCCATCTCCTTCCTTGGGGTCCGCATGCCATTAACCAGATGGGACACGGAGTGGCTACAGTGATCTCCCGCCAGCGGATGGGACGGTAGCCACGCTCCCCTGACCAATCATGCGTTACCAACGTCACGGCCACGTACCGGACCAGTCGGCGGGGTCCACCCGGCGGCGGGCCCCAGCAGCCGGCGGAGAAGCCGGCGGCCAGAGACACTGACGGCCGGGCCCTACGCCCGACCATATTACCATTGTACCCCTGGGGGGGTAGGCCTATATAAGCCCCCCCCCCGGGGCACCCATGCAAGGGGTTCAGAAACCAGTTAGACCTAGACTCACTCAGAGGGAGGAGGGAGCCGGCCCTGCTTTCTTCTACCTCTGGCATACAGCTCGAGGAGCACCATTGTACTCACTAGTGCCTTAGTGATCATGCGGAGACCCCGCAGAGCAGGACTAGGGGTGTTATCTCCCCGGAGAGCCCCAAACCTGGGTAAAGCGCGCCGGCGATCGTGTCTATGCCACATCCCGCTTCCAGGCACCGGCGACGTTCTACTAGCTCCCACCATGATAAGCCATCCCTTGGCATATGTCGCACCCAACACCCGACATTTGGCGCCCACTGTGGGGCTAGGTGCATCGTCGTTCGGAGATCTGTTCTGGACGGGAACCTTGTTCCTTCCCGGCGAGCGCAGCCAACCCGGCACGCCAGACGGCGTCTGCGCCGACGCGCTGCGCGGCGTGGAGGTCGTCTGCGCGGCAAGTTGCCTCGCCGATCTTGTTGGCGGGATCCGCCTTCCCGACGAGCCCGTATCTGATGCGGGCGCGGATGACCCCGAGAGCCACCTCGTCGACCTCCTCGACCAGCTCCACGTCGGCAGCGAGCTTGCTGCAGACTTGGAGTCGGTTGGTTCCTCCGACCCAATGCTTGTCGATTCCGACACGGCGTCGCTCGACACATTCCCCGCCAGCGTGGTGGTCTACGACGAGCCGCTCCCTCGCGCGGATGGTGGCAGAGGCACCGTCACGGAGGTGCTTGTCATCGGGCATGGCGAGCACTTTGGCGGAAGTGGCCAGGACCCGCTGCAAGCGGCAATGCGGGACCTGTCCGCGCCCGTAGCACCCGGTGCGAACGGTGAAACGCTGGAAGCGTGCCGTATCGCGCTCCTCGACAGTGCCAACAAGTTGGCGGCCATGAGAAGCCTCACCGAGGCTTACCACCGCGAGGTCGACCGCACCGTCTGTGGCACGCCGGCTGCTGGCGAGCCCAGCCGCGCGGGCACGGTTCGACAGCGTGGTGCGGCCATCGCCAGCATGTTGGGGGCTGACCGCCCAGTCTATGCCATGTCGTTGGAGAACTTGCGCGCCGCCCAGGCGGCGGCAGAAGAACTGGACCACCTAGAGGGCGACGAGCGGCGCTGCATGACGGAACGCGTTCAACAGCTCATCGATGCGGCCGCCGCGCAGCAAGAAGCTGGCCGCCGCATGATGGAACCCGGCTTACAGGCCGGGAACCTTCCCCCTCGCCGAGAACACGGCGCGACCTCCCGGACGCCAACAGGCGGCGCCCGCGACGGAAGAGACCCAGAGCCGGCTGCTAGCCGCAGCCGCACCCGCATCTCCATCGAACGCGACCAAGACGGCCGCCCACGAGTAGTGGAACGGCGGGATGGTCGTCCGCCTCTCCCGCGCAGGGAAAGGCACGCCTCCCTGCCGCCTGTTGACCACCCAACACTCGGCGACCGCCTTGGCCGCCGAGAAGGAGTCGGGGAGAACGATGCCCTCCACCGGATCGACCGCCTCAACCGGTCCCTGGCACTAGAAGAAGAGGACGCATTGGGTCCACCTTGCTTTGGCCCCCGCATCCGTGACGAGCCCTTCCCCAAAGGGTTCACTCTCCCAAGAGATACGCCCAAGTACAACGGCTCTGTGAAGCCGGAAGATTGGCTGGTCGACTACTCCACAGCCGTCAGCATAGCGAACGGCAACAAGCGTGTCGCCGTGAAGTATGTTCCGCTCATCCTCCAGGGCACGGCCCGGACATGGCTGAACAGCCTCAAGCCCTACAGCGTCAACAACTGGCTGGACTTCACCGAAGTTTTCATCCGCAACTTCACCAGCACCTACAAGCGGCCTCCCAAGCCTCGCCAGCTCTCTGTGTGCGTCCAAGGCTCGAGCGAGTCCACCCGCGAGTACTTGACGCGGTGGGCCGAGCTACGCAACTCCTGCCAGGGGGTTCATGAGGTGCAAGCCATCGAATACTTCACCGCCGGGTGTCGAGAGGGCACCCTGCTCAAGCATCGGCTCCTCTGCGACGAGCCGGCCACCCTCGACGAATTGCTAATCATAGCGGACAAGTACGCCACGGCCGACTCCTCCATGAAGGCGGAGATTCAAGTTGATGCATCCGGCAAAGTGGCTCCTCAAGCTCCTCGAGCCCCGGCTGGTGACGCCAGTCGACAGCAGCAGCAAAACGACAACAAGCGCAAGGCGCCACAACCGGCTTCTACGAGCCGGCAGGTGGCGACAGTCGAAGACCAGCAGCCGGAAGGGCAGCCTCCTCCCAAGCGCCAGAAGGGCGGCAAGCCCAACTGGTTGCCCGCCTTCTCATACGAGCAGACTCTCGATGCACCTTGCAAGTTTCACAGCGGCGCGAAGCCGTCCAACCACGCCACTCGGAAGTGCCACTGGCTCACCAGGATCGCCAAGGGCGACGGACTCCTGCCTCCTCCGCCTGCTGGCCCGCCGCCTCCTCCTCCCCAGCAGCCGGCGGTTTGGCCAGTCGGAGCGATCCAAGACGAGTTCCCTGAAGAGCACGGAGCTTACGTCGTCTTCACCAGCGTGACTGACGACAGGCACAGCCAGCGTCAGCAGCACCGGGAAGTGAACGCTGTCGCTTCTAAAACTCCGGAATTCATGCACTGGTCGGAGAGGCCGATCAGTTGGAGCCGATCTGACCACCTGAAGGTGATGCCCGCTCCGGGCTCTTATGCCCTGGTGCTGGATGCCAACTTCGCAACGGAAAGGCGGGCTGCTCATTTCTCCCGAGTTCTGATAGATGGCGGCAGCAGCATCAACATCCTCTACCGTGACACCATGGAGAAGTTGGACATCAAAGAGAAACAACTCCAGCCCAGCCGGACTGTCTTCCATGGCATTGTGCCTGGCCTGTCCTGCTCGCCGATCAGCAAGATCAAGATAGATGTCCTTTTCGGGGACAAGGATCACTTCCGCTGAGAGCCAATCTGGTTCGAGGTGGTTGATCTTGAAAGCCCCTACCACGCATTGCTTGGCCGGCCCACCCTGGCCAAGTTCATGGCGGTCCCCCACTACGCCTACCTCAAGATGAAGATGCCGAGCACCAAGGGCATTATCACCATAGCTGGCAACTACCAGAAGTCTGTCGCCTGTGCCACTGCTAGCAGTCGGCTGGCCGAGTCCCTTGTGATTGCTGCTGAGAAGCGGCTCCTTGACCGGGTTGTGGCAATGGCAGGCAAGCAGCCGGAAATGTCGCCACAACCTAAGGAGTCAGAAGCTGAGGGCTCGTTCAAGCCGGCCAAGGAAACAAAGAAGATACCCTTGGACCCGGAGCACCTGGAGAGGTACGCTGTCGTTGGTGCAAACCTTGACAGCAAATAGGAAAGCGAGCTCGTCGATTTCCTCCGTGAGAATCGGGACATCTTTGCATGGTCCCCTAAAGACATGCCGGGTGTTCCGACGAAGTTCGCCGAGCACAAGCTACATGTCCGACCTGGTGCCAAGCCAGTCAGGCAGCCCTTGCGCCGCCTGTCAGAAGAAAAGAGAGGAGTCATTGGAGAAGAAATAGCCCGGCTTCTAGCAGCAGGCTTCATTATGGAAGTGTTCTTCCCAGAATGGTTATCCAACCCCGTCCTTGTGCTGAAAAAGAATAAAAAGTGGCGCATGTGTATTGATTATACCAGCCTCAACAAAGCTTGCCCCAAAGATCCATTTGCTCTGCCAAGAATTGACCAAGTGATAGACTCCACAGCCGGATGTGAGCTGTTGTGTTTTTTGGATGCATACTCAGGGTACCACCAGATCAAACTAAGCCCAGCCGACAGGCTGAAGACCGCCTTCATCACACCGTTCGGAGCCTTCTGCTACCTGACTATGACGTTCGGCTTGAGAAATGCCAGCGCCACATTTTAGCGTTGCATGCAGAAATGTCTCCTGAAGAAACTCGGCAAGAATGCCCATGTCTATGTGGACGATGTTGTGGTGAAGACAGAGAAGCGTGGCACCCTGCTAGAGTACCTTAAGGAAACGTTTGAAAACTTGCAACATTTTCAAATCAAGCTCAACCCGGAGAAATGTGTCTTTGGAGTACCAGCCGGCCAGCTTCTTGGCTTCCTGGTCTCAGAGCGCGGCATCGAGTGCAACCCTGCGAAGATCAAAGCCATCGAGAGGATGGAGGCACCCACCCGACTGCTGGATGTGCAAAAATTCACCGGCTGCTTGGCATCCATCAGCCGTTTCATCAGTCGGTTGGGCGAGAAGGCTCTTCCCCTGTACCAACTCATGAAGAAAACCACTTTTTTCGAGTGGAATGACAAGGCAGACGAAGCTTTTCTCCAGCTCAAAAAGATGTTGACCAATCCGCCTGTCCTGGCAGCTCCGACTGCTAATGAGCCAATGCTTCTCTACATCGCCGCCACCAGCCGGGTGGTTAGCACAGTCATAGTTGTGGAACGCAAAGAAGACGGCAAAGCATTGCCAGTCCAGAGGCCGGTGTATTACCTGAGTGAAGTGTTGTCCGCCTCCAAGCAGAACTACCCTCACTATCAGAAGATGTGCTACGGCGTGCATTTCGCCGCCAAGAAGCTGAAGCCATACTTTCAAGAACATCCAATCACGGTTGTTTGCACCGCCCTGCTTGCGGAGATCATAGGCAGCAGAGATGCATCGGACCGAGTGGCCAAGTGGGCCATCGAGCTGCCCCCCTACACCATCTTCTACCAGCCTCGCACCGCCATCAAATCCCAGGCGCTGGCCGACTTCCTCGTCGACTGGGCCGAGACCCAGTACCTGCCGCCAGCTCCAGACTCCACCCATTGGCGGATGCACTTCGATGGCTCGAAGATGCGCACCGGTTTGGGAGCCGGCATCGTCCTCACCTCTCCCAAAGGCGACAAGCTCAGATACACGTTGCAAATCCACTTCGCCGCCTCCAACAACGTGGCCGAGTACGAAGCACTCTTACACGGGCTCCGGCTTGCCAAGGAACTCGGCATTCGCCGGATCCTGTGCTACGGTGACTCTGACTTGGTGATCCAGCAGTCGTCAGGCGACTGGGATGCCAAGGATGCAAACATGGCGCGCTACCGCTTCCTCGCCCAGCAACTCAGTGGATACTTTGAAGGGTGTGAGTTCCTCCATGTGCCTAGAAACGACAACGAGCAAGCCGATGCCTTGGCACGGATCGGCTCCACCCGGCAAGCAATACCAGCCAGCGTCGCCCTACAACGCCTCCTCAAGCCGTCTATCAAGCCGTCACCAGAATCAGACTCCATCTTAATGCTGACTCCCCCCAAGGCAGACGGATTCGACTGGAGGATCCCTCCAGCAGGCGGCCCGGAGACTTCACCAAGCGACCCGAGGACTGCAGCAGTCGCACCCGGCCCGGGGACTCCACAACCCGACCCGGGGGCTGCGGCAGCCGTTTCGGAGACTTCACCAAGCGACCTGGGGACTGCAGCAATTGCACCCGGCCCGGAGACTCCACAACCCGGCCCGGGGGCTGCAGCAGTCGGCCCGGGGACTTCAACAACACAGCAAGACACCGTTGGCTCCACCCTGCCACCTCCCAACCCAACCGCCCTAGTATCAGTGGCCGTGATGACGGTGGACGAAGTCGAAGCACCATCATGGGCTACGCCCATCCTCAACTTTCTGGTAAACAAGGAGCTGCCGACCGATGAAATCTCGGCCCGACAAGTGCAACGTCGGGCAGCAGCATACACCGTTGTTAACAGAGAACTTGTGAGGCGTAGTGTCACTGGTGTGTACCAGCGCTGCGTGGAGCCGGAGAAAGGCCAAGCAATCCTCAAAGATATCCACCAAGGCGAGTGTGGTCACCACGCGGCTTCAAGATCACTTGTTGGCAAAGCTTTCCGCCACGGTTTTTTCTGGCCAACTGCTCTAGAAGACGCCAAAGACTTGGTCCAGAAATGTAAGGGGTGCCAGAAGTTCCGCTCCAAGCCACATTTGCCGGCTTCGGCACTCAAGACCATCCCCATCGCCTGGCCCTTTGCCGTCTGGGGGCTGGACATGGTCGGACCATTCAAGACAGCCCGCGGCGGCATGACTCATCTACTTGTCGCCGTGGACAAGTTCACCAAGTGGATAGAAGCCAAACCAATCAAGAAGTTGAATGGTCCAACCGCTGTGACTTTCATCGCAGACATCACCACCCGGTATGGCATACCACACAGCATCATCACCGACAACGGCACAAACTTCGCCAAGGGTGCCTTGGCTTGCTTTTGCGCGACGCAGGGCATCCGACTGGACTTAGCGTCCATCGCCCATCCGCAGTCAAACGGCCAGGTGGAGCGAGCAAACGGCCTCATCTTGGCCGGCATCAAGCCCCAGCTGGTCGAGCCTCTAGAGCGATCGGCCGGCTGTTGGCTCGATGAGCTGCCGGCCGTCCTCTGGAGCCTGCGTACAACTCCAAACAAGTCAACCGGCTTCACGCCCTTCTTCCTCGTCTACGGTGCCGAAGCCGTCATCTCGACGGACATAGAATTCGACTCCCTTCGAGTCACCATGTACACTGAGGAGGAGGCAAAAGAAGCACGAGAAGACGGTGTCGATCTGCTGGAAGAGGGCCGGCTGTTGGCACTCAGCCGGTCCGCCATCTACCAGCAGAGTCTACGCCGATACTACAATCGGAAGGTCAAGCCAAGATCTTTCCAAGAGGGAGACCTTGTGCTCCGGCTGATCCAGCGAACAGCCGGCCAGCACAAGCTCTCGGCACCTTGGGAAGGCCCCTTCATCATCAGCAAAGTTTTGGGTAACGACTCCTACTACCTGATCGATGCTCAGAAGCCCAGAGCACGCAAGAGAGACGACTCTGGCAAGGAGACAGAGCGGCCGTGGAATGCAAACCTCCTTCAAAATTTTTACAGTTGATACAGTATGTACCACGCTACCTTTTGTATTAAGTACGGAGACTCCGGGTCCCCCGAGAAGAACTCGGGGACTACCCTCTTTTATCTGCGTAATGAATATTACGCCTATGAATGTGTCATTTCTTTATTCCGCCTGGCACCGGGTTCGACCAGTCGGCCCGGGGGCTCGCCGCCTTGTACTATGTGGCGCTTCCTGCAGCCGGACAAGTAGTGCGGTGGCACCTCAACTTTCTCCTACAAAAACCACAGCTCGTAGAGCGACTGTCCGGTGGGCAGGGGTTAAAGGCAGAAAAGGTGTCCGCATGAAAAATGGCTAAGGACCCAAAGCACGCACATAGTTTAGTCCGGCTTCTGCCTCATTGACCGGCTGCGGAGCAGCCGGGCGGCCGGCTTCTACTTATCTTACTAACGCTCTAGTCGGCTAAGTACTTGCTCTCCCGAAAGTGGCTAAGTACTTGACCCAGCCGCAGTCCGCAGAGCGGCTGTTTGGCTGGCAAGACAGCAGCCAAGGGAGGGCGGCAAAGGAAAAAGCCAAGGAGCAGTAAGCAAGAAAAGTCAGATCTCAGTGAGAGCGCAGCTTATGTAGAAGAGCATCTACATGTCAATAGGCCCTTGGCCAGCATTCAACACAGTTTGAAATACACCCCGTGGGTGGAATTGTGCGAATTTAACAAAGTTTGTCGAGACTGATAAAACAGGAAAAATAAAAGACAAGTCGGTGGCCTAGGGAGTAGCAGAGGGGTCCGACTGGTTGGCGGAGTCGGTAGTGCCGGTTGGTGGAGCGGACGGCTGGTCAGTCTCCGCTTGGTCGCCTCCAGCAGCAGTCGGCGCACTCGAGCGTGGCTCGTTGTTTGAGGCACGATCAAGCGGAGACTGGTCGTCCGCCCCGACCTCCGGCATATCTTCTTTGCTCTCCCCGTCCTCCTCGCCTTCCCCCTCATCGCTGGAGTCGATCATCTCAGCCGAGTCTTCGTCGTCCTCCGGGTTCAGCCCGAACCACTCCGGCGGCGCCTCGGCACCATCCTCAGCCAGCTCGGGAACAAAGATGTTGGTGTTGGTGTACTCGGCGATCGCCGCTGCCTGTCTGACAAGATCGCGCTCCACCGCCACCAGCTCCTCTTGGGCCTCCTGCCGAAACGTGGTCAACTGGGCTAGACTTAGCCTAGGGTACCACGCCTTGATGAATTCCAAGGCCCAGCGCGTGCCAGCCCGGGCTGAGGAACCCTTCCAAGCCTCAAGCCGGCCGGCCGCCACCTCCAGCCAGTCGGCAGTCCGACTGGGAGTGCGCGGAGCCGGCATGTCCGGCCAAAGGGCGGAGATTGCTTGGGCCCCGACACGCTGAAGAAGGCGCAGCATCCGATGAGCCGGCCGAAGACGGGCCTGGATGCTGAGAAGCCGTTCTCTAAGGGTCGAAGGGGCGTCGACGGTGATCTTCGCGCCTTCCGCCCTCCGCCTTTCGTGATCGGCCTCAATGGCCCAATTGGCAGCACCAGAGTGACCAGGGAAGAAGTCTGCTCAAACAGAAAGCAAAAAAGCAAAAAGCCAAAATTAGAAACAAGAAGCCAGCCTGATCAGAAGCTGGCAGCTCGAAGAAAGAATAAAGAAGGAAGCTCACCGTCAACCATGTCTTCAATCTCACCGAAAACGGCAGTCAGCATCACCTCCTTATCAGTCCAGGCGGAGCGTTCGGTCTCGAACTCAGCAAGGAGACCGGCCTCCCAGTCCTCCGCCTCCCTCTGGGTCTTCTTGAGAAGCTCCGCCTGTTCTGCTAGTTGTGTGACCAGCCGGTCATGCTCTTCGGCCAGCTTGCTGCAATCCGCCTCCTTGACACGCAGCGCGGTGTTGGCTTCACCCAGCTGCTGCTGTAGGGTGGCGTTGGCCTCTGCAAGAAGGGAGAAAGAAAAAGATACCGACAGTCAGCAGGAAAGAAGTACAGTTGCCGGGGAGATCCGGGCCGGCTGCTCAGCAGTCGGCCCGAATCTCGGGGACTACAGCCCGCGGGTGCGCCGTCGCGCCCCCACGGAGAAAGAAGCTATCAATGATCAGCCAAAGAACTACAGTTGCCGGGGAGATCCAGCCCGACTGTTCAGCAGTCGGCCCAAATCTCGGGGACTACAGCCCGCGGGTGCGCCAGCGTGCCCCCGCAGAGAAAGAAAACAAAGACTTACGCCGGCTTTCCGACATGTCGGCGGTCCGTTGAGTTAACTCCTGGACGTTGGAGTTGAAGATGGTCGCACGGAGGTTGTGATAATCCTACAATAAAGACATCAGACGATGTTAGTACTCGGAGCTTGCCAATTAAAAGTTCCGAGCCGCCTGCTCAGCAGCCGGCCCGAAACTTGGGGACTACACCCAGTGGGTGCGCTGGCGCGCCCCCACGAGAGAAGTATAAAAGTTAAAGATGGAGAAGCGAGAAGCATACCCGGACGGCCGCTCGCCACTCCAAGAACGCATTATTGCAATGCTTAAGAGCGTCGGCCTCGGCTCGGAACTTGGCCTGGACGTCCAGGATCGCCCGGTTCAGAGGGCCCGTCCCGCCTACCCGCACCCAACCAGCGGGCGCGGCGCTGGTCGCCTCAGCGTCCGGGATCGAAGAGCTCGCGGCGCCGACTTCCTGCGGGCATGGTGCCGAGGCCCCCTTCGCAGGCCGGCGGCGCGTTGGTATGCGAACCTCGGAAGTCGGGCCTGTCGCCACCTCGCCTTCGGTTGGCGGCGCTGGCGGGTTAGCCAGCCACATGTCCCGCGCTCCCCCTGACAACGATGATGGAGGCACGACCACGTCCGGCATGACGACATCGCCGCCCTCCCTCTCCATGATTGGGTGCTCATCGCCGGCATCCCCTGTCGGCGCCACGTACTCTGGCAGTGGTGGCGCGGAGCTCAGGGGGACGACGAATAACGCCGACTGGCGGCGCGCGGCCTCTTCGGCCCGATCCTTCGCCGCCACGGCATCCTCGGCCTCCGCCGGCTTCTCCAACGCGGCGGCTTCCGCCTTGTCCGCCCCCGCCTTCTCCCTGCGGGCGGCCTCCAGCTCCTCGCGCGCCTCCCGCGCGTTTCGATCCTGCGCCTCCCAAAGGTCGGCGGCCGGATCGATTCGCCGGGTGGTGGTGGAAGTCTCCGCCGACCCAATGACGGACGCGGCGTCGGACCGCTCGAGAGAAAGCGGAGATCTACGTTGCGCAAGACAAAGAGAAATTAGAAGAATATTGGCATAAATGAAGGGAAAAGTATGTGAGGAAGTCGGTACTCACGCGGAAACCATCCGCGGCTCCTTCACCGCCTTGCAGAAGCGGACGGCCTTCGCGGCCGCCTCGTCCCGCTTGGTCGCCACTGCCGAGCCCTTGGGCCTCTTTGGCCGGCTGCCGAACTGGCTCGGCGCGGCCCGGCGCTTCTGCACACTGCCTCCGGCAACCGGCGCGGCAGCCGAGCTCGCGCCCTGCTGATCGGGCCCCGGCTGGCGGCGCGGGGCAACCTCTTCCGCGTCGTCGTCCGGCCAGTCCTCGAGGCCGGCCCCGAGCCCCGAGCCGCCTGCCTCGCCGCCCCCTCCCACAGCATCGTCGTCCAAGGCGGCCGCCCCCAAGTCGGGGTCATCCACATCGCTCTCCGCCCGGTCGGGGAGAAATCGACGCTCCGGCCCCGCGGCGCCGGCCGCCGGCTGGAGGAGGGGGCTCTGTTCGAAAAGCCGATTGATCGAGTCGGCCAAACAGAACTCGACAACGGAAAAAGAGAAGGGGAGGAAATTTACCATAGGCGGGGGGTCGGCGCGTGAGTACGGCTCCTTGCCGAACCGCCACTCTTCCGTGAGCTTGCAGTTCGCAAGATAGTTCACCATATGAGCCACCTCAGCGTGAGGCATCTCCTTGGTGCACAGCCGGCTTGGGTCCCGATGCCCACTCATCTGACAGATCATATGAGGGCGGCCCTGGAGCGGGAGCACCCGCCGTGCCACAAAGGCGGCCAGCAAGTCGGGCCCGGTCAGGCCCTCTGACTGTGTCAGCACCCGGAGCCGCGCGATGGCGGCGGCTCCAGAGGGCGACAGCGTCTTGGCCCGATATGACTAGGTGGGCCGCCTCCTCGCCGGCGGGCCGGCTACGTAAGCCGGCAGGTTGACCCAGTCACCCTCCGCGAAGATGCTCTTCACGTAGAAGTACGACCGCTGCCACATCTTGACCGACTGGATCAGCGTGATGGCAGGAAATGGATTGTCGGCTGCCGGTCTCCGCACCGCGATGAAGGCGCCGCATTGAGCCGGCACGCCCGCGGTGACGGTGCCTAGCTTGGTGTAGAAGAATTCCCCCCAGAGCTCGATGGTGGGGAGCATGCCGAGGAAACCTTCGCACAGAGTGACGAAGGCAGACAGTAGCACCACCGTGTTCGGGGTGAGGTGGTGCGGCTGGAGGTCATAGAATTCAAGGAAGGCCTGGAAGAAGCCGCTCGCCGGCAGGCCGAGGCCGCGCAGGCAGTGCGAGCGGAAGACGACCCGCTCGCCCTCCTCCGGCGCCGGCGAGATCTCCCGCTCCGGCGGCAGGCGGACCTTCACGTAATCCTTGCCGGGCAGCCGCCGCGTCTGGCGGAGGAACTCGATGTGATCTTCGTGGACGATGGAGCCATCCCAGGCACCGGAGCGCGCCATGGAGGCGAGGTTGACGGAAAAAGCGTGGCAATGAGCTACGGCGGCGCCTTGGCTGGGCGTGGAGATGCGGCAGCAGCAGAGGAGGAAGAAGATGAAAATGGGGGAGAAGGGCGCGCGTGCTCTGCCGCTCCCCCCCTCCCCCTACTTATAACCCCCGGGCTACGAAGCCGAGGGGGCGTGGCGTGGGGTCATGGGATTAACTGCGCCCGCGACCCCACGACCCCGCGTTTATTTCGCAAAGTTACTGCGCTGTAACTCCCTCGGGGATCGTAACCGCTCGCCTCGGCCGCGGCGGATCCGCCTGTGCGCCAAGGCCTGGTAGTGGCGGGCCCGGCCTACTGTCACGTCCCATCGTGAGCGTGGGCTGACAGGCAGGCCCGGCTCGCTAGCGCCATGTGGCGTACTTGCAGCGGGTGGCGGGCCTAGAGGCTTGGCGAGCACGCCACTTGGTTCCCACCCTGATGTTTCGAAATCATCACCCAGAGCCATCCAGGCGCGTCCGACCCCCCAACAAGGTGGCACGCCGGGGGTCGGATTCAGGAAGAGCACTCTGAGAAGGAAACTGCTGAGGCTTCTCGACTTATCGGCCGCGACGCCTCATCAGCTTCGGGGACTACTGTCGGAGTAATGGGCCACGGGTAGCCTAACCCGAGTCCTTGAGCTGTTCAAGACATTGGGCCGGCTACGCCCACGAACGCCCAAGATGAAGCGCCGCCTTCTGACGGCCGGCTGGCCCGAGCAGCCGGCTGCCCGAAGATGGCCGAGCTCCAGAAGACGGCATCAAGACAGGCCGACTCCTCCCAGGCGGCCTCCAGAGAGGCCGGCTCCTGGCGGTTGGCCCACGGCGCCCTCAGAGTTTGCGCCTCCATTAAAGAGACGAGACAGGGCGAGGCTACAGTGTAGCCCATCCCCCCTGTATCCAGGGCAGGACGTGGCCACGGTGCTTCGTACGGGCGGAGATCTCCGCCCGGCGCGGCACTGTTGCCACTCCGCCCTTGACGTCACCCCTGACAGGCAGAACCCTGTTTCCACGATGGCCTGTTAGTACGGCCTGCAGGTGGCGGGCCATACCAGACAGTGAGAGCCTAGAGGACGGCGGGAGTCTGACCAGTCGGACCTGAGGGAGGCCGGCCTCAAGCAGGCGGCCATCTCCTTCCTCGGGGTCCGCGCGCCATTAACCAGATGGGACACGGAGTGGCTACAGTGATCTCCCGCCAGCGGATGGGACGGTAGCCACGCTCCCCTGACCAAGCATGCGTCACCAACGTCACGGCCACGTACCGGACCAGTCGGCGGGGTCCACCCGGCGGCGGGCCCCAGCAGCCGGCGAAGAAGCCGGCGGCCAGACACACTGACGGCCGGGCCCTACGCCCGACCAGATTACCATTGTACCCCTGGGGGGTAGGCCTATATAAGCCCCCCCCCCCCCGGGGCACCCATGCAAGCGGTTCAGAAACCAGTTAGACCTAGACTCACTCGAAGGGAGGAGGGAGCCGGCCCTGCTTTCTTCTACCTCTGGCATACAGCTCGAGGAGCACCATCGTACTCACTAGTGCCTTAGTGATCATGCGGAGACCCCGCAGAGAAGGACTAGGGGTGTTATCTCCCCGGAGAGCCCCGAACCTGGGTAAAGCGTGCCGGCGATCATGTCTACGCCACATCCCGCTTCCAGGCACCGGCGACGTTCTACTAGCTCCCACCATGATAAGCCATCCCTTGGCATATGTCGCACCCAACACCCGACAGCGCTCCCGCTCGAAACATGTCGCGCCTGCCGCCTGCTGCAACCGGCCCCTCAACGCCATTGTCTGCACCAACAACCGCGAAAACCCTCCGCCCAACTTTTCCAAGTTGCCCAGAGGCTCGGAGGCTACACCCAGCGGGTGCGCTCGCGCGCCCCCGCCGGAACCAAGCCGCGCCGGCTGCGGTCCGCAGCCGGCCGTCATCGACATCTTCTACATCAACGCCCACGAAAAACCTCCGCTCAACTTTGCCAAGTTGCCCGGAGGCTCGGAGGCTACTGTCATGGTAATGACCCACGGGTACCCCAAAGACGGCGAAACAACGCTTCAAGACATCGGGGCGGCTAACTCCCCTCAGTGTGACTGCTACGGCCGCTCCAGATGGCCCCCTGCCCGGCTGCTCCAACCTGCTCCCCGTCCGGCTGCTCCAGCCGGCCCGCTACGTGAAGTCAACTACGGCGTCCCATCGGACATGACACGGACGAGACGGCTGTACCAGTGCACTGCTGAGCAATAGTGGCGCACTGTAGCCGCGTCATGAGTCACCTCGCATGACATCTCCAAATAGTGTAGTTGGTGGGTGGGCCACCACCCACCATGCCCATGCCCACCACCTAGCTTACATCCAAAGCTAGCCCACACTATATAAAGCCACCCATCCATCCATCCAGGGGAGGGACTCCCTCACGCATGCATACATGCTCACAAACACTCATTCGGCCACAAGCCACGGCCACTATGCCATACACTCATACATATACAAAGCCAGATGCCTATGGCACTGCTCTTAGATACAGCTCTAGGAGCAACTCTGTACTGCAACATGTACACCGCATATAGACAAACATGCAGGAGTAGGGGTATTATCTCTCCGGAGAGCCCCGAACCTGGGTAAACCTCTGCGTGCTATTCGCATACCCGTCCCGGATATTCCTCTGTAGCCTTGCTCCACCCACGATAAGCCACCCCGTGGCATCTGCCATAACGCGGTGCCCCTTGGCCACTCACACGAAAATAGTACGACATTCGGGCCGCCGCGAGGCATAAATCCCTACTCCTACTTTGGAAAGGACCGTGGTGGAGATGCAGCGCTCAAGCCCGGCAAGCTTGCTTCAGGACTAGAGCAGCTACGTGCGTATGAGTGTACAAGGGTCCAAATCCTTTCTAAGGTTGTCATGGCCCTCCTTTTATAGGTAAAGGGGTTACCACAATGGCAAAACAGTCATTGCCCAGTGATCAAATAGCCATAGTGCTATCATACCTAACTCTGTAGACAGGACAGGGTGCATTAAATGCACCACTTAGTGTCACATCGTGCGGGTAGCCCGGCAAGCCTTGCCATGCTATTCATCCACCTTTTCGCCTGCCTGCGTGACACGCCTCTAGACGGGTGTCATTTGGGGGTGATCTTCCTCAGAAATGGCTGCCACGTGCCAAAACAGCCACTTAATCACTTAGGGGCTCGACACCGCACCAATAGGTGACTTGCGTTGCTATGAGGTGGAGTTGTGGAGCCTTGGCAGGGTGATCCGCCCTCGGCGTCCTCGGCAAGCTTGCCGGGGGAGTCTTGAGACTTGCCTTCGGGGTGACCTCGACCTTACCAGGCTCGCCTGCCCGACAAGGGAGGTTTTTCCTTAGTGATATCTTGCTCATTTGGCTTGCCTTGGTCTTCTCGATCCACCCTTTGATTTCTCAAAGAGCTATCTCTTCTGCTTGGCCTTGTCTTGAATGCTGTAACCTTGCCCTTGAGCCTGTGTATAGTCCGGGCAACATACACCAGGGTTTGTTGCAGCGACAAGTCCCCGCCACGACAGGTCTCCCAAGGGCAGCCACGGTGAACTCAGCGACCACCAGACGATGATGACCGCGACGAGACATCAATGGCCTTGTCTGATCCACAACTCCGGTGAGATCAACATCAAGTGTTGAGGGAAAGGAAGAAGGAAGACGCTTGCGTCACCATTGAGCGGTGTCGCGAGACACGCCGTTAATCCGATAGGCGCAACGGGGCTGTTGTCGATGAACCCGCGCCCAGTGCTGGCGGGTACCTACCTTACGAGATAGGGTGCCCAGCCTTCACACGTGAGCTGCGGCAAGTCCAGTGGCCATAATCTCGCACCTTCAAGCCTAACTTGCCGGAAAAGTATGATGGAAAACTGAACCCGGCAGAGTTTTTGGGCATCTATACGATCGCCGTTCAAGCTGTCGAGGGAAGGGACGAAAAGGTGCTCGCCAACTACTTCCCGTTGGCACTCAAGCCAAATGTAAGGTCCTGGCTGATGCACCTGCCAGAGGATTCCATTTCCTGCTGGGCCGACTTGTGCAAAGAGTTCGTGGGCGCCTTCACGGGCGGTCATCAAGAACCAGGGCGGCCTAGTGACCTGCAAACCCTTCTGCAGAAGGAGGGAGAGAGTTTGCACAAGTATCTACTGAGGTTCAGCCAAGTGCACCGCAACATTCCAAAGATACACCCAGCAGCTATGATTGCCGCGTTTCATACGAATGTGCGCAACCGCAGAATGCGGGCTAAGATGAATGTCCGGTTGCCTAAGACTGTCAGTGAGCTTTACACATTGGCAGATAAGTGTGCTCGTGCTGAAGAAGGGAGAAGACTTCCCGGGGAAGAGGTTGGCGTTGAAGTCGACTCGAAGGATGACGATGACGACACTGCCGCCCCCAGGAAGAAGAACAAGGAACGCAAGAAGAAGCGGAAGGAGAAGGCAGTGATGACCGTTGAGAGTATTGGTGATCTCAGCACCGGCAAGAAGGCAAAAATTGAGACGCCCTGCAAGGAAGCTGCTGCATGCGCTAATTGCCGGGTGGCAGCGGCTGCTGAGAAAACTGGCAAGTCTAACAGGCCATACTACAAGATCCATAGGACCAAGGGTCATGATCTCCAAGATTGCAAGCAAGTCGAGCAGTTGGTTGAGAAACAGAAAGCCGAATATGAAAGGCGCAACAAGGAGAGAAACTAGAATGGTACTGGCGGGAAGGGCCATTGAGGTCGTAACGGACACCGCGGCAAGTCTGATCAGCAGAAAGAAAACCCCACCAGAGGCCGTGAGAGGAAAGAAAATGAAGATGAAAATGAAGAGGAAGATGATCAAACCAGTAAACAGGAGTTCCAGAAAGATACCAAGGCAATGTGCATTGACGGGGGTGCATCTTTGCACTCCTCTCACCGCCAGCTCAAACAGTGGGCACGTGAGGTTAATGCAGCTGAACCAATAGCAAGCGCTCGAGAACCGCTCAAGTGGTCCCACATGCCCTTCATTTTTTACATTGAGGATCATCCAGACCGCACCACTGTGGTAGGATGTTTGCCATTGTTGGTTTCACCAACAATCCGCAACCTCAAGGTCACTAAGATGTTGGTTGATGGCAGGGCAGGCTTGAATTTGATTTCTCCGGGTGTGCTGAGGAAACTCCAGATTCCAGATGAGGACTTAAAGAAGACTGGCACTTTCCAGGGAATCAACCAAGGAAGGAGCCAGTCGAAGGGAAAGATTACCTTGCCGGTAACATTTGGCGGGGAAATAAAATTCAGGACAGAGAAGATTGTGTTCGATGTTGTTGAACTTCCCCTGCCATTCAACGGGATTCTTGGCCGGCCAACTCTGGCCAAGTTCATGGCAGTGTCCCACTACGCCTACAACACTTTGAAGATGCCTGGTCCTATGGGAGCCATCACCATCCTGTCGGACAAGAGAGATACAGTTATCTGTGTGGATAAGATGTATAGGGATGCGCTTGCAGTAGAGGCCGTCGAGGCCCCAACTCCCACCAAGAGGGAGAAGAAAGTCAAGGAAACTAGCAAGAACTCCGAGAAGGACTCCGGGAAGTGCATCTCTTCAGAGTATGCTGCACCCGGCAGCCACTTGCCAGAAAGTTCAACTAGCAAGAGATCTAGGGCTGCTCCCCTGGCAACCAAGAAAGTTCTGGCGCGGCAGGATGGCACTGATGGTACCTTCACTATTAGTGCTACCCTTGATGACAAATTGGAAAGCGCGCTCGTTACCTTCCTGAGGGTGAATGTCGACGTGTTTGGCTGGCAGCCATCTGATATCCCCGGTGTTCATGTATTTTGACGGTGCTTTCTCGCTCCAAGGTGGTGGCGCAAGAGTGTTACTTGTTGCGCCCACCGGGGAACACCACAAGTACGTCGTCCAAATGCATTTCCCCAGGGAAGACGCCACCAACAACACAACAGAATATGAAGGGCTCCTTGATGAGCTCCGGATTGCTGTTGAATTAGGAGTCAAGAAGTTAATCATATGCGGCGACTCCCAGCTTGTTGTGAAGCTAGTGAACAAAGATTACCAGAGCCCGCTGATGGAAGCCTATGTGGAAGAAGTGAGGACGCTGGAAGAGCACTTCGACGGGCTGCAAACAAAGCACGTACCCCATGCAGAAAACAGCATCGTTGATCACCTGTCGAAGTGCACTGCACAGAAGCTTCTTGTGGAACCAGGCAATTTTGTGCTCCACCTCACCCAACCAACAGTTTCTCCATCAGCCTTGGCCAGAAAAGAAGGAAGCTCAACACCGGCAAGCATTTCCAGGTCTATCTTTTATCATATTGCTTTCTGATTTATTTTTCATCGCTTTTGTTTTCAGATCTATTATTCTAAAAACCCAAAAATACTTTGCTGCACTTTTTATTTGCATCTTTTATTTCATTGTTTTATTCAAATCTTTTTATCCAAACACATACAAAACAATCTATCTTTTTACTGATGAGGGACTGACAACCCCTCTTACGCGTTGGGTTGCGAGGATTTGTTCTTTGTGTGCAGGTACCGTTTACATAGTGTTGCTTGGTTCTCCTACTGGATTGATACCTTGGTTTCATAACTGAGGGAAATGCCTACCGTAGCTGTACTGCATCATCCCTTCCTCTTTGGGGAAATACCGACGCAGTTTCAAGCCGCATCAAAAGTAATTTCTAGCGCCGTTGCCGGGGAGCATCAAGTCAAGATGTTCTCCCGTCAACTTGCCAATTTCTGGCGCCGTTGCCAGGGAGACATCATCAACATCTATCAGGTTCCTAATCACAAATCTCATCTCCTTGCAATTTACATTGTTTGCCATTTGCCTCTCGTTTTCATCTCCCCCACTTCACAAAATTTGCCGTGCAGATTGGGTTTGAGCCACAATTGCACAGGAATATTGAAGCATATGATATCGTGGTCAAAACCAAAGACAAATCTTCAGTCATAGATGATTTAGAAGAAACCTTTGCAAACTTGTGGAAGATGAACTTGAAGCTTAATCCAGAGAAATGTGCGTTTGGTGTTCCGTCCGGCAAGCTTCTTGGGTTCTTTAATTTGTGTCTCAGCGAGGGATAGAAGCCAACCCCGACAAGATCAAAGCAATAGAGCAGATCCAAGCCCCAAAGACAGTTAAGGATGTGAAGCGCTTGACTGGCTGTGTAGCCGCACTGAGCATGTTCATTTCTAAATCCGCTGAGCGCGCCTTGCTGTTCTTCAAAATTTTAAAGAAGGTTGGTCCAGTAAAATGGACTCCAGAGGCCGAGGCTGCGCTACAGGATTTGAAGGCTTACCTTTCTTCTGCTCCAACCTTGGTCACACCCAAGCCACAAGAGCCATTGCTGCTTTATCTGGCGGCAACAAATCAAGTGGTTAGTGCAACGTTGGTAGCACAGAGGGAAGTGGACAGTGGAGAAGCTACTACGACAGAACCCGCCAGTGTTGAGCCAGCTTTATCTTCGGCAAGGCCTGCCGGTGGTAATGGAGGGGGACCACAGATCAGCGCTGACAAACATGAGGGGGTGGCGACGAAGAAAACGGTGCAGCGACCAGTTTACTTTGTCAGCTCCCTCTTGCGGGGGGCTAGATCAAGGTACTCTGGGGTCCAAAAGCTGATCTTCGGCCTTCTCATGGCCTCAAGAAAGCTGTGCCATTACTTTCAAGCCCACGAGATCACTGTTATGACTCGCCTCCCACTATAGCGGATCCTGAGGAACCCTGAGGCCACCGGCAGGATAGTAGATTGGGCTCTGGAGCTGTCAAGTTTTTCCCTAAAATTTGAGAGCACGGCAACTATCCAAAGCAGAGCACTGGCAGAATTCATAGCGGAGTGGACGCCGACGCCCGACAAGGAGACTGTGGAAACTGCCCTCCCCGGCAAGGAGGCCCCTTGGGAATGGATCATGTATTTTGATGGTGCTTTCTCGCTCCAAGGTGCTGGCGCAAGAGTGTTATTCATTGCGCCCACCGGGGAACACCTCAAGTACGTCATCCAAATGCATTTCCCCAAGGAAGACGCCACCAACAACACAGCATAATATGAAGGGCTCCTTGATGGGCTCCGGATTGCTATTGAATTAGGAATCAAGAAGTTAATCATATGCGGCGACTCCCAGCATGTTGTGAGGAAAGTGAACAAAGATTACCAAAGCCTGCTGATGGAAGCCCACTTGGAAGAAGTGAGGAAGCTGAAAGATCACTTCGACGGGCTGTAAACAAAGCACGTACCCCTGTGCGGAAAACAGCATCACTGATCACCTGTCGAAGTGCACTGCACAGAAGCTTCTTGTGGAACCAGGCAATTTTGTGCTCCACCTCACCCAACCAATAGTTTCTCCGTCAGCCTTGGCCAGAAAAAGAAGGAAGCTCAACACCGGCAAGCATTTCCCGGCAAAGCTCCCTAGAGCCACTGGTGAAAAGGCTGCCGGAGGAGATCATGCATTGGATGGAGAGCCACACTCTCGAGCAGAATTGCAGGTTCTTGTTGTTGAGGAAAGTACTCCCACAGCTGAAGAGATGCCTTTGGTCCTTGTCGTTGAGCCTCAGGCTCCGGTATGGGCACAACACATAATCCAATTCTTGCAAACTGGAGAACTTCCTGACGATCCAGAGCAATCTGAGAAAGTAGCCCGGCAATCGAGTATGTACCAGTTTGTGGACAACATTCTATACAAAAAGAGGCCGAACGACGTGAAGTTAAAGTGCATCAGTCAAGAGGATGGACTAGAGCTGTTGGCAGAGATACATGGAGGCGCGTGTGGCTCACATCTGGGATCGAGAGCACTTGTCGGGAAAGCTTTCCAGTAAGGATTCTACTGGCCCACCGCCCTCCGGGATGCAACTGAGCTCGTCACCAAGTGTGAGGCATGCCAGTTCCACTTCAAGAATATCCATCAGCCATCTCAAGCCTTGTAGACCATCCCTTTGTCCTGGCCTTTCGCGGTATGGGGGCTCGACATCCTGGGCCCCTTTCCCCATGCTACCGGGGGCTTTGAATTCTTGTACGTTGCAATCGACAAGTTTACAAAGTATCCTGAAGTGGAACCAGTGAGAAAGGTGACGGCGCAGTCAGCTATCAAGTTCTTCAAGGGACTGGTGTGTCATTTTGGAGTGCCCAACAGGGTAATCACAGACAACGACACCCAGTTTACAAGCTGCACCTTCATGCAGTACATCCAGAGCCTTGGGAGCAAGGTCTCTTTCGCCTCCGTTGCCCACCCAAGGAGCAACGGTTAGGCTGAGAGGATGAACGCAGAAGTGCTGCGGGAGCTGAAGACAAGAACCTTTGATAGACTGCAAAAATGTGGCAAGCGCTGGATTGATGAGTTGCCGGTGGTTCTTTGGTCAATCAGGACGACACCAAATCGAGCTACCGGCCAGACTCCCTTCTCCCTGGTGTATGGGGCAGAAGCAATGCTCCCCACGGAACTCATATACGGGTTGCCTCGGGTACTTGCCTATGATGAAGTAGTGCAAGAGCAGCTACGACATGACGATGCCATGCTGCTCGAGGAGGACCGTCTCCGGGCAGCTGTACGTGTTGCATGATACCAGCAAGCCCATCGCCGCTATCATAGCCGCAGGGTTCACGCCCGAAGCCTTGAGGAAGGTGACCTTGTTCTTAGGCGTGTTCAGTCCACCAAGGGTTCAAACAAGTTGACACCGAAGTGGGAAGGCGGGTGTCACCAGACCTGGTGCAGTCCGTCTGGAGAGCGAAGATGGCATCCCGATGCAAAACTCATGGAATATCGAGCATCTTCGTAAGTTCTACCCGTAAGGCGCAGTTGCCGGGCCTTGCCTCGGCAGTCTGTTTTGTACAAGCATAGTCCCCTGTACTTGTAACCCTTTGTACAAATCCAGGCGAAGACCCTATGCAAAGATAATAAAATGAAGCGCTGGCGCAAAACTTGCATGCATGTTTACTTAAGTATGATTTTGCTATGATGACTAATCCTTTAAGAAGGATCATATGCAGCCATTCCCCCCCCCCCCTCTGCACTCCTTTTTTTCATAGCAGGGTCCCCACCCTGGAGGGACTTCCCGAAGGGAAGAGTGGGAATGAGCCAGCATATTGGTCCCTGGCAGCTCCTCCTTATCGGGAGCGATAAGGACAGCAAACGCAGATAAGTTCCCCTCGCCATCCATAAATGTGTTCCTGTATGAAAAAAGCTTGTGCGTAAGGAAACCTTGTCGCTCCCAACATCTGTGCTCCCATCCTTTGATTCGAAGTTTCTTCAGTCAGGTTTGTCGCAGTAGCATTTGGGGGGGGGGGGGAACTGACGAGGGGCCGGTTTTCGTCCACGCTCCTAACCCATCAGACAGGGTTCAGTAGCAGCTATGGAAGGGACCGGCAAGATGTCTTACCGGGGAACCTTGTTTACTTGAAAGTATTGAGGGATTATCCCTCAGCATGAATATGACATCTACACAAGTGCCCGGCAGGCATTCTTTTTTCATTAATACGCAGATAAATAAGTTGGAATCATACAGGATACCAGCATGGATAGAAGGTTAAATAATTTGAACTAAAGTTTGGCAAATGCCTCCATCTTATGATTTGAAAAAAGATAAGTGCCCCGTAATGCCTTTCTTGTCCCTCTCCTCCTAGGAGTTGCATCAAGAAGGAAAGAGAGTAAAAGGAGTGCCTAGGCAGAAGCCCAGCCCGACCCCGTCAGGACCGGCGGGACGCAGCCTGATAAGATCAGGAGGGCGCCTCCCCGGCAAGGAAGAAGAGGCCAGGGACAGAGAGAGCGGCTAGGCGATGCCCTGGTCACCACCACTAGGACCAGAGGAACACGGCAAGAGGGACACCGGCAGGGAAGATGAAGCCGGAGTCCACGAGGAAGCCTGCCGGGGTCCAGGTGGTGGAAGCGGAGTCCACCAGGGCAAGCACCCCCTGGCAAATCGCTCTGCCGAGGTCTAGCTGCAGATGGCGGTGCTGCCGGTGCTTAGCTGATGGTGACGGTGCGACCGATGCTCAGCTGGAGTCCGAGCCGCCGTACTCCTGCTCGGCGCCACCGTCTTCGCCATTAGTGTCCTCTTCATCGCTGTCGCTCGAGGAGGAGCTTTCGTCATCAGTCGAGCTCTCCGCACAGCACCCTAAGCGAGCACCCGAACGCCCGAAGACCTTGATGGAGAGCAAATCAGCCTCCATTAACTTAAAATGAAGGATGTGCCCCTCCGCCAAGCTATGGCACATGCAAAAGTTTCCCAACCACGCCGGAGAAGCATGACATGAGGTGCGGGGAACTCGACGTCCACCTGCCATTACAGCAACCTCTCATGTGCAACTTCAACCCGTGCGGCTGTTCAACCTCCATCACCCTTGCAAAAGGGCCAGGAAGCCGAAGGCGGCTGCGCAGGGGCTCGCACAGCCTGACAATGAAGTCTAGTGTTGTATCTCCAACATGGCCCTCCATTAGGGCCAGAGCAGCTGGGGGAGGAGTGACAGGAGTGCCACCACATCCTCCTCGGCCCCGAGCACCGCGCCGGCCACGACCACGTCTCGCAGCTCCACCTTGTGCACTGGATCCTGCCCCTGCATCCCCAGCAGAGGCGGGGATATGGTGCCGAGAGGAGGCCCTTGTCGCCACCGCCGGAGCTCGAGCGCGCCCTCTTCCCCTCACCATGATGGGAGAAGGACACGAGAAGAAGAAGGAGAAGGTGCGTGGGTGAGCCCTTCCATTCACCTCCACGCTCCTCTTTTTATAGCAGGGCATGGCAGGGGGCTGGCTCCCGACCATCTTGTGGCAACCGCCTCATTTTGCCAATCCGGTTCATCTGCGTCACTGACGGCATCCAGATTCGCCGACCGCCCTCATGCGCCAATCCTTGGCGCCATGCTTTCTTCCATGGCACTCATTCCCGCGCCCTACGTGTCCGCCACCAACCCTGCGTAATGCATGCAGTGTACGTGGCGGAAATGGCAGTCTTAGTGGGACGGGTAAAATGGCAGTTACCTCCCCGAACCACGCAGACGCTTCAATCAACTTCCCATGAACGTGGGCGTCCCCTGGTCCATTACGTGGGTAGCACCACGTCATTCGACATCGCAGGACTCATGGGAAACCCAGTAATTGATTCAATTTTAGGTTAATGAAGAAGCACAGAAGATCTCAGAAACATGGATCCCGCCGCAGCTTGGTCAGGGTGCCTGCCTGCGCATTGTTAGGGCTTACCCAAACGATGCCCGGCAGCACGTGTGGGCCAGGCCCGGGGGCCCCTGTTGGTGCAATAAACATTTTTGTTTGTCAACCAGACTCATGCACAAGCGTACTGATGATCATACATCCAGCACCAATACATGACACGAGGACAAGCCAGGAAAGTCGGTCTTCGTGAGATCAAGGAGAGCATTAAGAAGAACAAGATAGCTGTGGACCACCTTGGGAAGGCATCCCTTGCTGGGCAGGAGAGCCTGGTCAGGTCGAGGCCGCCCAAAGGACATGTTCGGATTTGCCTTGGCAGGCTTGCCGGCGGCGCCAAGATCAAACCCCGCCAAGCTCCTTCAACAAGGAACCTTCACCAAGATGCCACCGCTCCACCTCACTGCACCCAAGTCACTAATCAGTGCGGTGTCAAGGTGTTAAGCAACCAGGTGGATCCTATCAAGCACGTGGCAGCATCAAGGAGAAGAGATTAGCTTTATTGACACCCATCCAGGAGGCGTGTCAAGCTGATAAAAAGAGGCAGATAAGCGGCGCGATAGGCTTGCCAGGATTCGCCCTCGGCACGACACCTAGCAGTGCATTTAATGCACTTTGTCCTAACTGCCAGAGTTAGGTATGATAGCACTGTTAGCTATCTAGTCACACCCACATGACTGTTTCGCAGAGGGCTCCGTTTTCTTTGATCTCTTATATGCGTGATTATTTATAGCCTCATATTTCTTCTTTGAATCTTTGGTTTGGTTAGGCCAACTAGATTGATTTTTCTTGCCATGGGAAGAGGTGCTTTGTGATGGGTTCGATCTTGCGGTGTCCTCTCCCAGTGATAGAAGGGGAAGCTA
Organism: Thinopyrum elongatum; assembly: GCA_011799875.1. NCBI lineage: Eukaryota > Viridiplantae > Streptophyta > Magnoliopsida > Poales > Poaceae > Thinopyrum > Thinopyrum elongatum. The sequence continues at coordinate 168,828,489 of CM022298.1, forward strand.
GGCACGCATGTATCGTTGCTATTAAGGATAACAAGATGGGGTCTATTCCTGCATGAATAGATCTTGTCTACAGCATGTCATTGTTCTTATTGCATTACTCCGTTTCTCCATGAACTTAATACACTAGATGCGTGCTGGACAGCGGTCGATGTGTGGAGTAATAGTAATAGCAGGCATGCATCTACTACTATTACTCCACACATCGACCGCTATCCAGCATGCATCTAGTGTATTAAGTTCATGGAGATACGAAGCAATGCAATAAGAACGATGACATGATGTAGACAAGATCTATTCATGCAGGAATAGACCCCATCTTGTTATCCTTAATAGCAACGATACATGCGTGCCTCGCTTCCCCTTTCCGTCACTGGGTGAGAACACCGTACGATCGAACCCATCACAAAGCACCTCTTCCCATGGCAAGAAAATTGATCTAGTTGGCCTAACTAAACCAAAGATTCAAAGAAGAAATACGAGGCTATAAATAATCATGCATATAAGAGATCAAATAAACTCAAATAATATTCATGGACATAGATCTGATCATAAACTCAAACTTCATCGGACCCAACAAAGAGTTTCATCAAATATATCTCCAAGAGACCATTGTATTGAGAATCAAAAAGAGAGAAGAAGCCATCTAGCTACTGCCTACAGATCCATAGGTCTATGGTGGACTACTCACACATCATCGAAGAGGCATCAATGAGAATGATGAACCCCTCCGTGATGGTGTTAGATTGGATCTCATGGTTCTGGAACTTGCGGCGGTGGGAATTGTGTTTCGTCGACTCCCCTAGGGTTTCTGGAATATTTGGGTATTTATAGAGGGAAGAGGCGGTGCAAGAGAGCCCCATGGGCTCCACAACCCACCAGAGCGCATTTGGGCTCCTGGGCGCGCCCTGGTGTCTTGTGGGCCCCACAAGCCTCCTCTCTGGTCCTTCCTCGGCTCCCAAGTTGTCTTCTGGTCCAAAAAAAAATTCTCCAAAAAATTTTGCTGCGTTTGGACTCCGTTTGATAGGGATATTCTGTGAAGTAAAAAACAGCAACTGGCACTGGGCACTATGTTAATAGGTTAGTCCGAAAAAATGATATAAAGTTGCTATAAAATGATTGTAAAACATCCAAGAATGATAATATAACATCATGGAACAATAAAAAATTATAGATACGTTGGAGACGTATCAGCATCCCCAAGCTTAAATCTTGCTCGTCCTCGAGTAGGTAAATGATAAAATCAGAATTTTTTATGTGGAATGTTGCCTAGCATATTCATCACATTTTCTTTTCTTTTGTAGCATGGACATTTGGACTTTTAGATGGTTCAAAGCAATAGTCTAGTTTTGACATGAAGACTTCAATACTCAAGCATATCAATAAGCAACCATGTCTTTCAAAATATCAACACTAAAGAAAGTTATCCCGAGCCTATCATGCTCAATCATTGATCCATTCACGAAACACACTCGAATATTTGGTACATCCAATGATCAAGTACGATCATAGTGCTCCCTAGTTGGTGCTTTATAAGAGAAGATGGAGACTCAATTTTTTTTGCATAAAAGTAAATAGGTAGTCCCTTCGCAGAGGGAAGTAGAGATTTGTAGAGGTGCGAGAGGCATGCTTTTCCCGTCAACGAAAACGACCGAGTAACCAACACTTTCCATGCTAGACACATCATAGGTAGTTCCCAAACATATAATAAAGTTTATTCCTTTTACACCATACTTTCACACTCCACGGCTAGCCGTATCCATGGGTACCGTCCATACCAACACTTTCCAAGGAATTTATTATTTGACAACAGAAAGTAAATTTATTTTTCATTTCGGGACTTGGCATCCCTATTACCGCCACACTCTCGTGCAATGACAAGTGAATAAACACTCATGTTGAGAATAACACATCTAGCATGGAAAATATTGGCCACCACCTGCCGCTTCATGAGCGGTACGGGCACACAAAAAGGAAATTCATTTTGAAAATTAGAGTTGGCACATACAAATTTACTCAGAACGACACGGAAATACCGCATATAGGTAGGTATGGTGGACTCATATGGCCAAACTGGGTTTAAGGATTTTGGACGCACAAGTAGTATTTCTACTTAGTACAAGTGGAAGCTAGCAAAAAGATTGAGAAGCAACCAACCAAGAAACAAAAATTCTCATAAACGAGCATTAAGCATAACTAACACCGAATAATGCACCACAAGTAGGATGTAATTTCATTGCATAACTATTGTCTTTCGTGCTTGCATAGGGAATCACAAACCTTAACACCAATATTATTACTAAAGCATAATTACTCACCAACATCACTCACATTTTACTATCATCATATCTCAAAACTATTAGAAAGAATCAAGTTTATTTTGTCCAATGATCTTCATGAATTTTTTTATTACATCCCTCTTGAATATCTATCACTTTGGGACTAATTTCATATATTGCAATTGCTTTTGACAAGCTCAAATAAATTTAAGTGAAGAACATGAGCATAAAAATTTTCTTCTCTCAAAATAATATAAGTGAAGCATGAGAGAATTTCTTCAAAAATTTACTAACTCTCAAATAAATCTAAGTGAAGCATGAGAGCATTTCTTCAAAAATATTAAAGCACACCGTGCTAAAAAAGATATAAGTGAAGCACTAGAGCAATTCCATAGCTCGAAAAATTTAAGTGAAACATATAGAGCAATTCTAACAAATCATAGCATAATTTTAGCTCTCTCAAATAGGTGTGTCCAGCAAGGATACTTGTGAAAAAATAAAAAGAAAAACAAGCAAAGACTCATATAATACAAGACACTCCAAGCAAAACTCATGATATGTGACGAATAAAAATATAGCTCCAAGTAAAATACCGATGGTCGTTAGAAGAAAGAGGGGATGCCTTCCGGGGCATCCCCAAGCTTAGTTGCTTGGTTCTCCTTGAATATTAACTTGGGGTGCCACGGGGCATCCCCAAGCTTAGGCTCATGACACTCCTTATTCCTTCATCCATCGTGATCTCACCCAAAACTTGAAAACTTCAATCACACAAAACTTAACAAAACCTTCGTGAGATCCGTTAGTACAAGAAAACCAATCTTTACTTTAAGTACTGCTGAAAACCCATTCAAATTTTGTTATTGCATTATACCTACTGTATTCTAACTTTACCATGGCTTATACCCCCGATACATTCCACAATACAAAGAAAACAGAATCTGTCAAAAACAAAACAGTCTGTAAAGATACGAATTGTTCTCATACTTTTGTAACTCCAAAAATACTTAAACATTAGGAAAAGGGATGAAATTTGTATATAAATCTTGTGTAAAAAAGTCAGAATTTTTTGTCACTTTGGTGAATTTAAACAATTATATTACTGGACGCAAAAGTTTCTGTTTTTCAATAGGATCAACTCAAATATCACCCAAAGCTATCCCAAAGTCTTTACTTGGCACAAATACTAATTAAAACATTAAAAACACAATCATAACAGTAGCATAATTGTGCAAACACTCAAGAACAGAAATAAAAAGGCAAAAATAAATTTTATTCATTGGGTTGCCTCCCAACAAGCGCTATTGTTTTATGCCCCTAGCTAGGCATAATACATAGATACAAGTATTGTCATTTTTCTTCTTATTTTCCATAGATGTGTTTTTGTCAGGAGGTTTTGCAAATATAACTTGAAACACATTATCCATAGAAATTTTAGCATTATCAAGTTGCCCATCTACGTATCCCCTTTGATTTCCGGCCACTATCCAAGAATATTGTTGATTAACATCATTGAAAACTTGTTGGATCACATCTAAAACGGGGACTTCCTTTTTAAGGTTCTCATGAAAAATTGATTATTTCCAAGCAAATGTCTCAACACATAATCACTATTGTAAAGGATCTCATCTATTGCCGGGTTTTCATGGTTCATGCCATGAAAATCAAAAATTTCCCTAGCTTCCCGTACTATGTGATCAAATTCATTCATAAGAACAACGGTAGCTAGCTTTTTAGCTTTTGGATCCTTTATAATGGGTAGCTCATAAAACAATTTTTGCAAGGTAGGATGAGTACGGATAAACCTGTTTTCGAGTTTCAGAACTAGCATTGAAATAGCTTCCGCATAAGTTTTAGTTCTTTTAAGGATACTAGCAAACATGCTCATGCGTTGCAACGGGGAAAAATATCATAGGGACATAGTGCAGTAAGCATGGCCCAATATGTGCATGCCCAAATATTTGAACGTAGGTATCTATATGTATTGTCCACTGAAAAAATAGCACACTATAGCGTCCCGAGCGATGACTCACTAAATAAACCAGTGTACATTGTCTCGCTAATAGCACGATATCGTCGTTTATTCTCCTTAACGCACCGACATTGGTCATGTTGTACGCTTGCAAATATAACCATTGTACCTCACATATAGATGGTGACTCAAGGAACTTCTGCAATTGACATGAGCAAACGAACAATATATGCTCACCTCAAGGAACAAAATCAAGTCCATTTAGATGCTAGCTCCAGGTAAATATGCCACAAACAGTCTAGTTTATTGACATAATTAAAGTAAATTAATTATTTTATTTGATCCAAAACCTATGCAAGGTAGCCAACCATTGCAGACCATTACTATAAATAATCCAAATAATATTGCTTTTTTGTGAACGATTCTTTAGGAAAACAAATTGCAGTCAAAACAGTGCCATTGTAAATAATTCTCAAGTGGTTGCTCGCTGAAATACACATGGGACAAAGGACATGTACGTACGTAATCTGCTGATTTTCTGAGTTAAGGTGCATGATGCATGTGTGCTAGCTATCAAGGGAGCGTCATTGATTGATGAATCAAATGAACCTGGCTTATGTCGCGATGGCCAACCATACACCTTTTAGTCAGTCACCAAGGAAGGAATGTTGTGATGCGCGCACACAGGCTTCAATTAGGAGGCAGACCACTGGTAGACCTAGATGTTTGTAGATGTTTCTTCAGTTCTATGGGGTCTCTCTCTTATTCATTCTTAGCATGCATTGACGATGTTCATTGGTCTCACATGATCATCCATAGGCGTTGTTCCTCCTTTTCTCTTATTTATAGGCACGTTCAGCCCATCGGCTGGTTGTTCCTCCTTTCTCTTTATTTATAATGACATAACAACAGGAGAAAAAAAAATAGTGCAGCTGATATACACATAAACTATCTCAACTGAAGGTGTCTTTCTTTTACAGAATAATGTGAATGTGATCCGCCTTTGTTCTTGCCGAAGTAAAGTACATGCTTTCTGAACCAACCACATCCGATATTTCCTGGTATACGTTTAGCACAAGCAACATTTGTTCTCTCTCTTGTGAGCCGTCTCCCACTTTTAGCACCAGTTTTTGGCCAAAAGAAAACTAAAACAAAGACCAGTATAGTTGACAAATATCATGCTTTTCTGTTCTGAGACAATACTCCATATTCCTCATCCATACGAGTACTTACACAACATCATCATATAAAAAATAGAACTAGATGATGCATTATATCAGCAAAACATGGAGATATATTATGCTCAATCTTGACCAAACATATACTAAAAATGGAAACTCTGATCAAATACAACTACTGTGGTAGCTTTTCTGTTACCATGAGAACTGAAATATTTTGTATTATTCAGTAATAAAAACAGTTTTCTATTCTTTCTTATTCAGTTATCAAAACAATTCTCTAGTCTGTAGACAAAAAAGTACTCCCTCCGTAAAGAAATATAAGAGCATTTAGATCACTAAAGTAGTGATCTAAACACTCTTATCTTTCTTTACAGAGGGAGTATTATCATACTATCTGTCTACAAACCAAAACCAAACATAATTATTTTGTAGGGGGCCAACCAGAAAAGTAAAATATATTACTTATGGTAGTGGTATCTGCCAATGATGCTATGAGGCATGAACAGATGAATCTTCATCGAATCTTGATGCCAAATCTAGCACATCATCTCAGTTCAGAGGCAACTCCGACAACAAAGACTTTCTCCCGACTTCCTCACAACCCTTCACTTTAAATCACAGATGGGATTGAGAGTACCGTCTATCACCTACAAATACAATAGCTAATATACGAACATGTCCAACTGCCACTTTCATTTGACGAACTTCTTTAGCAATTTATAGGCTAGAAAAACACCAATTAAGTAGTAGCATGGAACATAGTTATAGTTCAGATCACCAATTGTTCAGAATGTGCATTGTTCACCCTCACTTCAGGTTGTCTAAACCTTGTAGCAAGTCCAGATACATTGCTTCATCATTGTGGCACTGCCCCGACCTTATAAAATAGTTTCCTACTTGAGTCATAACTCATGACTGTGAAAGGTAAAACAAATAAGTACAATTATATGGCAATCCACTCAATGTGTTCAGAGAGAAAGAGAGTGAGAGTAGTTATCCCCCAGTAGTAACCAAATAAATCCACAATAAGGTATCCTCTAATAACCGACTAACTTGAAAAACACTCTTCGGGCAAAATTAGCATACACGGAAAGAAACACGTTCTGGACCATCTATGAAAGATATATACATATGAGTGCACTCCCACGTCCATATGCTTCTCAAAATTTTAAAGCCTAAGATGTGGTTGTACCTTTTGTGAGACAACTCCAGCTTCATTACTATTTTGGAGGCATTTGGGTGATTGGTTCCCATCTCCAGACCTGATAAACATAAGTGGTGAAAGGATGAGAAAATTGTGAATCAACCAAACATTTGCAGAGTTGGCTTATAAATAAATTGGACGATATTAATTTGAACAATTTGGCTAACCTATATAAATCTGACAATTCTAAGCTGCAAGTGCAAGCTAAGTTGAGACAACCAAAAGTCTAAAGATGAACTCATGAAGAAAAATTAATCAGTTGAAGAAGAAAAGAAAAAAGAAACAGGATGAAAAACGATGTCGCTCTACAATCGTCTCTGCCAACTCCAATCCCCTAGGTTGCCCTCTATCTCCTCTCACATCAACCATAACATCTGACTGAGATCTGACAGAAGCAGCGGTGGGAGGTCAATGCAAGGGGTTGAGGTACAACACAATTGGATCAGGCGTTGTTGTTCCGATGGCCATTGAGCGCCGCGGTAAAACCACTTACCAGCTTGCATACCTTGATAAGGATTCAATTTTGCGTCAGATAAGCAGAGAAGAACACATGTCCACAAAAGGAGGAGCACATGGTATGGTCTGCTCTTTTGCAATTTATCCGTGGAGTGACTGCTCTCTCACCGTCAATCCCCTCTCTCTCGATCTACCAAGCCCCCTCTTTATCGATTCCGGCTTTTGAGATAGAAGCCTCTTGAACTCCATTAACGATCCCCTCTTATTTGGCTGAGTTCATGATAAGTAGATAAAGAGTATAGTAGAAGAATGAGATTATCAAAAGTCAAATAGCAATTGAAACAAGAAACTGACCCCGGACCCAATAAGATAATCTCAAAAACTATCCAAGGAACTGTTGGGAAATGTTGCATGGAAAACAAAAAATTTTCTACCCACACGCAATGATCTGTCCATGGAGATGCATAGAAACAAGGGGGAGAGTGTGTCTAAATACCCTCGTAGACCGTAAGCGGAAGCATTTCACAACGCGGTTGATGTAGTCGAACTTCTTCGCGCTTCAACCGATCAAGTACCGAACGCACAGCACCTCCGCGTTCTGCACACGTTCAGCTCGGTGACGTCCCTCGCCTTCTTGATCCAGCAAGAAGTCGAGGTAGTAGATGAGTTCCGTCAGCACGACGGCATGGTGACGGTGATGCTGATGTGATCTCCGTAGGGCTTCGCCTAAGCACTACAAAAATATGACCGGGGGTGTAAACGGTGGAGTGGGGAGCCGCACACGGCTAGGCAATTGTCTGGGGTGTGCTAGGCGCCCCCCTCCCACATATATATAGGTGTGCGGGAGGTAGAAGCAGCCATAGGAGGCACCCAAGTAGGAGGAATCCTACTTGGAGTCCCTCCCAAGCCGCGCCCCCCTGCCATATATAACCGAGGGGGAAGGAAAGAGGGGGGAGGGGGAGGGAAGGAAATGGGAATCGTAATCCACACTTTCCTTTCCCTTCTCCCCTTTACTTCTCCTCCTTAGGCCGGCCTATATGGTGGGCGCACCAGCCCCTTGTGGCTGGTGTGTTTCCCCTCTTGGCCCATATCTTTTGCCGGGGGTGCCCGGAACCCCTTCCGGTGACCCGATAAGTACCCGTTAACCCCCGAAACACTTTCGGTGTTCGAATACCATCGTCCTATATATCAATCTTTACCTCTCGACCATTTTGAGACTCTTTGTCATGTCCGTGATCTCATCCGGGACTCCGAATAACATTTGGTCACCAAATCACATAACTCATATAATACTATATCGTCAACGAACGTTAAGCGTGCGGACCCTACGGGTTCGAGAACTATGTAGACATGACCGAGACACCTCTCCGGTCAATAACCAATAGCGGAACCTGGATGCCCATATTGGCTCCTACATATTCTACGAAGATCTTTATCGGTCAAACCGTTATGACAACATACGTAATTCCCTCTATCCATAGGTATGTTACTTGCCCAAGATTCGATCGTCGGTATCTTCATACCTAGTTCAATCTCGTTACCGGCAAGTCTCTTTACTCGTTCCGTAATACATCACCTCTTGACTAACTCCTTAGTCGTTTGCTTGCAAGCTTATGATGTGTATTACCGAGAGGGCCCAGAGATACCTCTCCAATACTCAGAGTGACAAATCCTAATCTCGATCTATGCCAACTCCACAAACACCTTTGGAGATACCTATAGAGCATCTTTATAATCACCCAGTTACGTTGTGATGTTTGATAGCACACAAGGCATTCCTCCGGTATCCAGGAGTTGCTTAATCTCATAGTTGAAGGAATATGTATTTGACATGAAGAAAGCAATAGCAATAAAACTGAACGATCATTATGCTAAGCTAACGGATGGGTCTTGTCCATCACATCATTCTCCTAATGATGTGATCCCGTTATCAAACAACAACTCATGTCCATGGTTAGGAAACCTTATCCATCTTTGATCAACGAGCTAGTCAAGTAGAGGCTCACTAGGGACACGATGTTTGTTTATGTATTCACACATGTATTTAGGTTTCCGATCAATACAATTCTAGCATAAATAATAATCCTTTATCATGAATAAGGAAATATAAAATAACAACTTTATTATTGCCTCTAGGGCATATTTCCTTCAGTCTCCCACTTGCACTAGAGTCAATAATCTAGATTACATTGTAATGAATCTAACACCCATGGAGTCTTGGTGCTGATCATGTTTTGCTCATGGAAGAGGCTTAGTCAACGGCCCTGCTACATTTAGATCCGTATGTATATTGCAAATTTCTATGTCTCCATCCTTGACTTGTTCACGAATGGAGTTGAAGCATCTCTTGATGTGTTTGGTTCTCTTGTGAAACCTGGATTCCTTCGCCAAGGCAATTGCTCCAGTGTTGTCACAAAAGATTTTCATTGGATCCGATGCACTAGGTATTACACCCAGATCGGATATGAACTCCTTCATCCAGACTACTTCATTTGCTGCTTCCGAAGCAGCTATGTACTCCGCTTCACATGTAGATCCCGCCACGACGCTCTGCTTGGAACTGCACCAACTGACAGCTCCACCATTCAATATAAATACGTATCCGGTTTGTGACTTAGAGTCATCCGGATCAGTGTCAAAGCTAGCATCGACATAACCATTTACGATGAGCTCTTTGTCACCTCCATAAATGAGAAACATATCCTTGGTCCTTTTCAGGTACTTCAGGAAGTTCTTGACCGCTGTCCAGTGATCCACTCCTGGATTACTTTGGCACCTCCCTGCCAAACTTATGGCCAGGCACACATCAGGTCTAGTACACAGCATAGCATACATGATAGAACCTATGGCTGAGGCATAGGGAATGACTTTCATTTTCTTTCTATCTTCTGCAGTGGTCGGGCTTTGAGTCTGACTCACCTTCACACCTTGTAACACAGGCAAGAACCCTTTCTTTGACTGATCCATTTTGAACTTCTTCAAAACTTTATCAAGGTATGTGATTTGTGAAAGTCCAATTAAGCGTCTTGATCTATCCCTATAGATCTTGATGCCCAATATATAAGCAGCTTCACCGAGGTCTTTCATTGAAAAACTCTTATTCAAGTATCCTTTTATGCTATCCAGAAATTCTATATCATTTCCAATCAACAATATGTCATCTACATATAATATTAGAAATGCTACAGAGCTCCCACTCACTTTCTTGTAAATACAGGCTTCCCCAAAAGTCTGTATAAAACCATATGCTTTGATCACCTCATCAAAGCGTATATTCCAACTCCGAGATGCTTGCACCAGTCCATAGATGGATCGCTGGAGCTTGCACACTGTGTTAGCACCTTTAGGATCGACAAAACCTTCTGGTTGCATCATATACAACTCTTCTTTAAGAAATCCATTAAGGAATGCAGTTTTGACGTCCATTTGCCAGATTTCATAATCATAAAATGCGGCAATTGCTAACATGATTCGGACGGACTTAAGCATCGCTACAGGTGAGAAAGTCTCATCGTAGTCAACCCCTTGAACTTGTCAAAAACCTTTTGCGACAAATCGAGCTTTGTAGACAGTAACATTACCATCAGCATCAGTCTTCTTCTTGAAGATCCATTTATTCTCTATGGCTTGCCGCTCATCGGGCAAGTCCACCAAAGTCCACACTTTGTTCTCTTACATGGATCCTATCTCAGATTTCATGGCCTCAAGCCATCTGTCGGAATCTGGGCTCATCATAGCTTCTTCATAGTTCGTAGGTTCGCCTTGGTCTAATAACATGACTTCCAGAATAGGATTGCCGTACCACTCAGGTGCGGATTGTGCTCTGGTTGACCTATGAGGTTCAGTAGCAACTTGATCTGAAGTTTCATGATCATTATCATTTGCTTCCTCTCTAGTTGGTGTAGGCATCACGGGAACAGATTTCTCTGATGTGCTACTTTCCAATTCGAGAGAAGGTACGATTACCTCATCAAGTTCTACTTTCCTCCCACTCACTCCTTTCGAGAGAAACTCCTTCTCTAGAAAGGTTTCATTCTTGGCAACAAAGATCTTGCCTTCGGATCTGTGGTAGAAGGTGTACCCAATTGTTTCCTTAGGGTATCCTATGAAGACGCACTTCTCCGATTTGGGTTCGAGCTTATCAGGCTGAAGCCTTTTGACATACGTGTCGCAACCCCAAACTTTAAGAAACGACAGCTTAGGTTTCTTGCCAAACCATAGTTCATACGGTGTCGTCTCAACAGATTTAGATGGTGCCCTATTTAACGTGAATGCAGCTGTCTCTAATGCATAACCCCAAAATGATAGTGGTAAATCGGTAAGTGACATAATAGAACGCACCATATCCAATAAAGTACGGTTACGACGTTCGGACACACCATTACGCTGTGGTGTTCCAGGTGGCGTGAGTTGTGAAACTATTCCACATTGTTTTAAATGAAGGCCAAACTCGTAACTCAAATATTCGCCTCCGCGATCAGATCGTAGAAACTTTATTTTCTTGTTACGATGATTCTCCACTTCACTCTGAAATTCTTTGAAATTTTCAAATGTTCCAGACTTGTGTTTCATTAAGTAGATATACCCATATCTACTCAAATCATCTGTGAAGGTCAGAAAATAATGATACCCGCCGCGTGCCTCAACACTCATCGGAACGCATAGATCGGTATGTATTATTTCCAATAAGTCATTGGCTCGCTCCATTGTTCCGGAGAACGGAGTTTTAGTCATCTTGCCCATGAGGCATGGTTCGCAAGTATCAAATGATTCATAATCAAGTGATTCCAAAAGCCCATCTGCATGGAGTTTCTTCATGCGCTTTACACCAATATGACCTAAACGGCAGTGCCACAAATATGTTGCACTATCATTATCAACTTTGCATCTTTTAGCATCAATATAATGAATATGTGTATCACTACAATCGAGATTCAACAAAAATAGACCACTCTTCAAGGGTGCATGACCATAAAAGATATTACTCATATAAATAGAACAACCATTATTCTCTGATTTAAATGAATAACCGTCTCGCAATAAACAAGATCTAGATATAATGTTCATGCTCAACGCTGGCACCAAATAACAATTATTAATTCTAAAACTAATCCCGAAGGTAGATGTAGAGGTAGCGTGCCGACGGCGATCACATCGACCTTCAAACCATTCCTGACGCGCATCGTCACCCCGTCCTTAGCCAATCTTCGTTTAATCCATAGCTCCAGTTTCAAGTTACAAATATGAGCAACCAAACCAGTATCAAATACCTAGGCACTACTACGAGCATTAGTAAGGTACACATCAATAACATGTATATCAAATATACCTTTGTTCACTTTGCCATCCTTCTTATCCGCCAAATACTTGGGGCAGTTCCGCTTCCAGTGACCAGTCCCTTTGCAGTAGAAGCACTCAGTTTCAGGCTTGGGTCCAGCTTTGGGCTTCTTCCCAGGAGTGGCAACTTGCTTGCCATTCTTTTTGAAGTTTCCTTTCATTCCCTTGCCCTTTTTCTTGAAACTAGTGGTTTTGTTAACCATCAACACTTGATGCTCCTTCTTGATTTCTACCTCCGCGGCCTTAAGCCTTGCGAAGAGCTCGGGAATTGTTTTGTTCATCCCTTGCATATTATAGTTCATCACAAAGCCTTTGTAGCTTGGTGGTAGTGATTGAAGAACTCTGTCAATAACACAATCAACCGGAAGATCAACTCCCAGCTGAGTCAAGTGATTATAATACCCAGACATTTTGAGTATGTGTTCACTGACAGGACTGTTCTCCTCCATCTTGCAGCTATAGAACTTGTTGGACACTTCATATCTCTCAACCCGGGCATTTGCTTAAAATATTAACTTCAACTCTTGGAGCATCTCATATGCTCCATGACGTTTAAAACGTCTTTGAAGTCCTGGTTCTAAGCCGTAAAGCATGGCACACTGAACTATCGAGTAGTCATCAGATCGAGTTTGCCAGACGTTCAAAACATCAGCTTCTACTCCTACAGCAGGCCTTTCACCTAGCGGTGCATCAAGGACATAATTCTTCTATGTAGCAATGAGGATAATCCTCAAGTTATGGACCCAGTTTGTGTAGTTTCTACCATCATCTTTCAACTTAGCTTTCTCTAGGAATGCATTAAAATTCAGGGGAACGGTAGCACGGGCCATTGATCTACAACATAGATATGCAAATACTATCAGGACTAAGTTCATGATAAATTAAGTTCAATTAATCAAATTACTTAAGAAATCCCACTTAGATAGACATCCCTCAAGTCATCTAAGTGATACGTGATCCAAATCAACTAACCCATGTCCAATCATCACTTGAGATGGAGTAGTCATCAATGGTGCACATCTCTATGTTGATCATATCCACTATATGATTCATGTTCGATCTTTCGATATCCAGTGTTCCGAGGCCATGTCTGTACATGCTAGGCTCGTCAAGTTTAACCCAAGTATTCTGCATGTGCAAAACTGTCTTACACCCGTTGCATGTGAACGTAGAGTCTATCACACCTGATCATCACATGGTGTCTCAACATGACGAACTGTAGCAATGGTGCATACTCAGGGAGAACACTTTTACCTTGAAATTTAGTGAAGGGATCATCTTATAATGCTACCACCGTACTAAGCAAAATAAGATGCATAAAAGATAAACATCACATGCAATCAAAATATGTGACATGATATGGCCATCATCATCTCGTGCTTTTGATCTCCATCTCCAAAGCATCGTCATGATCTCCATCGTCACCGGCTCGACACCTTGATCTCCATTGTTGCGTCGTGGTCATCTCGCCAACTATTGCTTCTACAACTATTGCTAACTCACAGCGATAAAGTAAAGCAATTACATGGCGTTTGCATTTCATACAATAAAGAGACAATCATAAGGCTCCTGCCGGTTGCCTGATATGTTACAAATCATGATCATCTCATACAATAATGTATATCACATCATGTCTTGACCATATCACATCACAACATACCCTGCAAAAACAAGTTAGACGTCCTCTACTTTGTTGTTGCAAGTTTTACGTGGCTGCTACGGGTTTTTAGCAAAAATCGTTCTTACCTACGGCAAAAACCACAGCGGTGATTCGTCAAGTTTGCTGTTTTAACCTTCTTCAAGGACTGGCAGTAGTCAAATTCGATTCAACCAAAGTAGGAGAAACAGACACCCGCCAGCTACCTTTATGCAAAACTAGTTGCATGTTAGTCGGTGGAACTGGTCTCATGTGCGTGGACATGTAAGGTTGGTCCGGGTCGCTTCATCCCACAATACCGCCGAATCAAAATAAGACATTGGTGGGTAAGCAGTATGACTATCACCGCCCACAACTCTTTGTGTTCTACTCATGCATATCATCTACGCATAGACCTGGCTCTGATACCACGGTTGGGAAACGTTGCATGAAAAAAAAAATCTACGCACACGCAATGATCTATCCATGGAGATGCATAGCAACGAGGGGGAGAGTGTGTCTACGTACCCTCGTAGACCGTAAGCGGAAGCATTTCACAACACGGTTGATGTAGTCGAACTTCTTCGCGCTTCAACCGATCAAGTACCGAACGCACGGCACCTCCGTGTTTTGCACACGTTCAGCTCGGTGACGTTCCTCGCCTTATTGATCCAGCAAGACGTCGAGGTAGTAGATGAGCTCCGTCAGCACGACGGCGTGGTGACGGTGATGGTGAAGTGATCTCCGCAGGGCTTCGCCTAAGCACTACGAAAATATGACCGGGGGTGTAAACGGTGGAGGGGGGCGCCGCACACGGCTAGGCAATTGTCTGGGGTGTGCTAGGCGCCCCCTCCCACATATATATAGGTGGGAGGGTGGGAGGAGCAGCCATATGAGACTTCCAAGTAGGAGGAATCCTACTTGGAGTCACTCCCAAGCCGCGCCCCCTGCCATATATAACCGAGGGGGAAGGAAAGAGGGAGGGAGAGGGAAGGAAGTGGGAATCCTAATCCACACTTTCCTTTCCCTTCTCCCCTTTCCTTCTCCTCCTTAGGCCGGCCTATATGGTGGGCGCACCAGCCCCTTGTGGCTGCTGCGTTTCCCCTCTTTGCCCATAAGGCCCATATCTTTTGCCGGGGGTGCCCGGAACCCCTTCCAGTGACCCGATAAGTACCCGGTAACCCCCGAAACACTTCCGGTGTCCGAATACCATTGTCCTATATATCAATCTTTACCTCTCGACCATTTCAAGACTCCTTGTCATGTTCGTGATCTCATCCGAGACTCCGAATAACATTCGGTCACCAAATCACACAACTCATATAATACTATATCGTCAACGAACGTTAAGCATGTGGACCCTACGGGTTCGAGAACTATGTAGACATGACCGAGACACCTCTCCGGTCAATAACCAATAGCGGAACCTGGATGCCCATATTGGCTCCTACATATTCTACGAAGATCTTTATCGGTCAAACCGTTATGACAACATACGTAATTCCCTCTGTCCATAGGTATGTTACTTGCCCGAGATTCGATCGTCGGTATCTTCATACCTAGTTCAATCTCGTTACTGGCAAGTCTCTTTACTCGTTCCGTAATACATCACCTCTTGACTAACTCCTTAGTCATTTGCTTGCAAGCTTATGATGTGTATTACCGAGAGGGCCCAGAGATACCTCTCCAATACTCAGAGTGACAAATCCTAATCTCGATCTATGCCAACTCCACAAACACCTTTGGAGATACCTGTAGAGCATCTTTATAATCACCCAGTTACGTTGTGATGTTTGATAGCACACAAGGCATTCCTCCGGTATCCAGGAGTTGCATAATCTCATAGTCGAAGGAATATGTATTTGACATGAAGAAAGCAATAGCAATAAAACTGAACGATCATTATGCTAAGCTAACGGATGGGTCTTGTCCATCACATCATTCTCCTAATGATGTGATCCCGTTATCAAACAACAAGTCATGTCCATGGTTAGGAAACCTTATCCATCTTTGATCAACGAGCTAGTCAAGTAGAGGCTCACTAGGGACATGGTGTTTGTTTATGTATTCACACATGTATTTAGGTTTCCGATCAATACAATTCTAGCATGAATAATAAGCCTTTATCATGAATAAGGAAATATAAAATAACAACTTTATTATTGCCTCTAGGGCATATTTCCTTCAGGAACAGCAGAATTAGTACAACCATTCAAGGAGAATTAAGCACAAAAAAGAAAAGCCCTGAATGCACCAAACTGGTTCCCACCATGGACAATAAAATCATGAGAATGCATACCAAACACCAAGATAGGTGATTCATGTGTAGCTGCTCCTGATGAGATAGGAAATGCCACAACCATGACAATTCATCAATTTTAAACATAAAAAGGCGATAGGAATAAATAAATGTGTAGAGGGCACAATGTTAGTTGCATTCAGATTTGATAGGGCTCAGATTCGCCTTTGATAGATCATACAACCTAGCTGCACCATCTTCTTTCAGTAGATCAACGCCCACCATTGAAGTCGAGCTCCTCTGGTTATCACTCAACAGAATGACCATCCAAGACAGAGCCGTCAATATTAGGTGAGAATGAAAAGGTTCCGAACGGGGGGAGTGGGTTTTTGATGCCCACAGCTCCTCGAATAACCGAAGATAAGTTTATGCATGCCATGTTTTATCATCATCGCCCAGATAAGTTTTCAACATGGTTCATTTTGTGCTGAACTTTTTCCAAAAGGGTCAAAACAGTGATTTCGACCGCAACATGACCATAGTATCCATACACACATGCATGCATATATCACTCTGGAGGTTGAGGGTACTGACACAATTGACAATGTCAAGGCCAAGGAGGGCACCCCCCTGACCAGCAGGGCCTGATCTTTGCCGTCAAGCAACTGGATGGCCACACCCTAGCTGACTACAACATCCAGAAGGAGTCCACTCTTCACCTGGTGCTCCCCCTCCATGGTGGCCATCCATCCATCTGTCTCATGAGCTGCTCGTACTTGGCCTGGACCGACCAAACCTCCTGCCCGGAGGACACATTAGTCAACACCATACGGTTCCCAGCCCACGCCACAACCGGATCCAAGGTAATGGAATGTCGGTGGCTGGCGGCGCGAATGGATGGTCAGCAAGTCCAGTTGTAGATGCTCTTAGTACCCACCACCACCACCACGATTATCTTGATTGCTCAAGACATGATTATTTTAGGCACAATCATCATCATCGCCCCTCATTATTTCTTCGAAAAAGAGGTTGCACACCAAGCAACATGACCATAAATCCATGATACCCATTAAATACATACATGCGTGCCCACATCTGGCGATCAGGCTCAGGAGCTGCTCATACATGGTGTCAGCCCACCAAACCTCCCAGTGTGGAACACGCATCAGACAACTCCGTATGGTTCCCAGCCACGCTACAACCAAATCCAAGCCAATGGAGCGGCGGTGGCTGGCGGTGTTGTAGCTATGTGGAACTGACGCGACAGCCACTGGGATGACGGTTCAGCAATCCGGCAATGATAGCTTGCCTAATTAGGTTCAGGGTTTGTGTTTAGGTGCGGGCGTCCACACGGAGGGAAAGGGAGAGAGAGAGATATGGGTATAGTACTAAATTCGAAGCAACATGTAGCCAAGCTGCAAGAAATCCATCGACGGCAGCTTAGATCATGGCCAGCCGAAGCAAGCCCTCGACAGCAACGCACCACGGGCCCCACCGCTTGGTCCGGCCGCACACGACTCCTGCACCGGCGGCAGCCCCGAGGGGCCTCCAAACTGATGCGTGATCTGGCACGGGGGAGGGGCTGGCCCCGAGGAGCAGGGACCCAGCGAGTCCGTCGGTCAGGGGCTGGGCGGCGCCCTAAATCATCACCGCTGGGGAGGAACGCAGTCCCGGTCGACGTGAGCATTGGCCATGGCGAGCGGGACAGGCGCGGTGGCGGGATTCGAACGGTGGAGTATGGATACGGGGGACGCCAGCGCATCGATGGGAAATGGGTGCGGCGGGACAAACTTTTTAATGGCTAGGGAGATGAGATCGATAGGAAGCAAAAATACTCACGGGAAGATGAAATCGTGGTATCGGTGTGGGACTTCGTCCCGCAGCATTTTCTTGTGAAATCTAATTTTTAATCTCAGCGGTCAATTTTGTTTGTTATCATAAAATCAATGGACATAAATAGATGACGTATGGAGAACTATGAAAGCATCCATCTTTTAATATTAGGTAAAGATAGGAGCATCATCACAAGTCAAAGTTCCAACACAATTGAAGAATCCTTGGATAGTTTCTTTTCCTATAATGTTCCCTTGCCCCAAAACAAAAGTTTTAGCATCCAGATTGCCAGATCGTCCAATTTTAGGAGTCAGGCCATCATCTGTTTCTGCCATACCAAAGTCACTCATGATGATAAGTTCAAGCAAATAAGAGATATGGCGAGAAAAAGGCGAACGAAAAAGAAGGCGAATAAAAAGGCAAATTTTTGTGAAGTGGGGTGATACGTCTCCAACGTATCTATAATTTTTTATTGTTCCATGCTATTATATTATCTGTTTTGGATGTTTTATATGCATTAATATGCTATTTTATATTATTTTTGGGACTAACCTATTAACCTAGAGCCCAGTGCCAGTTTATGTTTTTTCCTTGTTTTTGAGTTTCACAAAAAAGGAATATCAAACGGAGTCCAAACGAGATGAAAATTTATGGTGATCATTTATGGACCAGAAGAAACCCACAGAGCACCGGAGCTGTGCCAGGAGGTGACCGAGGAGGCCACAAGCCAGGGGGCATGCCCACCCCCCAGGGTGCACCCCTAGGGCTTGTGGGCCCCTCGGGTGTCCCCCTGACTTGTTTCCAACGCCAAATACTCTTATATATACAGAAACCTCTGAAAAGAACCCTATATCGCAAGTTTTGCCGCCGTAAGCCTCTGTAGCCACGAAAAACCAATCGGGAGCCCGTTCTGGCACCCTGCCGTAGGGGGAAACCATCATCGGAGGCCATCTTAATCATCCCGGCGGTCTCCATGACGAGGAGGGAGTAGTTCACCCTCGGGGCTGAGGGTATGTACCAGTAGCTATGTGTTTGATCTCTCTCTCTCGTGTTCTTGATTTGGCACGATCTTGATGTACCGCGAGCGTTGTTACTATAGTTGAATCATATGGTGTTTCTTCCCCTCTACCTTCTTGTGATGAATTGAGTCTTGCTCTTTGAGGTTTTGTTATGTTGGATTGAGTATTGGATTTGAGAACACTTGATGTATGTCTTGCGATGGGATATCTGTGGTGACAATGGGATGTTCTGTTGATTCACTTGATGTATGTTTTGGCACTCAACTCGCAGATTCCCGAGGTGACATTGGGGTAATCTATGCATAGGGGTTGATGCATGTTTTCGTCCTACGTTCTTCGATAGAAACTTTGGAGTGATTCTTTGTCGCACGTTGAGGGATTGTTATATGATCCAATTATGTTATCATTGTTGAGAGAATTTGCACTAGTGAAAGTATGAACTCTAGGCCTTGTTTCCAAGCATTGCAATACCGTTTTTGCTCACTTTTGTTACTAGTTACCTTGTTGTTTTTATATTTTCATATTACAAAACCTATATCTACTATCCATATGACACTTGTATCACCATCTCTTCGCTGAACTAGTGCACCTATACAAATTACCATTGTATTGGGTGTGTTGGGGACACAAGAGACTCTTTGTTATTTGGTTGCAGGGTTGTTTGAGAGAGATCATCTTCATCCTATGCCTCCCATGGATTGATAAACCTTAGGTCATCCACTTGAGGGAAATTTGCTACTGTCCTACAAAACTCTGCGCTTGGAGGCCCAACACAAGTCTACAAGAAGAAGGTTGCGCAGTAGACATCATGGGGGAGATGAAAATGAGAGGCAAATGGCAAATAATGTAAATTGCAAGGAGATGAGATTTGTGATTAGGAACCTGATAGATGTTGATGATGTATCACCGGCAACGGCGCCAGAAATTGGCAAGTTGACGGGAGACTATCTTGACTTGATCCTCCCCGGCAACGGCGCCAGAAATTCCTTTTGATGTGGCTTGAAACTGCGTCGGTATTTCCCCAAAGACGAAGGGATGATGCAGTACAGCTACGGTAGGTATTTCCCTTAGTTATGAAACCAAGGTATCAATCCAGTAGGAGAACCAAGCAACACTATGTAAACGGTACCTGCACACAAAGAACAAATCCTCGCAACCCAACGCGTAAGAGGGGTTGTCAATCCCTCCTCGGTAAAAAGATAGATTGGTTTGTATGTGTTTGGATAAATAGATCTAAATAAAACACAAAATAAAATATGCAAATAAAAAGTGCAGCAAAGTATTTTTGGGTTTTTGGAATAATAGATCTAAAAACAAATATGGTGAAAAATAGATCTGAAAGCAATATGATAAAAGATAGACCTGGGGGCCGTAGATTTCACTAGTGGCTTCTCTCGAGAAAATAGCACACGGTGGGTAGACAAATTACTGTTGGGCAATTGTAGAAGATCGAATAATTATGACGATATCCAAGGCAATGATCAATATATAGGCATCACGTCCAAGATTAGTAGACCGACTCCTGCCTGCATCTACTACTATTACTCCACACATCGACCGCTATCCAGCATGCATCTAGTGTATTAAGTTCAGGGAGAAATGGAGTAATGCAATAAGAACAATGACATGATGTAGAAAAGATCTATTCATGTAGGAATAGACCCCATCTTGTTATCCTTAATAGCAACAATACATACATGCCTCGCTAACCTTTCTATCACTGGGTGAGGACACCGTAAGATCGAACCCATCACAAAGCACCTCTTCCCATGGCAAGAAAAATCGATCTAGTTGGCCTAACTAAACCAAAGATTCGAAGAAGAAATACAAGGCTATAAATAATCATGCATATAAGAGATCAAAGAAACTCAAATAATATTCATGGATATAGATCTGATCATAAACTCAAACTTCATCGGATCCTAACAAACACACCGCAAAAAAGGTTTACATCAAATAGATCTCCAAGGGACCATTGTATTGAGAATCAAAAAGAGAGAAGAAGCCATCTAGCTACTGCCTACGGACCCGTAGGTCTATGGTGGACTACTCACACATCATCGGAGAGGCACCAATGAGGATGATGAACCCCTCCGTGATGGTGTTAGATTGGATCTCGTGGTTCTAGAACTTGTGGTGGCTGGAATAGTGTTTTGTCGACTCCCCTAGGGTTTCTGGAATATTTGGGTATTTATAGAGCAAAAAGGCGGTGCAGGAGACCCTCGTGGGCCCCAAAACCCACCAGGGCACACCTGGGCTCCTGGGCGCGCCCTGGTGTCTTGTGGGCCCCACGGGCCTCCCCTCTGGTCCTTCCTTGGCTCCCAAGTTGTCTGCTGGTCCAAAAAAAATCTCCAAAAAGTTTCGCAGTGTTTGGACTCCGTTTGATAGGGATATTCCGCGAAGTAAAAAACAAGCAAAAAACAGCAAGTGGCTCTGGGTACTATGCCAATAGGTTAGTCCCAAAAAATGATATAAAGTTGCTATAAAATGATTGTAAAACATCCAAGAATGATAATATAACAGCATGGAACAATCAAAAATTATAGATACGTTGGATACGTATCAATGCCTATATACATGATCATTGCCTTGAATATCATCAGAATTATTTGCTCTTATATCAATTGCCCAACAGTAATTTGTTTACCCACCATATGCTATTTTCTTGAGAGAAGCCACTAGTGAAATCTATGGCCCGCGGGTCTATCTTTTATCATATTGTTTTCAGATCTATTATTCCAAAAAACCAAAAATACCTTGCTGCACTTTTCTTTACTTATTTTATTTTGTGTTTTTGTCAGATCTATTTATCCAATCTCAAACAATTTAATCTAGCTCAATACCGAGGAGGGATTGACAACCCCTCTAACGTGTTGGGTTGCAAGTATTTGTTATTTGTGTGCAGGTATCACTTACATAGTGTTGCTTGGTTCTCCTACTGGATTGATAACCTTGGTTTCATAACTGAGAGAAATACTTACCGTTGCTGTGCTGCATTATCCTCTCCTCTTCGGGGAAATACCAATGCAGATACATGCAATCAGCGACAGCTTTGAGGGTGTTGATCTCCTCCTCCAGCTTGCCGACTGATGCCAGCTTCTCCTCAGCGAGTTTGGTCTTGGTTGTGGCCTCCTTCTGGGCTAGCGCCAGCTTCTTGTCCTTGTCTTCCAGGGCCTGCTTCATGGTGTCTAAAGAAATAGAAGTGCTGAGCCTCTTTACAAGTTGGGCATTCTCGCTATGAACATCTGTCCAAGCGGATTGACTCAGATCAAGAGAGAAAACGAATTACAAATGACCGATGAAGGAAAGCAACTAACATCCCAGGGTCTTCTTCTCCTTCTCTAGTTGAACACTCTTGTTTTTCTCCGCTTCAAGGTCCACTCAGAGCTATAACACTTCCTTCTCCAAGGCAACGTAGTGTGATCCCAGCTCACAGGCTCTATGTAACAAGCAAGAAGGCAATCAATCAAGAGACATGAAAAGGATCAACATTAATTACACTAAGTCTACGATCATTCAGCTGACTTCTGGGTCATCAATGAAGAAGATCAAGGACGACAACACCATGACCTTAAGTCATTCGGCTGACCCCCGAGTCAGCAATGAAGAATATCGAGGACAACAACACTCCGACCTTTAGTCATTCGGCTGACCCCCCGAGTTAGCAATGAAGAAGATCGAGGACAACAAACACCTTGATCTCCAATCATTCAGCTGACCTCTGAGTCGATAATGAAGAAGATCCTAACCTACTTCTCATCTGAAGGTCCACTCAGTCAGTCGAGTGCGGTCGGGCACTCTGAGTGCCACACGTCAAAAACGGTTCTAAAGACTGCCACCGATTGCCCGCAATTGATAGCAGTCTGGGGGACTACACCTAGTGGTTGCACTCAGTGTGCCCCCACTAGAAAGTGACTCGTGTTGATGAGCTAAAAAACAGTAGAAACTCTAAGACTACCACTGACTGATCCCAGTCAACGACAGCCTCAAGGACTACACCCAGTGGGTGCACTCAACGTGCCCCCACTGGAAATGACAACACATGGTAATGCCCTGGCCGACCCCGAGTGACAGCATCGACAAAATTTGAAAACTTTAAGACTCCCGCCGACTGCTCATAGTCGACGGTAGCCTCAGGGACTACACCCAATGAGTGCACTCAGCATGGCCCCACCAGAAACACTAACACCCAGTGGGTGTGCTCCGTGCAAACCCACTGATAGGGATATCATGAACCATTCGGGGCATGAAGGAGAAACCAAAAATCAGAAACTTCGACTGAAAAGCATACTCACAATGGTACTTACTTGGACGTTGGTCTGCAGTGCCTCGCTGGCATCATACGTGTCCTTTAGCCGGTCGCACATCAACTTCACCTGCATCAAAGCCTCTTTGGTCGCCCCCACCTAGTCTTCTGGGACATGGTATAGAGGGTAGGCAACAGTAGAGGTTGACGGAGGCATAGGCGCATATCTGGGAGTCGGAACCACAGCGGTTGCGGGCACAGAACCACTCAGAGCTAGAGAACTCGGTCCAGAGGACTTTATGGTGGCCTTGGTGTGTGAAATGCGCTCTACTCGGCGAGGAGAGGCTTCTTGCATGACCATATCAATGTTGGTTGCTCCCCCTTATTAGCCTCCGGGTTGGGTGGGCCGGCCTTGTCGTCATCGTCCAACTGGATGACCTCAGGTGGAGCTGCGTAGGCGCACGAACTGATGCATCAGCAAAAGTCATTCAGACTAGAATACAGAAATCTCAATCAATCGGCATGTTTTTACCTTTGGAGGTGGCGACGTCCGCCGCATCGGTCTCGCCCTGATCCCGCTTGGGAGCATTCGGGTCCAACAACATCGTCGAAGTCTCATTGCTGCAAAATACTCGATCGTCAGTCAAGTCAGGACAAAAATGGGCAAAGGATCGGAGAAGAACACTTACGTCGATGCCACCGGCACCGTCACTTTGATTCGAGCCATGGCAGCCTTGCGAGGCTTAGAGGTGTTCTGCTTGGGCTGCTACGTCTCCAACGTATCTATAATTTTTGATTGTTCCATGCTATTATATTATCAATCTTGGATGTTTTATATGCATTATTATGCTATTTTATATCATTTTTTGGGATTAACCTATTAACTTAGTGCCCAGTGCCAGTTGCTGCTTTTTTCCCTTGTTTTGTCTATACAGAAAATCGATACCAAACGGAGTCCAAATGGAACAAAACTTTTTGACGATTTTTCTTGGACCAGAAGACACACTGGGGGGCGCACACGCCGTGGCACATCTAACCCTAATTCTTCTTCTATAAATACCCAAGTATTCCGCATAGACCAGAGGGCACACCAAAAATACTTTTCCGCCGCTGCAAGTTTCTGTCTTCGTGAGATCCCATCTGGGGACATTTTCCGGTACTCCGCCGGAGGGGGATTCGATAACGGAGGGCTTCTACATCAACCTTGCTTCCCTTTTGATGATGTGTGAGTAGTTTACCATAGACCTACGGGTCCATAGCTAGTAGCTAAATGGCTTCTTCTCTCTCTTTGATCGTCAATACAATGTTCTCCTCGATGTTCTTGGAGATCTACTCGATGTAATCTTCTTTTGCGGTGTGTGTGTTGAGATCCGATGAATTGTGGGTTTATGATCAGATTATCTATGAATATTACTTGAGTTTGCTCTGAACTCTTTTATGCATGATTTATATAGCATTGTATTTCTCTCCGATCTACTGATTTGATTTGGCCAACTAGATTGATTTTTCTTGCAATGGGAGAGGTGCTTTGTAATGGGTTCAATCTTGTGGTGCTCAATCCTAGTGACAGAAAGGGACATGACACGTATTTGTATTGTTGCAAATAAGGATAAAAAGATGGGGTTTGTTCATATTGATTGTATCTATCCCTCTACATCATGTCATCTTGATTAAGGCGTTACTCTATTCCTGTTAACTTAATACACTAGATGCATGCTGGATAGCGGTCGATGTGTGGAGTAATAGTAGTAGATGCACGCAGGAGTTGGTCTACTTGTCTCAGTCGTGATGCCTATATACATGATCATTGCCTTGGATATCGTCATAACTATGCGCTTTTCTATCAATTGCTCAACAGTAATTTGTTTACCCACCGTATGCTTTCTTTCAAGAGAAAAGCCTCCAGCGAAAACTATGGCCCCCGGGTCTATCTTTTATCATATTTTTTCATATCTACAAAATAAAAAACACAAAAATACCTTGCTGCAATTTATTTACTTTTATTTTATTTCACACTTTTACTTATCTTTTATATCTATCACTATCAGATCTCATCCTTGCAAGTAACCGTGAAGGGATTGACAACCCCTTTATCACGTTGGGTGCAAGTATTTGTTTGCTTGTGCAGGTACAACTATTGGAGACTTATGTGTTCCTCCTACTGGATTGATACCTTGGTTCTTAACTGAGGGAAATACTTATCTCTACTTTACTGCATCACCCTTTCCTCTTCAGGGGAATGATGATCCACAAGTATAGGGGATCTATCATAGTCCTTTCGATAAGTAAGAGTGTCGAACCCAACGAGGAGCAGAAGGAAATGACAAGCGGTTTTCAGCAAGGTATTTTCTGCAAGCACTGAAATTATTGGTAACAGATAGTTTTGTGATAAGATAATTCGTAATGGGTAACAAGTAACAAGTGTAACAAAGGTGCAGCAAGGTGGCCCAATCCTTTTTGTAGCAAAGGATAAGCCTAGACAAACTCTTATATAAAGCAAAGCGCTCCCGAGGACACATGGGAATTGTTGTCAAGTTAGTTTTCATAATGCTCATATGATTCGCGTTTGTTATTTTGATAATTTGATATGTGGGTGGACCGGTGCTTGGATGCTGCCCTTACTTGGACAAACCTACCACTTATGATTAACCCCTCTCGCAAGCATCCGCAACTACGAAAGAAGAATTAAGATACATCTAACCATAGCATGAAACATGTGGATCCAAATCAGTCCCTTAATTATGAAGCAACGCATAAACTAGGGTTTAAGCTTCTGTCACTCTAGCAACCCATCATCTACTTATTACTTCCTAATGCCTTCCCCTAGGCCCAAATCATGGTGAAGTGTCATGTAGTCGACGTTCACATAACACCACTAGAGGAAAGACAACATACATCTCATCAAAATATCGAACGAATACCAAATTCACATGATTACTTATAACAAGACTTCTCCCATGTCCTCAGGAACAAATGTAACTACTCACAAAGCATATTCATGTTCATAATCAGAGGGGTATTGAATATCATAATGGATCTGAACATATGATCTTCCACCGAATAATCCAAGTAGCATCAACTACAAGGAGTAATCAACACTACTAGCAACCCACAGGTACCAATCTGAGGTTTTGAGACAAAGATTGAATACAAGAGATGAACTAGGGTTTGAGAGGACATGGTGCTAGTGAATATGTTGATGGAGATTAACCCCCTCTCAATGAGAGGATCGTTGGTGATTACGATGGCTTCGATTTCCCCCTCCCGGAGGGAAATTTCCCCAGCAGAATAGCTCCGCTGGAGCCCTAGATTGCTTCTGCCCAGGTTCCGCCTCGAGACGGCGGCGCTTCGTCCCGAAAGCTTCCTTCTAATTTTTCCAGGTAAAAACCCTTCACATAGCAGAAGATGGACACCGGAGACCTCCCAGGAGGCCCACAAGCCCTAGGGGCATGCTCCCCAGGCTTGTGGCCACCTGGTGGGTCCCCTCTCGTATTTTCTTCACACAATAATTCCTATATATTCCAAAATAATTCTCCGTAAATTTTCAGGACTTTTGGAGTTGTGCAGAATAGGTCTCTCAAATTTGCTCCTTTCCAATCCAGAGTTCCAGCTGCTGGCATTCTCCCTCTTTGTGTAAACCTTGTAAAATAATAGAGAAAAGGCATAAGTATTGTACCATAATGTGTAATAACATCCCATAATGCAATAAATATCAACATAAAAGCATGATGCAAAATGGACATATCAACTCCCCCAAGCTTAGACCTCGCTTGTCCTCAAGCGGAAACTGAAATCAATAATTATGTCCACATATTTAGATATAGAGGTGTCGATAAAATAAAATACGGACATGAGGGCATCATGATCATCCTTAGAACAGCAACATATATTGTCATATAATTTCTTATGCTAAAGTAACAATTCATTCACAAGGTAAAGTATGAATCAAGAACTTTATTGAAAACCAACAAACTATGATCTTGGTCATTGAAACAATTGCAATTTATCATAACATCGGAAAGAGTCAATGTAAGAGCTTTTATATAGCAAGTTACACATACTCAACCATCTTTTAGTCTTTCATAATTGCTAACACTCACGCGATACTTATGATATCAAAGTTTCAATCGGACACAGAGAAAGATAAGGGCTTATAACTTCGCCTCCCAACCTTTTACCTCAAGGGTAACGTCAACAATAATAGTTTATGAATATCTACATCCGAGTTGATATATATATCTGGATCTTCCCCAACATAAAGTGCTTGCCAAAAATAAAAAGTACAAAAAGAAGAAGAGGTGATGATCACCATGACTCTTGTATAAAGGTAGAAGGTAAATAAAAGATAGGCCCTTCGCAGAGGGGAACAGAGGTTGCAATGCGCTTTGATGGTTGGATGCACAAAATCTTAATGCAAAAGAACGTCACTTTATATTACCGCTTGTGATAAAGAACTTTATTATGCTGTCCGTCGCTTTTATTTCTTCCATATCACAAGTTTGTATAAAGCTTATTTTCCTCACACTAAAAGATCATACATATTTAGAGAGCAATTTTTATTTCTTGCACTAATGACAACTTACTTGAAGGATCTTACTCAATCCATAGGTAGGTATGGTGTACTCTCATGGCAAAACTGGGTTGAGGGATTTTGGATGCACAAGTAGTATCTCTACTTGGTGCAAAAGATTTGGCTAGCATAGGACAAGAAGCAAGCTCAACGTGTTGGAGGATCCATGACAATATAACTTCTATTCGGATATAAAGAAACATAACCCATTATGTTGTCTTCCTTGTCCAACATCAACCTTTTAGCATATAATATTTTAATGAGTGCTCAAAGTCACAAAAGATGTCCAAGATAGTGTATTTATATGTGAGACCTCTCTTTCTTTATTACTTCTTGTTAATTGCAACAATGACCAAAACTATGTTTGTCAACTCCCAACAAGTTTCATGTGACATACTTCTTATATGTGAAGTCATCACTTCCCATAAGATCATTATATAATCTTTTTATTTCTTTTATTCTTTATTTCTTTTACTCAAGATCATAGCAAGAAAGCAAAAGCCCTCAACTCAAAACTAATCTTTATTATATAACTCTCGGACTCGATTACATAGAAGGAACACAAAGCAAAACTCAAAGCTAGATCATAATAAAACTTTATTCTACTAAACCGAGATATAACCAAAAGGATCGACCTAAGAAAAATGATAAAGGAAAAGGTGTGATGGTGATACGATACCAGGGCACCTCCCCCAAGTGTCGTGGTGGATCACGGTCACCTATGGGGCCATGAGCCCCTTTGTGGTTCGGCAAGGGGGTCACGTTGCACAAAGAGCAGAGGCCATGAAACAACATGACGGCGGTGACACTGGTGGTTTTTACCCAGGTTCGGGCCGCTGGATAGCGTAAAACCCTATTCCTACTTTTTAGTGGATTGAGTGGAAGAACACAATGAGCATGCAGCGCTCAAGCCCGGCAAGGGTGCCTCGGGGGGTGCTGCTACGCACGTACAAGTGTGCGAGGGTCCGAATCCTTTGCTAGGTCACCTTGGACCTCCTTTTATAGCTTAAGGGGTAATCAAAATGGCAAAACAATATTTATCTACTGATTAGATAGCCAACAGTGCTATCATACCTAACTCTGGCAGTTAGGACAAAGTGCATTAAATGCACTGCTAGGTGTCATGCTGAGGACGAAGCCCGGCAGGCCTGCCGAGACGCTTAACCATCTCTTGTTTATCATCTTGACACGCTTCTGGACGGGTGTCACTTGGATAAATCTTGTCTTCCAATGGGCCATCATGTGCTTAGCAGAGGCCACTTAATCACTTAGGGGCTCGACACCGCACTGATAAGTGACTTGCGTCGCCGTGCAGTCGAGCGGTGGTATCTTGGCAGGGATTCTGCCCTTGGCGGACCTGGCAAGCTTGCCGGGGAAGTCTTGAACTTGTCCTTGGGTCGGCCTCAACCCGGCCAGGCCCTCCTGCCCGGCAGGGGAGGCTTTCCCAAGGTGATATTCTTCTGTCATGCTTATTCTTGGTCTTCTTGATCCGCTCTTCAATCTCAGTAAGAGCTGCTTCTCTGGCTTGGCCTTGATGTTGAACAAACGATGTTAGTGTGCTTGTGTGTAAGTCCGGGCAACAAATGCAAATGTTTGTTGCACCGACAGGAGCCCCCGGGCCTGGCCCATACGTGCTGCTGAGCATCGTTGCAATCACACAGGCGAGCACTTGGGTCATGCCACTATGGGTTGTATGTCTCTCCAGACGTTTTTCTTGCTTCTTCATTAACCTTTAATTGAGCCAGTTACTGCTTTCCCTGCGAGTCATGCAGAACGACGTGGGAGTACCCACGTAGTGGCTCATGAGCTGCCCACGTTCATCGGTGGGGGGTGTAACTGCTATTTTACTCACCCACTACGCTTACCGTTTTCGCCACGTACGCTGCATGCATTGCGTAGGGTTGGTGGCGGACGCGGAGGGTGCAGGAATGAGTGCCACAGCAGAAAGCCAGGCGCCGTGGATAGGCGCAGGTGGACGGCCGTTGATTATGGGCGTCGTCAATAGCGCAGGGAGGCAAGGTTGGTGGAGCGGGGCGGCCCTCTCCCAGGTGGTGAGGAGCCAGCCCTCGGCCATGTTCCCCTATAAAAAGGGACGTGGACGAGGGGCTCACCCACACACTTCTCCTCCCTTCTTGCCCGATACCCTCCTTCCACCATGGTGCGGGGAAGAGGACGTGGTCGACCTCCAATGGTGGCGACGAGGGTTTCTTCTCGACAGCGCCTCCCTCCTCCTGCTAGGTACGCAAGAGCAGAGTCCAGTACGCAAGGTGGCGCCGTCAATCGTGGGCGCGGCCGCCGTGGCGCGTGGGGTCGAGGAGGCCGCGGTGGGGCCCTGATAGCCCCTCCTCCAGCCGTCCCTGTCCCAGACGAAGGCCACGTTGGGGACCAGCCGTTGGAGTTCATCGTTCAGCTGCGCAGGCCTCCGCGTAGCCGTCTTCGGCTCCCAACTCCCTTCGCAAGGGTGATGGAGGAGGAACAGCCACCCGGACTGAGGCTGCATATGAGGGGCTACTGCAACGGTAGTATACGGGCGAACGTGGAGTTCCCCGCTCCTCATGTCATGCTTCTCCGGCGTGGCTGGAAAACCTTCGCTCGTGCCCACAGCTTGGTGGAGGGGCACATTCTCCATTTTAAGCTAATGGAGTCTAATCTGCTCTCCATCAAGGTCTTCGGGCATTTGGGTGCTCGCTTAGGGTGCTGCACGAAAAGCTCGACCGACGATGAAAGCTCCTCCTCGAGCGACAGTGACGAGGAGGACAGTGTCGGCGAAGGCGACGGCTCCGAGCGGGAGGATGGTGGCTCGAGCTCTAGCTAAGTGCAAGCCGCACCATCACCATCAGGAGGGTGGCAGCGGCACCATCATCTGCACCTGGGTCCTCTTCCCCCGGCAGAGCGATTTGCCGGGGGTGCTGGGTGTCGATGCCTCCGCCTCCTCCAGTAGTCTTCCAGCTGGGTCCTCGGCAGGCTCCCTCGTGGGCTCCGGCTTCGTCCGCCCTGCCGGTGCCCCTCCTGCTGGCCCTGGTGGCGGTGACCAGGGCATCGCCTAGCCGCTCTCTCCGTCCATCGTCTTTGCCCCTGCCCCTCTTGATCTTGTCAGACTGCGTCCCACAGGCCCTGACGGGGTCAGGCTGGGCTTCTGCCCAGGCACTCCTTTTGCCCTCTTTGTTTCCCACGGCAGCCCCTAAGAGGAGAGGGACAAGAAAGGGATTATGGGGCACTTATCTTTTTTTAATCTAAAACATGTAGGCATTTGCCAATCTTTAATCTAAAATATGTAGTCCTCTACCCATGCTTGTACTCTGTATGATCTATACTCATTTATGAGCATATTAATGAAAAAGAGAGCTTGCCGGGTACTTTTGTGCATGTGCAATGCCTATGCTCAGGAATGAACCCTCAATACTCTCAAGTAAACAACGTTCCCCGACAACACATCTTGTCGGATCCTTTCCCTGCTACTACTACGCCTTTATGTTAGGGTAGGAGCGAGGATAGGAGTAGGACCCTCGCCGGCTCTTCTCAACTGCTACTACAACCAACCCTTCGTTCTAAGGAACTCCGGACCAAGAGGGATGGGAGCACAAAGGATAGGAGCGACTAGGTTTCCTTACGCTCAAGTTTTCATACAGAAGTACATGATGGATAGTGGAGTGAACTTAGCTGTGCTTGTAGTTCTTCTTATTATCCCCGGCAGTGATAGTTTGTCAGGGGTCGACGCGCTGGTTCTCCCTTTACTTTTCCTTTCGGGAAATTCGTCCGTGGTGGGAACTGCGAACCAAAGAAGCACAAGGGAGAAACCGGCAGTGTATAATATCTTTGTAAAGGATTAATCAGCTCATGTTAAGCATAGTCATAATCCCAACAAAAGTATATGCTTAAACTAGGCATGCATGCAAGTTTTTAGGGCGCCAGCGCTTCGTTTTATTATCTCTGCACAGGGTCTGCACCTGGCTTTGTACAAATACATGCACATCGGCAAGGCTTGTACAAAAGGTGGCTGCCGGGGCTGAGCCCGGCAACCGCGCCTTACGGGTAGAACTTGCTAAGATGCTCAATATTCCATGATTTTTGCACTTTAATGCCATCTTCGGTCTCCAGACGGACTGCGCCAGGTCTGGTGACTCGTACTACCCGGTAAGGGCCTTCCCACTTTGGCGTCAACTTGTTAGAACCCTTGGCAGACTGAACACGCCTAAGGACAAGGTCGCCTTCCTCAAGGTTCCAAGCATGAACCCTGCGGCTATGGTAGCGGCGCAAGGCTTGCTGGTAGCGTGCAACACGCACAGCAGCCCGGAGACGATCTTCCTCAAGGAGCATGGCATCGTCATGCCAGTGCTGCTCTTGCTCTACTTCATCGTAGGCAAATACTCGAGGTGACCCGTGTGTGCGTTCCGTGGGGAGAACTACTTCTACCCCATAAACTAGGGAGAAGGGGGTCTGCCCGGTGGCTCGATTTGGTGTCGTACGGATGGACCAAAGAACCACCGACAGCTCGTCAATCCAGCGTCTGCCACATTTCTTCAACTTGTCAAAAGTTCTTGTCTTGAGCCCATGCAACACTTCAGCGCTCATCCTTTCGGCTTGACCGTTGCTCCGGGGATGAGCAACATAAGCAAAAGAGACCTTGCTCCCAAGGTTTTGGACATGTTGCATGAAGGCGCGACTCATGAATTGGGTGCCGTTGTCAGTGATCACTCTGGTGGGTACTCCTAAATGACACACCAATCCTTTCAAGAGCTTGATAGCTGAGTGTGTGGTCACCTTCCTCACTGGCTCCACTTCCGGCCACTTTGTAAACTTGTTGATTGCAACGTACAAGAATTCAAAGCCCCGGTAGCATGAGGGAAGGGGCCCAAGATGTCGAGCCCCCAGACCGAGAATGGCCAGGACAAAGGGATCGTCTGGAGAGCTTGAGCTGGCTGATGTATGTTCTTGGAGTGGAACTGGCAGGCTTCACATCTGGTGACTAGCTCAACCGCATCTTGGAGGGCCGTAGGCCAGTAGAAACCTTGCCAGAAAGCTTTCCCAACCAAGGCACTTCATCCAATATGGGAGCCACACATGCCCTTGTGAATCTCTGTTAGTAGTTCCAGCCCCTCTTCCCGGGAAATGCACTTCAATTTCACACCGTTTGGTCTCCTTCTGTACAAAGTGTCATCGATGAACTGGTACATACTGGACCGTCGGGCTACTCTTTCAGCTTCTTCTTGCTCTTCGGGAAGTTCTCCTGTTTGAAGGTAACGAACTATGTGTCGCGCCCAAGTTGGAGCTCGGGACTCGACAACTAGGACTAACGGTACCTCCTCATTCGTGGGAGCGCTTACCTCAACCGCGAGAACTCGTGGTTCCGCGGAGGAGTGCGGCTCACCAAGTGAAGTGGAGTCATCCCCGGTAGCCTCTCTACCGAAGGCCTCGAGAGGCCCTGCCGGGAGAAACTTGCCGGAGTACAACTTCGTCCTTTTTCTGGCCATCGTTAATGGAGATACGGAAGGTTGAGTCAAGTGGAGGACAAAAGTCCCTGGTTCCACAGGGAGCTTTTGTGCTGCACACTTTGATAAATAATCAGCGATGCTATTTTCTGCACGCGGCACGTGCTCTGTTTGTAATCCATCAAAGTGTTCCTCCAACTTTCTCACTTCCTCAACGTACGCCTCCATTAATGGACTTTGGTAATCCTTGTTAACCTGTCTCACCACAAGCTGCGAGTCTCCACGAATGATCAACTTCTTGATCCCCAATTCTACAGCAATTCTGAGCCTGGCAAGGAGCCCTTCATATTCGGCAGTGTTTTTGGTAGCTTTCTCCCAGGGAAAGTGCATTTGGACCACATACTTGAGGTGTTCTCCATTGGGCGCAACAAGAAGCATGCTAGCCCCTACGCCTTGTAACAAGAAGGCACCGTCAAAATACATGATCCACTCCTGAGGCGCCTCCCTGCCGGGGATAACTATCTCTGATATCTCTTCATCTAGAGTGGGCGTCCATTCTGCAATGAATTCTGCCAGTGTTCTGCTCTGAATAGTTGAGGTACTTTCGTACTTCAGGCCAAAGCTTGACAGCTATAGTGCCCATTCAACTATCCTACCGATAGCTTCAGGGTTCCTCAGTATGCACTGGAGTGGAAAACGAGTGACAACTATGATATTGTGGGCTTGGAAGTAGTGACGTAGCTTCCTCGAGGCCATGATAAGGCCGAAGATTAGCTTTTGCACTCCAGAGTACCTTGACCTAGCCCCCTGCAATAGGGAGCTGACAAAGTACACTGGCTGCTGCACCACTTTCTTCTTTGCCGCGACTTCAGAACTGATCTTGCCAACCTGCTCTTCCTCAACCTGGTCTGTGCCCAATCTTGCCGCGACTGGTTAAACTTCTGTTCGCGGGAGGACCGTAGCTATAGCTGCTTCTTTGTCTACTTCCCGCTGCGCCACCAGTGCTGCACTAACAAGTTGATTAGTCGCCTCTAGGTATAGCAGCAATGGCTCTTGTGGTTGAGGAGCAGCCAGGGTGGGGACAGAGGAAAGATAGGCTTTCAAGTCCCGCAGCGCTGCTTCTGCCTCCGAGGTCCACTTCATTGGCCCTGCCTTCTTCAAGATCTTGAAGAACAGCAAGGCACGCTCGGCAGACTTGGAAATGAACCTACTCAGCACGGCAACACATCCAGTTAAACGCCTCACATCCTTGACGGTCTTGGGTGCTTGTATCTGCTTGATTGCTTGGATCTTGTCGGGGTTGGCCTTTATCCCTCGGTGAGACACAAAGAAGCCAAGTAGCTTGCCATAGGGAACGCCGAACACGCATTTCTCGGGGTTTAACTTCAGGTTGATCTTACACAGGTTTGCAAAGGTTTCTTCCAAATCTTGAATGAGCATTGATCTGTTCTTGGTTTTGACCACTCTATCATCCATGTAAGCTTCTACGTTCCTGTGTAGCTGAGGCTCAAACCCAATCTGCATTGCCCTTGCAAAAGTGGATCCAGCACTTTTTAACCCGAAAGGCATACATACGAAGCAGTACGTGCCACATGGAGTTACGAACACGGTCTTCTCTTCGTCTTCCTTGGACATGAATATCTGATGGTATCCGGAGTATGCATCCAAAAAGGAAAGCAAATCACACCCGGAAGTGGAGTCCATAATCTGATCGATGCGCGGCAAGGGGAAAGGGTCCTTTGGGCATGCCTTGTTTAGATCTGTGAAGTCTATGCAAATCCTCCATTTCCCATTCACCTTGCGCACTACCATTGGGTTGGCTAATCATGTTGGATGCAAAACCCCCCTGACCAAACCAGCTGCCTCAAGTTTCTTGATCTCCTCGGCAATAAACTGTTGCCACTCCAAAGCTTGCTTTCTAACCTTATGCTTGATGGGCCAAGCATGAGGGCAGACAACAAGGTGGTGCTCGATTACCTCCCTGGGAACACCGGGGATGTCAGATGGTTGCTAAGCAAACACATCAACATTCGCCCACAGGAAGGCAACGAGCACGCTTTCCTAATTGGCATTAAGGGTGGCGCTAATGGTAAATGTACCGTCAGCACCATCCTACCTTGCTGGGACCTTCTTCACAGCAGGCGTAGCAATCTTGGGTCTCTTACTAGTCGAACTTTCCGGCAAGTCATCAATAGGTGCAGCACACTCCGAAGAGGTGCGCTTCCCGGATTCTTTGTTGGCGTCTCTGCTAGCCTTCTTTTATTTGTTTGTTTCCTTGGCGGGAGCTGCAGCCTCAGTGGCTTCAGCAGCTATCGCGTCTCTATACATCTTATCCACGCATATGATTGCATCTTTCTTGTCTGACGGGATAGAGATGACACCCATCGGCCCAGGCATCTTCAAGGTATTGTAAGCATAGTGGGATGCTGCCATGAATTTTGCCAAAGCTGGGCGGCCAGGATCCCATTGTAAGGCAGAGGAAGATCAACAACATCAAACACAACCCTCTCGATTCGTTAATTCAATTCTTCGCCAAACATCACCGGTAGTGTAATCTTCCCCTTAGGACGACTCCTGCCGGGGTTGATTCCTTGGAATGTGCCAGTGACCTTGAGTTCTTCATCTGATATTTGTAACTTGCTGACTACCTTAGGAGAGATCAGATTCATCCCAGCCCCACCGTCAACTAACATCCTTGTGACTTTGAGGTTGCGGATTGTTGGTGAGACCAACAACGGCAAGCACCCTACCGCCGTGGTACGGTCGGGGTGGTCCTCTTCATCAAAGATGATAGGCGTGCGGGACCATTTGAGTGGCTTCCGGGAATCCGCAACTGGTTCCACGGCATTGACTTCTCGGGCCCCCTGCTTGAGTTGGCGGTGAGAGGAGTGCAAGGACGCACCTCCGTCAATGCACAGGGCCCAGTTGCTTTCTGGAATTCTTGTTCGCTGGTTTTTTCTTCATCTCCTCTATCACTCTCATCATCACCTTCTTTTCACGGCCCCTGGCAGGTTTCTCTTTCTGCTGAGGGGTCTTGCCACGGTGGCCTCCTCTGCCGCCACGGCCCTTCCCGCCAGCACCTTCTTGGTCTCTCTCTCTGTCACGCTTTTCATACTCCGCCTTTTGCCTCTTAACAAGTTGCTCGACTTGATGACATTCTTGGAAATCATGTCCCTTAGTACGATGGATCTTGCAGTACGGCCCATCAGACTTCCCAGCTTTCTCTGCTGCCGCAGCCTCCCGGCAATCAGTGCATGCAGCAGCTTCCTTGCCGTGGGCTTCGGTTTTGGCCTTCTTGCTGGTGCTGAGATCGCCAGAACCTTCAACGACCAATACTGATTTCTCCTTGCGTTTCTTGTTGCACCTCCGGTCCTTCTTCTTTGGGCCAGTGGCATCGTCATCGTCGTCCGAATCAACCTCTGTTCCTTCCTCCTCTCCAGGAAGT
Organism: Thinopyrum elongatum; assembly: GCA_011799875.1. Classification (NCBI taxonomy): domain Eukaryota; kingdom Viridiplantae; phylum Streptophyta; class Magnoliopsida; order Poales; family Poaceae; genus Thinopyrum; species Thinopyrum elongatum. The sequence goes on from CM022298.1 coordinate 168,865,329, forward strand.
CACCTTCCCTCTTCAGCATGAGCGCACTTGTCCGCCAAGGTGTACAACTCATTGATGGTTTTGGGCAATCGGACGTTCATCTTAGAACATATCCTTCTGTTGCGCACGTTTGAATGGAACGCGGCAATCACAACTGCCGGGTGTATCTCTGGAATGTTGCGGTGCACTCGACTGAATCTCTGCATATACTTTCGCAAGCTCTCCCCTTCCTTCTATGGAAGGACTTGCAAATCACTGAGGCATCCTGGCTCTTGATGGCCGCCCGTGAAGGCACCAACAAACTCATTGCACAGGTCAGCCCATGATGAGATGGAGTTCTCCGGCAGGTGCATCAGCCACGACCTCACATTTGACTTGAGTGCCAAAGGGAAGTAGTTGGCAAACACTTTCTCATCCCTGCCCCCGGCGGCTTGAACGGCAATCGTGTAAATGCTCAAGAACTCTGCCGGGTTCAGCTTTCCATCATACTTTTCTGCAATTCCGGCTTGAAAACGCGGGCAGATGGCCAACAGACTTGCCGCAGCTCAGAGTGAAGGTAGGGCACCCAACCTCGACTCATCCATCTGATTAGCTGCTGGCGGAAATCTTAGTAGGAGTTGGGCCCGTGCCATGGCTTCCGTAGCTGTGCTTGGCATAGCTGACGAGGCAGATCGTGATGTTGCTCGACTCCTAGTGGTACCAGCAGGGGCATCGCCGCGATCACGCCGTCGCAGATCGGTTGCCAGGGTGGTTTGTTGATGAGTGGGCTACGCCCGGGGATCAGCGACCCCGTTCGGCGCTTCGGCTTGCTCGGCTTGTTCCGGGCGAAGTGAGGGTCCAGTGGTCGCGCCTGTAACAGGCGCAGCCAGTTCGCACCAGAGCGAGCGTCATTGCCGCGGCTGTGTCCGCTGGTGCGGCGGGGTGGTGGAGACTGGACGCCTCCTCCGCCCACGGCTTGCGTGTCATGTCCGTCTGAACTTCGCTGATGCTGTCCTCCCCAGGCGCCTCCCGCTCCAGCTTCGTCCACGGGGGATACAACGACAACGCCGCCTGCACTGGTCGCGTCTCCCATGGTACCCGCATCTTCTAATGCCGCCGCAGGGCTAGCGGCGCCCACGGCCACGTGAGAGGGGGCTTTCGAAGTGGAAGGGTGTGTGGTTGCGCCAGACTTCTTCTTAGGCACCATGCGCAAGGATGGTGATGATGATGATCGATGATGGAGCTCGACGCGCTGTTTACAACATCAGGTTCGCACAAGCGATGCCCCCTACCTGGCGCGCCAAAGATGTCATGGTGGATCACGATCACCTATGTGGCCATGAGCCCCTTGGTGGTTCGGCAAGGGGGATCACGTTGCACAAAGAGCAGAAGCCATGAAACAACACGACAGTGGTGACACTGGTGGTTTTTATCCAGGTTCGGGCCGCTGGATAGCATAAAACCCTACTCCTGCTTTTTGGTGGATTGAGTGGAAGAACACAACGAGCATGCAGCGCTTAAGCCTGGCAAGGGTGCCTCGGGGAGTGCTGCTACACGCGTACAAGTGTGCGAGGGTCTGAATCCTTTGCTAGGTCGCCTTGGAACTCCTTTTAAAGCTTAAGGGGTAACCACAATGGCAAAACAGTCTTTATCTACTGATTATATAGCCAACAGTGCTATCATACCTAACTCTGGCAGTTAGGACAAAGCGCATTAAATGCACTGCTAGGTGTCATGCTGAGGACGAAGCCCGGTAGGCCTACCGAGCCTCTTAACCATGTCTTGTTTATCATCTTGACACGCTTCTCGACGGGTGTCACTTGGATAAATCTTGTCTTCCAATGGGCCACCACGTGCTTAACAGAGGCCACTTAATCACTCGGGGGCTCGAGACCGCACTGATAAGTGACTTGCGTCACCGTGCGGTGGAGCGGTGGTGTCTTGGCATGGATTCTGCCCTTGGCGGACCCGGCAAGCTTGCCAGGGAAGTCTTGAACTTGTCCTTGGGGCGGCCTCGACCCGGCCAGGCCCTCCTGCCCGGCAGGGGAGGCTTTCCCAAGGTGATATTCTTCTATCGTGCTTATTCTTGGTCTTCTTGATCCGCTCTTCGATCTCAGTAAGAGCTGCTTCTCTGGCTTGGCCTTGATGTTGAACAAACGATGCTAGTGTGCCTGTGTGTAAGTCCGAGCAACAAATGCAAATGTTTGTTGCACCGACAGCAAGCTTGGCACTAGCTAAGGGGAGTGCCCATCCCATGTACTTGGATCTCTTTCTTTGGAGGTGGTGATGATGGAGTTGATGATGTTGTGGGCTTGTCCTCCATCTTCCAGGGCATAGGTTCACCATCATAGAAAGATGAACGAGTCTCCGGAATCTTCAAATCTGCAACCAAAATCATCCTCTTAAATCTATATTCATACTCACAGTTTTAGTTCTACAGGTCATAGATCTGGGCTTGGAGATGCTTGTTTTTCTCATGAAGCTTGAAGATGGGCTTCCCAATCTCGTTAGCATCCAGCTTGTGGTCATGGGTAAAATCCGTGATCATGGAGTGATTGGCGTTGAGTCCGCGCTCCACCATCCCTTTGCACTTAAACACCTCTTGCTCCACCGCTTCGAGCCTAGACTCCACGCTTCCGCTCCTCCTCGGTCCTTGAACATCACGGATGTGAAGCACCCCCTCATGCATCTCGATGGTTTGAGGGTGTTGCAGCACCTCTACAAGGTAAGGGTTGATGACCTTCTCAAAAAACTTGTCCTTGGGGAGCTTGGAGACGTCATGGCGATCTAGATCTGTCAGGAAAAACAGCTCGAAACAAGAACAGAGGATATTGCCATGGTACGGTGGTCAAAACCTTCGAGAGATTATATAATGAATTTTTACTAACCAAAGAGAGTGTACTACAAGAAAACGGAGTCCGGGGGACACACGAGGTGGCCACAAGCCTGGGAGGCACGCCCAGGGGGTAGGGCGCGCCCCCAAGGCTTGTCGCCTCCTCGTGCACTTTTCAGACTACTTTTTATTTTTCTAATTTTTAAATATTCCAAAATGGAGTAAAATAGCTTTTGGAAAAGTTTTGTAGTCGGTTTACTTACCGTATCACATACCTATTCCTTTTCGAAATTCTGGAGCGTTTTGGTAGATATCCCTTATGTACTCCTCCGATGTTATGGTATAAATAATATTGGATTCAACATTTATGGGAGTACCTGAGATATAATGTTTGATTCTTTGCCCGTTTACTACCTTCGGGTTAGTGCCTTTGGCGTTGTTAATCTTGATGGCACCGGAATGATAAACTTTCTCGATAATGTAAGGCCCTTCCCATTTAGAGAGAAGCTTTCATGCAAAAAATCTTAAACGAGAATTGTATAGCAAGACATGGCCACCTACATTAAATTCATGCTTTTGTATCCTTTTATCATGCCATCTTTTAACTTTCTCTTTAAACAATTTGGCATTCTCAATGGCTTGGGTTCTCCATTCATCAAGTGAGCTAATGTTAAATAACCTCTTCTCACTGGCAAGTTTGAAATCATAGTTGAGCTCTTTAATTGCCTAATAAGCTTTATGTTCTAGTTCAAGAGGTAAGTGACATGCTTTTCCATAAACCATTTTATATGGAGACATACCCATAGGGTTTTTATATGCAGTTCTAGAAGCCCATAGTGCATCATCAAGTTTCTTAGACCAATTATTTCTGGATCTATTAACAGTCTTTTGCAAAATCAACTTTATTTCTCGGTTACTTAATTCTACTTGACCACTAGACTGAGGGTGATATGGAGATGCAATTCTATGGTTAACATCATACTTAGCAAGCAATTTATGGAAAGCACCATGAATAAAGTGTGAACCACCATCAGTCATTAAATATCTAGGGACTCCAAACCTCGGGAAAATAACTTCTTTAAGCATTTTAATGGAGGTGTTGTGATCAGCACTACTAGTTGGAATAGCTTCTACCCACTTAGTAACATAATCAACAGCAACCAAAATATGTGTACACCCATTAGAGGAAGGAAAAGGTCCCATATAGTCAAATCCCCAAACATAAAATGGTTCAATAACAACTGAATAATTCATAGGCATTTCCTGACCTCTACTAATATTACCAATTCTTTGACATTCATCACAAGACAAGACAAACTTACGAGCATCCTTGAAAAGAGTAGGCAAAAAAAACCAGATTGTAATACCTTATGTGCAGTTCTATCTCCAGCATGGTGTCCTCCGTAGTCCTCGGAGTGACACTTGCGTAGGATCTGTTCCTGTTCATGCTCAGGTACACAACGTCTAATAACACCATCTACTCCTTCTTTATAAAGGTGTGGGTCATCCCAGAAGTGATGTCTTAAATCATAGAAAAACTTTTTCTTTCGTTGGTATGTGAAACTAGGTGGTATAAATTTAGCAACAATATAATTGGCATAATCAGCATACCAAGGAGTACTACGAGAAGCATTTATTACAGCTAATTGTTCATCAAAAAAGCTATCATCAATAGGTAGTGGGTCATCAAGAATATTTTCTAACCTAGACAAGTTGTCTACTACGGGGTTCTCAACTCCTTTTCTATCAATAATATGTAAATCAAATTCTTGTAGCAAGAGAACCCATCTAATAAGTCTAGGTTTAGCATCTTTCTTTTCCATAAGGTATTTAATAGAAGCATGATCATTGTGAACAGTTACTTTGGAATCGACAATATAAGATCTGAACTTGTCACAAGCAAATACAACTGCTAAAAATTCTTTTTCAGTAGTAGCACAATTTCTTTGAGCACTGTCTAGAGTTTTACTAGCATAATGGATAACATTGAATTTCTTATCAACTCTTTGTCCTAGAACAGCACCAACAGCATAATCACTAGCGTTACACATAATTTCAAAGGGTAGGTTCCAATCAGATTGTTGAACAATAGGTGCAGAAATTAAGGCTTTCTTAAGTATTTCAAATGCTTCTACACAATCATCATAAAAAAAATAAAACATCCTTTTGCAAGAGATTAGTAAGAGGGCTGGAAATTTTAGAGAAGTCTTTAATAAATCTCCTATAGAAACCAGCATGACCTAGGAAACTTTGTATACCTTTGATATCTTTAGGACACGACATTTTTTCAATAGCATCAACTTTAGCTTTATCAATTTCAATACCTCTTTTGGAGATTTTATGCCCCAAGACAATACCTTCATTAACCATAAAGTGGCACTTCTCCTAATTCAAGACAAGATTAGTTTCTTCACATCTCTGCAAAACTCGATCAAGGTTGCTTAAGCAATCATCAAAAGAAGTTTCGTAAACGGAGAAATCATCCATGAAAACCTGAACAATCTTTTCGCAAAAGTCAGAGAATATAGCAGTCATGCATCTTTGAAAAGTAGCAGGTGCATTGCATAAACCAAAAGGCATACGTCTATAAGAAAAGGTACCGAAAGGGCAAGTAAAAGTAGTTTTTTCTTGATCCTCTTGTGACACAGGTATTTGGGAAAAACAAGAATAACCATCTAGAAAGCAGAAGTGTGTATGTTTTGATAGTCTTTCTAGCATTTGATCAATAAAAGGTAGAGGATAATGATCTTTCCTAGTAGCTTTATTTAACTTTCTAAAATCAATTACCATTCTATAACCTGTGACAATTCTTTGCGGAATCAATTCATTATTATCATTAGGAACAACGGTAATACCTCCCTTTTTAGGGACACAATGAACATGACTTACCGATCTACTATTAGCAATAGGATAAATTATACCAGCTTCCAGAAGCTTTAGTATTTCATTCCTTACCACTTCCTTAATTTTTGGATTCAACCGCCGCTGATGATCAACAACTGGTTTAGCATCAGGTTCCATATTAATTGTGTGCTGACATAGAGTGGGACTAATGCCCTTAAGATCATCCAGAGTATATCCAATAGCTGCACGGTTCTTCTTCAGAGTTTTCAATAATTTCTTTTCCTCATGCTGTGAAAGGTTAGCACTAATAATAACAGGATATATCTTTTTCTCATCAAGATAAGCATCTTTCAAAGTATCAGGTAATTGTTTAAGATCAAATACATGATCACTCTTGGGTGGTAGAGGATCTCCAAGAGTCTCAACAGGCAAATTGTGTTTCAAAACAGGCATTTGTTTAAAGAAAATCTCGTCTAATTCATTTCTTTCATTCATGAACATATCATTTTCATGGTCTAGCAAATATTGTTCTAAGGGATCAGTAGGAGGCACGACAATAGAAGCAAGACCAATAATTTCATCTTTACTAGGTAATTCTTTATCGTGGGGTTGTCTATGAAATTTGGAGAAATTAAACTCATGAGACACATCCCCGAAACTTACACTAACAGTTTCTTTCTCACAATATATTTTAGCATTAACAGTGTTCAAGAAAGGTCTACCAAATATAATGGGACGAAAATCATCTTGTGGGGAACCAAGAACTAGAAAATTAGTAGGGTATTTTATTTTCCCACACAAGACTTCAACATCTCTAACAATCCCAATTGGTGATATAGTATCTCTATTGACAAGCTTAATAGTAACATCAATATCTTCTATTTCAGCAGGTGCAAAATCATTCATAATTTCTTGGTATAAAGTAAAAGGAATTGCACTCACACTAGCACCCAAATCACACAAGCCATGATAACAATGATCTCCTATTTTAACAGAAACAACAGGCATGCCAACAACAGGTCTATGTTTATCTTTTTCATCAGGTTTAGTAATTCTAGCAGCTTCATCAGAGAAATAAATACCATGCCCAACAATATTATCGACCAATAGATCTTTAACCATAGCAATACTAGGTTGAACTTTAATTTGTTCAGGGGATGTAGGTGTTCTAGTATAACTCTTACGAACCACAGCTGAAGCTTTAGCATGTTCTTTTATCCTAACAGGGAAAGGTGGTTTCTCAATATAAGCAGTAGGAATAACATGATCAACATTAGAAGTAATAGTTTCCTCTTCAGCTTTAATGGGTTCTACTATTTTTACTTCAATGGGAAGATGATATTTAAACCACTTCTCCTTAGGGAGATCAACATGAGTAGCAAATGATTCACAGAAAGAAGCTACTATCTCAGAGTCAAGTCCATACTTAATGCTAAATTCACGAAAAGCATCGGTATCCATAAAAGATTTAACACAATCAAACTTAAGGTTTATACCTGACTCCTTACCTTCGTCGAGCTCCCAATCTTCAGAGTTGCGTTTAATTCTTTCCAAGAGATCCCATTTGACTTCAATAGTCCTCTTCATAAAAGAACCAGTACAAGAAGTATCCAGCATGGATTGATCATTACGAGAAAACCGAGCATAAAAATTCTGAATAATAATTTCTCCTGAGAGCTCATGATTGCGACATGAATATAACATTGACTAAAGCCTCCCCCAATCTTGAGTGATATTTTCTCCTTCATGAGGCCAAAAATTATATATATAATTCCGATCACGATGAACCAGATGCATAGGATAAAACTTCTGATGAAATTCCAATTTCAATCGGTTGTAGTTCCAAGTCCCAATATCATCGCATAGCCTATACCATGTCAATGCCTTCTCCTTCAAAGATAAAGGGAACACCTTCTTCTTGACTTCATCCTCGGGCAAACCTACAAGCTTAAATAATCCACAAACTTCATCCACATAGATTAGATGCATATCAGGATGTAATGTTGCATCTCCTGCATAAGGATTACCTAGCAGTTTCTCTATCATACCCGAAGGAATTTCATAATAAATATTTTCAGTAGGTGCAGTAGGTTGAGGGGCAACTCTTTGCTCTTCCGGTCTAGGTAAGGATACCCCGAACAACCCCCTCAAAGGATGATTTTCCGTAGTGACAAGTGACGGTAAATTTCAGCACGTAATATAAATGTTTCCTTACCAAATTCCACTTACCAAAGGCGCTTCACTCCCCGGCAATGGCGCCAGAAAAGAGTCTTGATGACCCACAAGTATAGGGGATCTATCATAGTCCTTTCGATAAGTAAGAGTGTCGAACCCAATGAGGAGCAGAAGGAAATGACAAGCGGTTTTCAGCAATGTATTTTTTGCAAGCACTGAAATTATCGGTAATAGATAGTTTTGTGATAAGATAATTCATAACGGGTAACAAGTAACAAGTGTAAGAAAGGTGCATCAAGGTGGCCCAATCCTTTTTGTAGCAAAGGATAAGCCTGGACGAACTCTTATATAAAGCAAAGCGCCCCCGAGGACACATGGGAATTGTTGTCAAGTTAGTTTTCATCATGCTCATATGATTCGCGTTCGTTACTTTGATAATTTGATATGTGGGTAGACCGGTGCTTGGGTGCTGCCCTTACTTGGACAAACCTCCCACTTATGATTAACCTCTCTCGCAAGCATCCGTAACTACGAAAGAATAATTAAGATAAATCTAACCATAGCATGAAACATGTGGATCCAAATGAGCCCCTTAATTACGAAGCAACGCATAAACTAGGGTTTAAGCTTCTATCACTCTAGCAACCCATCATCTACTTATTACTTCCCAATGCCGTCCCCTCGGCCCAAATCATGGTGAAGTGTGATGTAGTCGACGTTCACATAACACCACTAGAAGAAAGACAACATACATCTCATCAAAATATCGAATGAATACCAAATTCACATAATTACTTATAACAAGCCTTCTCCCATGTCCTCAGGAACAAATGTAACTACTCACAAAGCATATTCATGTTCATAATCAGAGGGGTATTGAATATCATAAAGGATCTGAACATGTGATCTTCCACTGAATAAACCAACTAGCTTTAACTACAAGGAGTAATCAACACTACTAGCAACCCACAGGTACCAATATGAGGTTTTGAGACAAAGATTGAATACAAGAGATGAACTAGGGTTTGAGAGGAGATGGTGCTGGTGAAGATGTTGATGGAGATTGACCCCCTCTCGATGAGAGGATCGTTGGTGATGACGATGGCTTCGATTTCCCCCTCCCGGAGGGAAGTTTCCTCGGCAGAATAGCTCCGCCGGAGCCCTAGATTGCTTCTGCCCAGGTTCCGCCTTGAGACGGCGGTGCTTCATCCTGAAAGTTTCCTTCTGATTTTTCCAGGTAAAAACCCTTCATATAGCAGAAGATGGACACCGAAGACCTGTCAAGGGGCCCACAAGCCCTAGGGGCGCGCCCAGGGGGTAGGCCGCGCCCCCCAGGCTTGTGGCCACCTGGTGGGTCCCCTCTGGTATTTTCTTCACCCAATAATTCTTATATATTCAAAAATAATTCTCTATAAATTTTCAGGACTTTTGGAGTTGTGCAGAATAGGTCTCTCAGATTTGCTCCTTTCCGGTCCTGAATTCCAGCTGCCGGCATTCTCCCTCTTTGTGTAAACCTTGTAAAATAAGAGATAAAAGGCATAAGTATTGTACCATAATGTGTAATAACAGCCCATAATGCAATAAATATTAACATAAAAGCATGACGCAAAATGGACGTATCAGGGAAAAAACTAATGCAAGCTCAAGAAGTAGCAGGAAGAATTTCTGGCGCCGTTGCCGGGGAGGATCTACATCAAGCCTACCAAGTACCTATCATAAACTCTCATCTCTTTCATTTACATTATTTACCATTTGCCTCTTGTTTTCCTCTCCCCCACTTCTAAAACATTTTCAGAAAAATACAAAAATATTTGCCTTCTTTCCGTTTGCCTTTTCGTTTGCTTCTTGTTTTCTTATGTGCTAGATTGCTTTTCGTGTCACGATGTCTCAAGAAAATACTAAGTTGTGTGATTTTTCCAACGCTGATAATAATGATTTTATTAGTACTCCGATTACTCCCACCACTAGTGCGGAAACTTACGAAATTAATGCCGCTTTGTTGAATCTTGTTATGAAAGAACAATTTTCTGGTAGTCCTAATGGAGATGCTGCATCCCATCTTAATACTTTCGTTGAATTGTGTGATATGCAAAAGAAAAAAGATGTGGATAATGATATTTTCAAATTGAAGTTATTTTCGTTCTTACTACGAGATCATGCTAAAACTTGGTTTTCGTCCTTGCCTAAAAGTAGTATTGATTCATGGAATAAGTGTAAGGATACTTTTATTTCCAAGTATTTTCCTCCCACTAAGATCATCTCTCTTAGGAACGATATAATGAATTTTAAGCAACTTGATCATGAACATGTTGCACAATCGTGGGAGAGGATGAAGTTAATGATAAGAAATTGCCCTACTCATGGTTTAAGTTTATGGATGATCATACAAATTTTTTATGCTGGATTGAATTTTGCATCTAGAAATCTTTTATATTCCGCCGCGGGTGGTACTTTCATGTAAATCACATTAGGATAATCTACTAAACTCCTAGATAATATTATGGCAAATTACTCTCAATGGCATAGCGAAAGATCTTCTACTAATAAAAAAGTGCATGCTATTGAAGAAATTAATACTTTGAGTGGAAACATGGATGAAATTATGAAATTGATTGCTATAAAGAGTGCTCCTATTGATCCTAATGATATTCCTTTGTCTACTTTGATTGAGAATAATAATGAGTCTATGGATGTGAATTTTGTTGGTAGGAACAATTTTGGTAATAACGCTTATATAGGCAATTTTAATCCTAGGCCGTTTCCTAGTAATTCCTCTAATAATTATGGTAATTCCTACAAAAATTCTTATGGAAATTATAATAATATACCCTCTGATCTTGAGAATAATATCAAAGATTTTATTAACTCTCAAAAGATTTTCAATGCTATGATAGAAGAAAAATTGCTTAAGTTTGATGATTTGGCTAGAAACGTTGATAGAATTTCTCATGAGATTGATTCCCTTAAGATTAGATCTATGCCACGCAAGCTTGATATTAATGAGTCTCTAAAATCTATTCAAATTTCTATTAATGAAAGTAGGGAGAGAACCGCTAGAATGCAAGCTAAGAGAGATTGGCTAGAAAAAGCATGTTCTTCTAGTTTTTGCGATAATCATGATGAAGATCTTAAAGTGATTGGTGTGACTCCTATTGAATCTTTGTTTTCTAATATAAAACTTGATAAATAAGGGACTAGAGAGGAGTCAACTTTAGCTAGAAGGTGTCCCAATAATTTGGAGGGTGATGAACTTAATGAAAAAATTGATAAAAGTGGGTTTGGCGAGGTCAAAACTTTAACTAGTGATGTGCCCACTCTTTTGGATTACAAGGAATTTAATTATGATAATTGTTCTTTGATTGAGTGTATTTCCTTTTTACAATCCATGCTCAATTCACCTCATGCTTTTGATCAAAATAAGGCTTTTACTAAACATATCGTTGATGCTATGATGAAATCTTTTGAAGAAAAACTTGAGTTGGAAGTTTTAATCCCTAGAAAGTTATATGATGAATGGGAACCTACTATTAAAATTAAGATTAAAGATTATGAGTGCCATTCTTTATGTGATTTGGGTGCTAGCGTTTCCACTATTCCAAAATCTTTATGTGATGTGCTAGGCTTCCATAAACTTGATGATTGTTCTTTAAATTTGCACTTAGCGGATTCCACTATTAAGAAACATATGGGAAGAATTAATGATGTTCTTATTATTGAAAATAGAAATTATATGCCCGTAGATTTCATTGTTCTTGATACTGATTGCAATCCTACATGCCCCATAATTCTTGGTAGACCTTTCCTTAGAACGATTGGTGTAATTATTGATGTGAAACAAGGAAACATTATATTTCAATTTCCATAAAGAAGGGCATGGAACACTTTCCTAGAAATAATTAAGTTACCATATGAATCTATTATGAGGACCACTTATGGATTGAAAACCAAAGATGACAATACCAAGATGTATGCAATATGCCTAGCTAAGGGCGTAAAACGATAGTGCTAGTTGGGAGGCAACCCAATGTTTTGTTTTCTTTTCTATTTTTCAATAAATATGCAATTATGCTACTGTTATGATTGTGTTTTAGTATTTTAATTAGTGTTTGTGCCAAGTAAGACCTTTGGGTGATAGTTGATTTGATTCTGTTGAAAAACAGAAACTTTTGCGTCCAGTAGCAGAATTATCAAAATTTACCGGAGGTGGAAAAATTCTTAAATTTTTACACAATATTGATATACAAATTTCCTACGTCTTCCTAATTTTTCAGAATTTTTGGAGTTACAAAAGTACGAGCTTAATTCAGGTTTCTACAGACTATTCTGTTTTTGACAGATTCTGTTTTTGATGTGGCGCTTGTTTTGATGAATCTATGGGTTGTATCGGGGGGTATGAGCCATGGTGAAGTTAGAATACAGTAGATATAATGCTAATATGAAATTGGAATGAGTTTACAATAGTACCTAAAAGTGGTGATTTGCTTTATTATACTAACGGATCTCATGAGTTTTCTGTTGAGTTTTGTGTTGTGAAGTTTTCAAGTTTTGAGTGAAGTTTCGATGGGCTAAGGAATAAGGAGTGGTAAGAGCCTAAGCTTGGGGATGCACAAGGAACCCCAAGGTAATATTAAAGGACAACCAAGCATCCAAGCTTGGGGATGCCCCGGATGTCATCCCATCTTTTGTCTACAATCCATCGGTAAATTACTTGAGGCTATATTTTTATTCACTACATGATATGAGTTTTGCTTGGAGCGTCATGTATTATATGAGTCTTTGCTTTATTTGCTTTTTAGTTTGGCACAATCATCCTTGGTGGACACACCTTTTTGAGAGGGACACGGATTATTCATGAATTTATTAGAACACTCTTTGAGCTTCACTTATATCTTTTGAGCTAGGCAGTTGCTCTAGTGCTTCACTTATATCTTTTAGAGCACGGCGGTGGTCATATTTTAGAGAAATTGATGAACTCTCATGCTTCACTTATATTATTTTGAGAGTCTTATAAATAGTATGGTAATTTGCTTAGGTTATGAATTTATATTAGTCCTAATATGATGGGTATTCAAGAGGGAGATAATAAAAAGTTTCATGAAGATCATTGAATATATGAGAAGTTTGATTCCTTGCAATAGTTTTGCGATATAAAGATGATGATATTAGAGTTATACTAATGAGTAATTGTGGTTTAGTAAGAATATTGGTGCTAAGGTTTGTGATTCCCGAAGCATGCACGTATGGTCTCTCGTTATGCTATGAAATTGGAGCATGATTTATTATTGATTGTCTTCCTTATGAGTGGCGGTCGGGGACGAGCGAAGGTATTTTCCTACCAATCTATCCCCCTAGGGGCATGCGTAGTAGTACTTTGCTTCGAGGGCTAATAAACTTTTGCAATAAGTATGTGAGTTCTTTATGACTAATGTGAGTCCATGGATTATGCGCACTCTTACCTTTCCACAATTTGCTAGCCTCTTCGGTTCCGTGCATTGCCCCTTCTCACCTCGAGTTGTGGTGCAAACTTTGCCAGTGCATCCAAAACCCGTGATATGATACGCTCTATCACACATAAGCCTCCTTATATCTTCCTTAAAACAGCCACCATACACTACTGGAATCTGGGTCTTTGCCATCTGCCAGCTCTTTGCCGTCTGCCAGCTGATGGCAAAGAGGCTCTTTGCCGTCTGCCAGCTGATGGCAAAGAGGCTCTTTGCCGTCTGTCTTCTCAAAGCAGACGGCAAAGAACCAGCTGATGGCAAACAGGGTCTTTGCCATCTGCGAGCTCTTTGCCGTCCGCCAGCAGACGGCAAAGAGTTCTTTGCCATTCGCCAGCAGACGGCAAAGTCCAAAGTGGACCCCACGGGGTACTGCACTGGGTAGGTCACACGGGCCACTCCTCTTTGCCGTCTGCTGGCAGACGGAAAAAAAAAACAGACGGCAATGCGGGGGGTAAATTTGGCCCCCCGCGCGCGCGCCCTCCTCCATCTCTTTCTCCCGCCTCCCCACCCTCTGCCTCCCGCACGCGCGCAGGCCGCCGCCGCCGCCGCCGCCCCCTCCCGTCGCAGGCGGCCGCCGCCCCCCTCCCGCCGCAGGCGCAGCCGACGCCGCCCCCTCCGCGAGGTCGCCGCCGCGCCCCTCCCGCCACAGGCCGCCGCCGCCCCCTCCCTCCACCCGCACGCCGCCCCCCCTCCTAACCCCCGCCGCCGTCCCCCATCCCCATCCACCGCGCCTCCCTCCTCCCTCCTCCACCGCCGCCCCCTCCACCCTCCTCCTCCACCGCCGCCCCCTCCCTTCCTCCCTCCACCGCCGCCCCCTCCCTCCCTCCCTCCATCGCCGCCCCCTCCCCCTCCACCACTGTGGCCCCTCCCCTCTCCACCACCGGCCCCCCTCCCCTCCTCCACGCCGCTACCCCCTCCGTGCTCGCCGGTCCGCGCCTCCGCCACTGACGCCGCCCGCTCCGCCGCTCTCCCTCTCTCCGGCTCTCCTCTGCGGGCTGCGGCTCTACTGCTCTGCACGCCGGCTCTGCTCCGGGCTCCGGCCTCCCTTGCCCTGGTCTCCGCGACTCTGCCTGTCCGCCACGCCGTCTGCCGCAGCCGCAGCCGCACTGAAGAGCCGGATTGGTAATGGACAGACTCACTCACTCATAGACAAGATAATATGTGCATGTGCATTGTGCTACACTGACTGCTACTGCCTTGCTGTTGTTGTTAAAATTTTGTAGATTGAACATTTTTTGATCTGCTTGCTATAATGTTAGTATTTGCTACTGCAGTACTGCTTATCGTTGTTGCTACTGACCAAATAATTACTGAGCGAGAAATATTTGCAAAGGTTGATGATGATGCTATTATATATCGCTTTCAAGACTATAGATTTCGCAAAGGAACTTTACCTCGTCGTAGTAGCAAGTTTTCAACTTTGTACAATGTTAATTGTTTCACTTGATGTTTATGTCTTCTCTCATGAAATTTCACCCTGACCCTGACCCCGACACCCTGATCGACCCCGACATACGACATCCTGACATCCCGATCGACACCTACACCCTGACACCACACCCCGACCCTGCCCCGACCCCGACCCCGACGGGGTCATATATTTGTGAATTATGAGTTAGGTCGTATATTTTTCGATTTTGTTATGCAAAACATCATATATATTTGTGTTAATCAGGTGGATTTAAAATGTGCAGTTGTTTCGTCGCTGCAAGGGTGTGGTGTTTGACGACCTCCCCGTGCGTTCGACGAGCTCCGCCCCTGCTTTCCTTGGTGAGCACAAATGACATCTCCTCCTCCCCCCTACATTTGCTCTATTCCGGTCTTCGTGCCAATGAAACTAGCTAGCTATAGGTGTCTGTCATCAGTATACGTAACCACTATGCGTCTCCCGTTCGAAAGGGTTACATCTATAAATATGCATGCATTTGCATATTTATAATCGTGATTCTTTCGAATTGTCCAGCGTTATCCATGGACAGCCCGAGTATGTGTAGATTGGGTTCGTTTTCCTATATGCTCTGCTCCGGATCCGATGCAGAATTTCGTCAGTGCCTCCCTGTTGTTCTCCGGGTACACATCCTCTCTGCTTATTGCCGAGACGTGTATCAGGAGAACAGCGGGGAGGTGCTGCCGAAATTTTGCGTCGGATCCGGAGCAGAGCATGGGAAAACGAACTCAATCTACACATACTCGGGTGGGATTAGGACCTATCTTTACCTATTAGCATGTAGGTTGCATGGACGTAAGAGAACTGACAAACTCCATTAACTAATGGATATGGTTTGCTTAATGATGTATATATTTATTGTCTGTCTAGTAGGAAGTCAATATGAGTGATCGTGCGTGGATGTACACCGGTTACACTAGTCAGAAAGTTTGGACCGGTGAATGGTTAACAAAAACCAAAGAGTTTGTTAGAGCCGCATTTGCCAATGGCCAGAGATTAAGCTGGTGCCCCTGTGTCCGGTGCGACAACTTTAATAAGAGGGACGAGCTTGAAATGAGTAAACACCTGCAGAAATTTGGTTTTACGCCTGGTTACACGGTCTGGACATTTCATGGTGAGTCTGCCCAACGTGCCAGACCTGAGGTGGTTCGTCGTCGCACCGACGAGCATGGTACCGGGATGGAAGACATGGTGCAAGACTTTGACGATGCTCGGGACTCGGACGAGGAGATGGAGGAATCTGCAAAGGCCTTCACTGAAATGTTGGAGTCCTCAAAACGTCCTCTCCACGAGCACACTGAGCTTTGTCAGCTGGATGCCATCTCACAAATCATGGCTTTGAAGGCTCAGTTCAACTTGGGTAGAGAATGCTACGACGCGATGATGACAGTATTCGGACGATTTCTACCCAAAGGCCATGTGCTACCTACAAACCATGGCCTTCGGAGCTCGCCATGGCGGTTAGTTATACAGACTCGGATACCTTTCCTATCCATTACATTGTGTGTGCGTCCGTCGATGATTACAATGCTAACGAGGAGTGGTGTGTTGCAGGCTGCTCTTGAGAAAGAGAGAGCAAACACGCAGACGCTTTTGGAGGCGGCAAGAAGGCAGGCGGAGGAGAGGGAGAGGGACCTGGAGGAGAGGACGGCCAGGCTGTTGGAGGAGGAGAGGAACCGGAACGATGCTCAAAACCGGGCCCTATACGACATCTTGGTGGTACGTTTCTCCTGCATATTAGCCAAATCATGCACATAATGTTTGTTCCATTACTAACTAATATGACTAACTCGTGAGAACCAAATGTGTAGAGCATGTGCGAGAAAAGCGGTCAGACCCCTCCGCCGATGCCCCAGATTGCTCCGGCGACCACGGTGAGTTTGATTTGAATGGTCGTTAGTTACTAGTATTCACATTTATGTTGCATCATGCTAACGAGACATTGGAAATGATCTTTGGTGTAGAATTCTTCCCGACAAGCATCAACCGATGCTTCTCCGTCTGGCCTTGGTGGAACCCCGACCGGCCCTTCACCTCAGTCTGGCACTGGCGCAGCCCCGACCGGTCCTTTACCTCCGTGATAACGGTATTTTTCTTCTTATTTAGCCTATTTAGTCCATTTATGACATAATTTAGCCTATTTAGTCCACAAATGACATAATAAGATGAAGAAAATCAAGGAATAGGAAGAAAAGAAGGAATAGGAAGAGAAGAAGAAGAAGAAGAAGAAGAAGAAGAATAAGAAAAGAAGAAGAAGAACTCTTCTTCTTCTTTTCTTATTCTTCTTCTTCTTCTTCTTCTTCTTCTTTTCCTCCTCTTATTTAGCCTGTTTAGTCCATTTATGACATAATTTAGCCTATTTAGTCCACAAATGACATAATAGATGAAGAAAATCAAGGAATAGGAAGAAAAAGAGGAATAGGGAGAGAAGAAGAGAAGAAGAAGAATAAGAAAAGAAGAAGAAGAAGAAGTACATTTCTTCTTCTTTTCTTATTCTTCTTCTTTTCTTTATTATATTCTTTTCTTTTATATTATTTATATTATTCTTCTTTTCCTCCTCTGCTTAGCCTATTTAGCCCATTTATGACATAATTTAGCCTATTTAGTCCACAAATGACATAATAAGATGAGAAAATCAAGGAATAGAAGAAAAGAGGAATAGGAAGAGAAGAAGAAGAAGAAGAAGAGAAGAAGAATAAGAAAAGAAGAAGAGAAGAAACATTTCTTCTTCTTTTCTTATCTTCTTTCTTTTCTATTCTTCTTCTCTTCTTCTTCTTCTTTTCCTCCTCTTACTTGTTTTTATTCGTAAATGGCATAATAACCTTGCTAACCTCATAAATGTCATATACTTAGCTTGTTGTCCTCTAAAATGACACAATAAGCTTAGTAATGTCAAAAATGGCCTATTAGCCAGGTTAGCTCCAAAATGAACAAGTTTACCTATGTTAGCTCCAATATGATCCATTTAACCTACGTTAGCTCCAAAAAGACCAAGTTTACCTAAGTTAGCTACAATATGATCCATTTTACCCGCGTTAGCTCCAAAATGACCTATTTACCTAAGTTAGCTCTAAATTGACCTACACACTTAGCATTTTTACCTAGCATAGCAAAAAATGACATTTTTACGTAGGTTAGCTCAAAAATGACCAAGTTTACCTAGGTAGCTTCAATATGATCCATTTAACTTAGCTTAGCTCCCAAAATGACCAAGTTTACGTGGTTAGCTCCAATATGATACATTGAACTTAGCTTATCTCCAAATGACCTATTTACCTAGCTTAGCTCTAAATTGGCTTTTTAACTACATTTGTTGGAAAAGAAGAAGATAAAGAAGAGGGGGAGGAGAGAAAGAAAGAGATATAAAATCTCTTCTTTCTTCTTCTTTCTTCTTCTTCCCTTCTTCTTCTTCTTCTAACTTTCATCTTTCCCAATTTGCAGATTTGCTTGAGATGAGGAAGCTTGCATTGATGGACTCATATATTCTCCTTGTGCTTCCTTTTGGTATGAAAACATGTTGGGAACTTGTTTGGATGTGTATGTCACTATGGATATGTTGTTGGAAACTTCTTATGTCATATGGATATGTTGGACTTGTGGAAATATATTGTTGGATATGCTTGTTGTGTATATATGTATTATCTGTGTATATCTATGAATTTCTGTCAAATTGAATGAATTCAATTAAAAACAGGGGTTATATAGGCTCTTTGCCGTCTGCTAGCAGACGGCAAAGAGCTTTGCCGTCTGCTAGCAGTCGGCAAAGAGCTTTGCCGACAAGCTAGCAGTCGGCAAAGAGGCCACATGGCAGCTACCTGCAACCTGGGAACACTGGGTTGCCTATTTGGGCATTTTGCCGTAGCTGGCAGACGGCAAAGAGGCTAAGGTCTTTGCCGACTGCTGGCAGACGGCAAAGATTCAAATCCCTTGCCGACAGCTAGCAGACGGACATAAGCACGTGGCAGCTTCCCAGTGACTCCTATTTGGGCTCTTTGCCGTCCGCCAGCAGACGGCAAAGACCTTAGCCTCTTTGCCGTCTGCCGGCTGACGGCAAATAAGGCCACGTGGCAGCTTCCCAGTGACTCCTATTTGGGCTCTTTGCCGTCCGCCAGCAGACGGCAAAGACCTTAGCCTCTTTGCCGTCTGCCGGCTGACGGCAAAGCACGCCGTTAACCCCTAACGGCTCCCACCTCACCTCACTGCCGTCTACGCTCTTTGCCGTCTGCTGGCCGCAAACGGCTGACGGCATAAACCTTTGTCGTCCGCTTCTCTGAAGCAGACGGCAAAGAAGGCCTTTACCGGCAGGAATTGAGCCGGACTGTTTGCCGACAGCTAGCAGTCGGCAAAGAGCTTTGCCGACCGCCATTCATGCCTTTGCCGTCTGCCATGGCAGACGGCAAAGAAGCTGATTCCTGTAGTGATACCTACCTATTATGGCATTTCCATAGCCATTCCGAGATATATTGCCATGCAACTTCCACCGTTCCATTTTATTATGACACATATCATCATTGTCATATTGCATTGCATGATCATATAGTTGACATAGTATTTGTGGCTCTGCCACCATTCATATTTTTTATACATGTTACGCTAAATCATTGCACTTCCTGGTACACCGCCGGAGGCATTCATATAGAGTCATATTTTTCGTTCTAGCATCGAGTTGTAATTTTGAGTTGTAAGTAAATAGAAGGGTGATGATCATATTCATTATTAGAGCATTGTCCTGGTGAGGAAAGGATGATGGAGACTATGATTCCCCCACAAGTCGGAATGAGACTCTGGACGAAAATAATGAAAATAGAAAAAAGAGGCCAAAAAGGGCCCAACAAAAAAAAAGATAAAAAAATGAGAGAAAAAAAGAGAAGGGACAATGTTACTATCCTTTTGCACACTTGTTCTTCAAAGTAGCACCACGTTCTTCATGATAGAGAGTCTCCTATTTTGTCACTTTCATATATTACTAGTGGGCATTTTTCATTATAGTACTTGGCTTGTATATTCCAATGATGGGCTTCCTCAAATGACCGAGGTCTTCATGAACAAGCAAGTTGGATGCACACCCACTTAGTTTTATTTTGAGATTTCATACTCTTATAGCTCTAGTGCATCCGTTGCATGGCAATCCCTACTCCTTGCATTGATATCAATTGATGGGCATAACCATAGCCCGTTGATTAGCCTCGTCAATGCGAGACTTTCTTCTTTTTTTATTTTCTTCACACAACCTCCAACATCATACTCTATTCCACCCATAGTGCTATATCCATGGCTCATGCTCATGTATTGCAAAAAGCTAAAGCACGTTAAAAAGTATGAACCAATTGATCGGCTTGTCAGCGGGGTTGTGCATCATAAATACTTTGTGTTAAGAAGAAGGAGCATAACAAGACTATGTGATTTTGTAGGGATAACTTTCTTTACCCATGGTATTTTGAAAAGACATTATTGCTTTCTAGTATGCTTGAAGTATTATTGCTTTTATGTCAATATTAAACTTTTGTTTTGAATCTTATGGATCTAAATATTCATACCACATAAAGAAAGATTACATGATAAACATGTTAGGTAGCATTCCACATCAAAAAATTTGTTTTTATCATTTACCTACTCGAGGACGAGCAGGAATTAAGCTTGGGGATGCTTGATACATCTCCAATGTATTCATAATTTTTTATTGTTCCATGCTATTATATTATCAATCTTGGCTATTTTATATGCATTATTATGCTATTTTATATCATTTTTTGGGACTAACCTATTAACCTAGCGCCCAGTGCCAGTTGCTGCTTTTTTCCTTGTTTTTGTCTTTACAGAAAATCAATACCAAAGGGAGTCCAAATGGAACCAAACTTTTTGATGATTTTTCTTGGACCACAAGACACCCTCGAAGCTTTGAGAGGAGGCCAAAAGGGCCACGAGGTGGCCACAAGTTCGGGGGGTGCACCCCAGGGGGGCGCCCCCAAGCTTGTGGGGGCCCCATGGCACTTCTAACCATAATTATTCTTCTATAAATACCCAAATATTCCCCGTAGACCAGAGGGCACACCAAAAATACTTTTCCGCCACCACAAGTTTCTATCTTCGTGAGATCCCATCTGGGGACCTTTTCCGGTACTCCGCCGGAGGGGGTTCAATCACGGGGGGCTTCTACATCAACCTTGCTGCCCTTCCGATGATGTGTAAGTAGGTTACCACAGACCTACGGGTCCATAGCTAGTTACTAGATGGCTTCTTCTCTCTCTTTGATCTTCAATACAATGTTCTTCTTGATGTTCATGGAGATCTATTCGATGTAATCTTCTTTTGCGGTGTGTTTGTTGAGATCCAATGAATTGTGGGTTGATGATCAGATTATCTATGAATATTATTTGAGTCTTCTCTGAACTCTTTTATGCATGATTTATATAGCATTGTATTTCTCTCCGATCTATTGATTTGGATTGGCCAACTAGATTGATTTTTCTTGCAATGGGAGAGGTGCTTTGTAATGGGTTCAATCTTGTGGTGCTCAATCCCAGTGACAAAAAGGGACATGACATGTATTTGTATTGTTGCCATTAAGGATAAAAAGATGGGGTTTGTTCATATTGATTGGATCTATCCCTCTACATCATCTCATCTTGCTTAAGGCGTTACTCTGTTCTTGTTAACTTAATACACTAGATGCATGCTAGATAGCGGTCGATGTGTGGAGTAATAGTAGTAGATGCCGGCAGGAGTCGGTCTACTTGTCTTGGACGTGATGCCTATATACATGATCATTGCCTTGGATATCGTCATAACTATGCGCTTTTCTATCAATTGCTCAATAGTAATTTGTTTACCCACCGTATGCTCTCTTTCAAGAGAGAAGCCTCTAGTGAAAACTAGAGCCCCTGGGTCTATCTTTTATCATATTATTGTCAGATCTACAAAAAACACAAAAATACCTTGCTGCAATTTATTTACTTTTATTTTATTTCACACTTTTACTTATCTTTTATATCTATCACTATCAGATCTCATCCTTGCAAGTAACCGTGAAGGGATTGACAAGCCCTTTATCGCGTTGAGTGCAAGTATTTGTTTGCTTGTGCAGGTACAACTATTGGAGACTTATGTGTTCCTCCTACTGGATTGGTACCTTGGTTAAAAACTAAGGGAAATACTTATCTCTACTTTGCTGCATCACCCTTTCCTCTTCAAGGGAAAAACCAACGCAAGCTCAAGAAGTAGCAGCTGCTTCTTGATACGTCTCCAATGTATCTATAACTTTTTATTGTTCCATGCTATTATGTTATCTGTTTTGGATGTTTTATATGCATTAATATGCTATTTTATATTATTTTTGGGACTAACCTATTAACCTAGAGCCCAGTGCCAGTTTCTGTTTTTTTCCTTGTTTTTGAGCCTCGCAGAAAAGGAATACCAAACGGAGTCCAAATGGAATAAAACTTCACGATGATTTTTCTTGGACCAGAAGACACCCAGGGGACTTGGAGTCCAAGTCAGAAGAGCCACGAGGCGGCGACAAGGGTGGAGGGCGCGCCCTAGGAGGGGTGCCCCTACCTTGTGGGCCCCTCGGGACTCCCCTGACCTAGCTCTTCCTCCTATATATTCACATATTTTCCGGAACCACCAGAGGGATCCATGAAAAGACTTTTCCACCGCCGCAACCTTCTGTTCCCGTGAGATCCCATCTTGGGGCCTTTTCCGGCATCCTGCCAGAGGGGGAATCGATCACGGAGGGCTTCTACATCAACTCCATTGCCCTTCCGATGATGTGTGAGTAGTTTACCTCAGACCTACGGGTCCATAGCTAGTAGCTAGATGGCTTATTCTCTCTCTTTGATTCTCAATACAATGTTCTCCTTGATGTTCTTGGAGATCTATTCGATGTAATCTTCTTTTGCAGTGTGTTTATCAAGATCCGATGAATTGTGGATTTATGATCAGCTTAACTATGAATATTATTTGAATCTTCTCTGAATTCTTTTATGAATGATTTAATATCTTTGTATTTCTCTTCGAATTATCGGTTTGGTTTGGCCAACTAGATTGGTTTTTCTTGCAATGGGAGAGGTGCTTAGCTTTGGGTTCAATCTTGCGTGATTTCACCCAGTGACAAAGTAGGGGTAGCGAGACACGTATTGCATTGTTGCCATCGAGGATAAAAAGATGGGGTTTTCATCATATTGCTTGAGTTAATTCCTCTACATCATGTCATCTTACTTAAAGCGTTACTCTGTTCTTTATGAACTTAATACCCTAGATGCTTGCTGGATAGCGGTCGATGTGTGGAGTAATAGTAGTAGATGCAGGCAGGAGTAGGTCTACTTGACACGGACGTGATGCCTATATGCATAATCATTGCCTTGGATATTGTCATAACTTTGCGCTTTTCTATCAATTGCTCAACATTAATTTGTTCACCCACTGTATTATTTGCCTTCATGAGAGAAGCCTCTAGTGAAACCTATGGCCCCCGGGTCTATTTTCCATCATATTACTTTCCGATCTACTATTTTGCAATCTTTTATTTTCAGATCTATATACCAAAAAATCCAAAAATATTTTATCTTTTGTTTATCTATCTCTATCAGATCTCACCTTTGCAAGTGACCGTGAAGGGATTGACAACCCCTTTATCGCGTTGGGTGCAAGTGTTTGATTGTTTGTGCAGGTGTTGGTGATTTGTGTGTTCTTCTCCTACTGGATTGATACCTTGGTTCTTAATTGAGGGAAATACTTACCTCTATTATGCTGCATCACCCTTTCCTCTTCAAGGGAAAAACCAACGCAAGCTCAAGAAGTAGCAGGAAGAATTTCTGGCGCCGTTGCCGGGGAGATTTACATCAAGCCTACCAAGTACCCATCATAAACTTTCATCTCTTGCATTACATTATTCGCCATTTGCCTCTCGTTTTCCTCTCCCCCACTTCTAAAATGATTTTCAGAAAAATACAAAAAGATTTGCCTTTTTATTCGCACCTTCTTCCGTTCGTCTTTCCGTTTGCCCTTATGTCTTACTTGGTTTGTTTGATCATTTTCTTGGCATAATTGTGTATTTTATTCCAAATCAGAAACAAAAGGTTTATGGATCCTCATCCACTTGCTAATCTTTTTAAGAGATCCATTTATGATGAACCAATTGCTAGTGAGTTTTGTGCACTAGATTATCTTTATGAAGTTTTGCTTGAAATTCGTGAATCTGAAAATTGTGATGAAGAAATTTATGAAGTGATTCATGATAGCTCCTTGAATAAAAAGCATGATTGCAATGGTTTTACTATAAATTCTATTGATGTCAATTGTGCTAATAATATGCAAAACCCTAAGCTTGGGGATGCTAGTTTTGCTTTGTCCACTACTTATTGCAATGATCATGATTGGGGTGATTCTTCTTATGATCTTGAAAATTTATTTAAGCCTCATGACAATAGTGTTTGCAATAATATTGAAAGTGGGTTTGGAAGAGTGTCAACTCTAGGTAATAATGATCCCACTACTTTGGAGAATGATCAATCTCATGAAATTTTTGATAAAAGTGGGTTTGGAGAAGTCATGACTTTATTTGATGATAATCCCACTATTTTGGAAGAGTATCAACTTTGCATGCATGTGGATCATGAAGAGAATATTTTATGTGATTGTTATATTGTTGAATTTGAGTATGATCCCACATGTAATTATTATGAGAGAGGAAAATATTGTGCTAGAAACTTTCATGTTACTAAATTACCTCTCGTTATGTTGAGATTGATATTGTTTCTTTCTTTTTCCTTGTATATACTAGTTTTTGCTTGTCTTGATAATTTGTTTGCTTATAAAATGCCTATGTATAGAAAGTATGTTAGACTTAAACTTGTTTTTCACATGCTACATGATGCTCTTTTCGTGTTTTAATTGCTATCTTTCATGTGAGCATCATCAAAATTATCAACGCCTAGCTAAAAGGCTTTAAAGAAAAGCGCTTGTTGGGAGACAACCCAATATTTTTATTTTATGTTTTTGAATAAATTTTTTATCTAGCCTCTGGTTAGATGTGTTTTGGTGTTTTAATTAGTGTTTGTGCCAAGTAAGACCTTTGGGATGGCTTACGGTGATAGTTGATTTGATCTTGCTGAAAAACAGAAACTTTTGCGTCCAGTCACAGAATTTTATTAATTCACTGAAGAGCGGAAAAACCATGAATTTTTTACACAGGATTTATATACACATTTCCTCTGTTTTCCTAATTTTTCATAATTTTTGGAGTTAAATAATTATTAGAACAATTCAGATCTTCGCAGACTGTTCTGTTTTTGACAGATTCTATTTTCTTTGTATTGTTTGCTTATTTTGATGAATCTATGGGTAGTATCGGGGGGTATGAACCATGGACAAGTTGGAATACAGTAGATATTACACCAATATAAATAAAGAATGAGTTCACAACAGTACCAAAAGTGGTGATTTTATTTTCTTGTACTAACGGATCTCACGAGTTTTCTGTTGAGTTTTGTGTTATGAAGTTTTCAAGTTTTGGGTAAAGATTTGATGGACTATGGAATAAAGAATGGAAATAGCCTAAGCTTGGGTATGCCCAAGGCACCACAAGGTAATATTCAAGGACAACCAAGAGCCTAAGCTTGGGGATGCCCCGGAAGGCATCCCCTCTTTCGTCTTCGTCTATCGGTAAATTTACTTGAGGCTATATTTTTATTCACCACATGATATGTGTTTTGCTTGGAGCGTCTTGTATGATATGAGTCTTTGATTTTTAGTTTGCCACAATCATTCTTGCTGTACACACCTTTCAAGAGGGACACGCATGAATCGTGATTTATTAGAATACTCTATGTGCTTCACTTATATCTTTTGAGCTAGGCAATTTTGCTCTAGTGCTTCACTTATATCTTTTTAGAGCACGGCGGTGGTTTTATTTTATAGAAATTGTTGAACTCTCATGCTTCACTTATATTATTTTGAGAGTCTTTCTAAACAGCATGGTAATTTGCTTTGGTTATAAATTTAGTCCTAATATGATAGGCATCCAAGAGGGATATAATAAAAACTTTCATATAAAGTGCATTGAATACTATGTGAAGTTTGATTCTTTATGATTGTTTTGAGATATAGAGATGGTGATATTAGAGTCATGCTAGTGAGTAATTGTGGATTGTAGAAATACTTGTGTTAAAGTTTGTGATTCCCGTAGCATGCACGTATGGTGAACCGTTATGTGATGAAGTCGGAGCATGATTTATTTATTGATTGTCTTCCTTATGAGTGGTGGTCGAGGACGAGCGATGGTCTTTTCCTACCAATCTATCCCCCTAGGAGCATGCGCGTAGTACTTCGTTTCGATGACTAATAGATTTTTGCAATAAGTATGTGAGTTCTTTATGACTAATGATGAGTCCATGGATTATACGCACTCTCACCCTTCCACCATTGCTAGCCTCTCTAGTACCGCGCAACTTTCGCCGGTGCCATACACCTACCCCTTTACCTTCCTCAAAATAGCCACCATACCTACCTATTATGGCATTCCCATAGACATTCCGAGATATATTGCCATGCAACTTTCCACCGTTCCGTTTTATTATGACACACTCCATCATTGTCATATTGCTTTGCATGATCATGTAGTTGACATCGAGTTTGTGGCAAGGCCACCTTTTCATATTTATACATGTCACTCTTGAGTCATTGCACATCCCGGTACACCACCGGAGGCATTCATATAGAGTCATATTCTGTTCTAAGTATCGAGTTGTAATTCTTGAGTTGTAAGTAAATAAAAGTGTGATGATCTTCATTATTAGAGCATTGTCCCATGTGAGGAAAGGATGATGGAAGCTATGATTCCCTCACAAGTTGGGATGAGTCTCCAGACTTTACAAAAAATAAAATAGGCCAACGAAGGCCACAAACAAAAGAGGCCAAAGAAGCCCACCAAAAAAATGAGAGAAAAGAGAGAAGGGGCAATGTTACTATCCTCTTTCCACACTTGTGCTTCAAAGTAGCACCATGATCTTCATGATAGAGAGTCTCCTATTTTGTCACTTTCATATACTAGTGGGAATTTTTCATTATAGAACTTGGCTTGTATATTCCAATGATGGGCTTCCTCAAATTACCCTAGGTCTTCATGACCATGCAAGTTGGATGCACACCCACTTAGTTTCTTTTTGAGCTTTCATACACTTATAGCTCTAGTGCATCCGTTGCATGGCAATCCCTACTCACTTGCATCGATATCAATTGATGGGCATCTCCATAGCCCATTAATTTGCCTAGTTGATGTGAGACTTTCTCCTTCTTTTTGTCTTCTCCACAACCACGATATTCTATTCCACATATACTGCTATATCCTTGGCTCACGCTCATGTATTGCGTGAAAGTTGAAAAAGTTTGAGAACACCAAAAGTATGAAACAATTTCTTGGCTTGTCATCGGGTTTGTGCATGATGAAATACTTTGTGTGATGAAGATGGAGCATAGCCAGACTATAGGATTTTGTAGGGATAACTTTCTTTGGCCATGTTATTTTGAGAAGACATGATTGCTTTATTAGTATGCTTGAAGTATTATTGTTTTTATGTCAATATTAATCTTTTGTTTTGAATCTTATGGTTCAAAATATTCATGCCACAATAAAGAAGAGTACATTGATAAATATGTTAGGTAGAATTCCACATCAAAAATTCTGTTTTTTATCATTTACCTACTCGAGGACGAGCAGGAATTAAGCTTGGGGATGCTTTATACGTCTCCAACGTATCTAATTTTTTTGATTGTTCCATGCTATTATATTATCTGTTTTGGATGTTTTATATGCATTAATATGCTATTTTATATTATTTTTGGGACTAACCTATTAACCAAGAGCCTAGTGCCAGTTTCTGTTTTTTTTCCTTGTTTTTGAGCCTCGCAGGAAAGGAATACCAAATGGAGTCCAAATGGAATAAAACATCAAGTTGATTTTTCTTGGACCAGGAGACACCCAGGGGACTTGGAGTCCAAGTCAGAAGAGCCACGAGGCGGCGACAAGGGTGGAGGGCGTGCCCTAGGGGGGGGGCGCCCCCCTACCTTGTCGGCCCCTCGGGACTCCCCTGACCTAGCTCTTCCTCCTATATATTCACATATATTCCAGAACCACCAGAGGCATCCACGAAAACACTTTTCCACTGCCGTAACCTTCTGTTCCCATGAGATCCCATCTTGGGGCCTTTTTTGGCATCCTGTCGGAGGGGGAATCGATCACGAAGGGCTTCAACATCAACTCCATTGCCCTTCCGATGATGCGTGAGTAGTTTACC
Source organism: Thinopyrum elongatum (assembly GCA_011799875.1). Lineage (NCBI taxonomy): Eukaryota > Viridiplantae > Streptophyta > Magnoliopsida > Poales > Poaceae > Thinopyrum > Thinopyrum elongatum. The sequence goes on from CM022298.1 coordinate 168,893,379, forward strand.
TCAGACCTACGGGTACATAGCTAGTAGCTAGATGGCTTCTTCTCTCTCTTTGATTCTCAATACAATGTTCTCCTTGATGTTCTTGGCGATCTATCCGATGAAATCTTCTTTTGCGGTGTGTTTGTCGAGATCCGATGAATTGTGGATTTATGATCAGCTTATCTATAAATATTATTTGAATCTTCTCTGAATTCTTTTATGCATAATTTAATATCTTTGTATTTCTCTTCGAATTATCGGTTTGGTTTGGCCAACTAGATTGGTTTTTCTTGCAATGGGAGAGGTGCTTAGCTTTGTGTTCAATCTTGCATGATTTCAACTAGTGACAAAGTAGGGGTAGCGAGACACGTATTGCATTGTTGCCATCGAGGATAAAAAGATGGGGTTTTCATCATATTGCTTGAGTTAATTCCTCTACATCATGTCATCTTACTTAAAGCGTTACTCCATTCTTTATGAACTTAATACCCTAGATGCATGCTGGATAGCGGTCGATGTGTGGAGTAATAGTAGTAGATGCAGGCAGGAGTGGGTCTACTTGACACGGACGTGATGCCTATATGCATAATCATTGCCTTGGATATCGTCATAACTTTGCGCTTTTCTATCAATTGCTCGACAGTAATTTGTTCACCCACCGTATTATTTGCCTTCATGAGAGAAGCCTCTAGTGAAACCTATGGCCCCCGGGTCTATTTTCCATCATATTACTTTCCGATCTACTATTTTGCAATCTTTTATTTTCGGATCTATATACCAAAAAACCCAAAAATATTTTATCTTTTGTTTATCTATCTCTATCAGATCTCACCTTTGCAAGTGACCGTGAAGGGATTGACAACCCCTTTATCTCGTTGGGTGCAAGTGTTTAATTGTTTGTGCAGGTGTTGGTGATTGTGTTCTTCTCCTACTAGATTGATACCTTGGTTCTTAACTGAGGGAAATACTTACCTCTACTATGCTGCATCACCCTTTCCTCTTCAAGGGAAAAACCAACGCAAGCTCAAGAAGTAGCACTTCTCGGTGGAGCTCTCCGCCTCGGCACGCCCGTGCTTCGTGCTGCACATCATGCGCCCCGAGGCAGTTGGCTGTTGAGCTCCTCCAGCCTTACCGCTTGGGTCATGTAGCGCCTTTGAGCGAGGTTCCTTCGGGGCTTCATAGGATGGCGAGGACTCGGCCTCCTCCCCCTCCTAGGAGCTCTCATCTTCGTCACTCTCCTCGTCGTCATCATCATCTCCATCCGAGTACTTACGCCTTGTGTCACTCGTCACGTCCTCCGGCGACTGGTCGACCACTGGTATTTCAGAGAGCAAGTTCTGGAAGCTCTGGGAAAGCAAATGCACCACAACATAGAAGTCAGACACACAAGAAACAATCTATGGATAGTCCGACTAACCAAGAAAAAGATCACCTCAACTAGTGGCAGGTCTTTGGAATATGGGGGCACCATTCTGGCTCCCCATGGGTTGTCCCGGGCACAGGTGATGGCTCTAATCTTGGCCCCTACATCCTTCTCACTGAGCTCCTCTGGATGCACCCGAGTGGGGTCACTCGCCCCCTCATACATCCACATAGGATGGGCCCTGGCCTGCAGCGGCTGGATCCGCTGAGTGAGGAACGTCTCCAACAGATCCATCATGTTCACGCCGGTGTTCACGACCCCTACGAGGGCGTTGGCGAGGATGTGACCTCCCTCTTCTCTTCCTTCCTCACCGAAAGAGACTCGGGAGCCCTCACTCTCTCTGCCGAGTACAAGGGGAGGCCCGACTAGTTGTTAGCCCCGGGGACGTCCCTGCAGTAAAACCAAGTCCCCTGCCACCCCTTGACGGAGTCGGGGAAGCTCATCTTCGGGAAAGCACTGCCCCCATGAGCTGGATCCCCAGGCCTCCGCACAGCTGGGTGTCATTGGTCTTGGCACCAGTCGGTGAGTCCTTCTTGACGGTCATCGACCGACAAGTGAAGATATGCTTGAAGAGGCCCAGTGCGGGTGGCAACCGAGGAGGTTTTCGCAGAGAAAAATGAAGGCCGAAAGTTAGATGACAGCAATGGGAGGAAGATGGTGGATCTGCGCCCCGAAGTAATCCAGAAAAGCCCGAAAGAAAGGGTGGGGAGGCATCGAAAAACCTCTCTCGATGTGGCTCACCAGGAGAATGCGCTCGTCCTCCTACGGCGCCGGCTCGACCTCCCCTGCCTTCGGACAGCGCCACCCATCCTGCGGGATGACTCCCTCTGCGGCCAGGTCCTCCAGCCTCTTGGCTGAGATGCGCGAGGGGATCCAATCCCCTGATGCGCCCCCAGCCGATGCGCCAGAGCCCGAGGAGGAAGCCTTCCCAGCCTTCTTCGCCTTTGCTGTGGAGTCCTTTGCCATGGCCTCGAGTGTTCCGTGCGCTCGGGTGGCAATGGGAAGTGGTGGAGTCGAGGGAGAAAAGGGGATCTGGAGTTCCAACCCCAGCCCCAAATCCTTTTATATCTTCAGTAAAAATCACGGCGCGGATCCCTCATCGTAGATCTTTGGATCGATGGTGCGTGCAGCGAGGTTTCGCACAGAGCAACAGTGGCACGTGGTGGATCTCGGGGTGAAAATCGAGGCGTCATGCCCCCACTTTCCCCACTAACCCACAACGTTACCGCTTTTGCGCGCGCGCACGCAAATTCGAATCCCGTGATTTTTGGAGAGAATCAGCCCGATTGATTGCTCATAGTCCCTGTCCTAAAGGGCATCCATTAGTCCGACTAACTACCCTCTGCAGGGACCCGTGCACTCGGCCACGCTAAACACCCGACTGAAGACTTCTTCAGGGTCGCTATGGGACGAGCTCGACGCCCCTCTGCGGGTTGACTTGGCTCTTTCACTAGGCTACAAGGCGCATGACTCGTAAATCTGGACTCGTAGATGGCCTGCGCTGGCTTTCCCCTGGGATAAGGAGTGGCTTCTCCCTGGAGAGTCATACCACGCGCCGGCGTCACCACTCGGGTTATAATGGCATGTCCTCACTCGATCCTCGAGTCTATCTCCTCCGAGAGACAAATGAATCCCACCAGGTTTTTCTCGGCGATCGACAACACCTGGTCATCAGGGAAACCTTTTGGTCCAGAATCCATTGTATTTTCGTCTAAGGAGCGGCGGACCACGATTCAGAAACATATTTCGAGTGCTCCTGAAGCACTCAGATTTAACTGAAAGCTCAATCCGTCCGCCCTACAAAACATCAACCGGTTCGGGGGCTAATGATGAGGTCACCTACTACTTGTAGGATCAAGGACCTAACATTTGGGGCCCACCTGGGGCCCCACATCATCATTGGTGGATCTCAAGACCACATAAGCATTCAGATGTGAACTAGAGGAGGTCCACTTGGACACCTCGATGGCACTCGGACGACCACCCGTCACTCGGCTGGACCACCACCACTCGGACTAGAGAGATGAAGGGACGACGTGGGAGCTGCAACAGTCGATGAATCCCAAGTCATCCTTAAAGTAGAGTCATGGCTACCGTTACCTGTAACTGCTGTAGTTGTGGCGCTTTATACCTGTAACTGCCGTAGTAATGAACATTAAATGCCTGGGCGTCGTGGGAGCACAGGGAGTTGCACGCACTCTATATAAGCTGCACTCCTTCTCCTAGGCCGGGGTTAAGCAATCTCTATAATCATACCCCCCCCCCTCCAAAGAAAACAAGCCTCTAGGCACTAGTTGTAGGGTTGTTACCTCCTCCGAGAGGGGCCTGAACTAGATAAACACCGAGTGTTACACCTGCGCTATAGCTAGGCTCTGCCCCTCTTTCGTACCCCTAGTACTCATTGTCAGGATTGTAACCACGACACCTCCAGCGCCCATCATCGCGTTACTACAGTGCATGGAGATTACGCTCAGGAATAAAAAAAATCTCTTTCTATCCCTGCAAGTTTGCAGAAAATCTTTTGGAAGAACACAAATGATTACCTCTGATCCGTTAGGAGAAGGCATCAAACGAACACTCCGGAATGTTCGATAAAGGGTGAACTCAATGCTCCCAAGCGGACCAGTTTGGATCTTTTTCTAGGATCCAAAGTGTTCAAATCACAAGTTTGGATCTTGAGTTGATGAAAATTGGCATCTCTCTAAGAGAATCAGCCCAAATGCTAAATTCATCACTCGGATTTTTGGTATATCCTCACTTGGATCACTAGTCAACCTCTTCTGAGAGACGATTGAGTATCACCAAACTTTTTCTAATGACTCTGTACCTAAAGACTCGAACCGTGAAAGATTGGCTCTTAGAATCCATCAGGATCTCTCTTGAGCAATTTCGTGAGTCGCCTTGAATTGGCAAACATTCGGGATACCTTTTCCCACGAACATCCAATCGGCTTCGACGGATCACAAGACTTAGCTCCCAAGATCCTGACGGATTCGAGGGCTAATGACGTGGTTATCTCTCACCTGGTAGGCCCACTTTTGTCTAAACCAGGTAGAAGCCACTGAGGCCCAAGCCCACGTCTATCACATAGCGGAAGATCAATCCACATGATGGGGGTTTATCCACCCGGGACAGATAGCCAAATGTAGATCCACTCACATAATGGGGACATAAGAGCATCTGCAACCATAGTTGCCATATCCGAGCACCTATATGTTCGTGGACAGCATCAGGCAAGTCCTCTTTTCTCCTCCTCCACAACAACACTCCGCATATCCCAATACCGAAATCCACGCACATCCATCATACAAGGCAAATTCATCATAAATTCAATGATACAAATTAAACGACAATTCATTGCATGCCAAAATAAAATTGAACAATTCATAAATAGATAAGCTATACACGAATGAATGAATGACTTGACTTGTTGCGGTCATTGATAATCTTCTTCATGCGAAGCAACCACTTCTTGCCTTCATCATCCAAGAGGTTGATGTCTTGCAACATGATCCTTGACTCCTCCATCTCTCTGACAAGCCTCAACTTCTCTCTCTCAAACTCAATTCCTTCCTTTGTTTTGTTGAAGCTCCCAATTTGCAATCTTCTCTAGCGTCTCAATTTATTTTGTTCTTCTCCAAGTTCAACCTCTCCCGGTCTAGCTTCATCTTCTTCTTTTGCACATCTACGAACATCTTGTACATTTCCTCCTTCTTCACCTCCTTGGCGGAAAAAATGCCCATCCAAGTGGCGGACATTTTTCTTGCCAAGCCTTCACGCGCCACTCTCTCCTTCTCCCACTTGTTCCCCATCACATGCCGGTTTCTCTTTGGCACGGTTGCTTGTATGTCCGCCCCACCATTTTCTTCTTCCTCCTCATAAAATCCAATTGATTGAGCGGAGCCAGACCCATCATTTTTCTTCATCTTCTTCATGCCGATTTCAATCTCCTCGAGGAAGCATTGTTGATACGTCTCCAACGTATCTATAATTTTTTATTGTTCCATGCTATTATATTATCTGTTTTGGACGTTTTATATGCATTAATATGTTATTTTATATTATTTTTGGGACTAACCTATTAACCTAGAGCCCAGTGCCAGTTTCTATTTTTTCCTTGTTTTTGAGTTTTGCAAAAAATAAATACCAAACGGAGTCCAAACGGAATAAAACTTTCGCGATGATTTTTCTTGGACCAGAAGACACCCAGAGGACTTGGAGAGGGGGCCAGAGGAGTCCCGAGGAGCCCACAAGCCCTTATAGCGCGCCCTAGGGGGGCGCCCCGGGTTTGTGGACCCCTCGGGAGTCCCCCAACCCTAATATTTGCACTATAAATTCCCAAATATTCCCAAACCACCAGAAGCGTCCACCAAAATACTTTTCCGCCGCTGCAAGCCTCTGTTCCCATGAGATCCCATCTTGGGGCCTTTTCCGGCGATCTGCCAGAGGGGGATTCGATCACGGAGGGCCTTTACATCAACCTTGCTGCCATTTCGATGATGCATGAGTAGTTTACCATAGACCTACGGGTCCATAGCTAGTAGCTAGATGGCTTCTTCTCTCTCTTTGATCTTCAACACAATGTTCTCCTTGATGTTCTTGGAGTTTTATTCGATGTAATACTTTTTTACGGTGCGTTTGTTGAGATCCGATGAATTGTGGGTTTATGATCAGATTATCTATGAATATTATTTGAGTCTTCTCTGAACTCTTTTATGCATGATTAAGATATCTTCGTATTTCTCTTCGAACTATCAGTTTGGTTTGGCCAACTAGATGGGTTTTTCTTGCAATGGGAGAGGTGCTTAGTTTTGGGTTCAACCTTGCGGTGTTCTCACCCAGTGACAGAAGGGGTAGCAAGGCACTTATTGTATTGTTGCCATCGAGGATAAAAAGATGGGGTTTATATCATATTGCTTGTGTTTATCCCTCTACATCATGTCATCTTGCTTAAGGCATTACTCCATTCTTATGAACTTAATACTCTAGATGGATGCTGGATAGTGGTCGATGTGTGGAGTAATAGTAGTAGATGCAGGCAGGAGTCGGTCTACTTGTCACAGACGTGATGCCTATATTCATGATCATTGCCTTAGATATCGTCATAACTTTGTGCTTTTCTATCAATTGCTCAACAGTAATTTGTTTACCCACTGTATGCTACCTTCAAGAGAGAAGCCTCTAGCGAAACCTATGGCCCGGGGTCTATTTTCCATCATTTATTTTCAAATCTATAAACCAAAAAACCCAAAAATACCTTGCTGCAATTTATTTAGATTTACTTTAGTTTGCTCTTTTATCTATCTTTTATACCTATCTCTATTAGGTCTCACTCTTGTTCGAGACCGTGAAGGGATTGACAACCCCTTTTTCGTGTTGAGTGCAAGTGTTTGTTAGTTTGTGTAGGTGCATAGATTGGAGACTTGCTTGTGCCTCCTACTGGATTGATACCTTGGTTCTTAACTGAGGGAAATACTTATCTCTACTTTGCTGCATCACTCTTTCCTCTTCAAGGGAAAAATTAACGCAAGCTCAAGAAGTAGCAGGAAGAATTTCTGGCGCCGTTGCCGGGGAGGTTCTACATCAAGCCTACCAAGTACCCATCATAAACTCTCATCACTTGCATTACATTATTTGCCATTTGCCTCTCGTTTTCCTCTCCCACACTTCTAAAACGTTTTCAAAAAAACACAAAAATATTTGCTTTCTTTCTGTTTGCCTTTGTGTCTTACTTGGTTTGTTTGCTTGTTCGCTTGGTATAATTGTGTATTTATTGAAAATCAGAAAACAAAAAGTTTATGGATCCTCATCTACTTGCTAATCTTTTTAAGAGATCCAATTATGATGAACCAATTGCTAGTGAGTTGTGTGCACTAGATTATCTTTATGAAATTTTGCTTGAAATTCGTGAATCTGAAAATTGTGATGAAGTGTTAAAAGAAGAAATTTCTGCAGTGATTCAGGATAGATCCTTGAATGAAAAGCATGATTGCAATGATGTTATTATAAATTCTATTAATGTCAATTGTGTTAAAAATTTGCAAAACCCTAAGCTTGGGGATGGTAAATTTGCCATGTCCATTACTTATTGCAATGATCATGATTGGGGTGATTCTTCTTATGATCTTGAAAATTTATTTAAGCCTCATGATGAATATGTTTGCGATAATATTGAAAGTGGGTTTGGAAGAGTATCAACTCTAGAAAAAGGAATCCCACATACTTGGAGAGTGTTAAATCTTATGAACTTTTTGACAAAAGTGGGTTTGGAGAGGTCATGACTTTAGTTAATGTTAATCCCATTATCTTGGAAGAGTGTCAACTTTGCATGCATGTGGATCTTGAAGAGAAAATTTTATGTGAGAGTTACTCCCTCCGTCCCATAATATAAGAGCGTTTTTTACACTAGATATAAGAGCGTTTTTTACACTAGTGTAGTGTAAAAAAATGCTCTTATATTATGGGACAGAGGGAGTATATTGTTGAATTTGAATATGATCCCACATGTAATTATTATGAGAGAGGAAAATATTGTGGTAGAAATTTTCGTGTTACTAAATTACCTCTCGTTATGTTGAGATTGCTATTGTTTCTTTCTTCCTTGCATATGCTAGTTTTTTGTAATAACCCAGATTTTTAGGGTTATTATTTTATGTACTTTAAATTAAGATGAATAATTAAGTTTGTATTATTCATTTAAACAAGTAATTGAGTAAATAAAATATGCTTGACCACTGTTTCAAGAAATATGATAGACATGTATTTTTCTCCCTACAATAAAAATTAGATGGAATAACCACACAATTAGATAGGGCATGTATTTGTGCACGCAAGACTAGCACCCATGCACTCACGTGGTGGTGTTTGCATGTGGTAATAGATGGTAGTACAAGCTCGATAATTAAGGGAGTTAGCATGGAATTAGACTAGATGGAATTGGGTAAGGTAGAAGGATACTTGATAGATATTTCCTAGTACTAGAATTCCAAGTCAACTAGGTACATGCATGTAATAATGAGGGAAGCAACGTGGCTTGGTTCTAGAGGATATGCATGCATGTGTCAGGTGTTGAGAAAACTCTAGTCAATCAACTACACGTACAAGGGAGGAATGGAAGCAAACGTGGATAGATGCATGCATGTGCTGGCAGCACTAGAATGGATAGGAGCAAAAGTTCTGTACGTGGAGTAACTACGTCGAAGGGCCAGTTGCCATTTGCTCACTTGAGGAGACGTCGACAAGCGTTTCTACGCAGCTCCAAAGGTCATTTTGAAAGGTCACCTGCGGCTGGATATTTAGGCCATGTTCACACCTGCTCACTCCCTATAAATACCTGCTGCTGCTCACCTTGCACTTCACACCACCGAGAGAAAGATAGGAATGCATAGAACTAGAGTCCAGATGAGAGAGCAGAGCTAGGAGGAGATGCTGATATGCATAGATTACATAGAAGAGACTACAGATAGATGCAGATATAGCAGAAGACAAGCGAGCTATATATGTTATGTGTAGGACATACATATACACAATGTGGCATTAAATAATAGTGGTCGATCGAGGAGAAATATATCTAATGGGATGAAGAATAATTCTGGTTGAGGCAAGTAGCTGCTTTGCTAAACTCCCTGATCTCGCCTTATTGTTGTCTTCCTAGATTATATGATTATATTGTTGCACCTTGATCTTTATTGATCGTCTATTGATCCTTGAGAGAGGGATGTGTTGTCCTCGTAATCCATTTGTTGATGGAATCATTCTGTTTTGAGAGGAACTCATGTAAAGCCATGAGCGTATTGATATTACAGTGATCCTATCGTTGATCAAGTCACATATCATATTTTGTCCATCTATATTGGTGTCATGATGGCAAACATATTGTACCGGTCACAGTTCAGGTATGGGACTGTCTGAGTTCTCCGCTAAGGATGGACCTTGTTCGGGAACGTGTCGGTGATGGATCCGTAGGAGCGACCGACATCAGTAGGTCCAGGTGTCCGGGTCTTAGTGGGTACAAGAGCTCTGCTCTACTAGAGCCTGTGTGGTTCTGGTCGAGGCTGTTGACGTCGGAGTACCCCTCTTAAGAGCGTAAAAGTGTGAAATTTCACCCCTGTGACTCCCGGGTTGGGAAGCTTGCGGTCATGTGTGACGCCAATAGATTCCTTCTTGTTTCCATTACATCCAGCTATGTTGTTCCTTCGATGAAACTGACTCCAGCAATTGTCATGTTATTTAGCCTATTTTAATGCAGTTAACCCGTTGTGACTGTATTCATATTCTTACTTTCTTCTTTGTTGAATAGTGAAGTATCTACTTGCTGAGTATGACTTCTCATACTCACCCTTGCTTCCTCTGTTTTTTAGATGCAGTCATCGACTAACGTAAGAACGTCCAGAAGATGTCGTTATTCAGAACTAGGCTTGACCAGAGGGTGGGAAACGATCAGAGAATAAAATATTGAGCCATTTGTAAATGTAAAGAATTTTGTAAGGTTAATATATGAGCTTTTGTGATCCACTGCTGGTTTATGCCTGCTTTATCATGCCTTGCGTGACTATAGGCCTTTGGTCTATAGGCGTGCGGCGGCTGTCTCATCTAGGCCCGGTCTCGGGGCGTGACATTTTTGCTTGTCTTTATAAATATTTCCCCTATAAAATGCCTATGCATAGGAAGCATGTTAGACTTAAACTTGTTTTTCACATGCTACATGATGCTCTCTTCGTGTTTCAATTGCTATCTTTCATGTGAGCATCATTAAAATTATCAATGCCTAGCTAAAAAGGCTTTAAAGAAAAGCGCTTGTTGGGAGACAACCCAATATTTTTGTTTTCAGTTTTTATGAGAATACACAATATTACCTCTGTAGTAATTGTATTTTGGTGTTTTAATTAGAGTTTGAGCCAAGTAAGACCTTTGGGATCGTCTATGGTGATACTTGATTTGATCTTGCTGAAAAACAGAAACTTTTGCGCTCATTGCCAGAAATTTAGAAAATCACGTAAACATTCTTTTAATATGAATTTTTTACACAAGATTGATATACAAATTTCCCAGGTTTTCCTAATTTTTCAGAATTTTTGGAGTTACAAAAGTATACAAAATTTCAAGATTACTTCAGACTGTTCTGTTTTTGACAGATTCTGTTTTCTATGTGTTGTTTGCTTATTTTGATGAATCTATGGGTAGTATCGGGGGGTATGAACCATGGAGAAGTTGGAATACAGTAGATATAACACCAATATAAATTAAGAACGAGTTCACAACAGTACCTAAAGTGGTGATTTATTTTATTATACTAACGGATCTTATGAGTTTTCTGTTGAGTTTTGTGTTGTGAAGTTTTCAAGTTTTGGGTAAATATTTGATGGACAACGGAATAAGGAGTCACAAGAGCCTAAGCTTGGGGATGCCCAAGGCACCCCAAGGTAATATTCAAGGAAAACCAAGCATCTAAGGTTGGGGATGCCCCGGATGGCATCCCCTCTTTTGTCTTCAATCCATCGGTAAATTTACTTGAGGCTAAATTTTTATTCACCACATGATATGTGTTTTGCTTGGAGCGTCTTGTATGATATGAGTATTTGCTTTTTAGTTTGCCGCAATCATCCTTCCTGTACACACCTTTTGAGAGGGACACGCATTAATCGTGAATTTATTAGAATACTCTATGTGCTTCACTTATATCTTTTGAGCTAGGCAGTTTGCTCTAGTGCTTCACTTATATATTTTTAGAGCACGGCGGTGGCTTTATTTTATAGAAATTGTTGAACTCTCATGCTTCACTTATATTATTTTGGGAGTCTTAAATAGCATGGTAATTTGCTTAGGTTATGAAATTAGTCCTAATATGATGGGCATCCAAGACGGATATAATAAAAACTTTCATATAAAGAGCATTGGATAGATGAGAAGTTTGATTCCTTGCATTTTTTTTGAGATATAAAGATGGTGATATTAGAGTCATTCTAGTGAGTAATTGTGGATTGGTAGAAATACTTGTGTTAAAGTTTGTGATTCCCGTAGCATGCACGTATAGTGAACCGTTATGTGATGAAGTTGTTGCATGATTTATTTTTTGATTGTCTTCCTTATGAGTGGCGGTCGGGGACGAGCGATGGTCTTTTCCTACCAATCTATCCCCCTAGGAGCATGCGTTTAGTACTTTTTTTGATATCTAATAAATTTTTGCAATAAGTATGTGAGTTCTTTATGACTAATGTTGAGTCCATGGATTATACGCACTCTCACCCTTCCACCATTGCTAGCCTCTCTAGTACCGCGCAACTTTCGCCGGTGCACTAAACCCACCATATACCTTTCCTCAAAACAGACACCATACCTACCTATTATGGCATTTCCATAGCCATTCCGAGATATATTGCCATGCAACTTCCACCGTTCCGTATTATTATGACACGCACCATCATTGTCATATTACTTTGCATGATCATATAGTTGGCATAGTATTTGTGGCAAGGCCACCATTCATAGTTTTTATACATGTCACTCTTGATCACAACACATCCCGGTACACCGCCGGAGGCATTCATATAGAGTTATATATTGTTCTAGTATCAAGTTATAATTCTTGAGTTGTAAGAATAAAAGTGTGATGATCATCATTATTAGAGCATTGTCCCATGTGAGGAAAGGATGATGGAAGCTATGATTCCCTCACAAGTTGGGATGAGTCTCCGGACTTTATAAAAATAAAAGAGGCCAAAGAAGCAAAAATAAAAAAAGAGAAAAAAATGAGAGGAAAGAAAGAAGGGACAATGTTACTATCCTTTTAACACACTTGTGCTTCAAAGTAGCACCATGATCTTCATGATAGAGAGTCTCCTATTTTTTCACTTTCATATACTAGTGGGAATTTTTAATTATAGAACTTGGCTTGTATATTCCAATGATGGGCTTTCTCAAATTGCCCTAGGTCTTCGTGAGCAAGCAAGTTGGATGCACACCCACTTAGTTTCTTTTTGAGCTTTCATACACTTATAGCTCTAGTGCATCCGTTGCATGGCAATCTCTACTCACTTGCATCGATATCAATTGATGGGCATCTCCATAGCCCATTAATTTGCCTAGTTGATGTGAGACTTTCTCCTTCTTTCTGTCTTCTCCACAACCACCATATTCTATTCCACCTATAGTGCTATATCCTTGTCTCACGCTCATGTATTGCGTGAAAGTTGAAAAAGTTTGAGAACACCAAAAGTATGAAACAATTGCTTGGCTTGTCATCAGGGTTGTGCATGATGAAATACTTTGTGTGATGAAGATGGAGCATAGCCAGACTATATGATTTTGTAGGGATAACTTTCTTTGGCCATGTTATTTTGAGAAGACATGATTGCTTTATTAGTATGCTTGAAGTATTATTGTTTTTATGTCAATATTAAACTTTTGTTTTGAATCTTATGGATCTGAATATTCATGCCACAATAAAGAAGAGTACGTTGATAAATATGTTAGGTAGAATTCCACATCAAAAATATTGTTTTTTATCATTCACCTACTCGAGGACGAGTAGAAATTAAGCTTGGGGATGCTTGATACGTCTCCAACGTATCTATAATTTTTTATTGTTCCATGCTATTATATTATCTGTTTTGGATGTTTTATATGCATTAATATGCTATTTTATATTATTTTTGGGACTAACCTATTAACCTACAGCCTAGTGCCAGTTTCTGTTTTTTCCTTGTTTTTGAGTTTTATAGAAAAGGAATACCAAACGGAATAAAACTTTCGCGATTATTTTTCTTGGTCCAGAAGACACCCAGAGGACTTGGAGAGGGGGCCAGAGGAGCCCACATGCCCTCAGGGCGCGCCCTAGGAGGGGGTGCCCCCTGGCTTGTGGACCCATCTGGAGTCCCCCAACCCTATATTTGCACTATAAATTCCCAAATATTCCCAAACCACCAGAAGCGTCCACCAAAATACTTTTCCGCCGCTGCAAGCGTCTGTTCCCGTGAGATCCCATCTACGGGCCTTTTCCGGCGATCTACCGGAGGGGGATTCGATCACAGAGGGCCTCTACATCAACCTTGCTGCCCTTCCGATGATGCATGAGTAGTTTACCATAGACCTACGGGTCCATAGCTAGTAGCTAGATGGCTTCTTCTCTCTCTTTGATCTTCAATACAATGTTCTCGATGTTCAGGGAGTTCTATTCAATGTAATACTTTTTTGTGATGCGTTTGTTAAGATCTGATGAATTGTGGATTTATGATCAGATTATCTATGAATATTATTTGAGTCTTCTCTGAACTCTTTTATGCATGATTTAGATATCTTTGTATTTCTCTTCGAAGTATCTGTTTGGTTTGGCCATCTAGATTGGTTTTTCTTGCAATGGGAGAGGTGCTTACACTACAGCAGGATGCTGCTAACGTGACACTACGATCAAAGACCCTTCAACGAAACTGTGTGCGATGCATTAATCCCAAACGATGATGTGAAAAAACCGTCAAAAAAGATGCAAAACGTTTCTGATGAAGTATACATCAAACACGGTTCAGATTTTAGTTGCGTGTATGATGCGGGGCATACGGTTCAGTTCAATGAACTATTTGTGATGAGGCAGAACAACAGAAACGGGCTGCCAGATGAAGGCATGTGCAATATACGGCATACAGTTCACTCGGATAAACTATTTGTGATGAGGCGGAACAACTGAAATGGACTGCCAGATGAAGGTGTGTGCGATATACGACATACATTTCACTCTGATGAACGGTTTGTGATTAGGCAACACAAAAGAAACGGCAGCCAGATCAAGGTGTGTGCGATATACGGCATACGGTTCACTCGGATGAACTGTTTTCGATTAGGCAATGCAACAGAAACATCCAATTACATAGGTGGCTAGTACACACATGACATTTCCACACACCAAAGTAAATTATTACATGCATAATTAACTAGGATAAACGATCATCTGATCATCATCTAATTCTTTTGACGCTTGCCGCCACTACTCTACTAGGATAAACGGAATAGTATTCTTTACTATGAATAGTGTGCTCTGTTGGGCACACAAGTATATGGATCATAGCCTTGGGCGAGCAATGTGCCCCCACGCGTCGTGCTAGCTCGATGTTCCTTCTATGCTAAGTTTCCATTAATTGATGGTGTTTTATGAACACACCAGCGTTTCCTGCCATTTCCTCACCGGTTTCCCGCCGCCACCCAGTGATATTGCGCATAAACCTAGGCGGCGCGCGACACACGGAGGCAACAAGCGCAGCCTGTAGCACATCCACCTTTTCCAAGCATGCCAACCCACCAAAGCGCCACCTCTGCCATCAACCTCCTTGGCGAGGAAAATGAGAAGGCACCACGGCCCGTCGAGGCCGAGGCGCTCCCCGGCAACGCGATGGATGATGACGTGATGCGCGTCATCGCCAGGGTTGAGCAGACCCTTGGCGCATGGCACTTCAGCACCGCAGATCAAGATAGGCATGTCAGCGCCAAGAGGCTGCAGCTCGCCGCACAACATGATCGATGGCGCGCCGCAAAGCAAGCTAGGTGCGTACGCACTGGTAGGCTGCGGCTTGCCGCACAGCGAGACTGTTGGAGCACCGCAGAGTGAGAGGCGCGGCGCGCCGCACAGCAAGAGCAGATCCACCGACGCTTGCCAGCTGTCGACAGGGCATCACAGCTGGGTACACGTCCCGTCAGTACCCCCATTCCTCGCCAGGAGTGGGCAGAGGTCGTCTGCGTGGTACTTGCATCAGAGCCCAGCAGCGCCGTACTTGCCGGACGCCCGCCGCACCGCTAGGCTCAACCGCCTCCTTGGCCCAGGTATCCACCTGGGCGCAGTAGAGGAACATGGCCGTCGCATCCTCGAGCTAGTGATCTTCGATGAAATAGCCAACTTGGAGCTCGAGATCGCGCTCCAGATATACCGCGAGTGTGTCGACCGCTTGGACGAACGCTTGCACGAGTTCAGGCAAAGCCAAGAGCTACCGTAGGCAAGGGCTGCTGGTCATGGTCTCATGGACGAGTTTTATTTTGTTGAGTCGTTTCGACATGGATCGCTATGTATTCATAGCAATCATAATATTGCTCTGTTTATTGCTCTGTTTCAATGTGTGTAATCTGTTTTCCGTTCTTATATGTTCTATTTCAATCTATGTGTATATGCTTTCCATTCTGTATATGTGGATGATAACAGCTAGATACAAATTAGTATACGAAAACAGATAGAAAATGGACTTCATAATATATATTAATTGTTCATTAGTTCATCACAGAATATATATAATATCATGACATATACGTGATGATACTTAACTACTAGGTACAATGCATAAAATTGAAAATGAACAATACTAAAACTATTAATCCCTCCTAGGGGCAGTATTCCGGTAGCTCCTCGCCAGCAGCTCCCTGGTGCGCGGCGTCTTCCCAGCGCGGAGGCAGTACTCCGCCTCCTTCGTCTCGCAGCGCTTGACGTACCGATCTGCCTCTTGCTAGCACACGAGCGCGAACGATCTTGCCATTTTGTTGGGCGCCCACCGGAGCTCCTCGTTGGTGGCACAATGGAGCTTATCAGCCCACCTCCATACAGTGATGAGGCGCCTAGATCCTTTGACCTTCCTCGCGTAGTACCCGTCTTCGTACACCTCCTCCGCATGACGAGACTCCCGCCCCCAAAGTGCCACCGCCTCCTTTTTCTAGGCGGCATCACGGGCTTCACAGGCCGCCTGGTACCTTGCTTCCTCCTCCGCCATCACGGGCTTCGCAGCGCTTCACAACGCCACTTGCCTGGCTTTCTCAGCCAGCGGCAGCGACTTCCACAGACAAAGATTGTACTGGCCCCAAAACCACTCCAAAGTTGGGGGGTCCGGCGCAACCCCGTCCGACGGCGCGAAGGGGTCCTCCTCGTCGCTGCTCTTCGACTGAGCATCCTCGGGGGGCGGCGCCTCCTCGTCGGCGCGTGGGCAGATCGGCGGCGACATGGCAGAGATTTAAGAGAGAGAGAGAGAGACATGGCGAGCGAGGGAAGGATGTTGATGAGAATGCAGGTGGGACGATGTGAGCAAGGTAGTATTTATTGGCGGCTGGAATCTAGATCGACAGGAACAGTACACACGCCGGTCGCCAGAATTTACGAGTACTGTAGTTTGAATTACACACGATTCCCGCAGCAAAAGCCGTGTGTGAACTTAATAGCTGACGGTTTCCAATACAGAACCATGTCTGATTGATAACCCGCGCCACTCACCTTCCAAACCTCGAGGCGCGAAATAGAGTGCTAATCGTGTGGGGCCTGGTTGTCTTGCGAGATCTTTACATTTTCTTTTTTGAACACCAGATATTTACATTGTCTGATCATTTTTTAATTTTTTGGAATTTAAATGCCATGGCACTCCATGCATGTGTCCAAGCCGTGACACCAATATGTTTGAAAATTCGTTCCAATTTACTGCACATGGAATGAACTCGCACACAAGTACACAAATATTTTTTTCAAACCGTTATGGTTAGCCGCTGCATGTAGACATAGTTCAAATTTGGATTACGATCATTAAATGGCTAGAAATCACTTAAATGCCTTAAAAGGTCAAATGACCACTGAGATTTTCCAAATTTTGACATGACAGTTGTATTAGTGCACGTTAACTGTAGAAAAAATTTGAAGCCCATAAGAGGAAGCTATCATCGATTCGTCAACAAACATGCATTGTTCCCTCTCGGAACCACGAGTCTTCTAGTGAGTTGCTCCGGTTTGTGAGGGGTGTGTGTCCAAACTTTTGTCAAATAGGCCAAATTTTTTACCACATCATCTTGGTGGCATGACATTACGTCAAGCAAGGTTTTATGTGTTTCTAATCATTTTTTAATTTTTTGGAATTTAAATGGCATGGCACTCCATGCATGTGTCTAGGCCGTGACACCAATATGTTTGAAAATTCCTTCCAATTTACTGCACATGGAATTAACTCACACACAAGTACACAAAAATATGAATTTCAAACCGTTATGGTTAGCCATTGCATGTAGATGTGGTTCAAATTTGAATTATGGTCATTAAATGGCTAGAAATTCACTTAAATGTCTTTAAAAGGTCAAATGACCCCTAGAATTTTCCAAATTTTCACATGACAGTTGTATTAGTGCATGTTAACTGTAGAAAATTTTTGAAGGCCATAAGACGAAGCTATCTCCTGTTCGTCATCAAACATGCATTGTTCCCTCTCGGAACCACGAGCCTTCTAGTGAGTTGCTCCAGTTTTGTGAGGGGTGTGTGTCCAAACTTTCGTCAAACATGCCTTTTTTTACCACATCATCTTGGTGGCATGACATTACGTCAATCAAGGTTTCATGTGTTTCTGATCTTTTTTTAATTTTTTGGAATTTAAATGCCATGGCACTCCATGCATGTGTCTAGGCCGTGACACCAATATGTTTGAAAATTCCTTCCAATTTTCTGCACATGGAATTAAATCGCACTTAAGTACACAAATATGATTTTTGTAAACTGTTATGCTTAGCTGTTGCAAGTAGATGTAGTTCAAATTTGAATTACGGTCATTACATGGCTAGAAAATCGCTTAAATGTCTTTAAAAGGTCAAATGACCCCTGGAATTTTCCAAATTTTCAAACGACAGTTGTATTAGTGCACGTTAACTGTAGAAAATTTTCAAACGACAGTTGTATTAGTGTTCGTCATCAAACATGCATTGTTCCCTCTTGGAACCACGAGCCTTCTAGTGAGT
Organism: Thinopyrum elongatum; assembly: GCA_011799875.1. Classification (NCBI taxonomy): domain Eukaryota; kingdom Viridiplantae; phylum Streptophyta; class Magnoliopsida; order Poales; family Poaceae; genus Thinopyrum; species Thinopyrum elongatum. The sequence goes on from CM022298.1 coordinate 168,911,509, forward strand.
TGCTCCGGTTTGTGAGGGGTGTGTGTCCAAACTTTCATCAAACATGCCAAATTTTTTACCACGTCATCTTGGTGGCATGACATTACATCAAGCAAGGTTTCATGTGTTTCTGATCTTTTTTTATTTTTTTGGAACTTAAATGCCATGGCACTCCATGCATGTACATGTCCTGGCCGTGACACCAATATGTTTGAAAATTCTTTCCAATTTACTACACATGGAAATAACTCGCACACAAGTACACAAATATGTTTTTTCAAACTGTTATGGTTAGCCGTTGCATGTAGATGTAGTTCAAATTTGAATTACGGTCATTAATGGCTAGAAAATCACTTAAATGTCTTTAAAAGGTCAAATGACCCCTAGAATTTTCCAAATTTTCAAATGACATTTGTATTAGAGCACATTAACTGTAGAAATTTTTTGAAGGCCGTAAGAGGAAGCTATCGCCCATTCGTCATCAAACATGCATTGTTCCCTCTCGGAACCACGAGCCTTCTAGTGAGTTGCTCCGGTTTATGAGGGGTGTGTGTCCAAACTTTTGTCAAATAGGCCAAATTTTTTACTACATCATCTTGGTGGCATGACATTACGTCAAGCAAGGTTTCATGTGTTTGTAATCATTTTTTAATTTTTTGGAATTTAAATGGCATGGCACTCCGTGCATATGTCTAGGCCGTGACACCAATATGTTTGAAAATTCCTTCCAATTTACTGCACATGGAATTAACTCGCACACAAGTACACAAAAATATGATTTTCAAACCGTTATGGTTAGCCATTGCATGTAGATGTAGTTCAAATTTGAATTACGGTCATTAAATGGCTAGAAATTCACTAAAATGTCTTTAAAAGGTCAAATGACCCCTAGAATTTTCCAAATTTTCACATGACAGTTGTATTAGTGCATGTTAACTGTAGAAAAAATTTGAAGCCCATAAGACGAAGCTATCTCCCGTTCTTATCAAACATGCATTGTTCCCTCTCGGAACCACGAGCTTTCTAGTGAGTTGCTACGGTTTTGTGAGGGGTGTGTGTCCAAACTTTTGTCAAACAGGCCTTTTTTTACCACATCATCTTGGTGGCATGACATTACGTCAATCAAGGTTTCATGTGTTTCTGATCTTTTTTTAATTTTTTGGAATTTAAATGCCATGGCACTCCATGCATGTGTCCAGGCCATGACACCAATATGTTTGAAAATTCCTTCCAATTTTCTGCACATGGAATTAAATTGCACTTAAGTACACAAATATGATTTTTTAAACCATTATGCTTAGCTGTTGCATGTAGATGTAGTTCAAATTTGAATTACGGTCATTAAATGGCTAGAAAATCACTTAAATATCTTTAAAAGGTCAAATGACCCCTGGAATTTTCCAAATTTCCAAATGACGGTTGTATTAGTGCACGTTAACTATAGAAATTTTTTGAAGGGCGTAAGAGGAAGCTATCGACTGTTCGTCATCAAACATGCATTGTTCCCTCTCGGAACCACGAGCCTTCTAGTGAGTTGCTCCGGTTTGTGAGGGGTGTGTGTCCAAACTTTCGTCAAACATGCCAAATTTTTTACCACATCATCTTGGTTTCATGACATTACATCAAGCAAGGTTTCATGTGTTTCTGATCTTTTTTTAATTTTTTGGAATTTAAATGCCATGGCACTCCATGCATGTACATGTCTAGGCCGTGACACCAATATGTTTGAAAATTCCTTCCAATTTACTGCACATGGAATTAACTCGCACACAAATATGTTTTTTCAAATCGTTATGGTTAGCCGTTGCATGTAGATGTAGTTCAAATTTAATTACGGTCATTAAATGGCTAGAAAATCACTTAAATGTCTTTAAAAGGTCAAATGACCCCTAGAATTTTCCAAATTTTCAAATGACATTTGTATTAGTGCACGTTAACTGTAGAAAATGTTTGAAGGCCGTAAGAAGAAGCTATCGCCCATTCGTCATCAAACATGCATTGTTCCCTCTCGGAACCACGAGCCTTCTATTGAGTTGCTCCGGTTTGTGAGGGGTGTGTGTCCAAACTTTCATCAAACATGCCAAAATTTTTGCCACCACATCTTGGTGGCAGGACATTACATCAAGCAAGGTTTCATGTGTTTCTCATCTTTTTTTAAATTTTTGGGATTTTAATGCCATGACACTCCATGCATGTGTCCAGGCCGTGACACCAATATGTTTGAAAATTCCTTCCAATTTACTGCACATGGAATTAATTAACTCGCACACAAGTACACAAATATGATTTTTCAAACCGTTATGGTTAGCTGTTGCATGTAGATGTAGTTCAAATTTGAATTACGGTCATTAAATAGCTAGAAAATCACTTAAATGTCTTTAAAAGTTCAAATGACCCCTTGAATTTTCCAAATTTTCAAATGACAGTTGTATTAGTGCACGTTAACTGTAGAAAAAATTTGAAGGCCGTAAGAGGAAGCTATCGCCTGTTCGTCATCAAACATGCATTGTTCCCTCTCGGAACCACGAGCCTTCTAGTGAGTTGCTCCGGTTTGTGAGGGGCGTGTGTCCACACTTTCGTCGAACATGCCAAATTTTTTACCACATCATCTTGCACTACAAAAAAATACACTTCCGTGATGATACGTGTTTGTCATAGTAGGTCACGATTTCTATCATGCATGTACATCCATGATGATTTTATAACAGAATCAAGATAGTCATACTTGTGCTGTCGTAGAAGTGTTCCGTGACAATACCAAAATTATCATCACGGAAGTGTTCACTTCCATGACAATAAATGACGCGTCATGGAAGTGCTTTCGTCAAGGGTAACCGACACGTGGCATCCACCGTAACGGGTCGCCGTTAATCTATCGTGTCCGGTTTTGGATCCGATAACCCGTTAATAGCAACGACCAATAGCGATTTTCCATGTGTAAAATTCTCATTGGCCGGAGGAAACACGTGTCAGCTCGTCAATGGGTCAGTTACGCGCCTATGATATGTCGACACGTGCGACGGCCCAACACTGGCCCATTTAGCTTACAAAGGCCGGCCTGTTTGACTTGGTCAAAAGATAGCGGGCTGGCCCATGAAAAGCCTGTTAACGGTCTATTGCATATAGCCCATTTTACGGCCCGGTAACTCACGGCCCATTATGGCGTTCCCGAAATCGGCCCAACAGCGTCATGTGGGCCGTCCAGTATAATACCAGCTCATTTTATTTTCGGTCCATGTATGGCCCACGACGTCTTTCGGCCTATACAAGGCCATTCGTATCTTTGGGCCCTTTAATGGGCCGCGGTGACTCTGGCACATAATAAATAGTAAATTTCTTTATGCCCAGTAATGGCCCATGATTCACATGGGCCGTTTCCAGCCCGTGTTAGCTTTCGGCCTACTGACGGCCATACATTCTTGGGTTCCTTTACGGCCCTCGATTACTTTTGGCCCATTACTGGCATGTTCCCCTAATGGGCCAAATTCGGCCCATGGTTAGAATCAGCCCGTTTGTGGCCTGTTAACCCGTTGCACCGTTTCCAGCCCATCCTATATTCTGGCCCATTAACGACCTGTTATGCATGTGATAGAATTAAGCCTTTGTTGTCTTCAAGCCTGTTAACGGCCCATTACTGTGTTGGCCTGATACCAATTATGCCCGTTTACGGCCCATGTGGGCCCATTTATCCGACGGCCCGAAGCCCACTAAATCTACGAGCCGTCGGAGGCCCATTTATCCGACGGCCCGTAGGAGGCCCATGGGTCCTACGGCCCGTAGCAGGCTCAAGGTTACCACGGTCCGTATATGGCCCATGGTTGTTGCGGCCACTAGCAAACCAAGGAAAAAGGAGACTAGGGAAATAAATAAGCCAGAAACTAACGCTAGGCTATTAAGGCGATTGCACAGATTACATCCACTGGGCATCAAAGTTCGCCACCAGTGCAAATATAGGGAACACCCTACACTATACAAAAATGGCTTGCTGTTTTCTTCAGCCGGTCGCTGCACGTTAAGAACAAATTTTGTATCGCAACAAAACAAATTACAACCATAAAACAAAAGGAAGGTTGGCATAAAAGTTAACAGTCCGGCAGATAAATGCACCACCAGAAGTTCAGAAGCTCAGTTCATTTGACCTGACTGTTACGTTTTCATGTTGTACTGTCCGATGGAGCACCATAATCTTCGCCTTCATTTCTCCTAGGCTCTTGAACAACATAGCAAATGTTTGATAGTCTGGTTTCAAAACCATGCATATCTTGACGACATCGAACAATGGCTGTCCTTGTTTCACAAAGGGTCTCTGTTAGGGAACGGACTTGTGTCTGGAGCACAGATATAACATTGTTTTGAGCTTGCATATCTTGATCATGAGGCAATTTGGACGAGATTGCCTTAACAACTATCCCAGTATTATGCAGGAATGTGCTTTTGGCACTGTTAGTGGACAGGTACGGACCCACTGCAGCAAGAGGTGACATTGCGGTTATAGTTGCCTTGTCACCTTCAGAACGTGGCGGTTCCACCATTTGTTCCATAGCTTGCTGAAAAGTTGAGTTTTTACATTAGTAGTACTAGAACAGAAGATATTAAGGAGGCAGCAAAACCAAACAAAATAGCTTTGGTCTATATACAGAACTTATTCTGGTGAACCCGTGTAAAATATTAGTTGTATTTTACTGCAAAGTACATAATAAAACCAGGTTCCAAACATATGACCATGTACCATGGCTAATGTATTGTCTATTTCTTCACATTGTATTGACAGCTAAGGATAAAGAGACAAAGTTTATAATACGGTAAGCATAGTATGACATCATTCATATCACAAAACAACTGAGAACAGACAAACAGACAATTGTAACATTGTGTAGACAAGTCCAGCACGGCACTAGATTACAAATCAAGATCAAAGGAACATCACTCCTCTCTTTTAAACTTTGTAAGGTGCAATGATACGCTAAGACAATTGTGTATAAAATTGAAAAGAGTAATAGACATTGGCTGCAAACCGTGCAGTTCAATGCACAAGTCAAAGTAAGTAGTAGTTAGAAGGCATGAGGATTAAGGACTTACAACAGCGGCTTTGACTGGTGTAGTCATGCCCTTCGTCTTGCTGGTGTGACAGTCCTTGAAGATTTCCACAGCATTTGGTTCAAGTACTTTTTGGTCCTTGCTGGCTTTCCTCTGCATTTGGAACAAGTCAATATAGATTTGATAATATGGCACATCGAAAAGAGTGAAACAACAGCTAATTACAAGAGCCTCGCAGTGTGCAATATAGCTACGAGTTCCTGTCGTCTGTTGGAATTTCACTTTCGTATGGTTAGCCTTGTTCTTTGAACAGTTCACCTACAAGAAGATAGATTTGTGAGGCACATGCGTAAATAGGAGTTCAACATGTGATCTGATCACATATATATAACGTACTTGATACTTTGGATCAGACCAGTGTTTAACGAGGCCTCTCCAGTCTTCATCCGATATATTTTCCACTGGAGATGTTTGGGCAAGTTCACTGTTAGCCTTGCCTTCAAAGTGAGTTTTCCTCAAGTTATACCGATACTGTCGCAGAGCAGACTTGAAAACATGGGTGCATGCTTGTCTGGTTGCATCATCTTGACTATCCAACTTGAACCTCATATGTTGAAAATTATGGGAGTCTCATTACCAGCAACCTAGAAAGTATGGGACAGACCAAGATGATATTACTAATTTCCATACATAACCATACTTACAGATAAATGGTCGAGGAAGGTGTTGAACTGGGTTTCGTCTTTGTCATTCCTGTACTGAATCCATGTTGGGAGGATACGTGCATGACACCTAACCGGAACCGCTGCCTCTGATACTAACTTGGCTGACTCTGTAGCATCACGTGGCCTTTTTAAACCTGCCTCAAAACAGATCTCCATTCTTCCTCCTCTAGATTTAGTTAACCTATCGAGCATTATCCCTGATGTCTGTTTCCTCTTGCGCCTAGGTGCTAGTCCAACAATGAACATAGTAAGTGTTAGTGTACATCAAACTGTGAGACTACATATAAAGAAGCATGCAACTGTAACTTGACTCCAGAAACTACCTTCTTGCTGAAGCTCACAAGGTTCATCTGATCTTGCCAACTCGTCTTGTGTCAAGAGTGCTTCGGAAGTAGTGTCAAGTGGCAAGGGAGCTTGGGAACGTGCTGCTAGCTGAGTTGACAAACGAGTAACTCGTGCAGCTGGTGGTACTGTGGAAGGTGTTGCAACAACTAGGGTTGTCACTGCTTGTTTGGTGGCAGCTATTAGTTTCTGTTTGGATTGTTTTGCAGCTGGTGTAGCATGAGATACCATGTTTGTACAATTTTCCGGTGGACTTTGACCTTCTATTGCACCATCAGTACCAGCAGAATCTGCATAATTCTTCCACTTCTGTTTCCGTGCGTCCTAAGTACTAACAACATCCCCTGCCTTCCTCTTTCTCTGTGCCATGTCAAGTCAAGCCAACAAGAAAAAGGAATAAAAATTTAGTTCTTCATAACAAATTGTTGCATGATACAGATGAACTGAACTTTGATGTTAGACAACCGCATGATAGGAGGATGTAATATGTATGAAAAACAGGACGGCATGAGATAATCAGAACTATGATGTGTAAACTAACCAGAAGGCATTTCAATAAATTAGAAGCAATGCAATGGAAGGTAGACACCATATGAAAGATGCTACAAATATCGCTCTGCCAAGTTAACAGTGTCTCGTCATAACTGGCATTTAAACAAATGTGAAGCAGTAGAACAAATAAATCATATGCAAGATGCAAACAACATCACACTACCAAGTTAAAGGTCTCTCGTCATTAGTGCCATTGCATATTCACAGCATTGCATATTCACAGCTATGATGTGTAAACTAAGCAGAAGGCATTTCAACAAATTAGAAGCAATGAAAGCTAGACACCATATGTAAGACACAACGAATATCACTCTACCAAGTTAAAACTATCTCGACATTAGTGCCATTTCAACAAATTAGTAGTACAAGCTAGAAAATAATGCGAGATGTAAACTATATCAGACTCCCAACTTAAACGTGTCTTGTGAAAAGTGATTGTTGCAGGTTACACAATAGTAGTACTTTGATGTAATAACATGGTGTGATAGACAGATATTGTATGTTCTAGAAACAGGAACACATGTCTTATTCACAAGTATAATATGTAAAGTAAGCAGATGGAATTTGTCGGTGCAACAAACCCTGGGTCTGTTGCCCAGACCGTGCACAGGCCCAAGATCAAGATTGCAACGTCCAAGACAAGGCCAAGGTAAAGAGATAAGCTCTTTGATCAATCAAAGGGCAAGTTGAGAAGACCAAGTCAAGCCAAGAAGCAAGACACCGCTAAGGGAAAACCTCCCTTGCTGGGCAGGAGAGCCTGGCGAGGTCAAGGTTGCCCCGGAAGCGAGCCTCAGGATCGCCCCGGCAGGCCTGCCGGGGGCATACGGAGGCAAAACGCCCCGCCAAGGTTTCACCGCCCCACCTCACGACGACGCAAGTCACCGATTGGTGCGGTGTCAAGCCCCAAGATGACTAAGTGGCTGCCTTTTGCCACATGGCAGCCACTTCCTACAGGAATCACCTCCAGATGAAACCCGTCCTACGACGTGCCGGGTAGGCCATGATGTGACACTGAGCGGCGCATTTAATGCGTACTGCTCTGTCTGCAGAGGAGATATGTTAGCACTGTTCACTATCTAATTAGTACACAATGACTGATTTGCCACTGTGGTGACCCCTTAATCTATAAAAGGAGGCCCATGGCAACGATAGAAAGGATTCGGACCCCTGTACACCCATACGCGCGTAGCTGCTCTCGCCCCGAGGCAACCCTGTCAGGCAAGAGCGCTGTGTTTCCACCACCATCCACCATCAATCAACCAAAGCAGGAGTCGGGTTTTACGCCTCGCGGCGGCCCGAACCTGGGTAAAACTGCACGTGTGATCTCTGCCGTGCTACGCTGCGCTCCTCCGCTCTTTGTCCAATGTGCTCAGTCCCCCTGCCGAACCAAAAGGGGCCCTTGGCCCCATAGGTGGCCGTGGTTTCCCATGACATCTTTGGCGTGCCAGGTTGGGGGCTGCGCTTGCGCGAACCCGAGAAGTGTACGAAGCGCGTCATCTTCACCGCCATCTTCTTCGTCAACGGCTCAATCGGCCATGGCGCCCAAGAAGAAGCCCGACGTCGCAGCTCATCCATCCACCTCAAAGGCCCCGCCACACGCACCCGCCCATGCCGCGGGGGCTACGAGGGATGCTTAGAAGTGCGGACGCTGCGAGGGACGTGGTCGGCGCGGGCGGCGTCGTTACCACCTCCCCTGCGGCCGAAGCAAGAGTAGGAGGCACCGGAGAAGGACAGCACCAACTACATTCCAGCGGCCACATCCCATGAGGTATGGGAGGAGAGATCATTCCATCTGCACCTCCTCGTCTGGCCGAAGGGCACAGCTGCAGCGGGGGTACTCGCTCTGGGGGGAATCGCAACTCCCCGACCGCTCCCGCCACGGGAGCGGCCGTAGAACTTGCGCCTCCCCCGGAACGAGCCGACCTAGCCGCTACGCCAAACAGAGCCGCTGGTCCTCAAGTGCCTCCCCCTCGTCCACACGCCATCCAGGCGGCTGGCTCACGACGACGAGAGCATGGCGCGACCGCTACCGGCACCGTCGGGAGTCGGGCGACGTTACGATCTTCATCGACATCCATGCCGAGCACCGCTTCGGAGGCCATGGTGCGAGCCCAGCTACTGTTGAAATTTCCGCCGGTAGCCGATCAAATGGATGAGTGGAGAGCCACCATTCAGAGTCTAATTGGCTTCGCTGAGGCGGGAGGATCATAGTGGGCCGGTCCGCCACGACCTCCCCAGGCAGCGGCAACGGCCCACGCTCCTGGCGTAGCGGATGGGGCCACTTCTACGGTGCAGTCCCCTCCGCGGCAGCCGCCGCGGCAGCCGCGCGACCAAGAACCTAACGACGTCTCGATGGCTTCGTCCGACCCTCGAGTGTGTCAAGGCCCACGGCGAGTCCTGGAGGACAGGCGAAGGGAAGGCGCGCGTGTCGACACCGAGCGACACCGCGACGCCCACCGCCAGTCCGATAGGTGAGATGGCCCCAACATCGACGAGCCCGCACTCGCTGACTGCGCGTACCTGCCTTCACCTGCGAGTTGCGGCAAGTCCGTTGGCCGTCCCCTCACACGTTCAAGCCAGAGATACCAGAGTAGTATGACGGAAGACTGAATCTGGCAGAGTTCTTGAGCATCTACACCATCGCTGTTCAAGCTGCCGAGGGAAGAGATGAGAAGGTATTTGCCAACTACTTCCCTTTGGCACTCAAGCCAAATGTGAGGGCTTGGCTAATGCACCTACCGCAGATCTCCATTTCGACCTGGGCTAACCTATGCCATGAGTTCGTTAGCGCCTTCACGGGCGGCCATCAAGAACCAGGGCGGCCCAGCGACTTGCAGCTCCTTCCGCAGAAGGAAGGCGAGAGCCTGCAGAAATACATGCAGAGATTCAGCAGAGTCCACAGGAATATTCCGAACATCCACCCGGCAGCTGTGATAGCTGCGTTCCAGTCCAATGTGCGCAATCGTCGGATACGTTCCAAGATGAACGTTCGATTGCCCAAGACTATGAAGGAGCTTTACACTCTGGTGGATAAGTGTGCTCGAATTGAGGAAGGTAGGAAGCTCCCCGGAGAGGAGGATGGCGTCGACATCGATTCAGAAGATGATAACGAGACCACCAGTCAAAAGAAGAAGAACAAGAAGCGCAACAAAAGGTGCAAGGATAAGGCAGTGATGACCGTTGAGGGATCGGGCCTGCCTAGTATCAGCAAGAAAGTCAAGGCTGAGATACCCGGCAAGGAGGTTGCCGCGTGCACTGACTGCCGGGAAGCCGCGGCTGCCGAGAAGGCTGGGAAATGTGATGGGCCATATTGCAAGATCCATCGGACCAAGGGCCATGATCTCCAAGAGTGTCATCAGGTTGAGCAGCTTGTCAAGAAGCAGAGGGCTGAATATGAGAAGCGAGATAAAGAGAAAGGTCAGAATGGCGCTGGCGGAAAGGGCCGGGGTGGCGGAGCAAGCCACCCCGGCAAGGCTCCTCAGAATGAATGGAAACCCGCTAGAGGCCGTGAGAAGGGGGATTGCAACGATGAGAGTGATGGAGGAGATGAGGAGGAGACCAGCGAGCAGGAATTCTAGAAAGCCACTGACGCCCTGTGCATTGACGGGGGTGCATCTTTGCACTCCTCTCACCGCCAACTTAAACTATGGGCGCGTGAAGTCAATGCCGTGGAGCTAGTGGCAGACTCTCGTAGGCCGCTCAAGTGGTCCCGCACACCCATCATCTTCGATGAAGAGGACCACCCTGACCGCACCACCGCGGTAGGGTGCTTGCCGTTGTTGGTATCACCAACAATCCGCAACCTTAGAGTCACAAAGATGCTGGTTGACGGCACGGCCGGGTTGAATCTGATTTCTTCAAAGGTCATCAGCAAACTCCAGATAGCAGAAGAAGAGCTCAAAATTACTGGTACGTTTCAAGGGATCAACCCCGGCAGGAGTCGTCCTAAGGGGAAAATCATGTTACCAGTGACATTTGGGGGAGAGTTGAACTACCGGCCTGAGAAGATCGTGTTTGATGTGGTTGACCTCCCCCTGCCATACAATGGAATCCTTGGTCACCCAGCTTTGGCCAAGTTCATGGCGGCATCCCATTATGCCTACAACACCTTGAAGATGCCAGGGCCGATGGGCGTCATTTCCATTCCATCAGACGAGAAGGACGCAATTATTTGCGTGGACAAGATGTACCAGGATGCAGTCACGGCAGAGGCCACTGAAGCTGCAATCCCCGCCAAGGAAAGTAATGGAAATAAGAAGGCTAACAGAAACGCCGACAAGGAATCTGGGAAGCGTACCTCTTCGGGGTATGCTGCGCCTGTTGATGACTCGCCGGAGAGTTCCAATAGCAAGAGATCCAAGGCCTCTGCACCTGCTGTGAAACAGGTCCCGGCAGGGCTGGCTGACGTCGGTGGTACTTTCACCATCAGCACCACCCTCGATGACAAATAGGAAAGCGCGCTCATTGCCTTCCAGTGTGCGAATGTCGATGTGTTTGCCTGGCAACCATCTGACATCCTCGGTGTTCCCAGGATGGTAATCGAGCACCACCTTGCTATCTGCCCACATGCCCAACCCGTCAAGTAGAAGGTCCGGAAGCAAGCTTTGGAGCGGCAATAGTTTATTGCCAAGGAGATCAAGAAACTTGAGGCAGATGGTCTGGTTAGAGGAGTGTTACATCCAACGTGGTTAGCAAATCCAGTGGTGGTATGCAAGGCCAATGGGAAGTGGAGGTTGTGCATAGATTTTACGGATCTGAACAAGGCATGCCCGAAGGACCCATTCCCCTTGCCGCGCGTCGACCAGATTGTGGATTCCACCTCCGGGTGCGACCTGCTTTCCTTCCTGGATGCCTACTCTGGATATCATCATATCTTCATGTCCAAGGAAGACGAAGAGAAGACCGCGTTCATCACCCCATGTGGCACATACTGCTTCATGCGAATGCCTTTCGGGTTGAAGAGCGCCCGGTCTACTTTCGCAAGAGCAGTCCAAATTGGTTTTGAGTCACAGTTGCACAGGAACATTGCGGCCTACATGGACGATATTGTGGTTAAGACCAAGGACAGATCAACCCTCATCCAGGATTTGGAAGAGACGTTTGCTAATCTGCGCAAGATCAACTTGAAGCTAAATCCGAAGAAGTGTGTGTTTGGTGTTGCTTCCGGCAAGCTACTTGGCTTCTTTGTGTCCCACCGAGGGATTGAGGCCAACCCCGACAAGATCAAGGCTATCGAGCAGATTCAAGCACCCAAGACAGTCAAGGACGTGAGGCGTTTGACTGGATGTGTTGCCACGCTCAGCAGGTTCATTTCCAAGTCTGCCGAGCTTGCCTTTCCGTTCTTCAAGATTTTGAAAAAGGCAGGGCCCATGTAGTGGACCCCCGAGGCAGACGCCGCACTACAAGATTTGATGGCCTACCTTTCCTCTGTGCCCACTTTGGTTGCTCCAAAACCTCAAGAGCCGTTGCTGCTATATTTGGCGGCAACTAATCAGGTGGTTAGCGTAGCACTGGTGGCGCAGAGGGAAGTGGATGAAGCAGCAGACGCAACAGGGGTCCCTTCCGGGGAGGAAAGCGAACACACCCCGGCAGGGTCAGGTGCAGATCAAAGATAGAGAAGAACAGAACAACGGAAGCAGTTCTCTGGTCACGGCAAAGAAGAAAGTGGTGCAGCACCCAGTATACTTCGTCAGCTCCCTGTTGCAGGGGGCTAGATCCAGGTACTCGGGAGTGCAAAAATTGATCTTTGGCCTTATCATGGCCTCAAGGAAACTGCGCCACTACTTCCAAGCCCATGAGATCACAGTTGTCACCCGTTTCCCTTTGCAACAAAATACTCCGAAACCCTGAGGCTACCGGCAGGATAGTGGAGTGGGCTTTGGAGTTATCCAGCTTTGGTTTGAAGTTTGAGAGCACATCAACCATTCAGAGCAGAGCATTGGCAGAGTTTATTGCAGAATGGACGCCAACTCCTGATGAAGAGGTATTGGAGACAGTTATCCCCGGCAAAGAAGCACCCCAAGAATGGATCATGTATTTCGATGGTGCCTTCTCCCTACAAGGTGCAGGGGCTGGGGTGCTTCTCGTTGCTCCCACCGAGAGCACATGAAGTATGTCGTCCAGATGCATTTTCCCCTGGAGGAAGCTACCAACAATACAGCAGAGTATGAAGGGCTCCTTGCCGGGCTCAGGATTGCAACAAAACTTGGGATCAAGAAGCTGATCATCCGCGGAGATTCACAACTTGTGGTAAGACAAGTCAACAAGGATTACCAAAGTCCATTGATGGAGGCATACGTTGAGGAAGTGAGAAAGTTGGAGGAGCGCTTTGACGGATTGCAAATAGAGCACGTACCCCGTGCAGAAAACAGCATTGCTGATCATCTATCAAAGTGTGCTACGCAGAAGCTCCCTGTGGAACTAGGAACTTTTGTTCTCCATCTGACTCAGCCCTCCATATCCCTGGCAACAATGGCCAGAAAGAGGAGGAAACTGGACTCCGGCAAGCCTCTCCCGGTAGAACCCCTCGAGGATCCTGACAGAAAGCTTGTCGGGCACAACTCCCCTTCGGTTGCTGAGCTACATCCTCCCGCCAGGCCACCGGTCCCCACGGTCGAGGATCGCACTCTCACGAATGGGGAGGTGCCGTTAGTCCGCCTTGGGCACGGCACATAGTCCATTTCCTCCAAACTAGAAAACTTCCCGAAGAGCAAGAAGAAGCTGAAAGAGTAGCCCAGAGGGCCAGTATGTATCAGTTTGTTGATGACACGTTGTACAAAAGGAGGCCCAACGATGTGAAATTGAAGTGCATTTGCCGGGAAGGAGGAAAGGAACTGCTGGCGGAGATACACAATGGTATGTGCGGCTCCCAGATTGGATCAAGGGCGTTGGCTGGGAAAGCTTTTCGGCAAGGATTCTACTGGCCCACCGCCCTCCAAGATGCGGTCGAGCTTGTCACCAAGTGTGAGCCTACCAGTTCCATTCCAAGAACATCCACCTGCCTGCCCAAGCTCTTCAAACAATCCCTTTGTCATGGCCGTTTTTGGTCTGGGGGCTTGATATCCTCGGCCCTTTCCCCCGTGCTGCCGGGGGCTTTGAATTCTTGTTCATTGCAATCGACAAGTTTACAAAGTGGCCAGAAGTAGAGCCCGTGAGAAAGGTGACTGCTCAGTTAGCTATCAAGTTCTTGAAACGACTGGTGTGCCGCTTCGGAGTTCCTGCCTGGATCATCACTGACAACGGCACCCAGTTCATGAGTCGCGCCTTCATGCAATACGTTCATGCCCTCGGAAGCAAAATCTCGTTCGCCTCTGTGGCCCATCCAAGGAGCAACGGGCAAGCTGAGAGGGCGAACGCTGAAGTGTTGTGAGGACTCAAGACGAGAACTTTCGATAGGCTGCAGAAGTGCGGCAGGCGGTGGTTCGATGAGCTACCGGTGGTTCTTTGGTCCCACAGAACGACACCAAATCGAGCTACTGGGCAGACTCCCTTCTCCCTAGTCTATGGGGCAGAGGCAGTTATCCCCACAGAACTCATTTACGGGTCACCTCGAGTGCTTGCCTACGATGAAGTAGCGCAAGATCAGCACCGGCGTGACGACACTGTGCTACTCGAGGAGAACCGTCTCCGGGCTGCTACGCGTGCCGCACGCTAACAGCAGGCCCTGCGTCGCTATCACATCCGCAAGGTTCGTGCCCGGTGTTTTGAGGAAGGCGACCTTGTCCTTAGGCGCGTTCAGTCTGCCAAGGGTGCAAACAAGTTGACGCCGAAGTGCGAAGGCCCTTACCGGGTAGTACGAGTCACCAGACCTGGCGCAGTCCGTCTGTAGACCGGAGATGGCATTCAGTTTCAAAACTAATGGAACATTGAGCATCTCTGCAAGTTCTACCCGTAAGGTGCGGCTGTCGGGCCCTGCCTGGCAGCCACCCTTTTGTACAGGCCTTGCCTCTGTTGCATGTAACCCCTTGTACAAAGCCAGGCACAGACCATGAGTAATAGAGAAATAAATGAAGCGCTGGGGGGCCCCCGACAGATTGCATCCATGCATAAGCATATCACGAGCATTGCATGTTCATGTAGATAAGATCGCATGAGGCATCATTTTCATCTGCATCATACTGCAGGCTCCTACCGTGGATTCGGTCCCGAAAAAGGAGAAGATAAGACAAGCCTACATCGCGATCCCCGGCAAGCCCAAACAGATAAGTTCTCTCTCTTATCCATACAAGTTCTGTAAGTAAAGCTTGTGCATAGGAAAACCTCACCGCTTTCAAGACTTAGGTGCTCCCTTTCCTTAACTCGAATATTGCTTTGGTCAGGGAAGTTGTAGTGGCCTTTGGCGAGGAAGTTGGCGGGGGGCTGGTCCCTCTTCATGATTTGTGTCCGGCAGGCCCAGCCCCGTGGCAGCAACTAGAAGGTACCGGTAGGATAGCCTACCGGGGACAAACTTGTTTACTTGAGCATAAAGAGGCATTCTCCCTCTGCCTGGACATGTTCCATGCACAAGTGCCCGGCAAGGTTTATCTTTTTCATTAATATGCTGATCAACAAGTACATACCTTACATAACACAAACTTGGATAAAAGAGATTACATAATTTGAACTAAAGTTTGGCAAGTGCCTACATATTTTAGATTGAAAAAAGATAAGTGCCCCGTAATCCCTTTCTTGTCCACCTCCTCCTAGGCACTGCGGTGGAAGAGAAGGAGGGCAAAAGGGGTGCCTAGGCAAGACGACCCACTCGACCCCGCCAGGACCTGCCCGGCACAGCCTGACAAGATCGAGAGTGGCGAGGCTGCGAAGGATGGAGACGGAAGGAGAGCTCGACAGTGCCTCGGTCACCACCTCTAGGGCCAACCAGAAGTTCCAGCAAAAGGCACCGGTAGGGAGAACCACCGAGGCCCAGCTGGAAGACTGCTGGAGGAGGCGAAGGCACCAAGAGAGTGGCCCTCTCCCCGGCAACCAAGAGGCCGGTGATGATGGTGCCGGGGAGGGAGGGGAAGAGCAGAAAGACGAGGCAGTAGGTCGGCAATACGAGACGAAGGCGTCGGTGCCATCGTACTCTGACCTGACGCCCTGCCACCCGCCTTCTCCATCTTCCCTCAATCTTTCTCCATCACCGCCGCTCCAGAGGGACGCCGGCTCCGTGAGCCATTGCCTCCCCCGGAGAAGCTACGAGCGACAGTGATGTCCGAGGCACAAGAGGGGCATTGCTCCCCACCTTGGCGGGCAGGAAGATGCCATCGTCTTCAACATTTGCCCTGACTTCACCAAGGGGGGCGGTACCAGGATTACCAAGGAACCTGAGCGCTGCGCCCCTGACGGACACCGGAGCCGCCAAGAACTTCAGCACCCAGGAGGAAGGAACAAACACGCCCCCATGAGAGAAAGGCTCGGCGCCTCGCGCGCCGCGGGTGGCATATCCGCCACGCCCCTTTTTACTCCGGACCAGGCTCACTCCCCGTGCCCCTTCATAAGCTTCCAACATCGCCAACCTCAAGCTCGAGTCCGGGGCTCGGCCCCGGTCCCTTTTTCTCATCATTGCGAGAAGAAAGAAGAAGGGTGTGGATGAACACTCCCGCTTCCCCCCTGCCCCTCCTTTTTATAGGCAAGCTGGGGGCTGGGGGCTGATTCATCGATGGGTAACCACCGTCCTCCTCCACCAATCCATGAAGACCAGGCCCCTGCCTTAACCCTCCCCCGCACCACGTGCCTCCATTACCTACCCCGCTCGATGCATGCAGCATACGTGGCCGGCGATAAGGGCGCGGTGGGAAGAGTGAATTGGCAGTTACTCGCCCGTGCATTAAAGTCATTCACGGGCCATTACAAGAGTGGCCCACTACAGTTGGCGTTACGCGATGGGTGGAAGAACCAGAAACTGATCCGAGCGCGGATTAATGAAGAAGCAAAGAAGATCTCAAAGGGCGAGCGGCTATTTCCCCCTCGCCTGTGCACAAGTTAGGGGCTACCCTGACGACGCCCGGCAGCTCGTTCGGGCCAGGCCCGGGGGCTCCTGTCGGTGCAGCAAACCCTGGGTCTGTTGCCCAGACCGTGCACAGGCCCAAGATCAAGATTGCAACGTCCAAGACAAGGCCAAGGTAAAGAGGTAAGCTCTTTGACAAATCAAAGGGCAAGTTGAGAAGACCAAGTCAAGCCAAGAAGCAAGACACCGCTAAGGGAAAACCTCCCTTGCCGGGCAGGAGAGCCTGGCGAGGTCAAGGTTGCCCCGGAAGCGAGCCTCAGGATTGCCCCGGCAGGCTTGCCGGGGGCATACTGAGGTAAAACGCCCCACCAAGGCTTCACCGCCCCACCTCACGACGACGCAAGTCACCGATCGGTGCGGTGTCAAGCCCCAAGATGACTAAGTGGCTGCCTTTTGCCACATGGCAGCCACTTCCTATAGGAATCACCTCCAGATGACACCCATCGTGCGATTTGTCATGCAGACAGGAGAGAAGGTGGCCAAACAGCCCGGCAAGGCGTGCCGGGCAGGCCATGATGTGACGCTGAGCGATGCATTTAATGCATATTGCTTTGTCTACAGAGGAGATATGATAGCACTATTCGCTATCTAATCAGTACACAATGACTGATTTGCCACTGTGGTGACTCCTTAATCTATAAAAGGAGGCCCATGGCAATGATAGAAAGGATTCGGACCCCTGTACACCCATACGCAAGTAGCTGCTCTTGCCCCGAGGCAACCCTACCGGGCAAGAGCGCTGCGTTTCCACCACCATCTACCATCAATCCACCAAAGCAGGAGTAGGGCTTTACGCCTCGCGGCGGCCTGAACCTGGGTAAAACTGCATGTGTGATCTCTGTCATGCTACGCCTCGCTCCTCCGCTCTTTGTGCAATGCGCTCAGTCCCCCTGCCGAACCAAAAGGGGCCCTTAGCCCCATAGGTGGCTATGGTTTCCCACGACAGAATTCAACAAAATTAGAAGCAATACAAGCTAGACATCATACATAACATGCAACCACATATAATAGTGCCATGTTAGAGGGAGCACCTATGATGGTGGACAAGGGGAGACGTGCTCATCATCAACATAGCTACGTTGAGTGTCTATGCATGTGTTGTCTTCCAAATCTTGTTGGGGGGATGGCAGAGTAGAATGTGTAGAGGCCCACCGTTTCAGTTGTTTGGAAGAAGCACCTTTATCCACTGCCTTGCTAACTTCCTTCTGCTTTATTGATTTTGCATTGTCAAGTAAAACTTGTGGCGCCCCGCCTGATTACCACTGTAGCCAGATGATCGCCACGCATACCAGCCCAGGAAATCACTCTGGCATGCGCGTTTACAACAAGTATCATGAACACAGGCATTTCTATTAATGGATATATAGATCTTACATGATATTTTACAAGGGTGATGGCAGTAGAAAAGATCTATCTAAGGCAGCATGGTCCTGGTGCAGCTCCAATCCACAGGGATCTGACTAGGTTACTCTTCTAGCCCGCGAACGCTCCGGCTCCTCGACGATAGACGGCGGATCCTTATGTGAACCTGGCCACATTGAAGGCCGCTGAGTACTTTTGAATGTACTCGTAAGCAAACCAAGCTAACATATACACCAAGCAAAGCAATCCATGGCATTCAAGCATGCATTAGTTATTAGAGCAATATTAATTATCATGACATGGCATAACTAGCTAGCAATATTGATTATCATGCCATAGCAGGGTTATTTAGTAAGAAAACTACTGAAGTAAATGCAGTAAGGTAAATATTCCATACTCTGAACATTCTCATGATCCAATCCGATGTTGAACCAAATCCAATCCATGTCTTTCGGTCATCCGACCATCACTTTCATAGCCATTCCATGGCCAACATATCATATCCCTGACATCATCCGATGTCTATGCATCTCCACTGTAAGTCTGATAAACTTACTCCCTTCCGGGTTGCCTTATAATCCTCAGAATACTCATGATCCACTGAGTACTTCAGGGCATAAGACGAGTTCTTCCATCATTATTATCATTGTTCCGGTTGACCACCTAGAGAGGTCTAGACGGACTGTCCAATACCATGGACGCGGCTATTCGAATAGATTTTACACTCTGCAGAGGTTGCGCACTTTACCCACACCATGGAGCACCTGACCTCGTGATCCCATTCGGGTGGACCAGGGTTGCTCCAACGAAACCAGCCTAACCCGTGACTCCTCTACCGTACCACCGACAATCATACCCTCCCAAGGTCCTGTCCTGGGTGGCCCCTGTGTCACCTCATGACACCTGCCACCGTCGTGGCCAACTAAACTGTCCCAAACGGGGACGCCGGCAAATATCTCAACTAGGCTCACAAGGTTATCGCCGCCTACCGGGCCAGGGCAGCGCGCGCATAACCTTCCCTAGTTGGTGGTACTGATAAAAGAGCATGCGATGAGACGAAGTCAACGCCGTCCCATACCGGCAAATGTGGTTGCACAGATAAGTCCAAACAGGTGACTCTGGATCAACCGACTAGGTTTAGTTTTAGCCATCATTTAGCAAGCATGGTTATCTATCACAACAAGTTGAGGTGGCAGCAACTATGCATTTAAGTAAATTACTTTGAATTATCACATATAGCAAACTAATGCAAGTAATGTAAACAGTAGGTGCAGTTTAACAGAAGTTTAATTTTTACTATCACAGGCATAATCATTAATTAAACACGCAAGAATAACACAGAGCAATGCTTTAGGGCATATATTAGATGGTCAGCTTGCCTGGGGGTCGAAGAATACTCCGGAAGAAGTGCGGAGAGTCTGCGGGAAGGATCGCCAGAAAAGTTCTCTCTCGGAGGGGCTGAATCGGAGTTGCGAGTAAAAAGTTGTGAATACTTGACTGCCAGGGGCCAATTTGTAATATAAATATTTACACAGAGGCCCTTGACAATTTTTTTCTGGAAAAGAATAAAATGTACTGTGCAGTTGGGCCGCTCTGGGCCGGAAGCAGCTGGGATGCCGAACGCCAGCTGGCCCGCGTGGTTACTGTCGCTGCTGGGCCGGCCCACCCACTGCTGCCTCCACTTAAGTCACAGCGGGCCCAGGGTCAACACCGACGTCCTGCTGATGGGCAGGCCCCACGGGCGTTGACTCTCTCCTCCTTGTTCCTTCTTCCACCTTGCGCCTGCGCAGCAGAGAGGCTAGGCCGACGCGCACCGGCGACGACTCCCAGCGGCACAGGGCACCTCCAACGGAGCTCCGGGCACAGGCGGGCTTGGGAGAGAATGCCGCATCCATCCCGACCGGACACGGACGTCGAGGAGGACTGGAGCGAGCGGGACTTGAGTGGTCGTGGGCGGCGGTAGAGGCGGACTTGGAATGGAGGCCGTGGCCTTCCCCGGGGTAAAATTGAGGCGGGGAGGTCCTCTGGGTGGGGGTGGCAGTCGGCTACGGCGGCTAGGCAGAGCAGAAGGGTCCGGGGATGGCCGAATTTTTGCGGGGTCGAAGGCGGCAGTGGCGGATAGAGGGGAAGGAGGAGGAGCTTCGGGGCTCCGTTGAGTGGTCCAGAGAGCTAGTGGAGAGGATTGCCGTGCTTGGAGTGCTCGAGAAGGGCTCGGGGTGGCGAATTTATAGGTACCCGACGGCGACGGATGAGGATGGCCACCATGGCGGTCTTAGCCGCGCACTGGCACTCTGGCAAGGTGGTACGCTTCGGGTGGTGCCAACCTAACGAGTGGATGAGGGCAGGGCTGCGCTGGCGAGCTCGAGAAGCTTCAGCTTGGCCGGATGCGGCGGCGCATGTGCGGGCACAGTGGCGGAGCAGAGTGCTCGTCGCGGCACGGCGAGGAAGAGGACGGAGGGGAAGAGGCTAGAGGAGGGGTGCGTGGATGGTGGGGAGCTTGTCGGCACAAGGAGACACGCCGTGGTGGCCTGAGCTGGCCTGCCCGACGCGACCAGACGTGGTCAGTGCGCAGAGCGCGTGTTTTGCATGGCTATCGCGTGGTCACCACGCATTCGGCGTGCTCTGGCCCGCTTCTGCCCGTCACACCTTGTCAAACAAGCCCCTTACTGCTCAATTAGATAAGGGGAGTGACTGGAACCATCTAGGGTGCTCTGGGGGAGAGGAACTTGCTAAAACATGATTTAACAGCAAACTTGGGTGGGCTCTACTGGAGATATGGATGAAGGATAGGAGCTGGCTCTTTGTCAAAATGAAAGAGGATAGAAAGGACTAGGTGCTGGCAGAATTTGAAGCCATTTGGACAAGATTTGAATGTACTTCCTTCACAACTGCCATATCTAGTCCAGAAACTGAATCTTGAAGGAGCACTCATCTGGCTTGATGAAATGAGCTGGATTTTCGTGGAGAGTGATGATATGAATATACGAAGATACTAGAAAAGTTTCAGCTCATTTGGATATACCAAAGTGGTACTTTCTTCACAGAGCTTTCAAATGGACAGAAACTTGAGAAAATTGTTGCGGATGAATGGATAGATGAATTAAGCTGATTTTTGGTTTTCATGAGTGATTTGTCAATGTTAACCACCACGAAAAATTTCAGCTCAAATGGATCAAGGGTTCAAGCACTTCCTTTGCAAACTGGAAATCTGGACAGAATTTGCAAATGGATGCTGTGCTCAAACTTTGAGTTATCGAACTTGGGTTTTGATGGAAATGGTGAAGATATGGATAGGGTAAGCTCCACAATTTATTTGGGATTTTCCTGGCTACCAAAATGGTAGTTCCTTTAGAAAGGGCCCAAAATGCAATATTGGCTTTAAATAGGAAAATGCAATTTCTCCTATTTAATTATGGCCAATATTTTTATGGGAGCTCAATATGATCACAAAGAATATCTCCACAAGTTTTCATGAACTTTGGAGACGGATATATATTTTCCTGGATTTAATTCCTTTAACTGGTAAAAAAAGGAATTAATTATAAATGAAAAATATTGCAAATGACTTGGCAATATTTTTGCATATCCAGGGTTTATAGATGTGGGATGATCACTGGGAGAAGTTTGGGAGTCAGCAGATCATAGGAAGTTGGGGTTCCTTTGTAACGGAAGAGATTAGGGTTTCCCTTCCGGCAACTCGGAAGGTAGGGTTTCGGCGGCAGAATCCTGAGAGTAGATCTTGGGTGGCAGGGTTGGCTGAGGAGAATGTCTGGTTGGATAGGAGAGGCAAGATTGAATGACCATCTTCATATACCCAAGAGCGAAAGAAATCCGATAACACCAAGAGAAAAGACGGGAGTCAAATCCCGCGAAGGAAAAAAATAGGAGCAAAAACCAGGGTGTTACCTAAAACCGACAAGAAAAAGCAATAAAATTCACTCTTCAGAACTCATTCATGCATGATACTGACAATCACTACCTTGATGTAAGGCAAACACATGATACGAGGATGAAATATGTACGAAAAACAGGACGACATGGCATATTCATAACTATTTTTGTAAACTAAGCAGAAGTAATTTAATCAAATTACAAGCAATACAAGCTAGACACCATATGCAACATGCAAGACAATATCACACTGCCAAGCTAGAGAAAGCACCTGGGATGCCGGTTTCGTCGGAAGACCGCCATCAGTCCCTGCCTTAATTTTTTCCTTCCTCTTTCTTAATTTTATTGCCTTGTCAAGTCAAACCCACAAGAAAAATGAATAAAAATTTTCTTTTCAGAACTCATTGATGCAAGATGCTGACGAGCACTACTTTAATATAAGGCGACCGCATGATCAGATGATTGAATGTGTAAGAAAAAAAGGACAGCATTGCATATTCACAGCTATGATGTGTAAACTAAGCAGAAGGCATTTCAACAAATTAGAAGCAATGAAAGCTAGACACCATATGAAAGATGCAATGAATATCACTCTACCAAGTTAAAACTGTCTTGTCATGAGTGCCATTTCAACAAATTAGAAGTAGTACAAGCTAGAAAAGAATGCGAGATATAACCTATATCACACTCCCAAGTTAAACGTGTCTTATGATAAGTGATTGTTGCAGGTTACACAATAGTAGTACTTTGATGTAAGAACATGGTGTGATAGACAGATATTGTATGTTCTAGAAACAGGAACTCTTGTCTTATTCACAAGTATAATGTGTAAAGTAAGCAGATGGAATTCAACAAAATTAGAAGCAATACAAGCTAGACATCATACATAACATGCAACCACATATAACAGTGCCAAGTTAGGGGGAGCACCTATGATGGTGGACTAGGGGAGACGTGCTCATCATCAACACAGCTACGTTGAGTGTCTATGCATGTGTTGTCTTGCAAATCTTCTTGGGGGGATGGTGGAGTAGAATCTGTAGAGGCCCTCCATTTCAGTTGGTTGGAAGGAGCACCTTTATCCGCTGCCTTGCTAATTTCCTTCCGCTTTATTGATTTTGCATTGTCAAGTAAAACCGACAAGAAAAAGCAATAAAATTCACTCTTCAGAACTCATTCATGCATGATACTGACAATCACTACTTTGATGTAAGGCAAACACATGATACGAGGATGGAATATGTACGAAAAATAGGACGGCATGGCATATTCACAACTATTTGTGTAAACTAAGCAGAAGCCATTTCAACAAATTAGAAGCAATGCAAGCTAGACACCACATGAAAGATGTAACCAATATGACTGCCAAGTTAAAAGCGTCCCATCATAAATGGCATTTCAACAAATTAGAAGCAGTGCATGCTATAAATCATATGAAAGATGCAACCAATATCACTCTGCATATACTAAAGGTGTCTCATCATAATTGATTGATGCGGGATACAAAAAAATAGTAGTTTTATGTAAGGACATGCTTAATAGACAGATGTACTATGTACCAAAAACAGGAAGGCATGTCACATTAACAGGTATAATGTATAAAGTAAGCAGAATAGCACATGCAATTTAACCAGATTGGAAGAATGACAATCTAGACACTATATGCAACATGCAACCACATATCACGCTGCCAAGTCAAAGCAAGCACCTGCGATGGTGGTGTAGGGGAAATGCGGTCATCAACTACAGAGCTACGTTGACTATCTTCATCTAGCATTGTTGTTTCTTGAGAATCATGTGGGGAGGTTGACACTGCATTCTTTAAAAGAGGACCTTTTCTTACAACAGTCCATTGGCCTGACTGTCTCATCATAAGTGATTGATGAGGGATACACAAGAACATTAGTTTGATGTAAGAACATGGTTAATAGACAGATGTAGTAGTATGTACCAAAAACAGGAAGGCATGTCATATTCAAAGGTAGAATGAGTGTAAGCTAAGCAGATGCAATTTAACCAAATTGGAAGCAACACAAGCTAGAGACCCGGCTGGAGTGGTGAGCATGATCGTCGAGGACCTGAGAGCCTGGTGGGAGGCGGGCTGCTTCGCCACCATCGTGGCTTTTTAGATGGCTTGCAGGTGATGCCTGTTTGTGCCGGGCTTGTCACTGGCTCGGCCAGTGCCCTGACTAGTTATTTGGCTTCTGGTGCTCCCGGGATGGTGGTTCATGTAAAAAATATCTTTCCTTATCTTAATAAAGACCGACTTCGGCCTTTCAAATACAATCTAGACACCATATGCAACATGCAACCACATATGGCACTACGAAGTTAAAGCAAGCACCTGGGATGGTGGTTCATGGCGAGCGAGATCATCAACTCCAGAGCTATGTTTACCATCTCCATCTGTTGAACATGCAACCTTTAAAGTGTCGAGACGTGTCTTGCCTACCAACGAAGAAAGTAGGAGCAACTTCTCTCTTTTATTTTGTGCTTCTGTCAATAGTTTGGCAGAGGCTGAAATACCCATGCATAAAAAAACAATAGTGAGAGTATGGGTGAAGTGTGTGCAGAACTAGTGCACTGTAAAAGTAGCAGATAGCAGGTGGCTGAAAAATAAATGGCAGGAGACATATGATAGCTCTACAACATTGCCTGGCAAACAAAATTAGATTCTACTCCGTATGATTTTGTAATATATGAGCACATGGATGGCTGGGAAATGCAGGTACTCCTCCAGCACACCACCACATGTGGTCCTATCAAAATAACAGTCGACTGAAAATAAATAGGTCAGTCGATTTTTTTATGAACAGTCTGATCTATAGGAACGGGCAGATGGCCTTCGTCTACCTCCCGCCAGTCACTGTTGACGATCTTTCTCGAACCGCCAGCGACCACCGGCCCAGACCCCTGCCTCCACAGCCCCACCCTCCCCTCGACCTCACACCACCGCCGTGCTTGGCAGCGCCCCCCGGCCATCCCTTTAAGCCCTGACGACCTCCAGATCAGGTGCCAGCAGCTCCTAGGCCCCCACGCCCTTAAGATAAACACTAAGGAGCTGCTTCCCCGGCATAATAGGCGGACTAGCGCCTGTTACGCCAGGGAATGCTTCCTTTAATTGGGAATCAACCCACCAGGATTTGAAATCCAGGTGGGCGACGGACCTCTAGCTAAGGTGAAATAGTATATGAGGAGAAACCTTGTGCATCGCGAGTTACTTGGAACATCTAGTATCAGGAAGAAGGTGTAGGAAGAAGCGGTAAACTAGTGTCTTCTGTGGGATGAATACCGTGCAAGGAGACACGTAAGATTTGCATGAATAATGGAAGAGGAGTACCAGTTTCGTTTGCCAGTGATGTGTCCTCCTGATATCGCGGCGATGTTCTTCTTTTTACCGGGGCAACCGATGTTTTGGAGGAGGTTGGAGCCTTGGACGAACCCATGGCCAAATTGTTGACTGTATTGCGGTGGTCGTCTGTCGGCGGAGGGGAAGCTGATCCGAGGCGGCGAAGGACGACGTAGCGGGAACAACTCCGGTGTAGTGGACGGTGGCGACATTGGAGCGGCAGCGGTGAGGCGCAGGACGGCATGGTTGAACTGGCTCGGGTATGGCGCACATCGCTGTCCTGGAGGCAGCTCGGCCTCGGCTTCAATTACTAGCCGTGGAGGGCGTTGCGGTTGCGGTTGCGGTGGACGACGATGTCGGTGTATCGGCTCCGGCGTGATGGAGGAGGGCGGTGGTTGATGGGTGGCATGGGGTGGCGGATGGAGGACGCCGGGGTTTTGCGGCTGGTGGAGAGGTAGTTTTGGCACCCACGGAGTACGACTGGGGAATCGGACGGGGGGGGGGGGGGCGGGGAGCTAAGGGGGAACCATGTTTTGGTCTGGGACGCGCTTGTTTTTGTTTTTTTAATAGATGGGACGCGCTTGTTTGAAATTTGGGGAAAGTAGAAACTTTGCCCCCCTCTTAAATTTCGGACCTACTGCAGGTCGGGGGTAGGACGGTAATCCCAGGTGTCCCAAATAGTGGGCGGGAGCGATTTTGGCCGAGAGAATTTGTGTTTAGGCGGCCACGGTGTATGAATGTTTTTCGGAGGCGGTTGCGTGGCGTCTAGATGAAGTTACAAACCTACCCCGGTTTAGACCTATAGACGTCGGGCCGGTAGGCTTCACGGGTCAAAGTTAGAAAAGTAATTTCCTTCTACCAAACATTGGTCTCACGCGGTTTCGGGCGAGTAGAGGCTCTTTTGGCGCTTCGTTCGAAATTTTGAAACAGAAGCATTCACGTTTAGAGTACTCTTGAACTTTGAGGATTGACCTAAATAGACAATGTTAAATTTGACCTTTTATGTTTGAAAACCTCATTAAATTATGCGCTTCTTTTTTAAATTTTGACACTTGAAAATCCTATAACTATGATTATTTTGGAGTGGAGGAGGTAAATTTGAATCTATTTTGTACACAACTATATATGCTATTATGTACAAAAGCAGCGCAAAGATTAGTGCCCCCATAATTTAGGTATGATTTACAAATGCCATGATCTCGAATTCAAATAACTGAATGGACTTCATGTTGAATTCGAATTTTTTAAACCACCTTAAGTTGAATCCAAATGTATGCTAGTTCATAGCTAGCTATTTATAATGTTCATTGTGTAACTTTTGTATGTATAATGTGCTTTACACACACAACATGAACTATACTCACATTTATATTCGAATTGCTAAAGCGATGCATTGTCTGGAGTTCAAAATACTGACTCTATGGATCAATTATGTCGAATAATAACATAGACATGCTCAAATTCGATAGAATATAGATGTCTAATGGAACAATGACCGTTCCTTACGCGAATTGCAAATATCATGATCCCATCCTAATATTTGGATACAATTTATATTTTGAATCAATGTGTACATCAGTCTTTTACGTGTAGTTTCACTCTCAATAGGCCCCTCCTCACACACACGCTGACTTTCTCTCTCACACATGCGCGCACACGGTGTATATCCATCGGTGGTCTCTCACACATGCTCACACACTCTCTCCCGAGGTGTCTTTCTTGCAGACATGCTCTCGATATCACCCTCCCTCCCACTCGCAACCCTTTACGACTGTTTTCACTAACCTTTATCACAAGAACTCTTCCTCTCACACGCATACGCACGCACAATCCCCATTGACCCTTTCTCTATACATAGACCTGCCTACGTGTCTCCCGCACGCACATTATCTTCAGGCCTGTCTCGCACGCATTGTCTCCACCTCTCTTCCTAATTGACGAGTATGATACTAGCAGAGCATTCTGTAGGATGCCCCTTAAAGTTAGGTTGGATGAATGGTAATATCAGAGATAAGGGGTTACCATAGTCCGAGGACCTAGGGTTACAAATCCTAGCCAGCTTTGTCAGTGGACACAGAGTCCTTCACGACTCTGGTATCTTTGTCTTGTACGACTAGTCCTCCATGGGTCTCCCTGAATGCATCACGGGCCGACCAATGTGGTAGGACGGAACCGAACCAAGGGCCTCACCTCGGCCCACCAGACCTCACGCGGTGACACACCTCTGCCCCTAGGTCTCGTTATCTTCTCACACCCACACATACCAACACAGACACCACATAAAATATTTTCTCCTCATGCCTCTATCCCCTCCTCCCTTGCATATACACACTCAAGGGCAGCTCTCGCCATGACATCCTATTCGTCTCTCTCTCTAGACCTCTCTCATTTCTCATGCTATCTCTCCCACGTCGCCCCCCCCCCCTGCCGGCCCCTCTATCCATGCCTCTCTCGAATACGTAATACATACACATACCCTCTCTAGGCCCTGTCAAATACGTCAACTACACATTTACACATCTTACATCACGTACCCCATTGATCTAAAAAGCCCTCTCTTCATGTTTATTTCGCATACAACATTCCTTTTGAATAAAACCACACAAAGTGTGGCCAAAAAATTATTTTAGAATTTCTACATATATACAACATTACAAAGTTATATGGAGAAGTATGAACGTTAATTTGCATTGCATGGTGCACCCAATGATATTTATTCCACACTGTGAATTTTTATATTTTTATACTATATATAAAGTTAGTCATAATAAAGAGAAACAAAGAGCATCTCTCTCCATCGCATACACCCCCTCTACGCCCCTTTCACGTATGCACACAAACTATCTCCAGGTCCTCTAAAAGTACGCCCCCAGCACATTCACGCATGTTTCATCTTTCTCTCACGATATATACAGTGACGATCATTGTATTTGAAGCGAAAGCACGATACGTACATTGGACTTCAGAATCCACTCATTACGGTCAGCATTTATGTTTTGTGGTTATTATACAGTCATGGGCTCACCGTACAGCTCTGTATTTGCTCAATACATGACTAATTGACCAGTTAAACGCTCCATGTGGCACCTCTAGTGTGGCATCACATTATATCACTACCATTGGACACACCTGTCGGCGTGTATAAGAATGAAAACAAACGATAAAAATATATTAGATGGTGGTTCGAAGTCATGACCGCGGGCACAGCGGACAAGGTGGCCTTGTATTGGTATGCTGAGTCGTCTGTTTTAACACACAGGAGCTGGTGTGGTGATTATACACACACGCACGCATGCACACGAACTGCATGCACGCAACACTCACACATACACACGCAGCCACGCACGCACGCAACACTCACATGTACACTTGCAGCCACGCAAGCACGCAACACTCACACGCATGCATGCACACACCACACGACCAACACACACGCTCACGCTCAAGTGCTCAACCTACACATGCATGCGCACACATCAGGTCCTGACAGACACATACACAACCAGGTGGTTCCCGCGCACGGGTTGGAGTCTTGTCGCGCCTGAGTAAATTTGTGTTTATCTTACCTTTTTCCTATGCAAACGGACAGGTGGGACCCACAAGGAACGTGGTCAATTTAACCTGTCAACATAGTGCCATGCAGACTGTTTGGCCGGTCAACAGAGTGCAATCCGATGCTGAATGGTGAGTAAGTGACCGTATAATCACCGCAAAACGTATATCGTGACCGTAATGAGCATATTCTGAAGTCCGGTGACCGTATTACGCTTTTCTCTTGAAATACACTGACCGCCAGTGTATTTATCTCTTCTCTCGCTCTCTCTGTGGAGCCGAGTAGGCCAACGTGCCAGTGCCTAAATTGGCGCACGCCACCCCATTATTGTTGTACTGGTTTCATAAGAGTGAACAAGCATTCACGTCTACTGTACAAACTGTAGATATGAGTTACAAATGCTATGAAGACAAATCCAAATATTTGAATCCACTTTATGCCAAATTTCTCTCTGTAGGCCCTCCAAAAGTACATCTCTACACGTTCTCGTATGTTACATCTAACAACTATGCAATACAACACTACTACTACACTCTAACACAATAAATCATATGTGTTTTTAGTTTTACTAGATCTCATATTGTTACTTAATTATTCAGTTTGCATACATTAAAATTGCCTTTGAAATGTATGGCTAGTATCATCTACCGCGCGGGAAAAATCCCGCCCTTGCCTGTTTAATCCGGTTTGTATCGATGGATCGTGCGAAATAGCAAAACTATAGTAGTACTACAGTACAAGTAACAGTTCACTGGGCCGCCGTGTCGTGTACTCCTCTGTCGTAAGAGTGGAGCGCTCGCTTTCATAAATGTTCTAGTCCCTTTCGCCGACATGTGGTACATCAAGCAACCGGGTCCACGTGCCATACCGAAATAACAATGCAGAGCGGCAGGGGTGAAGCACCCCAGTCATGGCGCCGGCGCAGTAATGAGCAATGAGGCGTCAAATCACAAAGCTGCACCTTTCCCGCAAATAAGTTAGAGGGACGAAGTAATGCTAAAAAAGAAGTTGGAGGGACGAAGCAACCATCATTTCACTCGTTGCTGAATCCGCTTCTCCCTCATCTTCTTCAAGTTAACCACGTGTTGCTTCTGTCATTGCTCTGCCTCATGTGGGACACGGATCGGCTTGGTAAAGCACTGACACGTGGGACCACATGTTAGCAAACCGCCAGGCCAACATCCTCTAAAAATAAGAAACCTCCCTCGCCTTCCGCACAGCAAAATCACCTCGTTTTTACTAATCTTGATACTATAATTTTTTAGATAAATATAATCGAGATTTGTATAGATAGCACACAGGAGCAAAACCAAGTGGTACGGTTAAGGGCATCCACAATGTGTATCCAAATGTGAAAATAGCTTTTGGCATCGATGGGAACCATTGTGGAGGGTGTTGTCAAAGCCAAAAAGATGGAACCGAAGCTCCCTAATTGATTGATTGAAGGAATAGAGAAATGCAACCTCTCTCCTCTTTCTGCCGTGCTTGGACGCATGTACAGTATAGAGCACAGAGTCTACTCCCCTGTCCCTTCTATCACAAATCACAAAGTAGTGAGGCGTCAAATCACAAAGCACGGACGAAGCAACCATCATTTCACTCTTCGCTGACTCCGCTTCTCCATCGTCTTCTTCGAGAAACCACCTTACCGCACTAAGCTAGACGGACGACGCTATTGTGTAAGTACTAGTACATTTACGCCTCCTTTGGTTCAATGGACTTCCTGGATGCAAAGAAGGCGGGTGTCTCGGCTTGCAGGCGGCACTTGCGAATGACTTACCATGGTCTCCCTCAATGGTGTGCTCCGTCGAACGCACTTCGGCAAAGCCACAACGTTCGGGATATCATCGACGTCACCGCAATGGGGAAGGAAGTCAAATCGTTACTACCTCCATTTTTTTGTATACAAGGCCAGTATCAAAATTACAATTTGCAGAAGGCCACTAACACTAATCGAGGCAAAATTGATGGGGTTTGCCTCATACTAGCAACCAAGGACATTAATATACCCTTGCATGCATGCGGAAGTGAGAAGGTTGGTTTGCATGGCGCTGCATTAATCAAGCAATGAGGAGTGAGATGGTTAGCTCTTTGGGCGTTGGAGAAAAAAATACGCATTAATTGACACGTCAAACAAGGATTTGTATCGATCAATCCCGCGAAGGAAAACCCCGCCTTTCTTTTTTAACACAAGTAGTACGTACGTACTTGTATCCTGTTTGGGTCTAGGCCTTGCATTGCCATACTTTGCCACACATTTTTGCCAAGCTTGCCTAAAGTTTTTCAAAATGAAAAGGAGGTACACTTGCGCATGGCTGTCGCGATCGCACCGCACCCTCACACAGTCGCTCCTACACGCCGCAAACCCAACCAAGGGAACGGACCCTCACTGACACGTGCTACTGCATGTGATCAAACCAAACTCAGCCATCCTACCGCTGACACATAATTTTCGTTCATACAGTATGTTTATCCAACCGCATGTTGGGGAAGATCCGTGCAGCCCGTGGGTGGTCTGTTGGGGAAGAAGAAGAGGTGAGGAAGAAAAAGGGTTAGGAGACGTAGGATATTCATCCAACCGCCTGAAATGGTCGACTGACCCAAATGATGAAAGTCAGGTGACTTGCATAAATATATGTTTTTACACAGCAAAAGATCCCTAAAAACAACAACATAAAGAAAAACTATCACTGCTCGCGGAACGAGACGGCCTCGTCGTCTTTGGCTGCCGGCGCCAACCAGCCGTAGCTGCCGACGTGTGCCTCCGCACCATGGTTGTCCTCGGCCTCCAGCTACTCGTTCACGCGGAGCGTGCGGGCGCTCTGCATGGATGCGAGCACCGCCCGGTTCATGTCCACGACGTTCGGTTCCGCCTGCAGGAGGGCCTCGATGGCAGCGGCATCCGTGTGCTCTGCGTCGAGTTGAGCCTCCGCCGCCGGGTTCAAGTCCAGGACGTCCGGTTCTGCCTGCAGGAGGGCCTCGATGGCAGCGGCATCCGCGCGCTCCGTGTCGAGTTGATCCTCCGCCGCCCGGTTCATGTCCAGGACGTCCGGTTCCGCTTGTAGGAGGGCCTCGATGGAAGTGGCATCCGCGCGCTCCACGTCAAGTTGAGCCTCCGCCGCCCGGTTCACATCCACGACATCTGGTTCCGCCTGCAGGAGGGCCTCGCTGGCAGCGGCATCCGCGCGCTCCGCGTCGAGTTGAGCCTTTGCCTCCCGGTCCTCCTTTATGATCGCCAGGTTGAACCGCTGGTCCGCCTGCACCATGGGGGACCCGGACGCCGGCACGAAGTCAACGTCCATCGTCTCATACGCATCGGCGGCCTTCTACGCCGCGATCTCCGCCATGAACATTGGATCGGCTTCCTCCTCCTCGGAGCTTGGCTCCAGAGAACTCGGGGATTGGCACGCCGCAAAGTGAGCTTGGGAATGGAGGTCTGTGGCACCGACCGCCGCCACGATTTCTGCGCGGCGCTCCGGCGTCAGCATCTTGTAGTACGTGATCTTGCGGCGCACCATGGCTTTCCGGCGAACTAGGGGACGGCTGATGCGGGCTAGGGGATCGAAAGGTGGGGGAATGGGCTGGAGGGGAGGTGTGGTTTTGGGGCAGTGGTGACCGGCCGGCAAGTAGCTGGCGTAGGCCGAGCAGCGAAGGTTCTGGTGTGAATAGTGGTTCCGGTGATGACCGGTCAATCGGTTTTGACTATGCGGAGTTTGCAAAGCCGGACGGCTGGAGCCTGGAGAGTTGTGGGGTGGGATGGGACCAAAGTTTCGGAGTTTCACGTGGCAGATGTCCGAACCTCCCCACCGTTCCTGTCGATGACGAGGCGGTTGAGGGAGTCCTGGATTAAGGGGTCCTCGGGCGTCCAGGCTACATAACGTGGGCCGGACTGATGGGCCATGAAGATACAAGACAGAAGACTCTCTCCCGTGTCCGGATGGGACTTTCCTTGGCGTGGACGGCAAGCTTGGCGTTCGGATATGAAGATTCCTTTCTCTGTAACCGACTTTGTACAACCCTAGTCCCCTCCGGTGTCTATATAAACCGGAGGGTTTAGTCCGTAGAGGCAATCATAATCAGACAAGCTAGACTTCTAGGGTTTCAGCCATTACGATCTCGTGGTAGATCAACTCTTGTAATACTCATATTCACCAAGATCAATCAAGCAGGACGTAGGGTATTACCTCCATAGAGAGGGCCTAAACCTGGGTAAACATCGTGTCCCCCGTCTCCTGTTACCATCGACCTTAGACGCATAGTTCGGGACCCCCTACCCGAGATCCACCGGTTTTGACACCGACATTGGTGCTTTCATTGAGAGTTCCATTGTGTCGTCGCTAGAAGACTCGATGGCTCCATCAATCATCCACAACGATGCTGCCTGGAGGGAGTTCTTTCTCCCCGGCTAGATCTTTGTATTCGGCGGCTTCATACTGCGGGCCAACTCGCTTGGCCATCTAGAGCAGATCAACAGCTACGCCCCTGGCCATCAGGTCAGGTTTGGAAGCTTGAACTACATTGCTGATATCCGCGGAGACTTGATCTTCGACGGATTCGAGCCCATGGCAGCCGCTCCCTACCACCGCGATGAACATGACCTAAATCTGTCATCGGACCATACCCTGGAGATAGCGCCTGTAACTGCCCTGGCCCTAGATCCGGAGCAGATTGCGCCATCCGAGGATGGGAAGCTCAATCCCGCCACGGAAGCCGCAGACTCAGCGGCGTTGGAGCCGCACACAGACCCAACTTCGAACGGGATCTGTGTCATCGGAGCCTCGGATTCGTCTCCGGCCACAAGTTCCGAACCGCGTGCGTCCGCGCCCATCGAGCTCGATCGGGCGCTGATCGTCGAGTTCAACTCCGTGGACATCTTCCAACACTCACCTTTGGGTGATGTGCGAAAATCATTAAAAACCCTCTCCTTAGCGGGGGACTCACAGCTGAATTATATCCGGTTTGAACTGGAGGCTGATGACGGAGAATTTCGCTTCCCACCCACCGCCCACTTCATTGCCACTGTCGAAGACTTAACCGACATGCTCGATTACGACTCCAAAGACATCGACGGTATGGACGACGATGCCGGAGAAGAGCAGGCCCAAAACCCGCCGTTTACTGGGCGCTGGACAGCCACCTCCTCGTACGACGTGTACGTGGTGGATACTCCCAAAGAGAATAACGGCGATAACAAGAAAGATCCAGTCGAGGATAAACCTCCTGAGATACAGCCAAGGTGCCGACGTCAGCAGCACCGCTCTAAATCACGCCGTGGAAAAGACAGCATTACCGGCACAAGAGAAAACAATACTCCGGACGATGCCGAAGACAAAGAAGATCCCGTCGACCCAACTTCTGAACAGGACGATAGGGAAGATGGGCAAGTCAGCCCTGACAAACAGGCCATAAATTAAGACTCGGAGGACAGCAACTATCTTCCACTCTCCGAAGATGAGGTGAGCCTCGGCGACGAAGACTTTATCGTGCCTGAGGAACCCATCGAGCAGGAGCGCTTTAAGCGCCGGCTAATAGCCACTGCGAGGAGCCTGAAAAAGAAATAGCAGCAGCTTCAAGCTGATCAAGATCTGCTCAACGACAGATGGACTGATGTCCTGGCAGCCGAGGAATACGGACTCGAGCGCCCCATTAAAAGTTACCCGAAGCGTAAACTGCTACCCCAATTCGACGACGAGGCACTTGAGCCCATGCCATCAACACGTAATGCGGCTGACCGACCACCACGTGGCCGGGACAAAGCGGCAACTCAAGCCGAACACCTGCCCATACTACCTCGCCATAAAGGCAAAGACACCACAGCTCGGGAATACACATATGACCTGC
Organism: Thinopyrum elongatum; assembly: GCA_011799875.1. Classification (NCBI taxonomy): domain Eukaryota; kingdom Viridiplantae; phylum Streptophyta; class Magnoliopsida; order Poales; family Poaceae; genus Thinopyrum; species Thinopyrum elongatum. Next base: position 168,946,125 of record CM022298.1, read on the forward strand.
GGCAAAACCTGGAGAACAGAGCAGGTCAGTCCAGATCGATCTACGGATCACGGGGGCATGCCCTGGCGCGCGACGACGGCTATCAAGCCAGACGTACCGAGCATAACCACGTCTGGGACGAAAACCGCAGACGGACTACATCCGCACTACATCGCGACTTGGCCCGATATAGAGGCGCCGCACATCCCCTCTGCTTCACTGATGAGGTAATGGAACACGAATTCCCGAAAGGGTTTAAACCCATGAATATCGAATCATACGATGGAACAACAGATCCCGCAGTATGGATTGAAGATTTCCTTCTCCATAACCACATGGCCCGCGATGATGACCTCCACGCCATCAAATACCTCCCACCAAAATTAAAGGGACCAGCGCGGCACTGGCTGAACAGCCTCCCAGAGAACTCCATTGGCAGCTGGGAAGACTTGGAAGACGCCTTCCACGATAACTTTCAAGGTACATATGTCCGGCCTCTAGATGCCGACGACCTAAGTCACATCATCCAGCAGCCCGGGGAGTCCGCCAGGAAGCTCTGGACTAGGTTCCTAATTAAAAAGAACCAAATTGTCGATTGTCCGGACGCCAAAGCCCTCGCGGCCTTTAAAAATAGCGTCCGAGACGAATGGCTTGCCCGCCACCTTGGTCAAGAAAAACCAAAATCCATGGCAGCCCTTACCGCTCTGATGACCCGCTTTTGCGCGGGAGAAGATAGCTAGCTCGCTCGTAGAAGCAACAGTACCAGTGATCCGGGCACTTCCGAAGTTTGAGACGGCAACGGCAAGCCACGACGCAATAAACACAAGCGTCGAAATAATAATGAAGGAAAGCAAGGCACGGCGGTAAACGCTGGATTCAGCGGCTCCAAAACCAGTCAACGGAAAAAGCCATTCAAGGCAAACAGAGACGGACCATCCAATTTAGACAAGATACTGGATCGGCCCTGCCAGATTCATGGCACCCCCGATAAACCAGCCAATCACACCAACAGAAGCTGTTGGGTCTTCAAACAAGCCGGCAAGCTTAACGCTGAACACAAGGGGAAGGGGCCGCCCAGCGACAGCGACGACGAAGAGACTCGCCAACCGAACACCGGGGGTCAGAAGCAATTTCCCCCCGAAGTAAAAACAGTCAACTTGGTATACGTGACACACATCCCTACAGAGGAGCGCAAGCGCGCACTACAGGATGCCAATGCCATAGAGCCAGGCACCCCAAAATTAAGCCAATGGGCGGCCTGCCCAATCACTTTTGATCACAAGGACCACCCAGCCAGTATCCGTCACGAAAGTTCAGCAGCTCTGATCCTCGATCCAATTATCGATGGGTTCCATCTCACTAAAGTCCTTATGGACAGCGGCAGTAGTCTTAATCTACTCTACCAAGACACTGTCCGCAAAATGGGCATTGATCCTTCACGAATCAAGCCCACCACAGCTACCTTCAAAGGAGCAGTGTCCGGCGTAGAAGCTCGCTGCACGGGATCAATTACATTGGAAGTCGTTTTCGGCTCGCCGAACAACTTTAGAAGCGAAGGCTTGACCTTCGATATTGTACCGTTCCGCAGCAGCTACCACGCACTACTCGGGCGTACCGCTTTTACTCGTTTTAATGCGGTCCCACATTACGCCCATTTCAATCTTAAGATGCCCGGTCCACGCGGCGTCATCACTGTAAATGGAAATATGGAATGCTCCCTCCGTACAGAGGAGCGTACTATGGCTGCTGCAGCCGAAGTACAAAGCGGCCTTATCAAGCCGCGTATCTCATTGGCCGTCAAGCTGCCGGTCTCTACTAAGCAGGACCAATCAATCTCAAAGTTGGACTAGCAGTTCAGCCTCCGTCGTCCGCCCCATATAGCCGCAAAGTTTATACCGCGCATATATAATTATGCACCTAAAATACCATGGTCATCGGCGGAGGCACAGTACGGACAGGCCTACAATGCGGTCCACACCCTCATAGTCTTTTTACTTTTCCTAACTATTTTTTATCCTTTACAACAGGTGATTTCAAGCCTCTCTTTCTAAAGTTCGGCTTTGTATAAATAACCAAAGGCTATTCCTACTAAGGAGCCCTTTCACCGAGGCAAGGCAGCGCAGACGTGCGACAGGAGGTCCTAATGATTTTTGTAAGACCGCACTCTTTATTTTTAAACCTGTAAAGTGCCTTTTTCCTCAGCACTCGGCCCCCGGCATGTTAAATAGCCCGAGTAGGGGCGTTATAATCTGTAGAATTGCGTTTAACGTATCAATCAGATTCCAGTGAACATAACCCATATTCAGTATTCGCTTTTTCTACGTACTGAATTTTGCTTCTTCGGTTGTTTCACGAACGCACCTCGGCACAAATTGCCAGGGGCTCGATACGGCAACACATGAGTTGCCGACAAGTCCGAACAGCTTTTCAGCACACTTTGGCGTCACGAGTTTGGCCTTATATGCATCAGCTCCGAATCATGTCTTTGGTCAATAGTTGGGTTGCCCGGCTCCTGTGCTTACTACCTTACGTTCCGCTATATCGGCTAGGGTAGTAAAGGGAGAACTACTGTGATTGTGTCCTGGTTCATCCGGATGAGCACCTCAGTAGAGAAAGCCGAAAACTGACTATCATGATGTGGCGAGAGCTGGTCAACCACTCGATGACTCATCAGAATCCTTCGCGATTCTCTCCGTATTATACGAAGGACCATTTTTCTGGTCACCTATGTAACGCACCGTATTCGGGTAAACGCGTACATACCAGGGGCTATATCGTAGACCCGCCGTCAAACTCCTATGGCTAAGTGAAAGTGTTAAAGCCCTATAGTCCGATTGCCTAGTTCGCCGCATTGACACCTCCTTCATGGACCAAGACGTTGGGTCAAGAGTGATCAAGTGCTTTTCCGAACACCCCCGCATTATATGCGAGGGGGCTGAAGCCGACGACTGGCAAACTTTCAGACTATATGAAGAACGGCCGCACAGGAGGAACCAATACTTTCAGGCAAAAGTATAAAAATATGGCCCTAATATATCATAATATTGTTTTCACAAACTTGATATATTCACTCGAACATCATATCTTTCGAGCACTGACCCTCTATCAAGCGGGCACCCTCTAGGACGTCCTTAAAATAATGCTCTGGCGTGTGATGGTCCTGGCCCTCGGGTGGACTCTTCGCTGCAATATCGGTGGCCTTCATCTTCGCCCAGTACGCCTTGACGCGGGCAAAGGCCATCTGTGCACCTTCAATGCTCGTTGACCGCTTAACAGCGTCGATACGCGGCACCGCATCAACAAGTCGCTGCACCAAACCAAAATAACTATTCGGAATTGGCTCAGTCGGCCACAGCCGGACCACGACATCCTTCATGGCAGATCCGAATATCTTGTGGAGCTCGGCCCACTGGGCCATCTGTTCATTCAGCAACAGCGGACGCTTCGGCATGCTGAATTGCGACCAGAAAAGCTTCTCCGTTGCACGTCCTTCTTGCGCTTGGAAAAACTGCGCCGCATCGGAGACACTCTTCGGCAAGTCCAAGAATGCGTCTGGAGAACTCCACATTTGATTAAGGGGGGCATACTTCGGATCGCAAAATTTAGTCTGTAATAAGAAAGGCTTACCGGCCGCTATCTCCCCAGCTTGCCGGATTTCTTCCCAAGCCGCTCTGGACTCGGACCGTGCTTCTCTTGCCTCTTGTAAGGCCTTGCCGAGTTTGACCATTCTGGCTTTGTTATCCTTCTCGAGGAATTCGCATTGAGCATTGGCATCCTATAGCTCGCGCGTCATGGTAGATATTCTCTCCTCGCACTGGCGCCGAGCAGCCTGTTCGGCCTTTAACTCAGCAGCTGCCTTCTTGGCAGCTGCCTCACTCATCCTGGCTTGCTCCTTGGCTCGGGCAAGCTCAGCCTGTAGGGCCTCAACTGCGGCAGCATTATCTGTAGTTATGCATATCTCAGTATACAATTTTCAGCGTCATGCTCATATTATCATATTTACATATACTGACTGCCCCAAAAACATACCTTGCGCCTCGTCGAGCCGCCTGCTAATAAGTGTAAGGTCGTCATCCGCCACATCAAGTTTCTGCTTCAGCCTTGCAACCTCTGTAGCTTGGGAAGTCGTCATGGATGAAACAGCCTGTGTTCCAATTCATCAGATTATTTCCTGGGAATATCTTTTTTGATCCTCTGATCGCCTCCCTTTGGACCGCAACCAGAGTCTCAGGGGCTACTATCTATACACAGGTGCATTTTGCACGTAGAAGTGCAATTAAAGATATTACATTGCATACCTCGAAGCCTCTTAGCAGGCTCATGAAGGATTCATTCAATCCGCTTTTCGCAGACAGAATCCTCTCAACTATCGTACCCATTAAGGTACGATGTTCCTCTAAAATGGACGCATGTTGCAGCATGCCCGTCCTTGTATCCGGCGCCCCCGGATCCCTCGGAGCGGCCGCAGGAGTATGGACTCCCTTTGAAAGAATATGTTTACCCAGCTCTAGAGTCGTCCCCGGCTGTAAACCGGATAGTCCGGGCCCTTTATTGTTGATCCCCATAGGGTCTGCATGCCCCGGACAATGGACGGCCTAAGTATCACCTTAGGGCATAGTTTTCATTGGCCCTCGCACCGCTTGTTGGTCGGGAGAGATCCTCCGGGATGACACCTCGGAGTCGTCTGCCCTGTCGGGCGAGAAGGTCTGTGGAGGCGTCTCGCTTTCCATCATCTCCGGAAGAAGATCCCCCGAGGAGGAGAACTGGTGAGGAAGACTGCGTGCCGGACTGCAAACATATATTTTAAATGTTACCCTGGTAACCGGAAAGCAATGGGATATGTTTCGGACGCCCCTGTTCACTTACGATTCGGCTGAAGGCTTGTCCTTACGGAGGAACTGCGCGACAACGTCGTCTTCTGAACCCGAGCCACCTGACAGGAACATCTTCCCTCGCTTAGGAGCCTTTGCTTCCAAATCTTCGGAGGCGGCCCTCTTCTTCCCATCGGGAGAGGGGATGTCAGTTTTTCCTTCTCTTTTGTCTCCGGAAGAGGGAGTTCCAATCTCCCCGGACATATTGTCTGGTGTACCTTTAGAATAGAGGCCACCTTTGGCCTTCTTGCTCTCCTCTTTGTCCCCCTTCGCCGACACTTGGTATGGCGCCGGAGCCAGCATCCTTGTTAACACAGGATCTGCTGAGTCTTCGGGAAGAGGGGCCGAACACCTAATTCTTTCCGCCTTCTTGATCCAACCTTGGTCGAAGATGGTTTTCTCAGTATATTGTTACGAGATATTTAACTAAGTTGTGTTCAGGAGTCGAGGGCCTACCGAGGTATCCGGATGGTTGCAGTCGAGGCCGATGTCCTCGGTAGTATCCAGCCACTGTTTTCGGGTCCCGAAGAATAACTTCCACATTCCTTTGTGCGTCATGCCAAAGAAGTGCTGAAGAGTCCGTGGTCCTTCCGGATTGAACTCCCACATGCGGAGGGGCCGTCGCTAGCACGGCAGGACCCGACGGGCTAGCATTACCTGGATTACATCGATGAGGCCGGTGCCCTTCTCGAGGAGGCTCCGGATGCGGCTTTGTAGCGTCTGCACTTCGTCCATTGATCCCCAGTCCAGCCCCTTATTAATCCATGATGCGAGCCGTAATGGAGGGCCAGGCCGGAACACAGGTGTAGCTGCCCACTTGGTACCACGGGGTTCAGTGATGTAAAACCACTCCCGTTGCCATAGGTTGGAGGTTTCCGTGAAAGATCCTTTTGGCCAAGGCGTGTGGGTGAGTTTGCTCACCATCGCACCGCCGCACTCTGCTTGTTTCCCATCGACTACCTTCGGCTTCATATTAAAGGTCTTGAGCCATAAGCCGAAGTGTGGGGGAATATGGAGAAAGGCCTCGCACATGACAATGAACGCCGAGATGTGAAGAAAGGAGTCCGGAGCCAGATCATGAAAATCTAGCCCATAATAGAACATAAGTCCACGGACGAAGGGATGAAGAGCGAACCCTAGCCCTCGGAGGAAGTGAGAGATGAATACGACCCTCTCGCCGGATCTGGGAGTAGGAATGACCTGCCCTTGAGCAGGGAGCCTGTGGGGGATTTCCGTGGTCAGGTATTTTGCCGCCCGGAGCTTCGCGATATCCTCCTCTGTGACGGAGGAGGCCACCCACCGGCCTTGAGGATTGGGTCCGGACATGACTAGGAGGCTCGGAACGAATAAATTGAACCTTGGGTGCTAGAACTCGAGGTTGGAAAGGATGAGGAAAAGAGAAGGCATGGGTGAAAGGGGTGAATCCTTATCTCCTTATAAAGGCAGTGAATATCAAGCGCCTCCCCACTCGCCTTAAAACTCGCCTATTCCCAAGGGTCGTGCAGACTGCATGGTTGGATTACCCACGCCCGTATCAATGAGAATCCCATAATAAGGGGACATGATCTCTGCTTCGACAAGACGTGCCAATAAAACCGCTTCTCAAAACGTGGAGCGGGAGGCTAAAAAGAAAACGGTTCGAAATAATGACCGTGCAGGAACGTGGTGTCGCGTTACAAAAAGTTGTCAGCAGATGGGACTCGTGAAATATTATACTCTCTGCGGTTGTGTGTGGTACTTGTTTTGCAGAGCCGGACACGCTTTCTGTGCTCGAAGTCTGTTCTAGAGTATTCGGAGGAGGAACCCGCCTTGCAATGCCGAAGACAATCTGCGCGCCGGACACGTCGTCATTGAAGCCTGGTTCAGGGGCTACTGAGGGAGTCCTAGATTAAGGGGTCCTCGGGCGTCCAGGCTACGTAACATGGGCCGGACTGATGGGCCATGAAGATATAAGACAGAAGACTCTCTCCCGTGTCCGGATGGGACTTTCCTTGGCGTGGACGGCAAGCTTGGTGTTCGGATATGAAGATTCCTTTCTCTGTAACCGACTTTGTACAATCCTAGTCCCCTCCGGTGTCTATATAAACCGGAGGGTTTAGTCCGTAGAGGCAATCATAATCAGACAGGCTAGACTTCTAGGGTTTCAGCCATTACGATCTCGTGGTAGATCAACTCTTGTAATACTCATATTCATCAAGATCAATCAAGCAGGACGTAGGGTATTACCTCCATAGAGAGGGCCCGAACCTGGGTAAACATCATGTCCCCCGTCTCCTGTTACCATCGACCTTAGACGCACAGTTCGGGACCCCCTACCCGAGATCCGCCGGTTTTGACACCGACAGCGGTGACTTCGTAAATCTCAAGATGACTAGCAAGATGCCCGTGCATTGCACGGAACATCAGGATGCATTTTTTTACAAAACACCTGTTGTGATTGACCCATGAAGGAGTAATCCCATGTGTAAAAACTAATGATATCTCGAGAATTTCATCGAAAAAAGTGTCATCTCGAGAATTTCATCGAAAAATGATATCTTGAGAAGATGAGAGATAAGGTGAGGAGGAGTGGGGCGCGGTGGTGATTGGTGGTCGGACTTAGCAAAGGCATGGGGATGGACGACGCCGGCAGCGGCCACCATGCCAGATTGTTCTAGAGGCTTCCTTTTTTGATTACTCAACAATGAAGTTGTGGGAGATTAGGATGAACGAGAGAGGTGCGGGTATCCTTTTGCAAAATTGCCATAGTTTGCTTTCAATCCGTCAGATATAGATCGGACAGTCTATATTGCAAGATGGCAGGCACACCATCATCACCGAGAGTAGAGATAAGAGTAGAGATATAGTATTATAGATATGGCGGCTCAGTCTCTCAAAGGTGCTCATAGGGGTAGGGTGTGCGTGTGTGCGTTCATAGGGGTGAGTGTATGCGCGCATGTATGAGCGCTTGCGTCTGTACTGTGTTAAAAAAAAGGAGTACTCGAAGTATGCAAGTTCATAACAAACGGACGGTGTACATCACTCTTGTCGCGTTTGCGTTGCACCCCGGCACGGTAGACCCTGCACGTCGCTCACTGAATGGAACGCGCTTCGTCTTGCGTTTTCGCTCGCTTGTGAGACCGCAGTTGAGAGCAAACCAACGTCCGTCCCCCTCCCCTGCCCGCGTCATTTACGGATACTACTAGACTAGAAGAGAGAGAGGTCGGCCGAGTGTTAATGAGGCCATACTGATGCTCTAATTTGGCCAGGAAAACAGGGAAACCGACATGCGGGGCACACCTGTCGGGATGACATGGCATAGACTATTCCAATGGAGGAGCTGGCCCATGACCTCCTCGCCACCGACAACCGTTCATGTGGGTCGTGGGGGCCAGCAACGTGGCGCAGATCCCACACTGCCTCTAGGCATGGCGACCGCGGTGAGCGACACACTCATCGCCACTGGACACGCTCGGCTTCAGGGTGCCGAGGGTGGCGCTGCCGCTGTGGCACGACTAGCAGATCAACACCCGGCTTGTCGAGGATGCACGAGGTGCCAAAGTGCACGCGCGCCGCGACACGTTCACGGAGTGTTCTAGCAATGTGAGCAAAGGGCATGTCCAACATTGCCATGCCCGCAGCTGACTACCCTGGCACACAAAAAACCCTCGTCCATCGCGCCGTCGCGCGCGTGCGTTCCCTGCCGGCGCCAGCTGCCCGCATTCATGTCGTCCATCCGTATGCCGTCATTAAGCAGGCTCGCTGCCCGAGGAACCAACTCCGGCGATTTATTGACGCACCAGGACGCTTGGCCACACCGGAATGCGCTACTTAAAGTGGCAATGCCCAGCTAAACTCCACACCATAGCGCATCCTCCTACCTGGCATCACATCCACCATGACTGCGAGCGGGAATGCTCTACGGGAGAGCTTGTCTTCGGGGATGAAGCTCGAGGTCGCCGCCCTCGCTCAACTCACCGCTCACAACGCAATACCGGCATAGCCGGACGTGGACGCGACCGCACAAACGGTGGCCACGCTGGCGGCCGATGATGGGAGCACCGCCAGCCACGCGTCCTACTTGCCGCCATCCAACGTTCGGTGGCGCATGTGGCAGGTGAAGCGACGGACCGTCCACGTCCATCATCATCGACCTCACGTCCACTGGCACCGCCGAGGTCGGGGACTCCTCCGAGAATGAGTAGGACATGGGAGGCGGCAGGGCATGGTGTGCCAACTGGCCGGTCTGTCTCCCGTGTTCTACTCTTCCTTGCCGGAGACCACACCTTCACTTCACGGGTCTTGAACCCCGCCGCCGTTCATGGAGACGGCAGATGGAGGACGTCGTCGCCGATGCGGAAGTACAAAGGAAAGTGGACGTCGGTCGCCGCCGTAGAATAGGTTTAGGGTCGGGTTTCTTTTCTTTTTTTGTCCTATAAAAGTTCGAAATGTAATGAAAATCTGCCGTGTTTGCATGAATCTCGTCCGGTGTATATGAACTTTCACAATAATAGTAAGATATATTGAATGATGATTAGTTTTTGTGTGTATAAACTTGGTCTAAGTTTAGAAAGTTTGACCCAAGACAAAGCTAACATGAGAAGTAAATAAACACATAGGTATACATACACAATTTATCTTAGGCACTCCAATAGTACGTCCACTACACATTCACGCATCTCACTTCTTTCTCTCGCTCTGTCTGTCAAACCAACTAAGCCTTGTCCTAATAAAAAATAAAGTCCTAAAAACCAACTAAGCCAACCTCCCAGCATATCGCGCGGGAAAAGACCCGGCCGCGCCATTTTAGTCGGGATTAGCGGATTACTAGTAGTAGTATCGATGGATCGCGCGAAGCACCAAGTTTAAAAGGAAAAAGGCGGTACACTCACAGCACGCCTGTCGCGGTCGCATTTCACCTCTCACATAGTCGTTCCTGCACATGGCTCATGCAAACGGAACGCGCTTCGGCTTGCCTCTTCACTGACACGTGGGACCGCATTTGGAGAAACCGACCATGCGCCAAACTCCCTCGCCCACCACGCGAAAATTCCCCCCAAATCCTAAATTCAACTGCCCTTCGGCCAACTAGCCAATAATATTCCCCAAACCCACCTCCCCCTGGCACCCTCTACTCCATTCGCTCCGCCAAAGCCGCCCTCCCGCCATGCCAATACGTCGGTGCCGCGGTTCGTCGAGGGGACACACGGCGATCCTCTCGCTCCCACAATACGCTCTCATAGACTGCCGTCCTCCAGCCGCGCCACCACTGCTGGCGACGTTCTTGTGGAGATGCACAGCGGTCAGCTTCTCCCACAGTACGCGCATTCTAGACTGAGGCCCCGTGCATGTCGGAGTAGCGCTGAATGTTAGCTGATAGACGTTGTTAATCTCACTGTTTGCCGAAATAGTTTACAGTCAATATGCTCTGCTTAAGAAGCTTCCTTGCCCTGTTCTGCACTCAATCTGCTTTGCTGAGATGGCATGCCACGCCCGATTAGTTGCTAAATATCCTGCCATATATTTATTGTGAAGTAGATTGCCATGGTCTAGTAGCCAATCTGTTAGGTGAAATAGCTCGACACCGTTTTATACTCGATCTTTGTTGCTCAGATTGCCTTCGATGGCTGTGTGCTCGGCCTCATTGACTGCTGAAATAGCCTGCCATAATTTAGCACTCAAATCTGTTTGCTGAATTAGCTTTACATATATTTCGTAACTTAGATTTGCTTGTCCAAATATCTTGCCATATCTTTAGACATCGACCTAGGTAATTTTTTTGGACTTTATAAAAAAGCATATATGTTTTTCCTATAATATCTAGTAGAAGAACTAATTTGTATGTCTAACAGATGGACAGGACTTGGATAACTTCTACTCGAAGATTCTCCGCTGCATATGTCGAGGGGGTTGAAAACTTCATGAACTTTATCAGAGCTGAGTACGGTGGTCCGAAATCAAATGTGCTCTGCCCGTGTAGCAATTGTATGAATTCAGTTAGAAGACCCCAGTCAACTATGCAAAATCATCTACACTTGTATGGGATGTCGGTCACATATACTAGGTGGGTTCATCATGGAGAAGCTGTGAACGTCAATGTTACTGACTATGTGGAAGCAGCAGATCACCATCTTGATCTGCCTGATGCTCAGGTGGAAGAGGAGGAGGAGGAGGTGGTGGCGGCGGAGCCAGCGAGTTTGACCAACATTGAAACAATGCTACGAAATGCTCGCGCATTTCGTGAACTTTCACCTGCAGAAGAAAAACAGTGGGCCCGCATGTTGGAACAATGCAACATGGCAGTCACCCCAGGAAATAAGCTGTCAGTATTCTCAGCTATGGTCACCTTTCTTCAGGTGAAGACATCTGAGCGGATGACCAACAAATCATTCGATGCGATGTTGGCTGGTTTCCGCAAATCTTTCCCAGATGCGTCTGAGCTGCCACACACCTATAGTAAAATGAAGAATTTCCTTCGTGTAGTTGGAATTGGATATGGTATGATCCATGTTTGTAAGAATAATTGTGTTTTGTTCCAAAAGGATTATGCCAACTTAAGTGAATGCCCAAAATGCAAATCATCAAGATGGAAAGATGGCGATGCTGTGAAGAGGATTCATCATAATGTTCTGAGACATTTTCCAATTATACCAAGATTGCAGAGGTTGTTTCATGATGCTGAAACAAGAGAGGATGTACTGTGGCTTTCTAGGAACCAGGAGTACAGAGATCAGAATGTAATGAGCCATCCATCTCATGGTAGTGACTGGAAAAGCTTCAATCAGAAACACAAAAAGTTTGCTGCTGACCCGAGAAACATTAGACTTGGCTTAGCTACAGATGGATTTAACCCATTTGGCCACCAGAGCGCCACATATAGCATGTGGCCAGTGCTTGTTATCCCTTACAACATGCCACCAAATGTCTGCACCAAAGAATCAAACTACATGATGGCCTTGCTCATCACAGGTCCAAAAAGTCCTGGAAAGGATTTTGATTTATTCATGGAGCCTCTTGGGGAGGAACTTCAACAGCTATGGAGGGGTGTTCTCACTCGAGACCTATATAGCAGCCCACCAGCTGATTTCTTTCTGTGTGCTGTTATAATTTGGTGCATCCATGATTATCTGGCTTTGGGCACTATGTCAGGGCGAACGACACATGGTTACAATGCATGTGTTCGCTGTGACAAGAATCCAGTGTCATACGCAATACGTTGCAAGATCTGTTACATTGGACACCGCCGTTTCCTTGCCAAGGACAAGCCATGTCCTACAAAATACCGAAGACATGTGTTCAATGCAAAGCATGAAAACTGTGATGCGCCAAAGAGGCTCACCGGAATATTACACCAGGAAACCATCCTGATAATGGTAGCAGGAAAAGGAAGTGTGGCAGGGTAGAAGAGAGATTATTTTTTACCCGCAGGTCCACTTTGTGGGACTTGGAGTATTGGAAAGATTTGGATCTGTGGCATAATCTTGATGTGATGCACATCGAGAAAAATATATGTGTCAGCATTATCGGCACACTTCTTAATATTGAAGGCAAGACAAAAGATACCTTAAAATCTAGGATTGATTTGACACACCTGGGTATCAGAAAGGATTTGCAGGTGGAAGATGAAGGTGCACCACGGGATATGGCACCAGCTGTGTACGTCTTGGACAAGGTAAAAAGAAAAGAATTCTGCAAGGTCCTGTCACGTGTGAGATTCCCACATGGATTTGCTTCCAACCCTGAAAGGAGATTCATGGCAGATGGAAACAAGGTACAAGGGTTGAAAACTCATGACTGCCACGTCCTACTTCAAATGGTTTTACCTGTTATCCTTAGAGGATTGGGTCGCCCTGACTTATACAGAGCAGTTGCAGAGTTGGGACAATTCTTCAGGGAACTCTGCAATAGATATATCAGGATAGATGCTTTGGAGCGTCTTAGAGACAAGATACCAACTATCCTATGCGACCTTGAGAAGATATATCCTCCAGCCTTCTTTGATGTGATGGTGCATTTGGCTGTTCATCTACCTGATGAGGCACTACTTAGAGGTCCAGTACAGTATGGCTGGATGTACCCTATTGAAAGGCGGCTAGGCACTTTCAAGGGGTATGTTAGGAACAGAGCTAGACCTGAGGGTTCCATTGCAGAGGCCTACATTGCTACAGAAGCGTTGACATTCTGCTCAAAATACATTGAAACAGCTGATCAGCTTAGCAAAGAGGTGGGTGAAGACAATCCCAAGCTCAATGTTTTCGATTGTTCTTTTCAAGTTACAGGGAAGAATCAACAAGACGACAAACCTAAAGATTTGGACAAAATGGTTTGGTATGTGTTGAATAACTGTCCTGAGATTCTACCTTATATCGAGTAAGTGCTAAGTACTGCAGCTTATACATCGTAATCTACTAAACTTACAGCACATTCTTATATATTTAGATGTTTGACGTGATCACTATGTTGTGCAACATCTACAAAAAGGAGTTACTGCCGCAAAATCCAAGAAGCATTGACAAACTAGTTATGGCAGGATTTGCGAAATGGTTCAAGATCCATGTAAGCTTTTGAATCGCACTGTCAGTTTTTTTCATATATTGAGTACATAAGATGATCTACTTGTCTATTTTCTAACCATAGGTTAAGAAGATGCGGGAGGATGGGCAGGCAGTTGATGATGCCCTTTACGCACTAGCAATGGGTCCTGATACTCGGGTAAGACATATGAATCTTGCGTTGTTGGAGATGTGCGCTACAACACCCTTGCACGCGACGAAGGCAGGAAGACACAAAGCAGTGCCATCATGAGCACGGATACGTACGGCAAAGAGACAACTAAAATGTATGCTAACATAACAGACATTGTTCAGTTGCATTATATCTCCAGTTTTGAGGTTCATTGGTGTGTGGTTCTGTTGTGCTGTCGTTGGTATAACCTGTTTTCCAGGATCGCAAAACCCAGAGCTGATGATTATTTCAAATCCATTAATGTCAAGGCGGCGTACCAGACTGATGAGCCTTTTATTTTGGCAAATCAAGCAACACAAATATTTTTTCTTGGACGACACATATGCATGTACCGATCACTGGAGAGTATTGCAAAGGTTTGAGCAGAGGAATTCGTTTAATGAAGTTGCACAACAAGATGATGCTTACACTTCTCCTGATGTAGAAGATTCCACAGATGTTCCTAATATCTTTGAGAACCATCACATCAATGACGCTGGCGAAAAGATTGCATGTCAGGCTGTGGACATATGAGAGTTGATCAATAAGACGCCAACGTTCGAGGACATTGAGGATGAAGAAGAAGATGACACTAGGGGGAATTATGATTCAGACTGATACACATGGCGAAGATGTTAACACTGCTACTGCAGATGATGATTAGATTGCTTTTGTCGTATTTGCCTGTGAGAAGACGACTTTTTATCTACTATGTGAAATTGTGTTTGCTATGACAACTGAAACCTGATGAAGTTGTTGTTTAGTATTTTGCTGTGAGAACATCACTTATTATGTATGTTGATTTGTGTTTGGTGATTGTATGACGACTAAAACATGATGACATTGTTGTTTAGTTGTACTCATATTTGGCTGTGAAACTTGTATTTGGTGACATAGTTTGCTGTTCGATTGCATTTTGCTCGACGTCTTCGAATGGGAACAAAGCTGACCCGACAGGGCCTCCGCTAATTTATTTATTTATTAGCAAAAGGGCCTCTGCTATTTATTTATTTATGAGCGAAAGGGGATACCCCCTGATTTCCGTTAATAGAAATCATTAAATGTTCACAACACTATGCCCAGCCTGCTAAACAGGTTTCATTCATTACTAGTTTCAGCAAAGTGCTCATGTCATAGCGACTGAATACATCATGAGTGCTACATACACTGCAAATAAAGAGACAATCATCCTATAGAGCAGAACGATCTTGCCCATTATCTTCACAAGCTCTTTCATCTCCTCATTGCTATCAAGGCCGTTCAACAGCTGTTGCTTGGCCATGATCAGATGAACTACATCTTTAACCTTCTGCTCTGCATCTTCCTCTTCTGCCGTTCCTTCAGTTACTTATCCAACACCCCAACCTCCTGGTATTTGGATTCCTCGGCTAACCAAATAATCAGCATAGTTCCATTCCCCCACATCAACAACTTCCCAGAAATACAAATCATACGAATCTTCCCTTTTCTACATGAATCAAATTGGAAGATCATTAACGAAACTATTTAAAAAATCAGCAACTGAAAGCAGGCGAAAAACACTTAAACATATTATTACCCCATGATTCGGGCTTTTGTAGAAGACTCAGCCAGGGTTGAGGATTGTAGTTGAGACGCGATGGATGACTCTGCGTGATTTGCAGCAGTGGCACCAAACAAATGGCAGCGGGTTGCAATGAGCAACCGACTGCGGTGAGTGTGCCGGCGGGGGTGTGATGAGACCCACAGGGGATGGTACGGGTGGCGACTTGGCGCATATCTGGTTGTTGCCTGCTGAAGAGCAGGTGGACGAGCCGCCAGCGAACATGGTTGCTACAGCCAGAGCTTCTGATGCTAGGCAGAGTAACTAGAGAAGAGGAGAAGCGAACGTTGGATATGTCAGTTTCATTACTTGTAGAGTAGCATAGCACTATATATAGTCATAGTCTAGGTTTGGATTTGAACCAGCTACAGGAGCACGTCTCTCTTTTTTCTAAAACTCTGCAACGTCTCTTTACTGGTACACTAGCTTGTTCTGTATGCCTTCTCAAGTCTTTGATTTTCGAGAATGTTATGTGGCAAACGTTCCCTGGGAGGAGGACGGCAAATGAACGCATTTTCCTGGCAGTTTTAGTTGTGACGCAAGATCAAACGGTGGCAGTTTCGGGAATGTTATCTGGCGAATGAGCCCAATTTTTCTTTTCTTCCTATAAAAAAGTATGCTACGTGGTGTCGGCTTAGTCAACAAATGATTGTGCCAACCTTGACCATTGGATTGACATTCAACGTCTATCGTCTTTCTTCAGTCTCTTCTTCCTCCAGCCGCCAAAGCCAAACCAGCGCCGGCGGGACCGCCTGCTCCCGTCTCCCACGGCTGGCTGTGCTGCCGTGCATGCATCGTGGCCACATCGCACCCTAAAACTTTGCGCATCTTCCCTGACTCCTATTCATTCCCGTCTGAGGCCTCACCATCGTCCTCCGCCTTGGTTCGCTTGCCGCGGCGCCGCAATCCGGTGTTGTCAACATGGTCAACAACCGAGAGGAATAAGGAGATAACTGTACATGGTGAGGATGATAGTAGGGACCCACCAGGATCATGGCAGTAGGCAAGCAAGTGCCTCCTTTATTACAAGAAAAAAATGGTTCCTCCTGATGGTTTCCTGACATCTGGGTCACACGCCACTGTCAACGTAGTCAATAAGCGAGATAACTGCACAAGGAGCGGCTGACACCCGGGACCCAGCAGCTCATGCAGTATTATTTTTTTGTTTTCGGGACGAAGCAGGGTATCAACTGTGACCCATCTAGCCCAGACTTTTATTTCATATATGTTTACCACATGACCAACCCAATTTTGTTTTTTCTTTCTGAAAATGGCTAGCCCAGCCATTTTGTTTTTTGCAGAATAACCAACGGAGGCCTACTTGCTTTTCTACGCCCTGTTGGGCCTAAAATCTTTCAAGACGAGGAGGGATGCATTCGGATTGCCCAGAAAATGGGCTATAAGTAATAAGAAATGGGCTGTAAAATGAAAAATACAGCAAACAGGCAATTAGTTGCAAATTACTTTTTTCTTTCCGATTTTGATATTTTAAATTTCATTGTTTTTGTGCGGGTAAAATTTCATTGGATATTACATTAAGGTATGTTTATTTTTTAAATTAATTTGAATCTGGCTATAAATTTCGGGCTGTATGCTGTTTGGGACAGATTTGGAGGCTGACTTGTGGGTCTACAAGGTTGACGTGTACGAAAGGCTTTGTCAACTTAGTCCACAAATGATTCTAGCAGCAGTGACCGTTGGATTGTTAATCCAACGGCCGTGCTGCTTCTTCAACCTCTGGTCTTCTTGCTCCAGCCACCCAAACCAGCACCGGCCGTACTGCCTGCTCATGCCTCCCGTGGCCGGCTGTGCTGCCGCGTAGGCCTAACCGCCCCACACTACTCCCATCGCTGGCCTGGCCATTCCTGTACTCACCCAGACCTCCTGTTATTCTCCGGCGATGGCAGATGAACCAGTAAACCCTCGGACTCCCCTCCGTGTGGGAAACAACTGCCGAGTCTTCTCCGGCTCCGGGTCATTCCCTTCCTAGGCCTCGCCGTCGTCCACCGCCCTGGTGCTCTCGGTGCAGCGTGGTCAAACATGGAGAGGATGACAGCTGGGTCCATGGCCGCACGCAAGGAAGTGCCTCCTTATTACACGCAAAATAATGATTCCTCCACCTGACAGTAGGGACCCACCGGAAGCGCATCTGTATTTCGCAAAAAATAATTCCTCCCGCTGACAGCTCGGACCCACCAGCTATATTTTCGCACGCAAGGAATTGCCTCCTTACTACACACAAAAAAAATGAATAGCCCCACTACTAGGTGGGACCCACCATATTTGGAGGCTGACTTGTGGGCCTACTAAGTTGACGCGGACGTAGGGTTTTGTCAACTTAGTCAATATAAACGATTCTAGCTGCGGTGACCGTACGATATCCATCCAACGGCCGTCGTGCTTCTTCAACCTCTGGTCTTCTTGCTCCAGCCGCCCAAACCATCGCGGGCCGTGCCGCCTGCTCCTGCCTCCCGTGGTCGGCTGTGTTGCCGCGCAGGCCTCACCGCCCCCTCCTACTCCAACCGCTGGCCAGGCCATCCCTCTACTCACCCACAACCCCTATTATTCTGCAGCGACGGCAGCCTCACATCACAGCCGAACCAGTCAACCCTCGTACTCCCCTTCGTGTGGGCATGCACTGCCGCGTCTTCCCCGGCTCTTCCTCGCCGTCGTCCACCGCCTTGGTGCTCTTGGCGTGGCGTGGTTAACGTGGTCAAGGAACGACTTCCATCGGAAGAGGACTGTACGTGGAGAGGCTGACAGCTTGGTCCACGGCCGCAGCAAGTAAGTGCCACCTTATTACGCGTAAATAATTATTCCTCCACCTGACAGTGGGGACCAACCGGAAGGGCCTCTGTATTTTGCGAAAAAATCATTTCTCCCTGACAGCTGGGACCCACCAGTTATATCTTTGCACGTAAGGAAGTGCCTCCTTATCCTCCCTAACAGTTGGGACCCACCCGGTCGAACCGTACGTAGAGTTGTCTGTCTGGTCGCAAACATGTACATACATATGGTCGATTGGTCTCTCTGCAACGATGAACCATGGCCGAGCAAGCAACGGCACGTGTATTAGTAGAGCCCCCGACGTAGCAGTTCAGGCAGTCCAGTCAAAACCGTGTACACGTACGTACAGCCAGATGCCAAAAAATATGGCCACATACATACAGACGGGCGGGGTCTCGAACGCCTACTCATGCATACGTACGGCCAGGGCTCGTGTACATGGAGAGGCAACAGACGGCTACAATGGCGTCCTGTTCATCAGCAGCCAACCGGCAGGGTCGGAACGGAGAAACAACGTCCTGTTCATCGGGAGGCAACAGACTGGGTCGGAATGCGTCGTGTTCAACGGGAGCCAACTGGCTTGGACGGAACAGCCGAAACGGGGTCTGGCGTAGCGCAAAACGGAGGCAAACGGCCTTCTGTTCAACCGCGTACGATCGAAACGGGGTCCTGTTTATCGGGAAGGGTCTGGCGTACCGCAGAACGGAGGAAACGGCCTTCTGTTCGAGTGCCTATGGTCGAAACGAGGTGCTGTTGATCGGGAGGGGTGTGGCGTACCGCAAAACGGAGGAAACAGACTTCTGTTGGAGCGCCTATGGTGAAATGGGGTCCTGTTCATCCACCGTCTACTGCCTCGCTCCAGCCTCCACGGGCTACTGTTCATCCACCGTCGACCTCCTCCAGCCTCCACCAGCTACTGTTCATCCACGGGTTACTATTCATCCAGCCTCCACCGGCTACTATTCATAGAGCCTCCACGGGGTCCTGTTCATCCACCCCCAACCGGCTGGGGTGCAGCGGCCTCCTCGGGGTCCTGTTCATCCAGTGGCAACGGCCTACTACCACGGGGTCCTGTTCATCCAACCCCCACCGGGAACTGTTCATCCACAGCCAACCAACCGGCTCGACTCACCACGTCTTGACTCGTTCTACGTACCGCGTGCACGGTAGCAACAGTCACTGTTCATTGAGAGGTAACCAAACACCGGCTGGCTACGTCTCGCACGGGGGCTCGATCGACTTCAGTAAGCAGCAGAAGTGATCGACACATCCGAGCAGCCAAGCAGTAAAATACTAAATCTTTATGGCATGAAGGAACTGGGCATCGGAGCAACTAGGTGCTCCGGAGTCTGGGTTCCTGATTTTTTCCCACTGCATCGGCTCGCCAGTGTAGGGCACCGGTGCCAAATGTAGCAATAGTTGTCTTTACACCGGTTTTGGCATACATAGTGGACGACCTTAGTGCTATTAGTTCTATGTTACAAAATTTGTGCATGTACACACCTGTTAGTATCAATTTGCTGTCATCCAAACACTGTCCCTATGCTATTGCAGTTATATTTAGCTTCCTCATAAAATGTTCAATTTGTTATTTATAGTACATGACTAAGAACTTGCAGCGTTGTTGTAGTTAATTATAGCTTCTGATGTTTAAATATTTGGTTGTTGTCTCAGTAGCAATTAATTCATTTGCACATTGATCTTTTTGAAAAGATATGTCATAATTAACCTGTTTCTTCAGTTTTTCAAAATATGTATTTGGTGATTTTCTATGTTGCTAGAAACCTATTTCCCCTATAATTGTTACTGATATAGTTTTAAATATTATAGGAAGAACGGAAGTGTTCTTACTTGGAGTGGGTTGATCAAGAGTGGCCACAATCTTTGAAGATGTGCTTAGCAAAGCTCTGGAGCATGTATGAGGAAGAGAACAGAGGTAGGCTTAGAGAAAGTGTTGTCAACACTGAAGAATATTTGAAGATGCGGGATAAAAAGAGGAAGATGGAGAATGAGCTCAGATTTTTTAAATTAGACTTTGCTAAGATGGTGTTGGCGAAGGAGGAGGCACTTTCCCAGTTGGCCAGTGCAAAACAGGTTCTTACTGAACTGAAAGCAGAGGTGGATAAGACGAGCCTGGATGATCTCGATTAGGGAAATTAATATATTGTTCTTATGAAGGTGAACTAGCTATATGCTGTACTGTTCTGTTTTCAGGTAGCTATTGTACTGTGATGTTAAAATATATTTATGTGCCTGATATGAAATTGACAAACAGCTGTTCGATATGAAATGTGAATTTGTGTAATACTGGAATTATTAATTGTGAACTAATAAACCTGCTAAATGGGTCATGGAACTTTGCAAACGGTTCTAGCAGTAAAAGCGCTTGTGATGGATAGCCCAATGCCATACAGTTTTCTTCATCAAATCATGTGTGATGTAGTTGAATAAAAGCAAACGGTTAACCGAGGCAGAGCATGTGTGATAGTTACACCTATCACACACGAGGCTATACATAAAACTGTGTGGGATGTATATACAAACGGAAACGTTTTCCCTGGATTGACTCTGTGGGATGTACATACGAACGAAAACGTTTTCCTTGGATTATCTGTGTGGGATGTACATAAGAACGGAAACGTATTCCTTGGATTGACTGTGTGGAATGTACATAACAAATGGAAACGTTTGTTTGGGACTGACTGTGTGGGGTGTACTTACGACCGGAACCGATTGGATCTGTATAACCATATTTGATCGCTCGCCGGTCGCACACGACCTCATTTTGCCGAGCATGTGTGACCGGAGGGCCTATCCTCGACGGTTTCTGGGTTGTGTGGGAAGGACCCCCCTATCGCAGTCACTCACTAGGCGACGGTTCAAAACGCCATCGCGGAAAGGGGTTAAAAACCGTTTGTATAGCACCTCGCTGTACCAGTGAGTGATTGTTTTCAATTCCTAATTGACCAACTCATAATGAAAATTAGTGGATGGAAAGAAAAGTTTTTATCTGTAGGAGGAAAGGAAATCTTGCTAAAATCTGTTGTTCAAGCTATCCCAGTGTATGCCATGTTCGTCTTTAAAATTCCTAAAAAAAATGTAAAGAAATCACTCACGCGATGTCGCATTTCTGGTGGGGTGATGAGGACAATCAGAAAAGGATGCATTGGATGGCGTTGTGGAAAATGTGTGTTCCAAAAAATCAAGGAGGAATGGGATTCCGGGATATACATTGTTTTAACCTGGCACTACTAGCTAAACAAGCTTGGCGTCTTTTGGACAATCCCGAATCGTTATGTACCACCATTTTAAGAGCCAAGTACTTTCCAGAGGGTGATTTGATGAGTGCAAGCCTAAAAAAGGGAGCTTCTTTCACATGGCAAAACATTATGGTGGGAGTAGAATCTCTCAGAAATGGTTATATATGGAGGGTTGGAACTGGAGTAAAAATTGATATATGGAGGGATGCATGTATCCCGAATTGTGCGAATAGGAGAATTATTACACCTAGAAGGGGGGATCTATTGACAAAAGTGGCCGACCTTATTGATCCAGTCAAAAATTCTTGGGATTAGGATCTGGTAAAACAAACACTATGGCCTATTGATGCTCGTAGAGTCCTGGCAATCCCTCTTCCTATACATACTATGCAGGATTTCATTGCTTGGAGCTATACGAAAAATGTTCTGTTCAT
The DNA here is from genome assembly GCA_011799875.1 of Thinopyrum elongatum. NCBI lineage: Eukaryota > Viridiplantae > Streptophyta > Magnoliopsida > Poales > Poaceae > Thinopyrum > Thinopyrum elongatum. The sequence continues at coordinate 168,967,741 of CM022298.1, forward strand.
AGTACGATCAACATATATGGAGGAATGGAGGAAACAACACGGACGGAAACTGGAATTAACTAATGGCATGGGTAGAAGTGGGGTCAATCCTATTTCGGGCAAGATTTGGAAAATAGCTTGTCCAGCGATAGTTAAATTTTTTATTTGGCGTACGCTTCATGGGACTCTGATGCGGCTTGAGACTGCGTCGGTATTTCCCCAAAGAGGAAGGGGTGATGCAGTACAAATATGGTAGGTATTTCCCTCAGTTATGAAACCAAGGTATCAATCCAGTAGGTGAACTAAGCAACACTATGTAAACGGTACCAGCACACAAAGAACAAATCCTAGCAACCTAACGCGTAAGAGGGGTTGTCAATCCCTTCTCGGTAAAAAGATAGATTGGTTTGTATGTGTTTGGATAAATAGATCTCTGATGGCCCACAAGTATATGGGATCAGTTGTAGCCTTTTCGATAAGTAAGAGTGTCGAACCCAACGAGGAGCAGAAGGAAATGACAAGTGGTTTTCAGCAAGGTAATGTCTGCAAGTGCTGAAATTGTAAGTAACAGAGTAGTTTGATAGCAAGATAATTTGTAACGAGCAAGTAACGGTAGTAGTATCAAAGGTGCAGCAAGATAGCCCAATCCTTTTGAGGCAAAGGACAGGCCAAAACGGTCTCTTATGATAAGCAAAGTGTTCTTGAGGGTACACGGGAATTTCATCTAGTCACTTTCATCATGTTGGTTCGATTCGTGTTCACTACTTTGATAATTTGATATGTGGGTGGATCGGTGCTTAGGTGTTGTTCTTAATTGAACAAACCTCCTACTTATGATTAACCCCCTCGCAAGCATCCGCAACTACGAGAAAATTATTAAGAATAAATTCTAACTATAGCATTAAACTTTTGGATCCAATCGGTCCCTTACGGAATAGCGCATAAAGTAGGGTTTAAGCTTCTGTCACTCTCGCAACCCATCATATAATAACTACTCCACAATGCATTCCCTTAAGCCCAAATATGGTGAAGTGTCATGTAGTCGACGTTCACATGACACCAATAAGGGAATCACAACATACATATCATCAAAATATCGAACACATATGAAATTCATATGATTACTTCCAACATGATTTCTCCTGTGACCTCGAGAACAAAAGTAACTACTCACAAATGATAATCATGCTCAAGATCAGAGGGGTATAACATAATGGATCTGAACATATAATCTTCCACCAAATAAACCATATAGTAATCAACTACAAGATGTAATCAACACTACTAGTCACTCACAAGCACAAATCTATAGTTCCAGGAAAAAGATTGAACACGAGAGATGAACTAGGGTTTGAGAGGAGATGGTGCTGTTGAAGATGTTGATGGAGATTGCCCTCCCCAAGATGGGATAGTTGTTGGTGATGATGATGACGATGATTTCCCCCTCCGGGAGGGAAGTTCCCCCGGCGGAATCGCTCCGCCGGAGGGCAAAAGTGCTCCTGCCCAAGTTCCGCCTTGAGACGGCGGCGCTTCGTCCCGAAGGTCCTCCCCTTATTTTTTCTAGGTCAAAATGACTTATATACCAGAAGATGGGCACCGGAGGTGGGCTGGGCTGGGCACAACCCACCAGGGCGCGCCTGGGGCCCTGGCGTGCCCTGGTGTCTTGTGCTCACCAGGTGGCCCCCCTCTGGTAGTTATTTGCTCCATTATTTTTTATTCATTCAATAAAAATTCCTCATGAAGTTTCAGCTCATTTGGAGTTGTGCAGAATAGGTAGCCTGACGTAGCCTTTTCAGGTCCAGATTTCCAGCTGCCGGAATTCTCCATCTTTGTGTGTACCTTGCATATTATGAGAGAAAAGGCATTATAATTACTCCAAAAAGAATTATTATGCATAAAAACATTATAAATAATAGTAGGTAAACATAATGCAAAATGGACGTATCAACTCCCCCAAGCTTAGACCTCGCTTGTCCTCAAGCGAAAACCGAAATCGAAAAACATGTCCACATGCTTAGAGAGAGAGGTGTCGATTAAAACAAAATACGGACATAGAAGCATCATGTAAATTATTATAACAGCAACAAACTATAACATAAATTTTTTATCATAGATCTTTTATCATAGACTTCTCATGAATAAGTAACAATTCATCACAACAATGAAGTATAAAGCATAAACTCTATTGGAAACCAACAAACTATGTTCTCAGTCAACTTTGCAACTACAATTCATCATCTTTTCAGGAAGGGTCACGTATCGGAGCCTTTAGGCAAGTCCACATACTCAACCATCATATAGTCTTCTATGATTGCTAACACTCACCGCGTACACATGATCAAAACATTTCAACCGGACACAAAGAAAGATAGGGGCTTATAGTTTCGCCTCCCAACATATTCACCTCGAGGGTGATGTCAACAATAATAACCCATGCTACCCATATTCAACTGGATATATGTGCCTAGATCTTTACTCACCACATGATGCTTGCCAAAGGAGAAAATAAAAAGGAATAGAGAGAATAACTTTGACTCTTGCATGAAAGTAAATACATAAAAGTAAAAGATAGGTCCTTCGCAGAGGGAAGCAGAGGTTGCCGTGCGCTTTTTGTTTGTATGCTCAACCCCTTAGTGCAAGAGAACGTCACGTTATATTGCCCCTTATGATGGCAACCTTTATTATGCAGTCTGTCGCTTTTATTCTTCGCCATCACAAGTTCGTACAACGCTCAATTTTCACTTACACTAAATGATCTAACACTTTTAGAAGCAATTTTTATTGCCTTATTGCACTGATAACAACTTACTTAAAGGATCTTGCTCAATCCATAGGTAGGTATGGTGGACTCTCAAAACAAGATTTGGGTTTAAAGGTTTTTGGATGCACAAGTAGTATCTCCACTTAGTGCGGAATTTTTGGCTAGCAAAGATAGGAGGCAAACACCACATGTTGAAGGATCTATGACAATATAACTTCTATGTGAATATGAGCAAACATAAATAATTATATTGTCTTCCTTGTCCAACGTCAACAATTTTGGCATATAATATTTTGATGGGTGCTAACAATCACAAAAGATTTCCAGGATAGTGTATTTGCCTATGAATCTTCTCTTCCCTTATTAATTCTTTCATGAATTGCATCATTGACTAATGCTATGTTTGTCAATCTACAATAAAATTTTCTACTTATACATTTCCTTATGTGATGTCATTACTTACCATAAGATTAGCATATGATCTTTTTCATTTATTTCCTTTCTTTTTATTGAAACATGAAAGTAAAGAAAGCAAAACTCAAACTAAACTTTATTATATATCTCGCAAACGATTACAAGGATAGATCACTAAGCAAACTCTCGAAAAGAAAGGATCGAACTAAACTTTTATTCATCTAAAGCAAAAGATAACCATGGATCGAACTAAGAAAAGTAAAGGCAAAAGATAGTGGAGGTGATACGATACCGGGGCACCTCCCCCAAGCTTGGCGAAAGCCAAGGGGAGTGCCCATACCCGATACTCAATTCTCTTTTGGTGATGAAGAAGGAGGTGGTGGTGGTGATGATGTGGTAGCGATCCTGTCCTTCATGATCAAGAGATTCTCCAATCTACGGATGACGCTCCGGAGGAAGATGATGTGCTCTTGATGCAGAATATTTTCACGAGTGAGATATTTATTTTGCACACGAACCGTTTCAATGATCCGAAAGGCTTCAATCTCAGTAGGGGTAAGATGAGCATAGTAAGGTTTAAGGATATCTTATTCTTCCTCCTCGGCAGGCAGTGCTTGCTCGATCACCGGCATTTGGTCTCCAGCAGCCTCCTTGCCCTTGTCCTCCTTGGCGGCTCCAACGGGCTCTTCCCTCTTCAGCTAGATCTTCATCAACCAAGCATCCTCTTCCACATTATTGGAGGAAGAAGAAGACATGATGCCTGGCTTAAAAGATCTGACAGAAAATAGCAAGGAAAAGAAAATAGGAGATTTCTCTGCGATACGGAGGTCAATATGTTCGGGGGGGTATATAAAGATTTTTTTTATCTTGGGAAACAAGCAAACGGAAGAAAAACGGAGTCCGAAAGGTACCCGAGGTGGGCACAACCCACCTGGGTGATCTGGTGTCTTGTGCCCACCAGGGTCACCTTCCTGGTAGTTTCTTATTTTCCTAATTTTTTAAATATTCTAAAACTGACAAAAAATATTTTTGCGGATTTTTTGGTGTCCGTTTACTTACCGTATCACGTACCTCCTTTTTTTCACGATTCCGGAGTGTTCCGGAAGGTTTCTTTTATGTGTTCTTCCGGTGTCATAGTTTGGATAACGTTGCTTTCAACATTAATGGGCATACCTGAGATATAATGTTTTATTCTTTGCCCATTAACAACCTTCGGGTTAGTACCTTCGGCATTATTTATTTTGATAGCTCCAGATCGATAAACCTCCTCGATAACATGGGGTCCTTCCCATTTGGAGAGGAGTTTTCCTGCAAAGAATCTGAAATGAGAGTTGTACAAAAGAACATATTCTCCAACTTTGAGATGCCATCTTTTAACTTTTTCTTTAAATAACTTGGCAGTTTCATAAGCTTGGGTCCTCCATTCGTCTAATGAGCTAATATCAAATAACTTCTTTTCACCGGCAAGTTTGAAATCATAGTTGAGTTCTTTAATTGACCAATAAGCTTTATGTTCTAACTCAAGAGGCAACTGACAAGCTTTTCCATAAACCATTTTATAAGGAGACATACCCATAGGATTTTTATATGCTGTTCTATAAGCCCAAAGTGCATCATCTAATTTCTTAGACCAATTCTTCCGGGACCTATTGACAGTCTTTTGTAAGATTAATTTTATTTCTCTATTGCTAATTCAACTTGACCACTAGACTGAGGATGATAGGGTGATGCAATTCTATGGTTAACATCATACTTGGCAAGCATTTTACGGAAAGCACCATGAATAAAGTGTGAACCACCATCAGTCATTAAATATCTAGGGACTCCAAACCTTGGGAAAATAACTTCCTTAAGCATTTTAATAGAGGTGTTGTGATCAGCACTACTAGTTGTAATAGCTTCTACCCACTTAGTAACATAATCAACAACAACCAAAATATGAGTATACCCATTAGAGGAAGGAAAAGGTCCCATGTAATCAAATCCCCAAACATCAAATGGTTCAATAGCAAGAGAATAATTCATAGGCATTTCTTGACGCTTACTAATATTACCTATTCTTTGACATTCATCACAAGATAGGACGAACTTATAAGCATCCTTGAAGAGAGTAGGCCAATAAAAACCAGATTGTTGTACCTTATGATCAGTTCTGTCTCCCGCATGATGTCCTCCATAAGCTTCGGAGTGACATTTCCGTAGGATTGTTCCTGTTCATGCTCAGGTACACAACGTATAATAATACCATCTACCCCTTCTTTATAAAGATGTGGGTCATCCCAAAAGTAATGTCTTAAATCATAGAAGAATTTTTTCTTTTGTTGGTATGTGAAGCTAGGTGGTATGTATTTAGCAACAATATAATTAGCATAGTCAGCATACCAAGGAGTACTATGAGAAACATTTATTGCAGCTAACTGCTCATCAGGAAAGCTATCATTAATAGGTTGTGGGTCATCAAGAATATTTTCAAGCCTAGACAAGTTATCAGCTACGGGGTTCTCCGCTCCTTTTCTATCTGTGATATGCAAATCAAATTCTTATAGTAGAAGAACCCACCCAATTAGTCTAGGTTTAGCATCTTTCTTTTCCATAAGATATTTTATAGCAGCATGATCGGTGTGAACAATTACTTTTGAGTCTACAATGTAGGATCTAAATTTATCACAAGCAAACACAACTGCTAAAAATTCTTTTTCTGTAGTAGCATAATTTCGTTGGGCACTGTCTAGAGTTTTGCTAGCATAGTGGATAACATTTAGTTTCTTATCAACTCTTTGCCCTAGAACAACACCAACAGCATAATCACTAGCATCACACATAATTTCAAAAGGCAAGTTCAAACCAGGTAGTTGAACAATAGGTGCAGAAATTAAGGCTTTCTTGAGTGTTTCGAAGGCTTCTAAACAATCATCATCAAAAACAAAAGGAGTATCCTTTTGCAAAAGATTTGTAAGAGGCCTAGAAATTTTAGAAAAGTCTTTTATAAATCTCCTATAGAAACCAGCATGACCAAGGAAACTACGAATACCTTTGATATCTTTAGGACATGGCATTTTCTCAATTGCGTCAACCTTAGCTTTGTCCACCTCAATACCTCTTTCAGAAATTTTATGGCCCAAAACAATGCCTTCATTAACCATAAAGTGGCACTTCTCCCAATTCAAGACAAGATTTGTTTTCTCACATCTCTATAAAACTCGATCAAGGTTGCTTAAACAATCATCAAAAGACTTCCCATAAACAGAAAAGTCATCCATGAAAACCTCAACGATCTTTTCACAAAAATCAGAGAATATAGCAGTCATACATCTTTGAAAGGTAGCAGGTGCATTGCATAAACCAAAAGGCATATGTCTATAAGCATAAGTTCCAAAAGGACAAGTAAAAGTGGTCTTTTCTTGATCAGGTTGAGAAACAGGTATTTGTGAAAAACCAGAATATCCATCAAGGAAGCAAAAATGTGTGTGCTTAGATAATCTTTCTAGCATTTGATCAATAAAAGGCAGAGGGTAATGATCTTTTCTAGTTGCTTTGTTTAATTTTCTAAAATCAATTACCATTCTATAGCCCGTGACAATTCTTTGTGGAATAAGTTCATTCTTATCATTAGGAATAACAGTAATACCTCCCTTCTTAGGGACACAATGAACAGGACATACCCATCTACTATCAGCTATAGGATAGATTATACCTGCTTCCAGAAGTTTTAATATTTCCGTTCTTACCACTTCCTTCATCTTCGGATTTAACCGACGTTGGTGATCAACAACGGGTTTAGCATCAGGTTCCATATTAATCTTGTGCTGACATAGAGTGGGACTAATGCCCTTAAGGTCATCAAGAGTATATCCAATAGCAGCTCGGTGCTTCCTCAGAACTTTCAATAATCTTTCTTCTTCATGTTCTGAAAGGTTAGCACTAATAATAACAGGATATATCTTTTTCTCATCAAGATAAGCATATTTCAAACTGTCTGGCAATTGTTTTAATTCAAACACAGGATCACCTTTAGGTGGAGGAGGACCTCCTAGAGTTTCAATAGGTAAATTGTGCTTAAGCAGAGGACATTGTTCAAAGAAAATCTTATCTATTTCATTTCTTTCATGCATATGTAAATCATTTTCATGGTCTAGCAGATATTGTTCAAAAGGATCAGTAGGAGGTACAGCAATAGAAGCAAGACCAATAATTTCATCCTTACTAGGCAATTCTTTTTTATGAGGTTTTCTACTAAACTTGGAAAAATTAAACTCATGAGACTCACCACCAAAACTAACACCGACAGTTTGTTTCTCACAATCTATTTTAGCATTAACAGTGTTCAAGAAAGGTCTACCAAAGATAATGGGACAAAAGTCATCTTGTGCAGAACCAAGAACAAGAAAATCAGTAGGGTATTTTATTTTCCCACACAAGACTTCAACATCTCTAACAATCCCAATTGGTGATATAGTATCTCTATTGGCAAGCTTAATAGTAACATCTATGTTTTCTATTTCAGCGGGTGCTATATCATTCATAATTTCTTGGTATAAGGTAAAAGGAATAGCACTCACGCGAGCACCTATGTCACATAAACCATGATAACAGTGATCTCCTATCTTAACTGAGACAACAAGCATGCCAACAACAGGTCTATGTTTATCTTTTTCATCGGGTTTGGCAATCCTAGCAGCATCATCACAGAAGTAAATAACATGCCCATCTATATTATCGACCAAGAGATCTTTAACCATAGCAACACTAGGTTCTACTTTGATTTGTTCAGCTGGTTTAGGTGTTCTAATATAACTTTTGTTGACCACAGTTGAAAACTTTAGCATGTTCCTTCATCCTAACAGGGAAAGGTGGTTTTTCAATATAAGCAGTAGGAACAACTGGATCAACATTATAAATAATAGTTTCATCTTTAGCTTTTACCGGTTCCTTAATTTCTTCTTTAATTGGTGGGTGATATTTGAACCACTTCTCTTTAGGAAGATCAACATGAGTAGCAAATGATTCGAAAAAGGAGGCTACTATCTCAGAGTCAAGTCCATATTTAGTGCTAAACTTTTGAAAAGCATCGGTATTCATAAAAGATTTAACACAATCAAACTTAAGCTCAATACATGACTCTTTACCTTCGTCGAGTTCCCAATCTTCAGAGTTGCGTTTAATTCTTTCTAAAAGATCCCACCGGAATTCAATAGTCCTCTTCATAAAAGAACCAGTACAAGAAGTATCGAGCATGGTTTGATCATTATGAGAAAGCCGAGCATAAAAATTCTAAATAATAATTTCTCTTGAGAGCTCATGATTAGGGCATGAATATAACATTGACTTAAGCCTCCCCCAAGCTAGAGCGATACTTTCTCCTTCACGAGGCCAAAATTATATATATAATTCTGATCACGATGAACTAGATGCATAGGATAATTTTTTTGATGGAATTCCAATTTCAACCGATTCCAATTCCAAGATCCAATATCATCGCATAGCCTATACCATGTCAATGCTTTTCCCTTCAAAGATAAAGGGAAAACCTTCTTCTTAGCTTCATCTCCGGGTAAACCTGCAAGGTTAAACAATCCACAAATTTCATCCACATATATCATGTGCTTATCAGGATGTTTGGTTCCATCTCCTGCATAAGGATTAGCTAGCAGTTGTTCTACCATACCCGAAGGAATTTCATATTCAATATTTTCAGTAGGTATAGTAGGTTGAGGGGTAACTAATTGTGGTTCCGGTCGAGGTGAAGATACCCCGAACAAACCCCTCAAAGGATTGTTTTCCATAGTAACAAGTGACAATAAATTTCAGCACGTAGTAATAATTCTTCCGTACTGATTTCCACTTACCAAGAGAGCTTCACTCCCCGGCAACGGCGCCAGAAAAGAGCCTTGATGACCCACAAGTATATGGGATCAGTTGTAGCATTTTCGATAAGTAAGAGTGTCAAACCCAACGAGGAGCAGAAGGAAATGACAAGTGGTTTTCAGCAAGGTAATGTCTGCAAGTGCTGAAATTGTAAGTAACAAAGTAGTTTGATAGCAAGATAATTTGTAACAAGCAAGTAACGGTAGTAGTAACAAAAGTGCAGCAAGATAGCCCAATCCTTTTGAGGCAAAGGACAGGCCAAAATGGCTCTTATGATAAGCAAAGTGTTCGTGAGGGTACACGGGAATTTCATCTAGTCACTTTCATCATGTTGGTTCGATTCGTGTTCACTACTTTGATAATTTGATATGTGGGTGGATCGGTGCTTAGGTGCTGTTCTTACTTGAACAAACCTCCTACTTATGATTAACCCCCTCACAAGCATCCACAACTACGATAAAAGTATTAAGAATAAATTCTAACCATTGCATTAAACTTTGGGATCCAATCGGTCCCTTACGGAATAGCGCATAAACTAGTGTTTAAGCTTCTGTCACTCTCGCAACCCATCATCTAATAACTACTCCATAATGCATTCCCTTAGGCCCAAATATGGTGAAGTATCATGTAGTCGACGTTCACATGACATCACTAAGGGAATCACAACATACATATCATCAAAATATCGAACACATATCAAATTCACATGATTACTTGCAACATGATTTCTCCCGTGACCTCAAGAACAAAAGTAACTACTCACAAATGATAATCATGCTCAAGATCAGAGGGGTATTAAATAGCATAATGGATCTGAACATATAATCTTCCACCAAATAAACCATATAGTAATCAACTACAAGATGTAATCAACACTACTAGTCACCCACAAGCACCTATCTATAGTTCCGGTAAAAAGATTGAACACGAGCGATGAACTAGGGTTTGAGAGGAGATGGTGCTATTGAAGATGTTGATGGATATTGCCCTCCCCAAGATGGGAGAGTTGTTGGTGATGATGATGACGATGATTTCCCCCTCCGGGAGGGAAGTTCCCCCGGCGGAATCGCTCCACCGGAGGGCAAAAGTGCTCCTGCCCAAGTTCCGCCTCGAGACGGCGGCGCTTCGTCCCGAAAGTCCTCCCCTTATTTTTTCTAGGTCAAAATGAATTATATACCAGAAGATGGGCACCGGAGGTGGGCTGGGCTGAGCACAACCCACCAGGGCGCGCCTGGGGGCCCTGGCGCGCCCTGGTGTCTTGTGCTCACCAGGTGGCCCCCTCCGGTAGTTATTTGCTCCAGTATTTTTTATTTATTTAATAAAAATTCCTCGTGAAGTTTCAGCTCATTTGGAGTTGTGCAGAATAGGTAGCCTGACGTAGCCTTTTCAGGTCCAGATTTCCAGCTGCCGGAATTCTCCATCTTTGTGTGCACCTTGCATATTATGAGAGAAAAGGCATTAGAATTACTGCAAAAAGCATTATTATGCATAAAAACATTATAAATAACAGTAGGTAAACATGATGCAAATGGACATCTCGATAAAACGCGAAATAAAAGATGCAAATACAAAGTGCAGCAAGGTATTTTTGGGTTTTTGGAATAATAGATCTGAAAACAAATGGGATGAAAAATAGATCTGAAAGCAATATGATAAAAGATAGACCCAGGGGTCGTAGATTTCACTAGTGGCTTCTCTCGAGAAAATAGGATACGGTGGGTAAACAAATTACTGTTGGGCAATTGATAGAACATCGAATAATTATAACGATATCCAAGGCAATGATCAATATATAGGCCTCACGTCCAAGATTAGTAGAACGGCTCCTGCCTGCATCTACTACTATTACTCCACACATCGACCGCTATCGAGCATGCATCTAGTGTATTAAGTTCATGGAGAAATGGAGTAATGCAATAAGAACGATGGCATGATGTATACAAGATCTATTCATATAGGAATAGACTCCATCTTGTTATCCTTAATAGCAACGATACATGCGTGCCTCACTGCCCCTTCTGTCACTGGGAGAGGACACCGCAAGATCAAACCCATCACAAAGCACCTCTTCCCATGGCAAGAAAAATCGATCTAGTTGGCCTAACTAAACAAAAGATTTGAAGAAGAAATACGAGGCTATAAATAATCATGCATATAAGAGATCAAAGAAAAATCAAATTATATTCATGGATATAGATTGGATCATAAACTCAAAGTTCATCGGATCCCAACAAACACACCGCAAAAAAGAGTTACATCAAATAGATCTCCAAGAGACCATTGTATTGAGAATAAAAAAGAAAGAGGAAGCCATCTAGCTACTGCCTACGGGCCCTTAGGTCTATGGTGGACTACTCACGCATCATCGGAGAGGCACCAATGAGGATGATGAACCCCTCCGTGATGGTGTTAGATTGGATCTCGTGGTTCTGGAACTTGCGGCGGCTAGAATTGTGTTTCGTCTGCTCCCCTAGGGTTTCTGGAATATTTGGGAATTTATAGGACAAAGAGGCGGTGCAGGAGACCCCCGTGGGCCCCACAAATCACCAGGGCGCGCCCTTGTGTCTTGTGGTCCTCACGAGCCTCCCCTCTGGTCCTTCCTTGGCCCCCAAGTTGTCTTCTGGTCCAAAAAAAATCTCCAAAAAGTTTTGCTGCGTTTGGACTCCGTTTGATAGGGATATTCTGCGAAGTAAAAAATAGCAACTGGCACTGGGCACTATGTCAATAGGTTAGTCCCAAAAATGATATAAAGTTGCTATAAAATGATTGTAAAACATCCAAGAATGATAATATAACAGCATGGAACAATAAAAAATTATAGCTACGTTGGAGACGTATCAGCATCCCCAAGCTTAATTCCTGTTCGTCCTCGAGTAGGTAAATGATAAAAACAGAATTTTTGATGTGTAATGCTGCCTAACATGTTCATCACATATTCTTTTCTTTTGTAGCATGGACATTTGGACTTTTAGATGGTTCAAAGCAATAGTCTATATTTGACATGATAACTTCTATACTCAAGCATATCAACAAGCAACCATGTCTTTCAAAATATCAACACTAAAGAAAGTTATCCGTAGTCCATCATGCTCAATCAATGATCCATTCATGAAACACACTCGAATATTAGCTACATCCAATGCTCAAGTACGATCATAGTGCACCCTAGTTGGTGTTTTATAAGAGAAGATGGAGACTAAAAAAAATTGCATAAAGTAAATAGATTGGCCCTTCACAGAGGGAAGTAGAGATTTGTAGAGGTGCATAGCTCTAAGCTTAAATGGAGAGATAAAAATATTTTGAGAGGCATACTTTTCCCGTCAACGAAAATGACCGAGTAGTTCCCAACACTTTCCATGCTAGATATATCATAGGCGGTTCCCAAACATAAAATAAAGTTTATTCCTTTTTCCACCATACTTTCACACTCCACGGCTAGCCGTATCCACGGGTACCGTCCATACCAACACTTTCCAAGGAATTTATTATTTGACAACATAAAGTAAATTTCTTTTTCATTTCGGGACTGGGCATCCCTATTACCACCATACTCTCGTGCAATGACAAGTGAATAAAAACTCATCTTGAGAATAACACATCTACCATGGAAAATATTGGCCACCCCCTGCCACTTCATGAGCAGTACGGGCACACAAAAAGGAAATCCATTTTAAAAATTAGAGATGGCACATACAAATTTACTTAGAATGGCACGGAAATACCGCATATAGGTAGGTATGGTGGACTCATATGGCAAAACTGGGTTTAAGGATTTTGGATGCACAAGTAGTATTTTTACTTAGTACAAGTGGAGGCTAGTAAAAAGATTGAGCAGCAACCAACCAAGAAACAAAAATTCTCATAAATGAGCATTAAGCATAACTAACACCGAATAATACACCCTAAGTAGGATGTAATTTCATTGCATAACTATTGACTTTCGTGCTTGCTTAGGGAATCACAAACCTTAACACCAATATTCTTACTAAAGCATAATTACTCACCAACATGACTCATATATTACTATCATCATATCTCAAAACTATTACAAAGAATCAAGTTTATTTTGTCCAATGATCTTCATGAAAGTTTTTATTATATCCGTCTTGAATATCTATCACTTTGGGACTAATTTCATATATTTCAATTGCTTTTGACAAGCTCAAACAAATCTAAGTGAAGAACATGAGCATAAAAATTTTCTTTTCTCAAAATAACATAAGTGAAGCATGAGAGAATTTCTTCAAAAATTTACTAACTCTCAAATAAATCTAAGTGAAGCACGAAAGCATTTCTTAAAAAAAATTAAAGCACACCGTGCCAAAAAAGATATAAGTGAAGCACTAGAGTAATTCCATAGCTCAAAAAAATTAAGTGAAGCATAAAGAGCAATTCTAACAAATCATAACATAATTTTGGCTCTCTCAAATAGGTGTATCCAGCAAGGATAGATGTGAAAAACTAAAAAGCAAAACAAGCAAAGACTCATATAATACAAGACGCTCCAAGCAAAACTCATGATATGTGACGAATAAAAATATAGCTCCAAGTAAAATACCGATGGTCGTTAGAGGAAAGAGGGGATGCCTTCCGGGGCATCCCCAAGCTTAGTTGCCTTGTTCTCCTTGAATATTAACTTGGGGTGCCATGGGGCATCCCCAAGCTTAGGCTCTTGACACTCCTTATTCCTTCATCCATCGTGATCTCACCCAAAACTTGAAAACTTCAATCACACAAAACTTAAAAAAATCTTCGTGAGATCCGTTAGTATAATAAAGCAAATCACCACTCTAAGTACTGTTGCAAAACCATTCATATTTTATTATTGCATTATACCTACTGTATTCCAACTTTACTATGGCTTATACCCTCCAATACAATCCATAGATTCATCAAAATAAGCACACAATGCAACGAAAACAGAATCTATCAAAAGCAGAACAGTTTGTAGTAATTTGGAGCCTAACCATACTTCTGTAACTCCAAAAATTCTGAACAATAAGGACAACATGGGCAATTTGTATATAAATCTTGTTTAAAAAATGCACAAATTTTAGTCAGTTCTGTGATTTTACAAAATTCTGCTACACGACACAAAAGTTTCTGATTTTCAACAAGATCAAATCAACTATCACCCAACATGATCCCAAAGGCTTTACTTGGCACAAACAGTAATTGAAACATAAAAAACATAATCATAACAGAGGCATAATTATGCAAACACTCAAGAACAGGAAGAAAAAGACAAAAATAAAATTTATTCATTGGGTTGCCTCCCAACAAGTGCTATCGTTTTAGATTCAAGTATTGTCATCTTTAGTTTTTGATCCATAGGATGCCCTCATGATTGATTCATATGGTGGCCTAATTCTTGTTCTAGGGAACTGTTCCATACTGTTCCTTAGTGGAAATTGAAATTTAATATTGCCTTCTTTCATATCAATCACGGCACCTATAGTGCGTAAAAACTGTCTACCAAGTATAATTGGACAAGATGGATTGCAATCAATATCAAGAACAACAAAATCTATGGGCACATAGTTCCTATTTGCAAGAATAAGAACATTGTTAATTCTTCCCAATGGCTTTTTAATAGTAGAATCCGCCAAGTGCAAATTAAGAGAACATTCTTCAATATCGGTAAGACCAAGCACATCACATAAAGATTTCGGAATTATGGAAACACTAGCACCCAAATCACCTAAAGCAAAGCACTCATAATTTTTAATCTTGACTTTGATGGTATGTTCCCATTCATCATGTAATTTTCTAGGAATTGAAATCTCTAATTCCAACTTTTCTTCTAAAGCTTTCATCATGGCATCTACGATATGTTTAGTAAAAGCTTTATTTTGTTCATAAGCATGAGGTGAATTTATCATGGATTGCAACAAAGAAATACATTCAATCAAAGAACAATTATCATAATTAAAATCTATGTAATCCAAAAGAGTGGGCATGTCATTAATTAAAGTTTTGACCTCTCCAAACCCACTTTAACAATTTTCTCATCAAGATTTTCACCCTCCAAATTATTGAGACGCCCTCTAGCTAAAGTTGACTCTTCTTCAGTCCCTTTATCATCAATTTTAATTTTACTAAACAAATAATCAATAGAAGAAACACCAACTGCTTTAAGATCTTCATCATTTTTATGAAAGGAATCACTAGAAAACGCTCTTTCTAAAAATTCTCTTTTAGCTCTAAGCATAGCGGTTATTTTCTTACTTTCATCCATAGAAACATCTAAAGCTTTAATTGATTCCTTGATGTCAACCTTGGGTGGAAAAATTTTAATCTTGAGATTTTCTACATCATGGGAAATTCTATCAATGCTTCTAGACATATCTTCAATCTTATCCAACTTTTCTTCTATCATAGTATTGAAAACTTTTTGAGCATTGATAAATTCTTTAATATTATTCTCAAGACCAGAGGGGTTCCTATAATTATTGTAAGAAGAATTACCATCAGAATTACCATAATTATTAGAGGAATTTCTAGGAAAAGGCCTAGGAATAAAATTACCTCTATAAGCATTGTTATTAAAATTGTTCCGCGAGACAAAATTCACATCTATGGGATCACTATTTTGCTCAATCAAAGTAGACAAAGGCACATCATTACGATCAATAGGAGCACTTTTACTAGCAACCAATTTCATAAGAGCATCAACTTTTTCACTCAAAGTACTAAATTCTTCAACCGAATTCACTTTTTTACTAGTAGGTGCTCTTTTGGTATGCCATTGTGAATAATTTTCCATGATATTATCTAGCAATTTAGTAGCTACGCCCAAAGTAATTTCCATAAAAGTACCACCCGCGATGGAATCTAAAAGATTTCTAGAAACAAAATTCAATCCCGCATAAAAATTTTGTATGATCATCCAAAGATTTATACCATGAGTAGGATAATATCTTAGCATCAATTTCATTCTTTCCCAAGATTATGCAACATGTTCATGCTCAAGTTGCTTAAAATTCATGATTTGATTTCTAAGGGAAATAATTTTCGCGGGCGAAAAATACTTAGTAATAAAAGCATCTTTGCACTTATCCCAAGAATCGATACTATTGCGAAGCAAAGAAGAAAACCAAATTTTTGCACGATCCCGCAAGGAGAAAGGAAATAATTTCAACTTCACAATATCATTATCCACATCTTTTTTCTTTTGCATATCACACAATTCTACGAATGTGTTTAGATGGGACGTGGCATCCTCATTAGGAGTACGAGAAAATTGATCTTTCATAACAAGATTCAACAAAGCGGCATTAATATCACAAGATTCCGCACTAGTGGCGGGAGAAGCAATCGGAGTGCAAATAAAATCATTATTATTGGTATTGAAAAAATCACACAATTTGGTATTTTCTTGAAACATCTTGACTATGCAAACAAGATTGCAAGCAAAAAGATAGATCCGGCAAGAAAAAGGCGAACGAAAAGAAGGCGAATGAAAAGGCAAATTTTTGTGAAGTGGGGGACATGAAAACGAGAGGCAAATGGCAATTAATGTAAATTGCAAGGAGATGAGATTTGTGATTAGGAACCTGATAGATGTTGATGATGTCTCCCCGGCAACGGCGCCATAAATTCCTTTTGATGCGGCTTGAGACTGAGTCGGTATTTCCCCAAAGAGGAAGGGATGATGCAGTATAGCTACGGTAGGTATTTCCCTTAGTTATGAAACCAAGGTATCAATAAAGTAGGAGAACCAAGCAACACTATGTAAACGGTACCTACACAAAAAGAACAGATCCTTGCAACCCAACGCATAAGAGGGGTTGTCAATCCCTCCTCGGTAAAAAGATAGATTGGTTTGTATGTGTTTGGATAAATAGATCTTGATAAAACACAAAATAAAAGATATAAATAAAAAGTGCAGCAAGGTATTTTTGGGTGTTTGGAATAATAGATCTGAAAACAAATGCGATGAAAAATAGATCTCAAAGCAATATGATAAAAGATAGACCTGGGGGCCGTAGATTTCACTAGTGGCTTCTCTCAAGAAAATAGCATACGGTGGGTAAACAAATTACTGTTGGGCAATTGATAGAATATCGAATAATTATGACGATATCCAAGGCAATGATCAATATATAGGCATCACGTCCAAGATTAGTAGACCTACTCCTACCTGCATCTACTACTATTACTCCACACATCGACCGCTATCCAGCATGCATCTAGTGTATTAAGTTCATGGAGAAATAGAGTAATCCAATAAGAACGATGACATGATGTAAACAAGATCTATTCATGTAGGAATAGACTCCATCTTATTATCCTTAATAGCAATGATACATGCGTGCCTCACTGCCCCTTCTGTCACTGGGAGAGGACACCACAAGATCGAACCCATCACAAAGCACCTCTTCCCATGGCAAGAAAAATCGATCTAGTTGACCTAACTAAACCAAAGATTCGGAGAAGAAATACTAGGCTATAAATAATCATGCATATAAGAGATCAAAGAAAACTCAAATAATATTCATGGATATAGATCTAATCATAAACTCAAAGTTCATCGGATCCCAACAAACACACAGCAAAAAAGAGTTACATCAAATAGATCTCCAAGAGACCATTGTATCAAGAATCGAAAAGAGAGAGGAAGCCATCTAGCTACTACCTACGGACCCTTAGGTCTATGGTGGACTACTCATGCATCATCGCTGAGGCACCAATGAGGATGATGAACCCCTCCGTGATGGTGTTAGATTGGATCTCGTGGTTCTGGAACTTGCGGTGGCTGGAATTGTATTTCGTCTGCTTCCCTAGGGTTTCTGGAATATTTGGGAATTTATAGGGCGAAGAGGCGATGTAGGAGACCCCCATGGGCCCCATAACCCACCAGGGCATGCCTGGGCTCCTGGGCTCGCCCTGGTGTCTTGTGGTCCCCACGGGCCTCCCCTCTGGTCCTTCCTTGGCCCCCAAGTTGGCTTCTGTTCCAAAAAAATCTCTAAAAAGTTTCGCTGCGTTTGGACTCCGTTTGATAGGGATATTCTGCGAAGTAAAAAACAAGCAAAAAATAACAACTGGCACTGGGCACTATGTCAATAGGTTAGTCCCAAAAAATGATATAAAGTTGCTATAAAATGATTGTAAAACATCCAAGAATGATAATATAACAGCATGGAATAATAAAAAATTATAGATACGTTGGAGATGTATCAGACTCTTCCGTGTCGTGTTACGCTGGCTAATAGACACCTTAACACTTTGCCGGTTTGCCCAGCATGTTTGAATGGACCAGAGGACACTAAACACGTGTTGTTTTTATGTCAAAAAGCCAAAAAAGTGTGGGAAAACTTGGGGCTGTATGAAGTAATCAAAAAATCTAGCGTGGTGGACCGTGTAGGAGAGGTAATACTTGAACTGTTACTTCTTACGTCTGATCAAGAACTGTCTGTGTTAGGTTTCCAGAACGGAAGGGAGCTGATCGCTATTGCCACATGGTATCTATGGTGGAATAGAAGGAAGCTTGTTCATGAGGGGAAGTCGGAAGAGGCGCCCCAAACCTCTAATGGCAAACTATGTCAGCGCTCACTCACCAAAGGCGGAGAAGAAGAATGGAGGATGTAGCAGACCTCCTATGGGTTTTGTTAAATTAAACGTGGATGCTTCTTTTGATCATGATCAGCTAAGGGGCACATCGGGTGCTGTTTTAAGAGATGACAAGGGAAACTTCATGGTAGGCACAAATTGGAAGATTGAGTGCTGTGCGGATGCCCTGACAGCAGAAGTGTTAGCACTTAGGTTTGGCATTTTGTTGGCACAAAAAGGGGGTTGCAATTGGCTTATTATCAATTCTGATAACATGTAAGTAATTGACACAATGAAGAACGGAGGATACTCCACAGGAGCGGCGACTGCAATTTTCGAGGATTGTTTTTTATGGCTTGTGATTTTCCTATTAGTAGTTTTGAGCATTGTAATAGAGAAGCGAACAAAGTAGCTCATGAATTAGCTAGATTAGCAAAATATTCCAGCACGTCGGAGTGGATGGAGGAACCCAAGGAGAGTATTGTACCGCTTCTTATAGACAATGTAACCATTATTTCTATTAAATAAAGTTGATGGTTTTTTCAAAAAAAAACATCGCCGAAAAGCCCGAAATAAATACAAAAAATGCGAGCACCAGTGCCAAGTTTAGAACTTGAACCCTAGTGGGCTGGTTCCACTGCAAGGATCATAACCATCTGAGCTATGCTCAGTTCATGAATCTGCATGGTTGGGGCTATCAAGAGCATATCATGTGAAATGTGACTTCTTGTGCACCCAATGCATCATGCGAATTTGGACTATTGGATGAAAAACCGATGAACAATATTAAGACAGAGATGGTGTTGTGAATATAGTTTATAAAAAGGATCTTACATTTAAACAAAATCAACCCTCGACCTACTCCACCACTTTTTCGTTGTACTGGGTTGGTTTTCATGAAACACAAGGTCTTATTATAAAACTTCCATACTATGAGGGTGGATTGCGTGTTTATTTTGACGAAATGCTTGGCCCTTTTCGTAAATGTGCCAGCAACTATCTTTCATGCAAACTTATCTGTTGTTTTTTCATCCAATAACTCAAATCCACATGGTGAGTTAGGTGCATAGAAACGCGGTTTCACAGGATATGTTCTTGTTAACATTTTGCATTCTGTACTAATAGACCGAGGACACTCGCCATGCTGACATGATGCTGAATTCCACATCAGTATGAGTTGGCGAGTCCGCACATGGCTGATACGTCTCCAATGTATCTATAATTTATGCAGTATTCATGCCATGTCTACAACAATTCTATATGGTTTTGGTATGATTTGAATGGAAGTAACTCGGACTGACGTTGTTTTTAGCAGAACTACCATTGTGTTGTTTTTGTGTAGAAATAAAAGTTCTCGGAATTGGACGAAATTTTTTGATGATTTTTTTGGAAGAAAAGAAAAATACCGGAGCAAAGAACCACTAGAGGGGGGCCTTGCTGCCCACAAGGCACCAGGGCGCGCCACCACCCTGACGCGCCCTGGTGGGTAACGGGCCCCCTGAGGCCCATCTTCGCGTGAAACCGACACCAAAAAATCCTATATATTCAGAAACCTCTGAAAGTTAACCTAGATTAGAAGTTTCGCCGCCGCAAGCCTCTGTAGCCACGAAAAACCAATCTGGAACCTGTTCCGGCACCATCCCGGAGGGGGAAATCATCACCGGTGGCCATCTTCATCATCCGGGCGGCCACCATGATGAGGAGGGTGTAGTCCACCCTTGGGGCTGAGGGTTTGTACCAATAGCTATGTGTTTAATCTCTCTCTCTCTCTCGTGTTCTTGAGTTGGCACGATCTTGATGTATCGCGAGCTTTGTAAATATAGTTGGATCATATGGTGTTTTCCTCTCTCTATCTTGTTGTGATGAATTGAGTTTTCCCTTTGAGATTTCGTTATTATCGGATTGAATACTTTTATGGATTTGAGAACACTTGATGTATGTCTTGCTATGAATACCCGTGGTGA
This sequence comes from Thinopyrum elongatum, assembly GCA_011799875.1. NCBI lineage: Eukaryota > Viridiplantae > Streptophyta > Magnoliopsida > Poales > Poaceae > Thinopyrum > Thinopyrum elongatum. The sequence goes on from CM022298.1 coordinate 168,988,276, forward strand.
CAATGGGGTATCATATTGATTCACTTGATATATGTTTTGGCACTCAACTCGCGGATTCCCGAGGTGACATTGGGGTAATCTATGCATAGGGGTTGATGCATGTTTTCGTCCTTGTTTCTCCGGTAGAAATTTTGGGGCACTCTTTGAGGTTCTTTGTGTTGGATTGAGTATTATGAATCTGAAATTGTTTGATCCATATCGTATAATCAACTCACGGATACTCGTGGTGATATTGGAGTATCTAGGTGACATTAGAGTTGGTTGATGTGTATCGTATGGTGTTATTTTAGTATGAACTCTTAGATAGATCGATCGGAAAGGATAACTTGGTGTTATTTTATTATGAACTCTTGGATAGATTGATCGGAAAGGATAACTTGGAGGTGGTTTTGTACCTTACAAAGAATTTCTTCTTATGTTCTCCGCTAGATAAGAACTTGGGAGTGATTCTTCATCGCACGTTGAGGAATGGTTATATGATCCAATTATATTAGCATTGTTGAGAGATTGCACTAGCGAAAGTACGAACCCTAGGCCTCATTCCCAAGCATTGCAATACCGTTTGTGCTCACTTTTGTTACTTGCTACCTTGCTGTTTTTTTATTGTTACTATTACAAAAATCAATATCTACCATCATTACTACACTTGTATCACCATCTCTTCGCCGAATTAGTGCACCTATACAATTTACCGTTGTATTTGGTGTGTTGGGGACACAAGAGACTTTTTATTATTTGGTTGCAGGGTTGTTTGAGAGAGACCTTCTTCATCCTATGCCTCCCACGGATTGATAAACCTTAGGTCATCCACTTGAGGGAAATTTGCTACTGTCCTACAAAACTCTGCGCTTGGAGGCCCAACACGAGTCTACAAGAACAAGTTGTGTAGTAGACATCAAGCTCTTTTCTGGCACCGTTGCCGGGGCGGTGAGTGCTTGAAGGTATATCTTTAGATCTTGCAATTGAATCTTTTAGTTTCTTGTTTTATCACTAGTTTGTCTTATAAAAGAAAATAAAAAAATGGAATTGAGGTTGCCTCATATTATTCGTGTTTATCATGTCTTTCTTGAAAATGATGGAAAGGAAAATTGTGCTCAATTGATAGAAGAGGAATTCAATAAAATGTTTGACATAAAATATTTGAATGATGAGCATGATTGCAATGTTGCTAGTACGAATTCTTTGAATATCCATGATGCTAATGATATGCAAAGCCATAAGCTTGGGGATGCTATGTTTGATGAAGATGATATTTTTAGTCCCCCAAGATTTGATATGCAAATTTGTTATAATGATTGCATGCCTCCTATTTATGATTATTATATTGATTAAAGTGGATTTGGAGAGGTCATGACTTTATTTAGTGATGAATCCACTATTTTGGAAGAGGTTTCTATTGATTATGATGAGAACAAAGTTGCTATCTATGATGATTATTGTCATGACATGTATGTTATGAAAAGTAATGATAACCATGAAACTTGTCATCATGATTTTAATTTTCAATTTGATTATGCCAATCAAGTATCTCATGATAGTTATTTTGTTGAGTTTGCTCCCACTTCTATTCATGAAAATAAATTTGCTTATGTGGGGAGTAATAAAATTTCTATGCTTATGTATCATGAAAAGAATGCTTTATGTGATAGCTATATTGTTGAATTCATTCATGATGTTACTGAAAATTATTATGAGAGAGGAACATATGCTTTTACATATCTCAATAATATCAAGTTTTCTCTCTATGTGTTGAAAATCTTGAAGTCATGCTTGTTTTGCCTTCCTGTGCTAGTTGATTCTAGCTCCCATAATTTGTTTGCTCACAAAATCCCTTTGCATAGGAAGTGGTTTAGGCTTAAATGTGCTAGTCATATGCTTCATTATGATCTCTTTGTGTTTCAATTCTTATCTTTTATGTGAGCATCATTGAAATCATCATGCCTAGCTAAAAAGGCATTAAAGAAAAGCACTTGTTGGGAGACAACCCAACATTTACCCCTACTATTTTTGTGTGTTCACATGATTAGTCTACTGTAGTAATCATTTTTTATAGGTTTTGTTTCAATAAAGTACCAAGTAAAGCCTTTGGGATAGTGTGGATGATAGTTGACTTGATTCTGTGCAAAAACAGAAACTTTTGCGCCCAGTAACAGTATTGTTTAAATTCACTTGAGAATAAAAAAATTCTGAATTTTTTACAGATGATTTATATATAAATTCCCTAATTTTTCTTAATTTATGAGAATTTTTGAAGTAGCATAAGTATGGTCATTGTTCAGATCATTACAGACTGTTCTGTTTTTGACAGATTCTGTTTTCAATGCATAGTTTGCTTACTTTCTAGTTTCTATGACTTATATTGCTCAATATAAATTGTGGAAATTATAATTTACAGTAGTCATCGTGCGAGAACAATTATGAATCTTGTCTTTCATAGTACCAAAGTGAATGATTTGTCTTTATCGTACTAACCTATCTCACGAAGTTCCGTTAAGTTTTGTGTGATTGATGTTTTCAAGTTTTGGGTGAGATATCAATATGATGAGAATAAGGACAGGCAAGACCCTAAGATTGGGGATCCCCAAGGCACCCCAAGGTAATATTCAAGGAATACCCAAGCAACTAAGCTTGGGGATGCCCCGAAAGGCATCCCCTCTTTCGTCTTCAACATTATCGGTAACCTCACTTGGAGCTATATTTTTATTCGTCACATGATATGTGTTTTGCTTGGACCGTCATTTTATTTTATTAGGATTTTCTTGCTTCTATTTATAATAAAGTTTTGCATCTTTCATTTCAATAAAAATGTCAAGTATAGCCTTTAACATGCTTATTTTGCAAGTCTACATGTTGCTGTTTAAAAACACAAAGTTTTCTATCATTCTATGAATTCTTCTGGAAAGTCAGAACATGATAAAATCTTGAAATGTTTACAAAATAAGATAAAACAAATATTCTATAGAGTGGTAATTTTTCAGAATTTTTGGAGTTAGAGAAGTATGAATCTTCTTGCATTTTTTACAGACTGTCCTGTTTAGACAGATTGCTGTTATGTTTGCTTGTTTAATGATTCTATTTGAGGATAGGACTATTAAATATGCAGAGGCATTTAGTATGAAATGTTAAATAATAATTTTAGTGATTTGCTACAGTAGAGAATGATAAGGTTTTTGCATTGATTTATACTAACTCATCTCACGAGTTCTTGTTGAGTTTTGTGTGGATGAAGTTTTTGAGATTTAGGAAAACCGTGATATGAAAGGAATGAAGAAGACACAAGAGCTCAAGCTTGGGGATGCCCAAGGCATCCCAATATAACATTTCAATAAGTCTCAAGCATATAAGCTTGGGGATGCCTCGGTAGGCATCCCACCTTTCTTCATGAACAATTATCGGTTAGTATTGTTTGAACCTAAGTTTTTGCTTCTTCACATGATATGTGCTATTCTTGGAATGTCATTTTTTTCTTGTTGTTTTAATAAAATACTTAGATCTGAAAGTTTTTAAATAAGAGAGAGTCCTCAAATAGATACCCATTTACTTAACTACTCACTTGATCTTCACTTATATCTTTTTGGAGTACTTTGTCATTTACTCTTGTGCTTCACTTATATCCTATGAGTAAATTGTTGAATGAATTGAATATCATGAAGTTGAAATTGTATGTTCCTATCATGCCTAGTAGTAGCTTCACATTGGGTTTAGAAAGTGAAATCTATTGAAGCTTGATAATCACAATATTGGTCATACAAGCAATTCATGAATGATTAGTAAAGGAAGAGAACTTTCATATACAAATATATTATCTTGGACATCTTCTATGATTGTGAATACCCATTAATTATTTTCAAACTTGAGCAAATTAGTTGAAGTTGGACAAGGAAGACAACGTAATGAGTTATGGTTGTGTATATTTGCATAGAAGTTATATTGTTATGGATCCTCCAACATGTGGTGTTTGCTTAGGATCTTTTGCTAGCCAAAAACTCGTACTAAGTAGAGATACTACTTGTGCATCCAAAAACCCTTAAACCCAGTTTCTTACCATGAGTGTCCACTATATCTACCTATGGATTGAATAAGATCCTTCAAGTAAGTTGTCATCGGTGCATAAAGCAATAAAAATTGCTCCTAAATATGTTTGATCTTTTATTGTAAGGAAAAATAAGCGTTGTACAAACTTGTGATGGCAAAGTAATAAAAGCGACGGACTGCATAATAAAGGTTGCTATCATAAGGGGCAATATAATGTGACGTTCATTTGCATTAAGAGCTTGCGCATCCAAAAATAAAAAGCGCAGGACAACCTCTACTTCCCTCTGCGAAGGGCCTATCTTTTACTTTATGAATTTATTTTTATGCAAGAGTCAATAGTATGCATTCTCATTTCAACCTCAATTATCCTTTAGTTGGCAAGCATCATGTGGTGGAGAAAGATCTAAGCATATATGGCCAGTCAAATATATTTGATCATGAATTATTATTGTTGACAATTATCTCTATGATAAATGAGTTGGGAGGCGAAACATTAAGCCCATATCTTTCTCTGTGTTCGATGGATGTCATTTGTTCTAAAAATATGCTTTGAGTACTAGCAATCATAGAAGACTATATGATAATTGAGTATGTGGATCTCTTACTTAGACTTTGTTGAGAATAAGTTGAATTGCAATTGTTTGGTGACTAAGAACATAGGTTATTAAGTTTCAAGAGAAGGCATTGTTTGAATCGTAACATGTGAATTGATTGCTACTTTATCATGATAAGTTTTATGAGAAAGAGTTGCTGTTATGATGCTAGGAAAAGTGATTGAAATTATCATTGATCAAACTTATGCACTTTGCTAGCATTCACACTTCATAAATTATTTCTTTTATCATTTACCTACTCGAGGACGAGTAGGAATTAAGCTTGGGGATGCTGATACGTCTCCAACGTATCTATAATTTACGAAGTATTCATGCCATGTTTACAACAATTCTATATGGTTTTGGTATGATTTGAATGGAACTAACCGGACTGACGCTGTTTTCAGCAGAACTACCATGGTGTTGTTTTTGTGCAGAAATAAAAGTTATCGGAATTGGACGAAACTTTTTGACGATTTTTTTGGAAGAAAAGAAAAATACCGGAGCAAAGAACCACTGGAGGGGGCCCCTGCTGCCCACAAGGCACCAGGGCGCGCCACCCCCCTGGCATGCCCTGGTGGGTAGTGGGCCCCCCGAGGCCCATTTTCACGTGAAACCGACGCCAAAAAATCCTATATATTCAGAAACCTCCGAAAGTTAACCTAAATCAGAAGTTCCACCGCTGCAAGCCTCTGTAGCCACGAAAAACCAATCTGGACCCTATTCCGGCACCCTGCCGGAGGGGGAATCAATCACCGGTGGCCATCTTCATCATCCCGGCAGCCACCATGATGAGGAGGGAGTAGTCCACCCTCGGGGCTGACGGTTTGTACCAGTAGCTATGTGTTTAATCTCTCTCTCTCTCTCTATCTATCTCTCTCTCTCTCTCTCTCTCTCGTGTTCTTGAGTTGGCATGATCTTGATGTATCACGAGCTTTGTTAATATAGCTAGTTGGATCATATGGTGTTTTCCCCTCTCTATCTTATTGTGATGAATTGAGTTTTCCCTTTGAGATTTCATTATTATCGGATTGAATACTTTTATGGATTTGAGAACACTTGATGTATGTCTTGCTATGAATACCCGTGGTGACAATGGGGTATCATATTAATTCACTTGATATATGTTTTGGCACTCATCTCGCGTATTCCCGAGGTGACATTAGGGTAATCTATGCATAGGGGTTGATGCACGTTTTTGTCCTTGTTTCTCCGGTAGAAATCCTGGGCACTCTTTGAGGTTCTTTGTGTTGGATTGAGTATTATGAATCTGAAATTGTTTGATGCATATCGTATATTCAACTCACGGATACTCGTGGTGACATTGGAGTATCTACGTGACATAAGAGTTGGTTGATGTGTATCATATGATGTTATTTTAGTACGAACTCTTGGATAGATCGATCGGAAAGGATAACTTGGTGTTATTTTAGTACGAAATCTTGGATAGATTGATCGGAAAGAATAACTTGGAGGCGGTTTCGTACCCTACAAACAATTTATTCTTTTGTTCTCCGCTAGATAAGAACTTTGGAGTGATTCTTTATCGCACGTTGAGGGATGGTTATATGATCCAATTATATTAGCATTGTTGAGAGATTGCACTAGCGAAAGTACGGACCCTAGGCCTTATTTCCAAGTATTGCAGTACTGTTTGTGCTCACTTTTGTTACTTGCTATCTTACTATTTTCTTATTGTTACTATTATAAAAATCAATATCTACTATCATTATTATACTTGTATCATCATCTCTTCACCGAACTAGTGTACCTATACAATTTACCGTTATACTTGATGTGTTGGGGACACAAGAGACTTTTTATTATTTGGTTGCAGAGTTGTTTGAGAGAGACCATATTCATCCTATGCCTCCCACAGATTGATAAATTGTAGGTCATCCACTTGAGAAAAATTTGCTACTATACTATAAAATTCTGCGTTTTGAGGTCCAACACGAGTCTAAAAGAACAAATTGTGTAGTAGACATCAATGACACATAATTTAGGGGACAAATCAAGATAAAGGAGGCGATTTGTGTGATGGTTTTATTTTTACTAGAAGGATAAACCGTAAATATCGCACCTATGCGTGCTAGTGCTAGTACGTGGTAGGGAATATACACTTGCTGCATGCACATCCTGACGCACAGGATAAGCTTTAGAGATGCCCTTAGGCGCACAGAAACCCGGTTTCGCAGGATACGTTCTCGTTATCTTTTGGTATCTATTCTAACAGACTGAGCACACATGCCATGCTAACATGATGCAGAATACCACATCAGTATTAGTCTGCGAGTCGGCACATGGCAGATAAATTAAGAGACGAATTAAGGTAAAGGAGGCAATTTGTGTGATGGTTTTTTTACTAAAAGAATAAACTGTAAAGAAGGCACATATGCGTGCTACTACTAGTATGTGGTAAGGAATATACACTTGTTGCGTGCACATGAACCGCATGATTTATGTTACAGAATAAGCTCCTGGCATCTTCCTGACGACCAACCAGTTGGCAGCCCGAAGCCTGCTTATATGGTAGACGAGACCGCTGACTGTATATGTACACATGAGATCATGTATACAATTTATAAGTTATTACACTGAACACCTGAGCAACATGTGTGAACTTAAGTTGTCATGCTCTGGGATGAACACGCTCAAAACACAGCCTAATCAACAGGCCAACACCACTTCTTTGTCATTTGTCACCACGTCCGTTCGCATCATGTCATTTGAAGGGTATATATGTGATTTTTCAAAAGCTGCTGAAAGTAACTATGGTGCATAAAATGGAACCCCTGAACATCGATAAACTATTCGCGTGCAGACGGGAAATCTCCTCCCGATCCCCTCCGCTTCCCGTCCGCCTCCCCCTCCACCTCCCCTCTCTGCCTCCCCTCCCACCACCGCCGGATCCCGGCTGGGCAAAGCCCGTGCGGGGGGATGATGGCGGTGGCGGGGCGTCCCTCCGTCATGGCTGTGACGGTGGATCTTGAGCGGGCGCCTCGGGACAACGTGTGTGTGGCCATGACGCCGGTCACGCAGCGATGTGACCTCCTCTAACTTTGGCTGTCTTCATTGTCGGTCCAAAGGGATCTGGTCGGTGGGTGTTGCCTCGCGATGGCTTCCCGGCGGCGAATCAAGTGGAGGAGGAGATGGTGGCCTAGCTGCAGAAGTGGGTGAGGATGCCACCATCGTCGTCGGCGCCCGTGGGTGTCGTTTTCCTCGTTGGAGGCAATGGTGGTGGTGTCCCTCGCTCCATTGTTTCCGGGGGAAACCTTGGATCTAGAGGAGGCTACCATTGATGATGGCGTCCGTGGGCGGTGTAGCCCTCGTTGGAGGCATTGAGGGGCCTCCTGGATCGGATGATGACGACGTCTTTGTCGTTTCCCCCGTGGGGCATCATCATTGGAGACATTCATCGGCTGGACGGACATGTGGACGGCTTGGTGGTTGGTCGTCGGTAGGTGGTGGAGTGGTGCTTCATCCTACACATCGATGGCGGCGGATCTCGGCGGCGTGGCGCAGTGGAGACTCGGCGTCCGATGAGTGGCGATGGACTCATGCAGGAGGACGACACTGTCTGGCTTCGTGGTGGCGTCGATGGCAGAGAGGCCTGACAAGGTCGATGCGTCAGTATCTGATCTGAGGTTGGATCGATGGATGAAGGAAGTGATGGCCCTTGTAGCCTGTGCATGTGGTGCCCACTGAAAGTACGCCGGACCGGTGTGTAACCCAGTCCAGGTATTGTGGCTTGGATGGGGCATCCGGCATTAGATGTTAGGTGTTGGTGCGATGTCCGTTTGGTATTAGGCTCGGACATTCGACACCCCTTTATCACGGGGGATAGGAGTAGCGACAGGTGTTGCTAAGATGATAGCTTTAGGCTTACTGATGTATTACCTTGTAAGGACTTTGTGAATAATTAATAAAATGACTGCATGCATCGCGCAGATACAGAGGCCCGGAGTACATCCTCCTTTTGAACAAAAGAAATGGAACCCCTCCCCCATCTAGTATGCTACCCTCTCTTTAATAACCCAATACAGCAACAGAAAAATGCTAATGCAGCCAGCCCAGGGACGGATGCTTGCAATAGAAGTTCAACACAGCCTTCAAAATAATACTGCTAGATATCGAACTCATGCTCACCAGCATTTCGTTACATCAAACGAAGCCTAGATCCAAAAGTAAGTAAACACTAGTGTATACATAGAAAGTGTTCCCGGCAAAAGATATATAGATATAAATATATATACATAGAAAAATAACACGAAACAGAGGAGATCTTAAGTGTTTAGGTTAGTTACCGACCTAGATCGTGCAGCTTCATAAACTGACCATGCCATCACCCCACCGAACATCAAAGACGGAGAAAACAACCGTCAAATCTGGCACCACAAACAGAAGTAGTACGAGGGAACGAACCGGGGAGGCGAGGCACTCTCAAGCGGCCACAAGACTAATGTTCTTGTTGCCCTTGCCCATGTGGATTGACACGGGCGGCCGAAACGTAGGAAGCAGCGCGAGCCTTACACCATCTTGTCAGCCGGCACACAAGAGAACAAAGATATACAAGTGCACGCCACAGCAAGATTCTGCAGGGGAAACATAGATACAGTTAGCCACCCGCAAAATAACAGATACAGCTAGCGACTTAGCGTACATAATTAAGATTACGAAAAGCTGGAGCAATTCAAGCAAGCACCCGGTCAAGCATTGTCCCCTAAAATGAATCGCTAGTGAAGACTAAAACATGCCCCTTCGATTTAGAGAGCATAACAGTTGAGTTACACGAAGTATTGTGGACTAGATGTTCGTAAAAGAAATTGACATACGTACAGAAAGCCCAAATCTAAATTATTGTGGACTAGATGTATACGATTTATACATAGACACGTAGGCACGCAACCTGCAGCCTGTGGTGGAGGACGGCTTTCGCCGGGTCTGGCAGTGTATTTAGTGTTAGTGTGGACATCCATATCTAGACTAATCTAAGACAAGAATTTTGGGACGGAGGGAGTATTTCTCTAGAGTTATCCAGAGAGATGTTTTGTGGATTTTATTAATATAAATGTGCCACCTCTCCTAAAAAATTACTTGTAAGCTAGCACGGGTGTCTAAATCAAACACCAATTGTAGGAAATACAAGCACATTGTCTCTATTTACACTTGCTGCGTGCGCATGATGGTTATGTTGTAGAACAAGTTAGCTCCAGGCATCTTCCTAGTAATCAGTTGGCAGCCAGTAGCCTGCTCATACGGTAGTTGGTAAATATGCCATATGAGAAGAAAAAATTACTGTAGGTCCTTTTGGTGAGCACGTCCGCAAGTCACAAATGTACTACTGATTTACCGGTAGATAAATTCAGAGAAGTGGGTTCGTAGATGTAATGTAGAAAGTAATTATTAGCATCTAGAGCACGACAAGAGGTACTGTAACTAATTAAGCCGAAGGAAAGAAAACTCACAAGGCCAGGACTCCAACGGCAGCAAGTAGGAAAAGTACCACTACGGCCCAGAACAGGGACATAGACTTCAGCTCTGTCGGAATCAGCACGGCGTCGATGAGGTAGACGGCGAGATGGTCGTCGTCGACGACGGTCTTGGTGATCCTGGCCTCGTTCCGTGACGACGGCGGCCTCGAAGAAAGTACCACCCTGCCTCTGTGGTGACGGATGGTGAGCATATGCTCCCCATCAAGCGTCGACAACTCCCAGTCGACCCAGCTGAGCAGCTCCTCGGAGTAAGCCATCGTCACTCCGTGGTACAGGAGGAGCGCGACCTGCTCGTCGACGGTGAGGCTATGGAACCTCGGGATGAACGGCCCCACCGCCTCGTCGTCAGGGCAGAGGATCGTGAGCCCCAGGTCGCTGCCGATCTGCTCGCGGAACGCCTCGCCCACGCCGGCCATCGTGGCGACGAGGCCAGCGAAGGCGCCGCACCCGCCCTCGGACAAGAGCGTCGTAAGAGCCTCCTTCGACGGCTCGGGTGATTGCCCCTCGGGCCAAGACTCCTCCGGCGCCTCGGGTGGTTGCCCCTGCCCCTGGGCGCAGGGGACGAGCAGGAGGAGCAGGATCATGCAGGCGGCTCCGGCGAGCGAAGCCATTGTGCTTCTCCGGCCCGCGCACGCCGTCCTTGGGTGTGTTCCTCTTCCCTGAGAAGTGAGAACTGGGGAGGATGGAGATGAACAGGGGAAAAGAGGGTTTTTGGCCTTCGACTCAAGACCCGGTGCTAGCCGGACACGGAGTATTTGATCCCGAGGTCATATGCTCCGCATAAACAGTAAAATCGAAAAAAATAGTAAAAAGATTCAAAAAATTTAATTTTTTTTGTGATGAACATTGATAAATTTTCTAACTGCATGCACAATTTCAGGTTGAAATGACATTCGTGGAGGTCTGGGCAAAAAAAAAAATCGATGGTCAAAAAGACTATTGTTGGAAGCATTTTAGAGCATCGATTTTGTTATTTTTACCTAGACCTCCACGAATGTCATTTCGACGTGAAATTTTGCACGCAGTTAGAACATTCATGAATGTTCATCGCAAAAAAAATTCAGATTTTTTAAAATAAATTTACCATTTTTTCGATTTTACTGTTCATATGATAGCATATGAGCTCGGAATCAAAAGAGCACTTTCGGTGCTAGCCTATCTCTTTGGACACTCTCCATGCGTTCCCTTTTCTCTTTGGCATTCAACTGAAAATGTGGTGGTGACGACTCAAAAGATGGCATTGGCGAGTGAAAGCGCGTGGCTGGTTCTACCTACTAGCATCACTGAAATGTGGTGGCTGCAGAAGATGTGTCTCCAATTGAGGAAAATGTACACTGATGGGTTTTACTCTGTGGGACTTTCCACGAAACTTCGTGTGCGCTGAAATTTGACACGTCATGGTATGTTGCACATGTGAACTTGTGTTCTAGAATTGAGTTACAGTGGATTTCACTTTGAGCAATGATATTTAGCGCCTTGTGTTACGTTGAAGCAGACATAACGTTTTGGTATTATTATATAAGACTCGGGCGCGGAATTTGGGTTTGAAGCAGGGTCGGCATTTGGCATCTGTTCTAACGGACCGAGCACTGCCATACTGACATCATGCTGAATTCCACATCAGTCTACAAGCGGGCACATGTGGCACATAGACGTGGGGTAAATTTTTTTGAACACGTTATAAACGCACACGCTCATACATACGTACTTATACTTGTCCCTATGCACGCACGCACATCCTACCCCTATGAGCACCTCCGATAGACTGAGTCGCACATCATCTTAAGATTGATAAAGTCGCCACAAACGTCGTCTTCGTAGTCGACAGGAACGTCTTCTCTCACTGAACGCACATCGCCAGAAGACCTGGAATAAATCCAGAAAAATACGAGCACCAATGTCAGGTAAAGCAAAGAGATAATATCATTGGTGGTGCCTGAGCTTGCCACGGATGTTCAATTTAGTGCATCAACTTGAAAAAAACACCTAATGTGTGCTAAAACTTGGCTCTTTGGTTCAAACTAGAAGGTGACGCGTGCTTTGCTGCGCCGTTTTTCAATCATGAGTTATGCCTCTTCTTTTTTCTGGTAATTACGGTCGCTTGCTTTGTTGTGTTTCACCTGTGTTGGGTTTGATTTTAATTATGTTGTTGTTGTTGTCGTAGTTGTTTCTTTTTGTCGGCTTCACTCTTACTTAGTGATTGTGGTATCTGTTTTGTGAGGAGGATGTAGTCGTTCGGTGGGTGGTTGTGGTGTTCTTACATGTTTAAGTTATGATATCAATCGATGAGGGTTATGTGAGTCGCTTTGGCGCTCTATAATTGTGTGTTTATTGGTTCTATGCGCAAAAATGACACTTCCTTTTAAAAGGACTGGTTTATTTCTATAAGCGAACCATTGACAGAAGATTCATAGCTATGAATATTCCCCTCATTTGCTAAAAGCACTTCATATAGCTAAAAAAGCAAGAAACATATCGTGGTGTTTATTATTTGTTGTTATTTCGCCAAGTTGGGGTCTTTGCGAGGGTCTAGGTTAATGTCTCTCGATGCTTGATGCTTTCATAGGTTATCAAACCCCCGCAAATAAATCTATATAGAAAGGTTATCAAGCAGGTTGGTGCTTCTCCCGCATTGTATCAGACGTGCTGCCTAAGCACAGGATACTTGTCCACGGTGGAGACCATCATGCCTTACTATGCCACCATGGTTGCACAATAGTCATGCGTGTTAACAGGTATGTTGTGGTTGACGTCGGTAGCGCTGCAGAAGATGCAACCGATAGATTGGTAGCGCTGCATCTTATACCTATCCACGGCCTCCTCCTTTGGAAGAATAGCCAGCTCTCATGTGTTCGCATTGTTGACATGAATTGGGGCACATCGGCGTTTGCATATGCACCATATGTTCAGGGATACCGTCATTGATAAGCATAAAAAAGTTGGTTGGAAGTAAGTGCCGAGCGCTAGAGAAGGGATGGGGTGACGTTCTTGACAACATGTACCAACAACATTCGCTCTGCCCAGTGATCCATTTTTCGTCATTGCCATTGTCCCGCTTAACAACTCTTACCTGCTTCTGTATAATCATTTAGACATAACACATACAAAAGTAATTTGCTAATAAACAACCAAATTTTTAGGCCTCTACCAACAGAGATATATAGCAACAATCTTATCAGGTAATATAACACAAACAATGGGGCATTTGCAACCTATTAACGTTCTAGCTTCTGCACAAAATAGACTTGCATGAAAAATTCCTGATGTTATTGGCAATCGGGTTCAGCCGACTAATGTGAAATTGGATGGGAACAATTTAAGTGAAACATAGCTGCAAGCATAGGACGATGCACTGAAAATTAAACACTGAACCTTTCTCGCAACTCATATAGATGTGAGATACCAAGTAAAATTTTAATTCACCACTCATTATTTACGCACACATATGGGCCTTACCTTCTTGAGCTAAGTGATATTCAAGAGGAATCTGAGAAGTGCTATCCTGATGGTGTATAGAGCTGAAACAACATCAACGATTTGGTTTCTTAGGGAACCAAGTGCTGTGTAAGGAATTAACCATGTGAGGTGTTAGCACTTGATATGCTTTATTATAAATGACACATCAACCAAGCACCTACCCAAATGCAAACCTATCCTATAGTACGCTTCAGCATGTATGTACAACTGAGAAACCTACGACATGTTGACAAATCAAATCTATCTCTGCCATTCTTTGACCTAACATGATCTAGAAATAGAATCAGGAGTTAACGGGTGTTAAAAACTGAAGGCTGTAAAATCACACTAAAGAAACACAAGAACGATCAAGACAAACACAATTGCGTAGTTCCATTTTCTGCGAGCAATCTGAATTTTGTAGCATAATTTATCTATCATGAAATCTTTGTGATACATGAAAAAAACACAAGTGCAGAATCTCATGTGCTGGCTCAAATTCCTAACTGGATAATGCAGAATCACTCAATGGAAAGCTAGATTGACTCCAGAAGCGGTCTATAAGCAACATCACCTAGTATATTTGAAGAAACTGAATAAACTAATTAAATCACACATGGTTGCATTGTTGTACTGTTTTTATCTGAAGCAATATCTGTGGCTTGTGACTTCTGTTAACACTAATCAGAAGTATAAATTGACCTAACAGCCACCACTTCTTCATGAAATAGGTCTATTTTATAATAGACTGAAACATGAAATGACAGCAAAAATTATATTGAATGACTTACTCATCAACTATTTACCTGCCAGGAGCAGAATTGATGATGTTCGTGATCAGGCCTTCCCCTCCTATATTATGCAAAAATGAAGGCAAGCAGAGTGTGCTCAACTGTCGTTGAAGCAGCATTCCGACTTACCCCTCACAATGTTCTCCCTGCTTGGCGCTTTCCCCTTTTCCTTGGATGCTTTTACACATTACAACAACACAGAAAAGTTTACATCTATCAGCCTACAATAGGGCAAAACCAAAAGCAGGTGGAATTACAAGATAATCTGTAAATATTTTGGTACACCATGAATCACTACATCATTCTGGAACTCAAAGAAAAGTACTCGACGTAGTTGCTTGATCATAAGGAATACACAATAAAACTATCTATGCAACATTCATACAGGAAAATTAAGCTCCGAATCCAGAGACCGCAATTAAGCAGGTGCACATATCCGGCGGCCCAAGAGCACAACGGTAATGAACGCAACAAATTAATTCATCAATCAGCGGAAGAGAAAAGGAAGAGACCAAACTAAGCTTGCGTGATGACGACAACATTCCTAGCTGAAGAAAACAACAGTCGCGAAGGAAGGAGAGCTGGCTGAGGAGATCGATGCACCAGTCGAGGAGACACGAAACGCCACTATCCTGAAAAACGATGCAGAGGCTTACATGAAAACAACTGCGGTATTCTTTGCAATCATGGTTGCTTAATACAGAGAATTAGGTGTAGATTAACTGAGTTCGAAGAAGAAAGTACTTGAGCCATTGGAATGCCGCAACAGAAAAATATAAGCTAGGTTTATTGATATGCAAAATAGAAGATCAAATGGTTATCATCTAACCTTAGATAATGTCTGCTCAAATGCAACATTCATCAGCTTATTCTGGAAATGTAAATACAATAAGTCAAGCTAAACAGAATCACCAATGGTACTAAAAAGATTTTGAGGAAGCAAAGAAACATCAGATAAGCTTAGCGGCTATCCTGAAATTTCTAGAAACTGAGCCAAATCAGATTCATGAGCGACATACAACAGAAATAATGCAAATCTGCATATTTTATTCCCTTTCCTGAGATAAATTTTGGGCCACCACTAAGGAGAGGGCACCACGATCTGAGCCAGTGGTAGCAAGTGTCGGGGCAGCGGCCTGCTCCACGGATTCCAACGTCATTGTCGTCCTGCCTGTAAAGTACCACTTCGAAGGTCACTCGGTGAGCACGACCATGGGGGCGAAGCCCGGCGGATCTGGGCGGAGAAAATCGAACCTGGGCGGTGGAAGCAGTCCGTCGGTGAGAAAAAGAGGAGGAGCATCATCGTGTAACTCCGTACTCATCGTCCAACCCGTCCGTCCACGACGGTGCTGCCCCATGGCTTGAGGCCAACATTACCCTGCTCGGTTGCAACATGACACCACCTACCGGAGCATCAGGCACTGACAGACAGCAACACCAGGCCATAACCAAAATAGCAACCAAAGCACAAAAATTGAAGGGGAAAAGAAGAAGGGCAAACCCCGGAACTAGAAGACGCTACCGAGCAGTGGCAGGGACGACTCCCCGCCCACATCCCGCAGACACACCGCTGACTACCGCCTGAGCCGCCCCTTTCATCGATGTATCTCACACCAGCAACGCCGCAAGGTCTGGGCTAGAACGGCCGCCACCGGGGGAGGGGGGTGGGGGCAGGCGAGACGGGTGACGGCGACCGGCGACCTCGCTAGAGTTTCCCCAACCGAGAACGTGGCACACCAGTTTTGACCGACGCGAGAATGTCGGTTGGGCTGCGCTGACAAACGGGCCAGACAGTGCAACCTGACCCTGACAGCCAGGGCCCATTATGAAAAAAACAACCAAGCTCTGAGAGGGCTTGATTTCATGGGAGCTTAGGGCATGTACAATGGTTCTAGCTTAGGAATGCCATGTAGGATAAATGATGAGGTGGAGGAGAGAGAAATCATAAGAAAAGGCTTGTCTTCTCTTATTTAAGAGAAGACAAGAGATGATCTCTTAACCCAATATGTCTCACCATGTTTTTAGGAATAGCTAGTTATTGAAGATAAGGCTAAGAGATGACCCATTGTAGACATGTTTTTTTGTCATCTCTAAATTACATGCAAGACTTAAGATAAGACTATCTTATCAACCACTGTACATGCCCTTAGTAACCGTAACGATACAGTGCCAAACACGTTTGTTGACGGCTACGAGGCTGACTGGGCTTGACAGCGTGGCGTGGGACCCCCTGCCAGCCACTTGAGAAGCATGTGCATGTGCTGCCGCTGTCTTTTTAGAAAACCACTTGAATTAAAAAAAAATCTCATGGAAAAGCCCTAGGCTTGGCGGGACAGGGCAGTCGCACATTTTTACCATATGACGTCCCGTTTCGTTGCATCTCGCAGATCAGTACATGCTTGTTTGTCTGCCTCGCGCTCCTCTCTCTCTCTCTCTCTCTCTCTCTCTCTCTCTCTCTCTCTCCTCTTTTGATTGTCGGAAGGCGCCGCCCCGGTGGATCATGGCGACGGCATTGATCGTCGCCGGCGAGGATGGCAGAGCCCCGTCGGCGAGCTCCGGGCAATGTATCCCCTCTTTATGGTGAGAACCACCTTGTCTTTCTCGATCCATCTTTGCCCTGTTTGCGGTGGGGTTTAGGTTTATTTTCTGATAGTGAAAGAGTTGTGATTTGTAAGTTTGTGGTGTGCGCTGATGTTTGGTAGATGGCTATGAGTTAAAACCCCTATGCGCAATGACCCGTAGGGTTTTCAATATTGGGTTTATATGAGGGATTGTTTGGGTTAGAAAGGTTCGGTTTTGGCTAATTGTGGTGAGAAAAAAATTCAGAAGTGAGGGCATACGTACATGACTTTAGATGTGTTTGTGTTAGAAGGATTAGGTTATCTTAAATAGGCATGAAATTTTTGGCAGTAGGTTATCTGAATATTTTGGCAATAACTTATCTGAATATTTTGGCAGTACCTTAACTGAATATTTGGACAGTACTTTAACTGAACTTTTGAACAGAAGCAGGTCAGCAATGTTCGACAGTGTTTGAAATTGCAATTTACAGTAGGTTACCTGGATATTTGGATAGTACTTTAACTAAATTGAATGAAAGTAGTACCACAACAACATTATTGGACAGCATCCTAACAACATTGTTTCATTTTTTTTGAACCCCAGTCAAACTGAATTTACTTTTATCTACTAGTGAACATTGTATTACATAAGGAGTTGATATAAGTTCACTAATTTGTTTGAGTGAACTATTTTTGCTGTTGTAAACTGAATTTACTCAATTTATGTAACTGCATTCAGACTTAACATAATGTATTTGACGGTGGCCTAGACTAAGGGTTACCAACCTAGTTGGCGCATAATCCATGGGCCGAGCTTATGGCCCACCAATCTCACAAGCAAGGACTCCAGAAGCCTTGAACCCTGGCGTGGTAAAGATGGACTCTATCGAAGACTTCGCGTGTACCTCAAGGGTTGTTTCGGTTGTTGGCATGTATATCCTTAGGAGGCAACCAACCATATGTAACCCTAGATACCCCCAGTGCCTATATAAGCTAAGGGGTTTAGTCCATAGGGACAGATTGATCATTATTGGCCTTAGGGTTAGAACACAATATATGATCTGGCGGTAGATCAAGCCTATACTCGATACACCATCATCAATACAATCAAAGCAGGACATAGGGTTTTACCTCTTCGAGAGGGCCCGAACCTGGGTAAATATTGTTCGCTATGTCTCCTATTACCCATCGATCTGAGATCCACAGTTCAGGGCCCCCTACCCAAGGTCTGCCAGTTTTAGTACCGATATTGGTGCTTTATTTGAGAGCCTCGCTGTGCGACCAAAAAAAAGATCAATGAAAGTATCGGTCAAAGATCAAAACCTTCACGGCGTAATCTATGTGCTCAAATCCCCTATTGGCGGCCCGCACCTCCTCCATCAAGAGTCGAGGCAGGATAGGCTGCAATCAACTCCCGAGCCCCGCGCCCTCACTCCCGCTTCGGCCAGAGATCTCTGCGTAAAGGACCCAACAACGAAGTGTCAGGTATTGGATGATCGAAAGGTCAACCTGACAGGAGGTGCCGAGGACTCGGATCTCAAAACTAATTCGGTTGGCTCACCGTCGTCAGACCCCTTTAGGGATAAAATCATTGGAGCCTTTAGCCCACAAGCGGTCAAGATTGAACTTTTTATCCCACCCCCCCATCGAATACTGCCCGAGTAACACAGGGCCTTCCGATGTCTGGGATCTAATCTACATAAAACAGAAGTCTGATGAGACAGTGCGACAATTCTGGACCAAGTTCCTGTTCATCAAGAATAAGATACCAGGTTGTCACGATTCATACATCTTGGCAACCTTTTAGCTGAACTACAAGGACGAAGGTGTTTTAAACGTCCTCGCCCGACGCCACGTTCAGAACTTCTCCAAGTTATCGGACCTAGTGTCAAAATTTTGCACCATCGAGGATGCGTGGCTAGCTCAAAGGAGCAAGCAGACTCGATATGCACCGACAGACTGAAACGTGATAGGCACACGCGCCAGAGAGATGAAATCCGTTGCCCCGCGCCAGTTGAGGCATCACGGAAAAGAAAGACACCCGTCTTATGAACTAAAACGGCCCTCAATGATCTGCTGGACAAGCCATTGCTCCGTATGTATCTTGCAAATTTCTATGTCTCCATCCTTGACCTTTTCATGAATGGAGTTGAAGCGTCTCTTGATGTGTTTGGTTCTCTTGTGAAACCTGGATTCCTTCGCCAAGGCAATTGCTCCAGTGTTATCACAAAAGATTTTCATTGGACCCGATGCACTGGGTATTACACCCAGATCGGATATGAACTCCTTCATCTAGACTCCTTCATGTGCTGCTTCCGAAGTAGCTATGTACTCCGCTTCACACGTAGATTCCGCCACGACGCTCTGCTTGGAACTGCACCAACTAACAGCTCCACCATTCAATATAAATACGTATCCGGTTTGTGACTTAGAGGCATCTGGATCAGTGTCGAAGCTAGCATCGATGTAACCATTTAGAACGAGCTATTCGTCACCTCCATAAATGAGAAACATATCCTTGGTCCTTTTCAGGTACTTCAGGATGTTCTTGACAGCAGTCCAGTGATCCACTCCTGGATTACTTTGGTACCTCCCTCCAGACTTATGGCAAGGCACACATCAGGTCTGGTGCACAGCACAACATACATGATAGAACCTATGGCTGAGGCATAGGGAATGACTTTCATTTTCTCTCTATCTTCTGCAATGGTCGGGCTTTGAGTCTGACTCAACTTCACACCTTGTAACACAGGCAAGAACCCTTTCTTTGACTGATCCATTTTGAACTTCTTCAAAATTGTATCAAGGTATGTGCTTTGTGAAAGTCCTATTAAGCGTCTTGATCTATCTCTATAGATCTTGATGCCCAATATATAAGCAGCTTCACCGAGGTCTTTTATTGAAAAATTCTTATTCAAGTACCATTTTATGCTATCCAGAAATTCTATATCATTTCCCATCAACAATATGCCATCCACATATAATATTAGAAATGCTACAGAGCTTCCACTCACTTTCTTGTAAATACAGGCTTCACCGTAAGTCTGTATAAAACCATATGCTTTGATCACCTCATCAAATTGTATATTCCAACTCCGAGATGCTTGCACTAGTCCATAGATGGATCGCTGGAGCTTGCACACTTTGTTAGCACCTTTAGGATCGACAAAACCTTCTGGTTGCATCATATACAACTCTTCTTTAAGAAATCCATTAAGGAATGTAGTTTTGACGTCCATTTGCCAGATTTCATAATTATAAAATGCGGCAATTGCTAACATGATTCGGACAGACTTAAGCATCGCTACGGGTGAGAAAGTCTCATCATAGTCAACTCCTTGAACTTGTCGAAAACCTTTCGCGACAAGTCGAGCTTTGTAGACAGTAACATTACCATTGGCATCAGTCTTCTTCTTGAACATCCATTTATTCTCAATGGCTTGTTGATCATCGGGCAAGTCCACCAAAGTCCATACTTTGTTCTCATACATGGATCCTATCTCAGATTTCATGGCTTCAAGCCATTTATTGGAATCTGGGCTCATCATAGCTTCTTCATAGTTCGTAGGTTTGCCTTGGTCTAGTAACATGACTTCCAGGACATGATTACCGTACCACTCTGTTGCGGATCATGCTCTTGTCGACCTACGAGGTTCAGTAGCAACTTGATCTGAAGTTTCATGATCATTATCATTTGCTTCCTCTCTAGTTGGTGTAGGCATCACGTGAATGGATTTCTCTGATGTGCTACTTTCCAATTGGAGAGAAGGTATAATTACCTTATCAAGTTCTACTTTCCTCCCACTCACTTCTTTCGAGAGAAACTCCTTCTCTAGAAAGGATCCATTCTTGGCAACAAAGATCTTGCCTTCGGATCTGTGGTAGAAGGTGTACCTAATTGTTTCCTTAGGGTACCCTATGAAGACGCACTTCTCCGATTTGGGTTCGAGCTTATCAGGCTGAAGCCTTTTGATATAAGTGTCGCAACCCCAAACTTTAAGAAATGACAGCTTAGGTTTCTTGCCAAACCACAGTTCATACAGTGTCGTCTCAACGGATTTAGACGGTGCCCTATTTAACGTGAATGCGGCTGTCTCTAATGCATAACCCCAAAATGATAGTGGTAAATCGTTAAGAGACATCATAGATCGTACCATATCTAATAAAGTACAGTTACGACGTTCGGACACACCATTACGCTGTGGTGTTCCAGGTGGTGTGAGTTGTGAAACAATTCCACATTGTTTTAAATGAAGGCCAAACTCGTAACTCAAATATTTGCCTCCACGATCAGATCGTAGAAACTTTTTTTTCTTGTTACGATGATTCTCCACTTCACTCTGAAATTCTTTGAACTTTTCAAATGTTTCAGACTTGTGTTTCATCAAGTAGATATAGCCATACCTACTTAAATCATCTATGAAGGTCAAAAAATAACGATACCTGCCGCATGCCTCAACACTTATCGGACCACATACATCGGTATGTATTATTTCCAATAAGTCATTAGGTCGCTCCATTGTTCCGGAGAATGGAGTTTTATTCATCTTGCCCATGAGGCATGATTCGCAAGTATCAAATGATTCATAATCAAGTGATTCCAAAAGTCCATCTGCATGGAGTTTCTTCATGCGCTTTACACCAATATGACCTAAACGGCAGTGCCACAAGTATGTTGCATTGTCATTACCAACTTTGCATCTTTTGGCATCAATATTATGAATATGTGTATCACTACGATCGAGATTCAACAAGAATAGAGCACTCATTAAGGGTGCATGACCATAAAAGATATTACTCATGTAAATAGAACAACGATTATTCTCTGATTTAAATGAATAACCATCTCGCAATAAACAAGATCCAGATATAATGTTCATGCTCAATGCGGGCACCAAATAACAATTATTGAGGTCTAAAACTAATCCCAAAGGTAGATGTAGAGGTAGCGTGCCAACGGCGATCACATCGACCTTGGAACCATTTACGACGCGCATCATCACCTCGTCCTTAGCCAATCTTCATTTATTCCACAGCTCCTGTTTCGAGTTACAAATATGAGCAACCGAACCAGTATCAAATACCCAGGCACTGCTACGAGCATTAGTAAGTTACACATCAATAACATGTATATCAAATATACCTTTGTTCACTTTGCCATCCTTCTTATCCGCCAAGTATTTGGGGCAGTTCCGCTTCCAATGATCAGTCCCTTTGCAGTAGAAGCACTCAGTTTCAGGCTTGGGTCCAGCTTTGGGCTTCTTCCCGGGAGTGGCAACTTGCTTGCCATTCTTTTTGAAGTTCCCTTTCTTTTCCTTGCCGTTTTTCTTGAAACTAGTGGTCTTGTTAACCATCAACACTTGATGCTCCTTCTTGATTTCTACCTCCGCAGCCTTAAGCATTGCGAAGAGCTCAGGAATCGTTTTATTCATCCCTTGCATATTATAGTTCATCACGAAGCCTTTGTAGCTTGGTGGCAGTGATTGAAGAACTCTGTCAATAACACTATCAACTGAAAGTTCAACTCCCAGCTGAGTCAAGTGGTTATGATACCCAGACATTTTGAGTATGTATTCACTGACAGAACTGTTCTCCTCCATCTTGCAGCTATAGAACTTGTTGGAGACTTCATATCTCTCAACCCGGGCATTTGCTTGAAATATTAACTTCAACTCTTGGAACATCTCATATGCTCCATGACGTTCAAAACGTCTTTGAAGTCCCGGTTCTAAGCCGTAAAGCATGGCACACTGAACTATTGAGTAGTCATCAAATCGAGCTTGCCAGACGTTCATAACATCAGCTTCAGCTCCTGCAGCATTACTTTCACCTAGCGGTGCATCAAGGACATAATTCTTCTGTGCAGCAATGCGGATAATCCTCAAGTTACGGACCCAGTCCGTGTAGTTGCTACCATCATCTTTCTACTTAGCTTTCTCTAGGAACGCATTAAAATTCAGGAGAACGGTAGCTCGGGCCATTGATCTACAACATAGATATGCAAAACTATAAGAATAAGTTCATGATAAATTAAGTTCAATTAATCAAATTACTAATGAACTCCCACTTAAATAAACATCACTCAAGTCATCTAAGTGATACGTGATCCAAATCAACTAACCCATGTCTGATCATCACGTGAGATGGGGTAGTCATCAATGGTGAACATCTCTATGTTGATCATATCTACTATATGACTCACGTTCGACCTTTCGGTCTCCAGTGTTCCGAGACCATGTCTGTACATGCTAGGCTCGTCAAGTTTAACCCAAGTATTCTGCATGTGCAAAACTGTCTTACACCCGTTGTATGTGAACGTAGAGTCTATCTCACCCGATCATCACGAGGTGCTTCGAAACGACGAACTTTGGCAATGGTGCATACTCGGGGAGAACACTTTTATCTTGAAATTTAGTGAAGGGATCATCTTATAATGCTACCGCCGTTCTAAGCAAAATAAGATGCATAAAGGATAAACATCACATGCAATCAATATATGTGACATGATATGGCCATCATCATCTTGTGATTTTGATCTCCATCTCCAAAGCATCGTCATGGTCTCCATCGTCACTGGCTCGACACCTTGATCTCCATCGTTGCGTCGGGGTCGTCTCGCCAACTATTGCTTCTACAACTATCGCTAACGCATAGTGATAAAGTAAAGCAATTACATGGCGCTTGCACTTCATACAATAAAGAGACAACCCTAAGGCGACTGCTGGTTGTCGATATTACAGAACATGATCATCTCATACGTCAACATATATCACATCATATCTTGACCATATCACATCACAACATGCCCTGCAAAAACAAGTTAGACGTCCTATACTTTGTTGTTGCAAGTTTTACGTGGCTGCTATGGGCTTCTAGCAAGAACAGTTCTAACCTACGCAAAAACCACAATGGTGATTCATCAAGTTTGCTGTTTTAACCTTCTTCAAGGACCGGCCATAGTCAAATTCGATTCAACTAAAGTAGGAGAAACAGACACCTGCCAGCCACCTTTATGCAAAACTAGTTGCATGTCTGTCGGTGGAACCGGTCTCATGTGCGTGGACATGTAAGGTTGGTCCGGGCCGCTTCATCCCACAATACCGCCGAATCAAAATAAGACGTTGGTGGTAAGAAGTATGACTATAACCGCCCACAACTCTTTGTGTTCTACTCGTGCATATCATCTACGCATAAACCTGGCTCGGATGCCACTGTTGGGAAACGTTGCATGGAAAGCAAAAAAAATTCTACGCACACGCAAGATCTATCAAGGAGATGCATAGCAACGAGAGGGGAGAGTGTGTCTACGTACCCTCATAGACCGTAAGCGGAAGCGTTTGACAACACGGTTGATGTAGTCGAACTTCTTCGCGTTCCAACCGATCGAGCACCGAACGTACGGCACCTCCGCGTTCAGCACATGTTCAGCTCGATGACGTCGTCCGCCTTCTTGATCCAGCAAGATGGCGAGGTAGTGGATGAGTTCCGGCAGCACAACGGTGTGGTGACGGTGATGGTGAAGCTATCTCCGCAGGGCTTCGCCTAAGCACTACGAAAATATGACCGGGGGTGTAAACGGTGGAGGGGGGCACCGCACACGGCTAAGACAATGTTCTCGTTGTGCTAGGCACCCCCTCCCACATATATATAGGTGGGAGGGAGAGGGGAGGGGCCAAGGGGCGCCCCAAGTAGGACCGAATCCTACTTGGGTTCCTGCCCTTGGCCGCGTCCCCCCCTCCTTATTTGTCGGATAGGGAGAGGGAAGGAAGGGGGAGGCCGAATCCCCCCTTTCCTTTCTCCCATGGGTTGGCTGCCTTAGGGGAGGCGCGCCAGCCCCTTGTGGGTTGGTCTGCTCCCCTCTAATGGCCCAATAGGCCCATCACCCTTTCGGGGGTGCCCGGTACCCCCTCCGGTACTCCGATGATCACCAGGTACACTCAGAAACACTTTCGGTGTCCGAATATCATCGTCCTATATATCAATCTTTACCTCTCGACCATTTTGAGACTCCTCGTCATGTTCGTGATCTTATCCGAGACTCCGAACAACGTTCGGTCACCAAATCATATAACTCATATAACACTATATTGATACATCTCCAACGTATCTATAATTTATGAAGTATTCATGCTGTTATATTATCATTCTTTGATGTTTTACAATCATTTTATAGCAACTTTATATCATTTTTGGAACTAACCTATTGACATAGTGCCCAGTGCCAGTTGCTGTTTTTTGCTTGTTTTTCACATCGTAGAAAATCAATACCAAACGGAGTCCAAACACAGCGAAACTTTTTGGAGATTTTTTCTGGACCAGAAGGCACCCGGTGGGCCAAAGAAGTACCAGAGGGGAGCTCCGAGGGGAGCACAACCCACCAGGGTGCGCCTGGGGGCCCAGGTGGGTTGTGCCCACCACGGTGACCTCCTGCACTGCCTCTTCGCCCTATAAATTACCAAATATTCCAAAAACCCTCGGGGTAACCCTAGATCAGAAGTTCCGCCGCCCCAAGCCTCTGTAGCCACGAAAAATCAATCTAGACCCCGTTCCAGTACTCCACCGGAGGGGGAAATCATCACCGGTGGCCATCTTCATCATCCCGGCGGCCACCATGATGAGGAGGGAGTAGTCCACCCTCGGGGCTGAGGGTTTGTACTAGTAGCTATGTGTTTAATCTCTCTCTCTCTCGTGTTCTTGAGATGTCATGATCTTGATGAATCGCGGGCTTTGTTAATATAGTTAGATCATATGGTGTTTTCCCCTCTCTATCTTGTTGTGAATTGAGTTTTCCCTTTGAGATTTCGTTCTTATCGGATTGAATACTTTTATGGATTTGAGAACACTTTATGTATGTCTTGCTATGAATACCCATGGTGACAATGGGGTATCATATTGATTCACTTGATATATGTTTTGGCACTCAACTTGTGGATTCTCGAGGTGACATTGGGGTAATCTATGCATAGGGGTTGATGCACGTTCTTGTCTTTGTTTCTCCGGTAGAAATCTTGGGGCACTGATACGTCTCCGTCGTATCTATTTTTCCTAACACTTTTCCTCTTGTTTTGGACTCTAATTTGCATGATTTGAATGAAACTAACCCGGACTGACGCTGTTTTCAGCAGAACTACCATGGTGTTGTTTTTGTGTAGAAATAAAATTCTCGGAATGGAACGAAACTTTGCGAGGATTTTTTATACAATAAAAGATAATTTCTGGAGCCAAGAACCACCGTAGGGGGGCACCTGGGTGGGCACAACCCACCAGGGCGCGCCACCCCCTCCAAGCGCGCCCAGGTGGGTTGTCCCCACCTGGTGGCCCCGCAGACCCTGAAACTGACGCTATAAAATCCTATTTTTCCAGAAAAAAATCAAGGAGAAAGAATTATTGCGTTTTGCGAGACGGAGCTGCCGCCACCTCCTGTTCTTCATCGGGAGGCCAGATCTAGAGTCCGTTTGGGGCTCCGGAGAGGGGGGATCTTTGATCTTCGTCATCACCAACCCTTCTCCATCGCCAATTCCATGATGCTCCCCACCGGGAGTGAGTAATTCCTTCGTAGGCTCGCTGGTCAGTGAGGAGTTGGATGAGATTCATCATGTAATCGAGTTAGTTTTGTTAGGGCTTGATCCCTAGTATCCATTATGTTCTGAGATTGACGTTGCTATGACTTTGCCATGCTTAATGCTTGTCACTTTGGGCCCGGGTGTCATGATTTCAGATCTGAACCGTTTATGTTATCACCATTATATCCATGTTCTAGATCTGATCTTGCAAGTTATAGTCACCTACTACGTGTTATGATCCGGCAACCCCGAAGTGACAATAGTCGGGACCACTCCCGGTGATGACCGTAGTTTGAGGAGTTCATGTATTCACCATGTGTTAATGCTTTGTTCCGGTTCGCTATTAAAAGGAGGCCTTAATATCCCTTAGTTTCTAATATGGACCCCGCTGCCACGGGAGGGTAGGACAAAAGATGTCATGCAAGTTCTTTCCATAAGCACGTATGACTATTTACGGAATGCATGCCTATATTATATTTATGAACTGGAGCTAGTGCCGTATCGCCCTAGGTTATGACTGTCACATGATGAATATCATCCAACAAATTGCCGATCCAATGCCTATGATTTTCCTACATATTGTTTTTGCTAAGTTACTACTGCTGCTGTTACTATTGCACTTGCTACAAAATCACTACTACCACTGTTACCGTTACTATTGCTGCTGCTACTACTATCAAAACTATCATACTACTTTGCTACTGATCACTTTGCTGCAGATAATTAATCTCCAGGTGTGGTTGAATTGACAACTCAGCTGCTAATACTTGCAAATATTCTTTGGCTCCCCTTGTGTCGAATCAATAAATTTGGGTTGAATACTCTACCCTCGAAAACTGTTGCGATCCCCTATACTTGTGGGTTATCAAGATCTTTTTCTGGCGCTGTTGCCGGGGAGCATAGCTATATTTGTTGAGTCACTTGGGATTATTATCAAATTATCACTATGAAGAATCTGAAGGATGCTAAGACTAAGATTTTTCCCTCTAAGATGAGGAGAGGTAAGGAACTGCCATCTAGCTCCGCACTTGATTCACCTTCTGTTATAAGTAGACTTGCAACACCACCACATGCTATCAATTCTGATATGTCGCAAGTTATTGATGATGCTACTTATGCTATGAATGCTACTCATGATGATGCTAGTACCTTGCTTGATGATAATGTGCCACTAGGTGAATTTCTTGATGAACAAATTGCTAGAGTAAGACAGCATGATATTGTTGAAACTGATGATGAGCTTGAGACTGAAAACCTTGAAACACCTATTAGAACTAGCCCTCCTAGATATGAATTGCCAAAGGTACTGGAAGGTTATGTTATGGGTGAGGAGGAAACTAGAGATATTCTTGCTTGTAAGGATAGAGATGATCTAGAAAAATTATTAAGCAAGTATAAAGAAAGATCTTTGAATGCTAGAATGAAATGTGATCCTAAGTTTGCTACTTCACCTATCTTTATTGATGATAAGGATTATGAATTCTCTGTCGACCCAGAGTTAATTACTTTGGTTGAATCTGATCCTTTCCATGTTTATGAAACTGAAACTGTTGTGGCACATCTTACTAAGTTGAATGACATAGCTACCCTTTTTGCTCATGAGGAGAAAATTCGCTATTACTATATCCTCAAATTATTTCCGTTCTCATTAAAGGGTGATGCTAAAGCTTGGTACAATACTCTTGCTCCTGGTTGTGTGCGTAGTCCCCAGGATATGATTTATTACTTCTCTGAAAAATATTTCCCTGCTCATAAGAAACAAGCTACCTTGCAGGAAATATTTAACTTTATGCAAATTGAAGAAGAGAGTCTCCCACAAGCTTGGGGGAGGCTTCTCCAATTGCTTAATGCTTTGCCTGATCACCCTCTTAAGAAAAATGAAATACTTGATATCTTCTATAATGGACTAACCGATGCTTCTAGGGACTTCCTAGATAGTTGTGCTGGTTGTGTTTTCAGGGAATGAACTATTGGGCAAGCTAAATAATTATTGAATAACATATTGAAAAATTATGATGATTGGACCCCTCCTGAAACACCGCCTAAACCCACTCCGAAGTAGAGGGGTATTTTATATCTCAGTCCTGAAGATATGCAAGAGGCAAAGAAATCTATGAAGGAAAAGGGTATTAAAGCCGAGGATGTAAAAATTTTACCCCCTATTGAAGAAATACATGGGCTTGATACACACCCACCACCTAAGGTGGTAAAGGTAAATTCTCTAATGAAATTCAATGATTGTGATAATCCTCACAATATGCACCCTAGCCAATGCCTTTATGAGTTTGAAAACTACATTAGAAAGCAAGATCACTTCAATGCAAATGTTATGAAACAATTGAAATACAATTCCGATTTGATAGCCTGCTTGAGTGACTTGTTATTTAGAAACTCAAATGATGTTAGAGGTGTAGGGAAGCATGCTTCTATGGTTCAAACTCAGTTAGAACAAGTTGCTAAATCTCAAAGAGAATTGTTAGATGAAATGAATAATAATATCAATGATCATGCTGTTAGAGTAATGACAAGAGGAGGTAGGATGACTCAGGAACCACTTTATCCTGAGGGGCACCCAAAAAGAATTGAACAAGACTCTCAAAGAGTTGACACTGATGCACGTAATCCTTCTAAAAAGAAAAAGAAGAAGAAAAATGATAGGACTTTGCATGCCTCTAGTGAACCTGAAGTAGAAAAACCTCCTGATAATGATAATGAAGTTTCTATCTCTGATGCTGAAACTCAATCTGGTAGTGAACACTCACCTTCTGATAATGAACAAGATAATGATGAGGTTCATGAAGAAACTCAAACAAATTATAAAGAACCAGACAATGATGTTGAGATAGAACCAGCAGTTGATCTTGATAACCCACAACCTAAGAATAAAAGGTATGATAAAAGAGACTTTGTTGCTAGAAAACATGGTAAGGAAAGAGAGCCATGGGTTCAAAAACCTACGCCCTTTCCACCTAAGTTAAATAAAAAGAAAGACGATGAAGAATTTGAACGCTTTGCTGAAATGCTGAGGCCAGTCTTTTTGCGTACTCGCTTGAATGATATCTTAAAAATCCCTCCTTATGCAAAGTACATGAAAGAAATCATCACCAATAAGAGAAAAATACCGGAAGCTGAAATCTCCACCATGCTTGCTAATTATACTTTTAAAGATGGAGTACCTAAAAAACTTGGAGATCCGGGAATACCAACTGTACCTTGCTCCATCAAAAGAAATTATGTGAAAACTGCTTTATGTGATTTGGGAGCTGGTGTTAGTGTTATGTCTTTCTCTTTATATAAAAGACTTGATTTGAACAAACTCACACCTACTGAAATATCTTTGCAAATGGCTGACAAATCAACTGCCATACCTATCGGTATTTGTGAGGATGTGCCCGTTGTTGTTGCTAATGTTACTATTTTGACTGACTTTGTTATACTTGAGATGCTCGAGGATGACAACATGTCGATTATCCTTGGTAGACCCTTCTTGCATACTACAGGGGCTGTTATTGATTGCAATAAAAGCAAGGTCACTTTTCATATCAATGGTAATGAGCATACGGTGCACTTTCCGAAGAAACAATTCCAAGTGAATGGTATTAATGTTATTGACAAATCTCCGACAATCACTATTAGAAGTTTTCAACTACCTCTACCTACTGTTAAAAAGAAATATGAAATGCTTATTGTTGGGGACATTCATATCCCCGTTGAGGTAACTTAGTGATTTACGAAAGTTCTTCGATTTCATGTTAATCGGAAGTGGTTGTTAATAAGACTTGATCAACCTTATTAATGAATCATTTTTGAGAGGTATGAAGTTGATGAATTTAGTGAGCACTACCTTCTGTCCCTTACTTTTACCTTCTGTTTTTCTTAGTTAAATAAAATAAAATGCCATGCTTAGTCTGTCTTCTGAATTTTCCGTGCAATAAAAAAATGACCCAGAAATAAAAGTTCTCAGAATGCTCTGAAAATTTGATATGATTTTTTTCTGAATATTTAAGAATTTTTGGTGCAAATAATATCAGAGGGAGGTGCACCAGGTGGTCACAACCCACCTGGGCACGCCAGGACCCCTAGGCGCGCCCTGGTGGGTTGTGGTCCCCACGTGGGCCCCCTCACTTATCTCTTCATCCCACATCACCACCTACCTCCAGAAAAAAATTCACCATTGCTCTTTCTCTCGTGTTCTTGCTCTCAAACCCGCGGATTTCGATCTCTTTGCTCGAAGCTCCATTTCCGAAATTGTTTTGGGGGATTGTTGCTTGGTATGTGACTCCTCCGTGTGTCCAATTAGTTTTTGCTTTAGTAGTTTATACTTTGAATAATTAGCTACTCTTGGTGCTGCTGTAGATGAGCTTGCATGTTGAATTCTTAGAGTTCTAAGTAGTTTGAATGCTTGCTATGGCCTCTATGCATCCCTATGAATAGTTGCTTACAATCTTGTGAAGTTTTGTTAACAATTTTTGTGACCCAAAAAATTTCAGAAAATTGTACGTGAATATGATGAACCTCTTTGGAAGGAGTTCTTCGAGGAGGAAATCCTCGGAGGCATCTTCTAGTAGCAGCTCCGCTCGTCTATCTTATGTTGAACCAAGTGAAAGTTCCATACGAGATGCCGCCACCAAAACATGCTTATGGCCATGTGACGATTATATGGTGAGCGTAGGTATTAAGGAGGAATTTGAGCAGTATGTTCACAATGCCGAGCTCAGTCCCTACATTTCAGATAAGTGCAACCAACACCTCACTCTCACTGAATCATTTGTCAAAGGATTTAAATTCCATCCCCGTGAGTCCAGGGTGTCATTTAAATTGTATGAAAATCCATTTACTATATCTTTGGAGAGATTTGCTCACCACTGCAAAATCCCATTCTGGGGTTCGCTCGACGAACCGCCAAGGTCTGAGTTTGAGGTATTCTTGACTAGTCTTTGCTATGGTGAGACTAGGGGAGTGACGCAAGGTAGAATAAAGAGCATTCATTTTCCCGCAATCCAGTACTTCGCATTATTTAATGGAAAATGCATTGTAGGCAAACAAGGTTGTAGTATACTTTGTGCTCCAGACTTGAGCCTCATACGCACCGCTCTCACCGGTGACCGAAGTTATAACCTCGGAGCGATTGTTGCATGTAGGTTGCAACACAACGCTAGTAGTGGATATTTTTATGGTGGAATTTATGCCACATGGTTACCAAGAGAGCTGGGTGTTTCACCTTTGCCCTATGATCCTATTTTACCCACGCAGTACCTAGACTTTGATGCTATGAAATGTCATAAGATCCTTAGAGGTGAACCCCATAATTTCACTTATAAATTGCTGTTTAATAAGGACTCCGTGGTGGACACATATTTGCATGCACCTCCTCTCTTTAATGTTCACAACGGGGGAAGATATTTTGTTCTTGAGAGCGAGGCCCGAGCCCATAACGCAGTAGTTGTGGCCGCACGGCAGGCTGAGGTGTTCGCACCGAGAGTCTCCATGAGCTATCACTCCGACCACTACGCAGGCTACTGACTGATTACCAAGTTAGGCCAAAATCCTAAGCTTGGGGGAGTACGTATTTCCACCGACATTACGTTCATGTTCACACATTTCATTTCAGTTGTCGGTGTCCACACTTTTTCATTGTATTATCCATGTTAGAATTAATTTCTCGCTTTCTTCCTGTGTGTTTGAAAAACTTTGAGAAAATCCAAAAATATATTTCTTGCTTCTTTTTTATTTTTCTTCCTAGTTTAAATTGTTGTAGTACTAAAAAGAAAACTCAAAACGATTTCCTTGTTCTTCTTTTGCTTGTTGGGAGCTTTCCCGTGTAAATAGTTTTCTCATTTTTGTTTTTCCCTTTTATTTGCTTTCCTCCAGAAAACCAAAAACTCCAAAAATATTTCAGTGTGTTCCTCTGAATTTCTTTTCTTTTTACTGAGTCATACCGAGGAGAAGACCACGATGAAAATGTTGAGTGGCCCTCATACGCATTATTGTTGATCTAACAAAGGGCCCATATTACCTTGTCTTCTCCTTTTGAATAAAATGTTTGCAGATTCCAGCTTAGTCCACGGCGCTCTTGCACTATTATTATTTTCAAATCGTTTGGTCGTGCAAGTGAAAGGCAATAATGATGATATTTGATGAACTGGTCGTGGCAGAGAGAAACGGGTATGAACTCGACTTGTTCTGTTTTTGTAAATATGTTTAACCTAGTATCCTAGATTCAGCCTATTATGATCAAACATGTTTGCAATGACAATTAGAGATTATAGTTTCTCATGCCATGCATAAGTAGCTAAGAGTGGATAATGATTTATCTTAGATGTCAACATTGCGTTAAAATGATTGTGATGTAGTATGATGATATGGTATCCTCCTCTGAATGTTCGAGTGGCTTGCCTTGGCACATGTTCATGCATGTAGTTGAATCAAAACCAACATAGCCTCTATGATATTTATGTTCATGGTGTTCATATACTACTCATGCTAGTATCCAATGTTACTTATGCATAATGCATGTTCATGACCGTTGTTGCTCTCTAGCTGGTCGCTTCTCAACCTATTTGCTAGCCTTCGCCTGTACTAAGTGGGAATTCTGCTTGTGCATCAAAAACCTGAAACCCAAGTTATTCCAGATGAGTCCACCATACCTACCTATATGCGGTATTACCCTACCATCCTATGTAAATTTGCATGTGCCACCTCTAAAAACTTCAAATAAATATCCTTTTTGTGTGCCTGGATTGTTCATAGAGCGACAGGAGGTAGTCGGTATCTTTCATGCTAAGCGGGTTATTCTCAGGATGAGAGTTTATTCACTCACCATTGCACGAGAAAG
This sequence comes from Thinopyrum elongatum, assembly GCA_011799875.1. Classification (NCBI taxonomy): domain Eukaryota; kingdom Viridiplantae; phylum Streptophyta; class Magnoliopsida; order Poales; family Poaceae; genus Thinopyrum; species Thinopyrum elongatum. Next base: position 169,021,605 of record CM022298.1, read on the forward strand.
GGGCGGTAATAGGATTCCCAATCTCGAACTCAAAATGCAAATAATTAAACAAAACTCCCCCGGGACTATTGTTGGTATGGACGGCACCCGTTGTTTCGGACAAGCCGTGGAGTGTGACTGTTGGTGGAGGGGGAGTAAATCTTTACTTTTATCGCTTGGGAACCGCCACTAATGTGTTTTGCATGGAAGATACTGATAACTGATGGCCGCGAAGTAAACAAGAAGCGTGCATGCCTCAAAATTTCATTTACCTCTGTTTTAAAAACTTGAGCTCTGGCACCTCTGCAAATCACTGCTTCCCTCTGCGAAGGGACTATCTATTTACTTTTATGTTGTGTCATCACCCTCTCAAATAAGCGCCAGAACCTGAGAGCACTGCTGTCATGCTTATGCATTGTGTGTAGCTAATGTTGGGTGCATCATGACTGGATCTTTCCTACCATGAATTACAATGTTTAGTCGCTGCTTGAACTTTGGAGGTGCTCTGCATTTATGTTTTGCGGTCTCAGAAAGGGCTAGCGAGATACCACTATTGTCATGTTATATCATGGTTGTTTTGACAACGTGTTGCTATTTGAGATATCTTATTATTGCTCGCTAGTTGATTATGTCATTGATATGAGTTAATATAGTTTTTAAGAGTTATTGTCGACATGGTTAGTTATAATCTTTGCTGAAAACCTGGGTGCTGTTTAAGCTTATTTATGCAAACAAGAGCAAAAGAATTTGTAAAAGTTTTTCTTTTTCACTTTCAGTTTATCAACTGAATTGCTTGAGGACAAGCAAAGGTTTAAGCTTGGGGGAGTTGATACGTCTTTGTCGTATCTACTTTTCCGAATGCTTTTCCTCTTGTTTTGGACTCTAATTTGCATGGTTTGAATGAAACTAACCCAGACTGACGCTGTTTTCAGCAGAACTACCATGGTGTTGTTTTTGTGCAGAAATAAAAGTTCTCGGAATGGAACGAAACTTTGCGAGGATTTTTTATACAATAAAAGATAGTTTCTGGAGCCAAGAACCACCGGAGGGGGGGCACCTGGGTGGGCACAACCCACCAGGGCGCGCCACCCCCTCCAGGCACGCCCAGGTGGGTTGTCCCCACCTGGTGGCCCCGCAGACCCTGAAACCGACGCTATAAAATCCTATTTTTCCAAAAAAAAAATCAAGGAGAAAGAATTATCGCGTTTTGCGAGACGGAGCCGCCGCCACCTCCTGTTCTTCATCGGGAGGCCAGATCTGGAGTCCGTTTGGGGCTCCGGAGAGGAGGGATCTTCAATCTTCGTCATGACCAACCCTTCTCCATCGCCAATTCCATGATGCTCCCCACCGGGAGTGAGTAATTCCTTCGTAGGACCGCTGGTCGGTGAGGAGTTGGATGAGATTCATCATGTAATCGAGTTAGTTTTGTTAGGGCTTGATCCCTAGTATCCATTATGTTCTGAGATTGATGTTGCTATGACTTTGCCATGCTTAATGCTTGTCACTTTGGGCCCGGGTGCCATGATTTCAGATCTGAACCATTTATGTTATCACCATTATATCCATGTTCTAGATCCGATCTTGCAAGTTATAGTCACCTACTACGTGTTATGATCCGGCAACCCCGGAGTGACAATAGTCGGGACCACTCCCGGTGATGACCGTAGTTTGAGGAGTTCATGTATTCACCGTGTGTTAATGCTTTGTTCTGGTTCTCTATTAAAAGGAGGCCTTAATATCCCTTAGTTTCCAATATGGACCCCGCTGCCACGGGAGGGTAGGACAAAAGATGTCATGCAGGTTCTTTCCATAAGCACATATGACTATTTACGGAATGCATGCCTACATTATATTTATGAACTGGAGCTAGTGCTGTATCGCCCTAGGTTATGACTGTCACATGATGAATATCATCCAACATATTGCCGATCCAATGCCTACGATTTTCCTACATATTGGTTTTGCTAAGTTACTACTGCTGCTGTTACTATTGCACTTGCTACAAAATCACTGCTACCACTGTTACCGTTACTATTGCTGCTGCTGCTGCTACTACTATCAAAACTATCATACTACTTTGCTACTGATCACTTTGCTGCAGATAATTAATCTCTAGGTGTGGTTGAATTGACAACTCAGCTGCTAATACTTGCAAATATTCTTTGGCTCCCCTTGTGTCGAATCAATAAATTTGGGTTGAATACTCTACCCTCGAAAACTGTTGCGATCCCCGATACTTGTGGGTTATCAGGCACTCTTTGAGGTTCTTTATGTTATATTGAGTATTATGAATCTGAAATTGTTTGATGCATATCGTATAATTAACTCACGGATACTCGCGGTGACATTGGAGTATCTAGGTGACATTAGAGTTGGTTGATGTGTATCATATGGTGTTATTTTAGTACGAACTCTTGGTTATATTGATCGGAAAGAATAGCTTGGTGTTATTGTAGTACGAACTCTAGGATAGATTGATCGGAAAGAATAGCTTTGAGGTGGTTTCGTACCCTACAAACAATTTCTTCTTATGTTCTCCGCTAGATAGGAACTTTGGAGTGATTCTTCATCGCACGTTGAAGAATGGTTATATGATCCAATTATATTATCATTGTTGAGAGATTGCACCAGCGAAAGTACGGATCCTAGGCCTTGTTTTCAAGCATTGCAATACCATTTGTGCTCACTTTTGTTACTTGCTACCTTGGTGTTTTTTATTGTTCCTATTACAAAAAATCAATATCTACTATCATTCCTACGCTTGTATCACCATCTCTTCGCCGAACTAGTGCACCTATACAAATTACCATTGTATTTGGTGTGTTGGGGACACAAGAGACTTTTTGTTATTTGGTTGTAGGGTTGTTTGAGAGAGACCATCTTCATCCTATGCCTCCCACGGATTGATAAACCTTAGGTCATCCACTTGAGGGAAAATTGCTACTGTCCTACAAATCTCTGCGCTTGGAGGCCCAACACGAGTCTACTAGAATAAAGTTGCATAGTAGACATCAAGCTCTTTTCCGGCGCCATTGCCGGGGAGGTGACTGCTTGAAGGTATATCTTTAGATCTTGCAATTGAATCTTTTAGTTTCTTGTTTATCACTAGTTTGGTTCGTAAAATAAAAGTACAAAAAAATATGGAATTGAGGTGGTCTCATATTATTCATCTTTATCATGTCTTTCTTGAAAATGATGGAAAGAAAAATTGTGCTCAATTGATAGAAGAAGAATTCAATAAAATGTTTGTCATAATATCTTTGAATGATGAGCATGATTGCAATGTTGTTAGTATTAATTCTTTGAATATCCATGATGTTAATTATATGCAAAGCTACAAGCTTGGGGACGCTATGTTTGATGAAGATGATATTTTTAGTCCCCCAAGTTTTGATGAGAATATTTACTATGATGAAAGCATGCCTCCTATTTATGATGATTATATTGATGAAAGTGGATTTGGAGAGGTCATGACTTTATTTAGTGATGAATCCACTATTTTGGAAGAGGTTTCAAATGACTATGATAACAAAGTTGCTATCTATGATGATTATGGTGATGACATGTATGCTATAAAGAATAATGATAACCATGAAACTTGTCATCATGATTTTAATTTTCAATCACATGATAGTTATTTTGTTGAATTTGCTCCCACTACTATTCATGAGAATAAATTTGCTTATGTGGAGAGTAATAAATTTTTATGTATGTGGATCATGAAAAGAATGCTTTATATGATAGTTATATTGTTGAATTCATTCATGATGCTACTGAAAATTATTATGAGAGAGGAACTTATGATTCATGATGCTCTTGTTATGTTTCAATTCTTATCTTTTATGTGAGCATCATTGAAATCATCATGCCTAACTAAAAGGCATTAAAGAAAAGCGCTTGTTGGGAGACAACCCAATATTTACCCCTACTGTTTTTGTGTGTTCACATGATTAGGCTACTGTAGTAATCATGTTTTATAGCTTTTATTTCAATAAAGTTCCAAGTAAAGCCTTTGGGATAGTGTGGATGATAGTTGACTTGATTCTGTGCAAAAAGAGAAACTTTTGCGCCCAGTAATAGAGTTGTTTAAATTCACTGGAGTGTGGAAAAATTCTGAAGTTTTTACAGTTGATGGGTATACAAATTTCCTACGTTTTCCTAAATTGTCAGAATTTTTGGAGTTACCGAAGTACGACCTTAATTCAGATTTTACGTACTGTTCTGTTTTTGACAGATTCTGTTTTCAATGCATAGTTTGCTTGTTTTATGGTTTCTATGGCTTATATTGCTTAATATAAGTTGTAGAAATTGTAGGGTAAAGTAGGCACTGTGTGGCAACAATTATGAATCTGATCTTGACAGTACCAAAGTGAACGATTTTTTTATCATACTAACCGATCTCACGAAGTTCCGTTAAGTTTTGTGTGATTGAAGTTTTCAAGTTTTAGGTGAGATATCGATATGAGGAGAATAAGGAGTGACAAGACCCTGAGATTGGGGATTCCCATGGCACCCCAAGGTAATATTCAAGGAAGATCCAAGCAACTAGGCTTGGGGATGCCCCGGAAGGCATCCCCTCTTTCGTCTTCAACATTATCGGTAACCTGACTTGGAGTTATATTTTCATTCATCACATGATATGAGTTTTGCTTGGAGCATCATTTTATTTTGCTAGGATTTGCTTTATGTTATTTATAATAATGTTTTGTATCTTTTATTTCAATAAAAGTGGCAAGGATAGCCTTTACCATGCTTATTTTGCAAGTATATGAGTTGCTGTTTCAAAACAGAAGGTTTGTCGCTGTTGCAAAAATTCCCGAGAAAAGTCAGAATGTGATAAAATGTTGAAATTTCTTGCAAAATAAGCTATGATAAATTTTCTACAGTGTGGTAAATTTTCAGAAATTTTTGAGTTAAATAAGTATGGATATTCTTGCATCCTTTACAGACTGTCCTGTTTTGGCAGATTGCTGTTATGTTTGCATTGTTTGCATCTGTTTGCTTGTTAATGATTCTATTTGAGGAATATAGGACTATTAAATATGAAGAGGCATTTAGTATGCAATGTTAAATAATAATTTTATTGATTTGCTACAGTAGATAATGATAAGGTTATGCATTGATTTATACTAACGTATCTCACGAGTTCTTGTTGAGTTTTGTGTGGATGAAGTTTTTAAGATTTAGTGAAACCGTGATATAAAAGAAATTAAGGAGACACAAAAGCTCAAGCTTGGGGATGCCCAAGGCATCCCCAGATAATATTTCAAGAATTCTCAAGCATCTAAGCTTGGGGATGCCCCGGTAGGCATCTGCTACTTCTTGAGCTTGCGTTCGTTTTTCCCTTGAAGAGGAAAGGGTGATGCAACAAAGTAGAGATAAGTATTTCCCTCAGTTTGAGAACCGAGGTATCAATCTAGTAGGAGACAACGCACAAATCACCGAATACCTGCACAAACAATCAAACAACTTGCACCCAACGCGATAAAGGGGTTGTCAATCCCTTCACGGTTATTTGTAAAAGTGAGATCTGATAGAGATAGGTAAAACTAAGCAAAAGGTAAAGTAAATATTTTTGGGTTTTTTGGTTTATAGATCTGAAAATAAAAGATTGCAAAATAGTAGGTCGGAAAGTAATATGATGGAAAATAGACCCGGGGGCCATAGATTTCACTAGAGGCTTCTCTCAAGATAGAAAATATTACGGTGGGTGAACAAATTACTGCCGAGCAATTGATAGAAAAGCGCAAAGTTATGAAGATATCTAAGGCAATGATCAAGAATATAGGCATCACGTCCGTGTCAAGCAGACCAAAATGATTCTGCATCTACTACTATTACTCCACACATCAACCGCTATCCAGCATGCATCTAGAGTATTAAGTTCATAAAGAACGGAGTAACGCATTAAGTAAGATGACATGATGTAGAGGGATTAATTCAAGCAATATGATGAAAACCCCATCTTTTTATCCTCGATGGCAACAATACAATACGTGCCTTGCTGCCCCTACTGTCACTGGGAAAGGACACCGCAAGATTGAACCCAAAGCTAAGCACTTCTCCCATTGCAAGAAAAACCAATCTAGTTGGCCAAACCAAACTGATAGTTCGAAGAGAATTACAAAGATATCAAATCATGCATAAAAGAAGTTAGAGAAGATTCAAATAATATTCATAGATAAGCTGATCATAAATCCACAATTCATTGGATCTCGGCAAACACACCGCAAAAAAGTATTACATCGAATAGATCTCCAAGAACATCGAGGAGAACATGGTATTGAGAATCAAAGAGAGAGAAGAAGCCATCTAGCTACTAGCTATGGACCCGTAGGTCTGAGGTAAACTACTCACGCTTCATCGGAAGGGCAATGGTGTTGATGTAGAAGCCCTCCATGATCGAATCCCCCTCCGGCAGGATGCTGGAAAAGGCCCCTAGATGGGATCTCATGGGTACAAAAGGTTGCGGCGGTGGAAAAGTATTTTCGTGGATGCCTCTGGTGGTTTGGGCATATAAGAGTATATATAGGTGAAAGAATTAGGTCACGAGGTGCACAAGGGGCCCACAAGGGTGGGGGGCGCGCCCTCCGTCCTTGTGGCCGCCTCGCGGCTCCTCCGACTTCATCTCCAAGTCTCCTGGTTTCCTTTTGGTCCAAGAAAGATCATCGCGAAAGTTTTATACCGTTCGGACTCCGTTTGGTATTCCTTTTCTGCAAAACTCAAAAACAAGGAAAAAACAAAAACTCGCACTGGCACTGGGCTCTAGGTTAATAGGTTAGTCCCAAAAATAATATAAAATAGTATATTAATGCATATAAAACATCCAAAACAGATAATATAATAGCATGGAACAATCAAAAATTATAGATACGTTGGAGATGTATCAAGCATCCCCAATCTTAATTCCTGCTCGTCCTCGAGTAGGTAAATGATAAAAACAGAATTTTTGATGTGGAATGCTACCTAACATATTTATCCATGTAATTTCTTTATTGTGGCATGAATGTTCAGATCCGTATGATTCAAAACAAAAGTTTAATATTGACATAAAAACAATAATACTTCAAGCATACTAACAAGATAATTATGTCTTCTCAAAATAACATGGCCAAAGAAAGCTTATCCCTACAAAATCATATAGTCTGGCTATGCTCCATCTTCATCACACAAAGTATTTAAATCATGCACAACCCCGATGACAAGCCAAGCAATTGTTTCATACTTTTGATGTTCTCAAACTTTTTCAACTTTCACGCAATACATGAGTGTGAGCCATGGACATAGCACTATAGGTGGAATAGAAGGTGGTTGTGGAGAAGACAAAAAGAGGGAGATAGTCTCACATCAACTAGGCATATCAACGGGCTATGGAGATGCCCATCAATAGATATCAATATGAGTGAGTAGGGATTGCCATGCAACGGATGCACTAGAGCTATAAGTTTATGAAAGCTCAAAAAAAGAAACTAAGTGGGTGTGCATCCAACTCGTTTGCTCACGAAGACCTAGGGCAATTTGAGGAAGCCCATCATTGGAATATACAAGCCAAGTTCTATAATGAAAATTCCCACTAGTATATGAAAGTGACAACATAGGAGACTCTCTATCATGAAGATCATGGTGCTACTTTGAAGCACAAGTGTGGTAAAAGGATAGTAACATTGCCCCTTCTCTCTTTTCTCTCATTTTTTCTTTTTCTCTTTTTTTTATTTGGGCCTTCTCTCTTTTTTTTTGGCCTCTTTTATTTTTTTATTTTTCGTCTGGAGTCTCATCCCGACTTGTGGGGGAATCATAGTCTCCATCATCCTTCTCCTCACGTGGGACAATGCTCTAATAATGAAGATCATCACACTTTTATTTACTTACAACTCAAGAATTACAACTCCATACTTAGAACAAAATATGACTCTATATGAATGCCTCCGGTGGTGTATCGGGATGTGCAATGAATCAAGAGTGACATGTATGAAAGAATTATGAACGGTGGGTTTGCCACAAATACGATGTCAACTACATGATCATGCAAAGCAATATGACAATGATGGAAAGTGTCATAATAAACGGAACGGTGGAAAGTTGCATGGCAATATATCTCGGAATGGCTATGGAAATGCCATAATAGGTAGGTGTGGTGGCTGTTTTGAGGAAGGTATATGGTGGGTGAATGGTACCGGCGAAAGTTGCGCAGTACAAGAGAGGCTAGCAATGGTGGAAGGGTGAGAGTGCGTATAATCCATGGACTCAACATTAGTCATAAAGAACTCACATAATTATTGCAAAAATATATTAGTTATCGAAACAAAGTACTACGCACATGCTCCTAGGGGGATAGATTGGTAGGAAAAGACCATCGCTCGTCCCCCACCGCCACTCATAAGGAAGACAATCAATAAATAAATCATGCTCTGACTTCATCACATAACGGTTCACCATACGTGCATGCTACGGGAATCACAAACCTTAACACAATTATTTCTCAAATTCACAATTACTCACTAGCATGACTCTAATATCACCATCTTTATATCTCAAAACAATCATAAGGAATCAAACTTCTCATAGTATTCAACACACTTTATATGAAAGTTTTTATTATATCCCTCTTGGATGCCTATCATATTAGGACTAAATTTATAACCAAAGCAAATTACCATGCAGTTTAAAGACTCTCAAAATAATATAAGTGAAGCATGAGAGTTCAATAATTTCTATAAAATAAAACCACCGCCGTGCTCTAAAAAGATATAAGTGAAGCACTAGAGCAAAATTGTCTAGCTCAAAAGATATAAGTGAAGCACAAAGAGTATTCTAATAAATCACGATTCATGCGTGTCCCTCTCAAAAGGTGTGTACATAAAGGATGATTGTGGCAAACTAAAAAGCAAAGACTCAAATCATACATGACGCTCCAAGCAAAACACATATCATATGGTGAATAAAAATATAGCCTTAAGTAAAGTTACCGATAGACGAAGACGAAAGAGGGGATGCCTTCCGGGGTATCCCCAAGGTTGTCCTTGAATATTTTCTTGGGGTGCCTTGGGCATCCCCAATATTAGGCTCTTGCCACTCCCTATTCCATAGTCCATCAAATCCTTACCCAAAACTTGAAAACTTCACAACAGAAAACTCAAGAGAAAATCTCATAAGCTCCGTTAGTATAAGAAAATAGATCACCTCTTTGGTACTGTTGTGAACTCATTCTTTATTTATATTGGTGTAATATCTACTGTATTCCAACTTTTCCATGGTTCATACCCCACGATACTACCCATAGATTCATCAAAATAAGCAAACAACACAAAAAAATAGAATCTATCAAAAACAGAACAGTCTGCGAAGATCTGAATTGTTCTAATACTTATGTAACTCCAAAACTTCTGAAAAATTAGTACAACATAGTAAATTCGTGTATAAATATTTTTAAAAAAATTCAGGGGTTTTCCACGCTCCAGTGAATTATTAAAATTCTGAGACTGGACGCAAAAGTTTCTGTTTTTCAACAGGATCAAATCAACTATCACCGTAAGCCATCCCAAAGGTCTTACTTGGCACAAACACTAATTAAAACATAAAACCATATCTAACCAGAGGCTAGATGAATTATTTATTGCAAAATAGAACCAAAAAGCAAAGAACAAAAATAAAATTGGGTTGCCTCCCAACAAGCGCTATTGTTTAACGCCCTTAGCTAGGCATAAAAACACGAATAGATCTAGGTATTGTCATCTTTGGTATGCAATCCATAAGTGGCTCTCATAATAGATTCATATGGAAATTTAATTTTATTTCTAGGAAAGTGCTCCATGCCCTTCCTTAACAGAAATTGAAATCTAATGTTTCCTTCTTTCATATCAATAATTGCACCAATCGTTCTAAGGAAAGGTCTACCAAGAATAATAGGACATGTAGGATTGCAATCTATATCAAGAACAATGAAATCTACGGGCACATAATTCCTGTTTGAAACAATAAGAACATCATTAATCCTTCCCATAGGTTTCTTAATAGTGGAATCCGCGAGATGCAAATTTAAAGAACAATCATCAAATTCACGAAAACCTAACACATCACATAAAGTTTTTGGAATCATGGAAACACTAGCACCCAAATCACACAAAGCATGGCATTCATAATATTTAATCTTAATCTTAATAGTAGGTTCCCACTCATCATAAAGTTTTCTAGGAATAGAAACTTCCAATTCAAGCTTTTCTTCAAAAGATTGCATCATAGCATCAACGATATGTTTAGTAAAAGCTTTGTTTTGATTATAAGCATGAGGAGAATTCAACATGGATTGCAACAAGGAAATACAATCTATTAAAGAACAATTATCATAATTAAGTTCCTTGAAATCCAAAAGAGTGGGTTCATTGCTACTTAAAGTTTTGACCTCTCCAATCCCACTTTTATCAATATTTGCATCAAGATCTAAAAACTCTGAATCATTGGGACGCCTTTTAACTAAAGTTGACTCATCTCTAGTCCCATCTTTATCAAGATTTATATTGGAAAACAAAGATTCAATAGGAGTCACATCAATCACTTTAAGATCTTCATCATTATTTTCACGGAAACTAGAAGAACACGTTTTTACAAACCAATCTCTTTTAGCACGCATCTTAGCGGTTCTTTCTTTGCACTCATCAATGGAATTCTCATAACTTTGAGAGACTCATTGATATCATGCTTGGGTGGAATAGATCTAAGTTTCAAAGAATCAACATCAAGAGAAATTCTATCCACGTTCCTAGCCAAATCATCAATCTTAAGCAATTTTTCTTCAATCAAAGCATTGAAATTCTTTTGCGAACTCATAAATTCTTTAACACTATTCTCAAATTCAGAGGGCATCTTATTATAATTTCCAAAAGAATTGTTGTAGGAATTACCATAATTATTAGAGGAATTACTAGGAAACGGCCTAGGATTAAAATTACCTCTATACGCGTTATTACCAAAATTGTTCCTACCAACAAAATTCACATCCAAAGATTCATTATTATTTTCAATCAAGGTAGACAAAGGCATATCATTAGGATCCAAAGAAGCACTCTTGCTAGCAAATAATTTCATAAGTTCATCCATCTTTACACTCAAAACATTAATATCTTCAATTGCATGCACTTTTTTACTAGTGGAAGATCTTTCGGTATGCCATTGAGAATAATTAACCATAATATTATCTAGAAGTTTAGTAGCTTCTCCTAGAGTAATTTCCATAAAAGTGCCTCCCGCGGCCGAATCTAAAAGATTTCTAGAAGCAAAATTCAATCCGGCATAAATTTTTTGTATAATCATCCACAAATTCAAACCATGAGTAGGGCAATTTCGTATCATCAATTTCATTCTCTCCCAAGATTGTGCAACATGCTCATGATCAAGTTGCTTAAAATTCATAATATCGTTCCTAAGGGTGATGATCTTAGCGGGAGGAAAATACTTGGAAATAAAAGCATCTTTACACTTATTCCATGAATCAATACTATTTTTAGGCAAAGATGAAAACCAAGTTTTAGCACGATCTCGTAGTGAGAACGGAAATAGCTTCAATTTAACAATATCATTATCCACATCTTTTTTCTTTTGCATATCACACAAATCAACGAAATTGTTTAGATGGGATGCGGCATCTTCACTAGGAAGGCCAGAAAATTGATCTTTCATAACAAGATTCAGCAAAGCGGCATTAATTTCACAAGATTCTGCATTAGTGGCGGGAGCAATCGGAGTACTAATAAAATCATTGTTATTGTGTTGAAAAAATCACACAATTTGGTATTCTCTTGAGCCATCGTGAAAAAGCAAGCAATCCAATACATGAGCACACAAAAAGCAAACGAAGAAGATGAACGGAAGAGGGGCGAAGAAAAGGCAAAGAGAGGGGCGAAGAAAAAGGCAAATGTTTTCAAAAATCATTTTAGAAGTGGGGGAGAGGAAAACGAGAGGCAAATGGCGAATAATCTAATGCGAGAGATGAGAGTTTATGATGGGTACTTGGTAAGTCTTGACTTGGCGTAGATCTCCCCGGCAACGGCGCCAGAAATTCTTCCTGCTACTTCTTGAGCTTGCGTTGGTTTTTCCCTTGAAGAGGAAAGGGTGATGCAGCAAAGTAGAGATAAGTATTTCCCTCAGTTTGAGAACCAAGGTATCAATCCAGTAGGATACAACGCACAAATCACCGAATACCAGCACAAACAATCAAACAACTTGCACCCAACGCGATAAAGGGGTTGTCAATCCCTTCATGGTTATTTGTAAAAGTGAGATCTGATAGAGATAGGTAAAACTAAACAAAAGGTAAAGTAAATATTTTTGGGTTTTTTGGTTTATAGATCTGAAAATAAAAGATTGCAAAATAGTAGATCGGAAAGTAATATGATGGAAAATAGACCCGAGGGCCATAGATTTCACTAGAGGCTTCTCTCAAGATAGAAAATATTACGGTGGGTGAACAAATTACTGCCGAGCAATTGATAGAAAAGTGCAAAGTTATGAAGATATCTAAGGCAATGATAATGAATATAGGCATCACGTCCGTGTCAAGTAGACCGAAATGATTCTGCATCTACTACTATTACTCCACACATCGACCGCTATCCAGCATGCATCTAGAGTATTAAGTTCATAAAGAACGGAGTAACGCATTAAGTAAGATGACATGATGTAGAGGAATTAACTCAAGCAATATGATGAAAACCCCATCTTTTTATCCTCGATGGCAACAATACAATACATGCCTTGCTGCCCCTACTGTCACTGGGAAAGGACACCGCAAGATTGAACCCAAAGCTAAGCACTGCTCCCATTGCAAGAAAAACCAATCTTGTTGGCCAAACCAAACCGATAGTTCGAAGAGAATTACAAAGATATCAAATCATGCATAAAAGAATTCAGAGAAGATTCAAATAATATTCATAGATAAGCTGGTCATAAATCCACAATTCATCGGATCTCGGCAAACACACCGCAAAAAAGTATTACATCGAATAGAGCTCCAAGAACATCGAGGAGAACATGGTATTGAGAATCAAAGAGAGAGAAGAAGCCATCTAGCTACTAGCTATGGACCCGTAGGTCTGAGGTAAACTACTCACGCTTCATCGGAAGGGCAATGGTGTTGATGTAGAAGCCCTCCGTGATCGAATCCCCCTCCGGCAGGACGCCGGAAAAGGCCCCTAGATGGGAGCTCATGGGTATAGAAGGTTGCGGCAGTGGAAAAGTATTTTCGTGGATGCCTCTGGTGGTTTGGGCATATAAGAGTATATATAGGCGAAAGAATTAGGTCAGGAGGTGCACGAGGGGCCCACAAGGGTGGGGGCGCGCCCTCCGTCCTTGTGGCCGCCTCGCAGCTCCTCCGACTTCATCTCCAAGTCTCCTGGTTTCCATTTGGTCCAAGAAAGATCATCGCGAAAGTTTTATTCCGTTTGGTATTCCTTTTCTGCAAAACTCAAAAACAAGGAAAAAACTGAAACTAGCACTGGGCTCTAGGTTAATAGGTTAGTCCCAAAAATAATATTAAATAGCATATTAATGTATATAAAACATCCAAAACAGATAATATAATAGCATGGAACAATAAAAAATTATAGATACATTGGAGACGTATCAGCATCCCACCTTTCTTCATCAACAATCATCGGTTAGTATCGGTTGAGCCTACGTTTTTGCTTCTTCACATGAGTTGTGCTATTCTTGGAATATCATTTTGTTTTGTTTAGCTTGCTGTTTTAATAAAATACTTAGATCTGAAAGTTTTTAAATAAGAGAGAGTCCTCAATTAGCTACCCCTTTACTTAACTACTCGCTTGATCTTCACTTATATCCTTTTGGAGTAGTTTGTCATTTACTCTTGTGCTTCACTTATATCCTATGAGTAAATTGTTGAATGAATTGAATATCATGAAGTTGAAATTATATGTTCATATCATGCCTAGTGGTAGCTTCACATTGGGTTTAGGAAGTGAAATCTTTTAAAGCTTGACAATCACAATATTGGTAATAAAAGCAAATCATGAATGATTAGTATAAGGAAGAGAACTTTCACATACAAATATATTATCTTGGACATCTTTTATGATTGTGAATACCCATTAATTATTTTCAAACTTGAGCAAATTAGTTGAAGTTGGACAAGGAAGACAACGTAATGAGTTATGGTTGTGTATATTTGCATAGAAGTTATATTGTTATGGATCCTCCAACATGTGGTGTTTACTTAGGATCTTTTGCTAGCCTCCATTTGTACTAAGTAGATATACTACTTGTGCATCCAAAAATCCTTAAACCCAGTTTCTTGCCATGAGTTTCCACCATACCTACATATGGATTGAATAAGATCCTTCAAGTAAGTTGTCATCAGTGCATAAAGCAATAAAAATTGCTCCTAAATATGTTTGATCTTTTATTGTAAGGGAAAATTGAGCGTTGTACGAACTTGTGATGGCAAAGTAATAAAAGCGACGGACTGCATAATAAAGGTTGCTATCATAAGGGGCAATATAACATGACATTCCTTTGCATTAAGAGCTTGGGCATCCAAAAATAAAAAGCGCATGACAACCTCTGCTTCCCTTTGCGAAGGGCCTATCTTTTACTTTTCAGTATTTACTTTTATGCAAGAGTCAATAGATTGCATTCTCATTTCAACCTCAATTATTCTCTAGTTGGCAAGCATCATTTGGTGGGGAAAGATCTAGGCACATATGACCAGTCAAATATATTTGATCATGATTTATTATTGTTGACAATTATCTCTATGATAATTGAGTTGGGAGGCGAAACATTAAGCCCCTATCTTTCTCTGTGTTCGATGGATGCCATTTGTTCTAAGAATATGCTTTGAGTTCTAGCAATCATGGAGGACTATATGATGATTGAGTATGTGGAGCTCTTACTTAGACTCTGTTGAATAAGTTGAATTGCAAATGTTTGGTGACTAAGAATATAGGTTGTTGAGTTTCAAGAGAATTCATTGTTTGAACCTTAACATGTGAATTGGTTGCTACTTTAACATGAAAAGTTTTATGAGAAAGAATTGCTTTTATGATGCTAGGAAAAGGGATTGAAATTATCATTGATCAAACTTATGCACTTTGCTAGCATTCTCACTTCATAAATTATTTCTTTTATCATTTACCTACTCGAGGACGAGTAGGAATTAAGCTTGGGGATACTGATACGTCTCCAACGTATCTATAATTTATGAAGTATTCATGCTGTTATATTATCATTCTTAGATGTTTTACAATCATTTTATAGCAACTTTATATCATTCTTTGGGACTAACCTATTAACATAGTGCCCAATGCCAGTTGCTGTTTTTTGCTTGTTTTTTACATCGCAGAAAATCAATACCAAACGCGGTCCAAACGCAGCGAAACTTTGTGGAGATTTTTTCTGGACCAGAAGACATCCGATGGGCCAAAGAAGTACCAGAGGGGAGCTCCGAGGGGAGCACAACCCACCAGTGCGTGCCTGGGGGCCCAGGCGCGCCCAGGTGGGTTGTGCCCACCTTGGTGACCTCCCGCACTGCCTCATCACCCTGTAAATTGCCAAATATTCCAAAACCCTCGGGGTAACCCTAGATCAGAAGTTCCGCCGCCGCAAGCCTCTGTAGCCATGAAAAACCAATCTAGACCCCATTCCGGCACTCCGCCGGCGGGGGAAATCATCACCGGTGGCCATCTTCATCATCTCGACGGCCACCATGATGAGGAGGGAGTAGTCCACCCTCGGGGCTGAGGGTTTGTACTAGTAGCTATGTGTTTAATCTCTCTCTCGTGTTCTTGAGATGTCACGATCTTGATGTATCGTGGGCTTTGTTAATATAGTCGGATCATATGGTGTTTTCCCCTCTCTATCTTGTTGTGAATTGAGTTTTCCCTTTGAGATTTCGTTCTTATCGGATTGAATACTTTTATGGATTTGAGAACACTTTATGTATGTCTTGCTATGAATACCCGTGGTGACAATGGGGTATCATATTGATTCACTTGATATATGTTTTGGCACTCAACTCACGGATTCTCGAGGTGACATATTGGGGTAATCTATGCATAGGGGTTGATGCACGTTCTTGTCTTTGTTTCTCCGGTAGAAATCTTGGGGCACTCTTTGAGGTTCTTTGTGTTGGATTGAGTATTATGAATCTGAAATTGTTTGATGCATATCGTATAATCAACTCACGGATACTCGCGGTGACATTGGAGTTGGTTGATGTGTATCATATGGTGTTATTTTAGTACGAACTCTTGGTTAGATTGATCGGAAAGAATAGCTTGGTGTTATTTTAGTACGAACTCTAGGATAGATTGATCGGAAAGAATAGCTTTGAGGTGGTTTCGTACCCTACAAACAATTTCTTCTTATGTTCTCTGCTAGAAAGGAACTTCGGAGTGATTCTTCATCGCACGTTGAGGGATGGTTATATGATCCAATTATATTAGCATTGTTGAGAGATTGCACTAGCGAAAGTACGGACCCTAGGCCTTGTTTTCAAGCATTGCAATACCGTTTGTGCTTACTTTTGTTACTTGCTACCTTGCTGTTTTTTATTGTTCCTATTACAAAAAATCAATATCTACTATCATTACTATGCTTGTATCACCAACTCTTCGCTGAACTAGTGCACCTATACAAATTACCATTGTATTTGGTATGTTGGGGACACAAGAGACTTTTTGTTATTTGGTTGCAGGGTTGTTCGAGAGAGACCGTCTTCATCCTACTCCTCCCATGGATTGATAAACCTTAGGTCATCCACTTGAGGGAAAATTGCCACTATCCTACAAAACTCTGCGCTTGGAGGCCCAACACGAGTCTACAAGAATAAAGTTGCGTAGTAGACATCATATATCATCAACGAATGTTAAGCGTGCGGACCCTACGGGTTCGAGAAAATATGTAGACATGACCGAGACACCTCTTCGGTCAATAACCAATAGCGGAACCTAGATGCCCATATTGGCTCCTACATATTCTACGAAGATCTTTATCGATCGAACCGTTATGACAACATACGTAATTCCCTTTGCCCATCGGTATGTTACTTGCCCGAGATTCGATCATCGGTATCTTCATACCTAGTTCAATCTCATTATCGGCAAGTCTCTTTACGCATTCCGTAATACATCATCCTGTAACTAACTCATTAGTCACTTTGCTTGCAAGGCTTCTTATGATGTGTATTACCGAGAGGGCCCAAAGATACCTCTCTGATACTCGGAGTGACAAATCCTAATCTCGGTCTATGCCAACTCAACAAACACCTTCGGAGATACCTGTAGAGCATCTTCATGATCACCCAGTTAAGTTGTGACATTTGATAGCACACAAGGTATTCCTCCGGTATCCGGGAGTTGCATAATCTCATAATCGAAGGAATATGTATTTGACATGAAGAAAGCAATAGCATTAAACTGAACGATCAATATGCTAAGCTAACGGATGGGTCTTGTCCATCACATCATTCTCCTAATGATGTGATCCCGTTATCAAATGACAACACATGTCTATGGTTAGGAAACCTTAACCATCTTTGATCAATGAGCTAGTCTAGTAGAGGCTTACCAGGGACACAGTATTTGTTTATTGTATTGATCGGAAACTTAAATACATGTGTGAATACATAAACAAATACCGTGTCCCTAGTAAGCCTCTACTAGACTAGCTCATTGATCAAAGATGGTTAAGATTTCCTAACCATAGACATGTGTTGTCATTGGATAATGGGATCACATCATTAGGAGAATGATGTGATGGACAAGACCCATTCGTTAGCTTAGCATATTGATCGTTCAGTTTATTGCTATTGCTTTCTTTATGTCAAATACATATTCCTTCGACTATGAGATTATGCAACTCCCGGATACCGGAGGAACACCTTGTGTGCTATCAAACGTCACAACGTAACTGGGTGATCATAAAGATGCTGTCGGTGTACTAAGTATTGGGCCATTAGTACCCCGTACTTGTGCACGGACAGTTGTAGCCATACTCGCGGCAAGGCTTGTCGGGGAACAGTTCGAGGTTGACTCGGGCTATCAAAGAAATTCTCAAGTCAAAGATCTGAGGATCAGCAGATAGGAAGAGCTGGAATCTGAAAGCCAGCCTCCCCGGCAAGATCTTGTCGGGGTGGTCTGCGAAGCCTGGCAAGATTTTGCGCCCGGCAAGATTTGGCGCCCGGCAAGGTTATGCTACTGTGCCACCGCTTCGACACAGCAACAAGCCCGACATTCTGGGTCCTTCTCTGGATGCGTGGCAACGCGCCAGTGGAGGAGAGCTTAAGCGGTGCTGATGGGATGGCCCCTTTTTCCATCCCCAAGAAAGTGAGGACACCTAAACGGACACCTCACGGTGCATTAAATGCATTCGTCCTAATCCGTCAGTGGTTAGGTATGATAACCCTGTAGCTACTTTACACCTCAATGTATGTACATTTTGCCACTGTGGTGACCCCTTTGAGCGTATAAAAGGAGGCCCAAGGCAACTGCTACAGGGAGGAGGATCTTCTGGCCCATTCTGCATGCGTAGCTGCTCCTTGAACGTACTGTTCATTGCAAGTGCTCCTGGAGCCTGGGCTCAAGAACATTCATAATAAAACAAGGCAGGAGTAGGGTTTTACGCTTATCAGCGGCCCGAACCTGGGTAAAATCGCCCCGCGTCGATCGTTGGTTTTGCTCTTTGTGCATACCTCTCTCCCTGCCGAATCGTAAAGGGGTCCCTTGGGGGTCCCATAGGTGTCGCACGCCGACATCTTTGGCGCGCCAGGTAGGGGGGTAGCATGTTGTGTGAACTTGATCCAGTGATCGGCGCCTTAGCTTCTTCATCATCATGCCACCCAAGAAGAAGAGCACCGCAACGGCGCAACCATCCACGTCCGTTTTGCTTGTGCCCTCGTGTACGGGCGATGGCGTGGATGCAGAAGGAAGAGGATTAGAGCCTCCACGGCGTTCCGGTGATCCAAGCCAGGCGAGCGGCGTCGTTCGCAGCGGCAGCGGCAACCCACACGCCGCTGGATCCAGAGATGGAGCTGTGTTGCCTACGGGCGGCACAACGAACTCCAGAGATCGGAGGATGCCTTCTGAGGCTCCCGCGCCGGCACCAGCGTCACGGCCTTCCCAGGCCGTGTACGATGAGCAACGTCATGGCGCTGGTGGTTCAGGGCGTCCCCATGAAAGGATTTCTGCGCATCGATCCCAAGGTGCGCAGGCCCAGCATGCACGCCGAGCTGCCGGCGAAAGTGGCGCGCGGTCGCGTGACCGTGACGGTGCTCCTTCTAACATGGTTATGAGTCAGAGCACCTCACGTACCTCGCACCTGTTGCCGCCGCCTACGCCAGCGGAAGCTTTGGCACGTGCACAGCTGCTCCTCGATTTCCCTCCTGCTCCGGAGAAGATGGAGGAGTGGCGAGCTACTATCCAGAGCCTCATTGGCTTCGCCAACAAAGATGGGCCACAGGAGGCAGGGCCCTCACAGCGGCGGTCCATCGATCCGGCACGAGCCGATGTGGAGAAAACCGGAGGTGGTGCAACCACGGTGCACTCCCCTCCGCGGCACCAGCGGCGGTCGACAACCTAGCGGGTTGATCGCCGTGATGATGATTCTACGGCGTCGTCCGATCCACGGATGCGCCGCGACCAGCGTCAAGTTCTCCAGGAACGAAGCAAAGAGGACGCTCGAACCACCATCGAGCGGCGACGGGAAGCACGCTATCAATCTGATAAGCACGCAGGGCCCGCTGTCGACGAGCCTGCGCCAGGGGATGCAGGTGACTTGCCTTATGAGGTAGGTACTCCAGCATTTACCCGTGAGCTGCGGCAAGTCCAGTGGCCCAATTGCCGAACCTTCAAGCCAGAGGTCCCGGAGAAATATGACGGCAAGACTCATCCCTCGGAGTTCCTGAGCATCTACACCATTGCGGTGCAGGCTGCCGGGGGCCGAGATGACAAGATACTTGCCAACTACTTCCCGTTGGTGCTC
The DNA here is from genome assembly GCA_011799875.1 of Thinopyrum elongatum. Classification (NCBI taxonomy): domain Eukaryota; kingdom Viridiplantae; phylum Streptophyta; class Magnoliopsida; order Poales; family Poaceae; genus Thinopyrum; species Thinopyrum elongatum. The sequence goes on from CM022298.1 coordinate 169,041,573, forward strand.
AAACCCAATGTCAGGTCGTGGTTGATGCATCTGCCGGAGAATTCTATTTCTTCTTGGTCAGATCTGTGCCATCAGTTTGTTGGCGCCTTTGTCGGAGGCCACCAAGCTCCTGGCCAAGAGAGTGATTTGCATATCATCCCTCAGAAGGAGGGCGAATCCCTGCGCAAGTTTATTCAGAGATTTAGCCGGGTGCAGTACAATATTCCTGACGTTCACCCTGCCGCTGTTGTTAGCGCATTTCACCAGAACGTGCGTAACTGCAAAATGCGGGAAGAGCTGGCAATGAACAAAGTCAGGAGTATTGCCAAGCTTTACGCTTTGGCCGACAAGTGCGCTCGAGCTGAAGAGGGGAGGAAACTCCCTGGCGAGGCTGTTGGCGCGGGGGCCGAATCAGAAGATGAAGACGCTGCAACCCCGTCAAGGAAAAGCCGGCGGCGGAACAATAAGCGCAGAGGCAAGGCCGTGCTTGCTGTCGAGGAATCCGGTAACCCCAGCGCCGCCAAGAAGGCCAAGGTTGATGACCCCGGCAAGGAACTTGCCGGGTGCTCCTCATGCCAGGCCTTGGCGGCTGCCAACAAGTCGAAAAACTCCGGCAAGCAGTATTGCAAGATCCATCGCACCAAGGGCTACGATCTCCAAAACTGCCGGCAAGTTGAGCATCTTGTCGAGAAGCAGAGGGCTGAGTATGAAAGGCGAGATAAGGAGAAGGCCCATAACGGTGCTGAGGGGTCCGGCAAGAAGTGCGGTGGCCGAGGGGGTCGCCGCGGAAAGGCCAAGCTACAGAGGGAGAGGCCCGCTCGAGGCCATGACAAAGAAGAAGGTGATGATGATGAAGAAGATGATGAGTCTAGTGAGCAAGAGTTCCAGAAAGCTACAGAGGCCATGTGTATCGACGGGGGCACCTCGTTGCATTCTTCCCACCGTCGGCTTAAACAGTGGGTGCGAGAAGTTAATGCAATAGAGCCATCACTGGATGCATGTAAGCCCCTGAAGTGGTCCAACACGCCTATCATTTTCGACGCCGGGGATCACCCTGATCGCACAACCGCGGTCAGGTGCTTGCCATTGTCGGTCTCACCAACAATCCGCAACCTCAAGGTGACGAAAATGCTAGTTGACGGTGGGGCCGGGCTGAACCTAATCTCACCGGATGTGCTCAAGAGGCTCCAAATTCCCGATGAAGATCTCGAGGAAACAGGCACGTTTCAAGGGGTCAATCCAGAAAGAACCCAGCCAAAGGGCAAGATTACGTTACCGGTGACATTTGGTAGCGAGCTCAACAACAGGACAGAGAAGGTAGTGTTTGATGTCGCCAAGATCCCTATGTCATACAATGGGATCCTTGGTCGGCCAACGCTGGCTAAGTTCATGGCAGCATCACACTACGCGTATAATGTTTTGAAGATGCCCGGGCCATTGAGTGTCATTACTATCCATTCCAATAAGAAGGATGTGCTCATCTGTGCCGACCAACTCTACCGGGAAGCAGTTGCAGCACCTGCCGTCAAGGCATCTGCTCTTGCCGCTGGAACTCCCGGGGGGAAGAAGAAGACCGGTGAGAATCTTGGCGCGAACTCCGACAAGCGTACCTCCTCGGAGTGCTGCGCTTCCGTTGAGGATGCACCAGAGAGTTCCACCGGCAAGAACAAGAGATCCAAGGCCGCTCCACCAGAGATCAAGAAGGTGCCCCGTCAGGGAGGACGGAATGGGAGGAACTTTCACCATAAGTTCCACCCTAGATGACAAATAGGAAAGCGCGCTCATTGCCTTCCTGCAGGCGAATGTTGACTTGTTTGCATGGCAACCGTCTGACATCCCCGGTGTTCCCAGGGAGGTAATTGAGCACCACCTTGCTGTCTGTCCTCATGCGCGGCCCGTCAAGCAGAGGGTCAGGAAGCAAGCCTTGGAGCGGCAAGAATTCATTGCCGAAGAAATCAGGAAGCTGGAGGCGGCAGGATTGGTCAGAGGAGTACTTCACCCAACCTGGTTGTCTAATCCGGTTGTAGTGCGCAAGGCGAATGGGAAATGGAGGCTGTGTATTGATTATACAGATATCAATAAAGCCTTTCCAAAAGATCCCTTTCCCTTGCCGCGCATCGACCAGATTGTGGACTCCACCGCTGGTTGTGATCTACTGTCCTTCCTTGATGCATACTCAGGGTATCATCAGATATTCATGGCAAAAGAAGATGAAGAAAATACCGCATTTATCACCCCATGTGGTACGTATTGTTTTATATGAATGCCTTTCGGGTTGAAAAGTGCTGGTCCTACATTTGCGAGAGCGGTCCAAATTGGTTTTGAGCCTCAGCTCCATAGAAATATGGAGGCATATATGGATGATATAGTGGTCAAAACCAAGGACAAAGCGACGCTCATACAAGATCTAGAAGAGACATTTGCAAATCTGCGCAAGATCAACTTAAAGCTCAATCCTGAGAAGTGTGTGTTTGGTGTTCCTTCCGGCAAGCTTCCCGGATTCTTTGTATCTCAGCGAGGGATCAAAGCGAACCCCGACAAGATCAAAGCTATTGAGCAGATTGAAGCACCAAGACGCGTCAAGGATGTCCGTCGTCTTGCCGGCTGTGTTGCTGCTCTAAGCAGGTTTATTTCCAAATCTGCTGAGCGCGCCCTGCCCTTTTTCAAAATTTTGAAGAAGGCAGGTCCAATGAAATGGACTCCGGAGGCGGAGGCTGCGCTGCAAGATTTGAAGAAATACCTTTCTTCTCCGCCGACGCTAGTCGCGCCTAAACCACGAGAGCCGTTGCTGCTATATTTGGCAGCAACAAATCAAGTGGTTAGTGCTGCGTTAGTGGCGCAGAGAGAAGCTGATGAGGAAGCAACACCAGCGCCAGGACTGTCAGGCGACGCGGCAGGATCTTCCCCGGCAAGGGTTGATCCCGACAAGACAGAATCTGCGCAGTCAGAAGAACCAGTGCAGAACAAAAAGGTGGTGTAGCGCCCAGTTTATTTTCTTAGCTCTCTTTTGCAAGGAGATAGGTCAAGATATTCTGGCGTGCAGAAGTTGCTCTTCGGCCTCCTTATGGCCTCGAGGAAGCTGCGCCATTATTTTCAAGCACATGAAATCACCGTCGTCACTCACTTCCCGTTGCAACGGATTTTGCGAAATCCAGAGGCAACCGGCAGGATTGTGGAGTGGGCGTTGGAGTTGTCGAGCTTTGGTCTCAAGTTTGAAAGCACTTCGACAATTCAGAGTAGGGCCTTGGCAGAGTTCATTGCAGAATGGACCCCAACGCCAAACGAAGAGGTTCAAGAAACAACTCTCCCCGGCAAGGAAATCGATCAGGAATGGGGTATGTACTTTGATGGGCCTTTTTCGCTGCAAGGCGCCGATGCTGGCGTGCTGCTTGTCGCACCCACCGGAGAGCACCTCAAGTACGTAATCCAGATGCATTTTCCCCGGGAGAGTTCGACGAACAACACTGCGGAGTACGAGGGCTTGCTTGCCGGTCTCAGGATCGCGGCAGACCTTGGTATCAAGAAGCTCGTCATCAGAGGCGATTCACAGCTTGTTGTCAGGCAAGTTAACAAGAGTTATCAGAGTCCATTAATGCAAGCCTACGTGGATGAAGTGAGAAAAATGGAAGAGCACTTTGACGGTCTGCAAATGAAGCACATCCCTCGTGCCGAGAACAGTATTACTGACGACCTGTCAAAGCGCGCCGCTCTCAAGTTGCCTGTGGAACCAGGAACTTTTGTGCTCCATTTGACTCAACCATCTGTGGCGCCATCAATGCGGCAAGAAAAGAGAAGAAAGTTGAATTCTGGACAGTACTTTCCGGCAGAGCTCCCCGGAGCCGCCGGCAAGGAACTTGCCGGGACCAACGACAAACCTGCCGGGGAACGACAAGCTCTGGTGGAACCTCACGCTTTCGCTGTCGAGACAAATGTTCTCCCGGCGGAAGAGATGCCTTTAGTCCTAGCTGTCGAGCCCCAGGCTCCAGCATGGGCGCAGCACATTGTCCATTTCCTTCAGACAGGAGAACTCCCGGAGGAACAGGAAGAAGCGGAAAAAGTAGCCCGTCGGTCTGTTATGTACAAGTTCGTCGATGACGTCCTGTATAGAAAGAGACCGAACGGTGTGAAATTGAAGAGCATTCCTCGGGAGGATGGACTAGAGCTGTTGGCAGAGATACATGGAGGCATATGTGGCTCTCACATAGGATCAAGAGCACTTGTCGGGAAAGCATTCCGGCAAGGTTTCTTTTGGCCCACCGCTCTCCAGGATGCAACTGCACTAGTAACCAAGTGTGAAGCGTGCCAGTTTCATTCAAAGAAATCACATCAGCCAGCCCAAGCTCTTCAGACGATCCCTCTCTCCTGGCCATTTTCGGTCTGGGGGCTCGACATATTGGGCCCCTTCCCCCGTGCTACTGGGGGCTTTGAGTACTTGTACGTTGCAATTGACAAGTTCACAAAGTGGACGGAAGTGGATGCGGTGAGGAAGGTGACAGCACAATCGGCCGTCAAGTTCTTTAAAGGAATAGTTTGCCGTTTCGGTGTGCCCAACAGGATCATCACCGACAACGGTACGCAATTCACAAGTCGCACCTTCATGCAGTACGTCCAAGGCCTTGGCGGCAAAATTTGTTTTGCCTCTGTTGCTCACCCAAGAAGCAACGGCCAAGCAGAGAGGGCTAATGCTGAAGTGTTGCACGGTCTCAGGACCAGAACCTTTGACAGGTTGAGAAAGTGTGGAAGATGCTGGATTGATGAGTTGCCGGCGGTTCTTTGGTCAATCAGAACGACACCAAATCGAGCCACTGGCCAGACACCCTTCGCTCTGGTCTACGGAGCGGAAGCAGTTCTCCCCACGGAACTCACGTACAGATCACCTCGAGTGCTCGCTTATGATGAGCTTGAGCAAGAGCAACTGCGGCAAGATGACGCTGTGCTCCTTGAGGAGAATCGTCTTCAGGCTGCTGTGCGAGCTGCACGCTACCAGCAAGCTTTGCGCCGCTACCATAGCCGCAAAGTTCATGCCCGAAGCCTTGAGGAAGGCGACCTTGTTCTTCGGCGGATTCAGTCCGCCAAGAATTCAAACAAGTTGACGCCGAAGTGGGAAGGCCCTTATCGGGTAGTACGAGTCACCAGGCCCGGCCTTGTCCGCCTGGAGACCGAAGATGGCGTTCCAGTGAGCAATTCCTGGAATATCGAACATCTTCGCAAGTTCTACCCATAAGGTGCGGTTGCCGGGGGCCCCCAGCAACCCCCTTTTGTACAAGTCTTGCCGTCAAGGCATGTAATCCTTTGTACAAAGCCAGGCGCAGACCCTGAGGCCAGATGGATAAATTTAAGTGTTATGCATTTCCTTATTGATTTCCATGTTCATATATATATATATATGCATGTTTGTCTAAGAAGTTGTATGACACTTGCTCCCGGTAAGTTCTAACGAACCGCCAAGGTTTCATATCTTTATTTTCTCTTCTTTCTTTTTCTCAAAAGACAGAAGGATTCCTCGTGTGCATGTTTGTCGGGGGGGAAGGAGGATATGGGTACCAGTTGGCGACATTCAGAATTGACGCTTTACCGGAGGAAGAACAGCGACAGAAAGCTAAGTTCTAAAACTTAGGGCAAGTTTCCTTTATTGCAAAGTTATTTTCCTTAGATGATTTCAACTTTTGTATGGAAAACCTGCACGCGAAGGAACCCTTGTTGTAATCGGTTGCGCCCTTATTTTGTTTCGAGTCCGCTCAATGATTTAAGTGGCTGCACTGAGAATGCCAAGGAGTCTTGCCGGCCGCTGCACCTGCAGCAGGCTGCTGAAGTCCCGCACCCAGCGCTCGCGGCAGGTTGCGCGCCGGCAAGTTTTTCAGTAAGCGTAGGGTGAGCTCCATACATAAAGGAATCAGACAAGGGAGATAGCATACATGTACCCAAACATAAGCAAGTTATATTACATTAATAAGTTGCCACAGTTCTAACTTAAGACTTAATTGTCTTTGGCATGGAATGGCGACGGCAAGAAGAGGTGGAGCAGTTAATCTCTGTGTTGGCCTTTGACCCTTTTGATTGAATCCACCTTCTCAAGGATAGGTGCGAGAAGCTCCTCAAGTGCCTCGAGATTTGCGTCCTTTGGCAGGCGGCCGAGCACGTTGGTGAGGTCGATGCCAGGATTATTATGCACCACCTTGATAAGTACATTGCGGAGGACGGCCCGACAAAGCTGGCGGGACTCGTTGGCCAACTGGGTCACCCGGTTAGACTGAAGCAGCTTCAGAGCATCAATGATGCTTTCGAAGAACATGGTCAACCTGGCGCTCGAGGATATTCTTTCTTCGGAGGAATACCTGAAGTTTGACAGGCCCATGGATGATAATTGTGCCGTGAGCTTCTCCGCAGCATCGATGAGGCGTCCAGTCCAGATTTCCACCCCCTTTTCGTAATCAACTTGGGCGGCGGCGGCGCTCTTGAGCAGGTTCTTCTCGTCTTGGAGATCCTTGCTCAGGGCCTTTTCGCGGGCCCTGCTGTCCTCAAGTGATTTCTCCAGCGTGGCCAGTTTCAGCCTCAGTTCAGCAATAGCATCATTTGCTGAAGAGAGCTGCTTGGTCTTGTTAGACATGGCAACTTGCATCTCGGCCAGGGTGTGGAGGGTTTTTTCCCTGTCACCTTTGAGTGTCGAGAGATCCTTGCCGTGTTCTTCAAGATCCACTTCCAGTTTCTTGACTTTGTCGCTCAGTTCATTCTTGGCGGCCTCTGCAGCCTCGGCAGCATCGACGGCCTTCTTGAGCTTGCCGGCATGATCTACAGTCAGAGCTTCGAGCGCCTCCTTATGCTTCTGCTCCAGCTCCTGGGTCCGCCGCGCGGCAAGCTTCTCGATTTCTTCATCTTTGCTGCGAAGCTTGGCGGCGAGCGCCTGCTCACGTGCGGCAAGATCTTCCTCATGGGCGTCAAGTGCAATGCGACGCTCCGTCAGGAGAGCATCCTCAGCGACAGTTCTTTGTGCAGCTTCTTCCTGCGCTTTCTCCAGGTCAGATCGTTTCAAGAGGATCTCTGTCCAGTTTTGGCTCACTTGTTCCCGGCTAGCAGTCAACTCTTGAAGGGCCTCGGCGTACCAGACTTGTATTTGTTCGACGCGCCTTTGAAAATCTGCTTCGGCCGCCTCGACAACTGCCATTCTGGAATCTGCTTTCTCTTTCCGAGCACGGTGAAGTGCCTGGAGCTTGCGGAAATTTTGGCCCATGGCCTGGAGGAGCTGATCCTCTTCAGATTTGCCACTGCTGGCGCTTGGATCATCAACAATCTCGAGCCCGGCAGCGGCGACGATTTCTTCATCAAAGACTTCCCCTTCGGCCGGTGCCCCAATGCTTGCCGTCCCTGGCAAGTTGACAAACAGGTTCTCGCCAACTTTGAGATATTTGCTGGATAAGGGGACTTCGGATGTTGACGGTTGATCCTCAGCAACCGCCTCACCAGTAGCAGGGGGCTCCGTGGCCGGCGCAGCGCCTGGCGCTCCTGCGGCAGGAATGCCGTCAGTGCGGTCACCAGCCTCCTTGCCTCCCTCTTCAGTAGACTCCTTGGCGGGTTCCTCCTGTGCAGTCTTGGCGGCCTCATCGGCAAAGGCACCGCCGGCTTCTACGGTGGCATCTATGGCGGCCTCGCTGGCAGCGATTTTGTCGGCTTCGGCAGCAACATCCCTGGCGGTCTCCTCGATGACAGCGTCGATGTCCATGTGTTCCATCTCAGGGAATTCTAAATGACAAGGGAGAGAAACAAAATGAGATCAAGATTGAAGTTCAAGAAGACAGAAGAAAGAGAGATAAAGGAAAGAATAGCAAGCGCTCTGAGGCAATTGGTTACCTGCATCGAGCTGTCGGGAGGTGGCCTCGCCCCTCCCGGCAACCTCAGTTGCCGAGGGTAGGATGCCAGTACCCATGGTTGTTGGCTCCTCCTCAACCAAGACAAGCTCGTCGGTGTGATCTCTTGCCGGGGATGCGCTTGTGGGCGGCGTGGTTGACGGAGGTGGCGCAACGAGGGTATCTCCTGATAACTCCCTTTGTTGCCGTCCTTCTCCTGCAAGCCCAAAGATATCAGCGGCAAGGATAGGAACCTCAGCATTCCCCAACGGAAAAAGAGTAATGAACTTACGCTGGGGGTTGCACTGGGGGCTGCATCGAGGACTAAGCCCCGGGCTGATGGTAATAGTTTCCGGCGCGCTCATGAAGCCTGCTGGGGGCTCGTCGCCCGTGGAAGTCTTTGCCCTCTTCGCCATCCTTTCTGCCAAGGTTTCTGCATCACTGTAGAGACAAAACAAGCAAGTCAATAAGATTGATCCAGAATTTGGAAGATAAAGGCTGTGGCAAGATACTCACTCTTCCTCTTCTCGCTCCGGACTGAAGCCGGAGATGTCGAAATCGACCTCCGTTGCAGTGTCTGTGTGGGGAGGCGGAGGAGGGGTCCTAGGTCGCTTGGCTGTAGCAGGCGTGGGGGGTTGGTGTGTTTCCACCACCTCAGCCTTCGGTGCGGTAGTGCGAGACACCCCTGCCGCCTCAGCAGTTGCCGCTGGTGTGGGTCTCGCACGCCGCGCAGGTTGCTGTCGAACTCCTTGCCTCGGCGCAGTCTTGCCGGCCGCTTTCTTGCCGGGAGCCTCGCTGCTCGAGGAAGGTTGGCTTGCCGGGATGCCAGATGCAGCCTTTTGAAGAACACGCTTTGTCTTCTTCGGGGCTGGGAGCTCTTCTTGCGGTTCTTCTTCAGCCGCGTCTTCGTAGGACGAGCTCTTAGTGGCTGTGTTGCTCTGTTCCCCGGTAGCCTTGTCCTTCCCGGCAGGATTTTCTTCCACCACTACCTCCGCGTCACTGGTTTCCCATTCTGTGAAGCCGACGCTGCCAGCCTCCGCGGCAAGATTCGCTTCCTCCGCCCTAGTGGCGATGTATGCCACTTCTTCGTCGGTGGTGGCTCGGATGAGGTCTGCTTCTTCCCGGACGGCTCTCTACGTCAAGTTATCAAAGAACTTTTGTGCCTCTTCCTCGGATGGCTCGACCCAAGTCGCGTCAAGACCGTGGGCGTTGAACAGTGGCATGGTGGCGATAATCGACCCCAGGGCAGAGTTGTTGCACAAAGGGATGATTCTTGCCGGCAACCGATGCTTGTTGTCGCGCTGGAATAGCCTTTGACGGAGAGCGCCAAGCTGCATAGCAGTGAAATTGTTGTTCAATCCGGGGCGCAGTCTCATGATGTTTGCTGCGTTTCAGTATTCCCAAGCTGGTCTCCCTTTATTCTGCAAGGGGGTGATGCGGCGGCGGAGGAAATCGAAGCCGATCATCTCCATTGTTAGCCCGGCAGCTTTCAGGCGAAGGATCCTGGTGGTGGCAATCATGAGCTTTTCATCTTCAGCAGCGAGATCGCTCCGCCGCGGACCGCCTTCTGCTGTCGAGGCAAACAGAACGGATGGGGATCTGCTTCCTTGATCCAGCACCACTCAGCTCGCCATTCGTCCCACTTCTCGCGGTAAACCCCTTCTGGGTATATTTCCTTATTCCAAGCCCTTGGAATCCAAGCGATAGAACCAGAGAGGGCCTCCCCTTTTTGGATACGGGGAAAAAAGTAGTGGCAGAAAAGGGCAGTGTTGGGAACCACTCTGGCAAAATTTTCACAAAGATGAGCAAAGATGGACATGCACAGTACAGCATTCGGAGTGAAATCAAGAAGGTGGAAGCCGTATGTGTACATAATGTCGTTGAAGAAGTCAGAGAATGGGGGACAGAGCCCGCAATAGAAATAAGCAGCGAAGAAAGGATATCTGTCTGACCCGCTCTTGGAGCAAGAACCTGGAATCACGCGAGTGGCGGGGTGAGCCTGCGTCTCCCTCGCCCACATACACTGGTACCGCATCTTCAGAGCTTTCGCATCAAGCGACGGGGCGAAGACGATGTGCTTCTTCCGCATCTTCACCAGCTCGCTCTCCGGGACATCGGCTTTCGTCTCCTTGCCCTTGCCTTTGCTGACCTTGGGCGCAATGATGGCTGCAGGGGCGGAAGCCGGGGATAGAGCGGGCGTGGAGGCGACGAGCGGATGAGGGAAAGCTTTGCTCTCAGCTCGAGAGAAGGAAGGCAATGGCGGCGGCCAGATTGAGAAGAAGAGGGAGGCAAATAGGCTGTGCCTTTGCAGTTTCCCTTTTTATGGGGAAGGTGCGAGGCCGCCTCTTTTACTCCCCAATGTGAATGCGCCTCTGCAGGCGCGTTGCAGTTGCAGCCTTTGACGCACGCTTCCCATGTCGCGCGTTCAGCGCACGTAGTGGGGGGCACAGTAAGCGGGATATTTACGAGCAGTTAATTCCCTACCACGTGTGCCCGTGCACTGTTTGGGCCTAGCCCAACAACGCCTCGCACTCGTGTGTGGCCTAGGCCCGGGGGCTCCTGTCGGTGTACTAAGTATTGGGCCATTAGTACCCCGTACTTGTGTGTCAGGACCGGTTTTCCAATAAAACATTTATTGAAAAATCGCCCCTTTCGTCAGACCAGTACAGAAAAAATCTTTCTGGTAGACAAATCCTTGATACAGAAATCCAGAAGTACTAAATATATTACAGGGTTGAGCTGAGGCTGCTCAACCATTTATTACAAGCACGCCAATATTTCACATAAAGGCGGATATGACACAAAGGGTATGGTGGCATAACTATTGACTCGCAATAAAAGTGGTGGTGGATATGTCACAGAGAAGTGGGTGACATGACTCCAAAATCTTACAACTCATCAAGCGCCGGAGTGAGGCTCGATGATTTTATTAAGGTAGCGGAAGCGTATATAATACGGGTGACCAACTCCAGGATCGCAAGGGACTGACTGGGACTCCTCTAGGCGTCGGACTCGCTATCGTATTCTTCATCCATAAGATCGCCTTCGTTAACATCTGGCCAAATCAACAAGCCAGGTGAGTACTTTGAATGTACTCGCAAGACAGTTTGGACATAAGATATAACAAATGCAAACATGATGCACATGAGCAGATTAGTAATGCACACTCAGGTAATAATTTTTGCACCGCAAAATAAATAAAAAGGAAGTCAGGCGGTAGTTCCCCCGAAATCCCAATAAAATAGCTGAAGACCGATCGAGTGTCTGAAGCGACGCCTCGAAAGGTAAAAATAAAATTAACATGCCGCAGTCGGGCGTCAGGGCGACACCACATAAAGGGCTTATACTGAAAGTAAATGACAGTACGTACCACAGTCGGACGTCTAAGCGACATCTCGAAAAGGGCTTATAATGAAAGTAAATAACAAGGATGCCACAGTCGGACGTCTGAGCGACATCACATAAAGGGCCTATATCCAAAAGTAAATAACAAGAATGCCACAGTCGGACGTCTGAGCGACATCACATAAAGGGCTTATATCCAAAAGTAAATAACAAGAATGCCACAGTCGGACGTCTAAGCGACATCACATAAAGGGCTTATATCCAAAAGTAAATAACAAGAATGCCACAGTCGGACGTCTGAGCGACATCACATAAAGGGCTTATATCCAAAAGTAAATAACAAGAATGCCACAGTCGGACGTCTGAGCGACATCTCATAAAGGGCTTATATTTCATCATTCGAACTCGAGTAGTCCGTGGAGGTAGCACAATCCTACGGAAGACTCGGTACATAATCATAAACAGGTTAGTCCATCCACAGGAATAACATTCAGCCGGGTTTACCACTGTCAATTAACAAGTTTGTTCTTCAGAGACTGTTACTGGGACTGACACTGAGACTGACACTGATAGGTCAACCAACGTCCTTGACCGAGGACTTGGTTACTCGCATGGTTTTGACTCTGCAGAGTTTGTACTCTTAACCCACAGCCAACGGATTTAAGTAGTCACAAAGGACTAGTTCCGTTTACGGTATTTTAGAAGAAAACACATCTAACCAGTACACACCCATTTCACTTTCCGCTGCCAGGAATCACCCTAGGCAACGTTCAAGAAAAATTCTAAGACGGGGAGGCCAACACCTCGAATAGCATGGGATCAAATTTATATCGCGCGCTCTAAGGGGTGCCCCCCTCTCGGTCCCAACCGAAAACACCCATGCCCCCTGATCGGATGACGGGCTTTAATCCAGGGCCATGGGACCCTCAATCCGGCCCCTCTATTTGGTGTGTACCTGGAAAGAGGTTTGCAACTTACTAAACCGCATTCTTTGCAGAAAACATGTGGCAGCACGAAAAAGGGGACGAACGGGAACAAGACTCGATCCACATCAACACTGGAGTTAAACAGTTGATACAGAACTGGCATGCTTCAACAATACCAGCTTGCAACCTATCATGCCACCACATGATCAGGTTGTCTCACCATCTCATGAACACATCAAGTTTCGAAGCTCACTTGCAGCTTGCTTTGCATGGAATATAACATTCAACAAATGCTTATATAAACATGCCATGAGAAAACCACTCAAGCAAACATGAAAAACACTCATCATATCAAAGGTTCAAACATGCTTGCCTGGTTCGGAGTAGTCGGAGTCTAGCTCGGCAAGGTTGGCGGCACTGTCACCTCCTTCGGTATCTACGTTATAAAGAAAATCGGGTACTAACGTAAATACCGTGCGTGCATAAAAATTGTTCCAAATATTTTTCAAATAATTATGATAAAAAACTAGACAGAAAAATAAAGATGACAGAAAAAGAATCAACTCAAAATCATCTTTTGTTTAAAAGTTATTGAGGTTTTAGTCCAGGGACTAATCTGTTATAAACAGAAAACTATCTAGGGGCTATTTAAAAAAAACAGAAAACACTTCGGTTGGAATACGCCTTCCAGAGAAGAAAACGCACCCGACCCGAAGGCGCCAACAGAAAACGATTACGAAGAAGAAGGGAGAGGCTGACGAGGGGGTCCCTCATGTCAGGTTTGAAAATCCCCCGGCGGCAGAGGCGAACGATGATCGCCGGCGACGATCGATGGCGAACCAGAGGAGGGTAAGGGTATGGTTGCACTCACGGGTCAGTTCCGCGTCGGTGGGTGGTGGAAGTAGGCGTCGGGGAGCACCACGTCGACGGCGGCTTCCACTCCGGCGGACGGCGGTTCAGGCGAGCTCGGATACGTCGGAGGGGAGCTACCAACACCGAATTGAAGCTCGGGTTAGAAGAGGTGGTGGACTAGGAGGTTGCTGGCAAAGTTTGGGTAGCGGGGGCGCACTCACCAGGGAGAATTTTGCCGGAACCCGAAGCGGATCGGGGCGGCCGGAGCTAGGAAAGAAGACCCTCCCGAAGCCTTCTGATGAGTGAGGCGTGGTTCTGGGGAGAGGTGGAGAGATGTTGGGTCGATGAGTGGTTCGGGGCCTCTATTTATAGCCGGCCCGAGGCGGTTGCCGAAAACGGGATAACTCCGGCGAGCGATTACGGTGAGGCAGGGGTTGGATGGAAGGATTAGGCGACTGGGTGTCTTCGGATTGGTTCACTGGCACCATTCAAAGGTTAAACCTGGTTGGATTTGGCCTGCTTCCGTAGTCTTGGCGGGACGGAGCTCACGGGCTCATCGGTGGCAGAGAGCGCGCTCTGCGCTTCTCAGGCCATGGCGACGGTTATGCAGCATGCTCAGAGCAGGAGGTGAACACGCGTAGGCCACCAGTGGCTCGGGCGGTGCGGAGGACGGCGTTCTGCAATGCTGGCTTTTGCCAGCCGCCACAGGAGGCTCTGCCATGGCGGAAGGCGCCGGCGTTGACGCGACAAGTCACCACCGACGCTCGCAACCGGCCAAGCAACCATGCGGCGCACTGGATAAGAAGGAGGAACAGGGAGCAAGGCGCCAACGCGTGTACTGGCGAGATCGACGACGAGCTCTGTCGAAAACGACACTGAACCCTCTAAACTTTCTGAATTTGACAGGAACAGTGCATGCCAGGTGTTCGATGAAATGTTTGACGCACGTGGAAATTTTTTCTTGAGCTGAAACTTGGAGGGGTGGCCTCTTGATGCATCCAGAGACTACCTGAATTTTTTCAGAATTTTTGGAAAGAAAAAAAATGAATTTCACCAAAAACGGCAAATCTGGTCCAAACTTGCAGCAAGCAAATTTTGAAAAATTTGAACTGTGGACCAGCAGCTCTTGATGGATCTAGGTTGAGGGTACTAAGGAGTAGCTAGGGTAATTTATTTGGAACCAAAGCTCAAAGCAAACTGATACTTCCTTTGTAAACTTGAGGGGTCCAAAATAAATTACAGAAAAAGGTTTGAGGATAAAATCAATAGAAATAAAATCTAAAAGAGGTTGGAACTTGCTGGAATTGGATGCTTGGCTTGACCCAAAGTAGGGAGGAGGGTTTGAGAAGAAATTTTTGAAATGCAAGTCATGGTAAGAGAGTATTCTTGAATAGGGAAGTAGAAATCCAAAATTTTTAGGAATTCTTTTTGATAAAAGAATTAGTAAAACAATCTCAGAGTATTTGTGTTGAACCAACACATGTTGAAAACCCTTAAGACCAAAATCAAGATTGGGAAGAACTCATAAAATATTTGCCATAAAAGATTTGAGAAGGAGAGTCTTTTAGAAAAGAATTGAAATAACCTCCTTCCAATCAAATAAAGAATTTGATAAAAAAAATCAAGACCAAAATTTTGGGGTGTTACATTGTGCACGGGCAGTTGTAGCCATACTCGCGGCAAGGCTTGTCGGGGAACAGTTCGAGGTTGACTCGGGCTATCAAAGAAATTCTCAAGTCAAAGATCTGAGGATCAGCAGATAGGAAGAGCTGGAATCCGAAAGCCAGCCTCCCCGGCAAGATCTTGCCGGGGTGGTCTGCGAAGCCCGGCAAGATTCGGCGTCCGACAAGGTTATGCTACTGTGCCACCGCTTCGACACAGCAACAAGCCCGACATTCTGGGTCCTTCTCTGGATGCGTGGCAACGCGCCAGTGGAGGAGAGCTTAAGCGGTGCTGATGGGATGGCCCCTTTTTCCATCCCCATGAAAGTGAGGACACCTAAACGGACACCTCACGGTGCATTAAATGCATTCGTCCTAATCCGTCAGTGGTTAGGTATGATAACCCTGTAGCTACTTTACACCTCAATGTATGTACATTTTGCCACTGTGGTGACCCCTTTGAGCATATAAAAGGAGGCCCAAGGCAACTGCTACAGGGAGGAGGATTTCTGGCCCATTCTGCATGTGTAGCTGCTCCTTGAATGTATTGTTCATTGCAAGCGCTCCTGGAGCCTGGGCTCAAGAACATTCATAATAAATCAAGGCAGGAGTAGGGTTTTACGCTGATCAGCGGCCCGAACCTGGGTAAAATCGCCCCGCGTCGATCGTTGGTTCTGCTCTTTGTGCATACCTCTCTCCCTGCCGAATCGTAAAGGGGTCCCTTGGGGGTCCCATAGGTGTCGCACGCCGACAGATGCTCTACAGGTATCTCCGAAGGTGTTTGTTGAGTTGGCATAGATCGAGATTAGGATTTGTAACTCCGAGTATCAGAGAGGTATCTCTGGGCCCTCTCGGTAATACACATCATAAGAAGCCTTGCAAACAAAGTGACTAATGAGTTAGTTACAGGATGATGTATTACGGAACGAGTAAAGAGACTTGCCGGTAACGAGATTGAACTAGGTATAGAGATACCGACGATCGAATCTCGGGCAAGTAACATACCGATGGACAAAGGGAATTATGTATGTTGTTATAACGGTTCGACCGATAAAGATCTTCGTAGAATATGTAGGAGCCAATATGGGCATCCAGGTTCCGCTATTGGTTATTGACCGGAGAGGTGTCTCGGTCATGTCTACATAGTTCTCGAACCCGTAGGGTCCTCACGCTTAACGTTCGTTGACGATATAGTGTTATATGAGTTATATGATTTGGTGACCGAATGTTGTTCGGAGTCTGGGATGAGATCACGAACATGACGAGGAGTCTCGAAATGGTCAAGAGGTAAAGATTGATATATAGGATGATGATATTCGGACACCGGAAGTGTTCCGAAGTGCATCGGGTAGTCATCGGAGTACCGAAGGGGGTACCGGACAACCCCGGGAGGGTGTTGGGCCTATTGGGCCATAAGAGGGGAGCACACCAGCCCACAAGGGGCTGGCGCGCCCCCCATGACAGCCGCCCAAGTGGGGAAAGGAAAGGGGGAGGATTCAGCCTCCCCTTCCTTCTCTCTTCCCCCCTTTCCTTTCTTCTCCGGCATATAAGGAAAGGGGGGCGCCACTTGGGGAGGACCCCAAGTAGGATTCGGCCTACTTGGGGCGCCCTCCTGGCTGCTCCCTCCTCCCCCCCACCTATATATATGTGGGAGGGGGGCGCCTAGCACAAGCACATCAATCCCTTAGCCGTGTGCGGCGCCCCCCTCCACCGTTTACACCCCGGGTCATATTTTCGTAGTGCTTAGGCAAAGCCCTGCGGAGATATCTTCACCATCACCGTCACCATGCCATCATGCTGCCAGAACTCATCCACTACCTCGCCATCTTGCTGGATCAAGAAGGCGGAGGACATCATCGAGCTGAACGCGGAGGTGTCGTACGTTCGGTGCTCGATCGGTTGGAACGCGAAGAAGTTCGACTACATCAACCACGTTGTCAAACGCTTCCACTTACGGTCCATGAGGGTACGTAGACACACTCTCCCCTCTCGTTGCTATGCATCTCCTTGATAGATCTTGCGTGTGCATAGAAATTTTTTCTTTTCCATGCAACGTTTCCCAACAGTGGCATCCGAGCCAGGTCTATGCGTAGATGATATGCACGAGTAGAACACAAAGAGTTGTGGGAGGTGATAGTCATACGGCTTACCACCAATGTCTTATTTTGATTCAGCGGTATTGTGGGATGAAGCGGCCCGAACCAACCTTACATGTCCACGCACATGAGACCGGTTCCACTGACAGACATGCAACTAGTTTTGCATAAAGGTGGCTGGCGGGTGTCTGTTTCTCCTACTTTAGTTGAATCGAATTTAACTATGGCCGGTCCTTGAAGAAGGTTAAAACAGCAAACTTGATGAATCACCGTTGTGGTTTTTGCCGTAGGTAAGAACGGTTCTTGCTAGAAGCCCGTAGCAGCCACGTAAAACTTGCAACAACAAAGTAGAGGATGTCTAACTTGTTTTTGCAGGGCATGTTGTGATGTGATATGGTCAAGAAATGATGTGATATATGTTGACGTATGAGATGATCATGTTTTGTAATATCGACAACCGGCAGGAGCCTTAGGGTTGTCTCTTTATTGTATGAAGTGCAAGCGCCTTGTAATTGCTTTACATTATCACTATGTGTTAGCGATAGTTGTAGAAGCAATAGTTGGCGAGACGACCCCGACGCAACGATGGAGATCAAGGTGTCGAGCCGGTGACGATGGAGATCATGACGATGCTTTGGAGATGGAGATCAAAAGCACAAGATGATGATGGCCATATCATGTCACATATTTTGATTGCATGTGATGTTTATCCTTTATGCATCTTATTTTGCTTAGAACGGCGGTAGCATTATAAGATGATCCCTTCACTAAATTTCAAGATAAAAGTGTTCTCCCCGAGTATGCACCGTTGCCAAAGTTCGTCGTTTTCAAGCACCACGTGATGATCGGGTGTGATAGACTCGACGTTCACATACAACGGGTGTAAGACAGTTTTGCACATGTAGAATACTTGGGTTAAACTTGACGAGCCTAGCATGTACAGACATGGTCTCGGAACACTGGAGACCGAAAGGTCGAACATGAGTCATATAGTAGATATGATCAACATAGAGATGTTCACCATTGAGACTACCCCATCTCACGTGATGATCGGACATGGGTTAGTTGATTTGGATCATGTATCACCTAGATAACTTGAGGGATGTTAATTTAAGTGGGAGTTCATTAGTAATTTGATTAATTGAACTTAAATTTATCATGAACTTAGTCTTAGTAGTTTTTGCATAATTATGTCGTAGATCAATAGCTCGCGATGTAGCTCCCCTATTTTTGATATGTTCCTAGAGAAAACTAAGTTGAAAGATGATAGTAGCAATGATGCGGACTGGGTCCATGATCTGAGGATTATCCTCATTGCTGCACAGAAGAATTATGTCCTTGATGCACCGCTAGGTGACAGACCTATTGCAGGAGCAGATGCAGACGTTATGAACATTTGACAAGCTCGATATGATGACTACTTGATAGTTTAGTGCGCCATGCTTTACAGCTTAGAACCGGGACTTCAAAAACGTTTTGAATGCCACGGAGCATATGAGATGTTCCAAGAGTTGAAATTGGTATTTCAGGCTCATGCCCGTGTTGAGAGGTATGAGACATCTGACAAATACTTTGCCTACAAGATGGAGGAGAATAGCTCAGCCAGTGAGCATGTGCTCGGAATGTCTGGGTACTATAATCGCTTGAATCAAGTGGGAGTTTATCTTCCAGATAAAAGAGTGATTGACAGAGTTCTCTAGTCACTATCACCAAGCTACTAGAACTTCGTGATGAACTATAATATGCAAGGGATGACAAAAATGATTCCCGAGCTTTTCGCGATGCTGAAATCAGCAAAGGTAGAAATCAAGAAAGAGCATCAAGCGTTGATGGTTAACAAGACCACTAGTTTCAAGAAAAAGGGCAAGGGAAAGAAAGGGAACTTCAAGAAGAATGGCAAGCAAGTTGACGCTCCCATGAAGAAGCCCAAAGCTGGCCCCAAGCCTGAAACTAAGTGCTTCTACTGCAAAGGGAACAATCGCTAGAAGCAGAACTACCCCAAATACTTGGCGGATAAAAAGGATGGCAAAGTGAACAAAAGTATATTTGATATACATGTTATTGATATGTACCTTGCTAGTATTCGTAGTAGCCCCTGGGTATTTGATACTTGTTCAATTGCTAAGATTAGTAACTCAAAACAGGAGTTGCGGAATAAACAGAGACTAGTTAAGGACGAGGTAACGATGTGTATTGGAAGTGTTTCCAAGAGTGATATGATCACCATCGCAGACTCCCTCTACCTTCGGGATTAGTGTTAAGCCTAAATAAATGTTATTTGGTGTTTGCGTTGAGCATGAACAAGATTAGATCGTGTTTATTGCAATACGGTTATTCATTTAAGTCAGGGAATAATTGTTGTTCTGTTTACATGAATAAAACCTTCTATGGTCATACACCCAATGTGAATGGTTTACTGAATCTCGATCGTAGTGATACATATATTCATAATATTGATGCCCAAAGATGCAAAGTTGATAATGATAGTGCAACATACTTGCGGCACTGCCGTTTAGGTCATATTGGTGTAAAGCGCATGAAGAAACTCCATGCAGATGGACTTTTGGAATCACTTGATTATGAATCATTTGATACTTGCGAACCATGCCTTATGGGCAAGATGACTAAAACTCCATTCTCCGGAACAATGGAGCAAGCTAATTACTTATTGGAAATAGTACATACCGATGTATGCGGTCCGATGAGTGTTGAGGCACGCGGCGGGTATCGTTATTTTCTGACCTTTGCAGATGATTTGAGTAGGTATGGGTATATCTACTTCATGAAACACAAGTCTGAAACATTTGAAAAGGTCAAAGAATTTCAGAGTGAAGTGGAGAATCATCATAACAAGAAAATAAAGTAACTATGATTTTGAGTTACGAGTTTGGCCTTCATTTAAAACAATGTGGAATTGTTTCACAACTCACGCCACCTAGAACACCACAGTGTAATGGTGTGTCCGAACATCGTAACCATACTTTATTGGATAATATGGTGCGATCTATGATGTCTCTTACCGATTTACCACTATCTTTTTGGGGTTATGCATTAGAGACAGTCGCATTCAGGTTAAATAGGGCACCGTCTAAATCCGTTGAGATGACACCGTATGAACTGTGGTTTGGCAAGAAACCTAAGCTGTCATTTCTTAAAGTTTGGGGTTGTGACACTTATGTCAAAAGGCTTCAGCCTGATAAGCTCGAACCCAAATCGGAGAAGTGCGTCTTCATAGGATACCCTAAGGAAACAATTGGGTACACCTTCTACCACAGATCCGAAGGCAAGATCTTTGTTGCCAAGAATGGATCCTTTCTAGAGAAGGAGTTTCTCTTGAAAGAAGTGAGTGGGAGGAAAGTAGAAATTGATGAGGTAATAGTACCTTCTCTCGAATTGGAGAGTAGCACATCACAGAAAACTGTTCCAGTGATGCCTACACCAACTAGAGAGGAAGCTAATGATGATGATCATGAAACTTCAGATCAAGTTACTACTGGACCTCGTAGGTCGAACAGAGCATGTTCCGCACCAGAGTGGTACGAAAATCCTGTCCTAGAAGTCATGTTACTAGACCATGGCGAACCTACGAACTATGGAGAAGCTATGATGAGCCAAGATTCGGATAAATGGCTTGAGGCCATGAAATCTGAGATAGGATCCATGTATGAGAACAAAGTATGGACTTTAGTGGACTTGCCCGATGATTGGCAAGCCATAGAAAATAAATGGATCTTCAAGAAGAAGACTGACGCTGATGGTAAATGTTACTGTCTACAAAGCTTGACTTTTTGTGAAAGGTTTTTGACAAGTTCAAGGAGTTGACTACGATGAGACTTTCTCACCCGTAGCGATTCTTAAGTCAGTCCAAATCATGTTAGCAATTGCCGCATTTTAAGATTATGAAATCTGGCAAATGGACGTCAAAACTGCATTCCTTGATGGATTTCTTAAAGAAGAGTTGTATATGATGCAACTAGAAGGTTTTGTCGATCCTAAAGGTGCTAACAAAGTGTGCAAGCTCCAGCGATCCATCTATGTACTAGTGCAAGCATCTCGGAGTTGGAATATACGCTTTGATGAGGTGATCAAAGCATATGGTTTTATACAGACTTACGGTGAAGCCTGTATTTACAAGAAAGTGAGTGGGAGCTCTGTAGCATTTCTAATATTATATGTGGATGACATATTGTTGATTGGAAATGATATAGAATTTCTGGACAGCATAAAATGATACTTGAATAAGAACCTTTCAATGAAAGATCTCGGTGAAGCTACTTACATATTAGGCATCAAGATCTATAGAGATAGATCAAGACGCTTGATAAGATTTTCAATGAGTACATACCTTGACAAGATTTTGAAGGAGTTCAAAATGGATCAGTCAAAGAAGGAGTTCTAGACTGTATTGCAAGGTGTGAAGTTGAGTAAGACTCAAAGCCCGACCACAGCAGAAGATAGAGAGAGAATGAAAGTCATTCCCTATGCCTCAGTCATAGGTTCTATAAAGTATGCCATGCTGTGTACCAGAACTTTTGTGTGCCTTGCCATGAGTTTGGCAAGGGGGTACAATAGTGATCCAGGTGTAGATCATTGGATAGCGGTCAAAATTATCCTTAGTTACCTAAGAGGACTAAGGAAATATTTCTCGGTTATGGAGGTGATAAAGAGTTCATCGTAAAGGGTTACGTCGATGCAAGCTTTGACACCGATCCAGATGACTCTGAGTCTCAATCTGGATATGTATTGAAAGTGGGAGCAATTAGCTAGAGTAGCTCCATGCAGGGCATTGTAGACATAGAAATTTGCAAAATACATATGGATCTAAATATGGCAGACCATTGACTAAACTTCTCTCACAAGCAAAACATGATCACACCTTAGTACTCTTTGGGTGCTAATCACATGGCGATGTGAACTAGATTATTAACTCTAGTAAACTCTTTGGGTGTTGGTCACATAGCGATGTGAAGTATAGGTGCTAATCACTTGGCGATGTGAACTAGATTATTGACTCTAGTGCAAGTGGGAGACTGAAGGAAATATGCCCTAGAGGCAATAATAAAGTTGTTATTTTATATTTCCTTATTCATGATAAAGGTTTATTATTCATGCTAAAATTTTATTGATCAGAAACTTAAATACATGTGTGAATACATAAACAAATACCGTGTCCCTAGTAAGCCTCTACTAGACTAGCTCGTTGATCAAAGATGGTTAAGGTTTCCTAACCATAGACATGTGTTGTCATTTGATAATGGGATCACATCATTAGGAGAATGATGTGATGGACAAGACCCATCCGTTAGCTTTGCATATTGATCGTTTAGTTTATTGCTATTGCTTTCTTCATGTCAAATACATATTCCTTCGACTATGAGATTATGCAACTCCCGGATACCGGAGGAACACCTTGTGTGCTATCAAACGTCACAACGTAACTGGGTGATCATAAAGATGCTCTACAGGTATCTCCGAAGGTGTTTGTTGAGTTGGCATAGATCAAGATTAGGATTTGTCACTCCGAGTATCGGAGAGGTATCTCTGGGCCCTCTCGGTAATACACATCATAAGCAGCCTTGCAAGCAAAGTGACTAATGAGTTAGTTACAGGATGATGTATTACGGAACGAGTAAAGAGAATTGCCGGTAACGAGATTGAACTAGGTATAGAGATACCGACGATCGAATCTCGGGCAAGTAACATACCGATGGACAAAGGGAATTACGTATGTTTTCATAATGGTTCGACCGATAAAAATCTTCGTAGAATATGTAGGAGCCAATATGGGCATCCAGGTTCCGCTATTGGTTATTGACCGGAGAGGTGTCTCGGTCATGTTTACATAGTTCTCGAACCTGTAGGGTCCTCACGCTTAACGTTCGTTGACGATATAGTGTTATATGAGTTATATGATTTGGTGACCGAATGTTGTTTGGAGTCCCGGATGAGATCACGGACATGACGAGGAGTCTCGAAATGGTCGAGAGGTAAAGATTGATATATAGGATGATGATATTCGGACACCGGAAGTGTTCCGGAGTGCATCGGGTAGTCATCGGAGTGCCGGAGGGGGTACCGGACAACCCCAGGAGGGTGTTGGGCCTATTGGGCCATAAGAGGGGAGCACACTAGCCCACAAGGGGCTGGCGCGCCACCCATGACAGCCTCCCAAGTGGGGAAATGAAAGGGGGAAGGATTCGGCCTCCCCTTCCTTCTCTCTTCCCCCCTTTCCTTTCTTCGCCGGCAAATACGGAAAGGGGGGCGCCACTTGGGGAGGACCCCAAGTAGGATTCGGCATACTTGGGGCGCCCTCCTGGCTGCTCCCTCCTCCCCCCACCTATATATATGTGGGAGGGGGGCGCCTAGCACAAGCACATCAATCCCTTAGCCGTGTGCGGCGCCCCCCTCCACCGTTTACACCCCCGGTCATATTTTCGTAGTGCTTAGGTGAAGCCCTGCGGAGATATCTTCACCATCACCGTCACCACGCCGTCGTGCTGCCGGAACTCATCCACTTCCTCGTCATCTTGCTGGATCAAGAAGGCGGAGGACGTCATCGAGCTGAACGTGTGCTGAACGCGGAGGTGCCGTACGTTCGGTGCTCGATCGGTTGGAATGCGAAGAAGTTCGACTACATCAACCGCGCTGTCAAACGCTTCCGCTTACGGTGTATGAGGGTACGTAGACACACTCTCCCCTCTCGTTGCTATGCATCTCCTTGATAGATCTTGCGTGTGCGTAGAAAATTTGTGTTTTCCATGCAACGTTTCCCAACACTCCTCACCTTCAAAATAACGTACAGGCCACACCGAGCTATTAAATCTCAGGTATTGCTCAGACATCATGGCAGAGTGGACAGAGGCCGAGCTCCCTAAAGAGCACAACACATACTCACATTGGACCATGTACTTCAACGGCTCAAAAATGCTGGCTGGGCTAGTGGCTGGAGTAGTCCTCACATCACCAACAGGTGATAACATTAGGTATGTCCTGCAAATTATGTACACCGATTCCAACAAGCAGCCGAATACGATGCTTTGTTGCACGGACTTGAAATATCAGTCTCAATGGGGATCCGATGTCTTGAGGTCCGAGGAGATTCTAAACTCTCCATCTCTCAAGTCAATGATGAGTTCGACGCCAAGGACCCCAAGATGATAGCATACCGAAACGGAGTTCTAGCAATCTCAGCTCGGTTCGATGGGCTAGAGTTCCACCATATCCTAAGGGACAGCAATCAAGCTGCCGATGTCCTCGCCGGAATGGGCACCAAGCACAATAAGGTACCTAAAAATACCTTCCTCGAGTGGCTTTTCAAGCCATCTGTGGTCTGGCAGGACGAAAATAACACACCGGCATCAGACGATACTGGAAGAGTCACCTCTCCGGCAGCCGAGGAAGATTAGGGTATAATTGGGGGTTCGGCCATCTAGAGACACCCTTGGCTCATGAAATAATGGCAGTTATCGCGCCATGGACTGAGCCCCTCCTCGCATTCCTACTCCGCAAAGAGGTTCCCGAGGATCAAGTAGAAGCACGATGAATCATTCAAAAGTCCAAAGCTTATAAGGTCCATGAAGGCGAGCTCTATAAACAAAGCTCCACGGGCGTCCTTCAACATTGTATATCCAAAGAAGAGGGAAGAGAGCTCCTCATGGAAATACACTCCGGCATGAGCGGCCATCACGCCGCAGCTCAAGCCTTGGTCAACAAAGCATTCCGAGCAGGGCTCTACTAGCCAACCGCCGACGCAGACGCCAAAACATTGGCCCGGCGCTACCCCAGCTGTCAGGTTTTCGCCAAACAAAGCCATATGCCCCCAATAGCTCTTCGGACTATTCTGATCACCTGTCACTTCGCGGTCTGGAGGCTAGACATGGTTGGCCCACTTCAAGGAGGGTCAAAGAAAAATAAATATCTGCTTGTCATGGTAGATAAGTTTAGCAAATGGATTGAGGCAAAACCAGTTACCTCGGCCAAGTCAGAGCTGGTTATCGAATTTATCTCTGGCGTGGTACACTGCTACTTCTTGAGCTTGCATTGATTTTTCCCTTGAAGAGGAAAGGGAGATGCGGCAAAGTAGAGATAAGTATTTCCCTCAGTTAAGAACCAAGGTATCAATCTAGTAGGAGGCATAAGAAAGTCTCCAATCTATGCACCTGCACAAACTAACAAACACTTGCACACAACGTAAAAAAGGGGTTGTCAATCCCTTCATGGTCATGAACAAGAGTGAGATCTAAAAGAGAAAGGTATAAAAGATAAATAAAAGAGCAAACTAAAGTAAATATAAATAAATTGCAGCAAGGTATTTTTGGGTTTTTTGGTTTATAGATCTGAAAATATATGATGGAAAATAGACCCGGGGGGCATAGGTTTCACTAGAGGCTTCTCTCTTGAAGGAAAACATACGGTGGGTAAACAAATTACTGTCAAACAATTGATAGAAAAGCGCAAAGTTATAAAGATATCTAAGGCAATGATCATGAATATAGGCATCACGTCCGTGTCAAGTAGACCGACTCCTGCCTGCATCTACTACTATTACTCCACACATCGACCGCTATCCAGCATGCATCTAGAGTATTAAGTTCATAAGAACGGAGTAACGCCTTAAGTAAGATGACATGATTTAGAGGGATAAACTCAAGCAATATGTTGAAAACCCCATCTTTTTATCCTTGATGGAAACAATACAATACGTGCCTCGCTACCCCTACTTTGTCACTGGGTGAGGACACCGCAAGATTGAACCCAAAACTAAGCACCTCTCCCATTGCAAGAAAAACCAATCTAGTTGGCCAAACCAAACCAATAATTCGAAGAGAAATCCAAAGATATTTAATCATGCATAAAAGAGTTCAGAAAAGACTCAAATAATATTCATAGATAATTTGATCATAAATCCACAATTCATCGGATCTCGACAAACACACCGCAAAAGAATATTACATCAAATAGAACTCCAAGAACATCGAGGAGAACATTGTATTGAAGATCAAAGAGAGAGAAGAACCAATCTAGCTACTAGCTATGGACCCGTAGGTTTGTGGTAAACTACTCACGCTTCATCGGAAGGGAAGCAAGGTTGGTGTAGATGCCCTCCATGATCGAATCCCCCTCCGGCAGGGTGCCGGAAAAGGCCCCAAGATGGGATCTCACGGGAACAGAGGCTTGCGGCGGCGAAAAGGTATTTTGGTGGACGCTTATGATGTTTGGGGAATATTTTGGAATTTATAGTGGAAGAATTAGGGTTGGAGAACTCCCGACGGGCCCACAAGCCCTCAGGGTCAGTTTCTATTTTTTCCCTTGTTTTTGAGTTTTACAGAAAAAGAATATCAAACGGAGTCCAAACGGAATAATACTTTCGCGATGATTTTTCTTGGACCAGAAGACACCGACGTAACTTGGAGAGAGGGCCAGAAGAGTCCCGAGGGACCCACAAGACCTCAGGGTGCCCCCCTAGTGTGCACCTGGCAGGCTTGTGGCCTCCTTGGGACTCTTCTGGCCCTCTCTCCAAGTTACGTGGGTGTCTTCTGGTCTAAGAAAAATCATCGCGAAAGTATTATTCCATTTGGACTCCGTTTATATTCCTTTTCTGTAAAACTCAAAAACAAGGAAAAAAATAGAAACTAACACTGGGCTCTACGTTATTAGGTTAGTCCCAAAAATAATATAAAATAGCATATTAATGCATATAAAACATCCAAAACAGATAATATAATAGCATGGAACAATCAAAAATTATAGATACGTTGGAGACGTATCATACACCGTTATGGTGTCCCCCATAGCATAATAACGGACAATGGAACCAACTTCACGACGAAGGATGTAAAGGAGTGGTGCGTAAAAATGGGCATTAAGCTCGACTACGCATCCGTGTATCATCCCCAGTCCAACGGATAGGTTGAACGCGCCAACGGACTAATCCTTAGCGGCATCAAGCCAAGGTTAGTACGTTCTCTCAAAGAGGCAGACTGTCAGTGGGTAGAGGAACTCGATTCTGTTATGGGGCTTGCGCACCACACCCAATTAGTCCACATACTACACACCATTTTTTATGGTGTACAACGCAGAAGCCGTGCTCCCTTGTGATCTTATTCACGATGCACCTCATGTGCGCATGTACGTGGAGCAAGAGGCTGAGCTAGATCGGCAGGATGCCCTCGACGCCGTAGAAGAGGAGTGCGACGTAGCACGGGCATGTTCTACCAGCAGCAGGCAAGGCGCTATCAAAGCAGGGAGGTCCAGTCAAAGGAATTCAACATCGAAGACCTGGTCATGCGGCTCCACCCAGAAAAGCAGAAGCATAAACTCTCGCCTAAATGGGATGGACCGTTCATAACTAACCAGGTGCTCATCGGAGGTGTGTACCCCATCCGATATCCCGAAGACAATAGACTCAAGCCAAATCCTTGGAATGATGCATTACTCCGGCGTTTCTACGATTATCCGGAGCAACCCTCCATCATCTTTACCACACATTTAGCTATGGTTTATTTCTAGCATTGCGCAACTATTTCTTGTTCGGCACTCCCCTGTCCAGGTTTTTAAACCTTTATTTTTGGTATAACTGTTCGGTCAAGCCGAAGTGAGTTTAGATACTTCAGATACATCTTTGAATGTATGCCAGTACCACCACGGTGGCCTTACTCAATAAAGCCAACAGGAGCATCGACCTCTTACATTATTTCTGTGTACACTGCCTTCCAAAATAATAATCTTTTCAAGCCAAAATATGCATCGATTTGACTTAAGATTTGGCCAAGCTGGGTTGACTGGCTCCTATGCTTACCATTTACGTTCCCGATTGTTCATCTAAGAGTTAAAGGGAGCACCGCTGTGATTGTTACTTCCGTGTCATCCAGAATAGTACCTCAGACGGATAAAGTTGAAAGCTAGCGTTCTTAAGAAAATAATCGGTCGACCACAATGGAAGCACAATTAATAGGTTCCTCAAAACCTCAGTCAGGGGCTTCATTACCCGACGTCACACGTCCTCGGACACACGTGGTCAACATGATCACCTAGAAAAGGAACTGTTGGAGGAACTATTTTTCTCAAAAGATGTTTCTTACATTAAATAATAATATAACATAACTCTCTGGTTCACTTTCATTTTCGAACCTCATAGCCGAATTGCCTCGTTCTCTGAAGAATCTAGCCTAACAAACATTTAGGACAGAATTGAGGAACACTCTTCGCCCAATGGCCGAGGAGGTAGAAGCCCATGGCTGGTTAACGAAGCTTGAATAGCAGATCTGTGCTCTATGATTTAAAGTACCTTGATACATAGAATCATCCAAAACATAAATGTCTTTACATAGCATCCAGGCCATCGATCAACGATTCAAGGGCACAGTCTTTCTACGAGAAACGAGCAGCTGGCATTACATTTTCATACACTAGGTGTGTCAGCACTTCCTTCCCGTCAACCCCTATAGGGCCTACTTTGGCAAGGTGCTTAGTATCCTCACCAGTGACGCGGGTTTTTATCATGGCCCACGCCTCCCGCACTCCCTCCCGACAAGCTGATACCTTCCACGCTTGTATCCGATGTCGAGCTCCCTATAGGCAATCGGCAAGCTCCGACATTCCTTCGGGAACAGGTTCATTGGGCCATAAAGACTTAAACATAGTTTTCATGACCTTCCCAGCTTGCTCATGTGTTTCAGTGAGCTCTATCAAGGCCTCTTCGGAAGAAGAGTTGGCACCATCTTGCGGCCGACCAGTCAAAATAACTATGTAAATTAAGAAGTCTGGTTATTATCGGACACAGGGCACCAAAAAACATCGGATTCAATGATGGGGCATGCTTACTAGACAACGCTCGGCCAACTTTCTGGTTCTTCTCCTCGGTGACGGCTAGTCGATCCTTCAGCTTTTCAATCTCTTGGGCTTGCTACTCGTTTTTTGCCCTACGCTTGTTGTTGTCTTCCCTACTTCGGGTCAACTCGCTCTGGCCGACTTGTTGTTGGGACTCTGCAAATAATAGGTCCTCTCAGGCCTGCTTTATGTCCTGCTCCAGTTGACCTATAGTTTTTGCTGCAATGAACATAGACCCCGTTAAGGAAGGCCTCAAGTTGTCCAAAACAAATTATAATAAGATACACATACCATATGCCTCTCTGATGGATTTTTAATATGTTCCACCTCAACCTGCGTAGCGTCTAGCTTAGTCTTCGTCCCGTTACGCACCTCGGAGAGATTCTTGTTTTACTCCCGAGTGGCCTGTATGGTGAAACATTAGTACATGGATTCGATCCTTAATATGGTCACCCACGTCCAAATTAAGGCTTGGGGGCTACTGGGCTTCACGCTAAGATCTAAAATTTTCTCATTTTTAATCGTTGGATGGTTCATCCGATAAGTGTCTTAGGGGAACTACCCTACACAGCAGATCTTCACCCTTTTTTGAAAGTCTTCGGACGAGTTAAAGAATTCGTATCTTCAAACCTTTGGAAGAAATAGCCACCACCTTCTTGAACTCAAGCCGAGTCGCGCCAAGATAGGCATCCAGTGAACTGAGGGCGTTGAATTCTTTGCTGGAGAAAACTAGATTCCTTAGGGAAGTTTTCCTCCACCATTGATTCATGGAATTGTTAACCTCAGAAGTAGTGGCCAAGCAGGTCCCAGAAACTTCAGGTTGAGGTACCTCGGGAATATCTCCCCGACCGGACATCGACTCGGTGCTGGCTCTCACTGCCGAGGTCCCCATGGTGCCTGCCTATAAGGGCTGGAGCAATAAGACACATGATGTCAAGACAAGTCTTTAAAGATTACTTTTGATAAAATTTACCTGCCTAGAAAAGGAGCGACGCGCTCTGCTTCCGCAGGTGCCGGTTGTGAAACGACACCTCGGTTGACCGCTTGTTGGCCTTCTTGTGGGGTCAGATCAGCTCGCTTTCGTTTCGAGCAGCGACCCTTCGGAGAAGAAGTCAGGGTGTTCAGGCCCTTGCGGGCAGAGGATCTCTTTCGAGGAGGAGATTGAGGGGATTTTACCGTAGTAGACGGTAGAGTCCCTGGCGTATAAGGCGTAATGGCCACCTTAGAGCCATCAAGGTTCTCCAGATAAAAAAACACTCCACGAAAAGAATGGATAGTTCCTCGTCCTCATGAAAACCGGGGTCGTCGTCACGACAATAAACCCCCGGTTTGGGTGCAGGGCAACTGAGGGTTTCAACCCAGTTCTTCCACCTCTATTAGGATATGTTAAAGAGCTGGTTAGGAGTACAAAGGCAATGCTCGGATGGACGAGATACTTTAAAAAAAGGCTTACCGCTTTGATGGACATGTAGTAATAAAAGCCATCCATGAACTTCTGCTTGGCGACTCTGATGGCTGCCCCTTGTATATGCCGGCCAGGGCGGCACCAAAAGCCGCCCGAGTATCAAAGCCTCCCCGAATAGACCGGGTGGCATCATTGGTGCCGTTGTACCTCCATAATGGGTGCATGCATTGTCAAAGAGGTTGGACTTGTCAGCTGATAGCTGTCGCCATCACATCAATGATGGTGAGACCACTGTGTGTCAGACATCTCACATGAGCGGCAAGGCGAGCGACGGCGGAGTCATCCTTTTGAGAATAACTCCTGGGCCTCTGGTTAAAATGCTTCTTCGGAGGGTCTGGAGAAAAAGAGGGAAGCCCAGGGCGAGCTGGGTCGTGTAGTGGGATATCGTCCATGTAGAACCACTCCGTGGCCCAAATGTCTACACCCTCTCTAGGGGTTCCTGTAGGGTACCCGATTCCGGCAATACGGCACACCTCGATGGCACCTATGTTGTAAAGTTTCCCATCTCAGGAACGTGGCATCAGGCAAATATACTTCCTCCATAGCCCGAAGTGTGCCTTGCATCTGAGGTACTTCTCGCAGAGGGCGACGAATCCCGTAATATGGATAATGCAGTTAGGGGTGAGGTGGTGGAGTTGGATCCCGTAGAACTCCAATAGGCCATGGAGGAAAGGATGGATGGGGAATCCAAGGCTTTGCAATAGGAAAGGAACAAAACACACCCTCTCCTCTCCGCGCGGGGTGGGATGGCTATCCTTGCATGCTTGCCCATTAACAGACATTAAGTCGGGGCGGGTGGAGGTCAGATCTGACTCAGGCAAATAACCTTTGGGGGCGAGTTGGTTTAGTCGGAGACAGGTAACAGCGTAGCTCCCCCAGTCACCTTCGAAGGGGCCATGGGGACGCGTTGATGAACCTGCGTCGTTCGCCATTGCTGGGGCTCTCGAGGGTCAGATTCTAAAGAAGGGTTTCATATTTTGGTCGACCAGGGGGGAGTTTGGAATGCGCATCTTCACCACGACTATGGCACCTATTAAATAAAGCGGAGGCGACACTTCGACTTATGGCTTTAAAAGCAGCCGGTTCCCTAGACGGCTCATGAATCAAGAAAAATTATCTTTGCCAAAGGGGGCCACATGTGGTGGGACCAAATCATCAAGAAAGGTATTTGGGTTAGAGACCTCGGCTTTCCGGTGAGTGAAGGCCCAGGACGGGTGGTGAGACCTGACGATAGGGAGGAACTTGTCTGCTGTAGTCGAAGACCTCAAGCCGAAATCATTAGTCTGAGGAAGATTGTTGTCCTCGGCTCCGAAGACAAGTTCAGAGGCTACTGACGGTGTCTTGAACTAAGGGGTACCAACCTAATTGGCCCACAGTCCATGGGTCGAGCTTATGGCCCACCAATGTCACAAGGAAAGACTCCGGAAGCCTTGAACCCCAACGTGGTAAATATGGACTCTATCGAAGACTTGGAGTGTACCTCAAGGGTTGTTTTGGTTCTTGGCATGTTTATCCTTAGGAGGCAACCAACCATATGTAACCCTAGATACCCCCCAGTGTCTATATAAGCTGAGGGGTTTAGTCCGTAGGGACAGATTGATCATTATTTGCCTTAGGGTTAGAACACAACATACGATCCAGTGGTAGATCAAGCATGTACTCGATACACCATCATCAATACAATCAAAGCGGGACATAGGGTTTTACCTCTTCGAGAGGGCGCGAACCTAGGTAAATATTGTCCCCTTATCTCCTGTTACCCATCGATCCGAGATCCACAGCTCGGGGGCCCCTACCCGAGGTCTGCCGGTTTTTGGACCGATAATATTGCTGTTAACTGAATTTATCTAACACCTCCTCAACTGAATTTTAATTGCAGAAGCTTTTGACTGTCTTTTCTCAGTTGAGATACATCGCAAAGGTTTATTTTGTGTAACTGACAGCAACAACACATACATGGATTATGAAGTTGCATGGTTTGACAACTGTGACAGTGATACATTGTCCATTTTATGGATTGATGATTTTTTGTAGCAGCTAGGCTATGACAGAGATAGTGTGAAGCTTGATGTTTTCTGGTGTCAGCCTGGAAAGACATTGGTTGATGGATTAAGACAGTTGAAATGTGATGCAGATATCCTTGCAACGATAGCAGCAACCACAGAGCACAAGAACTTCATTAGTACAGAACCCCCTTATTAGTGGCGTCCAGAAGTGTCCTGTAGCAGCGTTTCGCGCCGCTACTACTGCGCCGTTGGTAGTTAACAACCAGCAGCGTTTGCGGCAAACACTGCTAATCAGAGGCACTCCAACAGCGTTTGAACCTAGACGCCGCTAGTAGCATCTCACCCTGCAGCGTCTTGGCAACGTGAACGATGCTAATTATGTGACACCAAAGTAGCGTTCCCCTAGACATGCACGCTGCTGGTGTAAAATGCTGCCATGGCAGGAGGTTCTACCACATAAATTTGCTACCATGGCAGCATTTAATTAGACTATCAAAACCAAATGTAGCAACTATTATTATTACTGGATCATAAACTAAATATATGAAATCTTCAACACAATATAACTAGCATCACATAGTACCTTGCGAGCAATTCTGGAAAAATTCACTTAACGACAGAACCATAAAAAGTACTCAACACAAGTGCAATCATAATCGATATAAATAGACATGCATGCTTGTTGGACTCTCCGAAGACAACTGCTCATCAATGGTGGTCTTAGAAATGGTATGCACGTAGAGGACGGGGCCTGCATGTCCTACGTGGATGACGCAGATTATCTTGTCTCCAACCTCGGTGAAGTCGTAGATGTCATAGATCTCCTGCCATTCGTTGACGATGAGGCATACATCTTCTGATGACGTCGAGTAGGTGCATGGTATGTCGCCCGATCCAAATCCAAATACATCCCCAACCATAGGACCGATCGTCTTGTCGGGGTAGGATCTGAAGAATCTTTATTCAGCTTCGCCATCGCCGCCGCCGAAGCCAACACGATGAACAACCCAAAACCTAAGCTACTAAAGGCTAAAACGTTCCACACGCGTGAATTCCCAATTTTCTTTGGATTCTGCTCCTTGCATTAATGGGAATAGGGTCGTAACGACTCAAAAGATGTGGTTGGTGAGTGAATGTGTATGTTTTCTTTCAAACACAATACAAATGCAAATGCTCACATACACTCGCCCTAGGAACGCATGCATGCATGTCTTACCCCTATGAGCACCTTCGAGATACTGAGCTGGCACATCATCTTCATATTAACGAAGTGACCAAGTGCCACGTAGTCGACGAGAACGACTCCTCCCACTACACGAAAATCGCCGAAAAGCCTAAAATAAAGATAGAAAATGCGAACACAAATGTCAAGTGTAGGACTTCAACCATGATGAGATGATTCAACCGCAAGGATCCTAACCATCTGAGATATGCTTAGTTCGCAAATCCACATGGTTGGGGCTATCAAGAACACATCATGTGAAACGTGACTTCTTGCCCAATGCATCGTGTGAATTTGGACCGTTTGATGAAAAAACGATGAACAATATCAAGACAGAGATGGTGTTGTGAATATAGTTTGCAAAAAGGATCGTATGTTTAAAAGAAATCAACCCCCGGCCAACTCCATCGTGATTTCATTGTACTGGGTCGGTTTTCATGAAACACGAGGTCTTATTGCAAATGTTCCAGAGCTACTGCAGTACCGATTAAAAAAACGGTCGTAGCTACTAGGGGCGAAATGGATTTTGGAATTTATTGACATGAGTATGAGGATGACTTCGTCTTTATTTTGACGAAATGCTTGGTCCTTTCGGCTAATTAGTCAGCAACTAATCTTTCATGCAAAACTTATCCGTTAGTTTTCCATGCAATTGCTCAAATCCAGCCCAGTGCGTCAGGGCATCTGCAAAGCGGACCCTCAAATTTTTCATTATATGTTCGGACCATAGTATTTGGACCACTTTTGTCATCCAATGGGACCTGTATATATCAGCTTAGCAGTTTGGACGTACGGATTCAGGTACCCTAGAGACAAACGTAGGGGGCTTTGACGGAGTCCGGACATATACTTGACCAACACAGAACCTTCGCATGGTCATCTTCTTTTTTCTCTCTTCACATGCATGGTCCCCTCTCATCTCTCTCCTTTCAACCCACACCACACCATAATATTCCATCACATGCATGATCCTCACCTATTTTTTCTCATCCCAATCGGTTTACATTGTGAATAACATTGGATGGCTTCCTCCTGCATCATATTCGCGGATCACGTCCGGACATACACAAAAGACATTTGCGGGTCAGCTTTAGAGATGCCCTTAGGCGCACAGAAACCCGGTTTCTCAGGGTACGTTCTCGTTAACTTTTGGTATCTATTCTAACAGACCGAGCACACATGCCATGCTGACATGATGCAGAATACCACATCAGTATTAGTCTGCGAGTCGGCACATGGCAGATAAATTAAGAGACGAATTAAGGTAAAGGAGGCAATTTGTGTGATGTTTTTTTTACTAAAAGGATAAACTGTAAAGAAGGCACATATGCGTGCTACTACTAGTATGTGGTAAGGAATATACACTTGTTGCGTGCACATGAACCGCATGATTTATGTTACAGAATAAGCTCCTGGCATCTTCGTAACGACCAATCAGTTGGTAGCCCGCAGCCTGCTTATATGGTAGACGAGACTGCACAAGATCATGTATACAATATAAGTTACACGGAACACCTGAGCAACATGTGTGAACTTGTCATGCTCTGGGATGAACAGGCTCAAAACACAGCCAAATCAACAGGCCATCACCACCGCGTCCTTTCCCATCATGTCTTTGAAGGATATATAGAGAGAGAATTTTTCGAAAGCTGTTGAAAGTAATATGGTGCATAAAAGGGAACCCCCATCTAGTATGCTACCCTCTCTTTAATAACCCAATACATCAACAAAAAATGCTAATGCAGCCCCCATGGAGGGATGCTTGCAGTAGAAGTTCCAACAGAGCCTTAAAAATAAAACTACTACATGTCGAACTCATGATCACCAGCATTTTGTTACATCAAACAAAACCTAGATCCAAAAGTAAGTAAATATTACATACATAGAAAGCATTCCCGGCAAAAGATAGATATAAATATACTATATACATAGAAGAATAACACGAAAGAGAGGAGATCCTAAGTGTTTAGATAAATCACCGACCTAGATCGTGCAGCTTCATACACTGACTGTGCCACCACCCCGCTGAACACAACTATATATATAGTATATATACATCGAAGACGGAGAAAACAACAGTCAAATCTGTCACCGCAAACAAAAGTACGTGCAAGGGAACGACCCGGGGAGGCACTGAAGCGACCACACACTAATGTTCTTGCTGCTCATGTGGAGTGACACGGGCGGCCGAAATGTAGGTAGTAACGCGATCTCGACACCATCTTCCCAGCCGACACACAAGAGAACAAAGATATACAAGCGCGTGCAACAGCAAGAATCTGTTGGGGAAACATACATGCAGCCAGCCACCCGCAAAACAATTATACTAACAGATCCAGTTAGCGTAGATAATTCAGAATAAGAAAAGCTGGAGCAATTCAAGCAAGCACCCGGTCAAGCATTGCTTCAGTACACTCCCTAAATTATTTTGATGGGAAAATTATTGTTGACAAAATGCACATTGACAAATTAATCAAGTGATAACTAGCTGAGCATTGAGTGGCCGACTGAGGGCTGGAGCAATTCAAGAAAGCCCACATTAAGATATTGTCGACTAAATGTATACGATTTATAGGTTTTTTTTTGAACCGAAACCGTAGAACAATCGTTCTACGGAAATTTCATTAAAACAATAGTGTACAATATATACAAAGTCAACCCATTGAAATGATCAACCCACTCCCGTTTTGTTGAATCCTGAGGCTAACATAGATACTAATTCAAATTCTGTTCAATCCAACTAGAAAACTGATCTCTGAATTTAGTCTTCACTCTGTGTAGAAGCAGAAGCAGGTCTGCCTTGAGGGAGATTTTCCACGCTTGGACTGTTGCCTCTTTTGCCTTGAATATTTTCCCATTTCTTTGCATCCAGATATTCCAGCAGCCCATAATCATGATTTCCATGGCAATGGGGACAGGCAATGCTTGAATGGCAAGCGAGACTTCATCAAAGATTGAGATACCTCTGTGTCTAGGACCCAAGATGGAGTGCCAACAATTGATCGCAAAGTCACAATCCCAGAAAAGATGCTGAGATGTTTCATCCGTGTTCGTTTGACAGAGTGCACAATTATAGGATGGCAAGTAAATGTTCTTCTTTGGAGCATATTCCTGGTATTGACTCTGTCATGCAGTAAGAGCCAGAAAAAGATCTTGTATCTTAGCATAGCTGCATTCTTCCAGAGCTGTTTGAATATCAATGTGGCTGGTTCACCCTTTTTCGGCTTCTTATACATTTTGATAGAAGAATAAGCGTTTCCCCATGGAAGATTCTCCTTGTGTAGAAATTTATGCAGATGTTTCATGAGGAGACATTTATTGTGCATTTCAATGCTGAGGACTCCCAATCCTCCTTGGTCTTTGGGCAAGCAGACCTTATCCCATGATATAAGTGCTGTACCTCTGTCTTCCATGCCATACTTCCTCTAGAAGCAATGTTTCAAAGCCTTGTTAATTTGCTCAATGATTCCCTTGGGCAATTCAAGTGTGCACATGAAAAATATTGGAAGATGTGCAAAGACAGACTTGATCAAAGTAAGCTTGTCTCCATATGATAGAAAGGTTAAACAACCAGTCAATCTCTTGTCAATCCTCTTTATAACACGAAAAAAATCTTCCAGCTTAGGCTTGGAGAGGGACAATGGCAGACCTAGATATGTGAAAGGGAAGCTCCCAATAGAACATTCTAGTCTTGCAGCCAAAGTTTGCATGATTTCATTTCCTGTGTTGATAGGCACCATGGCAGATTTGTCAAAGTTAACTCTCAAGCCAGTAAATACTGTGAAGTGGAGAATGAGGTTTTTGAGTTGTTCCACTTGTGTTTCAGAAGCTGGCATTATCAGCACAGTGTCATCAGCATACTGAATGACTGGGAAATCAGGGCAATGACGAGTTTCAAGTGGCCTTTTGATTAGGTTATTATGCATGGCCTCATTCATGATAGACTGTAATAGATCTGCAGCTAGCACAAAAAGCAAAGGAGAAAGAGGGTCCCCCTGCCTTACTCCTCTCTTGCACAGGAACTGTTTCCCAGGTACACCATTAAGCAATACAGCAGAATAACCAGAGGAGAAAAGCATGCCCATCCACATTAGCCACCTGGTGCCAAAGCCTCTTGCAATGAGAATATCTTTGATTGATTGATGTTCAATAAGATCGAAAGCCTTCTCAAAATCCAGTTTTAAGACAATGATCTCCTTGCCAGACATTTTACACTGATGAATGAATTCATAGGACCAAGCTAGATAGTCCTGAATAGACCTTGCTTTTAAGAAACCATATTGATTGGTGTGAACCAGCTTCAGAATAACATCTTGAAGTCTATTTGCCAAAAGTTTTGTTATGATCTTAATTGAGCAATTTAGCAATGAAATAGGTCTGAAGTCATTGGGTGAAGATGGGGCATCTTTCTTGGGGATGAGAGTTATGAATGAAGAGTTGATGCTTTGAAGGCTAATTCTTCCATGATAGAAATCATCAATCAAAGTGTAGAAATCAGGTGCTAAAATATCCCAGCAGTGCTTGATGAAGTTTGTGTTGAAACCATCTGGCCCTGGTGCTTTGTCATTCGGCAGATTTTTGATCACTGCATCAATTTCTTCTTTGGAAAAGGGTATTTCAAGCAGAGAGAGATCCACATCTTTGCAAAGAAGGCTGCCCAAATTGAGAGGGTTAAATGTTGGCACTGAAGTGTTCAGCCTTTGTTTGAAAGCTTTTAGGAGAATATTGGCTTTGGCATTGTGCTCTCTATGTGTGTTGCCCAAATCATCCTGTAAACTTGCAATGTGATTAACCCTGTACTTGATGGTAGCTTTGGCCTGAAAATACTTGGAGTTGGCTTCTCCAAATTTAACCCACCTAATTGTAGCTCTTTGCTGCCAATAGATCTTTTGCAGTTCCAGAAGTTTAAGGAGATGTTGCTTGAGAATCTCCCTACCATTCCATTCTGTCAGAGTGAGAGTTCTGAACTCTTCCAAAGAGTCAAGGAAAAAAATGACTTCATTGGTGGCTTTAATGGATATGCTAAGCTGAGAGATTGATTTTGACCAAATTTTCAAACATTTCCTGAGCCTTTTGAATTTGGCAGTTATTCTTTTTGCACTATCTTGAATGTGGATGTCTTGTTCCCAATTCTGTTAAACAACATCTTTAAAACCCTGAATTTGTAGCCAAAAGTTTTCAAACCTGAATATTTTAGCCTTGGGGATGTGGGTACCAATCTGCACCTGACAAGGTATGTGATCTGAGACAGGTTTGGACAAAGGCAGAACTAAAGTGTTAGGGTATTGGGAAGTCCAAGCTTCAGACGTGAACACCCAATCCAACTTCTCAAGCACTGGGGCTTGTTGCATATTGCTCCAAGTGAAGCTCCTCCCCTTGAGTGGTATTTCCACCAAAGCCAGACTATTGATGGCATCATTAAATTTCATCATATCAGAGAAATTGCCTCCTGACCTGCTCCTGTTGTTTGGGTACCTGATGTGATTGAAATCCCCCATGATCATCCACTTGGTATCATCAGGCATCTGAATATTTCTGAACCAGTTCAGGAAATCCTCTCAAGCTTCACCTTGACAAGGGCCATAAACGTTGGTTAGAATCCAGGAATCACCAGTTAACTTTGAAATGAATCTAATGGAGAGGGCGAAGTCATTATGAAAGAGAGATTCTCCTTCAAATAGAGTGCCATTCCATGCAATAAGAAGACCACCAGAAGCTCCAATTGAGGGAAGAAAATCAAAACAGTTTATCCTCTTTGGGCAGAAATTTTTGAGATATCTATAATCAAACTGTTCTTTCTTTGTCTCTTGCAGACAGATGATATCTGCATTTGCCTCTTCAATCTTATTTCTAAGTGCTAGCCATTTGTTGCTGTCATTAATGCCCCTGATGTTCCAATTGAGAACATTCCAGTTTCTATTCATATCCAGGTAGTATAGTGTCTATGACTACAACTGCTCTGCTGAAGAAACTAGCCAACCAAAGCCAAGCTAAATAGAGGGAGTAAACAGAAGTCCATAACCACAAGTCATCATACCACAGCTATCTCTCAGGATAGAGCAAATACATATCACATAGGTACATAATAAAGCAACTCCCACAATTCATCACTTCATACTTAGACATCATTACAAAAGGATTGATTCTTACAAGTTCCACTGATAACAGATCACAAAAGTGTATCAAGGACCCAGGAGTAAAACTGTTCATTGCTGACATTACTAACAGCTGAGATACTAACTAAGGCTGAGATACTAACTAAGGCTTTGATGGTCCCTTGGCAGCCACCTTGGTCTCCTTCTTCTTCTTGGGCTGGTGTAGCATCTCATCCGTGCAGTCTTTTGCGGCAGCCTTACAAAATGAAACAGTGAGATTTTTAACAATCTTAGTAGCAATAGCAGGAGGATCAGATGAACAAGGGAAACAATTCTTGTCTGAACATGATTTTCTTCTGAAGCCTTTGTTCAATGCTTGCAATCTATAACTCCTTCTTACCTCAGTTTCAACCATAGGTGCTTTGTCTTTTCTCTTCCTTTGAGCATGAGCAATTGAGGTGCTGGCAGCTGGCAGAGGGGGAGTGATGTCTTTGTTCAGTGCGTGAGGTGTCAAACTAGCATTATAAGAAACTTCTTGTTCCATAACTGAATTTTTACAACAAAGAATCTGTTCATTTTGACACTTTTCAGGTATAACAAAAGGCAATGTTTTATTAGTTGTAGAGCCTTCAATGATGAAAGTCCATAATTGGGAAGCAAGCAGAGATTTT
Source organism: Thinopyrum elongatum (assembly GCA_011799875.1). Taxonomy (NCBI): domain Eukaryota; kingdom Viridiplantae; phylum Streptophyta; class Magnoliopsida; order Poales; family Poaceae; genus Thinopyrum; species Thinopyrum elongatum. The sequence continues at coordinate 169,081,561 of CM022298.1, forward strand.
GCCCAATCAAAATTGTCCACAGTCAACAGAGCAAAAGTGATGAATTTGCACCATTCAATAGGTACCTGAGTAACTTGATCTGTTGGGGCCACAGGTGCAAAGTGAGTGCTCCAAAGCTCCAGCCCTTCCTTGGATAAAAACTCCTCATCTTTCCCTGAAGATGCAGTTGTTGGTAACTGGATATCTTTTGCAGAAAAACTTGCATTGAAGATAGGGAAAGGGAAGCCTGGAGGTGCATTCATACTGTTACCTACAGATGAGCTGGAGTTTTCTGCTTCAAGGTTATCTGATGAGGGTGAAACTCTCTGAGTGGCAGTAGATGTCCCCTCTGTAGAGGCCAGAGAAATTGGAAGAACAGAACTTAAATCCTTGTCTGTCAGTTGGGTAGGAGCAATCAATGGGACCAAAGCAGCAGCAGCCTCCACTACAACAGCAACTGACCCTTCTGCAGCAATGACTGGAACAGCAGTAGTGGCAATTGCCCCTTCTGCAGCAATGACTGGGGCAGCAGCAATAAATGTTGCAGATGGATAATTTTCAATGTTTTGTTGCAGTAGAGGCTCTTGCACTGGCATCCCCATTTCAGGGTGAGGAGGATTGCCAGCAACCAAATTAATATCTTCAGCAGCAGGCAGCAAGGGTGCTTCAGGAATGTTGAAATCTTCAACTAGAAGCTGCTCAATGGGTTGATTGAGATCGAAATCAGCATGAACAATAGGTTGAGATTCAGGCAGAACAAGAGGAGCCAGAAGTTCATCCAAGTCTTGTAAGATTGGTCCTCCATTAGCAGATTCAGCAGAGCTAATATTAGCACTAGGCATACCCAAGGAAAGAGTGAGTCCACTGTCATCATCCACTGGTTGCTCCGCTTCCACCTCCAGGGGGCCCATCAAATCATTCAGTTCTAGGAAGTCCCCAGCTTGAATTTCCACATCGACCAACTGTTGTTGCTGTGGCATGGCCCAATGACCCCAACCCTCATCTTCCTCTGCTTGTGCAAGAGCTTCTTCATTAACTGGCAGAACTTGGTTTTCAGGCTATAGCAGATGAAAAGCAACAGGCCCAACCATAAGATTATTTTGGTTGGGATGATGGAATTGTTCCTCTGGCCTTGGGTGAAGATTTCCATCCACAGGAACCGGGTCTTCATCAGCAGGTGGCCCTCCAATAGGGATGTCATCAAAAATCACTACAGGGCAAGACCATGATTGACCACTAAAATTCTTTGCACCAGAAACTACCAGATTGGCTGGTACATCCTTCAAAGCATCAATCTTAACTTTCAGAGCTACAGCAGCGTCGCTAGATTTGACTCTATCCCAAACCATAAGTTGCCCAAAACCCGCAGTTGCATTGGATAATTCATGAAAACTCCTCAGATCAGTAGGGAAGCCAAAAACCATAATCCAAACATCTCGATTCAGATTGAAATTCTTCCAGTTGAGACCCTCATTGTGTCTTTGAAAGACGATGTGGATGTCATCATAAGCATGCGGACCTCTGTTAACTAAGAAATCTCTATCTGCCGCACTGTTAACCCTCACAAAAGCTTGCCCAAACGGACACTTCGTCACAGCAATAACTCCAATGCGCTTAGACTGAAGAAACTCAAGGAGGATCTCACGAACATTGATAAAACTCACTTCACCTTGTGGCATGGGGATCATTGTTGCAATGGCAAGATCTTCATTGGCTAGAACTAGATTGCCATGGAGCACACGGTGGCGCGCGGGCCGACCTTCAACCTCAATCGCATGAAAGCCTTCAGGGAGGAATGGCGCAGGGTCGAAGGGGAACATTGCCATTGCCTACGGCCGGACGGGAGCAGGGACGGCAGAAACCCTCGTCGAAGGAGCTGGTTGCTGCAGAGGTGGAGGAGTTTGGTGGGAATGTGAGTCGACAGCGGCGGTAATGACTTGATTTGACTGAACCGGGGGGGGGGGTGGTATCTCTGGCGGGTGGGTCTAGATGTGGCGATTGACGGTTGTCACGACTACAAGCCAAAGGTGGCTGCTGCAGCAGAAGAGAAGGTTGAATGCGGGGCGTCGGCTCGGAAATCGCGCCACCAAATCTGCAATTATCCTTTATGTGGCCCAAACGACGGCATCCTCTGCACCGAATCCTGCTCGTGCAACTGGGCCTAAGATGGCCCACACCAAGGCAACGGACGCAAAAGAGACTACTGGGCTCCCGAGTGGGCTGACCAGGCCCAGGGTTTTGAAATCCCGAAGATCCCGCCCTCCCGAGTGTCACATTATTGGGAGCAGTTAATACAGGGTTTAAGACAGACGTTGATTGAGCAAGGCGCTCCGAAACTGACAGGGGACGCGGAGCACTGGATCTGGCTGGGGAAGTATGATCTTGAAAGATTATAGGAGTTTGAACAGCCGCGGCGTAGGATCTACGATCACTAGATCGATCTACTACGATCCATTCTTGATCAAGTTCTTGCTGATAAAGCCGGAACTCTTTTTGGAAATCTGGTCCACCATTCCCCCAAAGAAAGAAACCAAGATTGAATAGATCATTGACACAATTCCCCCCTTTGATAATAGCAAAACCCACATCTTTGGAGGAAACACTGAATTTGAAAGACCAATTCTGAAGGCAAGAAACTTTGAAACGTGATGCATGTCCCCCAAAGCAAGATTGAAGCATGAGACTGACCGAATCCACATTGATACGGAGTTTAGAGCGAGTCACCTCAGCCACTAGGAAGAATTCCTTGAGCTTGCCTCCAGCGAAATGGTTGATAGGCACACCATATTGTTTCCAGATGAAAGCTTCAAAGGCCAAACCTTGCTCGAACTTGAGATCGGAGAGGGCCATCTGGGAGGGAGACGGCGCACACGATGCTTGTGAGAGTGGCTACCGGCGCCGGAGTGGCAGCCGTCGGAGAATGTGGCCGCCGCGGCCGGAGCGGCCAGCGGCGCGAGGGGAGGGCTAGACGGCGCCCCTTTTAGCTGGTGTTGCTTTCTAACTTGAAAGAAATAAAACTACGATTTATAGGTAGATGTGCACGCGCTCGACGGGAAAAACTGGGCCAACGCCTTGCAGCTCTAAAATTCTCTAGCACCAGCAATTACAAGAAATATAGCATACTAAAAGAAATTAATATAAATCCAGTAGACACGGGTGTCTAATCAAACACCAATGCTAGGAAATACAAGCACATTGCCTCTATTTAGTAATTTGCAGATGTTATTAATATAAATGTGCCACTTCTCCTCAAAATTTACTTGTAAGCTAGCAGGGGTGTCACATTGCCTCTATTTACACTTGCTGCGTGCGCAGGATGGTTATGTTAGAATAAGTTAGCTCCCGGCATCTTCCTAGTAATCAGTTGGCAGCCAGTACCCTGCTTATATGGTAGATATGCCATATGAGAGGAATAAATGTAGGTCCTTTTGGTGAGCACGTCCGCAATTCACAAATGTATTAAATGATCTAAGCAGCACATTACGCCCTAGATAAATTCAGAGAAGTAGATTCGTAGATGTAATGCAGAAAGTAATTAGTATAATACTCCCTTCGTCCCGAATTACTTGTCGCGGAAATGAATAGAAATTGATATATCTAGAACTAAAAATACCTCTAGATACATCAATTTCTATGACAAGTAATTCCAGACGGAGGGAGTAGAATGTAGAGCACGACAAGAGGTAACTAATTAAGCGTAAGGAAAGTAAGCTCACAAGGCCGGGAACCCAAAGATATCAAGTAGGGGTAACAAAGGTGCCCATATGTCCCAGAACGGGGAGTCAGGCTTCGGCCCTGTCAGAATCAGCACGGCGTCGATGAGGTAGACAGCGAGATGGTCGTCGTCGACGACCATCTTGGTGATCCTGGCCTCGTTCCCTGACGACGGCGGCCACAAAGACACCATCAGCGTGCCCCTGTGCTCACGGATGGTGACCATCTGCACCCAGTCAAGCGTGAACGCCCCCCAGTTGCTCCTGAGCAGCTCCTCAGAGTAAGTCATCGTCAGTCCGTGGTGGAGAAGAAACGCGACCTGGCCGTGGATGGTGAGGTTGTTGAAGCTCGGGATGAAGGCCGCCACCGCCTGGTCGTCCGGGCAGAGGATCGTGAGCCAGGAGTTGTCGGCGCTCTGCTCGCGGAACGCCTCGCCCACGCCGGCCGTGGCGGCGACGAGGCGGGCAAAGGCGCCGCACCCGCCCTCGGACAAGAGCGTCGTAAAAGCGTCCTCCGACGCCTCCGGTGGTTGCCCCTCGGACGAGAAGGAGGAGCAGGATCATGCAGGAGGCGACGGCGGCTCCGGCGAGCGGCGCCATTGTGCTTCTCCGGCCCTGGGAAGTGAGAAGTGAGGAGGATGGAGATGAACAGGGGAAAAGAGGGTTTTTGGCCTTGGACTCCAGACCCAGTGCCCTAGCCTACCGCAGCTACCTCGATTCCAATTCTCTTTGGACACTCTCCATGTGCTTGCTCCCTTTTCTCTTTGGCATTCAACTGGAAATGTGGTGGTGACGACTCAGAAGATGGCGTTGTTGAGTGAATGCGCGTGGCTGGCTCTGCCTACTAGCATCACTGAAATGTTTGGCCTCGTGACTTTGCCACAGAAGATGTGTGTCTCCGATTGAGGAAAATGTACACTGATGGGTTTTACTCTGTGGGACTTTCCCCGAAACATCGTGTGCGCTGAAATTTGACACGTCCTGGTATGTTTATTTTTTTTAGAGTTACATGGATCTTCAGTGTGATTATACAAGACTCGGGCACGGAATTTGGAGTTACAGTGCATTTCACTTCGAGCAATGACATTTAGCGCCTTGTGTTACGTTGAAGCAGACATAACTTTTTAGTATGATTATACTGTATAAGACTCGGGCAAGGAATTTGGGTTTGAAGCAGGGTTAGCATTTGGCATCTGTTCTAACGGATCGAGCACAGATGCCATGCTGACATCATGCTGAGTACCACATCAGTCTACAAGCGGGCACATGTGGCACATACACGAGGGGGTAAGTTGAGGTAAATTAAATGATTTGTGTGATAATTTCAAAGAGTCAACTGTAAAGATGGCCACATCCACGTCAGACCACACCCCTCTTACCTGGGCGCAACACGACTGTGAACTTACGTTGCCACGCAGTAGCTGAACACAGCCAAACCAACAGGCTAAAACAGCAATTTTCCATCTCGATATAAGATAAAACAGTAATCGCTGCCAGAAGCATCACCGTAACTGTTCTTCTCTCAAAACGGTATGCAAAACCAAAGCAGAATGACTAAACACTTCTTTTTTACTTAATAACCTACCCCAGAAGCATCATCAATCTTTGGGTTTTCTCTAACAAGCACCAGCCGGGTACTAATTATTGTTACCTTATCTCAAGATGTTCCGCGACACTGTAAACTCACGCTGACCTGCCTGCATGACGGTCCTCCGACTCAGAGAAGTAGTCAGCACCCAGCAGGTCGTCTTGGCCGTTGTACTGAACCTTGCTAGCTCCAAGGGTCTCGGTGTCGCCAAATCCTGCGGCATAGCCGCCGCCATTGCGGCTGCCAGTAAAGTTGCAAATGCCGCTCACATTTCCAGCAAAGTTGCCGCCATTGTTGCCAGCAGCAACAGCAGAATGCCCGCTGCTAAACTGCCAGTGCTTCTGCCCAAGACTACATTGACGCCAGCTCCGCTGTTGTAGTTGCCGGCGCCATAGGTGTTGGGAGAATTGTAACCACCACCACCAGCGCTGTTGCCACCGGCAACAGCAGAATGCCCACTGCTGAAACTGCCGGCCTTTTCGCCGAAGACTGCATTGCCGCCAGCTCCGCTGTTGTAGCTGCCGGCACCATAGGTGTTAGGGGAATTATTCCCACCAGCGCTGCCATTGTTTCCACCAGCAACATCCGAAGGCGCACTGCTGAAACTGCCAGTGCTTTCACGGAAGACTGCATTGCCGCCAGCTCCGCTGTTGTAGTTGCCAGCGCCATAGGTGTTGGGGGAGCTGTACCCACCAGCACCGCCATAGCTACCAGCAGTTCCACCCGAGTTGCTGGCATTATTGTAGCTTCCGCCACCGCCGCCGTAGCTACCAGCAGTTCCACCCGAGTTGCTGGCATTATTATAGCTTCTGCCACTGTCGCCATAGCCACCAGCACTTCCACCTGAGTTGCTGGCATTATTGTAGCTTCCGCCACCGCCGCCGTAGCTACCAGCACTTCCACCCGAGTTGCTGGCATTATTGTAGCTTCCGCCACCGCCGCCGTAGCTACCAGCAGTTCCACCTGAGTTGCTGCCATTATTGTAGCTTCCGCCATTGCCGCCATAGCCACCAGCACTTCCACCCAAGTTGCTGGCATTATTGTAGCTTCCGCCACCGCCACCATAGCCACCAGCACTTCCACCCGAGTTGTTGGTATTATTGTAGCTTCCGGCAACGCTGCCGGAGCCACTAACAGTTCCACCCGAGTTGCTGCCATTATTGTAGCTTCCGCCATTGCCGTCATAGCCACAAGCACTTCCACCCAAGTTGCTGGCATTATTGTAGCTTCCGTCACCACCGCCATAGCCACCAGCACTTTCACCTGAGTTGCTGGCATTATTGTAGCTTCCTCCACCACCGCCATAGCCACCAGCACTTCCAACCGAGTTGCTGGTATTATTGTAGCTTCCGCCACCGCCGCCATAGCCACCAGCACTTCCACCCGAGTTGCTGGCATTATTGTAGATTCCGCCACCACCACCATAGCTACCAGCACTTCCGCCCGAGTTGCTGGCATTATTGTAGTTTTCGCCACCGCCGCCATAACCACCAGCACTTCCACCCGAGTTGCTGGCATTATTGTAGATTCCGCCATTGCCGCCATAGCTACCAGCACTTCCGCCCGAGTTGCTGCCATTATTGTAGCTTCCGCCATCGCCGCCATAGCCACCAGCAACAACATTGTTGTTGATGCTAGAATACTCACCGCCACCTGCAGCACCACTATAACCACCATATCCCGCATTACCATATCCACCACCACTGGCATGCCCTGCACTTCCGTAATCAGCACCATTGCTAGCATATCCACCACCGCCGCTTCCATATCCCGCGCCGCCATATCCGCCACTTCCGTAATTACCAGTGCCGTATCCACCTCCACGTGTCCCACCAGCACGGTCACTGGCGTAGTCTACCTTTATCATTCGTCCATGAAGGTCCTAAAGCAGATGGATGCGTTACAAATTTGCAGAAGATAAACATAACAGCCAGCTTGGTAATGACAGGTGTATGCATATTTTAGAAATGGTGCAACTTTAATCTAAGGCAGAAAACAATCCCCAACTTGTGATGGTAGAACAACATTTCCACAAGAATCAGGGCAGATCACATTTACAGCTCAGCAAAATATCTGTCGGTGTACTAAGTATTGGGCCATTAGTACCCCGTACTTGTGCACGGGCAGTTGTAGCCATACTCGCGGCAAGGCTTGTCGGGGAACAGTTCGAGGTTAACTCAGGCCATCAAGGAAATTCTCAAGTCAAAGATCTGAGGATCAGCAGATAAGAAGAGCTGAAATCCGCAGGACAGCTTCCCCGGCAAGATCTAGCCGGGGTGGCCTGCGAAGCCCGGCAAGGTTCAGCGCTCGGCAAGGCTCGGCGCCCGGCAAGGTTCAGCACTCGGCAAGATTTTGTTGCTGTACCACCGCTCTGGCACAGCAACAAACCCGACATTCTGGGTCCTTCTTTAGATGCGTGGCGACGCGCCAGTGGAGGAGAGCTTAAGCGGTGCTGATGGGATGGCCCCTTTTTCCATCCCCAAGAAAGTGAGGACACCTAAACGGACACCTCACGGTGCATTAAATGCGTTCGTCCTAATCCGTTAGGGGTTAGGTATGATGACCCTGTAGCTACTTTACACCTCAATGTATGTACATTTTGCCACTGTGGTGACCCCTTTGTGGTATAAAAGGAGGTCCAAGGCAACTGCTACAGGGGAGGAGGATCTTCTGGTCCATTCTGCATGCGTAGCTGCTCTTTGAACGTACTGTTCAGTGTGAGCGCTCCCGGAACTTGGGCTCAAGAACACCGATAATAAAACAAGGCAGGAGTAGGGTTTTACGCTGATCAGCAGCCCGAACCTGGGTAAAATCGCCCTGCGTCGATCGTTGGTTCTGCTCTTTGCGCATACCTCTCCCCCTGCCGAATCGTAAAGGGGTCCCTTAGGATCCCATAGGTGTCGCACGCCGACATCTTTGGCGCGCCAGGTAGGGGGATTGTAGGTTGTGTGAACCTGATCCAGTGATCGGCGCCTTAGTTTCTTCATCATCTTCATCATCATGCCACCCAAGAAGAAGAGCACTGCGACGGCGCAACCATCCACGTTCGTTTTGCCTGTGCCTTCGCATAGGGGCGATGGCGCGGGTGCAGAAGGAAGAGGACTAGAGCCTCCACGGCGTTCCGGTGATCCAAGCCAGGCGAGCGGCGTCGTTCGCAGTGGCAGTGGCAACCCACACGCCGCTGGATCCAGAGACGGAGCTGTGTTGCCTACGGGTGGCACAACGAATTCCAGAGATCGGAGGACGCCTGCTGGAGCTCCCGCGCCGGCGCAAGCGTCACAGCCTACCCAGGTCGTGCACGACGAGCGACGTCATGGCGCTGGTGGTTCAGGGCGTCCCCATGAAAAGATTTCTGCGCATCGATCCCAAGATGCGCGGGCCCAGCATGCACACCGAGCTGCTGGCGGAGGTGGCGCGCGGTCGCGTGACCGTGATGGTGCTCCTTCTAACATGGCTAGGAGTCAGAGCACCTCACGTACCTCGCACCTGTCGCCGCCGCCTACGCCAGCGGAAGCCTTGGCACGTGCGCAGCTGCTCCTCGATTTCCCTCCTGCTCCGGAGAAGATGGAGGAGTGGCGAGCTACTATCCAGAGCCTTATTGGCTTCGCCAACAAAGATGGGCCACAAGAGGCAGGGCCCTCACAGCGAAAGCCCATCGATCCGGCGCGAGCCGATGTGGAGAAAACCGGAGGTGGTGCAACCACGGTGCACTCCCCTCCGTGACACCAGCGGCGGGCAACAACCCAGCAGGTCGATCGCCGTGATGATGTTTCCACGGCGTCGTCCGATCCACGGATGCGCCGCGACCAGCGTCAAGTTCTCCAGGAACAAGGCAAAGAGGACGCTCGAACTACCATCGAGCGGCGACGGGAAGCGCGCTATCAGTCTGATAAGCGCGCAGGGCCGGCTATCGACGAGCCTGCGCCGGGGGACGCAGGAGACTTGCCTTACGAGATAGGGACTCCGGCGTTTACCCGTGAGCTGCGGCAAGTCCGATGGCCCAATTCCCGAACCTTCAAGCCAGAGGTCCCGGAGAAATATGATGGCAAGACTCATCCCTCGGAGTTCCTGAGCATTTACACCATTGCGGTGCAGGCTGCCGGGGGCCGAGATGACAAGATACTTGCCAACTACTTCCCATTGGTGCTCAAACCCAACGTCAGGTCGTGGTTGATGCATCTGCCGGAGAATTCTATTTCTTCTTGGTCAGATCTGTGTCATCAGTTTGTTGGCGCCTTTGTTGGAGGCCACCAAGCTCCTGGCCAAGAGAGTGATTTGCACATCATTCCTCAAAAGGAGGGCGAATCCCTGCGCAAGTTTATCCAGAGATTCAGCCGGGTGCAGTACAATATTCCTGACGTTCACCCTGCCGCTGTTGTTAGCGCGTTTCATCAGAACGTGCGTAACCGCAAAATGCGGGAAGAGTTGGCAATGAACAAAGTCAGGAGTATCGCCGAGCTTTACGCTTTGGCCGACAAATGCGCTCGAGCTGAAGAGGGGAGGAAACTCCCTGGCGAGGCTGTTGGCGCGGGGGGCGAATCGAAAGACGAAGATGCTGCGACCCCGTCAAGGAAAGGCCGGCGACAAAACAAGAAACGCAGAGGCAAGGCCGTGCTTGCTGTCGAGGAATCGGGCAACCCCGGCGCCGCCAAGAAGGCCAAGGTTGACGACCCCGGCAAGGAACTTGCCGGGTGCCCTTCCTGTCAGGCCTTGGCGACAGCCGACAAGTCGGAAAGCTCCGGCAAGCAGTATTGCAAGATCCATCGCACCAAGGGCCACGATCTCCAAAACTGCCGACAAGTTGAATAGCTTGCCGAGAAACAAAGGGCTGAGTATGAAAGGCGAGATAAGGAGAAGGCCCATGACGGTGCTGACGGATCCGGCAAGAAGCACGGTGGCCGAGGAGGTCGCCGCGGCAAGGCCAAGCAATAGAGGGAGAGGCCCGCTCGAGGCCGAGACAAGGAAGAAGATGATGATGAGGAAGACGATGAGTCCAGTGAGCAAGAATTACAGAAAGCTACAGAGGCTATGTATATCGATGGGGGCGCCTCACTGCATTCTTCCCACCGTCGACTCAAACAGTGGGTTCGAGAAGTCAATGCAATAGAGCCGTCACCAGATGCATGTAAGCCCCTGAAGTGGTCCAACACGCCTATCATTTTCGACGCCGAGGATCACCCTGATCGCACAACCGCGGTCGGGTGCTTGCCATTGTTGGTCTCACCAACAATCCGCAACCTTAGGGTGATGAAAATGCTAGTTGACGGTGGGGCCGGGCTGAACCTAATCTCACCAGATGTGCTCAAGAGGCTTCAAATTCCTGATGAAGATCTCGAAGAAACGGGCACGTTTCAAGGGGTCAAACCAGGAAGAACCCAGCCAAAGGGCAAGATTACGCTACCGGTGACATTTGGTAGCGAGCTCAACTACAGGACCGAGAAGGTGGTGTTTGACGTCGCCAAGATCCCTATGTCATACAATGGGATCCTAGGTCGGCCAGCGCTGGCTAAGTTCATGGCGGCATCACACTACGCGTATAATGTTTTGAAGATGCCCGGGCCGTTGAGTGTCATTACTATCCATTCCGATAAGAAGGATGCGCTCATCTGTGCCGACCAACTCTACTGGGAAGCTGTTGCAGCACCTGCCGTCAAGGCATCTGCTCCTGCCGCTGGAACTCCCGAGGGAAAGAAGAAGACCGGCAAGAATCTTGGCGCGAACTCCGGTAAGCGTGCGCTCCTCGGAGTGCTGTGCTTCCATTGAGGATGCACCAGAGAGTTTCACCGGCAAGAACAAGAAATCCAAGGCTGCTCCACCAGAGACCAAGAAGGTGCCCGTCAGGGAGGACGGAACGGGAGGAACTTTCACCATAAGTTCCACCCTAGATGACAAATAGGAAAGCGCGCTCGTTGCCTTCCTGCGGTCGAATGGCGACCGTCTGACATCCCCGGTGTTCCCAGGGAGGTAATTGAGCACCACCTTGCTGTCTGTCCTCACGCGTGGCCTGTCAAGCAGAGGGTCAGGAAGCAAGCCTTGGAGCGGCAAGAATTCTTTGCCGAGGAAATCAGAAAGCTGGAGGCGGCAGGATTGGTCAGAGGAGTGCTTCATCCAACCTGGTTGGCCAATCCGGTTGTGGTGCGCAAAGCGAATCGGAAATGGAGGCTTTGTATCGATTATACATATATCAATAAAGCCTGCTCAAAAGATCCCTTTCCCTTGCCGCGCATCGACCAGATTGTGGATTCCACCGCTGGTTGTGATCTCCTGTCCTTCCTTGATGCCTACTCAGGGTATCATCAGATCTTCATGGCGAAGGAAGATGAAGAAAAGACCGCATTTATCACCCCATGTGGTACGTATTGTTTTATACGAATGCCTTTCAGGTTGAAAAGTGCTGGTTCTACATTTGTGAGAGCGGTCCAAATCGGTTTTGAGCCTCAACTCCATAGAAATATGGAGGCATACATGGATGACATAGTGGTCAAAACCAAGGACAAAGTGACGCTCATACAAGATTTAGAAGAAACATTTGCAAATCTGCGCAAGATCAACTTAAAGCTCAATCCTGAGAAGTGCGTGTTCGGTGTTCCTTCCGGCAAGCTCCTCGGATTCTTTGTATCTTGTCGGGGAATCGAAGCGAACCCCGACAAGATCAAAGCTATTGAGCAGATTGAAGCGCCAAGACGCGTCAAGGATGTGCGTCGTCTTGCCGGCTGTGTTGCTGCTCTAAGCAGGTTTATTTCCAAATCTGCTGAGCGCGCCCTCCCCTTTTTCAAAATTTTGAAGAAGGCAGGTCCAATGAAATGGACTCCGGAGGCGGAGGCTGCGCTGCAAGATTTGAAGAAATACCTTTCCTCTCCGCCGATGCTAGTCACGCCTAAACCGCAAGAGCCGTTGCTGCTGTATCTGGCAGCGACAAATCAAGTGGTTAGTGCTGCGTTAGTGGCGCAAAGAGAAGCTGATGAGGAAGCAACAACAGTGGCAGGACCGTCAGGTGACGCGGCAGGATCTTCCCCGGCAAGGATTGATCCTGGCAAGACAAGATCTGTGCAGTCAGAAGAACCATTGCAGAAGAAAAAGGTGGTGCAGTGCCCAGTTTATTTTGTTAGCTCTCTTTTACAAGGAGCTAGGTCAAGATATTCTGGCGTGCAGAAGTTGCTTTTCGGCCTCCTTATGGCCTCGAGGAAGCTGCGCCATTATTTTCAAGGACATGAAATCACCGTCGTCACTCGCTTTCCGTTGCAACGGATTTTGCGAAATCCAGAAGCAACCGGCTGGATCGTGGAGTGGGCGTTGGAGTTGTCGAGCTTTGGCCTCAAGTTTGAAAGCACTTCGACAATTCAGAGCAGGGCCTTGGCAGAGTTCGTTGCGGAATGGACCCCAACGCCAGACGAAGAGGTTCAAGAAACAATTCTCCCCGGCAAGGAAATTGACCAGCAATGGGTTATGTACTTTGACGGGGCTTTTTCGCTCCAAGGCACCGGTGCTGGCGTGCTGCTTGTCGCACCCATCGGAGAGCACCTCAAGTACGTAGTCCAAATGCATTTTCCCCGGGAGAGTTCGACGAACAACACTACAGAGTACGAGGGTTTGATTGCCGGTCTCAGGATCACGGCAGACCTTGGTATCAAGAAGCTCGTCATCAGAGGCGATTCACAGCTTGTCGTCAGGCAAGTTAATAAGAGTTATCAGAGTCCATTGATGCAAGCCTACGTGGATGAAGTAAGAAAAATGGAAGAGCACTTTGATGGTCTGCAAATGGAGCACATCCTTCGTGCCGAGAACAGCATTGCTGACGACCTGTCAAAGCGTGCCGCCCTCAAGTTGCCGGTGGAACCAGGAACTTTTGTACTCCATTTGACTCAACCATCCGTGGCGCCATCAATGCGGCAAGAAAAGAGAAGAAAATTGAATTCTGGTCAGTACTTCCCGGCAGAGCTCCCGGGAGCCGCCGGCAAGGAAGTTGCCGGGATCAACGACATGCCTGCCGGGGAACAACATGCTCTAGCAGGGGCTCAGGCCCTTGCCGTCGAGACAAACGTTCCCCCGGCAGAGGAGATGCCTTTAGTCTTAGTTGTCGAGCCCCAGGCTCCAGCATGGGCACAACACATTGTCCATTTCCTTCAAACAGGAGAACTCCCGGAGGAACAAGAAGAAGCGGAAAGAGTAGCCCGTCGGTCTGTTATGTACAAGTTCATCGATGACGTCCTGTACAGAAAGAGACCAAACGGTGTGAAATTGAGGTGCATTCCTCGGGAGGATGGACTAGAGCTGTTGGCAGAGATACATGGAGGCATATGTGGCTCTCACATAGGGTCAAGAGCACTTGCCGGGAAAGCATTCCAGCAAGGTTTCTTTGGGCACACCGCTCTCCAGGATGCAACTGCACTAGTAACTAAGTGTGAAGCGTGCCAGTTTCATTCGAAGAAATCGCATCAACCAGCTCAAGCTCTTTAGACAATCCCTCTCTCCTGGCCATTTTCGGTCTAGGGGCTCGACGTACTGGGCCCTTTCCCCCGTGCTACCGGGGGCTTTGAGTACTTGTACGTTGCTATCGATAAGTTCACAAAGTGGCCGGAGGTGGAAGCAGTGAGGAAGGTGACAACACAATCAGCCGTCAAGTTCTTTAAAGGGATAGTTTGCCGTTTCGATGTGCCTAACAGGATCATCACCGACAACGGCACGCAATTCACAAGTCGCACCTTCATGCAGTACGTCGAAGACCTTGGCGGCAAAATTTGTTTTGCCTCTGTTGCCCACCCCAGAAGCAACGGCCAAGCGGAGAGGGCCAATGCTGAAGTGCTGCGCGGTCTCAGGACCAGAACCTTTGACAGGCTGAAAAAGTGCGGAAGACGCTGGATTGATGAGTTGCCGGCGGTTCTTTGGTCAATCAGAACAACACCAAATCAAGCCACCGGCCAGACACCCTTCGCTCTGGTCTACGGAGCGGAAGCAGTTCTCCCCACGAAACTCACGTACGGATCACCTCGAGTGCTCGCTTATGATGAGCTTGAGCAAGAGCAACTGTGGCAAGATGACGCTGTGCTCCTTGAGGAGAATCGTCTTCAGGCTGCTGTGCGAGCTGCACGCTACCAGCAAGCTTTGCGCCGCTACCATAACTGCAAAGTTCATGCCCGAAGCCTTGAGGAAGGCGACCTTGTTCTTCGACGGATTCAGTCCGCCAAGAATTCAAACAAGTTGACGCCAAAGTGGGAAGGCCCTTATCGGGTAGTACGAGTCACCAGGCCCGGCGCTGTCCGCCTGGAGACCGAAGATGGCGTTCTAGTGAGCAATTCCTGGAATATCAAACATCTTCGCAAGTTCTACCCATAAGGTGCGGTTGCCAGGGGACCCTGGCAACCACCCTTTTGTACAAGTCTTGCCGGCAAGGCATATAATCCTTTGTACAAAGCCAGGCGCAGACCCTGAGCACAGATGAATAAATTTAAGTGTTGTGCATTCCCTTATTGATTTCCATGTTCGTATATATATGCATGTGTGTCTAAGATGTTGTATGGCACCTACTCCCGGTAAGTTCTAACGAACCGCCAAGGTTTCATATCTTTATTTTCTCTTCTTTCTTTTTCTTAAAAGACAGAAGGATTCCTCGCGTGCACATTTGCCGGGGGGGGGGGGGGGAAGGGGGGGGGGGGGGGGGGGGGGAAGGGAGATATGAGTACCAGTTGGCGATGTTCAGAATCGACGCTTGCCGGAGGAAGGACATTGACAGAAAGCTATGTTCTAAAACTTAGAACAAGTTTCCTTTATTGCAAAGTTATTTCCTTGGACGATTCCGACTTTTGTATGGAAAATCTGCACGCGAAGGAACCCTTGCTGTAATCGGTTGCGCCCTTATTTTGTTTCGAGTCCGCTCAACGATTTAAGTGGTTGCACTAAGAACGCCAAGGAGTCTTGCCAGCTGCTATGCCTCCGGCAGGCTGCTGAAGTCCCGCACCCAGCGCTCGCGGCAGGTTGCGCGCCGGCAAGTTTTTCAATAAGCGTAGGGTGAACTCCATACATAAAGGAATCAGACAAGGGAGATAGCATGCATGTACCCAAACATAAGCAAGTTATATTACATTAATAAGCTGCCGCAGTTCTAACTTAAGACTTAATTGTCTTTGGCATGGAATGACGACGGCAAGAAGAGGTGGAGCAGTTAATCTCTGCGCTGGCCTTCGATCCTTTTGATTGAATCCACCTTCTCGAGGATAGGCGCGACAAGCTCTTCGAGCGCCTCGAGATTTGTGTCATTTGGCAGGTGGCCAAGAACATTGGAGAGGTTGATGCCAGGATTGTTATGCGCCACCTTGATAAGCACCTTGCGGAGGACAGCCCGGCAAAGCCGGCGGGACTCGTTGGCTAATTGAGTCGCCCGGTTAGACTGAAGCAACTTCAGGGCATCGATGATGCTTTCGAAGAACATCGTCAACCTGGCACTCGAAGATATCCTTTCCTCGGAAGAATACCTGAAGTTTGACAGGCCCATGGTTGACAGTTCTGCCGTGAGCTTCTCCGCAGTGTCGATGAGACGTCCAGTCCAGATCTCCACCCCCTTTTCGTAATCAATTTGGGCGGCGGCAACGCTCTTGAGCAGGTTCCTCTCTCCCTGGAGATCTTTGAGTAGGGCCTTCTCACGGGCCCTGCCGGCCTCGAGAGACTTCTGCAACGTGGTCAGCTTCAATTCCAGAATGGCAATAGCATCATTTGCTGAGGAGAGCTGCTTGGTCTTGTTAGACATGGCAACTTGCATCTCCGCCAGGGTGTGGAGGGTTTTTTCCCTATCACCTTTGAGCGTCGAGAGCTCCTTGCCACGTTCTTCGAGATCCACTTCCAGCTTCTTTACTTTGTCGCTCAGCTCATTCTTGGCGGCCTCTATAGCCTCGGCAGCATCGACGGCCTCCTTGAGCTTGCTGGCGTGATTTACAGTTAGAGCTTTGAGCGCCTCTTTGTGTTTCTGCTCCAGCTCCTGGGTCCGCCGCACGACAAGCTTCTCAATATCTTCATCTTTGCTGCGAAGCTTGGCAGCGAGCGCCTACTCACGTGCAGTGAGATCTTCCTCATGAGCATCAAGCGCAATGCGACGCCCCGTCAGGAGAGCATCTTCAGCAGCGATTCTTTGTGTAGCTTCATCCTGCACCTTCTCCATATCAGATTGTTTCAGGAGGATTTCTGTCCACTGTTGGCTCACTTGTTCCGGCCGGCAGTCAACTCTTGGGGGGCCTCGGCGTGCCAGACTTGCATTTGTTCGACGCGCCTATGAAAATCTGCTTCGGCCGCCTCGACAACTGCCATTCTGGAATCTGCTTTCTCTTTCCGGGCGCGGTGAAGAGCCTGGAGCTTGCGGAAATTTTCGCCCATGGCCTGAAGGAGCTGATCCTCTTCAGACTTGCCACTGCTAGCGCTTGGATCGTCAACAACCTCGAGCCCGGCAGCAGCGATGATTTCTTCATCAAAGACTTCCCCTTCGGTCGGTGCCCCAATGCTTGTCATCCCCGGCAAGTAGACAAACAGGTTCTCACCAACTTTGAGATATTTGCTGGATGAGGGGCCTTCAGATGTTGACGGTTGATCCTCAACAACCGCCTCACCAGTAGTAGGGGGCTCCGTGGCCGGCGCAGCGCCTGGTGCTCCTGCGGCAGGAATGCCGTCAGTACAGTCACCAGCCTCCTTGCCGCCCTCTTCAGTAAACTCCTTGGTGGGTTCACCCTGTGCAGTCTTGGCGGCCTCCTCAGCAAAAGCACCGTCGGCTTCTACGGTGGCATCCGTGGCGGCCTCGTTGGCAGCGATCTTGTCGGCTTCGGCGACAACATCCCTAGCGGTCTCCTCGATGACAGCATCGATGTCTATGTCTTCCATCTGAGGGAGTTCTAAAGGACAAGGGGGAGAAACAGAATGAGATCAAGATTGAAGTTCAAGAAGACAAAAGAAAGAGAGATAAAGGAAAAAATAGCAAGCACGCTGAGGCAATTGGTTACCTGCATCGGGCTGTTGAGAAGTGGCCTCGCTCCTCCCGACAACCTCAGTTGCCGGGGGTAAGATGCCAGCATCCATGGTTGTTGGCTCCTCCTCAACCAAGACAAGCTCGTCGGTGTGATCACTTGCCGGGGACGCGCTTGTGGGCGATGTGGTAGACAGAGGTGGCGCGACGAGGGTATCTCCTGATGACTCCCTTTGTTGCCGTCCTTCTCCTGCAAGACCAAAGATATCAGCAGGAAGGATAGGAACCTCAGCATTCCCCAACTGAAAAGAATAATGAACTTACGCTGGGAGCTGCGCTGGGGGCTGCATCGAGGACTAAGATCTGGGCTGCTGGTAGTAGTTTCCGGCGCGCTCACGAAACCTGCCGGAGGCTCGTCGCCTGTAGAAGTCTTTGTCCTCTTTGCCATCCTCTCCATCAAGGTTTATGCATCACTGCAGAGACAATACAAGCAAGTCAATAAGATTGGTTCAGGATTGGGGGATAAAGGTTGTGGTAAGGTACTCACTCTTCTTCTTCTCGCTCTGGACTGAAGCCAGAGATGTCGAAATCGACCTCCGTTGCAGTGTCTGTGTGGGAAGGCGGAGGAGGGGTCCTAGGTCGCTTGGCTGTTGCGGGCGCCGGGGGCTGGCGTGTTTTCGTCACCTCAGCTTCCGGTGTGGTAGTGCGAGACACCTCTGCCTCCTCAGCAGTTGCCGCTGATGTGGGTCTCGCACGCCGCGCAGGTTGCTGTTGGACCCCTTGCCGCGGCGCAGTCTTGCCGGCCGCTTTCTTGCCGGGAGCCTCGCTACTCGAGGAAGGTTGGCTTGCCGGGATGCCAGATGCAGCCTTTCGAAGAACACGCTTTGTCTTCTTCGGGACTGGGAGCTCTTCTTGCGGTTCTTCTTCAGCCGCGTCTTCGTCGGATGAGCTCTCAGCGGCTGTGCTGCTCTGTTCCCCGGCAGCTTTGTCCATCCCGGCAGGATTTTTCTCCACTACTACTTCTGCATCACTGGTTTCCCATTCTGTGAAGCCGACGCTGCCTGCCTCCGCGGCAAGATTTGCCTCCTCCGCCCTAGTGGCAATGTATGCCACCTCTTCGTCGGTGGTGGCTCGAATGAAGTCTGCTTCTTCCCGGACGGCCCTCTCCGTCAAGTTATCAAAGAACTTCTGTGCCTCTTCCTCGGATGGCTCAACCCATGTCACGTCGAGACTGTGGGCATTGAATAGTGGCATGGTAGCGATAATTGACCCCAAGGCAGAGTTGTTGCACAAAGGGACAATCCTTGCCGGCAACCGATGCTTGTTGTCGCGCTGGAACAGCTTTTGACGGAGGGCGCCTAGTTGCATAGCAGTCAGATTGTCGTTCAACCCGGGGCGCAGTCTCATGATGTCTGCTTCGTTTTGGTATTGCCAAGCTGGTCTTCCTTTATTCTGCAAGGGGGCAATACGGCAGCGGAGAAAATCGAAGCCAATCATCTCCATTGTCAGTCCGGCAGCTTTCAGGCGAAGAATCCTGGTGGTGGCGATTTTGAGTTTTTCATCTTCAGCGGCAAGACTGCTCCAGCCATTGCCGCAGACCGCTTTCTGCTGTCGAGGCAAACAGAACGGATGGGGATCTGTTTCCTTGATCCAGCACCACTCAGACCGCCAATCGTCCCACTTCTCGCGGTAAACCCCTTCTGGGTATATTTCCTTATTCCAAGCCCTTGGAATCCAGGCAATAGAACCAGAGAGGGCCTCTCCTTTTTGGATACGAGGGAAAAAGTAGTGGCGGAAAAGGGCAGTACTGGGAACCACTCCGGCAAAGTTTTCACAAAGGTGAGCAAAGATGGACATGCACAATACCGCATTCGGCGTGAAATCGAGAAGATGGAAGCCGTATGTGTACATAATGTCGTTGAAGAAGTTAGAAAATGGAGGACAGAGCCCGCAATAGAAGTATGCGACGAAAAAGGGGTATCTGTCTGACCCACTCTTGGAGCAAGAACCTGGAATCACGCGAGTGGCGGGGTGAGCCTGCGTCTCCCTCGCCCACATGCACTGGTACCGCCTCTTCAAAGCTTCCGCATCGAGCGACGGGGCGAAGACGACATATTTCTTCCGCATCTTCACCAGCTCGCTCTCCGGGACATCAGCTTTCATCTCCTTGCCCTTGCCTTTGCTGGTCTTGGGCGGCATGGCGACTGCAAGGGCGGAAGCCAGGGATGAAGCGCGCGTGGAGGCGACGAGCGGATGAGGGGAAGTTTTGCTCTGAACTCGAGAGAAGGAAAGCAATGGCGACGGCCAGATTGAGAAGAAAGGGGGGGGGTAAATAGGCTTGTGCCTCTGCGGTTTCTCCTTTTTATGGGGAAGGAGCGGGGCCGCCTCTTTTACTCCCCAATGTGAATGCGCCTCTGCGGGCGCGTTGCAGTTGCAGCTTTTGAGGCACGCTTCCCACGTCGCGCGTTCGGCGCGCGTAGTGGGGGGCACAGTAAATGGGATATTTACGAGCAGTTAATCCCCTGCCACGTGTGCCCGTGCACTGTTTGGGCCTAGCCCAACAACGCCTCGCACTCGTGTGTGGCCTAGGCCCGGGGGCTCCTGTCGGTGTACTAAGTATTGGGCCATTAGTACCCCGTACTTGTGCACGAGCTGTTGTAGCCATACTCGCGGCAAGGCTTGTCGGGGAACAGTTCGAGGTTAACTCAGGCCATCAAGGAAATTCTCAAGTCAAAGATCTGAGGATCAGCGGATAAGAAGAGCTGGAATCCGCAGGCCAGCTTCCCTGGCAAGATCTTGCCGGGGTGGCCTGCGAAGCCCGGCAAGGTTCGGCGCCCGGCAAGGTTCAGCACCCGGCAAGATTTTGTTGCTGTACCACCGCTCTGGCACAGCAACAAACCCGACATTCTGGGTCCTTCTTTGGATGCGTGGCGACGCGCCAGTGGAGGAGAGCTTAAGCGGTGCTGATGGGATGGCCCCTTTTTCCATCCCCAAGAAAGTGAGGACACCTAAACGGACACCTCATGGTGCATTAAATGCGTTCGTCCTAATCCATCAGGGGTTAGGTATGATGACCCTGTAGCTACTTTACACCTCAATGTATGTACATTTTGCCACTGTGGTGACCCCTTTGTGGTATAAAAGGAGGCCCAAGGCAACTGCTACAGGGGAGAAGGATCTTTTGGCCCATTCTGCATGCGTAGCTGCTCTTTGAATGTACTGTTTACTGTGAGCGCTCCCGGAACATGGGCTCAAGAACACCGATAATAAAACAAGGCAGGAGTAGGGTTTTATGCTGATCAGCAGCCCGAACCTGGGTAAAATTGCCCCGCGTCGATTGTTGGTTCTGCTCTTTGCGCATACCTCTCCCCCTGCCGAATCGTAAAGGGGTCCCTTAGGATCCCATAGGTGTCGCACGCCGACAATATCCTAGACATAAATTAAGTCAAAATAATTCAAATTTTACAGGAACAGTTATGTCATGCAACGATGTGCCAAAATTGAGAATAGTCTGGTACTCCCTAAACATGCATTCCCTGGTGTTCATGAATCATGCCGTCTATTAACATCTGGAATGATGCACCTAGGAAAGAAGTGCCAACAGCTTCGGATTCTTAGAAGTTACAACAATGGATTAACAACAATATGCTACTAAAAATGTCAAAGGTCTGGAGCTCTAGCTTAATTGGGTCAATACTCATAGAGCTAATGTTTGTATGAAGGTATGCCGTGAACTAGGGCGGGAAAAGGGAAGATGCTTGCCATTATCCTTGGCAGAAAATAAATTGATGAGAGGCACAGTTTAATGGTTAGTGAATCAATGCAAATTCAGACATCTCCACTTTAGATCAAGACAAAAATGAAATAATGCTAATTATATTGCATCATTGCGTTAATAAAATAGTTTGGCAGTTACAGCGCATGACAAGTGTCATGTACAAGGCAGCAGACAAGAACAATGAATAGACAACAGGACAAGCTACTCCTAAAGCAAGAACATGCAACCTAAAATTTGGGAGTATATTTGCAAAGTGGTGCAGAGGATATAAGTGAAACAATAGGCATGAATGTCATAGCATATCCACAATAACATGTAGGGGATATCTCTAAAATCACCTTGCCATCCATGGCACTAATGGCAGCCGCGGCAGCTTCGGTAGATGCATAAGTAACAAATCCAAAACCCTTTGACCTGCCAGACTCCCTGTCCATGATAATTCTAGCTGAACACAATCCCAAAAGAAAGAAAGTGTTAATAACATGGCAAAAATATATATCAAATGTGTCACATTATTTGGGAAAACAACCTTCAAGGACGTCTCCATAGCCAGAAAAGGCATCCCTCAGAGTTGGGTCATCTGTGGCATATGATAATCCTAAAAGGAGGTAGAACAAACATGCAATTAGATAATCCACCGGCATCAATAATATGCACGAACCTTCGAATCAGAAGGAGCTAGAACAGTGATCTCATATGAGCATACCTCCTATAAAAAGCTTGGAAGAATACATGCATCTTACTGCCTGGAGCAGCGATGAATTCGAGGACCCCGAGGCCCTCCTCAGCACAATTCCCATCCTACTAGCAAAAGCCATTGAACAAATCCCCTGCTATAGACCACAAGCATTGAACAAGAAGAAAAAAACCTTGTATGAGACAGATTCACGGTTGCTAACGCAAAATGATTAACCCCGAATGGGGATCCAGTCGAGCCCCCAAATTTTCTGAAATCAAACTGCTATTAGGAGGGCTACTGATGCGGAATCTCAGAAGCACTAATTCATTTTAGATGCAGGAAATGGAACCCGAAATGCACGGCTGGCGTGGTTCGATTCAAATGTTCACGGCAACGAAAAGGCAGGAGCAGGACGAACAGCACTCTGAGCAAAGCCAGGGGTCCATGATCCTTACCAGCGAGAGGACTCGCGTCCGGACCACGCCGGCGGCAAGAGGGGATCCAAAGAGGGGGCGAGGTCGGTTGCGAGTGAACGGGATTTCGGTCGTAGCAGGGGTGATTTGGTGGGGGGAGGGGGGTTTGGCGGCAAGGGGTGGAACTCCGGGACGGCGGCTGCTCTCCTAACCTTCTTGTTAAACCCTATCGGTGGGGTTTGTTCCTTGAACCCCAGGGGCTTGTGTGGATTTTTGTTTTTCAAGAAATGGCAGGGATCCGAAGGTCCCAGAAGCCGGTGTGTGTTTACATAAAAAACTTACAATGCTACACAAACGGACCCTGAATAAACTAAAATTGCACACGCGTCCGCCCTTATGCACCAAGGACCCTGGAGATGGGAACAAGAACATAGTTGGGTCAGGATGGGAATGGGTCGATCTGGACCTGGCCTTGGACCCGGCCCCTATGGTCCAAAGGCCAATTTGAGAGGCCACGGATCGATCCATATAAAGAATAGTCAGTGGCCTCATTGGTCCGATGGGTATTTCAGGTTGACCCAAATTCTTGCTTTACATTGCGTGATGGACAAACGAGATGTTAAAATTATGCGCGTTCTTTTGAAATCTGACTAGTGTAAGAATCAATGAGATTTCTAATACGTGGTTAATAGAAAAAATCAAGCCGTCTACTTGTGGTTTTGTACGTGCGCATCTTGCCAAAATATATAAAGACAATTTCGTTGTTCATATTCCTAGTGTTCATGGAAAAATATACGACAAATTATGTCATAAAATCGAGTCCTACGACAACGCCGGCGCGACGAAAATTGCAGTTGTTGTGAGATATAAGACTGATCGAGAGGGTCACCCGGTGCTGGCCTGTTGAGACCAACCCACATGACCCATTGGCCTCGAATTTTTTAGTCGGGTTAGTGACCCGACGAGATGACTCGGCCCATCCCCATCCTGACCATCTAAGACACCACCCTAGCCGACTTCGGGAAAGGGGTTGAGGGTCTCAATTCCACTCAAGAGTCATGTGGATGTTCAAATAGGATTTTATTAGTTCCTTGAAAAAAATATGATTTTATTTTTTTCAAAAGCTCGAAGGAAATGTTTTATGCAGTAGAAGTGTACAAGTGAACAATCTCAAAGTTATAGCTAGGGCTGGAGCTGGAACCAAAGTGAACTCAATTCCACTCGATCCATTCAACTAGAGTGCTGAATTTTATCTCTACTACTTACTAGTAGAACGCCTGTGCGTTGCTACGGGATTTTAAAAAAATGAACTAACTGAGGTAAAATAACCGAGAACAATGCACATCTCGGCTAGCACCCATCTTTTTTTTTACAATCAGCTAACACACATCATACTATCAAACAAAATAATATGTTATTGACAACCTTAAACATATATTATTGAAACCAACCAGTAGTTGACGGGTTAGGAGGGTTGTGGTATTCATCCATGTTTCCGTGCATGTGTGTGGTGGTGGTAGTGGTGTGGGTACATTGTTATCTGTATTTCTTTAAACTTTCATCAAGACATAGAACAATTTTCATTATTTTACGCTTTCTTAATTCAAATAGAAACACATCATAGAAGTCTGGAGTTTGTGTCACTATTCTCATTCCTTAGTTAGTCGATTTTTCATGGGGAGCACATTGGAGCTACCATTGGTTTCTAGTAATCTTTTATACAAATGCACACTCCCTAATATCTCACAACGTTCCAACCTTCTACTCATGCATGGAGGGTGATCAAAGAAAGTAAATTTGTTTACCATTATCACTTCTTTATCTGGTAGAAGATGCCATCTTTTTCATAGTAGTATGCCAAAATTTATTAAACACATACAATGATGTTATTTTCATTATGAATAATTAATTTTTACGTCAAGTCATACAAGTTTGGTTGCACACTCGTGGAACATCCAATGAACTCTCATGATTCAGTTAGAGACCAAGCATGACATGACATGACATGAGAAAAAACCAATAATGATGTGTGCGTGAGCATCTTTCACCGTGAAAAAGGCATTTTAGGAGTCTTCATCATCACTGAAAGTAAGTTGATTGAAGCATTGCGGACCCTTGAGCTTTTTTGGAAGCCAAAGGCCAAAACTGGACAAAGAATTTGAATTGTATGTACCTATTTCGTAAGTGAGGCCCTGATATTGGCAGGTATTTGTGGTGGCTCTTCAATTATGGCTGCAATGCAAGTTGTATTGACATGCAGAAATGTAGTTAGTCCCCTAAAATAATTACTCTTTTCTTACGATAATTGAATTACACGTTCGTTGCAACCAGGGCATATATATTTTGGTCTTTCAACACCAATTGTGTCTAATACATACCTTTGAGATTCTCATGCACATCGGATGGTATTGTTGACATCCTTTTTACTGTTAAACCACTCTTACTGTTCCTTTCTTCTACCCACTGTCTCCGTCTATCCATCTCCTCGGTCCAAGCTCGCTACCTCTACTCGCAATCTCTCTTTCCCTTTCCAAACTATGCATTATTCATTACAACACATAGGTGCTTACAATTATTAATCCATAATATTCATGGGAACCCTCAATATTGCTATTCAATCAACAATTTTTCCTCAATGTTGAAGATGTAAAATAAAAGAGTAATGAACTCCAATAGTTATGGAGATATTTCTCAAGCGCGAGTATTGCCAATTCAATTATATATTCAAGTTCAAGTTCGTAATACTCTAGGAATAGTACAGTTAGTGTCGATTCCATTGGTTGGCTTGATCCCCTATGAATTCTTAAGTTCAAGTTCTGAATACACAATATAAAATACAAGATTAAAAACTCTAGGGTGTAGAAGCACAAGAGAAAAGAAGTTATATTATAATGCAATTAATAAAAATCAAGTGAACCTTTTCAACCTTGCCGTTGTTGCTGGTGTTGTTGAGGGTTCCTGGACAAGTTCAGTCGATCATTTGTATGGACAATGATGTGATTAATGATGAAATATGAGTATTTTAACCCTTAAAAAAACTCCTGAAGGAAAGATTTTTGTTATGCATCAATTGACCAACCAAGACATATATATGAACCTTGTCGCAATATAATCTAACAATGAAGTGGCTGATACGTCTCCATCGTATCTACTTTTTCTAACGCTTTTCCTCTTGTTTTGGACTCTAATTTGCATCATTTGAATGAAACTAACCCGGACTGACGCTGTTTTCAGCAGAACTACCATGGTGTTGTTTTTGTGCAGAAATAAAAGTTCTCGGATTGGAACGAAACTTTTTGGAGAATTTTTATATAATAAAAGAAAAATACTGGAGACAAGAACCACCGGAGGGGGGCCCCTGGGTGAG
Source organism: Thinopyrum elongatum (assembly GCA_011799875.1). Classification (NCBI taxonomy): domain Eukaryota; kingdom Viridiplantae; phylum Streptophyta; class Magnoliopsida; order Poales; family Poaceae; genus Thinopyrum; species Thinopyrum elongatum. The sequence goes on from CM022298.1 coordinate 169,107,019, forward strand.
CAAAACCCACCAGGGCGCCCCCCCTCAGGCGCGCCCAGGTGGGTTGTGCCCACCTGGTGGCCCCGCAGACCCTGATTCCAATGCTAGAAATTCCTATTTTTCTAGAAAAAATCAGGGAGGAAGAATTATCTCATTTCGAGATATAGAGCCGCCGCCACCTCCTGTTCTTCATCGGGAGGCCAGATCTGGAGTCCATTTTGGGCTCCGGAGAGGGGGATCTCCGATCTTCGTCATCACCAACCCTCCTTCATCGCCAATTTCATGATGCTCCCCACTGGGAGTGAGTAATTCCTTCGTAGGCTCGCTGGTCGGTGAGGAGTTGGATGAGATTCATCATGTAATCGAGTTAGTTTTGTTAGGGCTTGATCCCTAGTATCCACTATGTTCTGAGATTGATGTTGCTATGACTTTGCCATGCTTAATGCTTGTCACTTTGGGCTTGGGTGCCATGATTTCAGATCTGAACCGTTTATGTTATCACCATTATATCTATGTTCTAGATCCGATCTTGCAAGTTATAGTCACCTACTACGTGTTATGATCCGCAAACCCCGGAGTGACAATAGTCGGGATACTTCCGGTGATGACCGTAGTTTGAGGAGTTCATGTATTCATTATGTGCTAATGCTTTGTTCTGGTTCTCTATTAAAAGGAGGCCTTAATATCCCTTAGTTTCCTTATGGACCCCGCTGCCACGGGAGGGTAGGACAAAAGATGTCATGCAAGTTCTTTCCATAAGCACGTATGACTATATTTACGGAATACATGCCTACATTATATTTATGAACTGGAGCTAGTGTCGTATCGCCCTAGGTTATGACTGTTATATGATGAATTTTCCATATATTGTTCTTGCTAAGTTACTACTGTTGCTGCTACTGTTACACTTGCTAAAAAATCACTGCTATCATTGTTACCGTTACTGTTACTACTGCTATCAAAACTATCATACTACTTTGCTACTGATCACTTTGCTGCAGATAATTAATCTCCAGGTGTGGTTGAATTGACAACTCAGCTGCTAATACTTGTAAATATTCTTTGGCTCCCCTTGTGTTGAATCAATAAATTTGGGTTGAATACTCTACCCTCGAAAATTGTTGCGATCCCCTATACTTGTGGGTTATCAAGACCTTTTTCTGGCACCGTTGCCGGGGAGCATAGCTATATTTGTTGAGTCACTTGGGATTATTATCAATTTATCACTATGAAGAATCTGAAGGATACAAAGACTAAGATTTTTCCCTCTAAGCCGAGGGGAGGTAAGGAACTGCCATCTAGTTTTGCACTTGATTCACCTTCTATTTTGAGTAGACTTGCAACACCACCACATGCTATTAATCCTGATATGTCGCAAGTTATTGATGATGCCACTTCTCTGAATGCTACTCTTGATGATGCTAGTACCTTGCTTGATGATGGTGTGCCACTAGGTGATTTTCTTGATGAATAAATTGCTAGAGCTAAAGAGAATGAAATTATTGAAACTGATGAAGTACTTGAAACTGAAAATCTTGAAACACCTATTAGGCCTAGCTCTCCTAGATATGAATTTCCTAAGGTACCTGAAGGTTATGTTATGGATGAGGAGACAGCTAGAGATTTTCCTGCTTGCAAAAATAGAGATGATCTTAAGAAATTATTATGCAAACTGAATGAGAGATCTTTGAATGCTAGAATGAAATGTGATCCTAAGTTTGCTACTTCACCTATCTTTGTTGATGATAAGGATTATGAATTCTCTGTCGACCCAGAGTTTATTACTTTGGTTGAATCTGATCCTTTCCATGGTTATGAAACTGAAACTGTTGTGGCACGTCTTACTAAATTGAATGATATAGCCACCCTTTTTGCTCATGATGAGAAGATTCACTATTATTATATTCTCAAATTATTTCTATTCTCATTAAAGGGTGATGCTAAGATTTGGTATAATACTCTTGCTCCTGGTTGTGTGCGTAGTCCCAAGGATATGATTTACTACTTCTCTGAAAAATATTTTCCTGCTCATAAGAAACAAGCTGCCTTACAGGAAATATTTAACTTTTGCAAATTGAAGAAGAGAGTCTCCCACAAGCTTGGGGGAGGCTTCTCCAATTGCTGAATGCTTTGCCTGATCATCCTCTTAAGAAAAATGAAATACTTGATATCTTCTATAATGGACTAACTGATGCTTCTAGGGACTTCCTAGATAGTTGTGCTGGTTGTGTTTTCAGGGAACGAAATGTTGAACAAGCTGAGGAATTATTGAATAATATATTGAAAAATCATGATGATTGGACTCTTCCTAAACCACCGCATAAACCCACTTCGAAGAAGAGGGGTATCTTATATCTCAGTCTGACAGATATGCAAGAGGCAAAGAAATCTATGAAGGAAAAAGGTATTAAAGGTGAGGATGTCAAAAATTTACCTCCTATTGAAGAAATACATGGGCTTGATACACCACCACCCAAGGTGGTAGAGGTAAATTCTTTAATGAAATTTAATGATAATGACAATCCTTATAATATGCATCCTAGTCAATGCCTTCATGAGTTTGATAACTATATTAGAAAACAAGATCACTTCAATGCAAATGTTATGAATCAATTGAAATACAATTCTGATATGATTGCTCGCTTGAGTGACTTGTTATTTAGAATATCCAATGATGTTAGAGGTGTAGGAAAACATGCCTCTATGGTTCAAACTCAACTAGAACAAGTTGCTAAATCTCAAAGAGAACTGCTTGATGAAATGAATAATAATATCAATGATCATGCTGTCAGAGTAATGACTAGAGGAGGTAGAATGACTCAGGAACCACTTTATCCTGAGGGACATCCTAAAAGAATTGAACAAGACTCTCAAAGAATTAGCACTAATGCACTTAGTCCTTCTAAGAAGAAGAAGAAAAATAAAAATGATAGGACTTTGCATGCCTCTAGTGAACCTGAAATAGAGAAACCTCCTGATAATGATAATGATGTTTCTATCTCTGATGCTGAAACTCAATCTAGTAATGAACATTCACCTAGTGATAATGAAAAAGTAATGATGATGTTCATGAAGATACTCAACCAGACAATGATAAACAACCAGATAATGATGTTGAGATAGAACCAGCTATTGATCTTGATAACCCACAACCTAAAAATAAAAGATATGATAAAAGAGACTTCGTTGCTAGAAAACATGGAAAGGAAAGAGAACCATGGGTTCAGAAACCCATGCCATTTCCACCTAAATCAACTAAGAAGAAAGATGATAAAGAATTTGAATGCTTTGCTGAAATGATTAGGCCAGTCTTTTTGCGCACTCGCTTGACTGATATTTTAAAGATGGCCCCTTATGCAAAGTATATGAAAGACATCATCACTAATAAGAGGAAAATACCGACAGCTGAAATCTCCACTATGCTTGCCAATTATTCTTTTAAGGATGGAGTACCTAAAAAACTTGGAGATCTAGGAATACCAACTATACCTTGCTCCATAAAAAGAAATTATGTCAAAACTGCTTTGTGTGATTTAGGAGCTGGTGTTAGTGTTATGCCTTTCTCTTTATATAAAAGACTTGACTTGAATAAACTCACACCTACTAAAATATCTTTGCAAATGGCTGATAAATCAACTGTCATACATATCGGTATTTGTGAGGATGTGCCCGTTGTTGCTGCTAATGTAACTATCCTGACTGACTTTGTTATACTTGAGATGCCCGAGGACGACAACATGTCGATTATCCTTGGTAGACCCTTCTTAAATACTACAGGGGCTGTTATTGATTGCAATAAAAGCAAGGTCACTTTTCATATCAATGGTAATGAGCATACCGTGCACTTTACGAAGAAACAATTCCAAGTGAATGATATTAATGTTATTGAAAAATCTCCGACACTCACTATTGGAAGTTTTCAACTACCTCTACCTACTGCCAAAAAGAAATATGAAATGCTTATTATTGGGGACATGCATATCCCCGTTGAGGTAACTTAGTGTTATACGAAAGTTCTTCAGTTTCATGCTAATCGAAGGTGATTGTTAATAAGACTTGATCAACCTTATTAATGGATCACTTTTGAGAGGTATGAAGTTGATGAATTTAGTAGGCACCATCTTCTGTCCTTACCTTTTGTTTTCTGTTTTTCTTAGTTAAATAAAATAAAATGCCATGTTTTGTCTATGTTTTGAATTTCCCGTGCAATAAAAAATGACCCAAAAATAAAAGTTCTCAGAATGCCTTGAAAATTTAATATGATTTTTTTCTGAATATTTAATATTTTTGGTGGAAATAACATCAGAGGTGGGTGCACCAGATGGGCACAACCCACCTGGGCGCGCCAGCACCCCCAGGCGTGCCCTGGTGGGTTGTGGTCCCCACGTGGGCCCCCTCACTTATCTCTTTAGCCCATGTCACCACCTACCTCCACAAAAAATTCACCATTGCTCTCTCTCTCTCTCTCGTGTTCTTGCTCTGAAACCCGTGGATTTTGATCTCTTTGCTTGAAGCTCCGTTTCCGAAACTGTTTTGGGGGATTGCTACTTGGTATGTGACTCCTCCATTTATCCAATTAGTTTTTGCTTTAGTGGTTTATATTTTGAATAATTAGCTACTCTTGGTGCTGTTGTAGATGAGCTTGCATGTTGAATTCTTAGAGTTCTAAGTAGTTTGAATGCTCAATATAGCCTCTATGCATGTCTATGAGTAGTTGCAATCAATCCTGTGAAGTTTTGTTGACAAAAATTTTGTGGACTAAAAATTTCAGAATTTTGTTCATAGGAATAAGATGATTTTCTTTAGGAGTTCTTCGAGGAGGAGGTCTTCAGAGGCATCATCTAGTAGTGATTCGGTGCGTCGGTCTTATGTTGAACCAAGTGCAAGTTTGATATGAGAAGTAGCTACCAAATCCTGCCTATGGCCATGCAACAATTTTATGGTGAGAGCAGGCATTAAAGAAGAATTTGAGAAATATGTTCACAACACCGAGCTTGGTCCCTACCTGGAAGATAAGTGCAACCAACATCTCAGCCTCATAGAATCATTTACTAAAGAATTTAGATTTCATCCTCGCGAGTCTAGAGTGTCGTTTAAACTGTATGCCAATCCATTTACCCTATCTCTAGAGAGATTTGCTTACCACTGCAAAATCCCATTTTGGGGCTCGCTAGACGAACCACCTAGATCTGAGTACGAAACATTCTTGACTAGCCTTTGCTATGGTGAAACTAGAGGAGTGACACAGGGTAGAATAAAGAGCATTCATTTCCCATCGATTCAATACTTCACACTCTTTAATGGCAAATGCATTGTAGGCAAGCAGGATTGCAGCATACTTTGTGCTCCTGACTTGAGTCTTTTACACACTGCTCTCACCGGTAATAAGTGTTATAACCTTGGGGCGATTATTGCACGCAGATTGCAACACAAATGCTGGTAGTGGATATTTTTACGGTGGGATTTATTCCTCACGTCTAGCAAGGGGGCTGGGCGTATCACCTTGGCCTAATGACCCTATCCTGCCCACCCAGTACTTAGACTTTGAGGCCATGAAGCGCCATAAATTCCTCAAAGGCGAGACAACTGATTATGTTTATAACCTATTGTTTAATAAACATTCTGTGGTGCACACCTTTTTTCCTGCTCCTGCTCTCTTTGATTATCACAGCAAGGGAAGATATTATGTTCTTGAGAGCGAGGCTCGCGCGCACAATGCTGAGGTTGTAGTTGCTCGGCGAGCTGAGGAGGCTGCACCTAGAGCCTCCGTGAGCTATCATTCCAACTACTACGCAGGCTACTGATGATGATCACCAAGCTAGGCCAAAAGCCTAAGCTTGGGGGAGTACGTATATCCACCAACATTACATTCATGTTTACACATTTCATTCCAGTTGTCGGTGTCCACACTTTTTCATTGTATTATCCATGTTAGATTTATTTTCTCGCCTTCTTCTTGTGTGTTTGTAAAACTTTGAGAAAACCCAAAAATATTTCCTGCTTCTTTTTTCTTTTTTCTTTTTTCTTTCTAGTTTAATTAGTTGTAGTATTAAAAAAAGAAAAATCCAAAAAGATTTCTCGATTCTTCTTCTTGTTTGTTGGGAGCTTTCCCGTGTAAATAGTTTTTTCTTGTTTTTGTTTTTCCTTCTTTAATTTGCTTTCTTCTAGAACTAAAAACTCCAAAAAAAATGCAGTGTGTTTCTCTAAATTTCTTTTCCGTTTATTGGGTCATACCAAGGAGAAGACCATGATGAAAATGTTGATTGGTTCTCATGTGCATTATTGTTGATCTAACGAAGAGCCCAAATTACCTTGTCTTCTCCTTTGAATAAAATGTTTGTAGATTCCAGCTTAGTCCACGGCACTCTTGCACTATTATTATTTTCAAATCGTTCAGTCGTGCAAGTGAAAGGCAATAATGACGATATTTGGTGAACTGGTTGTGGCAGAGAGAAACGGGTATGAACTCAACTTGTTCTGTTTTTGTAAATATGTTTAACCTAGTATCCATGTTTCAGCATATTATGATCAAACATGTTTGCAATGACAATTAGAGATTATAGTTTCTCATGCCATGCTTAAGTAGCTAGGAGTGGATAATGATTTATCTTGGATGTCAACATTGCGTTAAAATGATTGTGATGTAGTATGATGATATGGTATCCTCCTCCGAATGTTCGAGTGCTTGACTTGGCACCTGTTCATGCATGTAGTTGAATCAAAACAACATAGCCTCTATGATATTTATGTTCATGGTGTTCATATCCTACCCATGCTAGTATCCAATGTTCATTATGCATAATGCATGTTCATGACCGTTTTCGCTCTCTAGCTGGCCGCTTCCCAACCTATTTGCTAGCCTTTGCATGTATTAAGCGGAAATGCTGCTTGTACATTAAAATCCTAAAACCCAAGTTATTCTAGATGAGTCCACCATACCTACCTATATGCGGTATTACCCTACCGTTCTAAGTAAATTTGCATGTGCCACCTCTAAAAACTTCAATTAAATACCCTTTTTGTGTGCCTCGATTGTTCATAGAGTGATAGGAGGTACTCGGTATCTTCCATGCTAAGCGGGTTATTCTCATGATGAGTGTTTATTCACTCGTCCTTGCACAAGAGGGGCGGTAATAGGGATTCCCTGTCCCGAAATCAAATCGCAAAAAATAAAAAAAAAACTCCCCCAGGACTAATGTTGGTATGGACGGTACCCATGGATACGGCTAGCTGTGGAGTGTGTTTGTTGGTGGAGGGGGAGTAAACCTTTACTTTTATCGCTTGGGAACCGCCACTAATGTGTTTAGCATGGAAGATATCTATAACTAATGGTCGCGAAGTAAACAAGAAGGGTGCATTTCTCAAAATTTCATTTACCTCTATTTTAAAATTGAACTCTGGCACCGCTGCAAATCCTTGCTTCCCTCTGCGAAGGGACTATCTATTTAATTTTATGTTGAGTCATCACCTTCTCAAATAAGCGCCAGACCCTGAGAGCACTATTGTCATCCTCCTGCATTATGTATAGTTAATGTTGGATGCATCATGACTGGACCTTTTCTACCATGAATTACAATGTTTAGTCGCTGCTTGAACTTTGGAGGTGCTCTGCATTTATGTTTTGCAGTCTCAGAAAGGGCTAGTGAGATACCACTGTTGTCATATTGTATCATGATTGTTTTGACAAGGTGTTGTCATTTGAGATGTTTTATTATTGCTCGCTAGTTGATTATGTCATTGATATGAGTTAATATAATTTTTAAGAGTTATTGTTGACATGGTTAGTTATAATCTTTGTTGAAAACCTGCGTGCTACTTAAGCTTATTTATGTAAACAAGAGCAAAAGAGTTCGTAAATTTTTTTCTTTTTCACATTCAGTTTATCAACTGAATTGCTTGAGGACAAGCAAAGGTTTAAGCTTGGGGGACTTGATACGTCTCCGTCGTATCTACTTTTCCTAATGCTTTTCCTCTTGTTTTGGACTCTAATTTGCATGATTTGAATGAAACTAACCCGGACTGACGATATTTTCAGTAGAACTACCATGGTGTTGTTTTTGTGCACAAATAAAAGTTCTCGGATTGGAACGAAACCTTTATGGAGAATTTTTACATAATAAAAGTAAAATACTGGAGCCAAGAACCACCGGAGGTGAGCCCCTGGGTGAGCACAACCCACCAGGGTGCGCCCTCCTCAGGCGCGCCCAGGTGGGTTGTGCCCACCCGGTGGCCCCGCAGACCCTGATTCCAACGCTATAAAATCCTATTTTTCCAGAAAAAATAAGGGAGGAAGAATTATCTTGTTTCGCGATACGGAGCCGCCACCACCTCCTGTTCTTCATCGGGAGGCCAGATTTGGAGTCCATTTTGGGCTCCGGAGAGGGGGATCTCCGATCTTCGTCATCACCAACCCTGCTTCATCGCCAATTCCATGATGCTCCCCACCAGGAGTGAGTAATTCCTTCGTAGGCTCGCTGGTCGGTGAGGAGTTGGATGAGATTCCTCATGTAATCGAGTTAGTTTTGTTAGGGCTTGATCCCTAGTATCCACTATGTTCTGAGATTGATGTTGCTATGACTTTGCCATGCTTAATGCTTGTCACTTTGGGCCTGGGTGCCATGATTTCAGATCTGAACCGTTTATGTTATCACCATTATATCTATGTTCTAGATCCGATCTTGCAAGTTATAGTCACCTACTACGTGTTATGATCCGCAAACCCCGGAGTGACAATAGTCGGGATACTTCCGGTGATGACCGTAGTTTGAGGAGTTCATGTATTCATTATGTGCTAATGCTTTGTTCTGGTTCTCTATTAAAAGGAGGCCTTAATATCCCTTAGTTTCCTTATGGACCCCGCTGCCACAGGAGGGTAGGACAAAAGATGTCATGCAAGTTCTTTCCATAAGCACGTATGACTATATTTACGGAATACATGCCTACATTATATTTATGAACTGGAGCTAGTGTCGTATCGCCCTAGGTTATGACTGTTATATGATGAATATCATCCAACGAATTCACCGATCCAATCACTACAAAAAAATACATTTCTGTGAGTCATAGTAGGTCACGTTTTCTGTCATGCATGTACATCCATGACAATTTTATGACAGAATCAAGATAGTCATACCAGTGCTGTCGTAGAAGTGTTCCATGACAATACCAAAATTACCATCACGGAAGTGTTCACTTCCATGACGATAAATGACGCGTCATGGAAGTACTTTCGTCAAGGGTAACCGACACGTGGCATCCACCATAACGGGTCACCGTTTATCGATCGGGTCCGGTTTTGGATCTGATAACCCGTTAACAGCAACGACCAATGGCGATTTTCCCCGTGTAAAATTCTCATTGACCAGAGGAAACACGTGTCAGCTTGTCATTGGGTCAGATATGCGCCTATGATATGTCGACACGTGCGACGGCCCAACACTGGCCCATTTAGCTTACAAAGGCCGACCCGTTTGACTTGGTCAAAAGATAGCGGGCCGGCCCATGAAAAGCCTGTTAACGGTCTGTTCGCATATAGCCCATTTTACGGCCTGAGAACTCACGGCCCGTTATGGCGTTCCCGAAATCGGCCTAACAGCGTCATGTGGGCCGTCCAGTATAATACCAGCCCGTTTCATTTTTGGCCCATGTATGGCCCACGACGTCTTTCAGCCCATACGAGGCCTTTCGTATCTTTGGGCCCTTTAATGGGCCGCGGTGACTCTGGCCCATAATAAACAGTAAATTTCTTTATGCCCAGTAACGGCCCATGATTCACATGGGCCATTTCCAGCCCGTGTTAGCTTTCGGCCTACTGACGGCCCATATTTCTTGGGCTCCTTTCCGGCCCTCGATTACTTCCGGCCCGTTACTGGCCTGTTCCCCTAATGGGCCCAATTGGCCCGTGGTTAGAATCGGCCCATTTGTGGCCTGTTAACCCGTTGCGCCGTTTCCAGCCCGTCCTATATTCTGGCCCATTAATGACCCGTTATGCCTGTGACAGAATTAAGCCTTTGATGTCTTCCGGCCTGTTAAAGACCCGTTACCGTGCTGGCCCGATACCAATTATGCCCGTTTACGGCCCATGTGGGCCCATTTATCTGACGGCCCATAGGAGGCCCATGGGTCCTACGGCCCGTAGCAGGCTCAAGGTTACCACGGTCCGTATATGGCCCATGGTTGTTGCGGCCACTAGCAAACCAAGGAAAAAGAAGACTAGGGAAATAAATAAGCCAGAAACTAACGCTAGGCTATTAAGGCGATTGCACAGATTACATCCACTGGGCATCAAATTCGCCACCAGTGCAAATATAGGGAACATCCTACACTATACAAAAATGGCTTTCTGTTTTCTTCAGCCGGTCGCTGCACGTTAAGAACAAATTTTGTATCGCAACAAAACAAATTACAACCATAAAACAAAAGGAAGGTTGGCATAAAAGTTAACAGTCCGGCAGATAAATGCACCACCAGAAGTTCAGAAGCTCAGTTCATTTGACCTGACTGTTACGTTTTCATGTTGTACTGTCCGATGGAGCACCATAACCTTTGCCTTTATTTCTCCTAGGCTCTTGAACAACATAGCAAATGTCTGATAGTCTGGTTTCAAAACCATGCATATCTTGACGACATCGAACAATGGTTGTTCTTGTTTCACAAAGGGTCTCTGTTAGGGAATGGACTTGAGCTTGCATATCTTGATCGTGAGGAAGTTTGGACGAGATTGCCTTAACAACCAACCAAGTATTACGCAGGAACATGCTTTTGGCACTGTTAGTGGACATGTACTGACCCACTGCAGAAAGAGGTGACATTGCGGTTATAGTTGCCTCGTCACCTTCAGAAGGTGGCGGTTCCACCATTTGTTTCATAGCTTGCTGAAAAGTTGAGTTTTTACATTAGTAGTACTAGAACAGAAGATATTAAGGAGGCAGCAAAACCAAACAAAATAGCTTTGGTCTATATACAGAACTTATTCTGGTGAACCCGTGTAAAATATTAGTTGTATTTTATTGCAAAGTACATAATAAAACCAGGTTCCAAACATATGACCATGTACATTGGCTAATATATTGTCTATTTTTTCACATTGTATTGACAGCTAAGGATAAAGAGAAAAAGTTTACAATACGGTAAGCATAGTATGACATCATTCATATCACAAAACAACTGAGAACAGACAAACAGGCAATTGTAACGCTGTGTAGACAAGTCCAGCACGGAACTAGATTATAGATCAAGATCAAAGGAACATCACTCCTCTCTTTTAAACTTTGTAAGGTGCAATGATACGCTAAGATAATTGTGTATAAAATTGAAAAGAGTAATAGACATTGGCTGCAAACCATGCAGTTCAATGCACAAGTCAGAGTCAGTAGCAGTTAAAAGGCATGAGGATTAAGGACTTACAATAGCGGCTTTGACTGGTGTAGTCATGCCCTTCGTCTTGCTGGTGTGACAGTCCTTGAAGATTTCCACAGCATTTGGTTCATGTACTTTTTGGTCCTTGCGGGCTTTCCTCTGCATTTGGAACAAGTCAATATATATCTGATAATATGGCACAACGAAAAGAGTGAAACAGCAGCTAATTACAAGAGCCTCGCAGTGTGCAATATAGCTACGAGATCCTGTCGTCTATTGGAATTTCATTTTCGTATGGTTGGCCTTGTTCTTTGAACAGTTCACCTACAAGAAGATAGATTTGTGAGGCACATGTGTAAATAGGAGTTCAACATGTGATCTGATCAACATATATATAATGTACTTGATACTTCGGATCAGACCAGTGTTTAACAAGGCCTCTCCAGTCTTCATCCCATATATTTTCCACTGGAGATGTTTGGGTAAGTTCACTGTTAACCTTGCCTTCAAAGTGCGTTTTCCTCTAGTTATACCGATAATGTCGCAGAATAGAATTGAAAACATGGGTGCATGCTTGTCTAGTTGGATCATCTTGGCTATCCAACTTGAACCTCATCTATTGAAAATTATGGGAGTCTCATTACCAGCAACCTAGAAAGTATGGGACAGACCAAGACGATATTACTAATATCCATACATAACCATACTTACAAATAAATGGTCGAGGAAGGTGTTGAACTGGGTTTCATCTTTGTCATTCCTGTACTGAATCCATGTTGGGAGGATACGTGCATGACACCTAACGGCAACTGTTGCCTCTGATACTAACTTGGCTGACTCTATAGCATCACGTGGCCTTTTAAAACCTGCCTCAAAACGGATCTCCATTCTTCCTCCTCTAGATTTAGTTAACCTATCGAGCATTATCCCTGATGTCTGTTTCCTCTTGCGCCTAGGTGCTAGTCCAACAACAAACATAGGAAGTGTTAGTGTACATCAAACTGTGAGACTACATATAAAGAAGCATGCAACTGTAACTTGACTCCAGCAACTACCTTCTTATTGTTGAGGCTCACAAGGTTCATCTGATCTTGCCAACTCATCTTGTGTCAAGAGTGCTTCGGAAGTAGTGTCAGGTGGCAAGGGAGCTTGGGAACGTGATGCTAGCTGAGTTGACAAACGAGTAACTCGTGCAGCTGGTGGTACTGTGGAAGGTGTTGCAACAACTAGGGCTGTCACTGCTTGTTTGGTGGCAGCTATTAGTTTTTGTTTGGATTGTTTTGCAGCTGGTGTAGCACGGGATACCGTGTTTGTACAATTTTCCGGTGGACTTTGACCTTCTATTGCACCATCAGTACTAGCAGAATCAGCATAATTCTTCCGCTTCCGTTGCCGTGCGTCCTCAGTACTAACACCATCCCCTGCCATTCTGTGTTCCTTCCTCTTTCTCTGTGCCATGTCAAGTCAAGCCGACAAGAAAAATAAATAAAAATTTAGTTCTTCAGAACAAATTGATGCGTGATACAGACGAACTGAACTTTGATGTTAGACAACCGCATGATAGGAGGATGTAATATGTACGAAAAACAGGATGGCATGAGATAATCAGAACTATGATGTGTAAACTAAGCAGAAGGCATTTCAATAAATTAGAAGCAATGCAATGGAAGGTAGACACCATATGAAAGATGCTACAAATATCGCTCTGCCAAGTTAACAGTGTCTCGTCATAACTGGCATTTAAACAAATGTGAAGGCGTACAAGAAATAAATCATATGTAAGATGCAAACAACATCACACTACCAAGTTAAAGGTCTCTCATCATTAGTGCCATTGCATATTCACAGCATTGCATATTCACAACTATGATGTGTAAACTAAGCAGAAGTAATTTAATCAAATTACAAGCAATACAAGCTAGACACCGTATGCAACATGCAAGACAATATCACACTGCCAAGCTAGAGAAAGCACCTGGGATGCCGGTTTCGCCGGAAGACCGCCATCAGTCCCTGCCTTAATTTTTTTCTTCCTCTTTCTTAATTTTATTGCCTTGTCAAGTCAAACCCACAAGAAAAATTAATAAAAATTCGCTTTTCAGAACTCATTGATGCAGGATGCTGACGAGCACTACTTTAATGTAAGGCGACCGCATGATAGGACGATTGAATGTGTAAGAAAAAAGGACAACATTGCATATTCACATCTATGATGTGTAAGCAAAGCAGAAGGTATTTCAACAAATTAGAAGCAATGAAAGCTAGACACCATATGAAAGATGCAATGAATATCACTCTACCAAGTTAAAACTATCTCGTCATAAGTGCCATTTCAACAAATTAGAAGTAGTACAAGCTAGAAAAGAATGCGAGATGTAACCTATATCACACTCCCAAGTTAAACCTGTCTTATGATAAGTGATTGTTGCAGGTTACACAACAGTAGTACTTTGATGTAAGAACATGGTGTGATAGACAGATATTGTATGTTCTAGAAACAGGAACTCGTGTCTTATTCACAAGTATAATGTGTAAAGTAAGCAGATGGAATTCAACAAAATTAGAAGCAATACAAGCTAGACATCATACATAACATGCAACCACATATAACAGTGCCAAGTTAGAGGGAGCACCTGTGATGGTGGACTAGGGGAGACATGCTCATCATCAACACAGCAACGTTGAGTGTCTATGCGTGTGTTGCCTTGTAAATCTTCTTGGGGGTGGCGGAGTAGAATCTGTAGAGGCCCTCCATTTCAGTTGTTTGGAAGGAGCACCTTTATCCACTGCCTTGCTAATTTCCTTCCGCTTTATTGATTTTGCATTGTCAAGTAAAACCGACAAGAAAAAACAATAAAATTCACTCTTCAGAACTCATTCATGCATGATACTGACAATCAGTACTTTGATGTAAGGCAAACACATGATACAAGGATGGAATATGTACGAAAAACAGGACGACATGGCATATTCACAACTATTTGTGTAAACTAAGCAGAAGCCATTTCAACAAATTAGAAGCAATGCAAGCTAGACACCACATGAAAGATGTAACCAATATGACTGCCAAGTTAAAAGCGTCCCATCATAAATGGCGTTTCAACAAATTAGAAGCAGTGCATGCTATAAATCATATGAAAGATGCAACCAATATCACTCTGCCTATACTAAAGGTGTCTCGTCATAATTGATTGATGCGGGATACAAAAAAATAGCAGTTTTATGTAAGGACATGCTTAATAGACAGATGTACTATGTACCAAAAATAGGAAGGCATGTCACATTAACAGGTATAATGTATAAAGTAAGCAGAATAGCACATGCAATTTAACCAGATTGGAAGAATGACAATCTAGACACTATATGCAACATGCAACCACATATCACGCTGCCAAGTTAGAGCAAGCACCTGCGATGGTGGTGTAGGGGAAATGCGGTCATCAACTAGAGAGCTACGTTCACTATCTTCATCTAGCATTGTTGTTTCTTGAGAATCATGTGGGGAGGCTGACACTTCATTCTTTAAAAGAGGATCTTTTCTTACATCAGTCCACGAGCCTGACTGTCTCATCATAAGTGATTGATGAGGGACACACAAGAACATTAGTTTGATGTAAGATCATGGTTAATAGACAGATGTAGTAGTATGTACCAAAAACAGGAAGGCATGTCATATTCAAAGGTATAATGTGTAAGCTAAGCAGACGCAATTTAACCAAATTGGAAGCAATACAAGCTAGACACCCGGCTGGAGTGGTGAGCATGATCATCGAGGACCTGAGAGCCTGGTGGGAGGCAGGCTGCTTCGCCACCACCGTGGCTTTTTAGTTGGCTTGCAGGTGATGCCTGTCTGTGCTGGGCTTGTCACTGCCTCGGCCAGTGCCCTGACTAGCTATTTGGCTTCTGGTGCTCCCGGGATGGTGGTTCATGTAAGAAATATCTTTCCTTATCTTAATAAAGACCGACTTCGGCCTTTTGAATACAAGCTAGACACCATATGCAACATGCAACCACATATGACACCGCGAAGTTAAAGCAAGCACCTGGGATGGTGGTTCATGGCGAGCGAGATCATCCACTTCGGAGCTACGTTTACCGTCTCCATCTGCTGACACTACACCCTTTATAGCGCCCAAACGTGTCTTGCCTAAGAACGAAGAAAGCTAGAGCAACTTATCTCTTTTATTTCATGCTTCTATCAACCGGTCGGCAGAGGCTGAAATACCCATGCATAAAAAAACAATAGTGAGAGTATGGGTGAAGTGTGTGCAGAACTAGTGCACTGTAAAAGTAGCAGATAGCAGGTGGCTGAAAAATAAATGACAGGAGACATATGATAGCTCTACAACATTGCATGGCAAACAAAATTAGATTCTACTGCGTATGATTTTTTAATATATGAGCACAGGGATGGCTGGGAAATGCAGGTACTCCTCCAGCACACCACCACATGTGGTCCTATCAAAATAACAGTTGACTAAAATAAATAGGTCAGTCGAATTTTTTATGAACCATCCGACCTCCTGCCAGTCATTGTTGACGATCTTTCTTAAACCGCCAGCGACCACCGGCCCAGACCCCTACCTCCGCCGCCCCGCCCTCCCCTCGACCTCACACCACCGCCGTGCTTGGCAGTGCCCCCCAGCCATCCCTTTAAGCCCGGCCGACCTCCAGATCGGGCGCCAGCAGCTCCTAGGCCCCACACACCCCTAAGATAAACACCGAGGCGCTGCTTCCCTGGCGTAATAGGCAGACTAGCGCCTGTTACGCCGGGGAATGCTTCCTTTAATTGGGAATCAACTGACCAGGAATTGAAATCTAGGGGGGCGACGGACCTCTAGCTAAGGTGAAATAGTATATGAGGAGAAACCTTGTGCATCGCGAGTTACTAGGAACATCTAGTATCAGGAAGAAGGTGTAGGAAGAAGCGATCAACTAGTGTCTTCTGTGGGATGAATACCGTGTAAGCAGACACGTAAGACTTGCACGAATAAGGGAAGAGGAGTACCAGATCCGGTTGCCAGTGCTGTGTGTCGGCGTACGACACCTATGGGATCCCGAGAGATCCCTTTACGATTCGGCGGGGGGAGAGGTATACGCAAAGAGCAGAACCAGTGATCAACGCGGGAAGTTTTTACCCAGGTTCGGGCCGCTAATCAGCGTAAAACCCTACTCCTGCTTTGTGTTCTTATTGATGTTCTTGAGCCCAGCCTTCAGGAGCGCTCGCGATGAACAGTACGTTCAAAGAGCAGCTACGCATGCAGAATGGGCCAGAAAATCTCCTCCCCTGTAGCAGTTGCCTTGGGCCTCCTTTTATATGCTCAAAGGGGTCTCCACAGTGGCAAAATGTACATACATTGAGGTGTAAAGTAGCTACAGGGTATCATACCTAACCCCTGACGGATTAGGACAAGCGTATTTAATGCACCGTGAGGTGTCCGTTTAGGTGTCCTCACTTTCTTGGGGATGGAAAAAGGGGCCATCCCATCAGCACCGCTTAAGCTCTCCTCCACTGGCGCGTTGCCACGCATCCAGAGAAGGACCCAGAACGTCAGGCTTTGTTACTGTGCCGGAGCGGTGGCATAGTGGCAGAATCTCGCCAGGCGCCGATCCTTGCCGGGCACCAATCCTTGCCGGGCGCCAGGGCTTGCCGGGCGCCGAGCTTTGCTGGGAACCAAGCCTTGCCGGGCGCCGAGGCTTGCCGGGCTCCACGGGCCATCCCGGTAAGGATCTTGCCGGGGAGGCTGGCCTTCGATTTCCTGCTTTGCTTATTTGCTGACTCTCAGATTTCTGACTTGATGATTTCCTTGATGACTTAAATCGACCTCGAGTTGATCCCGGCAAGCCTTGCCGCGAGGACGGCTACAACTGCCCGTGCACAAGTAAGGGGTACTAGTGGCCCAATACTTAGTACACCGACACTGTGTCCTCCTGATATCACGGCGATGTTCTTCTTTTTACCGGGGGAAACGATGTTTTGGAGGAGGGTGGAACCTTGGACGAACCCATGGCCAAATTCTTGACTATGTTGCAGTGGCCGTCTGTCGGCGGAGGGGAAGCAGATCTGAGGCGGTGAAGGATGGCGTAGCGGTAACAACTCTGGTGCAGTGGACGGTGGCGATGTTGGAGCGGCAGCGGTGAGGCACATGACGACGTGGATGTACTGGCTCGTGTTTGGCGCAAATCGGCGTCCAGGAGGCAGCTCGGCCTCGGCTTCAACTACTAGCCGTGGAGGGCGTTGCGGTTGCGGTGGACGACGACGTCGGGGTATCGGCTCCGGCATGATGGAGGAGGGCGGCGGTTGATGGGTGGGATGGGGTGGCGGACGAAGGACGCCGGGGTTTTGCGGCTGGTGGAGAGGTAGTTTTGGCGCCCACAGAGTACGAATGGGAATCGGACGGGGGGCGGGGGTGGTGGGGGGAGCTAAGGGGGAACCATGTTTCGGTCTGGGACGCGCTTGTTTTTGTTTTTGTTTTTGTTTTGAACAGATGGGACATGCTTGTATGAAATTTGGGGAAAGTACAAACTTTGCCCCTCTCTTAAATTTCGGACCTACTACGGGTCGGGGGTAGGACGGTAATCCCAGGTGTCCCAAATAGTGGGCGGGAACGATTTCGGCCGAGCGAATGTGTATTTAGGCGGCCACGG
This sequence comes from Thinopyrum elongatum, assembly GCA_011799875.1. NCBI lineage: Eukaryota > Viridiplantae > Streptophyta > Magnoliopsida > Poales > Poaceae > Thinopyrum > Thinopyrum elongatum. The sequence goes on from CM022298.1 coordinate 169,125,004, forward strand.
TGTATGAATGTTTTTCGGAGGCGGTTGCGTGGCGTCTAGATGAAGTTACAAACCTACCCCGGTTTAGACCTATAGACGTCGGGCCGGTAGGCTTCACGGGTCGGAGTTAGAAAAGTAATTTCCTTCTACCAAACATTGGTCTCACGCGGTTTCAGGCGAGTAGAGGCTCTTTTGGCGCTTCGTTCAAAATTTTGAAACAGAAGCATTCACGTTTAGAGTACTCTTGAACTTTGAGGATTGACCTAAATAGACAACGTTAAATTTGACCTTGTATGTTTGAAAACCTCATTAAATTATGTGCTTCTTTTTTGAAATTTTGACACTTGAAAATCCTATAACTACGATTATTTTGGAATGGAGGAGGTAAATTTGAATCTATTTTGTACACGACTATATATGCTATTATGTACAAAAGCAGAGCAAAGATTGGTGCCCCCATAATTTAGGTATGATTTACAAATGCCATGATCTCGAATTCAAATAATTGAATGGACTTCATGTTGAATTCGATTTTTTTAAACCACCTTAAGTTGAATTCAAATGTATGCTAGTTCATAGCTAGCTATTTATAATGTTCATTGTGTAACTTTTATATGTATAATGTGCTTTACACACACAACATGAACTATACTCACGTTTATATTCGAATTGCTAAAGCGATGCATTGTCTGGAGTTCAAAATACTGACTCTGTGGATCAATTATGTCGAATAATAACATAGACATGCTCAAATTCGATAGAATATAGATGTCTGATGGATCAATGACCGTTCCTTACGCGGATTGCAAATATCATGATCCCATCCTAATATTTGGATACAATTTATATTTTTAATCAATGTGTACATCAGTCTTTTACGTGTAGTTTCACTCTCCATAGACCCCTCCTCACACACGCACTGACTTTCTCTCTCACACATACGCGCACACGGTGTATATCCATCGGTGGTCTCTCACACATGCTCACACACTCTCTCCCGAGGTGTCTTTCTCGCAGACATGCTCTCGATATCATCCTCCCTCCCTCTCGCAACCATTTACGACTGTTTTCACTAACCTTTATCACAAGCACTCTTCCTCTCACATGCATACACACGCACAATCCCCATCGACCCTTTCTATATACATAGACGTGCCTACATGTCTCCCGCACGCACATTATCTTTAGGCCTGTCTTGCACGCATTGTCTCCACCTCTCTTCCTAATTGACGAGTATGATACTAGCAGAGCATTCTGTAGGATGCCCCTTAAAGTTAGGTTGGATGAATGGTCATATCAGAGATAAGCGGTTACCTTAGTCCGAGGACCTAGGGTTACAAATCCTAGTCGGCTTTGTCAGTGTACAAAAAGTCCTTCACGACTCTGGTATCTTTGTCTTGTACGACTAGTCCTCCATGGGTCTCCTTGAATGCGTCACGGGCCGACCAATGTGGCGCAGGACGGAACCGAACCAAGGGCCTCACCTCGGCCCACCGGACCTCACGCGGTGACACACCCTCTGCCCCTAGGTCTCGTTATCTTCTCACACCCACACATACCAACACAGACACCACACAAAATATTTTCTCCTCGTGCCTCTATCCCCTCCCCCCTTGCATATACACACTCAATGGCATCTCTCGCCGTGACATCCTATTCATCTCTCTCTCTAGACCTCTCTCATTTCTTGTGCTATCTCTCCCACGCCCTCCCCCCCGCCGGCCCCTCTATCCATGCCTCTCTCGAATACGTAATACATACACATACCTCTCTAGGCCCTGCCAAATACGTCAACTACACATTCCACTACTGGAATCAGGATCTTTGCTGTCAGCCAGCTCTTTGCCATCTGCTAGCTGACGGCAAAGAAGGTCTTTGCCACTAGCTTACAGAAAACTGACGGCAAAGATCATGTTTGCCGTCAGCCAGCTCTTTGCCGTCTGCTAGCAGACGGCATAGAAGCTTTGCCGTCTGCTAGCAGTTGGCAAAGAGGGAGGGTGGCCCACTAGCGAGAACCACCAAACGACCACTTTCTTTGCCGTCTACTAGCAGACGACAAAGAAAGTGGCCAACCTAACAGCCGTTTCCCCCGGCCCCACCCCACTAGCTAGGCTCTTTGCCGTCTGCTAGCAGACGGCAAAGAGCTTTGACCTAACAAAAAACGGTCAGCGCCCGCGCCCCACCCCTCTCTCTCTCCCCTCTGTCTCTCTACCCTCACCTCACCCGCGCCGTCCCCGTGCCCGCCGCCCCCGCCGCCGACCCCCACCGCCACCGCCACCCCCGACCCCCACCGCCCCCGACCCCCAAGGCCGCCCGCCGCCCCGGCGCCCCGCCGCCCGTCGCCTCTTCGTCCAGCCGCCCCCCGCAGCCCGGCGCCGCTCCGTCCAGCCGCCCCCTGGTGAGGTTCTTCCCTTTGTTTTCTTTCTTTTTTTTCTTGCTATTTTTTGATTTAGGTTAGTTGATTTAGGTTGATTTAGGTTAGTTGATTTAGGTTGTACTGTTAGTAATTTAGGTTAGTTGCTTTTTTTAGGTTAGTAGATTTTTGGGGATTCCTGCGGTTGATTCCTCCGCATCGATTCCTCCGCATCGATCTGCTTTTCTCCGCATCGATCTTAACTAAGAGAGGGGGGCTCAGACCAGCATCACTGCCCAAATCAAATGTAGTATTTGTCTTATCAGTAGAAAACTAGGAAAGTAACAGCCAAAACCAAGTATAGCATTTGTTCATAGGCTATTAGAAAGAGACCAATAGGAATAGCCAAACCAAGTGGTATCTGTTCATATCAGTATTAGAAGTAAAACAACTAAGAACAAGTGAGTATCTGTTCATGAGTAAAGTAACTATAGCATAGAAGAAATAGCAGGGTAGCACCCCAAATGATTATCTGCTTTTGCAGAACACAGCACCACACTTGCACCTGGTATTTTTCTATAATTAGGGCACTGCACCCACAAGCACAGGGGGCTAGTACCATTATAAACCGCTACTGCAAGTAATAGCAGCAGCAGCAAATAACAACAGAAGTCATAACTAATTTCCAAAGGTTAAACAGACCAATGGAAAAGAAAACATAACACTAGAGATTCAGTTAACTGAATTAAGTTACCATCAACAGCTAGTGAGATAGCTAACAGTAGCAACAGCAGGGAGAGGTCCAAGCCCACACACATGAGTAGCTACTGACCAAAGTAACAACTCCAGGAGCAACTACACAGAACAGAGCAGTCCAGGAGCATATATACTTCACAAATACACATAGATGGCCACTGACCAAAACCCTGACACAGCAAGAATCCATCACAGAGAGCTCCAATACAAGTTGATGCTCATCTACAGCAGCTAACCACAGCTAATAGAGCCTCACATCACAGAGAGCTCCAAAATGACTTGATATGCTTAGTTAGCTAAAAAATGGCATAACTACATAGGATAGCTCAATAATGATCTATACTTAGCTTAGCTAGTTCATTTATGACATAATTAGCTCACTTAGGTAAAAAAAAATGGCATAATAACCTTGGTTTAGCTCCAAAATGACCTATACTTAGCTTATTTTCCTCGAAAATGACATAATAACCCTACTTAGCTCCAAACTGACATACTTTACCTAGGATAGCTATAAATATGCTTAGTTAGCTCAAAAATGGCATAACTACCTAGGTTAGCTCAAAAATGATCTATACTTAGCTTCTTTAGTTCATTTATGACATACTTAGCATACTTAGGTAAAAAATGGCATGATAACCTTGGTTTAGCTCCAAAATGACATAGACTTAGCTTATTTTCCTCCAAAATGACATAATAACCTTACTAAGCTCCAAAATGACCTATTTACCTAGCTTAGCTCTAAAATGACCTACACTTAACTTTTTTCCTAGCTTAGCTAAAAAATGGCATTTTTACCTACCTTAGTTAGAAGAAGAAGAAGATAAAGAAGAGGAGAGGAGAAAAAGAAAGAGAAGAAAAATTCTTCTTCTTCTTCTTTTTCTTCTTCTTTTTCTTCTTCTTCTTCTTCTAGCTAGTCTTCTTCTTCTTCTTCTTCTTCTTCTTCTTCTTCTTCTAACTTTCTTCTTTCCCAATTTGCAGATTTGCTTTAGATGAGGAAGCTTGCGTTGATGGAGTCTACTCTTCTCCTTGTGCTTCCTTTTTGTTTTTATTTTGTACGATGAACTTTGTTGTTGGAAATTTGTTGTTGGATATGTTGTTGGAAACTTGTTGTTGGATATGTTGTTGGAAACTTGTTGTTGGATATGTGTTGGTATGCTTGTTGAAAGTATTTTCAAATGTGCATATATATATATATATATCTGTGAAATTCTGTGAAATTGAATGAATTTAAGAAAAAACAGAAAAAACAGGGGCTATACAGGCTCTTTGCCGTCTGCTGGCAGACGGCAAAGAGCTTTGCCATCATCCAGCAGACAGCAAAGCTGCCACGTGGCAGCTACCCGTGCAACCTGGGGGGGCACTGGGCTGGCCTATATGGTTGCTTTGCTGTCTGCTGGCAGACGGCAAAGACCTTTGCATCTTTGCCGTCTGCCAGCAGATGGCAAAGCACGCCGTTTACCCCTTAACGGACCTAAGCTGCCACGTCTGCCGTCCAGGGCGTTTGCCATCTGCTGGCAGACGGCAAAGCCCTTTGCATCTTTGCCGTCTGCCAGCAGACGGCAAAGTGCCCTTTGCCGTAGTTTGTTCACCCGGATGTGTTGCCGTCTGCTGGCTGACGGCAAAGGCCTTGGCCGTCCGCCAGGCATGCCTTTGCCGTCAGCCATGGTAGATGGCAAAGTTCCTGATTCCTGTAGTGTTCACACATGTTACATCACGTACCCCATTGATCTAAAAAGTCCTCTCTTCACGTTTATTTCGCATACAACATTCTTTTTGAATAAAACTACACAAAGTGTGGCCAAAAAATTATTTTAGAATTTCTACATATATACAACATTACAAAGTTATATGGAGGAATATGAACATTAATTTGCATTGCATGGTGCACCCAATGATATTTATTCCGCACTGTGAATTTTTATATTTTTATACTATATATAAAGTTAGTCATAATAAAGAGAAACGAAGAGCATATCTCTCTCCATCGCATACACCCCCTCTAGGCCCCTTTCACGTATGCACACAAACTATCTCCAGGTCCTCTAAAAATACGCCCCCAGCACATTCACGCATGTTTCATCTTTCTCTCGTGATATATACAGTGATGATCATTGTATTTGAAGCGAAAGCACGATACGTACATTGGACTTCAGAATCCACTCATTACGGTCACCATTTACGTTTTGTGGTTATTATACAGTCACGGGCTCACCGTACAGCTCTGTATTTGCTCAAGACACGACTAGTTGACCAGTTAAATGCTCCATGTGGCACATCTAGTGTTGCATCACATTATCTCACTACCATTGGGCCCACCTGTTGGCATGTATAAGAATGAAAACAAATGATAAAAAAATATTGGACGGTGGTTCGAAGTCATGACCGCGGGCACAGCGGACAAGGTGGCCTTGTATTGGTATGCTGAGCCGTCTATTTTAACACACATGAGCTGGTGTGGTGATTATACACACACGCACGCATGCACACGAACTGCATGCATGCAACACTCACACGTACAAATGCAGCCACGCACGCACACAACACTCACACGTACACACGCAGCCACGCACGCACGCAACACTCACACGCACAGTCGCACACACGCATGCATGCATGCACACACCACACGACCAACACACACTCTCACGCTCAAGTGCTCAACCTACACGTGCATGCGCACACATCAGGCGCTGACAGACACATACACAACCAGGTGGTTCCCGCGCACGGGTTGGAGTCGTGTCGCGCCTGCGTAAATTTGTGTTTATCTTACCTTTTTCCTATGCGAACTGACAGGTGGGACCCACAAGGAACGTGGTCAATTTAACCAGTCAAGATAGTGCCACACAGACTATTTGGCCGATCAACAGAGTGCAATCCGATGCTAAACGGTGAGCAAGTGACCGTATAATCACCGCAAAATGTATATAGTGACCGTAATGAGCGTATTATGAAGTTCGGTGACCGTATTACGCTTTTCGCTTGAAATACACTGACCGCCCGTGTATTTATCTCTTCTCTCGCTCTCTCTGTGGAGCCAAGTAGGCCAACGTGCCAGTGCCTAAATTGGCGCACACCACCCCATTATTGCTGTACTTGTTTCGTAAGAGCGAATAAGCATTCATGTCTACTGTACAAACTGTAGATATGAGTTACAAATGCTATGAAGACGAATACAAATATTTGAATCCACTTTATGCCCAATTTCTCTCTGTAGGCCCTCCAAAAGTACATCTCTACACGTTCTCGCATGTTACATCTAACAACTATGCAATACAGCACTACTACTACACTCTAACACAATAAATCATATGTGTTTTTAGTTTTACTAGATCTCATATTGTTACTTAATTATTCAGTTTGCATACATTAAAATTGCCTTTGAAATGTATGGCTAGTATCATCTACCGCGCGCGAAAAATCCCGCCCTTGCCTATTTAATCGGGTTTGTATCGATGGATCATGCGAAATAGCAAAACTATAGTAGTACTACAGTACAAGTAACAGTTCACTGGGCCGCCGTGTCGTGTACTCCTCCGTCGTAAGAGTGGAGCGCTCGCTTTCATAAATGTTCTAGTCCCTTTCGCCGACATGTGGGACATCAAGCAACCGGGTCCACATGCCATACTGAAATAACAGTGCAGAGCAGCAGGGGTGAAGCACCCCAGTCATGGCGCCAGCGTAGTAATGAGCAATGAGGTGTCAAATCAAAAAGTTGCAACCTTTCCCGCAGTTAAGTTGGAGGGACGAAGTAATGCTAAAAAAAAAGAAGTTGGAGGGACGAAGCAACCATCATTTCACTCATTGCTGAATCCGCTTCTTCCTCATCTTCTTCAAGTTAACTACGTGTTGCTTGTGCCGTTGTTCTGCCTCATGTGGGACGCGGATCGGCTTGGTAAAGCACTGATACGTGGGACCGCATGTTAGCAAACCGCCAGGACAACGTCCTCTAAAAATAAGAAACCTCCCCCGCCTTCCGCGCGGCAAAATCACCTCCTTTTTACTAATCTTGATACTATAATTTTTTAGATCAATATAATTGAGATTTGTATAGATAGCACACAGGAGCAAAACCAAGTGGTACAGTTAAGGGCATCCACAATGTGTAGCCAAATGTGAAAATAGCTTTTGGCATCGATGGGAACCATTGTGGAGGGTGCTGCCAAAGCCAAAAAGATGGAACCGAAGCTCCCTAATTGATTGATTGAAGGAATAGAAAAATGCAACCTCTCTCCTCTTTCTCCCGTGCTTGGACGCATGTACAGTATAGAGCACAGAGTCTACTCCCCTGTCCCTTCTATCACAAATCACAAAGCAGTGAGGCGTCAAATCACAAAGCACGGACGAAGCAACCATCATTTCACTCTTCGCTGACTCCGCTTCTCCATCGTCTTCTTCGAGAAACCACCTTACTGAACTAAGCTGGACGGACGACACTATTGTGTAGTACTAGTACATTTACGCGTCCTTTTGTTCAACGGACTTCCTGGATGCAAAGAAGGCGGTTGTCTCGGCTTGCAGGCAGCACTTGCGAATGACTTACCGTGGTCTTCCTCAATGGTGTGCTCCGTCGAATGCACTTCGCCGAAGCCACAATGTTCGAGATATCATCGACGTCACCGCAATGGGGAAAGAAGTCAAATAGTTACTACCTCCATTTTTTGTATACAAGGCCAGTATCAAAATTACAATTTGCAGAAGGCCACTAACACTAATCGAGGCAAAATTGATGGGGTTTGCCTCGTACTAGCAACCAAGGACATTAATATACCCTTGCATGCATGCGGAAGTGAGAAAGTTGGTTTGCATGGCGCTGCATTAATCAAGCAATGAGGAGTGAGATGGTTAGCTGTTTGGGCGTTGGAGAAAAAAAATGCATTAATTGACATGTCAAACGAGGATTTGTATCGATCAATCCCGCGAAGGAAAACCCTGCCTTTCCTTTTAACACAAGTAGTACGTACGTACTTGTATCCTATTTGGGTCTAGGCCTTGCATTGCCATACTTCACCACACATTTTTGCCAAGCTTGGCTAAAGTTTTCAAAATGAAAAGGAGGTACACTTGCGCACGGCTGTCGTGGTCGCACCGCACCCTCACAGAGTCGCTCCTGCATGCCGCAAACCCAACCAAGGGAACGCACCCTCCGTCCCTCACTGACACGTGCTACCGCATGTGATCAAACCAAACTTAGCCATCCTACCGCTGACACATAATTTTCGTTCATACGGTATGTTTATCCAACCGCATGTTGGGGAAGATCTGTACGGCCCATGCGGTGGTCTGTTGGGGAAGAAGTAGAGGTGAGGAAGAAGAAGGGTTAGGAGACGTAGGATATTCATCCAACCGCCTGAAATGGTCGACTGACCCAAATGATGAAAGTCAGGCGACTTGCATAAATATATGTTTTTACACAGCAAAAGATCCCTAAAAACAACAACATAAAGAAAAACTATCACTGCTCGCGGAACGAGATGGCCTCGTCGTCTTTGGCTGCCGGCGCGAACCAGCCATAGCTGCCGACGTGTGTCTCTGCACTGTGGTTGTCCTCGGCCTCCAGCTACTCATGCACGCAGAGCGTGCGGGTGCTCTGCACAGACGCGAGCACCGCCCGGTTCACGTCCACGATGTTCGGTTCCGCCTACAGGAGGGCCTCGATGGCAGCGGCATCCGCGTGCTTCGCGTCGAGTTGAGCCTCCGCCGCCCGGTTCAAGTCCAGGACGTCCCGTTCCGCCTGCAGGAGGGCCTCGATGGCAGCGGCATCTGCGCGCTCCACGTCGAGTTGAGCCTCTGCCGCCCGGTTCAAGTCCAGGACGTCCGGTTCCGCCTGCAGGAGGGCCTCGATAGCAGCAGCATCCGCGCGCTCCGAGTCAAGTTGAGCCTCCGCCGCCCGGTTCACATCCACGACATCCGGTTCCGCCTGCAGGATGGCCTCGATTGCAGCGGCAGCCACACGCTCCGCATCGAGTTGAGCCTCCGCCTCCCGGTCCTCCTTTAGGATCGCCAGGTTGAACCACTGGTCTTCCTGCACCATGGGGGACCTGGACGCCGGCACGAAGTCGACGTCCATCGTCTCATACGCATCGGGGGCCTTCTGCGCCGCGACATCTACCATGAACATTGGATCGGCTTCCTCCTCCTCGGAGTTTGGCTCCAGAGAACTCAGGGATTGGCCCGCCACAAAGAGAGCTTGGGAATGGAGGTCTGTGGTGCCGACCGCCGCCGCGATTTCTGCGCGGCGCTCCGGTGTCAGCATCTTGTAGTACGTGATCTTGCGGCGCACCATGGATTTCCGGCAAACTAGGGGACGGTTGATGCGGGCTAGGGGATCGAAAGGTGGGGGAATGGGCTGGAGAGGAGGTGTGGTTTTGGGGCAGTGGTGACCGGCCAGCAAGTAGCTGGCGTAGGCCGAGCAGCGAAGGTTTTGGTGTGAATAGTGATTCTGGTGACGACCGGTCAATCGGTTTTAACTGTGCGGAGTTTGCAAAGCCGGACGGCTGGAGCCTGGAGAGTTGTGGGGTGGGATGGGACCAAAGTTTCGGAGTTTCACATGGCAGACGTCCGGACCTCCCCACCGTTCCTGTCGACGATGAGCCGGTGACTTCGTAAATCTCAAGATGACTAGCAAGATGCCCGTGCATTGCACGGAACATTAGGATGCATTTTTTTATGATATCTCGAGAATTTCATCGAAAAATAGTATCTCGAGAATTTCATCGAAAAATGATATCTCGAGAATTTCATCGAAAAATGATATCTCGAGAAAGATGAGAGATAAGGTGAGGAGGAGTGGGGCACGGTGGTGATTGGTGGTCGGACTTAGCGGAGGCATGGGGATGGACGACGCCGGGATGGACGACACCGGCAGCAGCCACCATGCCAGATTGTTCTAGAGGCTTCATTTTTTAATTACTCAACAATGAAGTTGTGGGAGATAAGGATGAACGATAGAGGTGCGGGTATCCTTTTCTAAAATTGCCATAGTTTGCTTTCTATCCGTCAGATATAGATCGGGCGGTCTATATTGCAAGATGGTAGGCACACCATCATCACTGAGAGTAGAGATAAGAGTAGAGATAGAGGTGTGACGGCTCAGTCTCTCGAAGGTGCTCATTGGGGTAGGGTGTGCATGTGTGCGTTCATAGGGGTGAGTGTATGCGCGCATGTATGAGCGCTTGCGTCTGTACTGTGTTAAAAAAAAGGAGTACTCGAAGTATGCAAGTTCATAAGGAACGGATGGTGTACATCACTCTTGTCGCATTCGCGTTGCACCCCGGGCACGCTGGACCCTCCACGTCCCTCACCGAATGGAACCTGCTTCGTCTTGCATTTTAGCTTGCTTGTGGGACCGCAGTTGAGAGCAAATCGACGTCCCTCCCCCTCCCCCGCCCGCCTCATTTATACTACTTGAAGAGAGAGAGGTCGGCCGAGTGTTACTAGTACTCTAATATGTTGAATGTACTTCCACATCATATAGATTTGTTATGCTAAATATTTATAGTCATTTCTATAAATTTGGTCAAACTTTACAAAGTTTGACTTCAGTCAACTCTAATATGCAGAGTAAATAAAAACGGAGGGAGTATACTACTAGTACTATGAGCACTGCATACTCTACTGCAGATGTTGTCAGTACTCCACTAGTACTACTACTTATACTACTATTGGACAGGGAGCTTAAAAAAGTTACTATTGGACTGGCTATACATGGCGAAATCCTAGTAGAAAGAGCATGCGCGAGAACAAGCATTCACGTGTTTGAAAACAAATTGGAAACCATTTCTGTTTGAATACAAATCTAGGAGTACGTACGAATCTAACAATATTGATTGGGCGTTGTTGAATGTTGATACTTTTTTCTGTAAGTTTGATCAAAGTAGAGATACTTTGACTACACATAAAACTTATATGTAAACAAGAAACGATAAGAGGGAATATATTGTACGTTCAAAAGCGAAACGAACATTGAATACCCTTTATATATGATTTGTTGATGCTATGATCACCGGTTCAAAATTTTGAATCCACCTTAGGTATCACACATGCACCCACTCGTTCTCTCTCGGTTTCATCTCGGGGTCTCTCTCCCTCCCTCCCTCTCTCTCTCTCTCTCACACACACACACACACATACCACCTCTCTTCCTCTTTGTGCTTGTCAAACCTAATTGATCTCCCAAGGTATCGGGATTGTATCTCGCTCGTCGTCAGGTTGCTCTTCGACACACGCCTAGGTCACTCTACCATGCATTAATTGTAACCAAGCCTTTCATCTATCTTTTTTTAAGCATACATTCATCCTCTCCGCCCCTCTCTAGATCGGTCGATCTCCGGACCCACCCTAGTCGTCTTTCAATCGATCTAGCTAGATGGTACATGACCAACGCGCACACACAGACCCCCCGGGTCATTTCTATCATAGAAACACACCAAACCTTTATCTCCTTGCACGACACACACTTGATCTCTCAACATCAATCGATCTCATCAATATGTGTCGGGGCATGAACCGAATGGGATGTCAAAACTAAGATGCGAAGCGGCACGTAGTGGAGGCAAAGTGAAACTTTAAATGAACCGTTTGTCTGTATGCATGTCGGACAAATTACAACATTGGAAATACAAGCATGGTCTAGGCCCACATGCAAATGACACTCGGCAGAATGTTCAAATGAGGCATGCGGGATGATGGACTCGACCGGAGGGCGGCATGATCGATGGAGAAGAGGGTTGGAGAGGAATGAGAAATAAGCAACGCCACATGATTATACTTGAACGGCTCAAATAAACATTAAGTTGTCTCGTTTTCCCTTCCGTCTTGGTCACGGAGTAAGATACTCCCTCCGTTTTTATTTACTCTGCATATTAGGTTTGACTGAAGTCAAAATTCATAAAATTTGACCAAATTTATAGAAAAAATATGAACATTTACAATAGCAAATATATATGATGTGAAACTATATTCAATAATGAATCTAATGGTATTGATTTGTTATTGTATATGTTATTATTTCTGGCTATAAACTTTGTCAAAGTTTACAAAGTTTGACTTTGAGCAAAGCTAAAATGCGGAGTAAATAAAAACAGAGGGAGTACGCAGGGACTATTATAGTTACTACTGCCGGAACATGGTAAGTTGGACCCCTAAATGCGGGCACAGACCGGGCACACCTCAATTATTCCTTCAAACAGTCGGACACCTAAATTAGCACATCATCCGGCTACTTAATCAAGTGTTATGCTTCACGAGTTGAAAAGGAAAAGGGCGGTACTGTACCCAAAACCACCACACTTGGGGCTAGCGTAACAACTTGGTATTGTACCACATTTGAACCAGGGCACAAAAACCACCTGTTCTGCGCCTAATGCATAACGTGGAGCACTGACGCTTGAATTTGGCCGGGAAAACAGGGAAACCGACATGTGGGGCACACTTGTCGAGATGATGTGGCGCATACTAGTCCAATGGAGGAGCTGGCCCATGACCTCCTCGCCATCGGCAACCATTCATGTGGGTCGTGGGGTCCAGTGATGTCTACTACGCAACCTTCTTCTTGTAGACTCGTGTTGGGCCTCCAAGCATAGAGTTTTGTAGGACAGTATCAAATTTCCCTCAAGTGGATGACCTAAGGTTTATCAATCTGTGGGAGGCGTAGGATGAAGATGGTCTCTCTCAAACAACCCTGCAACCAAATAACAAAGAGTCTCTTGTGTCCCCAACACACCCAATACAATGGTAAATTGTATAGGTGCACTAGTTCGGCGAAGAGATGGTGATACAAGTGTAATATGGATAGTAGATATAGGTTTTTGTAATCTGAAAATATAAAAACAGCAAGGTAACTAGTAGTAAAATTGAGCAAAAATGGTATTGCAATGCTTGCAAACAAGGCCTAGGGTTCATACTTTTGCTAGTGCAAGTTCTCTCAACAATGATAACATAATTGGATCACATAACAATCCCTCAACGTGCAACAAAGAATCACTCCAAAGTTTCTATAGGAGAACGTAGGACGAAAACGTGCATCAACCCCTATGCATAGATTACCCCAATGTCACCTCGGGAATCCGCGAGTTGAGTGCCAAAACATACATCAAGTGAATCAATAGAACATCCCATTGTCACCACAGATATCCCATCGCAAGACATACATCAAGTGTTCTCAAATCCAATACTCAATTCAACATAACGAAACCTCAAAGAGCAAGACTCAATTCATCACAAGAAGGTAGAGGGGTAAGAAACACCATATGATCTGACTATAATAACAAAGCTTGCGATACATCAAGATCGTGCCAAATTAAGAACACGAGAGAGAGAGAGAGAGAGATCAAACACATAGCTACTAGTACATACCCTCAGCCCCGAGGATGAACTACTCCCTCCTCATCATGGAGACCGCCGGGATGATGAAGATGGCATCCGGTGATGATTCCCCCCTCTGGCAGGGTGCCGGAACAGGGTCCCGATTGGTTTTTGGTGGCTACAGAGGCTTGCGGCGGCGGAACTTCCGATCTAGGTTTATTTCTGGAGTTTTCCCTATTTATAGGAGGTTTTGGCGTCAGGGGCAAGTCAAGGGGGTCCACGAGGCGGCGGCAAGGCAGGGGGGCATGCCCTAGGGGGGGCGCCCTCCACCCTTGTGGTTGCCTCGGGACTCCTCTCTGGTATCTTTTCGCTCCAGTATTTTTTATATTTTCCAAAAATATTCTCCGTAATTTTTCAGCTCATTCCGAGAACTTTTATTTCTGCACAAAAAAAGACACCATGGTAGTTCTACTGAAAACAGCGTCAGTCCGGGTTAGTTCTAATAAAACCATACCAAAACCATATAAAATTGTTGTAAACATGGCATGAATACTTCATAAATTATAGATACGTTGGAGACGTATCAGCCAGCAACGTGGCGCAGCTCCCGCACTGCCTCTGGACATGGCGACCATGGTGAGCGACACGCTCATCGTCGCTGGACACGCTCGGCTTCAGGGAGCCGAGGGTGGCATTAGCGTTGTGGCACGACTAGCAGATCAACACCCGGCTCGTCGAGGATGCACGGGGCTCCGAAGTGCGTGCGCACCATGACGCGTCTGCGGAGTGTTCTAGTGCGGCCAACTGCATCCCCAGGACCTGAGACCATGCCGGGTCGTCTTTCTTTTTCAATGACATGTGGGGATCGCGTGTGAGCAAAGGGCATCTCCAACGTTGCCATGACCGCAGCTGAGTACCCTTGCACACCAAAAACCCTCGTCTCGCGCCGTCGCGCGGTGCGTTCCCTGCTGGCGCCAGCTGCCCACATTCATGCCGTCCGTCCGTATGCCGTCATTAAGAGGCTCGGTGCCCGAGGAACCAACTCCGGCGACTTAATGACGCACCCAGACGCTTGGCCTCACCGGAATGCGCTACTTAAAGCGGCAACACCCAGCTAAACTCCACACCATAGCGCATCCTCCTGCTACCTGGCACCACATCCACCATGACCGCGAGCACGAACGCCCTGCGGGAGAGCTTGTCTTCGGGGATGAAGCTCGAGGTCGCCGCCCTCGCTCAAGTCGCCACTCGCAACGCAATAGCGGCGTAGCCGGATGCGACCGCACAAGCGGTGGCCACGCTGGCGGCCGACGACGGGAGCACCGTCAGCCACGCGTCCTACTTGCCGCCATCCAATGTTCGGTGGCGCATGTGGCAGGTGAAGCGATGGACCGTCCATGTCCATCATCATCGACCTCACATCCATTGACACCGCCGAGGTCGGGGACTCCTCCGAGGATGAGTAGGGCATGGGAGGCGGCAGGGCATGGTGTGCCAATTGGCCAGTCCGTCCTGTGTTCTACTCTTCCTCGCCGGAGACCGCACCTTCACTTCACGGGTCTTGAACCCCGCCCCCTGTGACACCCTGATTTTGACAACTTTCTCTTCTCAAACTTTTCCTGGTTTTATTTGGAATTTGAATGGATTCTGAATCTTTCACTTGGTCTTGGACATTCTTGAATCTTCTTCCAAGTGATCCAAACCCTCATCACCTTGCCAAAACCCTGCCAAGTATCTCAAGGACTCAAATTCCAATTTAAACTATTTTCAATAACTCTTTTCTTTTACTTGAGGATTTAGGGCATTACTATGGGTTGTGAAGCAACCTATGGTTTGGATAATCAGAAAATTCTCAAATAATTCTTAAAAATCCCTTGGACCATATCTTGTCCAAATTTCCAAAAACATTCCCTGACCTAGTCCAAACATTTTTTGCAAAATAATTTAGTTTTGCTCCTGGTCATACTGAACCATTATGAAGGAAGTGTATGCTAGGGTTGTCCAATTGCTCTCAAAATTTTACAGCATGAGGATAGCTCCAAACAACCTTCCTCCACCAAGTTTCAGCATCTGAAGATCTTCTATGTGAGCAGTACTTCAACTTTCAGTTTCAGACCAGATTTGCCACTTACACATGAACTACGCTCAATTCTTATCCAAACCACCTCAAACTCGACCAGTTTGGAGTTCTTCCAACGCGGATCACTCCAGACACTATCTTTGGCTCAGTCTCCACCTCATCTCTTCTCTGGAACCTCCCCAAGTTTGCTGTCAAAAACTGTTACTGATCATACCGCTCATCTCTGCGTGAACCAAGACAAACCAAGGCTGTAGGTGATCTGAGGGATCGATGGTCGATGTGCTGGACAAGCTTAGCCAGACCTACGTGGCCTCTTGGTGCAAAGCACCGTGGTGAGCACGGCGCTGGCATGCTTGTCGCCGCGCTCTGTGCCGCGCCAGGCTCGGGTCGCATCGGGAATGAGCGCTCGCGCACCTGTGAGTTGTCTAGGCAAGCCGACATCGTCCCTGGGTGATACGTAGCCCCTCCAGAACCCTCCTCCTCGCCGGAGATGCCCTCACCGGCCGCCACGCCATCGCCGCACTGTGAGACCCGTGCGGTCACAGTGGAGACCTCACCGTCGTCTTCCTCCCCGTGCTGTCTCCTCCTGCATTGAATGCCCCTGCTCACTCAAGTCTTCTCCCCCGCAAGCGGCCAGCCAGCAAGGCGTACTTCACCGGCGACGTGGCCCGCTTTGAGCCACGTCCAGAGAGCTCGCCGAGCACCTCCGCCCGGCTATAAATAGACCCGCCCAACCCCTCCTCGCTTCACCACCTCTCCACCACCTCCCTCATCCACCTCCAGAGCACCCAAGGAGGGCCAGGAGCTCGTCTCCCTCAGCTCCGGCAGAAGCTCTGCCGCTCGATCCCCTTCAATCGCCAGCTCTCTCCAAGCCATCCCAACTCTGCCCGATCCCACCGTCGAGTTCGTAGTGTTCCACTGGTGCTTCTAGACCCCTCCCCGAATCGAACCGCTGTTGGAATCATCGCCTCCGTCGACCACCGTAGCTGCTGTCCACCGGAGAAGAAGGGCGCGCCGCCGTCCGGCCATCTCCGGAAGAGCTATGGATACAGGGAGGACCGTCTTCGAGTGCCCGATCAATCCCTGTCGTTTCCCAGCCCAACCGCCGTCCCTATCGCCGGTGAGCGTCGCCGGAGCCCCGCCTCCCTCTGTTCCCTCTCTCCCTCCTCTGTCTAAACGGGACGGGCCCCACTAGCCAGCGACTAGCCGAAGCGGTAAGTGGAGGCGCCCGGGGCAAATACGCCTTCGATGTGGCCCGTTTCTGTTTTCTAATTTTGATTTTATTAAATAGAGTTGACTAGCAGGTTCGACTGTGAATAACTT
Organism: Thinopyrum elongatum; assembly: GCA_011799875.1. Lineage (NCBI taxonomy): Eukaryota > Viridiplantae > Streptophyta > Magnoliopsida > Poales > Poaceae > Thinopyrum > Thinopyrum elongatum. The sequence continues at coordinate 169,141,800 of CM022298.1, forward strand.
TTTACAGAAAGGTCCAATTGACCTGAATCTTTTTGCATTGTTTTTGTATCAAAGTCCTTTATTTTCTGACCAAGTTTGGTATTTTTCCAATACCCACAGAATTATTGGTGAATAAAAAGGCTTTATGTGACATCTTCTTTTGCCATTTAAAAATGTTTCAGAAGGAGATTCTTGTGGATTTGAAGACTAGGAATTTCTGAACAACCCAACTGATCAAGGCAAGCCAGGACATCCATATTATGAAGCATTTCATAGCATTGCATAATACATATTCATTTCTTGCATTTAAATTATCATTGATAATTCAAAGTAAATTATTCTAATGCCTTATGTTAATAACTCAAGCTGAAATGTTGAAACACCATGCTTGCTAAATGAAACTTAGTTGGTTGATCAAGAGTCACCTGTCCGGGATTACCGGTGCAGCCACATTCGCCGGTATGGGACAGCCTTGACTTGGTCTGTCTCCGTGCTCTTTCACCGGTACCTCCAGACAGGGAGGGTTATGAGTGCGTGCTGCCCTGATCAGGTAGACGGCGATAACCCTATGAGCCCAGTTGAGTTTTGTGCCGGCGTCCCTGTTTGGGACAGTATAGTTTGGCCACGACGGTGGTAGGTGTCACGAGGTGACACAGGGGGCCACCCAGGGCAGGACTCCGGGGGAGAATGAATGCCGGTGGTACGATGGGAGAGTCACGGGTCAGGCAGGTTTCGTTGGAGCAACGCTGGTCCACCCGAATGGGATCACGAGGTCAGTGCTCCATAGTGTGGGTAAAGTGCGCAACCTCTGCAGAGTGAAAAATCTATTCGAATAGCCGCGTCCATGGTATTGGACAGCCCGTCCAGACCTCTCTCGGTGATCAACCGTAATAATCATAGTAAGTATGGAAGAACTTGTCTTATGAGCGGAAGTACTCGTTGAGATCGAGTATTCCGAGGGTTGTGAGACAACCCGGATATGAGTAAGTTGGTGATAGTAAGTGAATAACTTAGAGTTTAACATGTTCATTGCTATGCTATTATTTGCTGCATATTTGGTTGTCATGTGCTTGCGAGTACATTCAAAGTACTCACCTGGCGTATCATGCCAGATGCAGGAGAAGACTGAGACGGAGGTCTCGATGTCTGTGTTGCGATGCCTAGGATGTGTTCTCGGCAGTGTCCCTGTGGATGGAGTTTCTATCATGTTCCGCTACGCAGTAGTCTTCCGCTGTAGTATTCCGCAGTAATACCGAGGCCCTGATATGTTGGATAAATAATGTAGATACTATCATAGCACTAGATGTGCTTCTGGCCTCGATGATCATGTAATATATAAGCTAGTACTCAACTATTATCAATAAAAGTTCAGCTATGTTCTATTCCAAGTTGTTGTGTGTTTCCAAAAGACATGATCTCTGGGTTGGAAAAACTGGTAAACCGGTTCTCTGAGCCGGGGTGCCACAACGCTTGGTATCAGAGCCGTGCTGACTGTAGGACACCCTAGGTAACCCGCGCTAGGACTACAATTAGCATAGGACCTTGAGTGTGCATCTTGCTTGTTGCATTTGATTATTGCATGCCATGTTTCATGCATCATAATCCATTATTTTACTAACCCTTGGCATTGTGAGTGTAGATGGCACCCGTTCCATATCACTTTCATCATGAGCCAGAACCCCATACTTTTCCAGCTCTGCTTCGTAGCGTCTGGCTTCGGCTGTATCCCTATGGTGATGACCCAATGTACCAGGTGTTTCGGGAGCAGTTGGGTGAGTCAGTATATGAGCACCATGCAGTGGCTTACATGACCGCGACTTCGGATATTGGAAGCTCTTCTCGCTCTTCCAAGGGCGGAGTGGCTTCTACTCTGGAGCTGGCGATCCAGTTCGCTGCCATGGAGGCTATTACAGACTTGAGCTTCCACGAGGTCGAGATGCAGACCCATCCAGGTTTCTTCCACTATCCCACTCTGTCGCCTACGACAGGGCGAGTCCTTTTCTCACCTGTTGACCCAGCGTGTGATCATGTGGCTGGTGTTTTGTCTCGCTATCTGAACGCAAGTTACCGTATGATCATTTCCTTGGCTGAGGAGCTGTGTCATGTTCAGGAGGCACTTGCAGCTGTGACTCCAGCTCCTCCTCCATTTGTAGTTCCACCCAGTTGTCCACCACCAGTTCCGCCCCCATGTGTGCTTGATACCCCTTCTGGTTTTTTTGGACCATCAGGCTTATCGTCCGGTAGTCGACATGAGACCCCAGCTAAGTGGGCCTCATTCCTAGCCACTCCTGCTCCACCGATGCTGAGGCGACGTGCTCTTTCTCCCGCGGAAGGAGAGCCGTCCCAGCAGCGACGTCGCGTCTCCTTTGACCCGGTGACTCACATCATCAGTTCTGATTCTGCCTCAGGATCTAATGGCGAGGACTCTTCAGATGGGCAGTGTTCATGTCACCAATGCTACTAGACTGGAGCTTGAGTAGTAATGCATGCATCTTTTCATATGTTAACTGCCGTATGAGCAGTCTAGCCATGATATCCCCCTACTAGCTTGCCATGTATGATGTTAGGTCATCTTGTATAATTATGTTGTTCTCTTTACTTGCCTTCTTCATGAATTTTCTTTTGGTGTCATATTACTGTATTTCTCCTTATGGATGTTGCTCATCGATTCGGTATTTGCCATGGGAACAAAAATTAGGATGAAGAAAGGAAGTAGCAGTCAAGGCGGTGATGGAAACCCCCTCCGTCGATCCGCCAGGCAGGCAGGGCAACTACCCGAAGACTTACCACCACCACCACCTCAAGCACTAACCACAGATCAGATAATGAGAATGTTTGAGGAAAAGAGAAACCAAGACCTCATGGAATTTCTCAAGAGTATGCAGACAATAGTTGGTCAGAATAATGGTAATGGGGTGCGTTCCAAGCTGACTGACTTCCAGCGCACCAAACCACCCAGCTTTGGTCAGGCTGTGGATCCTATTGAGGCTGATGATTGGTTAAGAACTATGGAAAAGAAATTGGACATCGCTCGTTGTGAAGAAGCAGATAAAGTCCCATTTGTCACTCATTATCTCGAAGGCCTGGTAGCCATATGGTGGGATAACACCAAGCTAATGTGGCCTGCTGAAGAGATCTCCTGGGAGAAATTCAAAGAATTGTTCCGCAAGTATCATATCCCCATGGGTATCATGAAAGTAAAGCAGAGAGAATTCCTGGCTCTCACACAAGGAAACATGTCTGTGGGGGAATACCTAAACAAGTTCAACAACTTAGCCCGGTACTCTCCTCATGATGTGGCTACCGAAGAAAGGAAAATAGACCAGTTCCTCGGAGGACTTAATCACGCCCTCCGATATCAGCTATGCATGTTGGACTTCCCCGATTTCTAGACATTGGTGGATAAGGCCTTCATCGCCGAACGAGAACACAAGTCTGGGAATGATGATCGTAAGAGGAAGTTCGAGCCCAAGAAGGACAACAAGGAGCCGTATGCGCAAAAGCTGCGCAGTTGGCAGCCAGGGTCATCTGAGAACAAACCAGTGTGGAACAATGGTGGCAACAACAGCAAGCCAGGCAACCAGAACAAGACCTTTGGCAAGCAGCCAGTCATAGAGGACTGCCGCCACAACAACACATGTTTCACTTGTGGCCAGAGTGGACACTACGCCAAGCAGTGCCGTACTAATAACGGAAAGCAATCAGCTGACCACAAGCCACAAGTCAATCACCTTGGACGTCGTCCCAACCACAACTTCAGCCACGGATGCGTTCACCACATCTCTGCCGAAGAAGTCTGCGAAGCTCCAGACATTGTCCTTGGTATGTTTTCTATCAATAACATATCTGCCGTAATTTTATTTGATTCTGGGGCTTCCCATTCGTTTATTTCACGAAGTTTTGCCACCTTGCACAAGTTTTCCCCTTCTCTTTTGGACAAAATCATGGTGGTACAATCCCATGGCTCCATGCTCAGAACAAATATAATATACAAGGGGCTGGAAATTTCAATCCATGGAGTCAAATTCCCGGCCACCCTTGTTGCTATTGACTCCCCAGGACTGGATATAATACTGGGAATGGACTGGTTGACACCGCACCAAGTGTGTATGAACTGCGCCACCAGAACGGTGACATTGGTGAACCCCGCCGGACAGACCGTCCATTTTTTGGCCAGCATAATGATAACAAGAAAGGGCAGAGCATACCAGACCACTGTTACTGATATGAACTTGATTCCGGTAGTGGGTGAATTTCCGGATGTGTTTCCTGAGGAATTACCGGGAATGCCGCCCGACCGAGAATTGGAGTTCGCCATTGAAGTAGTTCCTGGTACAGCCCTGATATACAAGAAATATTATCGTATGCCAGGCCCAGAGCTGGCAGAGCTAAAGAAGCAATTAGATGAATTGCTACAGAAAGGATATATTCGTCCAAGCATCTCGCCATGGGGGTCACCGGTATTATTTGTCAAGAAGAAGGATGGAAGTCTACGAATGTGCGTAGATTATTGCCAACTTAACGGGGTCACTATCATGAACAAGTACCCGCTTCCTCGAATTGATGACTTATTAGACCAGTTGAATGGAGCATGGGTATTCTCTAAGATCGACCTTAGAACGGGATATCATCAATTGAAAATCCGAAAGGAGGATATTCCCAAGACAGCGTTCACCACTCGTTATGGACTATATGAATTTATAGTTATGGCATTTGGATTGACCAACGCTCCAGCCTATTTCATGAGTATGATGAACAAAGTCTTCATGGACTTTCTGGAAAAAATTGTAGTGGTGTTCATTAACGATATCCTGATATACTCTAAGGATGAAGAGGAGCATAAGCAACATCTCAGAGCTGTCTTGGAAAGGTTGAGAACCCATCGCTTATATGCCAAGTTCAGTAAGTGCGAATTTTGGCTAAAAGAGGTGGGATTCCTTGGACATATTCTGTCAGAGAAAGGGATAGCTATTGATCCCAGTAAGGTTACTGCGGTCTTGAACTGGAAGACACCAGCCACGATGACTGAAGTCCGTAGTTTCCTAGGCTTGGCAGGCTACTACCGTCGCTTCATTGAAGGCTTTTCTAAGATAGCCAAGCCACTGACGGAATTGTTGAAAAAGAACCAAAGATTTATCTGGACAGACGAGTGCGACAGCAGTTTCCAGGAATTAAAGACAAGGCTAACCACAGCCCCTGTCTTAGTCCTTCCAGACATTCACAAGAGTTTTGACATATACTGCGATGCATCCAGGCGTGGGATCGGATGCGTGCTGATGCAAGAAGGGAAGGCTGTAGCTTATGCATCACGACAGCTATGACCTCATGAGGAGAACTATCCCACACATGATTTGGAGCTAGCTATTGTGGTTCATGCCCTGAAGATTTGGAGGCATTACCTTATTGGACAACGATGTGAGATATACACAGACCATAAGAGTCTCAAGTATATTTTCACTCAACCCGACCTGAACCTCAGGCAGCGAAGCTGGCTTGAGCTAGTCAAGGACTATGATGTTGGAATAAACTATCATCCAGGGAAAGCGAATGTGGTCGCTGACGCCCTGAGCAGGAAACAAGCTGCCGTGAATGCACTAGTTGAGGGTATGCATCCGAGCTTACAAAAGAGTTTGTCAAGCTCAATATGGTGCTATGCGGCCCAATGACCCCGGACACATTGGAAATTACTCCAACCCTCATGAAGGAAATCAAGGAAGCACAGAAGTCAGATAACGAAATTCAGAAGATCAAAGAGTTAATTCAGCAAGGCAAGGCCAAGTCCTTCCATATGGATGAACAGGGTACCGTGTGGTTCGAGAAACGAATTTGTGTGCCGAATCAGAACAACTTGAGGCAACAAATACTCAAGGAAGCACATGAGTCCGCATATTCAATCCACCCGGGAGGTACCAAGATGTATCAAGACTTGAGAGAAACCTTTTGGTGGTCAGGAATGCCGAAAGATATAGCATACTATGTCACCTACAGTGACATTTGCAACAAGGTCAAAGCAGAGCATCAGAAACCCGTTGGGCTACTGCAACCTTTACCAGTGCCCCAGTGGAAGTGGGACGACATATGTATGGATTTTATTGTGGGACTGCCCAAGTCCACGAGAGGCAATGATGCTATTTGGGTCATTGTAGACATCCTCACGAAAGTGGCTCACTTTATCCCAGTACAGACTACTTTCAACGCAAATCAGTTGGCACAACTCTACATGTCCCGGATAGTCAGTCTACACGGAGTACCCAAGTCTATCACTTCAGATAGGGGTTCCCTATTTACCTCAGCATTCTGGCTACGGCTACATCAAGCCTTGGGAACCATGCTGAAACATAGCACAACATACAATCCGCAGACAGACGGACAGACCGAGCGAGTGAACCAAATATTAGAGGATATGCTTCGGTCATGTGCTCTCTCCCATGGACCTAAATGGGAGGATAGTTTGCTGTACGCGGAATTCTCCTACAATAACAGCTATCAGGCAAGTCTCAAAATGTTGCCTTTTGAGGCATTGTATGGACGGAAGTGACGCACACCGCTGAACTGGTCCCAAACAGGAGATAGTCGCATTTTTGGTACGGACTTGATGCTCGAGGCTGAAAGGCAAGTCAAAGATATTCAAGAGCGACTGCAAGCAGCCAAGTCCCGACAAAAGAGCTATTACGACCCAAAACACCAGGAAGTAACTTTTGAGCCTGGAGACTATGCTTACCTGCAAGTAACTCCTGTGAAGGGAGTAAAGAGGTTTCATACTCGGGGAAAGTTGGCCCCAAGATACATCTGTCCCTTTCCAGTGATTGCTAGGAAGGGCAGAGTCACATATCAGTTGGAATTGCCACCAGCATTGTCAGACATTCATGATGTTTTTCACATCTCACAGTTAAGGAAATGCATTGCACCCGGATTTGACTTATGAGGAAAAACATGTCAGGATCTTGGATGAGATGGAAAGAAGCACGAGGAGTAAGGTGATAAGATTTTACAAGGTGCTATGGGAGCACCACACTGAGGAAGAGGCCACTTGGGAAAGAGAAGATTTTCTGAGATCCGCATATCCGTATTTGTTCCCGGAGCAACCGAATCTCAAGGACGAGATTCATCCTAAGGGGGGTAGGTTTGGGACACCCTGATTTTGACAACTTTCTCTTCTCAAAATTTTCCTGGTTTTATTTGGAATTTGAATGGATTCTGAATCTTTCACTTGTTCTTGGACATTCTTGAATCTTCTTCCAAGTGATCCAAAGCCTCACCACCTTACCAAAACCCTGCCAAGTATCTCAAGGACTCAAATTCCAATTTAAACTATTTTCAATAACTCTTTTCTTTTATTTGAGGATTTAGGGCATTACTTTGGGTTGTGAAGCAACCTATGGTTTGGATGCTCAGAAAATTCTCAAATAATTCTTAAAAATCCCTTGGACCATATCTTGTCCAAATCTCCAAAAACATTCCCTGACCTAGTTCAAACATTTTTTGCAAAATAATTCAGTTTTGCTCCTGGTCAGACTGAACCATTATGAAGGAAGTGTATGCTAGGGTTATCCAATTGCTCTCAAATTTTTACAGCATGAGGACACCTCCAAACAACCTTCCTCCACCAAGTTTCAGCATCTGAAGATCTTCTATGTGAGCAGTACTTCAACTTTCAGTTTCAGACCAGATTTGCCACTTACACATGAACTTCCCTCAATTCTTATCCAAACCACCTCAAACTCGACCAGTTTGGAGTTCTTCCAACGTGGATCACTCCAGACACTATCTTTGGCTCAGTCTCCACCTCATCTCTTCTCTGAAACCTCCCCAAGTTTGCTGTCAGAAACTGTTGCTGATCATACCGCTCATCTCTGCGTGAACCAAGACAAACCAAGGCTGTAGGTGATCTGAGGGATCGATGGTCGATGTGCTCGACAAGCTTAGCCAGACCTACGTGGCCTCCTGGTGCCAAGCACCATGGTGAGCATGGCGCTGGCATGCTTGTCGCCGCGCTCTGTGTCACGCCAGGTTCGGGTCGCATCGGGACTGAGCGCTCGCGCAGCTGTGCGTTGTCTAGGCATGCCGACATCGTCCCTGGGTGACACGCAGCCCCTCCAGAACCCTCCTCCTCGCCAGAGATGCCCTCACCGGCCGCCACGCCATCGCCGCACTGTGAGACCCGTGCGGTCACAGTGGAGACCTTGCCGTCGTCTTCCTCCCCGTGCTGTCTCCTCCCGCATTGAATGCCCTGCTCGCTCAAGTCTTCTCGCGCGCAAGCGGCCAGCCAGCGAGGCGTACTTCGCTGGCGACATGGCCCACTTTGAGCCGCATCCAGAGAGCTCGCCGAGCACCTCCGCCTGGCTCTAAATAGCCCCGCCCAGCCCCTCCTCGCTTCACTACCTCCCTCATCCACCTCCAGAGCACCCAAGGAGGGCCGGGAGCTCGTCTCCCTCAGCTCTGGCAGAAGCTCTGCCGCTCGATCCCCTTCCATCGCCAGCCCTCTCCAAGCCATCCCAGCTCCGCCCGAGGCCACCGTCGAGTTCGTAGTGTTCCACTGGTGCTTTCTAACCCCTCCCCGAATCAAACCGCTGCCGGAATCATCGCCTCCATCGACCACCGTAGCTGCTGTCCACCGGAGAAGAAGGGCGCGCCGCCGTCCGGCCATCTCTGAAAGAGCTACGGGTACAGGGAGGACCGTCTTCGAGTGCCCGATCGATCCCCGTCATTTCCCAGCCCAACCGCCGTCCCTATCGCCGGTGAGCGTCGCCGGAGCCCCGCCTCCCTCTGTTCCCTCTCTCCCTCCTCTGTTTAAACGGGCCGGGCCCCACTAGCCAGCGACTGGCCGAAGCGGTAAGTGGAGGCACCCGGGGCAAATACGCCATCGACGTGGCCCGTTTCTGTTTTCTAATTTTGATTTTATTAAATAGAGTTGACTAGCAGGTTTGATTGTGAATAACTTTTTACACAAAGGTCCAATTGACCTGAATCTTTTTGCATTATGTTTGTTTCAAAGTCCTTTATTTTCTGACCAAGTTTGGTATTTTTGCAATACCCACAGAATTATTGGTGAATAAAAAGGCTTTATGTGACATCTTCTTTTGCCATTTGAAAATGTTTCAGAAGGAGATTCTTGTGGATTTGAAGACCAGGAATTTTTTAACAACCCAACTGATCAAGGCAAGCCAGGACATCCATATTATGAAGCATTTCATAGCATTGCATAATTCATATTCATTTCTTGCATTTAAATTATCATTGATAATTCAAAGTAAATTATTCTAATGCCTTATGTTAATAACTCAAGCTGAAATGTTGAAACACCATGCTTGCTAAATGAAACTTAGTTGGTTGATCAAGAGTCACCTGTCCGGGCTTACCCGTGCAGCCACATTCGCCGGTATGGGACGGCCTTGACTTGGTCTGGCTCCGTGCTCTTTCACCGGTACCTCCAGACAGGGAGGGTTATGCGTGTGTGCTGCCCTGATCAGGTAGACGGCGATGACCCTGTGAGCCCACTTGAGTTTTATGCCGGCGTCCCCGTTTGGGACAGTATAGTTTGGCCACGACGGTGGCAGGTGTCACGAGGTGACACAGGGGGCCACCAAGGGCAGGACTCCAAGGGAGAATGAATGCCGGTGGTATGATGGGAGAGTCACGGGTCAGGCAGGTTTCGTTGGAGCAACGCTGGTCCACCCGAATGGGATCACGAGGTCAGTGCTCCATAGTGTGGGTAAAGTGCACAACCTCTGCAGAGTGAAAAATCTATTCGAATAGCCGCGTCCATGGTATTGGACAGCCCGTCCAGACCTCTCTAGGTGATCAACCGTAATAATCATAGTAAGGATGGAAGAACTTGTCTTATGAGCGGAAGTACTCATTGAGATCGAGTATTCTGAGGGTTGTGAGACAACCCGGATATGAGTAAGTTGGTGACAGTAAGTGAATCACTTAGAGTTTAACATGTTCATTGCTATGCTATTATTTGTTGCATATTTGGTTGTCATGTGCTTGCGAGTACATTCAAAGTACTCACCTGGCGTATCATGCTAGATGCAGGAGAAGACTGAGATGGTGGTCTCGATGTCTGTGTTGCGATGCCTAGGATGTGTTCTCGACAGTGTCCCTATGGATGGAGTTTCTATCATGTTCCGCTACGCAGTAGTCTTCCGCTGTAGTATTCTGCAGTAATACCGAGGCCCTGATATGTTGGATAAATAATGTAGATACTGTCATAGCACTAGATGTGCTTCTGGCCTCGATGATCATGTAATATATAAGCTTGTACTCGACTATTATCAATAAAAGTTCAGCTATGTTCTATTCCAAGTTGTTGTGTGTTTCCAGAAGACATGATCTCTGGGTTGGAAACACTGGTAAACCGGTTCTCTGAGCCGGGGTGCCACACCCCCGTACATGGAGATGGCAGATGGAGGACGTCGGTCGCCGCCATAGAATAGGTTTAGGGTCGGGTTTCTTTTATTTTTCTTTCCTATAAAAGTTCGAAATGTAATGAAAATCTGTCGTGTTTGCATGAATCCCGTCCGGTGTATATGAACTTTCACAATAATAGTAAGATATATTGTAGGAGTATGAAAATATATGGAATGATGATTCGTTTTTGTGTGTATAAACTTAGAAGGTTTGACCCGAGACAAAGCTAACATGCGAAGTAAATAAACACATAGGGTCTACGTACACAATTTATGTTAGGCACTCCAATAGTACGTCCACTACACATTCACGCATTTCACATATTTCTACATCTACGGGAACCTATGAAAGGGTTAACGTAAATTGCCTCTCTCTCTCCCCCCTGATTTTCATGGTGGTGGGCCCCTCCCCCCCCCCAATCTCCAATCAACAGCCCACATGTTTCACATTACGTTAATTATGTTGGGAAACGTTGCATGTAAAAACAAAAAAAATTCTACGCACACGCAATGATCTATCCAAGGAGATGCATAGCAACAAGGGGGAGAGTGTGTCTACGTACCCCCGTAGACTGTAAGCGGAAGCGTTTAACAATGCGGTTGATGTAGTCGAACTTCTTCGCGCTCCAACCGATCAAGTACCGAACGTACGACACCTCCGCGTTCTGCACACGTTCAGCTCGGTGACGTCCCTCGCCTTCTTGATCCAGCAAGATGTCGAGGTAGTAGATCAGTTCCGTCAGCACGACGGCGTGGTGACGGTGATGGTGACGTGATCTCCGCAGGGCTTCGCCTAAGCACTACGAAAATATGACCGGGGGTGTAAACGGTGGAGGGGGGCGCCGCACACGGCTCAACCATTGTCTGGTGTGTGCTAGGGCGCCCCCTCCCACATATATATAGGTGGGAGGGGGAGGGGAGAGGCCAGGAGGCGCCCCAAGTAGGACCGAATCCTTCTTGGGCTCCTCCCAAGCCACGCGCCCCCCTGCCATATATATCGGAGGGGCAAGGAAAGAGGGGGGGGGAGGAGGAAGGAAGGGGGAATCCTATTCCCTTTTTTCCTTTCCTTCTTCCCCTTTCCTTCTCCACATTGGTCGGCCCATATGGGGGGCGCACCAGCCCCTTGTGGCTGGTGTGTTTCCCCTCTTGGCCCATAAGGCCCATATCTTTTGCCGGGGGTGCCCGGAACCCCTTCCGGTGACCCGATAAGTACCCGGTACCCCCCGAAACACTTCCGGTGTCCAAATTCCATCGTACTATATATCAATCTTTACCCCTCAATCATTTCGAGACTCCTCTTCATGTCTGTGATCTCATCCGGGACTCCGAACAACATTCGGTCACCAAAACACATAACTCATATAATACTATATCGTCATCGAACGTTAAGCGTGCGGACCCTACGGGTTCGAGAACTATGTAGACATGACCGAGACACCTCTCCGGTCAATAACCAATAGCGGAACCTGGATGCCCATATTGGCTCCTACATATTCTACGAAGATCTTTATCGGTCGAACCGTTATGACAACATACGTAATTCCCTTTGTCCATCAGTATGTTACTTGCCCGAGATTCGATCGTCGGTATCTTCATACCTAGTTCAATCTTGTTACTGGCAAGTCTCTTTACTCATTCCGTAATACATCACCTCGTGACCAACTCCTTAGTCGTTTGCTTGCAAGCTTATGATGTGTATTACTGAGAGGGCCCAGAGATACCTCTTCGAAACTCAGAGTGACAAATCCTAATCTCGATCTAAGCCAACTCAACAAATACATTTGGAGATACCTGTAGAGCATCTTTATAATCACCCATTTACATTGTGACGCTTGATAGCACACAAGGCATTCATCCGGTATCCGGGAGTTGCATAATCTCATAGTCGAAGGAATATGTATTTGACATGAAGAAAGCAATAGCAATAAAACTGAACGATCATTATGCTAAGCTAACGGATGGGTCTTGTCCATCACATCATTCTTCTAATGATGTGGTCCTGTTATCAAATGACAACTCATATCCATGGTTAGGAAACCGTAACCATCTTTGATCAACGAGCTAGTCAAGTAGAGGCTTACTAGGGACACGGTGTTTGTTTATGTATTCACACATGTATTTAGGTTTCCGATCAATACAATTCTAGCATGAATAATAAACATTTATCATGATTAAGGAAATATAAAATAACAACTTTATTATTGCCTCTAGGGCATATTTCCTTCAGTCTCCCGTTTGCACTAGAGTCAATAATCTAGTTCACATCACCATGTGATTAACACCCATAGTTCACATCGTCATGTGACCAATACCGAAAGAGTTTACTAGAGTCAATAATCTAGTTCACATCGCCATTTGATTAACACCAAAAGAGTACTAAGAGCAACTCCAATGGGGCGACCCATTTCGTCCGGCTGCGTCCGTTTGGGTCGGCGCGGACAAAATAGGAGGCCCAACGCGCCGACCCAAACCCAAATCTCGTCCGCTTCGCGTCCGCACCGACCCATTTGCGGCCCAAATTTGCGGCAGAAATGCGTCGGCACGGACGTGGAACGGACGCCACGCGTGCCTACTCGGTGTCCGCTACGTCCCCACCTGGCGGCCGTCCAACTACCGCGGTCAGCTTAATTTATGACGGCCGCCCTCCTCGGGCCCACACGTCAGCGACAGCGGTCATCCTTTTTTAAGTCGGCCGTGCGGCGGGGCCATCCTCATCCGCTTCCAGAAGCCCCCGTCCCCAGCTGACCACCTCTGCTCCCCCGCCGGCGACAACCCTAGCCACCATAGCCACTTTAAAATGGGCCTCTTCTCTGGCGCCGGCAGCAGCAAGGCGCAGGGCAAGGCCCCCGCCACCCATTTCCCCCCTCCCCGCGCCACCGCCATCGCGAGCTCCCCGGCAGAGGCAGCGCATCAGCGTGCCAGTGCACCAAGCGGAGTGGCATTGGCAGTACCGTGTGCCTCTCCCGTACCCTGAGGACACCCTGCCGCACGACTGGCATCTAGATTCGGATAGGATCCCAGTGCCGGCGATGCCGCGGTCGGCCAGGGCGCACGCGGAGGAGGTGCAGCGTCGGCGGGCGTTGCTGACACCGGAGCAGCGCGCCGACGCTGCGTACGTGTTGGACTCGCCCAACTGGGCTCGTTTGTTCACCTTCAAGAACGAGGAGGTGAGGCGAAGTGGTGTCGGGGACGTCGACCACCGCGTGCTGCCGCCCCCGCTCGTTGTCCGTGACGAGGACCAAGCGGCAGAGGCCGCCTACCAGAGGGCCATTGAGGAGAGCGAGGAGGAGGAGCAACGCAGTGTGGCGGCGCTGCAGGAAGAGGAGGCGGCGTACCAGGCTGCCATGGCGGAGGCCATGGCCCTCTCCACGGCGGGCGACTGCGTCCTGCCGACGGTGGCCCCGCCGTCCCCGGTCAAAGCTGAGCTGGAGGAGCCGACCACCATTGAGCGCTACTCCTAGACCAGAGTAGTGCGCGAGTGGGTCAGCGCTCCGCCGGTCTGGATGGGGGTGATGCCGGCGCACAAGGCGGTGTACCTTGAGCAATGGCACCAGCGACGGCTGGCCGAGGAGCGCCGTCAAGGCGAAGACCTCGAGATGCTCGAGCGTGACACCGAGGAGGAGGCACGCGAGGCCGAGGAGGAGGCGCGCCAGGCCCAGGCAGCGGCAGCGCAGGCAGCAGTGGCACAGCCCGCGGCGGCACAGCCCGCGCCCGACATCACTGCCATCTGGAACACGGCGTTCCCCTCGGCCGGCCCTCCGCCGACACTCATCGACCTCACCGGCCCCGATGCCGACGTCGACGTCGACGATGATGAGGATGCCTAGGGCAGCGCACCGTCTCCTAGTTTTTAGTTTTTTTAATGTTTAATTAATGTAATGTGGATGTAATGTGGACGCTTGGACTCTCGCCGGCCTACGTGACCAGCTTTTATGTTTAATTAATGAATGTTTTATGTTTCTAAATGCTTGCAATTTTTTTGGGCGCCGTTAAAATGGGTCAGCCCAGTGTTGGGCGCTTACGCCAACCCAAACACGGAAGCGGACGTTTGTGTCCGTCGGGCCGACCCAAACGGACAAAAGCGTCGTCCGTTTGGGTTGGCCCGTTGGAGTTGCTCTAAGGTGTGATCCTGTTTTGCTTGTGAGAGAAGTTTAGTCAACGGGTCTGCCACATTCAGATCCGTATGTATTTTGCAAATCTCTATGTCTACAATGCTCTGCATGGAGCTACTCTAGCTGATTGCTCCCACTTTCAATATGTATCTAGATTGAGACTTAGAGTCATCCGGATCGGCGTTAGAGCTTGCATCGACGTAACCCTTTACGACGAACTCTTTATTACCTCCATAATCGAGAAACATTTCCTTAGTCCTATTTAAGGCACCTAAGGATAATTTTGACCGCTGTCCAGTGGTCCACTCCTGGATCACTTTTGTACCCTCTTGCCAAACTTATTGGCAATGCACACAACAGGTCTGGTACATAGCATGGCATACTTTATAGAACCTATGGCTGATGCATAGGGAATGACTTTCATTCTTTCTCTATCTTCTGCCGTGGTCGGGCTTTGAGTCTTACTCAACTTCACACCTTGTAACACAGGCAAGAACCCTTTCTTTGACTGATCCGTTTTGAACTTTTTCAAAATCTTGTCAAGGTATGTGCTTTGTGAATGTCCTATTAAACGTCTCGATCTATCCCTATAGATCTGCATGCCTAATATATAAGTAGCTTCACCAAGGTCTTTCTTTGAAAAATTCTTATTCAAGTATCCTTTTATGCTATCCAAAAATTCTATATCATTTCCAATCAATAATATGTCATCCACATATAATATCAGAAATGCTACAGAGCTCCCACTCACTTTCTTGTAAATACAGGCTTCACTGAAAGTCTGTATAAAACCATATGCTTTGATCACCTCATCAAAGCATATATTCCAACTCCGAGATGCTTGCACCAGTCCATAGATGGATCGCTGGAGCTTGCACACTTTGTTAGCACCTTTAGGATCGACAAAACCTTCTGGTTGCATCATATACAATTCTTCTTTAAGAAATCCATTAAGGAATGCAGTTTTGATGTCCATTTGCCAGATTTGATAATCATGAAATGCGGCAATTGCTAACATGATTTGGACGGACTTAAGCATCGCTACGGGTGAGAAAGTCTCATCGTAGTCAACTCTTTGAACTTGTCAAAAACCTTTTGCGACAAGTCGAGCTTTATAGACAGTAACATTACCATCAGCGTCAGTCTCCTTCTTGAAGATCCATTTATTTTCTATGGCTTGCCGATCATCGGGTAAATCCACCAAAGTCCACACTTTGTTCTCATACATGGATCCTATCTCAGATTTCATGGCCTCAAGCCATCTGTCGGAATCTGGGCTCATCATAGCTTCTTCATAGTTCGTAGGTTCGCCTTGGTCTAGTAACATGACTTCCAGTACAGGATTCTCGTACCAATCTGGTGCGGATCGTGTTCTGGTTGACCTACGAGGTTCTGTAGTAACTTGATCTGAAGTTTCGTGATCATCATCATAAGCTTCCTCTCTAGTTTGTGTAGGCATCACGGGAATGGTTTTCTCTGATGAACTACTTTCCAATTCGAGAGAAGGTACGCTTACATCATCAAGTTCTACTTTCCTCCCACTCACTTCTTTCGAGAGAAACTCCTTCTCTAGAAAGGACCCACTCTTGGCAACAAAGATCTTGCCTTCGGATCTGTGGTAGAAGGTGTACCCAATTGTTTCCTTAGGGTATCATATGAAGACACACTTCTCCGATTTGGGTTCGAACTTATCAGGCTGAAGCCTTTTGACATAAGTGTCGCAACCCCAAACTTTTAAGAAACGACAGCTTCAGTTTCTTGCCAAACCACAGTTCATACGGTGTCGTCTCAACGGATTTAGATGGTGCCCTATTTAACGTGAATGCGGTTGTCTCTAATGCATAACCTCAAAACGATAGTGGTAAATCGGTAAGAGACATCACAGAACGCACCATATCTAATAAAGTACGGTTACGACATTCGGACACACCATTACGCTGTGGTGTTGCAGGTGGCGTGAGTTGTGAAACTATTCCACATTGTTTTAAATGAAGGCCAAACTCGTAACTCAAATATTCGCCTCCGCAATCAGATCGTAGAAACTTTATTTTTTTGTTATGATGATTCTCCACTTCACTCTGAAATTCTGTGAACTATTCAAATGTTTCAGATTTGTGTTTCATTAAGTAGATATACCCATATCTGCTCAAATCATCTGTGAAGGTTAGAAAATAATGATACCTGCCGCATGCCTCAACACTCATCGGACCGCATACTTCGGTATGTATTATTTTCAATAAGTCACTAGCTCGCTCCATTGTTCCGGAGAACGGAGTTTTAGTCATCTTGCCCATGAGGCATGGTTTGCATGTATCAAATGATTCATAATCAAGTGATTCCAAAAGCCCATCTGCATGGAGTTTCTTCATGCGCTTTACACCAATATGACCTAAACGGCAGTGCCACAAATATGTTGCACTATCATTATCAACTTTGCATCTTTTGGCATCAATATTATGAATATGTGTATCACTACGATCAAGATTCAATAAACCATTTACATTGGGTGTATGACCATAGAAGGTTTTATTCATGTAAACAGAACAACAATTATTCTCTGACTTAAACGAATAACCGTATCACAATAAACATGATCCAATCATATTCATGCTCAACGTAAACACCAAATAACATTTATTTAGGTCCAACACTAATCCCGAAGGTAGAGGGAGTGTGCGATGGTGATCTTATCAATCTTGGAATTACTTCCAACACACATCGTCACCTCGTCCTTAACTAGTCTCTGTTCATTTTGCAACTCCTGTTTTGAGTTACTAATCTTAGCAACTGAACCGGTATGAAATACCCAGGGGCTACTATGAACACTAGTAAAGTACACATCAATAACATGTATATCAAATCACTACAACAGGAACCCCACTTTAGCAACGCATCAATGTGTTGCTCTAGGTCCATATAATCGTTGCTACGGTCTACACCAACGGATTTGTATGCGTTGCCGTTGGTGGCGTTCCAAGGGTCTACAACAACGTATATAGTTACAGAATTGTATGCGTTGCCGTTGGTGGCGTTGCAAGGGTCTACAACAACGTATATAGTTGCGTTGGTAATTGACGTGAATAAGCATTGCAGGATAGCAACAGATATAGTTACAGCCTTACAACACTTGGTATGCATTGGTGACTACAACGCACAAATAGAGAGACGTTCCTACATAACTTGAACCATTGCTTAGTATTCATATATTCCTAACAACCACTAGGTCAATGCTGACATTGCATGGAGAGGCAATCCAGTAACCAGAAAGATCTCATATATTAAATTGACTCTATTGCATTACATTGAACACAATCCAAATAGTGTGTACATGATTTCTATATATCGATCATGAAAAATACATTCTAAAACATCCATATAAAACTATCAGATAGTAGACCCAATATACACCTTGCAATCAACAGTTTAGCCGTGCATCATCCATTTATCTGAACAATCTACAACACAACAAAAACAGAAAAGAGGAAGATATCATTAGAGAAAGAAACAAATCAGGTCGGTACAGCAATAAAATTTAAAAGACAGACAACATACAAAGGTTGAAGGCCATATGATAGCAAATCCAGCAGCATGACCAATATTTTTAATGTTTTTCAGTGGTCGTATCAACTGATCAAAATTTTCTCATGCAACATCAACACACATTACCCACAACCATGTGTGTAATCTAACTTGCATAGTAGTTCATTTACAAAGTTAACAACCTCAATTACATAAACTATTGCCAGCAACCGAGCTTGGAAAATCATGGGTGAACTCTAACTTGCATAGTAGTTTCCGCAATGTTTTAATAATTTCCATTAACTTACAACTTGTAAGTACCAAGAAATCTATTTATCATTTGTAGTTTATAAGAATGCTAAAATCCCTTTCTTTCTAGCATGTTAGTGAGACAACTCGATATAGGAACCCATCCATTTATGGTAGTTGGAAACGTCCACCAGAGGAAGAGATATGTTTTCAATTGTATAAATTTTTTCTTGAACTTTCCTTTGTACAAGGTGTCATGGATTTGGTTTTTTTAGGTTTTTTGTGAAGTAGCAACATACTATGTCAAAGTTCCTACAAGGCAATACACTCATGAAGGAGAAGTAGCAGAGCATGTTGTTGGCTTGACATCTAGTCTCTTGCAAATAGCAAACTGCACATTCAGGCAAGTTTAAAATTGCTAAATTAGAGTAACTTCACCAATGTTTTGTACTATCTTTTGCGCAGTTTATTTATTTTTGCTGGTTCAGTTTAATCAAGCATATAAAGGAAAACTATGAATTACATATCATCATTTACTTTCTTGAATGACTTGTGCGCACGATTATGCTAGATGGATAAACTTAATTTGACTTCAGTTGAGTCAACTTCAATTCTTGTACTACCTTCCTAGCGGGAACAGTAGCAGTGTCGTTGTCGTCTTTCACATTCAGCAAACCAGGGAAAATATGCCAATGTATAGGGAGAGAGAAGCTTACTTATGCGATAGCTCATCTTTCGTGTAGTTTTAGGTGGGGCAACGATTGGCAGACGACTAATACAGGCAAGTACAGAGAATTCTGGAAATCAGATGTACCTGAAGTTGAATGAAGATGACTGCATGAAACAAGTTCAGATTTTAGATGTTATGAATATTTTTGCATGCTGATGGTTGTGATTTATGCAACACAGATTATATATTCTACTGATTCTGCAATGATTTACCTTGGGTAATATATGAATGCAAGAATTGTTCCCAACCTAAGATTTTGGATAACATTCTAGACTATGGTGTATATAATTGTACAGAATATGAAGACGAATAATATCTTACATTCTAGATTATGGTGTATTAATTTACCTAGTAAGCAAAAGAAGAACACACACGCAAGTTGGCTGAAGCAAGGCCAATTTCGCAACCTGCAAGGGAAGATGAAATTATGGATTCTATATGATAAAGAGGAATACCTCAACGGATAGATGCATACGAGACTTATTCCTATAGTATTACACAATATATGACAAGGAAATCAGTAAGGATTCATCCACGCACATGGCAGTAAGAAAATTAAATGCTAATGCATCGCAAGAAAGAATTATTGAGAAAAAGAGGATGCAGACGTTCTTCCTGAATTAACACATACAGACAAGTGGTCAATCACTGAATGATACATACAAATAGTTCAGCCCAATTAGAAACAACTTATGTGCAGAATTAGATTGCACACTAAAAGATGCAAGCCCAGAACTGAATAACTAGAAGTGTGAAGTGGATTAGGCCTCCACCATGGTCAATATATAAGACAATAACCATTATGAGTTGTTATGCAGTCATGCTCTAGCAAGATGATCTACGACGCCGCGACGACAAATAGTAGCTAGCAGAATTTTAGTGCACAGATGAAACATGCTGACTTGTAGTGGATCAGGCGAATGACTGAGGTACTGTAGATTAAGGTTGCAATGGCCGGCAAAGAGACACGATGGCCATGCCACACAAAAGCACCCGAGAGGGCAGGAATAGAGGACATGAGTGCCTTACTGAATCATCGGTAGAGTCCGCCGGAGTCGAGGTAGCTGAGGCCGAGCACCGTCGAGCTCGAGCCGATGGCAGCGCGTGCAGAGACTCGTGGAAGTGGGCCTAGGAGATGAAGTAGCCACACCGGCGACACATGGTTGCTGCAGGGTTGCAGAGGATGTCGCTAGTGCAGACGATATATTAGTAGCCGAGCGCCCGAGCCGGCAGCAGCGCGTGCCGAGATTCCAACTAGAGGAGGCACGACAACCACGCCAGGGACCACGGTGACAACGGTTGCTGCAGCGGCGCGTACATGGGTGTGGAGGGCATCATGGTGGTGGAGCATTAGAGGAGAGCACTGAAGAGGATCCGGGCCAGTGAGAGATGATATGGAAGAGCGCTGGATCTCGCCGGAATTGGAGGTGGCGGCGGCAGCGTCGTGGACCCGTGGTCAAGGGGATCTGGTGCGAGAGAGGAATCGAAGAGAGAGATAGAGAGAAAGAGGGGGAGGGGAAGAGAGACGATGGATATATTGTTTTTTTGGCTTCTGTGTGATATTTGGATGGATAAGGAGGTATGGGTGGTGGAGGTGGGATAAGGGGAGGTTTGCTCCTTTTTTCAAGGAGGAACATGGAGTTTTCAGGTGCGGGAGGTGGGGTTTGTTGAACAAACAACGGATGCAATTATATCGTTGGTAGACATGCGTTGGTATAGGTGGGTTTTTGTTGTAGTGAATATACCTTTGTTCACTTTGCCATCCTTCTTATCCGCCAAGTATTTGGGGCAGTTCCGCTTCCAGTGGCCATTTCCTTTGCAGTAGAGGCACTCAGTTTCAGGCTTGGGTCTAGCTTTGGGCTTCTTCATGGGAACAGAAACTTGCTTGCCATTCTTCTTGAAGTTCCCTTTCTTTCCCTTGCCCTTTTTCTTGAAACTAGTGGTCTTGTTAACCATCAACACTTGATGCTCTTTCTTGATTTCTACCATCGCCGATTTCAACATCGCGAAGAGCTCGGGAATCATTTTTGTCATCCCTCGCATATTATAGTTCATCACGAAGTTCTAGTAGCTTGGTGATAGTGACTAGAGAACTTTGTCAATCACTATCTTATCTGGAAGATTAACTCCCACTTGATTCAAGCGATTGTAGTACCCAGACATTCTGAGCACATGCTCACTGGTTGAGCTATTCTCCTCCATCTTGTAGGCAAAGTACTTGTCAGAGGTCTCATACCTCTCGACACGGGCATGAGTCTGAAATACCAATTTCAGCTCTTGGAACATCTTATATGCTCTGTGGCGTTCAAAATGTTTTTGAAGTCCCGGTTCTAAGCCGTAAAGCATGGCGCACTAAACTATCAAGTAGTCATCATATCAAGCTTGCTAAACATTCATAACGTTTGCATCTGCTCCTGCAATAGGTCTGTCACCTAGCGGTGCATCAAGGACATAATTCTTCTATGTAGCAATGAGGATAATCCTCAGATCACGGAACCAGTCTGCATCATTGCTACTATCATCTTTTAACTTAGTTTTCTCTAGGAACATATCAAAATAAAACAGGGGAGCTATACGCGAGCTATTGATCTACAACATAGATATGCAAAAACTATCAAGACTAAGTTCATGATAAATTAAGTTCAATTAATCAAATTACTTAAGAACTCCCACTTAAATAGACATCCCTCAAGTCATCTAAGTGATACGTGATCCAAATCAACTAACCCATGTCCGATCATCACGTGAGATGGGGTAGTCATCAATGGTGAACATCTCTATGTTGATCATATCTACTATATGATTCACGTTCAACCTTTCGGTCTCTAGTGTTCCGAGGCCATGTCTGTACATGCTAGGCTCGTCAAGTTTAACCCAAGTATTCCGCATGTGCAAAACTGTCTTGCACCCGTTGTATGTGAACGTAGAGTCTATCACACCCGATCATCACGTGGTGTCTCAACACGACGAACTGTAGCAACGGTGCATACTCAGGGAGAACACTTTTATCTTGAAATTAAGTGAAGGGATCATCTTATAATTCTACCGTCGTTCTAAGCAAAATAAGATGTATAAAGGATAAACATCACATGCAATCAAAAATATGTGACATGATATGGCCATCATCTTGTGCTTTTGATCTCCATCTCCAAAGCATCATCATGATCTCCATTGTCACCAGCTCGACACCTTGATCTCCATTGTTGCGTCGTGGTCGTCTCGCCAACTATTGCTTCTACAACTATCGCTAACGCATAGTGATAAAGTAAAGCAATTACATGGAGTTTGCAATTCATACAATAAAGCGACAACCATAAGGCTCCTGCTAGTTGCCGATAACATACAAAACATGATCATCTCATACAACAACGTATATCACATCATGTCTTGACCATATCACATCACAACATGCCCTACAAAAACAAGTTAGACGTCCTCTACTTTGTTGTTGCAAGTTTTACGTGGCTGCTATGGGCTTCTAGCAAGTACCGTTCTAATCTACGGCAAAAACCACAACGGTGATTCATCAAGTTTGCTGTTATAACCTTCTTCAAGGACCGGCCGCAGTCAAATTCGATTCAACTAAAGTAGGAGAAACAGACACCCGCCAGCCACCTTTATGCAAAACTAGTTGCATGTCAGTCGGTAGAACCGGTCTCATGTGCGTGGACATGTAAGGTTGGTCCGGGCCGCTTCATCCCACAATACCGCCGAATCAAAATAAGACGTTGGTGGTAAGCAGTATGACTATCACCGCCCACAACTCTTTGTGTTCTACTCATGCATATCATCTACGCATAGACCTGGCTCGGATGCCACTGTTGGGAAACGTTGCATGGAAAAAAAAATCTATGCACATGCAATGATCTATCCAAGGAGATGCATAACAACGAGGCGGAGTGTCTACGTACCCTCGTAGACCGTAAGTGGAAGCGTTTAACAACGCGGTTGATGTAGTTGAACTTCTTCGTGCTCCAACCGATCAAGTACCGAACGTACGGCACCTCTGCGTTCTGCACACGTTCAACTTGGTGACGTCCCTCGCCTTCTTGATCCAGCAAGACATCGAGGTAGTAGATGAGTTCCGTCAGCACGACAGGGTGGTGACGGTGATGGTGACGTGATCTC
Organism: Thinopyrum elongatum; assembly: GCA_011799875.1. Taxonomy (NCBI): domain Eukaryota; kingdom Viridiplantae; phylum Streptophyta; class Magnoliopsida; order Poales; family Poaceae; genus Thinopyrum; species Thinopyrum elongatum. Next base: position 169,164,929 of record CM022298.1, read on the forward strand.
CGCAGGGCTTCGCCTAAGCACTACGAAAATATGACCGGGGTGTAAACGATGGAGGGGGGCGCCGCACACGGCTAAACCATTGTCTGGTGTGTGCTAGGGCGCCCCCCTCCCACATATATATAGGTGGGAGGGGGAGGGGAGAGGCCAGGAGGTGCCCCAAGTAGGACCGAATCCTACTTGGGCTCCTCCCAAGCCGCGCGCCCCCCCGCCATATATATCGGAGGGGGAAGGAAAGAGGCGGGAGGAGGAAGGAAGGGGGAATCCTATTCCCTTTCTTTCCTTTCCTTCTTCCCCTTTCCTTCTCCACATTGGCCAGCCCATATGGGGGGCGCACCAGCCCCTTGTGGCTGGTGTGTTTCCCCTTTTGGCCCATAAGGCCCATATCTTTTGCCGGGGGTGCCCGGAACCCCTTCCGGTGACCCGATAAGTACCCGGTACCCCCCGAAACACTTCTGGTGTCCGAATACCATCGTCCTATATATCAATCTTTACCTATTGATCATTTAGAGACTCCTCGTCATGTCCGTGATCTCATCTAGGACTCCGAACAACATTCGGTCACCAAAACACATAACTCATATAATAGTATATCATCATCGAACGTTAAGCATGCGGACCCTACGGGTTCGAGAACTATGTAGACATGACCGAGACACCTCTCCGGTCAATAACCAATAGCGGAACCTGGATGCCCATATTGGCTCCTACATATTCTACGAAGATCTTTATCGGTCGAACCGTTATGACAACATACGTAATTCCCTTTGTCCATCGGTATGTTACTTGCCCGAGATTCGATCGTCGGTATCTTCATACCTAGTTCAATCTCGTTACTGGCAAGTCTCTTTACTCGTTCCGTAATACATCACCTCATGACCAACTCCTTAGTCGTTTGCTTGCAAGCTTATGATGTGTATTACCGAGAGGGCCCAGAGATATCTCTCCGAAACTCGGAGTGACAAATCCTAATCTCGATCTATGCCAACTCAACAAATACCTTCGGAGATACCTATAGAGCATCTTTATAATCACCCAGTTATGTTGTGATGTTTGATAGCACACAAGGCATTCCTCTGGTATCCTGGAGTTGCATAATCTCATAGTCGAAGGAATATGTATTTGACATGAAGAAAGCAATAGCAATAAAACTGAACGATCATTATGCTAAGCTAACAGATGGGTCTTGTCCATCACATCATTCTCCTAATGATGCGATCCCGTTATCAAATGACAACTCATGTCCATGGTTAGGAAACCATAACCATCTTTGATCAATGAGCTAGTCAAGTAGAGGCTTACTAGGGACACGGTGTTTGTTTATGTATTCACACATGTATTTAGGTTTCCGATCAATACAATTCTAGCATGAATAATAAACCTTTATCATGAATAAGGAAATATAAAATAACAACTTTATTATTGCCTCTAGGGCATATTTCCTTCAAATTACGTAACTGGGATTACATAGGTGTAGCATTACTCGTCCTAAAAAACCAACTAAGCCAACCTCCCGGCATATCGCGCGGGAAAAGACCCGGCCGCGCCGTTTTAGTCGGGATTACCAGATTACTAGTGGTAGTATCGATGGATCGCGCGAAGCACCAAGTTTAAAAGGAAAAAAGGCGGTACACTCACAGCATGCCTGTCGCGGTCGCATTGTACCCCTCACACGATCGGTCCTGCACACGGCTCACGCAAACGGAACGCGCTTCGGCTTGCCTCTTCACTGACACGTGGGACCGCACTTGGAGAAATTGACCATGCGCCAAACTCCCCCGCCCATCGCGCAAAAATTCCCACCAAAAAATTCCCCCCAAATCCCAAATTCAACCACCCTTCGGCCAACTAGCCAATAATATTCCCCAGACTCCCTCCCCCCCGGCCCCCTCCACTCCATTCACTCCGCCAAAGCCGCCCTCCCCGCTGTGCCGATAGGTCGGCGCCGCGGTTCGTCGAGGTGACGCATGGCGAACCTCTCAGTCCCACAGTACGCTCTCGTAGACTGTCGTCCTCTAGCCGCGCCGCCACTGCTGGCGAAGTTCTTGTGGAGACGCGCGGCGGTCAGCTTCTCCCACGGTACGTGCATTCTAGACTGAGGCCCCGTGCATGTCGGAGTAGCGCTGGATGTTAGCTGATAGACGCTGTTAATCTCACTATTTGCCAAAATAGTTTACAGTCAATATGCTCTGCTTAAGAAGCTTCCTTGCCCTGTTCTACACTCAATCTGCTTAGTTGAGATGGCATGCCACGCCCGATTAGTTGCTAAAATATCTTGCCATGTATTTATAGTGACGTAGATTGCCATGGTCTAGTAGCCAATCTGTTAGGTGAAATAGCTCTACACCGTTTTATACTCGGTCTTTGTTGCTGAGATGGCCTTCGATGACTGTGTGCTCGGCCTCATTGACTGCTGAAACAGCCAGCCATAATTTAGCACTCAAATCTGTTTGTTGAATTAGCTTTACATATATTTCATTACTTAGATCTGCTTGTCCAAATATCTTGCCATAGCTTTAGACATCGACCTAGGTATTTTTTTCTGGACTTCATAAAAAAGCATATATGTTTTTCCTGTAATATCTAGTAGAAGAACTAGTTTGTATGTCTAACAGATGGACAGGACTTGGATAACTTCTACTCGAAGATTCTCCGCTGCATATGTCTAGGGGGTTGAAAACTTCATGAACTTTATCAGAGCTGAGTACGGTGGTCCAAAATCAGATGTGCTCTGCCCATGTAGCAGTTGTATGAATTCAGTTACAAGACCCCAGTCAACTGTGCAAAATCATCTACACTTGTATGGGATGTCGGTCACATATACTAGGTGGGTTCATCATGGTGAAGCTGTGAACGTCAATGTTACTGACTATGTGGAAGCAGCAGATCACCATCTTGATCTCCCTGATGCTCAGGTGGAAGAGGAGGAGGAGGAGGTGGTGGTGGCGGAGCCAGTGAGTTTGACCAACATTGAAACAATGCTACGAAATGCTCGCGCATTTCGTGAACTTTAACCTGCAGAAGAAAAACGGTGGACCCGCATGTTGGAACAATGCAACGTGGCTGTCACCCCAGGAAATAAGCTGTCAGTATTCTTAGCTATGGTCACCTTTCTTCAGGTGAAGACATCTGAGCGGATGACCAACAAATCATTCGATGCAATGTTGGCTACTTTCCGCAAATCTTTCCCAGATGCGTCTGAGCTGCCACACACCTACAGTAAAATGAAGAATTTCCTTCGTGCAGTTGGAATTGGATATGATATGATCCATGTTTGTAAGAATAATTGTGTTCTGTTCCGGAAGGATTATGCCAACTTAAGTGAATGCCCAAAATGCAAATCATCAAGATGGAAAGATGGCGATGCTGTGAAGAGGATTCCTCATAATGTTATGAGACATTTTCCAATTATACCAAGATTGCAGAGGTTGTTTCATGATGCTGAAACAAGAGAGGATGTACTGTGGCATTCTAGGAACCAGGAGTATAGAGACCAAAATGTAATGAGCCATCCATCTCATGGTAGTGACTGGAAAAGCTTCAATCAGAAACACAAAAAGTTTGCTGCTGACCCGAGAAACATTAGACTTGGCTTAGCTACAGATGGATTTAACCCATTTGGCCACCAGAGCGCCACATATAGCATGTGGCCAGTGCTTGTTACCCCTTACAACATGCCTCCAAATGTCTGCACCAAAGAATCAAACTACATGATGGCCTTGCTTATCCCAGGTCCAAAAAGTCCTGGAAAGGATTTTGATTTATTCATGGAGCCACTTGTGGAGGAACTTCAACAGCTATGGAGGGGTGTTCTCACTCGAGACCTATATAGCAGCCCACCAGCTGATTTCTTTCTGCGTGCTGTTATAATTTGGTGCATCCATGATTATTCGGCTTTGGGCACTATGTCAGGGCGAACGACACATGGTTACAATGCATGTGTTCGCTGTGACAAGAATCTGCTGTCATATGCAATACTTAGCAAGATCTGTTACATTGGACACTGTTGTTTCCTTGCCAAGGACAAGCCGTGTCCTACAAAATATCGAAGACATGTGTTCAATGCAAAGCATGAAAATCGTGATGCGCCAAAGAGGCTCACCGGCGATGAGTTGCAAGTGGAATTAGAGAAGGTCAGGCATATTACACCAGGAAACCATCCTGATAATCGTAGCGGGAAAAGGAAGCGTGGCATGGTAGAAGAGAGATTATTGTTTACCCGCAGGTCCACCTTGTGGGACTTGGAGTATTGGAAAGATTTGGCTCTGCGGCATAATCTTGATGTGATGCACATCGAGAAAAATATATGTGACAGCATTATCGGCACACTTCTTAATATTGAAGGCAAGACGAAAGATACCTTAAAATCTAGGATTGATTTGACACACCTGGGTATCAGAAAGGTTTTGCAGGTGGAAGATGAAGGTAAACCACGGGATATGGCACCAGCAGTGTACGTCTTGGACAAGGTAAAAAGAAAAGAATTCTGCAAGGTCCTGTCACGTGTGAGATTCCCACATCGATTTGCTTCCAACCCTGAAAGGAGAGTCAGTGCAGATGGAAACAAGGTACAAGGGTTGAAAACTCATGAATGCCACATCCTACTTCAAAGGGTTTTACCTGTTATCCTTAGAGGATTGGGCCGCCCTGACGTATACAGAGCAGTTGCAGAGTTGGGACAATTCTTCAAGGAACTCTGGAGTAGAAATATCAGGATAGATGCTTTGGAGCGTCTTAGAGACAAGATACCAACTATCCTATGCGGCCTTGAGAAGATATATCCTCCAGCCTTCTTTGATGTGATGGTGCATTTGGCTGTTCATCCTGATGAGGCACTACTTAGAGGTCCAGTACAGTATGGCTGGATGTACCCTATTGAAAGGCGGCTAGGCACTTTCAAGGGCTATGTTTGGAACAGAGCTAGACTTGAGGGTTCCATTGCAGAGGCCTACATTGCTACAGAATTGTTGACATTCTGCTCAAAATACATTGAAACAGCTGATCAGCTTAGCAAAGAGGTGGGTGAAGATAATCCTGAGCTCAATGTTTTCGATTGTTCTGTTCGAGTTACAGGGAAGAGTCGACAAGACGACAAACCTAAAGATTTGGAAAAAATGGTTTGGTATGTGTTGAATAACTATCCTGAGATTCTACCTTATATCGAGTAAGTGCTAAGTACTGCAGCTTATACATCGTAATCTACTAAACTTGCAGCACATTCTTATATATTTAGATGTTTGACGCGATCACTATGTTGTGCAGCATCTACAAAAAGGAGTTACTATCACAAAATCCAAGAAACATTGACAAACTGGTTGTGGCAGGATTTGCGAAATGATTCAAGAGCCATGTAAGCTTTTGAATTGCACTGTCAGTTTTTTTAATATATTGAGTACATAAGATGATCAGCTTGTCTATTTTCTAACCATAGGTTAAGAAGATGCGGGAGGATGGCAGGCAGTTAATGATGCCCTTTACGCACTAGCAATGGGTCCTGATACTCGGGTAAGACATTATGAATCTTGCGTTATTGGAGATGTGCGCTACAACACCCTTGCACACGACGAAGCCAGGAAGACACAAAACAGTGCCATCATGAGCATGGATAAGTACGACGAATAGACAAATGAAATGTATGCTAACATAACAGACATTGTTTAGTTGCAGTATATCTCCAGTTTTGAGGTTCATGGGTGTGTGGTTCTGTTGTGCTGTCGTTGGTATAACCTGTTTTCCAGGATCACAAAACCCAGAGCTGATGATTATTTCAAATCCATCAATGTCAAGGCGGCGTACCAGACCGATGAGCCTTTTATTTTGGCAAATCAAGCAACACAGATATTTTTCTTAGAAGATACATATGCACGTAGCGATGACTGGAGAGTATTGCAAAGGTTTGAGCAGAGGAACTCGTTTAATGAAGTTGCACAACAAAATGATGCTTACACTGCTCCTGATGTAGAAGATTCCATAGATGTTCCTAATATCTTTGAGAACCATCACGTCAATGATGCTGGCGAAAAGATTGCCTGTCGGGCTGTGGACATACGAGAGTTGATCAATAAGACGCCAACGTTCGAGGACATCGAGGATGAAGAAGAAGATGACACTGGGGGGAATTACGATTCAGACTGATACACATGGCGAAGATGTTGACGCTGCTGCTGCGGATGATGATTAGATTGCTTTTGTCGTATTTGCCTGTCAGAAGATGACTTTTTATCTACTATGTGAAATTGTGTTTGCTATGACAACTGAAACCTGATGAAGTTGTTTAGTATTTTGCTGTGAGAACATCACTTATTATGTATGTTGATTTGTGTTTGGTGATTGTATGACGACTAAAACATGATGACATTGTTGTTTAGTTGTACTCATATTTGGCTGTGAAACTTGTATTTGATGACATAGTTTGCTGTTAGACTGCAATTTGCTCTACGTCTTCGAATGGGAACAAAGCTGACCCGACAGGGCCTCTGCTAATTTATTTATTTATTAGCAAAAGGGCCTCTGCTATTTATTTATTTATGAGCAAAAGGGGATACCCCCCGATTTTCGTTAATAGAAATCATTAGATGCTCACAACACTACGCCCAGCCTGCTAAACAGGTTTCTTTCATTACTAGTTTCAGCAAAGTGCTCATGTCATAGCCACTGAATACATCACGAGTGGTACATACACTGCAAATAAAGAGACAATCATCCTACAGAGCACATCGATTTTGCCAATTATCTTCACAAGCTCTTTCATCTCCTCATTGCTGTCAAGGCCGTTCAGCAGCTGTTGCTTGGCCATGATCAGAGGAACTGCATCTTTAACCTTCTGCTCTGCATCTTCCTCTTCTGCCGTTCCTTCAGTTACTTGTCCAACACCCCAACTTGCTGGTATTGGGATTCCTCGGCTAACCAAATAATCAACGTAGTTCCATTCCCCCACATCAGCAACTTCCCAGAAATACAAATCACACGAATCTTCCCTTTTCTGCATGAATCAAATTGGAAGATCATCAACCAAACTATTAAAAAAATCAGCAACTGAAAGCAGCGGAGCAACAGTTAAAAATATTATTACCCCATGATTCGGGCATTTGTAGAAGACTCGGCCAGGGTTGAGGATTGTGGTTGAGACGCGATGGATGACTCTGCGTGATTTGCAGCAGTGGCACCACACCAACGGCAGCGGGTTGCGATGAGCAACCAGCTGTGGTGCGTGTGCCGGCGGGTGTGTGATGAGACCCACAGGCGATGGTACGGGTGGCAACTTGGCATATATCTGGTTATTGCCTGCTGAAGAGCAGGTGGTCGAGCCGCCAACGGACATGGTTGCTGCGGCCACAGCTTCTGATGCTAGGCAGAGTAGGTAGAGAAGAGGAGAAGCGAACGTTGGATATGTCAGTTTCATTACTTGCAGAGTAGCATAGCACCATATATAGTCATAGTCTAGGTTTGGACTCGAACCAGCTACAGGAGCACGTCTCTCTTTTTTCTAAAACTCAGCAACGTCTCTTTACTGGTACACTAGCTTATTCTGTACGCCTTCTCAAGTCTTTGATTTTTTTTTGCGAGGAAGGAAGGAGGAGAAAATTGAGGGTTCCTGGGACTCGAACCCAAGACCTCTCGGTTAAAAACCAAGGGTACTAGTCACCTACGTGGCGAACGTTCCCTGGGAGGAGGACGTCAAACGAACGCATTTTCCTCGCAGTTTTAGTTGCGACGCAAGATCAAACAGTCGCAGTTTCTGGAATGTTATTTGGCGTACGAGCCCAGTTTTTCTTTTCTTCCTATATATAAAAAAGTATGCTACTTGGTGTCGGCTTAGTCAACAAACGATTGTGCCAACCTTGACCGTTGGATTGACATTCAACGTCTGTCGTGTTTCTTCAGTCTCTTCTTCCTCCAGCCGCCAAAGCCAAACTAGTGCCGGCAGGACCGCCTGCTCCCGCCTCCCACGGCTGGCTTTGCTGCCGTGCATGGATCGTGGCCACATCACACCCTAAAACTCTGCGCATCTTCCCCGGCTCCTGTTGGTTCCCGTTCAAGGCCTCACCATCATCCTCCGCCTTGGTTCGCTCCCCGCGGCGCCACCCTCCAGTGTTGTCAACATGGTCAACAACCGAGAGGAATAAGGAGATGACTGTACATGGTGAGCATGACAGTAGGGACCCACCAGGATCATGGCAGTAGGCTAGCAAGTGCCTCCTTTATTACAAGAAAAAAAAGGGTTCCTCCTGATGGTTTCCTGACATCTGGGTCACACGCCACTGTCAACGTAGTCAATAAGCGAGATAACTACACAAGGAGCGGCAGACACCCGGGACCCAGCAGAGCACGCAGTATTTTTTTTGTTTTTTTTGTTTTCGGGACGGAGAAGGGTATCAACTGGGTTACGGGAGTTGTGGCCCGTCTAGTCTAGGCTTTTATTTCATATGTTTACCACATGACCAGCCCTGTTTTTTTTCCTTTCTCAAAATGGCTAGCCCGACTATTTTGTTTTTTTGCAGAATAACCAACGTAGGCCTACTTGCTTTTCTACTCCCTGCTGGGCCGAAAATCTTTCAAGACGAGGAGGGATGCATTCGGGCTTGCCCAGAAAATGGGCTATAAGTAATAAGAAATGGGCTGTAAAATGAAAAAATACAGCAAACAGGCAATTAGTTCCAAAATACTTTTTTCTTTCGGATTTTGATATTTTAAATTTCATTGTTTTTGTGCGGGTAAAATTTCATTGGATTTAAATAAAGGAATGTTTAGTTTTTAAATTAATTTGAATCTGGCTAGAAATTTTGGGCTGTATGCTGTTTGAGACAGATTTGGAGGTTGACTTGCGGGTATACTAGGTTGACGTGTACGAAAGGCTTTGTCAAGTTAGTCCACAAACGATTCTAGCAGCAGTAACCGTTGGATGTTAATCCAATGGCCGTGATGCTTCTTCAATATCTGATCTTCTTGCTCCAGCCGCCCAAACCAGCGCCGGTGGGACTGCCTGCTCCCACCTCCCGTGGCCAGTTGTGCTGCCGCACAGGCCGCACCGCCCCACCCTACTCCATCGCTGGCCAGGCCATTCCTATACTCACCCACACCTCCTGTTATTTTCCGGCGACGGCAGCCGAACCAGTAAACCCCTGTACTCCCCACCGCGTGGGCAACCACTGCCGAGTCTTCCCCGGCTCTAGGTCATTCCCTTCCTAGGCCTCGCCGTCGTCCATTGCCCTGGTGCTCTCGGTGCGGCGTGGTCAACGTGATCAACGAACGACATCCATCGGAAGAGGACTGTACGTGGAGAGGCTGACAGCTGGGTCCACGGCCGCACGTTGCAAGGAGGTGCCTCCTTATTATGCGCAAAATAATGATTCCTCCACCTGACAGCAGGGACCCACCGGAAGGGCCTCTGTATTTCACGGAAAAAACGTTCCTCCCACTGACAGCTCGAACCCACCAGCTATATCTTCGCACGCAAGGAAGTGCCTCCTTATTAAGCACACAAAAAAGAATACTCCCCCTGCTATCTGGGACCCACCATAGTTGGAGGCTGACTTGTGGGCCTACTAAGTTGACGCGGACGAAGGGCTTTGTCAACATAGTCAATATGAATGATTCTAGCTCCAGTGACCGTACGATGTCCATCCAACAGCCGTAGTGCTTCTTCAACCTCTGGTCTTCTTGCTCCAGCCGCCCAAACCAGCGCCGGTCGTGCCGCCTGCTCCTGCCTCCCGTGGTCGGCTCTGCTGCCGCGCAGGCCTCACCGCCCCACCCTACTCCCATCGCTGGCCTGGCCATCCATGTACTCACCCAGACCTCCTGTTATTCTTTGGCAATGGCAGCCTCACACTGCAGCCCAACTAGTAAACCCTCTACCCCCCTCCGCGTGGGAAACAACTGTCGAGTCTTCCCCGGCTCTGGGTCATTCCCTTCCTAGGCCTCGCCGTCATCCACCGCCTTGGTGCTCTCGTCGCGGCGTGGTCAACGTGGTTAAGGAACGACTTACATCGGAAGAGGACTGTACGTGGAGAGGCTGACAGCTGGGTCCAGGGCCGCAGCAAGGAAGTGCCTCCTTATTACGCACAAAATAATGATTCCTCCACCTGACAGCGGGGACCTACCGGAAGGGCCGTATTTTGCGAAAGAAACATTTCCCCCTGACAGCTAGGACCCACCAGCTATATCTTCGGATGCAAGGAAGTGCCTCCATATTAGGCGCGAAAAAATTTGAATCCTCCCCCTGACAGCTCGGACCCACCATCAATAACTTTGCACACAAGGAAGTGCCTCTTTATCCTCCCTGACAGCCGGGCCCCACCTAGTCGAAGCGTACGTAGCGTTGTCATTCTGGTCGCGAACGTGTACGTACATACTGGTCGATCGGTCTCTCTACAACGATGAACCGTGGCCGAGCAAGCAGCGGCACGTGTAGTTGTAGAGCCCCCGACGTAGCAGCTCAGGTAGTCCCTTCTAAACTGTGTACACGTACGTACAACCCGATCGCAAAAAATACGGCCACGTACGTACATACGGGCGGGGTCTCGAACGCCTACTCGCGCATACGTACGGCTAGGGCTCGTGTACATGGAGAGGCAGCGGACGGCATCAATGGCATCGTGTTCATCGGGAGCCAACCAGCTTGGACAGAACAGCCGAAACAAGGTCTGGCTTACCGCAGAACGGAGGAAACGGCGTTTCTGTTTGACCACGTACGGTCGAAACAGGGTCCTGTTCATCGGGAAGGATCTGGCGTATCGCAAAACGAAGGAAATGAACTTCTGTTCGAGTGCCTACAGTCGAAACGGGGTCCTGTTGATCAGGAGGGGTGTGGCGTACTGCAAAACGGAGGAAACGGACTTGTGTTGGAGCGCTACGGTCGAAACGGGGGGTCCTGTTCATCGGGAGGGGTGTGGCGTACCGCAAAACGGGACTCCACGGGCTACTGTTCATCCACTGTTGACTTCCTCCAGCCTCCAACTGCTACTGTTCATCCATCGTCGACTTCCTCCCGCCTCCACCAGCTACTATTCATCGATAGGGTCCTGTTCATCCAGCCTCCACCGGCTACTGTTCATCCACCCCCACCTCCTCGATCGGGGTCCTGTTCATCCAGCGGCAACGGCCTCTACCACCACGGGGTCCTGTTCATCCAACCCCCACCAGGAACTGTTTATCCAACCCCCACTGGGGACTGTTCATCAAGAGGCAGCTTCGATCGGCTTCAGTTAGCAGCAGTAGCGAAGGAATCACTCAGGTTTAGTTAACAGCCAAGGGATCGATCGGGGTTCAGTAACGTAGCTAGTGCAATCGCTCGGGTTCAGTTAGAGCCCAACGCCTCGCACACATGCGCATACGTGTACGAGAGAAACACGCAAACCTCTATGCATCGCTCGGCCCCGACCACCCACCGTAACCGGGAACTCCCCGAAATTTTCCTCGCCCTCGCTTCTACCATGATTTTTTCCGTCATGGACGGCCCAAAGAATGTCATGCAGGTGCGTCCCCGGCACGCCCAGGACGAAAAGCCCATTTTCTGTCATGATTTTTTGTCATAGAAGTAGGAGCCCACCACATCTATGATGATACTGGGTTTTGTCACAATTATCGTCATAGAAGTGTCACAAGCACGACAGGAAAAAAATTCGTTCGGGCCAAAATGTCATGGATGTGTCTTTTTTTTGTAGTGAATGCCTACGAATTTTCCATATATTGTTCTTGCTAAGTTACTACTATTGTTGCTACTGTTACACTTGCTACAAAATCACTGCTATCATTGTTACCGTTACTGTTACTACTGCGATCAAAACTATCATACTACTTTGCTACTGATCACTTTGCTGCAGATAATTAATCTCCAGGTGTGGTTGAATTGACAACTCAGCTGCTAATACTTGCAAATATTCTTTGGCTCCCCTTGTGTCGAATCAATAAATTTGGGTTGAATACTCTACCCTCAAAAATTGTTGCGATTCCCTATACTTGTGGGTTATCAGTGGCACTGCTACTTAACTTTGTATTAAAGCATAGCGATGGATTAACATAACTGGAAGCTAAGTTAATTTATGCATGCTGAAACTCACTATATGATCTATTCGGACCCCACTTTTTAAAGGATCACAACAATATCTAAGCTCCATCCATTTCCCACTGTGTATATATGAGTATAAGCTCAGCTCAGGCTTACCAACTAAGGTTAGCTTATATACTTAGAACAACTTGCAGACATCAATTCCATATGAAGCAAGAATAAACTGAGTATGTATCTACACAAGAAAACCATGTGGTCCAATCTAATGCTAGAAAATTGTGCTTCGTGGTACTATTAGTGCTTGCCTAGTCACCGGGGTACAAGCATTAGGAACTAAGACAATTTCACTTCAATTTTCTGAAAACGTGCTTGTGAAGTAAAGTTCAGAGCATGTCTTACATCTAAAGCTTTAGCTAGTTCAGTAATATCTGTCATTGGAACACCGGGGAGATGGACCTCTCCATGCAGTGACGTGCTCGCCGCCGCCATCCTCCACACTACATCTCCAGGAATGTCGCCACCGCATCAGTCGTGGGCATGCGGCGTGTATGGTTCAGTGAGGCATGCAGTTTGATATGATTTGCTTGTCATCTTGTCTTTATATGAGTCGTGCTAGCTAAGTCCATAAGGGTATTCTTGCCAAATACTACAATTGCTTAATTTTTTGTATAATCTAATAGAGAGAATAACCATTGTTGAGGTTAATATCAATATCAACTCAATACTGAACGGAGCTAATCTAGATCAAAGCAAACGGGAGCACCATGAGTTTGTATTACTTTTACCAAACAATATAGAATGTTTACAAGTGAAAATTTCAAAAGATAAAAAATGAACCTGCTGGCTAAAATCCCAATTCTAGGTGGCTGCACAGTATGTGTAGCACCCATATAAACCTGTAGAGAGATTTAGAACAGCAAATGCAACTCTTTTTTGCAATCAAACATAAAGCAAAGGCAAAAGATAATGAATCAATTAATAGGATTCATAATAATTTGGGGGTAAGAGTACTAATGGCCTTGCAGATGCAGAATCAACATTTGTGGTATTTGGTAAGCTACTGCGGGCTGTTTGAGGGACCGTCTCAAATAGTGTTAAACACGTATTTTTTAGTCCTGCTGATCTTGGTTAATTTGTAATAGCTAGACCATCATGTGGAGAATACTCACCGTGCGTCCCAGATGAACATCTGCGTGTCCTCGCCGGCTACCACCCGCACCACATCTGGCAGCTGCCTGCACCACGCTCGCTCCCGCCGCTGCCGCGAGCATCGGCCCCGCGCCCCGCTATGAGTTGCCTTGCACTGCCACCTGCTGCACCCTCTAGTAGGCCCACAGTCTGTCATCATGATCACCGTCGCCACCACCCAAGGGTTTGACTCCGAAGAGCGTTGCAACATGCCATGTAGCTTGGAAAACATACTAACAAGGGTTAAAATGCAAACATAACGTACTATCAGTTTACAAAAGCAAGTACTCTGAGTACTTGAAGTATAATCCAGTTAAAGTGTATTGAAACTAAGGAAAACATGCACATGACATGCTAGCACCTGATCAATCTTCATGTCAAGCCAATAAATCGGTAAACAAACACAAGGAAAACAGAGAAAATCTGAACCAATGCTCCTGCTACTCGTCCTTCCCGACGCAATATCGACTGTCGTTCCAAGAAGTTACTCCTTTAGAATGAGGACCTGTTTTTTTTGTTAAACTGAGTTTTTTCACAAGCAGAAAAAGAAAGAAAAAATAAAATGTAAGACAATAAGAAAATCTACATCTTCAGAAATTAAGTATACATACAATGATACAACATAAATATATTTTTGTGATAACAGTAACTTTGTTGGGAGTTATAATACAAATATTCCTGTTGGTTGTTCCTCAAGCAAATAATAGAAAATGGTTAGAAAAGTTAGGATATGTTCTATTTTAATGTGACATGTAAAGGTATGATCATTAAAAATACATTGTTATGACCTAATCCTATATGTATTAAAGAAAGAAAACAACCCTGCTTAGTCACCAATCCTAGAACCCTATGATGAAAATTTTGACAAATAACTACAGAAACCAATTATTGTTCATGGAATTTACACCTGACATCACTATTTGGTTTTAGAATTATTTCATGAGGGCAAAGGTAGAGAATGTATGAGAATCTTTTGAGCTACTCTCAACCTTGTAAAATAGACTAATCTAATATTCAGGACTGGATCAATTTCTCCACGGAAAAAGATTTAAAACCTCCCCAAATGTAGAATGCTAGGATCTCCCCCATCAACTGTTCCTAAGAGAAGATGCCATTGGGACTCAATACTAATTAAGTAGTTCATACAAATCTAATGCAAACCAAAAATAGATGCATTGCTGACAATCAACCATGTACATATATAAGGGACCAATCAACATGAACATGACTGTTGTGGGCTTTGTTGCTGCTACAAATCTTACTAACATGCACTTCAAAAGCTAAGTTTAGCTTAATGCCCTGATATATGTGCTTAATGCCCTGATATATGTGCATGGATGAATGCATCAATCATGTTTCTAGTGGCAAGTTCGTAACATGATGAGAGCTTGAAAATTAGAACGGGAGTCAGAAAATTTACATCTCCCGAATCAGCTCAAGGAGGCAGATTCAAGCACCAGGTTGCGGACGACTCGGCCATGTACCTGATCAGCATGTCTACGACATAATCCCCTCTAGATCCACCTGCATGGTGCTAGAACTGAAACATGTTAGAACGATTGAAAGTACTGACTAATGAGCTAATAGATGCACTAAGAAGATATTGATGTGTAGATCTGGCGAAAATCTGGATTCCTTAACGGTTATTCCATCAAGCAGATCCTTTGCCAAAGTAAGACGATGGCACATGGAGACCCGAATCTAACGTATGCAACAACTGAAAGAAACAATGATGAGCAAGCACGATGGGATAGGAAGTGGGTGTACTGGTGGTTACATGAGATGGGAAGCTCGCACAAAACGCAGGGTAGGACTGACCAAACAACCTAGAAACTCCATCATTGGTTGAGCCAGCGAGGTCATAGGAGGACGAACAATTGATTGCGAGCCAAGGGGGAGGGAGCGGGCACAAGCTTGATGAGGCCTTGAGGCAAATCTAGATCGGCCGATGCAGAGGGAACAACGCTGGCGCAAAGGACCATCACTGAGAGCGCTAGCGAAGGCCCGGTACCCATACAAACAGCCACATAAGTCGTTGGTGCTATAATGACGCAGGGAACATATTTTGCTTTGTCCCCAGCACATGAGCAATGATACCGCAGAGGAGATGGTACTTGTTCTGATTGGTTTGATGGTGGCGGCTAAGCCCGGGCGTGTGCAACAGGCGTTAAACCGCTGAGGAAGCTGAGCCCGTCCACCTCCCCTATGGAGGCGCCAAGGAGAGGAGAAGACCACGCGTGATAGCGGGAGGGAGCGAGGGACTCCTACTTCCTCAGATTGTGAGTCTCCGAGGAACATGCACCGCCGCCACAAGTCGCGATCGAGAGAGTAGTAGGGCTAGGTTTTCTTTTGGGTGAGGTAAGAGAACATGGATTTTTTGGAAATGAGCCATACTTTGCGTGAGAAAATCAGGAATAGATAGATTTAGGCAAATAAAAATCACCTAAAACTGGAATGTGGGGAGGGGTGGGAATCGATGGGAGACAAAAAAATTGGTGCGATTGATCGAGGTGAGAGAGAAGCGAACGAAACGAGCGAATGACCTATGTACGAGACTTTTAGCAGCAAAGATTGGGCGTAATGTTAACTAACGTAATTTTGAAGACATATGAAAAGATTAATTAACATGATTGAGCGATTCATGGTAAGGTTAATTAATGTGATTGATTCTTTCACATAAAGACATTACTAAATAACTTGCGTCAGCATAGAAAGTCCTGATCCGTTCAGATTTTTTTCGTTGTGTGAGAGGTGAGGCAAAAATAAACTGGTGGGATGGGATGAGGGGATGAAAAAAAATCAGTCAAAAAAAACCGGACGAAAGTGGTGGGACGGAAAAAAAACCTGGACGCAATCCTACCAACTGCTCCATTATGAGTAGAGAAAAAGAACATAAGGTTCTCATTTCACCTTTCTCCCCACCTCCCCTTTGTCCAACATTCCCCATATAATAATCAATCACCTTAATTTACTTATCTTCCGCTTTAATTTACTTACCAAACTTTTGATCAAAATATAAGGCAAATCACCAGCAGAATTTGATAAACATTTATTTACACAATCGCATATTATGGGCAGGTAAATCACAAGCTAACGTACTAGAATATTTATATCCTGTTGCAACGCACGGGCATAGTTCTAGTACTAGTTATTGAAAACATTCCTACTAAACAACTAGAGTTGACAAAAAAAAGCAAGAGAAGTAGGTGTCTTTTGTCTTTCATCAAATTGGAAATAGACATGTTATGACTCAATTGTATGAAAATCTAACTCAGCCATTTTGGATAAACTTTTTTTAAACGGAGGCAAAAGACTTGCGTCGTCCTAATTAAGCGGAAGAGAATTGTTGATTCATAAAAAAAAGCAAAAATCAACACAAACTGTTGAGCAGCATACATAGTGTTGGAAATATTAGCACTTTCTCGACTAATCTAATCCATGAGTAAACAGTAAACATGGCAAATACGGTATGCATTTCATACCGATACCTAAGCATGTGAGCACGTACAGTACATAGAACCGAAACATCTATGAACATCATATATACGGCTAGCACATAAACGAGCAAATAGGGGATGGACGAGTCATACCGTCCGGTTGGCCAAGCCAACACGACAGCGGCAGTCGCAACCTCTACATCAGCCAAGGCCTTCTTCTTGGCGGCTTCGTGCAGGATCTTGGAGGCTTCGTGCATCGGCCGAGGCCTTCTTCTTGGCGGCTTCGTGCATCGGCCAAGGCCTTCTTCTTGGCGGCTTCTTGGCGGCATCGGCCGAGGCATTCTTCTTGGCGGCTTCAGCCATGGAGTCGATGCAGGGGAAGTAGTGGAAGCAGAGGCGGACGGAGACGGGGACGGATCGGGAGCAATCACATTGAGACATTCCCCAAAAACCTTATTGCCGTTCTCCAGGGCAGGATCTCGAACGACAGGGTTCCGGAGGCACCTGCTCTCCCGACCAACCGTGCACGCGGTCGTCGGGATGGGATCGCCGGAGGCAGCACAGAGAGAGGAACAATAGATGACAACTAGGGTTGTGCGAGAGGGAGTGAGTGAACTGAGTTAGAGTTCACTCCACTGGCCAGCGCCTTATATAGGCCGACGGGTAGATGGGCCTGGGCTCAGGCCCACGACCGAGTCCACGACAGTCCATGGTCCAACGTCTTGGACAGTGGCACTTTCGTAAGCGACCCGTTAATTAATCCGAGATTAATTAACCATTCCTGACCAGCAAAAATAATCTTCGGCTCGACTCATTACCACAACCCGTGGTGCGCGCGCGCGTTGTGATGAGGCGAGGCAAGGCGGGCGGCGGAGGAGGAGGAGCGCGCGTGTACAGCTCCTATTCCCAAGCTCCCAATAGCAAGTGGTAGAGCAGCCCTTATAAAGAGGTCTCACTCTTCTTACTGTAGCAGTATGGTACTAAACTTCCCACAATTTCCACCACTTGTCGTGCACATTAATGGGCTTTAGAGATTAACCAGGGATTATTGTCTTATATGGGCCTAAGCCCATCCATAATCCAACAAATCCCCCACCAGATCTCAAGGCAAATAAGTTTGTCAACTATCCCAAACAATGTTTGATATACCAGAATTTTCTGTGGAGACTGTTAAGTTGAACTTCCACCTAGAGCAATAGGATTAGACTTCTTCACAACTGAACAATGGACTATGCCTTGAATTGTCAGTTTGACGTGCAAAAGTTTCGCCTATTGTAAGTTGATACGTGGCTGCCAAAGGCTAAACCCCACGGGTGGAGCTTATTAGTCATACTCCGTACCTTCTCATGAGCTTCCTAGAGATCACCCAATCTCATAGACTGTGACCAGCAGTCGGGCTCACATATGTGTGTTCCTCCAAAGAATGCTCTGTAGGTTAGCATCTTGCTTACATAAGCTTCGAAACACATTAAGACAAAAGTCAGCCTGCCTTACAGAATTGAGAGTATTATTGCATCTCCAACGGACTGGGTTAATTAAGGATACTCTCCTCAGTTGACCGCTGGATTGTTTTCCCAGGTCCTAGTTCATGGGATCTCTGATCACATAGGTTGGATTTGATGGAAATATGCCCTAGAGGCAATAATAAAATGGTTATTATTATATTTCCTTAATCATGATAAAGGTTTATTATTCATGCTAGAATTGTATTGATCGGAAACTTAAATACATGTGTGAATACATAAACAAATACCGTGTCCCTAGTATGCCTCTACTAGACTAGCTCGTTGATCAAAGATGGTTAAGGTTTCCTAACCATAGACATGTGTTGTCATTTGATAACGGGATCACATCATTAGGAGAATGATGTGATGGACAAGATCCATCCGTTAGCTTAGCATATGATTGTTCAGTTTATTGCTATTGCTTTCTTAATGTCAAATGCATATCCCTTCGACTATGAGATCATGCAATTCCCGGATACCGGAGGAATACCTTGTGTGCTATCAAACGTCACAACGTAATTGGGTGATCATAAAGATGCTCTACAGGTATCTCTGAAGGTACCTGTTGAGTTGGCATGGATCGAGATTAGGATTTGTCACTCCGAGTATTGGAGAGGTATCTTTGGGCCCTCTCGGTAATACACATCATAAGAAGCCTTGCAAGCAAAGTGACTAATGAGTTAGTTATGAGATGATGTATTACGGAACGAGTAAAGAGACTTGCCGGTAACGAGGTTGAACTAGGTATGGAGATACCGATGATCGAATCTCGGGCAAGTAACATACCGACAGACAAAGGGAATTATGTATGTTGTCATAAGGTTCAACCGATAAAGATCTTTGTAGAATATGTAGGAGCCAATATGGGCATCCAGGTTCCGTTATTGGTTATTGACCGGAGAGGTGTCTCGGTCATGTCTACATAGTTCTCGAACCCGTAGGGTCCGCACGCTTAACGTTCATTGACGATATAGTATTATATGAGTTATGTATGTTGGTGACCGAATGTTGTTCGGAGTCCCGGATGTGATCACGGACATGATGAGGAGCTCCGAAATAGTCCAGAGGTAAAGTTTGATATATGGGACAATAGTGTTTGATCTCCAGAAGGGTTCCGGAATTCACCGGAAGGGGTTTCGGATGTTTCCCGAAATGTTTGGGTACGAGAACACTTTATTTGGGCCAAAGGGGAAAGCCCACGAGGCTTTTGGAAATTGCAAAAGGGAGTTTTGCAGAGACCAGAGGCCAGACGCCAGGGACCCTGGCGTATAGGCCCAGACGCCGGGAACCCTGGCGTCTGGCGCTCGAGTGCAAGAAGGACTCTTGCCTTTTGGGCAAAAATGACTTTGATGAGGCTTTTACTCCAAGTTTCGACCCCAGGGCTCAATATATAAATAGAGGGACAGGGCTAGCACCCAAGACACATCAAGAATCACCAAGCCGTGTGCCGGCAACCCAGTCCCCTCTAGTTTATCCTTCGTCATAGTTTCCGTTGTGCTTGGCGAAGCCCTGCGGAGATTGTTCTTCACCAACACCGTCACCATGCCGTCGTGCTGCCGGAACTCATTTACTACTTCGCCCGTCTTGCTGGATCAAGAAGGCGAGGACGTCATCGAGCTGAACGTGTGCTGAACGCAGAGGTGCCGTACGTTCGGTACTTGATCGGGACGGACCGTGAAGGTGTACGACTACATCAACCGCGTTGATAAACGCTTCCGCTTTGCGATCTTCAAGGGTATGAAGATGCTCTCCCCTCTCGTAGCTATGCATCTCCAAGGATAGATCTTGCGTGTGCGTAGAAATTTTTTGTTTTCCATGCAACGTTTCCCAATAGGATTACCCCCATGGCAACTTACATGGGTCTCATGCCCATCTCCCTCGATGCATTTTCTATCACAATCCGTGATAGCCCTTTCATAAAAGGGTCTGCTAGATTCTTAGCCGTCTGGATATAGTCCAACACTATCACTCCTGATTTCTTGATTTTCTAACAGATTTTAATCTTCTTCTTATGAGCTTTGTGGATTTCATGTTGTCCTTTGAACTGTTAGCCTTGGCAATCACCGTTTGATTGTCACAGTTCATAAGGACAGCCGGGACTGGTTTATCAACCACCGACAAATCCATCAAAAGCTCTCGAAGCCATTCTGCTTCGACGCATGATGTGTCTAATGTTGTGAGTTCTGCTTCCATAGTCGATCTCGTTAAGATCGTCTGCTTGCAAGACTTCCAGGAAACAGCACCACCACCAAGTGTGAAGATATATCAACTTGTGGTTTTCATCTCATCAGCATCAGATATCCAATTCGAATCACTATACCCCTCAAGTACCATAGGGTACCCAGAATAGTGAATTCCATAGCTCACAGTACCTTGCAAAAAGCACATTACTCGCTCAACAGCATGCCAATGCACATCTCCCGAGTTGGAAACAAACCGGCTCAGTTTGCACACAGCAAATGAGATGTCAGGACGAGTAGCGCAAGATAGGTACATCAGTGAACCAACCACTTGAGAATATCTCAATTGATCTACAGTCGTGCCTTCGAACTTTCGAATCCGCACGCTAGGATCATATGGTGTTGCAGAAGGTTTGCAGTCCGAATATCCAAAACGGCTCAAAATCCTCTCAACATAGTGGGATTGCAAAAAGTGTAATTCCACCCTCAGTGTCTCTCAGTAGCTTGATGTTCAATATAACATCAGCCACGCCCAGGTCTTTCATCTCAAAGTTATGAGATAAAAAGGCCTTGACCTCCTCAATTACTTTGAGGTGGGTCCCAAATATCAGTATGTAATCGACATACAGACACAGTATAACTCATTCGCCCCCACCATAGCGATAGTATACACATTTGTCAGCTTCGTTAACAACAAAGCCAGCAGATGTCAAAGTTGTATTAAACTTCTCATGCCATTGCTTAGGCACTTGTTTCAGGCCATACAAAGATTTCACTAGCTTACATACCTTTCTTTCCTGACCATTTACTACAAAGCCATCTGGCTGTTACATGTAAATTTCCTCTTCTAGCTCTCCATTAAGGAAAGTCGTCTTAACGTCCATCTGATGAACGAGAAGACCATGCGAGGCAGCCAAAGCGAGTAACACTCGCATGGTTGTCAGTCTAGCCACAGGTGAGTAAGTATCAAAGAAATCCTCTTCTTCTTTTTGAGTATAACCCTTGGCCACAAGCCCAGCCTTGTACTTCTCAACAGTACCATCGGGCCTAAGCTTCCTCTTGAACACCCACTTACATCCCAATGGTTGGCAACCATAAGGACGATCAGTGATCTCCCATGTCCCGTTAGCCATGATGGAATCCATCTCGCTACGGACCGCATCCTTCCAGTAGTCAGCATCCGGAGATGCATAAGCTTCTGAAATGGAACTAGGAGTGTCATCGTCCACGAGGTACACGAGGAAATCATCACCAAAAGACTTTGCAGTCATTTGTCTCTTGCTCCTAACAAGAGCTTCCTCGTCATCCTCTGAGGAACTTTCATCACTTTTGTGTTCATAATATTCCATCGAAATGGCAGGTTCAGGAGTCTCATAAGATTCCAGTCTATAGGTTCTTTGCATATCTCTCATGGGGAAAATATCCTCAAAGAATGTAGCATCCTTAGACTCTATAATTGTACCGACCTTCTGGTCAGGTACCTCGGATTTCACTACTAGAAATCTATAGCCAGCGTTGTTCTTAGCGTAGCCCAAATTAACGCAGTCCACGGTCTTTGGTCAAAGCTTACGCTTTTGGGGATCGGCACATTGACTTTCACCAAACAACCCCAAGTGCGCAAGTAAGAGAGTGTAGTTCTTTTCTTTTCCCCATTGCTCATAGGGAGTTGTCTCATTATCCTTTGCAGGAACTTTATTCAGGACATGACATGATGTCAATACAGCCTCCCCCCACCATGCCTTAGATAAACTCGATGTATCTAACATGGCGTTAACCAAATCTGTTAGAGTACGGTTTTTCCGTTCGGCAACCCCGTTTGACTGGGGTGAATAGGGAGGCGTCCTCTCATGAATAATACCATGTTCTGCACAGAATAAATCAAACTCACTAGAAAAGTACTCTCCACCACGATTAGACCGGACTTGTTTTATTTTCTTCTCAAGTTGGTTCTCAAATTCAGCCTTATAGATTTTAAAGTAGTGTAGAGCCTCATCCTTTGTATTTAACAAATACACATAACAGAATCTAGTGGAATCATCAATTAAAGTCATGAAGTATTTCTGTCCACCTTTAGTCAACACACCATTCATCTCACAGAGATCTGAATGTATGAGCTCAGTGGTGCCAGGTGTCTCTCCTTAGCAGGCTTGTGAGGCTTACGAGGCTACTTTGCTTGCACACACGCATGGCACTTAGAGCCTTTGGCTAAAGTGAAACTCGGAATTAAATCCATCTTAGCCAGCCACGTCATACAACCGAAATTTATGTAACAAAGACGTGAATGCCAAATCTCAGATTCGTTCACATTAGAATGAATTTGGTTCACGACTTTATTACAGAAATCCTCCAGGGAAAGGCGGAACAAACCACCACAATCATATCCTTTTCCAACAAATAGTCCATACCGAGCTACGACTACTTTGTTGGACTCAAATACTAACTTAAACCCTTCTTTACATAGAAGGGAGCCACTAACAAGATTCTTCTTGATGGCGGGGACATGCTGCACGTTCTTCAGTTGCACGATCTTTCCCGAAGTAAACTTCAGATCTACCGTGCCAACACCATGAACAGAAGCATGCGAGCCATTCCCCATCAGGACGGAACAATCTCGTGCGACCTGGTAAGAAGAAAACAAAGACACATCAGCACACACATGAATATTGGCCCCAGTGTCAACCCACCAATCGGTGGACAGACAAACTGAAAGTACGATAAATAGATTACCATACTCAGATGCCCCATCATTGTTGCTCAGAGTGACATTGACAGACTTGGAGTCCTGTCCTGCCTTCTTGTACTTGTTTGGGCACTTGTTTGCCCATTGTTCCTCTGAACCACAAGTAAAGCAGCCATCTCTCTTTTTGTCTTTCTTCTTACCCTTCTTCTTAAAGGTAGTATTCTGCTGGACAGAGTTCTTTCCCTTGAACTTGTGGGAATTCTTCTGCACCACATTGGCGCTAGAAGAACACTCTGCCCCTTTCACGTGTGAGTCCTTTGCTCTCGAGTTCTGCTCAACACTTAGATGACCAATGACATCCTCAACAGAGAATTCACGTCTCAAGTGCTTGAGAGAAGTAGCAAAGTTCCTCCATCCAGGAGGGAGTTTTGCAATAATGCAACCTACAACAAACTTGTCCAGTAACTCAAACTTCAGGAGCTCCAGCTCCTTAGCAATGCATTGTATCTCATGGGCCTGGTCCAATACAGAACAGTTATCAACCATTTTGTAATCATGGAACTACTCCATAGCATATAACTCGCTTCCAGCATCGGTTGCGCCGAACTTAGTTTCGAGCGCATCCCACAAATTCTTGGCAACACGCATATGGAGATATGCGTCAACTAGCTTGTCTCCGATCACAGTAAGAACGGCTCCCACAAAGATGGTGGTTGCCTCCCTAAACGCATTCTCCTGTTCAGGAGCAATCGTTACCCGTGGGAGACACGCCATCAACCCAGAACACGTTCATTGCTGTGAGCCACAAGGTAGTCCTCGTCTGCCAACTCTTAAAATGCGTCCCGGTAAACTTTTCCGGTTTCAGAGTAGCGGCGAAGCCATGAGTCGAAAAGTGCCTAAAATAAGGTATTTATAGTGTTGGAAATATTAGCACTTTCTCGACTAATCTAATCCATGAGTAAACAGTAAACATGGCAAATACGGTATGCATTTTATACCGATACCTAAGCATGTGAGCACGTACAGTACATAGAACCAAAACATCTATGAACAACATATATACGGCCAGCACATGAACGAGCAAATAGGGGATGAACGGGTCATACCCTCCGGTTGGCCAGGCCAACGCGGCGGCAGCAGCGGCAGCGGCAGCCTCGGCATCGGCCGAGGCCTTCTTCTTGGCGGCTTCGTCGTCAGCCATGGAGTCGATGCAGGGGAAGCAGTGGAAGCAGAGGCGGACGGATAGGGAGCAGTCGCGTCGAGACGCTCCCCAAAAACCTTATTGCCGTTCTCCAGGGCAGGATCTCAAACGACAGGGTTCCGGAGGCACCTGCTCTCCCGACGAACCGTGCACGCGGTCGTCGGGATGGGATCGCCGGAGGCAGCACAGAGAGAGGAACAGTAGATGACGGCTAGGGTTGTGCGAAAGGGAGTGAGTGGACTGAGTTAGAGTTCACTCCACTGGCCAGCGCCTTCTTACACTTTCGTAAGCGACCCGTTAATTAATCTGAGATTAATTAACCATTCCTGACAGGCAAAAATAAGCTTCGGCTCAACTCATTCCTGCAACCCGCGGCGCGTGTCGTGATGAGGCGGGGCAGCGGCGGAAGAGGAGGAGCGCGCGTGTACATCTCCTATTCCCAAGCTCCCAATAGGAAGTGGTAGAGCAGCCCTTATAAAGAGGTCTCACTCTTCTTACTGTAGCAGTATGGTACTACACTTCCCACACTTTACACCACTTGCCGTGCACATTAATGGGCCTTAGAGATTAACCAGGGATTATTGTCTTATATAGGCCTAAGCTCATCCATAATCCAACACATAGGATACCCCACACACACCTCTTCAAAGAGAGCCATAGCACATAAACATCATCATCATCATTTCTCCCCATGCAGGTGTCATCGCATAAAAAATACATGCTTCATAAAACATATACCCCACACATCAATGGTTGGGTGTTTTAAGCATAAAATATTTAGCCACAAAAAACACTTGCCTATACACCGCTAAAATATCATAATATTTAGATTGGAGAATCTTCACCATTCTTTTCCTATCTCTTTATTAGATATATTTGATAGACATGGACTTGAATTTAAATCCTTTTTCAAACGTGTGTGGCCAAGTGTGTAACAGTACAGAGCAGTGAGCTCTGCAGCTTCTTCTATTTGATACATGGTACTATCTATTACTCCACGGACTTCTTCTAGTATGAAGTACTAGTAGGTATTTGCTGCGGCGCTTGTTTCATTTCATTGGCCTTGTGAATCCACTCGATGAATGAGCTCCGCAGCTTTTGGGGTGCGTGTGCAACCCAGAGATTGAGGAAGTCTATGACCACCTGTATCCACCTCTCCAGCTTCGGGTCTCGGCGTCGCTGGATCGCTAACCTTCTTGTCCCAGCCTCTCCAATCATCGTCGGTGGTATCTTCACCAAGCTCGTCTTCTCAACCTGTAGGAATGCGGTGCCGTGCTTGGACTTCCAGAACATCTGATAAGCGGTGGCTTCGGGCCTCTTGTAAAGGCAGTCTATCGCCTTGGGCAGCATCACCTCGTCCAGCTGCTCCAGGCTGATGTTTGTGTGCATGCCACTCTGCTCCTCGCCGTCGATCACCTCGATCGCGGAGCTCTCGACCGCGGGCACCAGGTCCTCTGCAGATCCATGGGGGGAGAAGAGGAGCCCAAGTTTCAGATGTGGCACGTCTTTCAGACAGCCCCTTTCGCCTTGGACAGTGCTCTTGCTTCTGTGCACGTTGTACTCGGACAGCGGGATGTGGCGCTGCAGGAACACTTCGATGACTGGCTCTAGAGAAACATCTGACGGTCTCGTGCGCGTGGTGGTGGTGGTGGTGTTGCTGCTGCAGGGCTGGACCTCGTCGTGCTGCTGCTTGCAGCACAATGGGTTCGGACGGAACCATTGGGTCAGGCTGCTGTGGATGCTGTTCCAGTGATCCTTGTGGCTGGAGTCGAGGTATGGCACCCAGGAGAAGTCCTGCGTGGGCAGCCCGGCGAGCTCCTTCCTCGCGGACTCCGCCGTGGACCTGAAATGAGGGGTGACCAGCTGCAAGCACTTGATGGTGATCCCGACGACGTCCGTGCTCTCCGAGAGCCGCAGTATGGAGCCCAGGCACAGGTTCTTCTCCGGCGCCTCGTCGTCTTCGTACACGAAGAGCATCTTGGCCTCCACCCCGCGGTCTTCGAAGCTGATGGGACGGACGCAGAACAGGTGGTACTGGCTTCCCCGGACGAGCCTGTACCGTAGCTCTTGGCCGGCGAGGAGGCGCCCAATGAGAGGATCGAAGAACATGTATCCGCGTGGCGTGCCGCCGAGCTCAACGAACCTCAGAAACTCGTTGGCGCCGTCGGCGAACCACTCAAACCTCCGAACAGCCGCGCCGCCGTCGGTGTCACGGCGGAAGAAACCGGTGACGAACGACTTGGTGGCATGGGCCAGACGCCTAGGGAAGGAGGAGCTCCTGACCTCCTCCTCCTTCTCCCCGTCTTCCACGGCGCGCTGCTTGCACTTGCGCAGCGCGACGTCGCACTCCTGGGACGCACGCTTCAGCTTGTGGCGCCAACGGAGCAGCGACGCGTCGTTGATCTGCCACTTGCCGGATGTCTCGAGCGCCGCCTCCAGCTTGATGTGCGCCATCTCCAGCCTCTCCATCTGCTCCGTCTGCTCTGGTCTCTCTTCATGCCTGTCAATCAGACCAGATAAGATCTGGTTTACCGTCTCCCCGACAACCGCCGAGCTGACCATCTCCGCCATTGATTAGAACCTGATGACACGTACGCTTCCTGCTCAATGACTAAGTGATGAATACGCAAAGATGAGTAAAATCTCATTGATCCGATGATACGGTACTGTAGAAATGTAGTACTGTACCGTGTAAGAGAAGTATAATCTCAACGTTGAACACGAGCAAAACTTGAGTGAAGTGCCGGTAAGATACTCCCTGACTAACGGTGGTTGAAGTGCACCAGGGAAGTGTCGGTTCTATATATAGATAGATAGAGGTAATCAGGGAAATACCCTGGAAACTAACAGGTGGAACCTAAAAGTGTTTCGCCTAGACTATACGTTGACAATGAATAGTAAGAAATGAGAATCATCTAGGTCTCTGTGCTGTTCATCAACATCGAATAAGTTAGTTATTATGGTAAAATCCAAGAAAGAACACACGGCCATGGATACGATTCAGACAGAGTCAAACGTAAGTTTGGTGGTCAAGTGATCTTAAAGATGTGACACACGTATGTGTGAAGTCATGGTCCCGGAATAGGGAAGGACTTTCTGGAATGAATTGGACTTTAGTATTGGAACTATTTTCTGAAAAATGAGATTATTGGCAATAGACGGGAAAAGGGACATCGTTTTTTGAATATTTTTAGGGGCCCTGATTTAATATTCTAATTTTTGTACTGCATATTAGGTCTTCGGCATCTACATCCGGACGCCTCAAACAACCCTCAAATGCCCGGACAGACAGCCCGGTCACTGACCGGTCAAAAGAATACGACTCTGACGGACGCCTCAACCGGGCCTCAAACAGCTTAGGCTGACAGGCACCCCTCGTATCCAGCCTAAATCTGGGGCGGATATGGGGTGGCTCGGGTGCGTCTGCCACGACGGACCCGGCAGCCCGACTCCACCATAAATTGCAGCTAATCCCCCAAACCCGCCGCCTCCTCCCGCCCCCCACCACAAATTCCCGCATCCAAGCCCTCGCCATCGGCCCCTCTTGCTCCTCATCCTCGCAGCCAGCCCCCATCCGTCGCCCTAGATGTCATCCAGCCCGTGCCCCACACCCGCCATGGAGGTTATGTCCGCTTCGTCTGTGGGTGTCCCGTCCTTGGCTCTGGCCTGCAAGCCAGAGAACGTCGCCGGAGGGGCCGGTGACAGAGGCAGCGGGAGAGCTGCATCGCAGGAAGCAGATGTAGACCTCGACGAGCAGTAGTCCCCCCGCCGCCTACGAGTGTGTCAAAACTATTTGGTAACTGGTCGAGTGGGGTTGATTATAAAACTAATGCACGAATCCGTGTGGGAGTTTGTGTCTTGCTTTGGACTATCTGAAACTGTAGGAATGGCTTGTGTTTTTAACAGAACAAAGGAGATTATCTACAGAGCTACGGAATGGATCTGTATGTGGTCCTTACTTCACATGCGGAAGTGCGGCAGCTTATAGTCATTGGGTGCAATAAATGGGGGATGGTAGCACTGGATACATACAATTGTTTGGATAGCGGTCCAATAGTAAGCTATGTGTATAAGCATATATCCCTATTTTCGTCAGTTTGTGGTTGTTTTTATGTTTATTTTGTACTTCAGTTCTGGATTGTGACACTTAAGACTATTTAATAAATAGTTGTGTGCATCGGAGTGATGCAGAGGGTGGGTGGTAATGCTCCTTTTTCACATAGAGAAAAAAAAGGAAAAAAGAGCAGGTATATCTATTGGTTTCCTATGTGAATCTACATATGTTCAACCAAATCATTTTGAAGTTCAATGTGAGTTGCACAATCACGCATATATTGATGAAATTGGATGTACCGTGAAAATGTTGCCACTCCATGCTCAGGCTCCACGTTTTCACCCTGGAAATCCCACCCTTGTCAAAGAGGTTGCCATCAAGCTCATCCTCTACGATCATGTTGGGCATGATCATATAACATGTCGTCACCTCCCACATCCTTTGAGTGTTCCATGTTCTAGCTGGGTGCCGAACAATAGCCCATCAAGATTGAATCACACCAAAAGCACGCTCCACATCCTTGGCAGACCTACTCCTCTTCTCTCCTACGGACTCGGAGATTATCTTGACAATCATAGACCACTGAGGATAGATACCATCAGCTAGGTAGTATCCCTCGTTGTATTGGTGGCCATTGATCTCAAAGTTGACATCTCGGGATTGGCCTTCCAAAAGCCTCACAAACACCGGAGCGCTGAAGCACGTTGATGTCATTGTGAGCATCTGTCATGCCGAACAAAAGAGTGCCAAATACAGAGATCTTTTGATGCCACAACATCAAGTATGCTCGTGCAAGCATTAAAATGTCCCTTGTATTGCCCCTGTCAAGCAAATGGACAATTCTTTCACTTCCAGTGCATACAATCTATGCTTTGAAGCATTCCTAGAAAGCTTCTCGATTCATTGATCGCTAACAACTAGGTCAAACACTGCAACCACAGCTTTGTAGAACGTGTACAATGCCTCAAGGCATGTGGACTCACTCATGCAAGCATGCTCATCCACAAGATCACAAAGAATTTCATATGCAAGCATCCAAATAGCTGCAATATATTTCTGATAAGAGGAGAAGCCAACTTTTCCTAAGGCACCAGGCTTGCATTTGAAGTAATCATCATACCCCATCACTCCATCTCGAATATGGTGAACACATGTCTCGCCATCCAAAAGTGTCGCCGTAAAAGCTTGGCATTGAATAGTGGGTCACTAAGCTCAAAATAATCATTGTAGAGTAGGCAATGGCAGTTTTCTCTGCTATGATTCAACCCTAGAGCATGCCCGGGCATTGACCCCCTAAACAATGTCCGCTGCCTAAAAATGTACTCATTGGCGACCAAAGTAGCAATCACGGACGATGACAAACATACGATGTTATCGTAAAAAAAAACTCATTCGAGCTACCCACCATGATCCTTCAGAGTGATGAATTCGTACCTCACTGGACGGAGGCGGGCGCGAACGAGCCTCGGCCGGGTCAGACAAATGGCCGAACACCTTCTGGACGGCGATGGAGACAGTCGTGGACGAGCCACCTTGTCCTTGACTCGACGGCGGAGACGGAGGCAGTAGGATGGTCGACCTTGTTAGCTGCATTGCGGTGAACTTGCTGGCGCCCATGGGTGCTACTCCTTCGGCGGTAAGAAGCGGCCACAACGACGACACAATGCGCGGCGACAGTGGTGTCAGAGTGGATGCGGTAACGGTAGGGCTGTCGGTTAATGCGACAGCGGGGGCTGGGGCGGTGGAGAAGAGGCCGACAACCGGGTGGCGACGGCGATGGCGAAGAAGACAGGGTGCGTTGATGGGGAAGAATGACGTTGTTGTGCCGACGAGCGGAGCAAGGAAGGACTCCTTAGGTGTCTGCTGCGTGTTTGCAAGGAGGCAAATTCATCCTAAATTTGGACCGAAAATGAATGCAATAGAACATCAAAACGAACATATATTCATCTGCGTCGGCGTGTTGACCCTCTTTTTCATCCACGCGGATCCAAACTAACACGGACAGACGAAATGGGTGGGCATGTTGGATTTGCCTAACTAACTAACCTGCGTGAATTATTTGCCAATTCAGGTTTGACTGACATTCCGTAGAAAAAAACGAAGTAGATGCATCACTTTTGACTGGCATTCCATAAAAGAATAAAGTTGACTGGCATCGAGAGGATGCGACACGTTGCTCTTGAGTGCTGACACGATTGCATTCTAATTTGACCGGCGTTCAACGGCCCTAGAATATACGAAGGTGAAATGGACTGACCACATCGAATTGGCTGACTGGACTAAGTTGAACGTTCAGGTCGACCAGACCAGGTTTCATTAGGCTGCAATGTTAGGTGCTTAGAAAAGTAAATCGGATTTTTCTAAAGCATCAGTATTTATTTTCACAAGAAAGACGTCTAATTAAATGCCTACTCTCTACAAATAAGCAACGGTGCTTTAAGAAAAATTGTTTTATTTCTCTAAACATCTTCCCTGAGCGTCTTACCTTGTATAAGGTCTTAGAAAGCAACCAGCTCGTAACTGAATGCTACGTAAGGGCATCTCCAACGGCAACCCGAAAAAAACCTCTCGCATCCGTCCGCGGACATGGATGTGGGAGGTACATTTTCACAACAACTCAAACCAATCAGACGAAATTCGTGCAAACAAGTGCGGATTTCATGCAAACAGGACGGATTTCACATAAAAAGCGGGATTTTCATATAAACATGATGGATTTCAGTACATTTACATCAACGGTGCTAGTCCGGCTCTGAAGATATAATTAATACCTAATCTAAATCGCCCCATGCGGATACCTTTGTCTTCCTCATGTCCGGCAGCCCGATCACCGGACTGCCGGGAGCCCCGGAGGTGTATGCTTCAGCGCAAAGCACGGCTCGCTTCCCCGCCACTTATCGGAGTGGAACTACCGGCTGATGCTTCAACGGGAGGGGAAGGCGGCGCCTCCGCTTTCGTAAAGCCCATGTGGGATCTACGGAGGTCCTCGAAAGAGAAGAACCGTGCAAGACACCGGCTGTGTACACCGATGTCGCCTAGGCGGTGGCCTTCGTGGGACCCAAGTGACGGCGGACTCCCGTGTTCTACTTCTCCTCGGTGATGGCGGCGGATGCGGAGGCGCAGGCCACAGACTCGTCGCTCTCCGCGCGCCCGGCTTCTGCCTCTGCCTGCATGGCGCGATCGTAGGCACGGGAGACGCGGTCGCATGCACGAGAGGCGCGGTCGCAGGCACGGGAGGCGTGGCCACAGACGCGGGAGGCGCGGTCATCGACGCAGCGATGATGCTCGTGCCGCCGTGCTCCCCACCGTGCCGGCGTCGAGCAACTGGCCACTCCTCATCGAGTGGGCCTGGAGCGGCGAGTTGCTGAACCACGCGACTGCTTGGGGCGGCAACTTGCTCCGTCGGGTGAGGCGCGGGAGGTGGAGCAGCGAGCTACCTCACTCGTATCCGGCGGGCTCGGCGGGCCACCCAGCCGGCTTGTATGCCGGAGAACAACTCTTCGAAAGCCATCGAAAGAGTGGTGGAGGAGGAGATTGGGGGAGCGGCGGAGGGGTGTGGTTCTTGCCCGGTGTTTGCCCTCGTTTAATAGGAGCTCGGCCAGCGTTGCGTTAATGCCGCCCGCTCATGAACGGACGTGTGGCCGGAGAAGGTTTCTCGGCTTCCATGCGGAGTTAACGGGGGCTATGAATGCGGCGAGGAGGCGTGTTCAACCGGGCGTGCAGCGGGCGGCGTCCTCGGCCGGCACGCCGCTTCAATGGCGGAGGCAGTGAGACGTCGCGTCCGTCCTGGGCGGTCTTCAATGCGGAGCGGCGCGCTCTACAGCGGCATGAATGCGGACAACTGGCACCGGGCGGAAACGCGTGGGGGAGTGGTGAGGGGTTTTTTTGTTGGGCCAGGCGTTCAGAAGCGGGCTTGGGATCGGCCCGGACTCCCACAAACCTCCCCTATTTTTTCTCCGATTTACGTGAGAAATCACGTCCGGACCGCTTCGCGGACCGACATAAATTGACATTGGATGACTTTTACGGTCCGGACAGTATGGTCCAGATGATTGTGAAAGGTTTACGGTCCGTCTTGAAGATGCCCTAATAACTTCCAGCAGACAATACACGTGGAATCAACGACTATTACATAGCAGCAGTTACCGCCGAACACCGGATTCAACCGGAACCAGACGGGGGCCGAAAAGAAAGGTACAAACTAGCCACTGCCCTGCCTGAACTTGGAGCAGCATGCATGCCGAACGAACCTTGTCCATAGCACCGTCAGTTTCATCATGCCACCGTGAGGCACCAATATTAATCTCTCCAACACAAACACCGAGTGCTGTCACAGAGAGATGAAGCAGTAGACGGGAGAGAACTTCTGTCTGAATATGTTAGAGATTAAGAGCATTAGGTCAGGTAGAAATGTTCATCATCCAACTTGCAATTCGACCAAGTTAAAACTGGCTAGTAGCTGAACTCACACCTCCTTTGGCACTATACAATGAGAATTTATTTCCTGCAGCCTCTGAACATAATCACTGCACAAGCTGTCTAATCTCCACCCCACTCTTCCTGGATACTGAGCGCAGGCATCGCCGCCGACCTCCCTGAACCAGACCATGCCTCGCACTCACAGCAGGCTTCCTGACAATGGCGTCGTCGAGCAGCGCGCACCTCCGAGGCGCGCCGCCGGACTGCAGGTACCTCAGGAAATCCCTGGCGCCGTCAGCCAGCTTCTCGAACCTCTGGACGGCCTTCGCGTGGGGCTCCTCGCTGCGGCGGCTGACGAGGGACGACACGAAGGAGGCGACGATGCGCGCGACCCGGCTCGGGAGCCACGCGCGCGCGAGCGCCTCCCTGGC
Source organism: Thinopyrum elongatum (assembly GCA_011799875.1). NCBI lineage: Eukaryota > Viridiplantae > Streptophyta > Magnoliopsida > Poales > Poaceae > Thinopyrum > Thinopyrum elongatum. The sequence goes on from CM022298.1 coordinate 169,198,028, forward strand.
CTCCTCCTCCTCCAGGGCCCGCAGCTTCCACCGGTGCACCGCGGCGTCGCACTCGTCGGCGGCGCGCCGCAGCTTCCGCCGCCACCGGAGCATCGCCACGTCCGTGACCTGCCACCGGGCGGACACCTCCAGCGCCGCCTCCATCTTGATGTGCGCCATCTCCAGCCTCTCCAGGCTCTCGCTTGAGTTGCTGGCCGACGCCGACCTCTCCTTGTGCTTGCTGATGAGGAACGAGGAGGTCCTGTTGACCACCTCGCCGACGACCAGAGATCCGACCATCTCAGCCATCGTGACGACTGATGAGACGAGTGCCCGCGGCTGATCGAATTGCATCAATGGGATTATGCCGGTTAGAAGTGGCCGAAGAAGCAGAGAATTCTGCAGGTAGTGCCGAAGAAGGAGAGTGGTCAGCTATGGAAGTTCAGAGATTACGACTTGTCGATTTTGTTGGATTCGGAGAGTGAATTCGTTCTGGATGTTTGGATGATTGCAGGTCTCTCAACTGAACCAAGCCGCTGCCGACTGATTCGGACTGTCGATGATCAACGAAGCAGTCGATACCTGTGGTAGCAGGACCGCGGTTGGTCTATTCCTTGAGTTCAAGTCTCCCGCGGTTGGGCAATTCTGAAAATCGTTACGCGGTTACGCCAGCGTGGACATCACGGCAAGTTGAAATCACCATACAAGGAGCACGTAACATAAGTCTTAACAGATTTGCTAATTCACATCTGAATGAGATGTAATTATCTCACATCTAAATCTCTCATCATTGGATTTGCACCATACAAAGAGCACGTAACATAAGTCTTAACATATTTGCTAATTCACATATGAATGAGATGTAATTATCTCACATCTAAGTCTCTCATCATTGGATTTGTTTTTGTCTTTAAAATTCACACACAGGCTGATCTCACGGTTGTCCGCGTTCGAGTGTGTTGCGTGCGCTCGCGCAGCTTGAAACCCCGCACTGGACGTGCATGCAGTGGGGAGGTCCTATTCGGCGCTTGTTTGACGAATTTTTGTACCAAAAATAAAATGAGGCAGTGCTCTATGACATATGGGCCCCTATGAAAATTATACGTTTTTCAGTCCAAGACCCCCTCTCCCACCACCTCCTCCCGCGACGCGCGTCACGGGAGTAACCCTAGCACCGCCGCCGTCGGGACCCCCTCCTCCTCTCCTTCTCCCCTCCCCCCCGCCGCCTGCGAGCTCGGCCAAGCGAAGCCCTGTCGGTTCCAGCGGTGGGGGGGGGGGGGCGTCTTCCCCTCTCCGTGTGGTCGCGTGTGGCGCGGGCCGGCGTGGCCGGCGGAGGTGCGGCGCGAGCAGGGGGCACGACGGCGTGGCATTCGGGCGCGGGGCGGCGATGACTTGGCCAGCTGCTCGCGCGGGCGGCTCTGCGGCGGCAGATGTGGCTGCGGTGTTGCTGGCGGCTGCCTAAGTGACTCGACGCGCGCGGGAGCTCGGCTGGCGGCGGCTCGGGTCGCCGTTGCACCTCGCCGTCCGGCTGTGTGGATGCTGGTGGTGGATGGCGGCCGCTGGTGAGGTCTTGTCTAGCCACGACGCCAGTCCGAGTGCGGCTCCAATCCAGCCCCTGCTGAGCTTGCACATGTCGCGGCATAGGGCTGAACCTTTCCCAACGATGGCCACCTTTGTGGGATGGATCTGAGGCCGGGAGGGCCACAGGACCATCCTTGCCTCCCGTCAGGTGGCGCACCGGGGAGCTCATCCTTGCATGGCCTGGCAGGACGGGCCGGTGGCAGCTGAGGGCGTCCGACCCGGGGGTGGGCCTCGGACCTGGGGACCGTCCAGGGGCTTGGAAGGAGGTGCCTTCCCGCCCGTCTCTTTGCCGATCATGGCTGCAAGCTTCGGTTGGGGATGGTGTCGGGGCCATGGGTGTCGGGGCGGTGGCCCCGGAGGTGGGAGGCATGGGCTCATGGGCGGAGCTCATGGCTCGGGTGTGAGCTGGCTGCCATGACCGTGCAGGCGGTGTGGTGGTCAGGGTGCGACAACCGAAGGGGTGGGTGCAGTGGGCCTGGCTTGTTGTGCCTCGCCTCGGTGGCTTTGAGGACTTCCCGGGGTGAAAACCTGCTTTGCTCTGCCAAGCCGATGGCGACGTCGCCTATGGGTGTCGCCTCCTTCTTGAAGGCGTCATCGCGGCTCCTCTTCATGCTCCGATTGCTCCGAGGGAAACCTTGACCGCGGGATCGGGCGGTGGCGATAATCCTGTGTCGTGCCCTTCTTGAAGGCACCACATTGGAGTGTTCGGCTTGTCGTGCACAGCTTTCTCTCTTCGCGGTGACTCGCTCATGGTTGAGGTCTCCGGAGACTCCAAGTGGTGCTCTCTCTGCCTACATGTAGTTGCTTGGAGTGGATGGGGTGATCTAGCTGTTCTTATACACCTCTGTATCTTGCCTTGAGTGTATGTGTTGGTTTGTATGGTGATCGTTGCTTATATATAAAGCGGGGCGTGAGCCTTTTTCGGAAAATTATACGTTTTAATGAACTTGCTTTGGCGAGATCATGAGGTTTAAGCTTGAAAACCATGTTGGGAACGTTATATGGAAAACAAAAAATTTCTACGCACACGCAAGATCTATCCATGGAGATGCATAGCTACGAGAGGAGAGAGTGTGTCTACGTACCCTCGTAGACCGTTAAGCGGAAGCGTTTATCACGCGGTTGATGTAGTCGTACTCTTTGTGATTCGATCACAATCCAACCGATCTAGTGCCGAACGGACGGCACCTCCGAGTTTAGCACACGTGCGGCTCGATGACGTCTCCTTCTTCTTGATCCAGCAAGTGGGAGAGGAGAAGTAGATGGGATCACAACCAACATGACGGCGTGGTGGTGATGGTGGTGGTGGAGCACCGACAGCGCTTCGCTAAGCGTCGCCGGGACGAGGCAGTGGAACTACGGAGTAACGGGAGAGAGAGGGGCGCCAATGGCTTGGTGTGTCCACTTGGGGTGCCCCTCCCCTCTATATATAGGTGGAGGGGCGTGCGAAACAGCCCCACCAAGCCCTAGGGCGCAGCTAAGAGGGAGAGGACTTGGACTCCAAGTCCAATCCTATTCCTACTAGGACTCCTTCCTTTTTTGCCTTCCCTAGCCACATGGGCTTTTGAGGACTTGATGCGCCTACCCCAATAAGGCCAGGGCGCCTCCCCGCAGCCCATGCTAGCCCTTGGGTCGTGGTGGACCCACTTGTGGACTTCCGGACCCCTCCGGAATCCTCTGGAAGCTTCCCGGTATAATACCGAAAAAACTGCACCTTTTTTCGAAACCCAAAATATGACTTCCCATATATAAATCTTTACCTCTTGACCATTCCAAGACTCCTCGTGACGTCCGGGATCTCATCTTGGACTCCGAACAACATTTGGTTACCACTCATCAAATATCCCAATACTACTCTAGCATCAACGAACGTTAAGCGTGCGACCCTGCGGGTTCGGGAATTATGTAGTCATGACTGAGACACCTCTCCGGTCAATAACCAATAGCGGGACCTGGATGCCCATATTGATTCCTACATATTCCACGAAGATCTTTTATCGGTTGAACCTTTATGACAACATACGTAATTCCCTTTGTCTGTCGGTATGTTACTTGCCCGAGATTCGATCGTCGGTATCTCTATACCTAGTTCAATCTCATTACTGGCAAGTCTCTTTACTCGTTCCGCAATACATCATCTTGCAACTAACTCCTTAGTCACTTTGCTTGCAAGTTTCTTATGATGTGTATTACCGAGAGGGCCCAGAGATACCTCTCCGATACACGAAGTGACAAATCCCAATCTCGGTTCACGCCAACTCAGCAGACACCTTCGGAGATACCTGTAGAGCATCTTTATGATCACCCAGTTACGTTGTGACGTTTGATAGCACACAAGGTATTCCTTCGGTATCCGGGAGTTGCATGATCTCATGGTCGAAGGAATATGTATTTGACATTAAGAAAGCAGTAGCAATAAACTGAACGGTCATATGCTAAGCTAAAGGATGGGTCTTGTCCATCACATCATTCTCCTAATGATGTGATCCCATTATCAAATGACAACACATGTCTATGGTTAGGAAACCTTAACCATCTTTTGATCAACGAGCTAGTCTAGTAGAGGCTCACTAGGGACACGGTATTTGTTTATGTATCCACACATGTATTTAAGTTTCCGGTCAATACAATTCTAGCATGAATAATAAACCTTTATCATGATTAAGGAAATAAAATAATAATCATTTTATTATTGCCTCTAGGGCATATTTCCATCAGTTTCCCACTTGCACTAGTCAATAATCTAGTTCACATCACCATGTGATTAACACCCATAATTCACATCGCCATGTGGCTAACACCCAAAGAGTTTACTACAGTTAATAATCTAGTTCACATCGCCATGTGATTAACACCCAAAGAGTACTAAGGTGTGATCATGTTTTGGATGTGAGAGAGGTTTAGTCAACGGGTCTGCCACATGCAGATCCATATGTATTTTGCAATTTTCTATGTCTACAATGCTCTGCATGGAGCTACTCTAGCTAATTGCTCCCACTTTCAATACGTATCCAGATTGAGACTCAGAGTCATCCGAATCGGTGTTAAAGTTTGCATTGACGTAACCCTTTACGACGAACCCTTTATCACCTCAATAACTAAGAAACATTTCCTTAGTCCTCTTTAGGTACCTAAGGATAATTTTGACCGTTGTCCAATGATCCACTCCTGGATCACTATAGTACCCCTTTGCAAAACTCATGGCAAGGCACACAACTGGTCTGGTACACAGCATGGCATACTTTATAGAACCTATGGCTGAGGCATAGGGAATGACTTTCATTCTCTCTCTATCTTCTACCGTGGTCTGGCTTTGAGTCTTACTCAACTTCACACCTTGCAACACAGTCAAGAACCCTTTCTTTGACTGATCCATTTTTGAACTTCTTCAAAACTTTTGCCAAGGTATGTGCTTTGTGAAAGTCATATTAAGCATCTCGATCTATCTCTATAGATCTTGATGCCCAATATGTAAGTAGCTTCACCGAGGTTTTTCATTGAAAAATTCTTAGTCAAGTATCCTTTTATGCTATCCATAAATTCTATATCATTTCCAATCAACAATATGTCATTCACATATAATATCAGAAATGCTACATACTCCCACTCACTTTCTTGTAAATACAGGCTTCACCGTAAGTCTGTATAAAACCATAAGCTTTGATCACCTCATCAAAGCATATATTCCAACTCCGAGGTGCTTGCACCAGTCCATAGATGGATCGCTGGAGTTTGCACACTTTGTTAGCACCTTTAGTATCGACAAAACCTTCTGGTTGCATCATATACAATTCTTCTTTAAGAAATCCGTTAAGGAATGCAGTTTTGACGTCCATTTGCCAGATTTCATAAAATGAGACAATTGCTAACATGATTTGGACAGACTTAAGCATCGCTACGGGTGCGAAAGTCTCATCGTAGTTAACCCTTTGTCGAAAACCTTTCGTGACAAGTCGAGCTTTGTAGACAGTGGTATTACCATCAACGTCCGTCTTCCTCTTGAAGATCCATTTATTTTCAATAGCCTACGATCATCGGGCAAGTCCACAAAAGTCCACACTTTGTTCTCATACATGGATCCTATCTCAGATTTCATGGCCTCAAGCCATTTGTCGGAATCTGGGCTCATCATAGCTTCTTCATAGTTCGTAGGTTCGCCGTTGTCTAACAACATGACTTCCAGGACAGGATTACCACTCTAGTGCGGAACGTGTTCTGGTTGACCTACGAAGTTCAGTAGTAACTTGATCTGAAGTTTCATGATCATCATCATTAGCTTCCTCTCTAGTTGGTGTAGGCATCACAGAAACATTTTTCCCTGGTGAGCTACTTTCCAATTCGAGAGAAGGTATAACTACCTCATTAAGTTCTACTTTCCTCTCACTCACTTCTTTCGAGAGAAACTCCTTCTCTAGAAAGGACCCATTCTCGGCAACAAAGATCTTGCCTTCGGATCTATGGTAGAAGGTGTACCCAATAGTTTCCTTAGGGTATCCTATGAAGATGCACTTCTCCGATTTGGGTTCGAGCTTATCAGGTTGAAGCCTTTTGACATAAGCGTCGCATCCCCAAACTTTAAGAAATGACAGCTTAGGTTTCCTGCCAAACCATAGTTCATACGGTCGTCTCAACGGATTTAGACGGTGCCCTATTTAACGTGAATGCGGTTGTCTCTAATGCATAACCCCGAAATGATAAAGGCAAATTGGTAAGAGACATCATAGAACACACAATATCTAATAAAGTACGGTTACAACGTTCGGACACACCATTACGCTGTGGTGTTCCAGGTGGCGTGAGTTGTGAAACAATTCCACATTGTTTTAAATGAAGGCCAAACTCATAACTCAAATATTCACCTCCACGATCAGATCGTAGAAACTTTATTTTCTTGTTACGATGATTCTCTACTTCACTCTGAAATTCTTTGAACTTTTCAAATGTTTTCAGATTTGTGTTTCGTCAAGTAGATATACCTATGTCTACTCAAATCATCTGTAAAGGTTAGAAAATAACGATACCCGCCGCGTGCCTCAACACTCATCGGACCGCATACATCGGTATGTATTATTTCCAATAAGTCATTAGCTCACTCCATTGTTCCGAAGAACGGAGTTTTAGTCATCTTGCCCATGAGGCATGGTTCGCAAGTATCAAATGATTCATAATCAAGTGATTCCAAAAGTCCATCCGCATGGAGTTTTGTCATGCGCTTTACACCAATATGACCTAAACGGCAGTGCCACAAGTATGTTGCACTATCATTATCAACTTTGCATCTTTTGGCATCAATATTATGAATATATGTATCACTAAGATCGAGATTCAATAAACCATTCACATTGGGTGTATGACCATAGAAGATTTTATTCATGTAAACAGAACAAAAATTATTCTCTGACTTAAATGAATAACTGTATTGCAATAAACACGATCTAATCTTGTTCATGCTCAACGCAAACACCAAATAACATTTATTCAGGCTCAACACTAATCCCGAAGGTAGAGGGAGTGTGCGATGGTGATCATATCAATCTTGGAAACAATTCCAACACACATCGTCACCTCGCCCTTAACTAGTCTCATTTTATTCTGCAACTCCTGTTTCGAGTTACTAATCTTATCAACTGAACCGATATCAAATACCCAGGGGCTACTATGAGCACCAGTAAGATACACATCAAAAAAATGTATATCAAATATACCTTTTTTTTACTTTGCCATCCTTCTTATCCGCCAAGTATTTGGGGCAGTTCCGCTTCCAGTGACCATTTCCCTTGCAGTAGAAGCACTCAGTTTCAGGATTGGGTCCATCTTTGGGCTTCTTCACGGGAGTGGCAACTTGCTTGCCATTCTTCTTGAAGTTCCTTTCTTTCCCTTGCCCTTTTTCTTGAAACTAGTGGTCTTGTTAACCATCAACACTTGATGCTCCTTCTTGATTTCTACCTCCGCTGATTTCAGCATCGCGAAGAGCTCGGGAATCATTTTCGTCATCCCTTGCATATTATAGTTCATCATGAAGCTCTAGTAGCTTGGTGATAATGACTGGAGAATTCTATCAATCACTATCTTTTCTGGAAGATTAACTCCCACTTGATTCAAGCGATTGTAGTACCCAGACATTCTGAGCACATGCTCACTGGCTGAGCTATTCTCCTCCATCTTGTAGGCAAAGTACTTGTCAGAGGTCTCATACCTCTCAACACGAGCATGAGCCTGAAATACCAATTTCAGCTCTTGAAACATCTTATATGTTCCATGGCATTCAAAACGTCTTTGGAGCCCTGATTCTAAGCCGTACAGCATGGCGCACTAAACTATCAAGTAGTCATCAGATCAAGCTTTGCCAAACGTTCATAACGTCTGATCAACTCCTACAACAGGTCAGTCACCTAGCGGTGCATCAAGGACATAATTCTTTTGTGCAGCAATGAGGATAATCCTCAGATCACGGACCCAGTCCGCATTATTGCTACCATCAACTTTCAACTTAGTTTTCTCTAGGAACATATCAAAAAACAGGGAAGCTACATCGTGAGCTATTGAACTACAACATAATTTGTGAAGACATTTTGACTATGTTCATGATAAATCTTAGTTCAATTAATCAAATTACTAATGAACTCCCACTTAAATCAACATCCCTCAAGTTGTCTAAGTGATACATGATCCAAATCAACTAACTCATGTCCGATCATCACGTGAGATGGAGTCATCAATGGTGAACATCTTCATGTTGATCATATCTACTATATGACTAATGTTCGACCTTTCGGTCTCCAGTGTTCCGAGACCATGTCTGTACATGCTAGGCTCGTCAAGTTTAACCCAAGTATTCCGCGTGTGTAAATCTGGCTTACACCCGTTGTATGTGAACATAGAGTCTATCACACCCGATCATCACGAGGTGCTTCGAAATGACAAACTTTAGCAACGGTGCATACTCGGGAGAACACTTTTATCTTGAAATTTAGTGAAGGGATCATCTTATAATGCTACCGTCGTTCTAAGCAAAATAAGATGCATAAAGGATAAACATCACATGCAATCAAAATATCTGACATGATATGGCCATCATCATCTTGTGCTTTTGATCTCCATCTTCAAAGCATCATCATGATCTCCATCGTCACTGGCTCGACACCTTGATCTCCATCGTAGCATCGGGGTCATCTCGCCAACTATTGCTTCTACAACTAATGCTAACACATAGCAATAAAGTAAAGCAATTACATGGCGCTTGCATATCATACAATAGTTAAGAGATAACCCTAAGGCTCCTGCCGGTTGTCGATATTACAAAACATGATCATCTCATACAACAACGTATATCATATCACGTGTTGACCATATCACATCACAACATACCTTGCAAAAACAAGTTAGACATCCTCTACTTTGTTGTTGCAAGTTTTACGTGGCTGCTACGGGTAACTAGCAAGAACCGTTCTTACAAACGCAAAACCACAACGGTGATTATCAAGTTTGTTGTTTTAACCTTCTTCAAGGACCGGCCATATTCAAATTCGATTAAACTAAAGTAGGAGAAAAAGACACCCACCAGCCACCTTTACGCAAAACAAGTTGCATGTCAGTCGGTGGAACCGGTCTCATGTGCGTGGACATGTAAGGTTGGTCCGGGCCGCTTCATCCCACAATGCCGCCGAATCAAAATAAGACGTTGGTGGTAAGCAGTATGAACCTCACCGCCCACAACTCTTTGTGTTCTACTCGTGCATATCATCTACGCATAGTCCTGGCTCATGATGCCACTGATGGGGAACGTTATATGGAAAACAAAAATTTTCTACGCGCACGCAAGATCTATCCATGGAGATGCATAGCTACGAGACGAGAGAGTGTGTCTACGTACCCTCATAGACCATTAAGCGAAAGAGTTTATCACGCGTTGATGTAGTCGTACTCTTCGCGATCCGATCATGATCCAACCGATCTAGTGCCGAACGGATGGCACCTCCGAGTTTAGCACACATGCGGCTCAATGACGTCTCCTCCTTCTTGATCCAGCAAGCGGGAGAGGATAAGTAGATGGGATCACAACCAACACGGCGGCGTGGTGGTGATGGTGGTGGTGGAGCACCGACAGCGCTTTGCTAAGAGGCGCCAGGACGAGGCGGTGGAACTACGGAGTAACGGGAGAGAGAGGGGCGCCAAGGGCTTGGTGTATCCACTTGGGCCGCCCCCTCCCCTCTATATACAGGTGGAGGGGTGTGGGAAAGAGCCCCTTCAGGCCCTAGGCCGCAGCTAAGGGGGAGAGGACTTGGACTCCAAGTCCAATCCTATTCCTACTAGGACTCCTTCCTTTTTTGCCTTCCCTAGCCACATGAGCTTTTGAGGACTTGGTGCGCCTAGCCCAATAAGGCCAGGGCGCCTCCCCACAGCCCATGCTAGCCCTTGATTCATGGTGGACCCACTTGTTGACTGATGACCCACAAGTATAGGGGATCAATCGTAGTCCTTTCGATAAGTAAGAGTGTCGAACCCAACGAGGAGCAGAAGGAAATGACAAGTGGTTTTCAGCAAGGTATTTTCCGCAAGCATTGAAATAGTCAGTAACAAGTAGTTTGATAGCAAGATATTTTGTAACGAGCAAGTAACGGTAATGGTAAATAATATGCAGCAAGGTAGCCCAATCCTTTTGTGGCAAAGGATAGGCCAAAACGGTCTCTTATGATAAGCAAAGCGTTCTTGAGGGTACACGGGAATTTCATCATATCACTTTCATCATGTTGGTTTGATTCGTGTTCGCTACTTTGATAATTTGATATGTGGGTGGACCGGTGCTTAGGTGATGTTCTTACTTGAACAAACCTCCTACTTATGATTAACCCCCTCGCAAGCATCCGCAACTACGAGAAAAGTATTAAGATAAAATCTAACCATAGCATTAAACTTTTGGATCCAAATCAGTCCCTTACGAAGTAGCGCATAAACTAGGGTTTAAGTTTCTGTCACTCTAGCAACCCATCATCTAATAACTACTACACAATGCATTCCCTTAGGCCCAAATATGGTGAAGTGTCATGTAGTCGACGTTCACATGACACCACTAAGGGAATCACAACATACATATCATCAAAATATCGAACACATATCAAGTTCACATGATTACTTGCAACAAGATTTCTCCCGTGACCTCAAGAACAAAAGTAACTACTCACAAATGATAATCATGCTCAAGATCAGAGGGGTATTAAATAGCATAATGGATCTGAACATATAATCTTCCACCAAATAAACCATATAGTAATCAACTACAAGATGTAATCAACACTACTAGTCACCCACAAGTACCAATCTAAGGTTCCAGTACAAAGATTGAACACAAGAGATGACCTAGGGTTTGAGAGGAGATGGTGCTGTTGAAGATGTTGATGAAGATTTACCTCCCCAAGATGGGAGAGTTGTTGGTGATGATAATGATGATGATTTCCCCCTCCGGGAGGGAAGTTCCCCCGGCAGAATCGTTCCGCCGGAGGGCAAAAGTGCTCCTGCCCAAGTTCCGCCTCGAGACGGCGGCACTTCATCCCGAAAGTCCTCCCCTTATTTTTTTTAGGTCAAAATGACTTATATACCAGAAGAGGGGCACCGTAGGTGGGCCGAGGAGGGCACAACCCACCAGGGCGCGCCTGGGCTCGTTGGCACGCCCAGGTGGGTTGTGCCCACCTGGTGGGGCCCCTTTGGTGGTTATTTGCTCCAATATTCCTCATATATTCCAAAAAAATTCTCCGTAAATTTTTAGCTCATTTGGAGATGTTCAGAATAGGTAACTCTGACGTAGCTTTTCCAGGTCCAGAATTCCAGCTGCCGGTATTCTCCCTCTTTGTATAAACCTTGCATATTATGAGAGAAAAGGCATTAGAATTACTCCAAAAAGCATTATTATGCATAAAGTCATAATAAATAATAGTAGGTAAACATGATGCAAAATGGACGTATCAACTCCCCCAAGCTTAGACCTCACTTGTCCTCAAGCCAAAAACCGATATCGAAAAACATGTCCACATGCTTAGAGAGAGAGGTGTCGATAAAAACAAAATACAGACATAGAAACATCATGTATATTATTATAACAGCAACAAACTTTATCATAGAACTTTTATCACATAACTTTTATTATAAACTTCTCATGAACAAGTAACAATTCATCACAACATCGAACTATAAAGCATAAACTCTATTGAAAACCAACAAACTATGTTCTCAGTCATCTTTGCAACTACAATTCATCATCTTTTCAGGAAGGGTCACGTATCGGAGCCTTTTGGCAAGTCCACATACTCAACCATAATATAGTCTTCTATGATTGCTAACTCTCACCGCATACCCATGAGCAAAAAGTTTCAACTAGACACATAGGAAGATAGGGGCTTATAGTTTCGCCTCCCAACACGTTCACCTCAAGGGTGATGTCAACAATAATAACTCATGCCCTCCCATATTCAACTAGATATATGTGCCTAGATCTTTCCTCACCACATGATGCTTGCAAAAGAGAAAATAAAAAAGGAATAGAGAAGAATACTTTGACTCTTGCATAAAAGTAAATACATAAAAGATAAAAGATATGCCCTTCCCAGAGGGAAGTAGAGGTTGCCATGCGCTTTTTGGTTGTATGCTCATTCTCTTAGTGCAAAAGAACATCACGTTATATTGCCCCTTATGATAGCAACCTTTATTATGCAGTTTGTCGCCTTTATTATTTTGCCATCACAAGTTCGTACAACACTCAATTTTCTCTTACACTAAATGATCTAACACATTTAGAAGCAATTTTTATTGCCTTATTGCACCGATGACAACTTACTTGAAGAATCTTACTCAATCCATAGGTAGCTATGGTGGATTCTCAAAGCAAGATTTGGGTTTAACGGGTTTTGGATGCACAAGTAGTATCTCTACTTAGTGCAGAATTTTTGGCTAGCAAAGATAGGGGGCAAGCACCACATGTTAAAGGATCTATGACAATATAACTTCTATGTGAATATGAACAAACATTAATCATTACGTTGTCTTCCATGTCCAACATCAACAATTTTGACATATAATATTTTGATGGGGGCTCACAATCATAAAAGATGTCCAAGATAGTGTATTTGCATGTGAATCTTCTCTTCCCTTATTAATTCTTTCATGAATTGCATCGTTGACCAATGCTCTGTTTGTCAATCTCCAATAAATTTTACTACTTATACTCTTCCTTATGTGATGTCATCACTTACCATACGATTAGCATATGATCTTTTTATTTATTTTCCTTTCTTTTTTATTGAACATGAAAGTATAGAAAGCAAAAATCAAACTAAACTTTATTATATATCTCACACATGATTACAAGGATAGATAGATCACTAAGCAAACACTCGAAGAAAAATCGAACTAATTTTTTATTCAACTAAATCAAAAGATAACTAAGGATCGAACTAAGATAAGTAAAAGCAAAAGATAGTGATTGTGATACGATACCGGGGCACCTCCCCCAAGCTTGGCACAAGCCAAGGGGAGTGCCCATACCCGATACTGAAGTCTCCTTTGGTGATTAAGAAGGTGGTGTTGGTGATGAGGTAGTAGCGGGTTTATCTTAGGTTTCCATGGAAAAGGCTCGCCATCATAAGAGGAGGAGTGAGTCTCGTGAGTCCTGCAACTGGCAGCCAAACTCATACCTTTAAACCTTGCCTCATATTCAAAGACTTGGTTTTGGAGATCATAGATTTGGCTTTGCAGAAAGTTGATTTGCTCGTTGAAGGTGAAGATGAAGTCCTTCATGGATTTGCCATCCACCTTGAGATCACGGGTATAGTCCGCGACCATGAGGTGATTGGCATTGAGTCCACGTTCCACTATCCCCTTGCACTTGAAGACCTCCTGCTCCATAGCTTTGAGCCTGGCATCCACGGTCCCTGTCCCCTTGGGGCCCTGGACGTTGCGGATGTGGAGCACCCCCTCACACATCTCGATGGCTTGAGGGTGCTGCATCACCTCCCACAAATATGGGTTGATGACGTTCTCGAAGAACTTGTCCTTGGAGGAGCTCGAAGAGGCCATGGTGATCTAGATCTGTCAGAAAATAGCAAGAAAGAAGAACAGAAGATTTCTCCGCGATACGGTGATCAATAGGTTCGGGGGGTATATAAATATTTTTTTATCTTGGGAAACAAGCAAACAAGAGAAAAACGGAGTCCGGAAGGTACCCGAGGTGGGCATAACCCACCTGGGCGTGCCTAGCAAGCCAGGCGCACCCTGGTGTCTTGTGCCCACCAGGGTTGGCTTCCTGGTTGTTTCTTATTTTCCTAATTTTTGTTATATTCCAAAACTAACAAAAAATATTTTTACGGATTTTTCGAAGTCTGTTTACTTACCGTATCATGTACCTCCTATTTTTTCACGATTCTGGAGTGTTCCGGAATGTTTCTTTTATGTGTTCCTCCGGTGTCATGGTTTGAATAATATTGCTTTCAGCATTAATAGGCGTACCTGAGATATAGTGTTTAATTCTTTGCCCATTGACATCCTTCGGGTTAGTACCTTCGGCATTATTTATTTTGATAGCTCCAGAAGGATAAACTTCTTCGATAACATAAGGTCCTTCCCATTTGTAGAGAAGCTTTCCTGCAAAGAATCTGAAACGAGAGTTGTACAAAATAACATATTCTCCAACTTTGAATTCCCGCTTTTAGATTCTCTTGTCATGCCATCTTTTAACTTTTTCTTTAAATAACTTGGCATTTTCATAAGCTTGGGTTATCCATTCATCTAGTGAGCTAATATCAAATAACCTCTTTTCACCAGGAAGTTTGAAGTCATAGTTGAGTTCTTTAATTGCCCAATATGCTTTATGTTCTAACTCAAGAGGAAAATGGCAAGCTTTCCCATATACCATTTTATAAGGAGACATACCCATAGGATTTTTATAAGCTGTTCCGTAAGCCCAAAGTGCATCATCTAATTTCTTAGACCAATTCTTTCGGGACCTATTGACATAGAATTAATTTTATTTCTCTATTGCTAAGTTCAACTTGTCCACTAGACTGAGGATGATAGGGTGATGCAATTCTATGGTTAACATCATAGTTAGCAAGCATTTTACGGAAGGAACCATGAATAAAGTGTGAACCACCATCAGTCATTAAATATCTAGGGACTCTAAACATTGGGAAAATAACTTCCTTAAGCATTTTAATAGAGGTGTTGTGATCAACACTACTAGTTGTAATAGCTTCTACCCACTTAGTAACATAATCAACAGCAACCAAAATATGTGTATACCCATTAGAGGAAGGAAAGGGTCCCATGTAATCAAAACCCCAAACATCAAATGGTTCAACTGCAAGAGAATAATTCATATGCATTTCCTGACGCTGACCAATATTACCAATTCTTTGACATTCATCAAAGATAAAACAAACTTATGAGAATCCTTGAAGAGAGTAGGCCAATAAAAACCAGATTGCAATACCTTGTGAGCAGTTCTATCTCCTGCATGATGTCCACCATAAGCTTCGGAGTGACATTTCCGTAGGATTTATTCCTGTTCATGCTCAGGTATACAACGTCTAATAATACCATCTACTCCTTCTTTGTAAAGATGTGGGTCATCCCAAAAGTAATGTCTTAAATCGTAGAATAATTTTTTCTTTTGTTGGTATGTGAAACTAGGTGGTATATATTTTGCAACAATGTAATTAGCATAGTCAGCATACCACGGAGTGTTATGAGAAACATTTATCGCAACTAGTTGCTCATCAGGAAAGCTATCATTAATAGGTTGTGGGTCATCAAGAATATTTTTTAACCTAGATAAGTTATCAGCTACGGGGTTCTCAGCTCCTTTTCTATTAGTGATATGTAAATCAAATTCTTGTAACAGGAGAACCCACCTAATGAGTCTAGGTTTAACATCTTTCTTTTCCATAAGATATTTTATAGCAGCATGATCAGTGTGAACAATCACTTTAGAATCAACAATATAAGACCTGAATTTATCACAAGCAAATACAACTGCTAAAAATTCATTTTCAGTAGTAGCATAGTTTCGTTGAGCACTGTATAGAGTTTTACTAGCATAATGGATAACATTTAACTTTTTATCAACTCTTTGTCCTAGAACAGCACCAACAGCATAATCACTAGCATCACACATAATTTCAAAAGGCAAGTTCCAATCAGGTGTTTGAACGATAGGTGCAGAAGTTAAGGCTTTCTTAAGTGTTTCAAAGGCTTCTACACAATCATCATAAAAAACAAACGGAACATCCTTTTGTAAAAGATTTGTAAGAGGCCTAGAAATTTTTAGAGAAGTCTTTAATAAACCTCCTATAGAAACCAACATGACCGAGGAATCTATGAATACCCTTGTAATCTTTAGGACATGGCATTTTCTCAATTGCATCAACTTTAGCTTTATCCACCTCAATACCTTGTTCATAAATTTTATGCCCCAAGACAATACCTTCATTAACCATAAAGTGGCAATTCTCCCAATTCAAGACAAGATTAGTTTTCTCACATCTCTGCAAAACTCGATCAAGGTTGCTCAAGCAATCATCAAAAGAAGTTATGTAAATAGAAAAGTCATCCATGAAAACCTCAACAATCTTTTCACAAAAATCAGAGAATATAGCAGTCATACATCTTTGAAAGGTAGCAGGTGCATTACATAAACTAAAAGGCATACGTCTATAAGCATAAGTTCCAAAAGGACAAGTAAAGGTGGTTTTCTCTTGATCAGGTTGTGAAACAGGTATTTGAGAGAAACTAGAATATCCATCAAGGAAGCAAAAGTGTGTGTGCTTAGATAATCTTTCTAGCATTTGATCAATAAAAGGCAAAGGGTAATGATCTTTTCTAGTCGCATTATTTAATTTTCTAAAATCAGTTACCATTCTATAGCCAGTGACAATTCTCTGTGGAATAAGTTCATTTTTATCATTAGGAACAACAGTAATACCTCCCTTCTTAGGGACACAATGAATGGGACTTACCCATCTACTATCAGCTATGGGATAGATTATGCCTGCTTCCAGAAGCTTTAATATTTTAGTTCTTACCACTTCTTTCATTTTAGGATTCAAACGTCGTTGGTGATCAACAACGGGTTTAGCATCAGGTTCCATATTAATCTTGTGCTGACTTAGAGGGGGACTAATGCCCTTAAGATCATCAAGAGTATATCCAATAGTAGCTCGGTGCTTCTTAAGAATTTTCAATAATCTTTCTTCTTAATGTTTTGAAAGGTTAGCACTAATAATAACAGGATATATCTTTTTCTCATCAAGATAAGCATATTTCAAAGTGTCTGGCAATTGTTTTAGTTCAAACATAGGATCACCTTTAGGTGGAGGATATCCTCCTAGAGTTTCAATAGGCAAATTATGTTTAAGCAAAGGTCGTTGTTCAAAGAAAATTTTATCTATCTCATTTCTTTCATGCATATGCATATCATTTTCGTGGTCTAGCAAATATTGTTTTTGTGGATCAGTAGGAGGCACGACAATAGAAGCAAGGCCAATTATTTCATCCTTATTAGGTAATTCTTTCTTATGAGGTTGCCTATTAAACTTGGAAAAATTAAATTCATGAGACTCATCACCAAAGCGAACACTGACAGTTTGTTTATGACAATCTATAGTAGCATCGACAGTGTTCAAGAAAGGTCTACCAAAGATAATGGGACAAAAGTCATCTTGTGGGGAACCAAGAACTAGAAAATCAGTAGGGTATTTTATTTTCCCACAAAATACTTCAACATCTCTAACAATCCCAAGTGGTGTGATGGTGTCTCTATTGGCAAGTTTAATAGTAACATCTATGCCTTCTATTTCAGCGGGTGCTATATCATTCATAATTTCTTGGTATAAGGTAAAAGGAATAGCACTCATGCTAGCACCTAAGTCACATAAACCATGATAACAGTGATCTCCTATTTTGAATGAGACAACAGGCATGCCAACAACAGGTCTATGTTTATCTTTTTCATCAGGTTTAGCAATTCTAGCAGCTTCATCACAGAAGTAAATAACATGCCCATCTATATTTTCTGCCAAGAGATCTTTAACCATAACAACACTAGGTTCTACTTTAATTTGTTCAGCAGGTTTGGGTGCTCTAATATTACTTTTATTGACCACGGTCGAGACCTTAGCACGTTCCTTTATCCTAACAGGGAAAGGTGGTTTTTCAATATAAGCAGTAGGAACAACTGGGTCAACATTGTAAATGATAGTTTCATCTTTAACCACAACCGGTTCTTTAATTTCTTATTTAATAGGTGGATGATATTTAAACCACTTCTTCTTGGGGAGATCAACATGAGTAGCAAATGATTCACAGAAAGAGGCTACTATCTCAGAGTCAAGTCCATATTTAGTGCTAAACTTGTGAAAAGCATCGGTATTCATAAAAGATTTAACACAATCAAACTTAAGCTTAATACCTGTCTCTTTACCTTCGTCGAGTTCCCAATCTTCAGAGTTGCGTTTAATTCTTTCTAAAAGATCCCACCTAAATTCAATAGTCTTCTTCATAAAAGAACCAGTACAAGAAATATCGAGCATGGATTGATCATCACGAGAAAGCCGAGCATAAAAATTCTGAATAATAATTTCTCTTGAGAGCTCATGATTGGGGCATGAATATAACTTTGAATTAAGCCTCCCCCAAGCTAGAGCGATACTTTCTCCTTCACGAGGCCAAAAATTATATATGTAATTCCGATCACGATGAACTAGATGCATAGGATAATTTTTTTGGTGAAATTTCAATTTCAATCGATTCCAGTTCCAAGATCCAATATCATCGCCTAGCCTATACCATGCCAATGCTTTTCCCTTCAAAGATAAATGGAAAACCTTCTTCTTAGCTTCATCTCCGGGTAAACCTGCATGCTTAAATAATCCACTAATTTCATCTACATATATCAAGTGCATATCAGGATGTTCGATTCCATCTCTTGCATAAGGATTAGCTAGAAGTTGTTCTATCATACCCAAAGGAATTTCATAACCAATATTTTAAGTAGGTGCAGTAGGTTGAGGGGCAACTAATTTTGGTTCCGGTCGAGGTGAAGATACCCCGAACAAACCCCTCAAAGGATAGTTCTCCATAGTAACAACTAACAATAAATTTCAGCACGTAGTAATAATTTTCCCTTACCAACTTCCACTTACCAAGAGCGCTTCACTCCCCGGCAACGGCACCAGAAAAGAGCCTTGATGACCCACAAGTATAGGGGTTCAATTGTAGTCCTTTCGATAAGTAAGAGTGTCGAACCGAACGAGGAGCAGAAGGAAATGACAAGTGGTTTTCAGCAAGGTATTTTCTGCAAGCACTGAAATAGTCGGTAACAAGTAGTTTGATAGCAAGATAATTTGTAATGAGCAAGTAATGGTAATAGTAAATAATATGCAACAAGGTATCCCAATCCTTTTGCAGCAAAGGATAGGCCAAAACGGTCTCTTATGATAAGCAAAGCATTCTTGAGGGTACACGGGAATTTCATCATATCACTTTCATCATGTTGGTTTGATTCGTGTTCGCTACTTTGATAATTTGATATGTGGGTGGACCGGTGCTTAGGTGCTGTTCTTACTTGAACAAACCTCCTAATTATGATTAACCCCCTCGCAAGCATCCGCAACTACGAGAAAAGTATTAAGATAAAATCTAACCACAGCATTAAACTTTTGGATCCAAATCAGTCCCTTACGAAGTAGCGCATAAACTAGGGTTTAAGTTTCTGTCACTCTAGCAACCCATCATCTAATAACTACTACACAATGCATTCCCTTAGGCCCAAATATGGTGAAGTGCCATGTAGTCGGCGTTCACATGACACCACTAAGGGAATCACAACATACATATCATCAAAATATCGAACACATATCAAGCTCACATGATTACTTGCAACAAGATTTCTCCCGTGACCTCAAGAACAAAAGTAACTACTCACAAATGATAATCATGCTCAAGATCAGAGGGGTATTAAATAGCATAATGGATCTGAACATGTAATCTTCCACCAAATAAACTATATAGTAATCAACTACAAGATGTAATCAACACTACTAGTCACCCACAAGTACCAATCTAAGGTTCTGGTACAAAGATTGAACACAAGAGATGAACTAGGGTTTGAGAGGAGATGGTGCTGTTGAAGGTGTTGATGAAGATTGCCCTCCCCAAGATGGGAGAGTTGTTGGTGATGATGATGACAATGATTTCCCCCTCCGGGAGGGAAGTTCCCCCGGCGGAATCGCTCCGTCGGAGGGCAAAAGTGCTCCTGCCCAAGTTCCGCCTCGAGACGGCGGCGCTTCATCCCGAAAGTTCTCCCCTTATTTTTTCTAGGTCAAAATGACATATATACCAGAAGAGGGGCACTGTAGGTGGGCCGAGGAGGGCACAACCCACCAGGGCGCGCCCAGGTGGGTTGTGCCCACCCGGTGGGCCCCCTCTGGTGGTTATTTGCTCCAATATTCCTCATATATTCCGAAATAATTCTCCGTAAATTTTCAGCTCATTTGGAGATGTTCAGAATAGGTAACTCTGACGTAGCTTTTCCAGGTCTGGAATTCTAGCTGCCGGTATTCTCCCTCTTTGTATAAACCTTGCATATTATGAGAGAAAAGACATTAGAATTACTCCAAAAAGCTTTATTATGCATAAAAACATAATAAATAATAGTAGGTAAACATGATGCAAAATGGATGTATCATGGACTTCCGGACCCCTCCAGAATCCTCTGGAAGCTTCCCGGTACAATACCGAAAAAACTGCACCTTTTTTCGGAACCCAAAATATGACTTCCCATATATAAATCTTTACCTCTCGACCATTCCAAGACTCCTCGTGACGTCCGGGATCTCATCCGGGACTCCGAACAACATTTGGTTACCACTCATCAAATATCCCAATACTACTCTAGCGTCAACGAACGTTAAGCGTGCGACCCTGCGGGTTCGGGAATTATGTAGTCATGACCGAGACACCTCTCCGGTCGATAACCAATAGC
This sequence comes from Thinopyrum elongatum, assembly GCA_011799875.1. Classification (NCBI taxonomy): domain Eukaryota; kingdom Viridiplantae; phylum Streptophyta; class Magnoliopsida; order Poales; family Poaceae; genus Thinopyrum; species Thinopyrum elongatum. The sequence continues at coordinate 169,218,615 of CM022298.1, forward strand.
AGGACCTAGATGCCCATATTGATTCCTACATATTCCACGAAGATCTTTTATTGGTTGAACCTTTATGACAACATACGTAATTCCCTTTGTCTGTCGGTATGTTACTTGCCCGAGATTCGATCATCGGTATCTCTATACCTAGTTCAATCTCGTTAATGGCAAGTCTCTTTACTCGTTCTGCAATACATCATCTTGCAACTAACTCCTTAGTCACTTTGCTTGCAAGCTTCTTGTGATGTGTATTACCGAGAGGGCCCAGAGATACCTCTCCAATATACGGAGTGACAAATCCCAATCTCGATTCACGCCAACTCAGCAGACACCTTCGGAGATACCTGTAGAGCATCTTTATGATCACCCAGTTACGTTGTGATGTTTGATAGCACACAAGGTATTCCTCCGGTATCCGGGAGTTTCATGATCTCATGGTCAAAGGAATATGTATTTGACGTTAAGAAAGCAGTAGCAATAAACTGAACGATCATATGCTAATCTAACCGATGGGTCTTGTCCATCACATCATTCTCCTAATGATGTGATCCTGTTATCAAATGACAACTCATGTCTATGGTTAGGAAACCTTAACCATCTTTTGATCAACGAGCTAGTCTAGTAGAGGCTCACTAGGGACACGGTATTTGTTCATGTATCCACACATGTATTTAAATTTTTGGTCAATACAATTCTAGCATGAATAATAAACCTTTATCATGATTAAGGAAATATAATAATAACCATTTTATTATTGCCACTAGGGCATATTTCCATCAAACTAAATACAAGAAAAAATCCATACATGGTTCCGTGAGGTCGACCCTTCACATGCATGACTCCATGACGTGCGGGTCCCATGCATTGCTAAATATTCATAATAGCAAATATGTTCAATATTGGGCTCTATTTGTAGAGTTCGTTTTTTGAGGGAAATGTTGCTAATTTATTCATAGTTCGCAGCTCCCTCATCTGTTACCTCCGAGCGAATACACTCGGGAGTAACATGGAGCCATGTTTTACATAAGGCATTACAACAACCATTCCTAGCTAAGATATGTGTGACCTTATTCGCTGACCATCGCACCCAAGCATCCTTAAAATCATCAAAACACCGAAGCAACCCTTTGATCTCTTCAACTAGTTGCACATTAGCTGAGAGATCTTTTTGATGAGACACAATTTTTCTAGCCGCCACCTGCGAGTCGGTCTCTATGATCACCTTCTGGACATTGAGTTCTTGAGCTAGAAAAATGGCTCGTCTACACGCTAGGAGCTCGACCACTTTAGAATCAGCAACAACTGGGAAAAAATGGCTCGCACATGCAATGAACTTGCCATAGCTGCCCCGAAGAATAGATCCAGATGCTCCCGAACCTTGGTCTCTAGATAGGGCACCGTCTGCATTCACCTTGATCCGGCCAGCAGCCGGCTTAGACCACTCCTGAACGTCTTGCTGCACCAGCCGTCTCGTCGTCGTCGTTCATATAGACTTCCATTCCTCTCTTAGTCTCAAAACTCTGTCTCTGATAACATTCGGATCATCTATATGTCCTGCATCCCTCGCATTATTCCTAGCCATCCATAGATCGTACCACGCCGTGATCACAGTCTCACGTTCCTCTGAGCAGGTATGCCCAATCCATTCTAGCAACCATGTCTACATCCCTCTATATGTCACTATCTCATTTGGTAGTTCCAGCAGCGGCGCTCCGATCGAGTCACGCAACAGCTTCCAAAAGAACAACGAATGTGGACATCTCTAGAACTATGTACGAGGGAATCCTCCCAGCCACATGCGATGCAAAAAATGCCCGGTTTAATTCTGCACCTGTGCAGCTCATGTCCTACAGCAAGTCCATTTGATATAATACGCCACGTATGGATTTTCATCTTGTTTGGAACATCTACGGACCATAGTTACAGGAAGCTTTTGTGATCTGCAGCCGGGTTGGAGCTAGTGGCCAGTGCCTTACCAGCTCGTTTGATGCACATACCCAGGTGGTACATGGAGCGCACAGAGAAGACACCCAATTTAGTATGATTCCAAGCTCAGTAATCTTCAGGCTCTGGCCCGCCTACAATGGTCTGTTTGATTTCCTTCACTTGATCGTCTGAGAAAGCTTGTTGCAGCTTTGTTTCATCCCAAGCACTGCCCTGTTGGTTCAAAAGGTCAGCTACCTTTGTCAGATGTGGTACATATTCAGCGCCCAGTGGCACTAAACTACCACTACGAGGGATCCAGTTATCGTGATAGGCATTAACTTTAGAACCATCCCCTATTCTCTAGATTAATGCATGCATAAGCAGATTTCTACCATGTATCAAACTTCTCCACGTATAAGAGCATCCCTGAGGGCACAATGTTGCCATAATATCCGTGTCCAGAAAATAACGAGCCTTCAAGACCCGGGCACATAGAGAGTTTGGGACAGTCAAAATACGCCACACTTGTTTGGCAAGTAGAGCTTGATTGAACGTCTCGAAGGCTCGAAAACCCATACCACCTTCTCGCTTCCTAGTGCACATCTTATCCCATGCCACCCAATGAACTTTCTGCTCGCCGTTGGCTGCTCCCCGCCAGAATTTTGAAGAGATTGATTTCAGGCTCCGGCACATTTTCTTGGAGAGTTGGAAGACACTCATCGAATACGTTGGTGTTGCCTGTAACACCGACTTGATAAGTACCTCTCTTGCCGCCTTGTACAAGCCCTGTCCTTTCCACCCTGTGACTTTCCCTTGTGACGCTTCATGAACATGTTTAAAGGACCCGTCCTTCGAATGACCCACCATAGTAGGTAAACCCAAATATTTCTCATTGAGAGCCTCTGATTGCACACCCAATGCATTTTTGAGAGCCCCCTTATCCTCTTTGCTGCACCCCTTACCAAAGAAGATGGAGGATTTTTTCATGTTAACTTTCTGGCCAGACGCATTCTCATAATCCTGCAAAATTTGGCGCAGCCGTGTCATGTTACCATTTGAGGCCTCCAAGAACACAATACTATCATCTGCAAAAAGAAGGTGTGTGACATTGGGGCCAGTGCACCCAAAATACACCCCTTGGAGATCTTTCTCATGCTGAGACTTTTTCATGAGAGATGAAAACCCTTTGTCAGATTTCGGGTTCCACAAACCCTTGAGAGGTTCGAACTCTGGGGTGCGTGCGAAGAACTCGTCCTGCCCAGTCTGCCTACTCGCTAATCTCGCAGCCTAGCTCGATGAACTGTAAGGGAAAGGGACACAACAGTTTACCCAGGTTTAGGCCACCTTGCGGTGTAAAACCCTACTCCTGCTTTGTGGTGGATTGGCCTTGAGGGGCTGAGGATGAACTAGTACAGTGGCGAACAGCCTCAGGCGGAGAGGTGTTCTTGAGCTCGGGTGAGCTGGTGGAGTGAGGGTGATCTGAATGATCCGTCCGGGGGTCCGATCCCTCTCTACGGTGGTGGCTAAGTCCTATTTATAGTGGCCTTGGTCCTCTTCCCAAATGAAAGGCGGGAAGGGATCCCACAACGGCCAAATTCGAAGGGAGACAACTAGTACATGCTATCCTGACAAAAGTAGTCTTCGCCTGCAAAAGCTTCTGGTCGTGACGCCGTGGTGGGCTCGGTGATGACCTCCGTCCTGCCGTCCTGGCAGTCTTGGTCTTGTTGCACGGGAATGGAAACCTTTGGCTGATTCCTCGGGACTCCACGCATGCGCTTGCCTCCTTAGCACCAAAGAGGAAATTGGTACACTGTGCCCGCTGGCGCCCGCCTGGCCTTGGTCGTCATGGCTCACGTCATCCGGACCTCATGAGGTGAGGCTTGCATAGAGATCTCCGCTCCTCGGGAGCCAGCCTGAGGAGGCCGCTCCTCGTGGAGGTCTTGGTGTCGTCCGCCTCATGAGGCTTGGCCCCTCGCGAGGGTCTTGAGTTGTTGTCGCTGAAGCTGGGCCGTACCAGGCCGTCGATGGAGCCATGCCGTGGGCCGCAGGCAGGCAAGTCTGGGTACCCCCGTTCCCAGAACACCGACAGTAGCCCCCGGGCCCAAGGCGCGCTCGAACTTGGCTTCGAGGCGAAGCCAAGGGGCAAGTGCGGAGCGCCGCGGGCCCTAACCGCCTGTGGCCTTGGTCGACGCGTGGCGATTGATGGGACGTGGGCGTCTCCGCTTCCCCACGCTACCTCGGCAGCTGTCCCTGGCTGACAAAAAGGCTGGAGCTTGCCACTGAGCCTTCATTGCCTTTCTTCCATCTTGCTCCAGATCCCCTTCTCCTTCTGCTTAGCGTGCCTCCAGATCTGCTGAATCCTTTCCCCGGACTCACCACCGATGGCCACTGACAAGGCGAAGTCATTGGCCTCTGCCGCGCGCTCGGCTCCCTGGTTTGAGCCGGCCTTGAGCGCGTCCTCCATCACCGAGGAGAAGCACCTTGCCGCCGTGCTCCTGCTAATGGCGGGCGGCGACAATGAGGGAGGGGAGACGAAGCTCTGGGTCGGCTCCGCCCAGCCAGAAGCCTTGGGTGGCACCTTCTACCCCTTCTTCCTGCATAGCGTCTTCGCTGGGCTGGTTCCCCCTTTCTCCCATTTCTTCTACGCCATCCTCAACCACTATGGTCTCCACGCCCTCCATCTTCATCCCAACTCCATCCTCCTCCTGTCGATCTTGCCTTCTACTGCGAAGCGTTCGTGGGGGTGACGCCCTCCGTCGCGCTGTTCCGCCACTTCTTCTACCTCCGGATAAGCAGCGGCCAGTGCTCTGGGTGCGCCAGCTTCATCGCGGCCAACGGCAGCAACGTGATCTCGCGGGCCGGGAAGAAGGTGGAGGACTTCCGGAACAAGTGGATCTTCATGGATGCCAAGCGCTCCCACGCTCGGCTGGAGCTGCCGACCGCGCTGCCGACGCCCCTGGATCGATGGGCTCACAAGAAGCTCACCGACCCCAGGGCGGAGCAGTTGCTGGAGAGGATGACGGCCGACCTGAAGGCGGAGGACCCAAAGGCGAAGAAGCTGACAGGGGCCATGATCATCAAGGAGTTCCTGATGCAGCGCCTGGCTCCGCTCCAAGCGCACTCGCGCCCCCTGTGGAGCTTCAAGGGCGCGGAAGACGACCTCCGGTTGCGCCCGAACAACTTGTCTGACGAGGAGCTGAGCAAGGTCATGCGCACCTTGCTCGGGAAGGACAGGGTGGCCCCTCGGACGCCCATCTCCCGTTGTACCGTCGCGCCGACGGGGAGAAGATAGTCGCCGCCATGCCTGTCTTCAACGAGCGGGGGCTCATGCCGCTGGAGCCTTCCCTGCCCGCGGGCTCCCCGGTGCCGGTGTCCTCCGGCGATCCCTCCGGGGAGGAGGGGAACGAGAGCTCGGAGGCGACCTTGGAGGAGGTGGGGGAGACTTCTCCCCCACGGCAGAGTAAGCTCCTCCGTGCCTTCTCTGACGACAACGCCGGTGAGCACCCAGTCAGGGAGTCGCCGCGCTCCGCCGGGGTCACGACGAGGTCCAGGGGCACCCCTCCGAAGAAGCTGAAGCAGGGTGTCCCGAAGAAGGACAGGTCATCATTGCTTCCCCGAGGTGGCACCTCCGCCCCGCCGTAAAGCCACCACTGCCGCAGATTCCGCCACCGCGCGCTCATCCGCTCCCGAGAGCGCGGCGGGGCTCGCGCCCATGAAGCCTGTGGGCATCGCGCTCCTGAAGAGGACGAGGGAGTACGTCGCCACGGATTAGTAAGCGCACCATCTTGTCTTTGCTTCCTACTCTTGACGTAGTGCTCTGACATTTTCCTCTCTGCGGCCAGGCCAATGCCGGCGGCGAAAAGGAAGAAGGAGGAGGCAAGGGCTCCTGAGGCCAAGCAGCCCACCTCGGCCCCGGACGTTCTGGCGCAGACGGACGAGGCTAGCTCGCGTCCTCCTGCCGCAGGGTTGCCCTCGCGAGGCTCAGGGGCCCAGCCTCAGGAGAAGGATGCCCCTGCGGCCGCGCCGGCTTCAGAGACGCTTGCCTTCAACACGCCTGCTGACGACCCGAGGGCTCCGGAGCCCCCGGCCATCCTTGCTGCTGTTGCTTCGCCAGTCTTGATGCCGGCGCCGTCTCCTCTTCCAGCCGCCACGCCGGCGGGCCGTGGCTCTTCTACCGTGCCCGATGCTCTGGAGCAGGCCTTCTCCGCGTTGGATCAACTCCGGAACGATCTTCGGGGCCCTGACCGACGCCGGGCGTCGGGGTGCCTGGAGCTGGTTTCGGGGTGGCTCTAGGCTGACTCGTCTGTCAGGGCGGCCTGGGACCAGGCCGACGCTGCTGAAGAGGAGGGCCAGAAGGTGGCCGGCGTGGCCGCCGCCGCTCATGATGTGGCGTTGAAGGACACAAAGGATGCTGAGGAGCGCTGCCACGCGGCAAGGGCCGAGCTGAAAGCCCTCCGCGACAAGCAGGCCACCCGCGCCCGCCAACTCAAGGAGCAGGAGGAAAAGCTGAAGGAGCAGGAGTCTGCGGTCGCCGGTCGTGACGCCAAGTGGAGCAGGCATCTCAGGGGCAGGCCATAGAGCACGGCCGCCTAGAGAAGCTGAAGGAGGAGGTGGAGGCGGCCCAGGAGTCCCACGCCCAGCTTGTCTCCGACGAGAAGGCTCGGCTGGAGGCCAGGGAGAAACTCCTTGCCAAGGCTGAGAAGGCGGCCACCGCGGGGCGTGCCGCCTTCGACTCCCTCGAGCAGAGGTCCCGCAAGCCGCTGCAGGATCTCTACGGGAGCGGGTACAAGGAGCCGCTGGTGACTCCGGAGGAAGGCCCCGCCGGGCTGCTCCCCAAGCTCGTCGCGGCGCTCGAGGGCATCGTCGTCGGAGTGGGCCCCATGGTGGATTGAGAAGCCCGCGCGCTTTCGGCCTCGGCCGCGACGCGCATCTTCAGCCACCTCCATCTTCGGGACTCCAGCTTCGACTTTGGTGCCCTGCTCGAGCCCATGGACACTAAGCTCCAAGACGCTGCTGCCGAGGCCGTGAAGGGTCAAGTGGAGGCCCTGCTGTGGAAGTTCCTCGCCGTTGACCCCGTGCCTACGGCTGACGGCAAGGACGGAGGCGACGTCGTCGGTGACCGGACTCCCCAAGTGGGCAATGGTGGCGTACAAGGCTGAAGGAGATGGTGGCGCTTTCCCCTTGTTCTATTTCTGCAACATGTATCGTGCCTCGTGGAGGCGTAAGAACTTATGGTTTGGAACTTTAAGAGACAATATGTTTTGTAATAATTTGCTAAGGTTCTGCGATTTCCTTTCTGTTTGCTTTGATGTTCTGCGTCGGCAGCGCCCGGCCCCGCGCATACCTCAGTCGCCGTTGGGTCGTCCGGATCGCCAGGACGAGATCAAGGGGTGAGGGGCTACGTGGCCAGTTAGGCTCCTGAGTCGCGATACTCAGGAGTCCCCCTTGATGTACGAACATCCCACGGGGAGGAGACGCGAGAGTGGGTCTTGGCGTTCTGTGTCGGCAGGGCCTGGCCCCGCACGTACCTCAGCCGCCGTTGGGGCGTCCGGATCACCAGGATGAGACCAAGGGGTGAGGGGCTACGTGGCCAGTTAGGCTCCTGAGTCGCGATGCTCAGGAGTCCCCCTTGACGTATGAACAAAAACCCCCATACCTGTCCTCGCCGGGCTTTCTCTTGGGAGGGATGCGCGAAGACCAGGTCCGAGGGACCTGGCATGGTGGCGTACGCCAGGCATGACCTGAGCGTAGCCCCCGTGCCCAGCCCCCTCGCGCTACTCTCCCGAGGGGAAAGCAGCACGGTGAGGCTGAACACCGAGCCTGGTGGCTCTCCTGAGGTTAGTGCAGCCGTTAGGCTGCCCCCAGTTGTTTATCACCAGCATGGAGCATGGCGCTTCCGCTCTTGCATGGGCATATCCGCTCCTCGACCGTGTCGACTGCCAGGGCGGAGCATGGTGCTTCCACTGGTATGTGGGTGGGGGCTCCCTCTGAGGGGAGACCCCGGGGCGTGTACAGCCCCGCCCTGACACGTGGCTTGCACGGCAGGGCTAGGGGAGGCGTGTATGGGCACTCGTGAGCCAGCGCGGGACTCACGAGGCCCTACCTCAAGGCGGGTTATGCCTGAATTTGATTCGTAACACTTGTGATAGTCCTGCGAGATGGTTAGGCAACCTACGCCGAGTGAATCTCCTGAGGTTATCGCATGAGAAGGCCAAACACCAACGACCCCAGGAGGTGACGTGAACGGGTCCGGCCCACCAGACAGAGCTCAGTCGTTGGGTTTGTCAACGTTGCAGGGATGGACCCGAGCACAGACGCCGTGCCCAGTATTCTCATGCGAATGTCCTGAAGAAAGACAACCGGCGAGTGGCTCCCGCGGTGGCGAGGCACCGGGTCACGCGCCCTAACTTACCCGCCCCTGATTAGCTCATGCGAGAACAAGGCACCAAGGACCATCGGAGGTGACGTGCACGGGAGCTGGCCCGCGAGCCAGAGCTCGGCCACTTGTGTTTAGCGACGCTGTAGGGACGGACCCGAGCACAGACGCCGTGCCAGTCCTTAATCATGAGGCGGTCGTGGGTGGGCTTGCAAGGGCGTACTACGTTCGTGGTGACGAAGCACCGGACAGTCAAGTGATAATCATAAATAAACTCATGGATAGGGTTGAGCTAGTTCTGATAGATGCAAAATGATACATGCCGCAGGGATGGACCCACGCAGCTTGGGGATAATGCAGCCCGAGGGGCGCTCCCAACTGAACAAACCAGAAAATGTCACCTGGCACCGTTGCTGAAGAGATGTTGAAGTAGCTGAAGACGCGCGCCGCAGAAGTCGCTCCTCATGAGCCGCCCAGGCCCTGAACCTCGGGAGGCTCTGGGAGCCCAGGGGGCTCGCGAGGATCCATCTCCTCCTCTGACAGGATCGCCTGGCTGCTGGCCTCATGAGCCACCAGGATGCCCCGCATGTGGCACTGGAGTGCAGCAGCTGCCCTCGACAAGCCCAAAGGCATGCGAACATAGCTGTGAGGGGGACCCTCACACCGGCTAGCACGGGACGGCCAGAAGCGCTCCTGAGATGCGGCCCTGTTGAGCCCTGGGATGTTGACACAGACGCGCAGCTCGCTGTCCTCGCTGGGACAAGGAGCCGCACCGGGTGGTGGGCAATGGTTGCCTCGCATTGCTCTTTCCTCCTGAAGCTCCTCGATTGCCTTGGTGATGAACTCCTGAGCACCTGGCACCTCGCGCCTTGTACCCTCCTGGCGGAAGCGCGCGCTGAAGCACGCCTCCACATGGTGCCCGAGCGCCTCCCTCGTGACATTGGCCAGGTCAGAGGCCCTCCAGAGGAGAGCCCCCGAGCCCAGCCTGAGAGGGGAGCCGGGCGCGCCTTCCTATGTGAGAGAGGGAGGCGCCCCGTCAGTGGGCACTGGGCCCGAGGTGGTGCCACTGGACACCCCGCTCTCCTGAGGTCCTTGGTGGAGCAGCTGCTTCTTCTTCTTGGGGATAGCCACAGGAGGGTAGACGGCGCCTTCATCATCTGGGTTCTCGACCGCCGCAGCCTGGTAGGCGCGCTCGAGAGAGCACACCGCGTCCTTCTCCTCGCAGGCGACCGTGATGATGCCACAGCTCCCTGGCATCTTGAGGACATTGTAACCATGATGAGTCACCGCCATGAACTTGGCCAGGGCCGGATACCCAAGGATGGCATTGTATGGAAGGCAAATGTGGGCGGCGTCAAAGTCGATGAGCTCAGTGCGGTAGTTGTCACGCTTGCCGAAGGTGACAGGGAGGCGGATCTGCCCTATCGGGGTGGTGGAGTCGTTGGTCACGCCTGAGAAAGGCTTGGTAGGCTGCAGCTGGTCATAGGGCACCTGGAGTCGGTCAAATGTCTCGATGGAGAGAACGTTGAGCCCCGCACCGCCATCGATGAGAGTCTTGGTGACGAGCACGTTGCTGATGGTAGGCGAGCAGAGCATTGGGAGAGCACCGGCAGTTGCCGCGCACTTGAGCTGATCGGATGAGCTGAAGGTGATGGTGCACTTGGACCACCTGAGCGGACGCGTTGCCTCGAGCTTGGGGAGGGCCGCGTTCACCTCACGGGCAAACTGCTTGAAGATTCGATGAGAGGCAGGGGCCTGAGCGCCGCCCAGGATGCAGGCGATGGCATGAGGCTCCTGGAAGCCCCCAGCCCCCTCGTCCTGGTAGTGGTCGTCATTCCTTATTGGTGGTGGCGGCAGCGGAGGAAGGCCAGCGTTGCCCTGAGGACGGTCCTCACGAGGCTAGTCCCTCCAGGGGCCCTCACGAGGCTGACCCTGCCAGCGGTCCTCACGAGGCTGGTCACGCCATTCTTGGCGGGGGTTGCGGCCATCCCAGCGTCCTCCACCTCGGCCTCCTCCGCGGCCGTAGCCTCGGTCGCTGCGCTCGGGGCGACAGCCGAGGCGACCGTCGCGGATGGCCCTGAGCTCCTGGCAATCATTGGTGTTGTGGCTGTGCACGTTGTGGAAGACGCAGAACGGGCGGCTGCCCTTGGATGACTCTGGGTGGTTGCAGCCGCGCTTCATTTCTGGTTCGGCTGTGAGCACGGCCGGTCCCTTGCGCTTCACGTCCTTGGCTTTGGCCTTCTTGTCTTCTGGGTCAGCCCCTGGGAGCTCCAGGAGAGAGAGGCGGCCTTCCTCAGCTCTCGCGCACTTGGTTGCCATGTTGAACATCTCCAGAGCCGTGCACAGGTCCTCATGTATGGTGAGCTCTTCATTCATCTTGACGTCGCGGACGCCATCAGTGAACGCCGAGATGACGGCCTCGTCCGACACCTTGGGGATCTTGAGGCGGACGTTGTTGAAGCGCTGGATGTACTTCTACAAGGTCTCTCCTGGCTGCTGCTTGATGCGCCGCAGGTCACCCGCAGCTGGTGGACGGTCGCGAGTGCCCTGGAAGTTGGCGACAAAACGCTCTCGCATTTCGTCCCAGGAGGAGATCGATCCCGCGGGCAGGTTCAGGAGCCACGAGCGCGCACCATCCTTGAGGGCCATGGGAAAACAGTTCGCCATAACCTTCTCATCGCCGTTGGCTGCCTCGATGCTCAACTCATAGAGCTGCAGGAACTTGGCAGGGTCGGGGGTGCCGTCATAGCACGGAGGCAGGTCGGGCTTGAACTTCCCCAGCCAGACGACGCTGCGTAGCTCCGGAGTGAATGCGCGGCAACCCGCGGTGGTCACGGGAGCCCGTCGTGGAGGTGGAGCCTGGTCTTGGCACTCGCGCGCCACCGCTGCAGGCGGCGCGCGGTCTTGACGTGGCAGTGCTGGGAGTGCACGAGCATCTTCTTGTGGCCGCTGCACCACCTGGCAGCTTTCCTCTTCACGCGCCGGCGCCCTGCGCGGCGGGTCGCACCGCGGGGCCTCGCGCCTTGGCCCGAGGGCGACGCCTTGACGGGGAGGTGGAGGAGGTGCTCCATGGGCCACGTCACCCGCAGCAGGCGGCGGATGAGGCAGCGAGCGAGATGGTGCAGGAGAGTCCCCGGTGGCGCTGACAAGCTCGGCGATGTCGTCCAGCCAGTCATCGTAGAGGTCATCGACGGGGCGGTAGCGCAGGAGCTTGCGCGCCATAAGCAACGCAGCCTGCGCGTTCGCCGGCCCGCGACGAGCATGAGACGACGAACCAGCCGGAGTCAGCGACGGGGTAGCGGTGCACCCATCCCGCCGCACAGAAGGGTGCAGCGACGAAGCTTGCTGCTCGTGCCCCGCGGGGCCGGTGGCGGCGTTCGCCACTGGAGACGGGGGACGGCGAGGGCAGCCGTCACCCGCAGGCGCTATCTGAGCGAAGCGGGCGGCGAGGGCGGCCCGGCGCTCAGCACGAGCTCGACGAGCGTCAGCCATGGAAGTGGTGGAGCGATGGTGGATCGACCGGCGGAAGAGAGGCTCCGACGCACCCCTACCTGGCGCGCCAAATGTTGGACTTCGGGTTCCGCAAACCCTTGAGAGGTTCGAACTTTGGGGTGCGTGCGAAGAACTCGTCCTCCCCAGTCTGCCTACTCGCTAATCTCGCAGCCTAGCTCGACGAACTGTAAGGGAAAGGGACACAGTAGTTTACCCAGGTTTGGGCCACCTTGCGGTGTAAAACCCTACTACTGCTTTGTGGTGGATTGGCCTCGAGGGGCTGAGGATGAACTAGTATAGTGGCGAACAGCCTCAGGAGGAGAAATGTTCTTGAGCTCGAGTGAGCTGGTGGAGTGAGGGTGATCTGAATGATCCGTCCGGGGGTCCGATCCCTCTCTACGGTGGTGGCTAAGTCCTATTTATAGTGGCCTTGGTCCTCTTCCCAAATGAAAGGCGGGAAGGGATCCCACAATGGCCAAATTCGAAGGGAGACAACTAGTACATGCTATCCTGACAAAAGTAGTCTTTGCCTGCAAAAGCCTCTGGTCGTGACGCCGTAGTGGGCTCGGTGATGACCTCCGTCCTGCCGTCCTGGCGGTCTTGGTCTTGTGGCACGGGAATGGAAACCTTTGGCTGATTCCTCGGGACTCCGCGCCTGCGCTTGCCTCCTTAGAACCAAAGAGGAAACCGGTACACTGCGCCCGCTGGCGCCAGCCTGGCCTTGGTCGTCATGGCTCACGTCATCCAGACCTCACGAGGTGAGGCTTGCATAGAGATCTCCGCTCCTCGGGAGCCAGCCTTAGGAGGCCGCTCCTCGTGGAGGTCTTGGTGTCGTCCGCCTCACGAGGCTTGGCCCCTCGCGAGGGTCTTGAGTTGTTGTCGCTGAAGCTGGGCCATACCAGGCCGTCGATGGAGCCACGCCATGGGCCGCAGGCAGGCAAGTCTGGGTACCCCCGTTCCCAGAACACCGACACCCTTCCACACAGAAGAGAAAAAGATATGGTGACAATGGATCAGCCTGCGCAAGCCTCTGGACGGCAAAAAACCCTGAGAAATATCTCCATTTAACTTAACCGAGAATCTAGCAGAGGTAACACATCTCATGACCATGGCCGTTCATGCATGAGAGAACCCAAACTTAGTCATCATATTTTCAAGAAACGACCACTCAACTCGGTCGTATGCTTTCATCATGTCAAGCTTAACAGCGCATAAAGGTTTCTTCCTCTTCCTCTTCTTAATAGCATGCACACACTCATAGGCCACCAGAACATTATTAGCGATTAACCTTCCTGGCACAAAAGCACTATGTTCTTCGGAGATCACAATAGGAAGAACCTTTTACAATCTGTTTGCAAGTACCTTCGCCGCAATTTTGTACGAGACATTACAGAGACTAATAGGTCTAAACTGCAAAGAGACTCCGACGCCTTGGTCTTGGGTATCAAGACTAAAATTGTGTCATTGAAGCCCTCTCGTATTTCTCTCCCACTTAAGAATTCCCTAATTGCCTTGCACACATCTTCTTTGACCAAAAACCAGTGTCATTGATAGAAAAGTGCAGGCAGTCCATCGGGCCCAGGAGCCTTGGTCGGTCCCATCTGAAAAAGCGCTCTCTCAATTTCCACATCTATGACAGTACCCTCAAGATCCATGTTCATATTGTCCGAGACACAGATATGAATATTGTCAAGAACCTTCTGCATGTTTGTTGCACCCTGAGAAGCAAACAATAACGTGTAAGAGTCTCTAGCCATAGCTCGCATACCTTCGTCATCCGTGCATTTAGATCCATCCGGCCGGGTAAAAATTTTAACTGTGTTTTTCCTTCTCCTGTGAGAGGCACGGTTCTGAAAATACTAGGTATTTTGATCTCCATACGTAAGCCAGTCTAGCCGAGACATTTGTCTTTGCATAATTTCTTCTCTTAAGTACAGTTCATGTAGTTTATTGCCGATCTCCCTGAGCTCTTGCATGCTCCTGTAGCCGCTACATGTCTCCTTTTAGTTTCTTAATCTGTAGCCGAACAGATCCAAAAACTTCCCGGCCCAATCGCTGCATGCGCCCGGTCATCCGAGCTAGCTTGCCATGCAGCTCATACAACCCCCCTTCCCAGTGACCCTCCATCTCACAACTCTCCTGTACCATTTGATCGTATTCAGAGTGCCTTGTCCACATCTCCTCAAACCTGAATCTACGCTGTATAACAGGCCTATCTGTCTCCTCTTCTCGAATATGTATGACCAGTGCCATATGATCTGATTCCTCTGTTAAAACATGCTCCGCACTTGATCCAGAGAACAACTGCATGAAGTCGCTAGTACATGTGGCTAGATCAAGCCGAACCTGCATATTTTCTGGTGGGTCACTCTTATTATCCTAGGTGAAGGGATACCCCATGTAACCCTTGTCCGCCAGTGCGCACATGTCCAGACAGTCCTTGAAATCCTCCATCTGATTGAGATTCCTTTCATTTCCTCCCAACTGCTTCGACTGACATAAGGCCTCATTAAAATCACCGGCGCAAATCCAAGGTTGACTATCTTGAGCTCTTAAAAATCTCAACGCATCCCAAGTTTTTTTCCGAAGTTCAGTCCGAGGTTTGCCATAGATTCCAGTAAATCTAAAGCTTCTCCTTCCAAAAGTAATAGCCGCGTCCAAAAAATACTGACACCATGGTCTGACAGAGGCCTCAACATCATCCCTCCACCATAATGCTAGACCACCACTTCTTCCCTCACAATTCATAGCCACACCATGACGGAACCTGAGGCTCCACTTTATTTTATCCATTGGCACAACTTTCTTTTTAGTTTCAGAAATAAAAACCACCGCCGGGTTGTAGGACCGTATCAAGTCCCTTAGTTCGCCAACTGTCGAGTCCAACCCCAGTCCTCGACAGTTCCAGGCAAGGATATTCATGGCGTTCGGTGGCCCCGCTCCACGGGGTCCGCCACTTTGTTGTTGTTATCCAAGATGTGATCAAATAATGTCGACGTCTTGCACCTCGTATCGCGAATGAAAGCATCGTTCGACACCTGCCTATCAGGGTCATCCTTTGCTACCCATATCTGTTTTGGTCCTCTCTTTCTACTCTCCTGGTCATATTTTTGCCGTCCCCTGCTGTGATGTGAGGATACAGAAAAAGGTCTTGATAACCCCCAAGTATAGGGGATCGCAACTGTTTTCGAGGGTAGAGTATTCAACCCAAATTTATTGATTCGACACAAGGGGAGCCAAAGAATATTTGTAAGTATTAGTAGATGAGTTGTCAATTCAACCACAACTGAAGATTAAATATCTGCAGCAAAGTGATCAGTAGCATAGTAGTTTGATAGTTTTGATAGCAGTGGTAACAGGAATAGTAACAGTAATGGTGATAGCAATAATTTTGTAATAGTTGTAACAGTAGCAATAGCAATAGTAACTTAGCAAGAACAATATGTGAAAAACTCGTAGGCATTGGTTCGGTGATTTCGTTGGATGATATTCATCATATAGCAATCATAACCTAGGGAGACACAGAACTAGCTCCAGTTCATAAATATAATGTAGGCATGTATGCCGTAAATAGTCATACGTGCTTAGAGAAAAGAACTTGCATGACATCTTTTGTCCTACACTCTCGTGGCAGCGGGGTCCATAAGGAAACTAAGGGATATTATGGCCTCCTTTTAATAGAGAACCAGAACAAAGCATTAACATATAGTGAATACATGAACTCCTCAAACTACGGTAATCACCGGAAAGAATCCCAATTATTGTCACCTTGGGGTATGCGGATCATAACACGTAGTAGGTGCATATAACTTGCAAGATCGGATCAAGAGCATAGATATAATGGTGAAACCATAAATGGTTCAGATATGAAATCATGGCACTCGGGCCCTAGTGGCAAGCATTAAGCATGGCAAAGTCATAGCAACATCAATCTCAGAACATAGTGGATACTAGGGATCAAGCCCTAAAAAAACTAACTCGATTACATGATGAATCTTATCCAACCCACTACCGACCAGCAAGCCTACGAAGGAATTACTCTCTCTCGGTGGGGAGCATCATGAAATTGATGATGGAGGATGGTTGATGATGACGAAGACCGAAGATTCCCCTCTCCGGAGCCCCGTACGGGCTCCAGATCTGGCCTCCCGATGAAGAACAAGAGGTGGCGGCGTCTCTGTATCATAAAATGCAATGAAACTTCCTCTCCTATTTTTCTCTCCAAAAATAGGATTTTATAGCGTCGGAGTTAGGGTCAGCAGAGCCTCGTGGGGCCCACTACCCACCAGGGCGCGCCAGAGGGGGGTGGCGTGCCCTGGTGCCTTGTGGGCAGCCTGGGCCCCCCTCCAGTTGGTCTTGGTTCCAGTATTTTTTATTTATTCCAAAATAATTCTCCAAAAAGTTTCGTCCAATTCCGAGAAATTTTATTTCTGCACAAAAACAACACCATGGTAGTTCTGCTGAAAACAACGTCAGTCCGGGTTAGTTTCATTCAAATCATGCAAATTAGAGTGCAAAACAACAGCAAAAGCATTAGGAAAAGTAGATACGATGGAGACGTATCAACTCCCCCAAGCTTAACCCATTGCTTGTCCTCAAGCAATTCAGTTGACAAACTGAAAGTGACAAAGAAAAACTTTTACAAACTCTTTTGTTCTTGTGTTTATACATATGCTTAAATAGCACCCAGGTTTTCAGCAAAGATCATAACTAGCAATGTAGATGATAACTCTTAAAAATTATGTTCACTCATATCAATGGCATAATCAACTAGCAAGCAATAATAAAATATTTCAAATGCCAACACTTTGTTAAAACAATCATGATATAATATGACGATAGTGGTATCTCGCTAGCCCTTTTTGAGACCGCAAAACGTAAATGCAGAGCACCTCCAAAGTTTAAGCAGCGACTAGACATTGTAATTCATGGTAGAAGAGATCCAGTCATGATGCATTCAACATTAACTACACACAATGCATGAGGATGACAATAGTGCTCTCAGGACTGGCGCTTGTTGGAGAAGGGTGATGACTCAACATAAAAGTAAAATAACATGAAAGTAAATAGATAGGCCCTTCATAGAGGGAAGCAGGGATTTGCAGCGGTGCCAGAGCTCGAAGCTTAAATCAGAGATAAATATAAATTTGTGAGGTATACCCTTCCTGTCAATGTTACGACCAAGAGTTTTCAATATCTTCCATGCTACACGCATTAGTGGCGGTTCCCAAGCGGTAAAATTAAAGTTTACTCCCCCTCCAGCATCAAACACAAGCCATGGCTAGCCGAATCCTCGGGTGCCCTCCATACCAACAACAGTCTGGGGGAGTTTTGTTCAATTATTTGTAATTTTTTATTTCAGGACTGGGCATCCCTATTACCAACCCATCTCGTGCAAGGACGAGTGAATAAACACTCATCATGAGAATAACCCGCTGAGCATGGAAGATACTAACTACCCCCTGTCGCTCCATGAGCGGTCCGGGCACATAAAACAGATGTTCATTTGAATTTTTAGAGGTGGCACATGCAAATTTACTTGGAACGGCAGGGTAATACCACATATAGGTAGATATAGTGGACTCATATGGAATAACTTTGGTTTAAGGATTTTGATGCACAAGCAGTATTCCCGCTTAGTACAGGCGAATGCTAGCAATTAGGTTGATAAGCGACCAACTAGAGAGCGAAAACGGTCATGATCATGCATTATGAATAATCAACATTGAGTACTAGCATGAGTAGGATATAAACACCATGAACATAAATATCATGGAGGCTATGTTGGTTTTGATTCAACTACATGCGTGAACATGTGCCAAGTCAAGCCACTTGAAACATTCAGAGGAGGATACCATATCATCATACTACATCACAATCATTTTAATGCATGTTGACACCCAAGATAAATCAGTATCCACTCCTAGCTACTTAAGCATGGCATGAGCAACTATAATCTCTAATTGTCATCATAAACATGTTTAATCATAATATGCTGAATCATGGATATTGAGTTAAACATATTTACAAAACAAAAACAAGTTGAGTTCATACCCGCTTTTCCTGCCACAATCACTTCATCATATATCGTCATTATTGCCTTTCACTTGCACGACCGAATGATGTGAAAATAATAATAGTGCAAGAGTGCCGTGGACTAAGTTGGAATCTGCAAACATTTTATTCAAAAGGAGAAGACAAGGTAATTTGGGCTCTTTGTTAGATCAACAATAATGCATATGAGAGCCACTCAAAATTTTCATTGTGGTGTTCTCCTTGGTACGACTCAATGAAAGAAAAGAATTTCAGAGCAACACACTGAAATATTTTTGGAGTTTTTAGTTTTTCTTAAAGAAAGCAAATTAAGGAAGGAAAAACAAAAACGAGAAAAACTATTTACTCGGGAAAGCTCCCAACAAGCAAAAGAAGAATCAAGAAATCTTTTTGGGTTTTATTTTAATACTACAACTAATTAGACTAAAAAGGAAAACCGAAAAGAAGCGAGAGGTATTTTTGGATTTTCTTATAGTTTTTCAAACAAACAAGAAGAAAGCAAGAAAATAAAACTAACATGGATGATACAATGAAAAAGTGTGGACACCGACAACTTGAATGAAATGTGTGAACATGAATGTAATGTCGGTAGAAATACGTACTCCCCCAAGCTTAGGCTTTTGGCCTAGCTTGGTAATCAAAACCCGTAGCCTAGATAATACTCAGAATGATAGCTCGTGGAGGCTCTCGGTGCGGCCTCCTCGGCCTGGCGAGCGGCCTCTACTGTCGCGTTGTACTCGCGCACCTCTCTCTCAAGAATCTAATATATCTCTTTTCCCTGGTAATCAAAGAGAGCAGGTGCAGGCAAAGTAACAGATATAATGTGCCTCTTATCATACATCAAGTTATAATTATAATCAGTGGTTCTACACTTAAGGAACTTATGACGCTGCATGGCTCCAAAGTCCAAATACTGAGTGGGTAAAATAGGATCATTGGGCCAAGGTGACACACCTAGTTCCCTAGCTACACAGGAAGCATACATCGCTCCATAAATATAGCCACTATCAGCATTGCATTGCAACCTCAGTGCAACTATTGCTCCTAGACTATAAAATTTAATTCCCGCCAGAGCAGTGTGTATGAGGCTCAAATCTGGGGCACAAAGAGTACTGCAATCTTGTTTGCCCATGAGGCATTTGCCATTAAAGAGTGTAAAATAGCGAATTGATGGAAAGTGTATACTATTTATTCTACCTTGTGTCACTCCTCTATTCTCACCACAGCATAAGCTAGTTAGAAATGTTTCATACTCAGATGTTGGTGGTTCGCCCAGCGAACCCTAGTACGGAATTTTGCATGCAACACATAATCGTTCTAGAGGCATGGTGAAGGCATTATCATAAAGGCTGGATGAAACTCAAGATTCTCGAGAATGATATTTAAATTTCTTGGCCAATGTCTGAGTCAAGTTGAGATGTTGAGTGCACTTATCTGCGATGAAGGGAGTGATACGTCTGCAACATATCTATAATTTTTGATTGTTCCATGCTATTATATTATCTATTTTGGATGTTTTGTATGCATTAATATGCTATTTTATATTATTTTTGGGACTAACCTATTAACCTAGAGCCCAGTGCGAGTTTCTGTTTTTTCCTTGTTTTTGAGTTTTACAGAAAAGGAATATCAAACGGAGTCCAAACGGAATAAAACTTTACGATGATTTTTCTTGGACCAGAAGACATCCACGGAGCTTGGAGAGGAAGGCAGGAGATGGCTGAGGAGGCCACAAGCCTGCTAGGCGCGCCCCAGGGGGGCGCCCTGAGGGCTTGTGGGCCACGCGGGGGTCTCCTAACCCTAATTCTTGCTCTATAAATTCCCAAATATTCCCAAACCACCAGAAGCATCTACCAAAAATAGTTTTCCGCCGCCGCAAGCCTCTGTTCCCGTGAGATCCCATCTTGGGGCCTTTTTCGGCACCCTGCCGGAGGAGGATTCGATCACGAAGAGCCTCTAGATTAACCTTGCTGCCCTTTTGATGATGCGTGAGTAGTTTACCACAGACCTACGGGTCCATAGCTAGTAGTTAGATGGCTTCTTCTCTCTCTTTGATCTTCAATACAATGTTCTTCTCGATGTTCTTGGAGATCTATTCGATGTAGTACTTTTTTGCGGTGTGTTTGTTGAGATCCGACGAATTGTGGATTTATGATCAGATTATCTATGAATATTATTTGAGTCTTCTATGAACTCTTTTATGCATGATTAATATATCTTTGTATTTCTCTTCGAACTATCGGTTTGGTTTGGCTAACTAGATTGGTTTTTCTTGCAATGAGAGAGGTGCTTAGTTTTGGGTTCAATCTTGCGGTGTCCTCACCCAGTGACAGAAGGGATAGCGAGGCACATATTGTATTGTTGCCATCGAGGACAAAAGATGGGGTTTTTGTCATATTGCTTGAGTTTATCCTTCAACATCATGTCATCTTACTTAAAGCGTTGCTCTGTTCTTATGAACTTCATACTCGAGATGCAGGCAGGAGTCGGTCGATGTGTGGAGTAATAGTAGTAGATGCAGAATCATTTTGGTCTACTTGTCACGGATGTGATGCCTATATTCATGATCATTTCCTTAGATATCGTCATAACTTTGCGCTTTTCTATCAATTTCTCAACAGTAATTTGTTCACCCACCGTTTGCTATCTTCAAGAGAGAAGCCTCTAGTGAAACCTGTGGCCCCCGGGTCTATTTTCCATCATGTATTTTCATATCTATAACCCAAAAATACCTTGCTGCAATTTATTTGTTTTTACTTTGTTTTACATTTTAGTAATCTTTTATACCTATCTCTATTAGATCTCACTCTTGTTCCAGACCGTGAAGGGATTGACAACCCCTTTTTCGCGTAGAGTGCAAGTGTTTGTTAGTTTGTGCAGGTGCATAGATTGGAGACTTGCTTGTGCCTCCGACTGGATTGATACCTTGTTTCTTAACTGAGGGAAATAATTATCTCTACTTTGCTGCATCACCCTTTCCTCTTCAAGGGAAAAATCAACGCAAGCTCAAGAAGTAGCAGGAAGAATTTCTGGCGCCGTTGCCGGGGAGGTTCTACATCAAGCCTACCAAGTACCCATCATAAACTCTCATCTCTTGCATTACATTATTTTCCATTTGCCTCTCATTTTCCTCTCCCCCACTTCTAAAACGTTTTCAGAAAAACACAAAAATATTTTCCTTTCTATTCGCCCTTCTTTCGCTCGATCCTTTTTGTTTGCTTGAACTCATCATCATGAGTGACTTCGGTATGGCAGAAACAGATGATGGCCTAACTCCTAAAATTGGACGATCAGTCAATCTGGATGTTAAAACTTTTGTTTTGGAGCAAGGGAACGTTATGGGAAAAGAACATATCCAAGAATTTTTCACTTGTATTGGCAACTTGCCTTTTGATAATGCTCCTATACTTAAAAGAACTAAGACTTATGCGGAGGCTATTTCAGCACTAGTTCTGAAATTTGAAAATAAATTTATTCGTACTCATCCTACCTTGCAAAGAGTGTTTTATGAGCTTCCCGTTATAAAAGATCCCAAAGCTAAAAAGATAGCTACTCGTGTTCTTATGAATGAATTTGATAACATAGTACGGGAAGCTAGGGAAATTTTTGATTTTTATGGTATGAGCCGTGAAAAGCTAGTGATAGATGAGATCCTTTAAAATAGTGACTATACGTTGAGACATCTACTTGGAAATAATCAAAAAATTTATGAAAACCTTAAAAAGAAAATCCCCATTTTAGATATAATCCGACAAGTTTTCAATGATGTCAATCAACAATATTCTTGGATTTTTGCTGGAAATCAAAGGGGATACTTAGATGGGCAACTTGATAATGCCAAAATTTCTATGAATAATGTGTTCCAAGTTATCTTTGCAAAACTTCCTGATGAGAACACACCTATGAAAAATACCAAAGATGACACTACCTAGATCTATGTTTTATGCCTAGCTAGGGGCATTAAACAATAGCGCTTGTTCGGAGGCAACACAATTTTATTTTTATGTTTTTTTATTTTGGTTCTGTTTTTCAATAAATACACATTATTACCTCTGTAGTAATTGTGTTTTGGTGTTTTAATTAGTGTTTGAGCCAAGTAAGACCTTTGGGATGGTCTACGGTGATAGTTGATTTGATCTTGCTGAAAAACAGAAACTTTTGCGCTCATTGCCAGAAATTAAATAAATCACACAAATGTGCTTTTGATATGAATGTTTTACACAAGATTTATATACAAATTTCCCAGGTTATACTAATTTTTAAGATTTTTTGGAGTTACAGAAGTATACGAAATTTCCAGATTACTACAGACTGTTCTGTTTTTGACAGATTCTGTTTTCTATGTGTTGTTTGCTTATTTTGATGAATCTATGGGTAGTATCGGGGGGTATGAACCATGGAGAAGTTGTAATACAGTAGATATTACACCAATATAAATAAAGAATGAGTTCACAACAGTACCTAAAGTGGTGATTTATTTTATTATACTAATGGATCTTATTTTTCTGTTGAGTTTTGTGTTGTGAATTTTTCAAGTTTTGGGTAAAAATTTGATGGACAACGGAATAAGGAGTGGAAAGAGCCTAAGCTTGGGGATGCCCAAGGCACCCCAAGGTAATTTTCAAGGTAAACCAAGCATCTAAGCTTGGGGATGCCCCGGATGGCATCCCCTCTTTTGTCTTCAATCCATCGGTAAATTTACTTGAGGCTATATTTTTATTCACCACATGATATGTGTTTTGCTTGGAGTGTCTTGTACGATATGAGTCTTTGATTTTTAGTTTTCCACAATCATCCTTGCTGTACACACCTTTTGAGAGGGACACACATTAATCGTGAATTTATTAGAATACTCTATGTGCTTCACTTATATCTTTTGAGCTAGGCAGTTTGCTCTAGTGCTTCACTTATATCTTTTTAGAGCACGGCGGTGGCTTTATTTTATAAAAATTGTTGAACTCTCATGCTTCACTTATATTATTTTGAGAGTCTTTAAACAGCATGGTAATTTTCTTAGGTTATGAATTTAGTCCTAATATGATGAGCATCCAAGAGGGATATTATAAAAACTTTCATATAAAGAGCGTTGAATAAGATGAGAAGTTTGATACCTTGCATTTGTTTTGAGATATGAAGATGGTGATATTAGAGTCATGCTAGTGAGTAATTATGGATTGGTAGAAATACTTGTGTTAAAGTTTGTGATTCCCGTAGCATGCACGTATGGTGAACCGTTATGTGATGAAGTCGGAGCAAGATTTATTTTTTGATTGTCTTCCTTATGAGTGGCGGTCGGGAACAAGCGATGGTCTTTTCCTACCAATCTATCCCCCTAGGAGAATGCGTGTAGTACTTTTTTCGATGGCTAATAAATTTTTGCAATAAGTATATGAGTTATTTATGACTAACGTTGAGTCCATGGTGTTGGAGAACGTTGCATGGAAAACAAAAAATTTCTACGCACACGCAAGATCTATCCATGGAGATGCATAGCTACGAGAGGGGGAGAGCATCTACATACCCTTGTAGATCGCTAAGTGGAAGCGTTTATCACGCGGTTGATGTAATCGTACTATTCACGATCCGATCACGATCCAACCGATCTAGTGCTGAACGGACGGCACCTCCGAGTTTAGCACACGTGCGGCTCGATGACGTCTCCTCCTTCTTGATCCAGCAAATGGGACAAGAGAAGTAGACGGGATCATGACCAACACGACGGCATGGTGGTGATGGTGGTGGTGGAGCACCGACAACGCTTCGCTAAGCGTCACCGTGACGAGGTGGTGGAACTACGGAGCAACGGGAGAGAGAGAGGGGCGCCAAGGGCTTGGTGTGTCCTCTTGGGGCGCCCCCTCTGCTCTATATATAGGTGGAGGGGCGTGGGAAACAGCCCCTCCAAGCCCTAGGGCGCAGCTAAGGGGGAGAGGACTTGGACTCCAAGTCCAATCCTATTCCTACTAGGACTCCTTCCTTTTTTGCCTTCCCTAGCCACATGGGCTTTTGAGGACTTGGTGCGCCTAGCCCAATAAGGCCAGGGAGCCTCCCCGCAGGCCATGCTATCCCTTGGGTCATGGTGGACACACTTGTGAACTTCTGGACCCCTCCGGAATCCCCTGGAACCTTCTGGAAGCTTCCCGGTACAATACAAAAAAACTGCACCTTTTTCCGGAACACAAAATATAACTTCCCATATATAAATCTTTACCTCTCGACCATTCCGAGACTCCTCATGACGTCTGGGGTCTCATTCAGGACTCCGAAGAACATTTGGTTACCACTCATCAAATATCCCAACACTACTCTAGCATCAACGAACGTTAAGCGTGCGACCCTGCGGGTTCAGGAATGTAGTCATGACCGAGACACCTCTCCGGTGAATAACCAATAGCGGGACCTAGATGCCCATATTGATTCCTACATATTCCATGAAGATCTGTTATCGGTAGAACCTATATGAGAACATACATAATTCCCTTTGTCTGTCGGTATGTTACTTGCCCGAGATTCGATCGTCGGTATCTCTATACCTAGTTCAATCTCATTACCGGCAAGTCTCTTTACTCGTTCTGTAATACATCATCTTGCAACTAACTCCTTAGTCACTTTGCTTGCAAGCTTCTTGTGATGTGTATTACCGAGAGGGCCTAGAGATACCTCTTCGTCATACGGAGTGACAAATCCCAATCTCGATTCACGCCAACTCAACAGACACCTTCGGAGATACCTATAGAGCATCTTTATGATCACCCAGTTACGTTGTGACATTTGATAGCACACAAGGTATTCCTCCGATATCCGGGAGTTGCATGATCTCATGGTCGAAGGAATATGTATTAGACATTAAGAAAGTAGTAGCAAAAACTGAACGATCATATGCTATGCTAACGGATGGGTCTTGTCCATCACATCATTCTCCTAATGATGTGATCCCGTTATCAAGTGACAACACATGTCTATGGTTAGGAAACCTTAACCATCTTTTGATCAATGAGCTATTCCAGTAGAGGATCACTAGGGACACGGTGTTGTCTATGTATCCACACATTTATGTGAGTTTCCAATCAATACAATTCTAGCATGGATAATAGACGTTTATCATGAACAGGGAAATATGATAATAACCAATTTATTATTGCCTCTAGGGCATATTTCCAACAGTCAACCACTTGCACTAGAGTCAATAATCTAGTTCACATCGCCATGTGATTAACACCCATTGAATTCCGGAGTTTGATTATGTTTTGCTTGCGAGAGAGGTTTTAGTCAAATGGGTCTGCAACATTCAGATTCATGTGTATTTTCCAAATCCTTATGTCATACTGTAGATGCTGCTATCACGCTTTACTTGGAGCTATTCCAAATGACTGCTCCATTTATACGTATCCAGTTTGCTACTCAGAGTTATCCGGATCGGTGTCAAAGCTTGCATCGACGTAACCCTTTACGACGAACTGTTTATCACCTCCATAATCGAGAAACATTTCCTTAGTCCTCTAGTTTCTAAGGATAATTTTGACTACTGTCCAGTGATCCACTCCTAGATCACTCTTGTACCCCCTTTGCCAGACACGTGGCAATGCACATCAGGTGTGGTACACAGCATGGCATATCGTATAGAGCCTATTGCTAAGGCAAAGGGGATGACCTTTGTCCTTTGTCTCTCTTATGCCGTGGTCGAGCTTTGAGTCTTACTCAACTTCACTCCTTACAATACAGGTAATAATTCCTTCTTTGACTGATCCATTTTGAACTCCTTCAAAATCTTGTTAAGGTATGTACTCATTGAAAGTCTTATCAAGCATCTTGATCTATCTCTATAGATCTTGATGCCCAATATATAAGCAGCTTCACCGAGGTCTTTCATTGAAAAATTCTTATTCAAATATCCTTTTATGCTATTCAGAAATTATATATCATTTCCAATCAGAAATATGTCATCCACATATAATATCAGGAATGCTACAGAGCTCCCACTCACTTTCTTGTAAATATAGGCTTCACCGTAAGTCTGTATAAAACCAAATGCTTTGATCACCTCATCAAACTGTATATTCCAACTCCGAGATACTTGCACCAGTACATAAATGGATCGCTGGAGCTTGCACACTTTGTTAGCACCTTTAGGATCGACAAAACCTTCTGGTTGCATCATATACAACTCTTCTTTAAGAAACCAGTTAAGGAATGCAGTTTTGACGTCCATTTGCCAAATTTCATAATCATAAAATGCGGCAATTGCTAACATGATTCAGACAGACTTAAGCATCGCTACGGGTGAGAAAGTCTCATCGTAGTCAACCCCTTGAACTTGTCAAAAACCTTTCGCGACAAGTCGAGCTTTGTAGATAGTGATATTACCATCAGCGTCTGTCTTCCTCTTGAAGATCCATTTATTTTCAATGGCCTGTCGATCATCGGGCAAGTCCACCAAAGTCCACACTTCCTCATACATGGATCCTATCTCAGATTTCATGGCCTCAAGCCATTTATTGGAATCTGGGCTCATCATAGCTTCTTCATAGTTCGTAGGTTCACCGTTGTCCAACAACATGACTTCCAGGACAGGATTACCGTACCACTCTAGTGCGGATCGTGTTCTGGTTGACCTACGAGGTTCAGTAGTAACTTGATCCAAAGTTTCATGATCATCATCATTAGCTTCCTCTCTAGTTGGTGTAGGCATCACGGGAACGGTTTTCTCTGATGTGCTACTTTCCAATTCGAGAGAAGGTACAACTACCTCATCAAGTTCTACTTTCCTCCCACTCACTTCTTTCGAGAGAAACACCTTCTCTAGAAAGGACCCATTCTTGGCAACAAAGATCTTGCCTTCGGATCTGTGGTAGAAGGTATACCCAATAGTTTCTTTAGGCTATCTATGAAGAAGCACTTCTCCGCTTTGGGTTTGAGCTTATCAGGCTGAAGCTGTTTGACATAAGTGTCGCATCCCCAAACTTTAAGAAACAACAACTTAGGTTTCTTGCCAAACCACGGTTCATACGATGTCGTCTCAATGGATTTAGATGGTGCCCTATTTAACGTGAATGCGGCTGTCTCTAATGCATAACCCCAAAATAATAAAGGCAAGTTGGTAAGAGATGTCATAGAATGCACCATATCTAATAAAGTACAGTTACGATGTTCGGACACACCATTACGCTGTGGTGTTCCAGGTGGCATGAGTTGTGAAACAATTCCACATTGTTTTAAATGAAGGCCAAACTCGTAACTCAAATATTCGCCTCCATGATCAGATCATAGAAACTTTATTTTCTTGTTACGATGATTCTCCACTTCACTCTGAAATTGTTTGAACTTTTCAAATGTTTCAGACTTGTGTTTCATCAAGTAGATATACCCATACCTACTCAAATCATCTGGGAAGGTCAGAAAATAACGATACCCGCTGCGTGCCTCAACACTCATTGGACCGCATACATCAGTATGTATTATTTCCAATAAGTCATTAGCTCGCTCCATTGTTCCGGAGAACGGAGTTTTAGTCATCTTACCCATGAGGCATGGTTCGTAAGTATCAAATGATTCATAATCAAGTAATTCCAAAAGTCCATTCGCATGGAGTTTCTTCATGCGCTTTACACCAATATGACCTAAACGGCAGTGCCACAAGTATGTTGCACTATCATTATCAACTTTGGATCTTTTGGCATAAAGATTATGAATATGTGTATCACTACGATCTAGATTCAATAAACCATTCACATTGGGTGTATGACCATAGAAGGTTTTATTCATGTAAACAGAACGACAATTATTCTCTGACTTAAATGAATAACCGTATTGCAATAAACACGATCTAGTCATGTTCATGCTCAACGCAAACACCAAATAACATTTATTTAGGCTCAACACTAATCCCGAAGGTAGAGGGAGTGTGCGATGGTGATCATATCAATCTTGGAAACACTTCCAACACACATCATCACCTCGCCCTTAACTAGTCTCCGTTTATTCTGCAACTCCTGTTTCGAGTTACTAATCTTAGCAACTGAACCGATATCAAATACCCAGGGGCTACTATGAGCACTAGGAAGGTACACATCAATAACATGTATATCAAATATACCTTTGTTTACTTTGCCATCCTTCTTATCTACCAAGTATTTGGGATAGTTTCACTTCCAGTGACCTTTTCCTTTGAAGTAGAAGCACTCAGTTTCAGGCTTGGGGTCCAGCTTTGGGTTTCTTCACGGGAGCAGCAACTTGCTTGCTGTTCTTCTTGAAGTTCCCTTTCTTTCCCTTGCCCTTTTTCTTAAAACTGGTGGTCTTGTTAACCATCAACACTTGATGCTCTTTCTTGATTTCTACCTTCGTTGATTTCAGCATCGCGAAGAGCTTGGGAATCATTTTCGTCATCCCTTGCATATTATAGTTCATCACGAAGCTCCAGTAGCTTGGTGATAGTGACTGGAGAAATCTGTCAATCTCTATCTTATCTGGAAGATTAACTCCCACTTGATTCAAGCGATTGTAGTACCCATTCTGAGCACATGCTCAATGGCTGAGCTATTCTCCTCCATCTTGTAGGCAAAGTACTTGTCAGAGGTGTCATACCTCTCAACATGGGCATGAGCCTAAAATACCAATTTCAGCTCTTGGAACATCTTATATGTTCCATGGCATTCAAAACGTCTTTGGAGCCCCGATTCTAAGCCGTAAAGCATGGCACACTAAACTATCAAGTAGTCATCAGATCGAGCTTGCCAAATGTTCATAATGTCTGCATCAGCTCCTGCAGCAGGTCTGTCACCTAGTGGTGCATCAAGGACATAATTCATCTGTGCAGCAATGAGGATAATCCTCAGATCATGGACCCAGTCCGCATTATTGCTATCATCATCTTTCAACTTAGTTTTCTCTAGGAACGTATCAAAAACAGGGGAGGTACATCGCGAGCTATTGATCTACAACATAATTTGCAAAGACATTTTGACTATGTTCATGATAAATTTTAGTTTAAATAATTAAATTACTAATGAACTCCCACTTAAATCAACATCCCTCAAGTTGTCTAAGTGATACATGTTCCAAATCAACTAACCCATGTCCGATCATCACGTGAGATGGGGTAGTGTTCAATGGTGAACATCTTCATGTTGATCATATCTACTATATGACTCATGTTCGACCTTTCGGTCTCAAGTGTTCCGAGACCATGTTTGTACATGCTAGGCATCAAGTTTAATCCAAGTATTCTGCATGTGTAAAACTAGCTTACACCCGTTGTATGTGAACATAGAGTCTATCACACCCGATCATCACGAGGTGCTTCGAAATGATGAACTTTAGCAATGGTGCATACTCAGGGAGAACACTTTTATCTTAAAATTAATTGAAGGGATCATCTTATAATGCTACCATCGGTCTAAGCAAAATAAGAAGTATAAAGGATAAACATCACATGCAATCAAAATATGTGACATGATATGGCCATCATCATCTTGTGCTTTTGATCTCCATCTTCAAAGCAACATCATGATCTCCATCATCACCGGCACGACACCTTGATCTCCATCGTAGCATCGAGGTCGTCCCACCAGCTATTGCTTCTACAACTATTGCTAACGCATAGCGATAAAGTAAAGCAATTACATGGCGCTTAGTGATTGTCACGCATGTCATACAATAATTAAAGACAACCCTAAGGCTCCTGCTAGTTGTCGTACTCATCGACATGCAAGTCATGAACTTATTATAAAACATGATCATCTCATACATCAACATATATCATATCATATCTTGACCATATCACATCACAACATGCCTTGCAAAAATAGGTTAGACGTCCTCTACTTTGTTGTTGCAAGTTTTACGTGGCTGCTACGGGCAACTAGCAAAAACCGTTCTTACCTACGCAAAACCACAAAGGTGATTATCAAGTTTGATGTTTTAACCTTCTTCAAGGACCGGCCGTAGTCAAATTCAATTCAACTAAAGTAGGAGAAACAGACACCCGCCAGCCACCTTTATGCAAA
This sequence comes from Thinopyrum elongatum, assembly GCA_011799875.1. Taxonomy (NCBI): domain Eukaryota; kingdom Viridiplantae; phylum Streptophyta; class Magnoliopsida; order Poales; family Poaceae; genus Thinopyrum; species Thinopyrum elongatum. The sequence goes on from CM022298.1 coordinate 169,248,453, forward strand.
ACAAGTTGCATGTTAGTCGGTGGAACCGGTCTCATGTGCATGGACATGTAAGGTTGGTCCGGGCCGCTTCATCCCACAATGCCGCCGAATCAAAATAAGATGTTGGTGGTAAGCATTATGAACATCACCGCCCACAACTCCTTTGTGTCCTACTCGTGCATATCATCTACGCATAGACTTGGCTCATGATGCCACTGTTGGAGAACGTTGCATGGAAAACAAAAAATTTCTACGCACACGCAAGATCTATCCATGGATATGCATAGCTATGAGAGGGGGAGAGCATCTACATACCCTTGTAGATCGCTAAGCGGAAGCATTTATCATGCGGTTGATGTAGTCGTACTCTTCCCGATCCGATCACGATCCAACCGATCTAGGGCCGAACGGACGGCACCTCAGAGTTTAGCACACGTGCGGCTCGATGACGTCTCCTCCATCTTGATCCAGCAAGCGGGATAGGAGAAGTAGTTGGGATCACAACCAACACGACGGCGTGGTGGTGATGGTGGTGGTGGAGCACCGATAGCGCTTCGCTAAGCGTCGCCGAGACGAGGCGGTGGAACTACAGAGTAACGGGAGAGAGAGGGGCGCCAAGGTCTTGGTGTATCCTCTTGGGGCGCCCCCTCCCCTCTATATATAGGTGGAGGGGCGTGGGAAACAGACCCTCCAAGCCCTAGGGCGCAACAAAGGGGGAGAGGACTTGGACTCCAAGTCCAATCCTCTTCCTACTAGGACTCCTTCCTTTTTTGCCTTCCCTAGCCACATGGGCTTTTGAGGACTTGGTGCGCCTAGCCCAATAAGGCCAGGGTGCCTCCCCGCATCCCATGCTATCCCTTGGGTCGTGGTGGACCCACTTGTGGACTTCTAGACCCCTCCGGAATCATCGGGAACCTTCTGGAAGCTTCCCGGTACAATACCGAAAAAACTGCACCTTTTTCCGGAACCCAATTTATGACTTCCCATATATAAATCATTACCTCTCGACCATTCCAAGACTCCTCATGATGTCTGGGATCTCATCCGGGACTCTGAACAACATTTGGTTGCCACTCATCAAATATCCCAATACTACTCTAGCGTCAACGAACTTTAAGCGTGCGACCATGCGGGTTTGGGAATGTAGTCATGACCGAGACATCTCTCTAGTCAATAACCAATAGCGGGACCTGGATGCCCATATTGATTCCTACATATTCCACGAAGATCTTTTATCAGTTGAACCTATATGACAACATACGTAATTCCCTTTGTCTGTCGGTATGTTACTTGCCCGAGATTCGATCGTCGATATCTCTATACCTAGTTCAATCTCGTTACTGGCAAGTCTCTTTACTCGTTCCGTAATACATCATCTTGCAACTAACTCCTTAGTCACTTTGCTTGCAAGCTTCTTGTGATGAGTATTACCGAGAGGGCCCAAAGATACCTCTCCGTCATACAGAGTGACAAATCCCAGTCTCGATTCATGCCAACTCAACAAACACCTTCGGAGATACCTATAGAGCATCTTTATGATCACCCAGTTACGTTGTGACGTTTGATAGCACACAAGGTATTCCTCCGGTATCCGGGAGTTGCATGATCTCATGGTCGAAGGAATATGTATTTGACATTAAGAAAGCAGTAGCAAAAACTGAACGATCATATGCTATGCTAACGGATGGGTCTTGTCCATCACATCTTTCTCCTAATGATGTGATCCCGTTATCAAGTGACAACACATGTCTATGGTTAGGAAACCTTACCCATCTTTTGATCAATGAGCTAGTCTAGTAGAGGATCACTAGGGACACGGTGTTGTCTATGTATCCACACATGTATCTGAGTTTCTGATCAATACAATTCTAGCATGGATAATAGACATTTATCATGAATAGGGAAATATGATAATAACCAATTTATTATTGCCTCTAGGGCATATTTCCAATAGTCTCCTACTTGCACTAGAGTCAATAATCTAGTTCACATCGCCATGTGATTAACACCCAATGAGTTCTGGGGTTTGATTATGTTTTGCTTGCGAGAGAGGTTTTAGTCAAATGGGTATGCAACATTCAGATCCATGTGTATTTTGCAAATCCTTATGTCATACTGTAGATGGTGCTATCACGCTTTACTTGGAGCTATTCCAAATGACTGCTCCATTTATATGTATCCGGTTTGCTACTCAGAGTTATCCGGATCAGTGTCAAAGCTTGCATCGACGTAACCCTTTACGACGAACTCTTTATCACCTCCATAGCCAAGAAACATTTCCTTAGTCCTCTAGTTACTAAGGATAATTTTGACCTAGGTCTCCAAGAGCAAGCAAGTTGGATGCACACCCACTTAGTTTCTTTTTGAGCTTTCATACACTTATAGCTCTAGTGCATGTGTTGCATGGCAATCCCTACTCACTTGCATCGATATCGGTTGATGGGCATCTCCATAGCCCATTAATTTGCCTAGTTGATGTGAGTCTTTCCCATTCTTTTTGTCTTCTCCAAAACCACCATATTCTATTCCACCCATAGTGCTATATCCATGGCTCACGCTCATGTATTGCATGAAAGTTGAAAAAGTTTGAGAACACCAAAAGTATGAAACAATTGCTTGGCTTGTCATCGGTGTTGTGCATGATGAAATACTTTGTGTGATGAAGATGGAGCATAGCCGGACTATATGATTTTGTAGGGATAACTTTCTTTGGACATGTTATTTTGAGAAGACATGATTGCTTTATTAGTATGCTTGAAGTATTATTGTTTTTATGTCAATATTAAACTTTTGTTTTGAATCTTATGGATCTGAATATTCATGCCACAATAAAGAAGATTACATTGATAAATATGTTAGGTAGCATTCCACATAAAAAATTCTGTTTTTATCATTTACCTACTCGAGGACGAGCAGGAATTAAGCTTGGGGATGCTTGATATGTCTCCAACGTATCTATAATTTTTGATTGTTCCATGCTATTATATTATCTATTTTGGATGTTTTATATGCATTATTATGCTATTTTATATTATTTTTGGGACTAACGTATTAACCTAGAGCCCAGTGCCAGTTTCTATTTTTTCCTTGTTTTTTAGTTTTATAGAAAAGGAATATCAAACGGAGTCCAAACGGAATAAAACTTTACGATGATTTTCTTGGACCAGAAGACATCCACGGAGCTTGGAGAGGAAGGCGGGAGGTGGCCGAGGAGGCCACAAGCCTGCTAGGCGCGCCCCAGGGGGGCGCCCTGAGGGCTTGTGGGCCCCTCGGGGGTCTCCTAACCTAAATTCTTGCTCTATAAATTCCCAAATATTCCCAAACCACCAGAAGCGTCCACCAAAAAAAGTTTTCCGCCGCCGCAAGCCTCAGTTCCCGTGAGATCCCATCTTGGGGCCTTTTTCGACACCCTGCCGGAGGGGGATTCGATCACGAAGGGACTCTAGATCAACCTTGCTGCCCTTCCGATGATGCATGAGTAGTTTACCACAGACCTACGGGTCCATAGCTAGTAGCTAGGTGACTTCTTCTCTCTCTTTGATCTTCAATACAATGTTCTCCTCGATGTTCTTGGAGATCTATTCGATGTAATACTTTTTTGCGGTGTGTTTGTTGAGATCCGATGAATTGTGGATTTATGATCAGATTATCTATGAATATTATTTGAGTCTTCTCTGAACTGTTTTATGCATGATTAAGATATCTTTGTATTTCTCTTCGAACTAACGGTTTGGTTTGGCCAACTAGATTGGTTTTTCTTGCAATGGGAGAGGTGCTTAGTTTTCGGTTCGATCTTGCGGTGTCCTCACCCAGTGACAGAAGGGTTAGCGAGGCACGCATTGTATTGTTGCCATCGAGGATAAAAAGATGGGGTTTTCATCATATTGCTTGAGTTTATCCCTCTACATCATGTCATATTACTTAAAGCGTTGCTTTGTTCTTATGAACTTAATACTCTAGATGCAGGCAGGAGTCGATCGATGTGTGGGGTAATAGTAGTAGATGCAGAATCATTTCGGTCTACTTGTCACGGACGTGATGCCTATGTTCATGATCATTGCCCTAGATATCATCATAACTTTGTGCTTTTCTATCAATTTCTCAATAGTAATTTGTTCACCCACCGTATGCTATCTTCAAGAGAGAAGCCTCTAGTGAAACATATGGCCCCCGGGTCTATTTTCCATCATATATTTTCTGATCTATAAACCAAAACACCCAAAAATACCTTGCTGCAGTTTTTTTGTTTTTACTTTGTTTTACGTTTTAGTAATCTTTTATACCTATCTCTATTAGATCTCACTCTTGTTCGAGACTGTGAAGCGATTGACAACCCCTTTTTCGGGTTGAGTGCAATGTTTGTTAGTTTGTGCAGGTGCATAGATTTGAGACTTGCTTGTGCCTCCTACTGGATTGATACCTTGGTTCTTGACTGAGGGAAATAATTATCTCTACTTTGCTGCATCACCCTTTCCTCTTCAAGGGAAAAATCAACGCAAGCTCAAGAAGTAGCAGGGAGCAAGCTCGGTGTTTTGAACATACTGCTCGAATTCTTCTTTTATACCTGCTCCTAACATGAATTCATCACATGGCCATAAGCATGATTTAGTCTCGGCATCCCGCATCGAGCTTTCACTTGGATTAACATGAACCCGAAGAATTTTCATAAAACACTAAGTTACCTCAACGAGGATATGCATATCCCCAACAATAAATATTTCATATTTCTTTTTGGCAGTAGGAAGGGGAAGTTGGAAGCTTCCAATAGTAAGTGTCAGAGACTTTTCAATAACATTAATACCATTCACTTGAAATTGTTTCTTCGGAAAGTGCACCGTATGCTCATTACCATTGATATGAAAAGTGACTTTGCTTTTATTGCAATCAATAACAGCCCCTGCAGTATTCAAAAAAGGGTCTACCAAGGATAATGGACATGTTGTCGTCCTCGCGCATCTCAAGTATAACAAAGTCTGTTAAGATAGTAATGTTTGCAACAACAACGGGCACATCCTCACAAATACCGATGGGTATGGCAGTTGATTTTCAGCCATTTGCAATGATATTTTAGTAGGTGTGAGTTTATTCAAATCAAGTCTTTTATATAAAGAGAAAGGCATAACACTACCACCCGCTCCCCAATCACACAGAGCAGTTTTGAAATAATTTATTTTTATGGAGCAAGGTATAGTTGGTATTCCAGGATCTCCTAGTTTTTTAGGTACTCCATCCTTAAAAGAATAATTAGCAAGCATGGTGGAGATTTAAGCTTTAGGTATTTTTCTTTTATTAGTGATAATGTCTTTCATGTATTTGGCATAAGGGGCCATCTTTAAAATATCAGTCAAACGAGTACGCAAAAAGACTGGCCTAAGCATTTCAGCAAAGCATTCAATTTTTTCATCATCCTTTTTCTTTGATGGTTTAGGTGGAAAGGGCATAGGTTTCTGAACCCATGGTTCCCATTCTTTACCATGTTTTCTAGCAACAAAGTCTCTTTTATCATAACGTTTATTTTTAGGTTGTGGTTTATCAAGATCAATAGCAGGTTCTATATCAATATCATTATCTGGTTCTTTATCATTGTATGGTTGAGTGTCTTCATGAACATCATCATCATCATCAACTTTTTCACTATCACTAGGTGAATGTTCATTAACAGATTGAGTTTCAGCATCAGAAATAGAAACATCATTGTTTTCATTATCAGAAGGTTTTTCTACCTCTGGTTCACTAGAAGTATACAAAGTCCTATCATTTTCTTTTTCTTCAATATGTGGTAAATTCTTAACATCCTCAGCTTTAATACCTTTTTCCTTCATACATTTCTTTGCCTCTTGCATATCTTCAGGACTGAGAAATAAGATACCCCTCTTCTTTGGAGTGGGTTTAGGCGGTGGTTCAAGAAGAGTCCAATCATCATAATTCTTCAATATATTATTCGATAATTCCTCAGCTTGTTCAATAGTTCGTTCCCTGAAAACACAACCAACACAACTATCTAGGAAATCCCTAGAAGCATTGGTTAGTCCATTATAGAAGATATCAAGTATTTCATTTTTCTTAAGAGGATGATCTGGCAAAGCATTAAGTAATTGGAGAAGCCTCCCCCAAGCTTGTGGGAGACTCTCTTCTTCAATTTGCACAAAGTTAAATATTTTCTACAAGGTAGCTTGTTTCTTATGAGTAGGAAAATATTTTTCAGAGAAGTAGTAAATCATATCCTGGGGACTACGCACACAACCAGGAGCAAGATTATTGTACCAAGTCTTAGCATCACCCTTTAAAGAGAAAGGAAATAACTTAAGAATATAGTAGTAGCGAATTTTTTCCTCATGAGCAAATAGGGTGGATATATCATTTAGTTTAGTAAGATGTGCCACAACAGTTTCACTTTCATAGCCATGGAAAGGATCAGATTCAACCAGGGTAATCAACTCTGGGTCGACAGACAATTCATAATCCTTATCAGTAATAAAGATAGGTGAAGTAGCAAACTTAGGATCATATTTCATTCTAGCATTCAAAGATTTTTCTTTCAACTTGACTAGTAATTTCTTAAGATCATCTATATCCTTGCAAGCAAGAAAATCTCTAGCTACCTCTCCATCCATAACATAACCCTCGGGTATCTTAGGCAATTCATATCTAGGAGAGCTAGGTCTAATAGGTGTTTCATAATTCTTAGTTTCAAAGATTTCATCAGTTTCAATAATTTCATCAGTTTCAGCAATTTCTTTCTCTTTAGCTCTAGCAAGTTGTTCATCAAGAAATTTACCTAGTGGCACATTCTTATCAAGCAAGGTACTAGCATCATCATAAGCATCATTCATAGCAGAAGTAGCATCATCAATAACTTGCGACATACAGGATTAATAGCATCTGGTGGTGTTGCAAGTTTACTCAAAACAAAACGTGAATCAAGTGCAGAGCTAGATAACAGTTCCTTACCTCCCCTCATCTTAGAGGGAACAATCTTTGTTCTATCATCCTTAAGATACTTCATAGTGATCAATAGATATAAATCCCAAGTGACTCAACAAATATAGCTATGCTCCCTGGCAACGGCGCCAAAAAAAAGGTCTTGATAACCCACAAGTATAGGGGATTGCAACCATTTTCGAGGGTAGAGTATTCAACCCAAATTTATAGATTCGACACAAGGGGAGCCAAAGAATATTTGTAAGTATTAGTAGTTGAGTTGTCAATTCAACCACACCTGGAGATTAAATATCTGCAGCAAAGTGATCAGTAGCACAGTAGTTTGATAGTTTTGATAGCAATGGTAACAGTAATAGTAACAGTAACGGTGATAGCAATAATTTTGTAACAGTTGTAGGAGTAGCAATAGCAATAGTAACTTAGCAAGAACAATATGTGAAAAACTCGTAGGCATTGGATCAGTGATTTCGTTGGATGATATTCATCATATAACAGTCATAACCTAGGGCGACACAGAACTAGCTCCAGTTCATAAATATAATGTAGGTATGTATTCCGTAAATATTCATACGTGCTTAGAGAAAAGAACTTGCATGACATCTTGTTGTAGGGTGAAACCCTAAGATGGATCTTTTCACACTTGGAGGGGGGAAAGGGATGAACACCAAGAACACAAAGAGGAATTCACTCCAACAAAACCCAATGACACATCCACTAGAATAGCAAACACATAGATCCACAAGATTACAAGCACAATCAAAGGAAACAAGCACTAGGTGAAGTTCTTCCCACTCCTAAGAGATGAGGTCTTGATGATAGTAGTCTTCTCCAAGAGGAGGTCTTGAAATCCACAAGTGGATTCTCTCCAAAGAGGCCTTGATCTCCAATGGAGTGGTAGAAGGAGCAAAGCTCTCAAATATCTCACATATGTCTTTGCTAAGTCTAAACATAACCCTAGGTAAGGAATATATAGGCTTGGGGGCGAGGTGGATGAAGTGGAGAAGTCAGCCGGCCATCCCGTAGGGCCCGTGCGCACGGGGTAAGTTAGGCCCGTGCGCACGGGGGTCCCATGCGCCTGGTACACGCCCGTGCGCACAGGGTGCTACAGCCGTAGCTCCCTATGTAGCCCGTGGGCACGGGGTCTCGGGGGCCCGTGCACATGGGGTTGCCTGGGACCTTCTGTCCTGCTCCTTTTTGCTGCCTTCTTCTTCCTCAAGGCCTTGGGGTGGTTCTCCTACTCCTTGGTGATGCTCCTTAGCTGCTTGGGGGTGTTCCTCTTTGTACCTAATGATACATAGTGCATTTTGGTGAGGTAACAACCAAGTTCCATTCATGTCCATATGCATGTCAAGTAGGAAAGAGTTCACCTCAGTTTCCATTGCGCGTGCTCGAGCTCTTGTCATAGGCCCACGTGGTGCTTGATGCGTTGGTGTAGAGTCCATGGGGATGATGGAAGGATGCTCCGCATCATCCCCCCCCCCCCTTGGGAGAGATCCGTCCGCGGATCCTGATCTTCATCACCATGGTACTTGGTCAAGTCCTTGACATTGAAGATGTCGCTTACGTTGTACTTGTCGCGTTGGATGTCGATCTTGTAGGCGTTGTCATTGTAGCGAGCTAGCACCTTGAATGGTCCATCGGCTCATGGCAGTAGCTTGGACTTTCGCTCGTTGGGGAAGCGGTCCTTGCGAAGATGAAGCCATACGAGATCTCCTAGTTGGAACACCATTGGTGTCTTGTTGATGTTGAGCTTGGTGGTGATGCGATGTACTTGACGCTCGATCGTTGCCCTTGTATCTTCATGTATCTTCTTGATAAAGCTTGCCCTTGCACTCGCATCCATGTTTGCGCGTTCTTGGAGCGGAAGAGGTAGAATCTCCAGTGGGGACAATGGGTTGAAGCCGTAGACAACCTCGAAGGGGGACTTGCTGGTAGAAGAGTGTCGAGCTCGATTGTAGGCGTACTCGGCGATGGGTAAGCACTCCTCCCACTCCTTGATGTTCTTCTTTATCAACACGCGTAGGAGAGTAGATAGCGTCCGATTGGTGACTTCCATTTGGCCATCGGTTTGGGGATGATAGGCCGTTGAGAATAGTAACTTGATGCCGAGCTTGGCGCATATTGTCTTCCAAAAGTAGCTTAGGAACTTGACATCGCGGTCCGACACAATGGTCCTTGGCACTCCATGCAACCTCAAGATTTCCCTACAAAAGAGATTTGCAACATGTGAAGCATCGTCTATCTTATTGCATGGGATGAAATGTGCCATTTTTGAGAATCGGTCCACAACAACAAATACGGAATCCTTTCCATTTTGAGTCCTAGGCAAACCAAGAATGAAATCCATACTAATATCTTCCCATGGCTAATATGGAATTGGAAGTTGCATATGTAAACCGTGCGATTGGGCTTTTGACTTAGCTTTGCGGCATATAGAGCAACGGTTGGTGAAGCGTGCCACGTCGCGTAACATCTTTGGCCAAAAGTACTTGAAGGAGAGTGTGGCAAAGGTCTTGTCGCGCCTGAAATGTCCCATAAGTCCTCCGCCATGAGCCTCTTGCAAAAGTAACAAACGAAGCGAAGACTCGGGTTTACAAAGTTTGTTAGTGCGCATAAGGTAGCCATTCTTGAGGTAATAGTTCTCCCAACAAGTATGAGCAATACATTTGGCATAAGGAATCGCAAACGTAGGATCATGTGCATAAAGATCTTTAACATGCTCAAAGCCAATAACATTCAATTCAAGTTGAGTAACTAACATGCACTTGCGGGAAAGAGCATCCGCCACAATATTTTCTTTACCCTTAATGTACTTGATCACATAAGGAAAAGATTCAATAAATTCACTCCATTTGGCATGCCATTTATTCAACTTGGTTTGACCTTTAAGGTACTTTAGTGTCTCATGATCGGTATGTATGACAAACTCATGTGGGCGAAGATAATGCTCCCAAACAAGCAATACTCACACTAAGGCATACAATTCTTTGTCATAGATGGGATAGCTGAGTTGAGCATCGGAAAGTTTTTCACTAAAGTATGCAATGGATCGCTTTTCTTGCATCAAAACTCCACCAATTCCATTACCCACTGAACTTCAAAAGTTTTGTTGAAATTAGGCAATGCAAGAATTGGGGCATGTGTAAGTAAAGATTTGAGCTCATCAAATGAGGTAGATTGAGATGGTCCCCAAACAAAGGGTGCAATCTTCTTACTCAAAGCATGCAACGGTGTGGCAACAGTGCTTAAGTCTTTCACAAAGCGACGATAAAAACCCGCTAGACCAAGGAAACTATGCACTTGTTGCAAATTAGTGGGTTGGGGCCAAGTTTAATTGCTTCAATTTTAGACCCGTCGACGTGAACACCCTTGGAAGATACGACAAAACCCAAGAAAACAATCTTGTCAACACCAAAAGTGCATTTTTCCATATTGGCATAAAGACGTTCTTTTCTAAGAGTTTGCAAAATGGCCTTAAGATGATTCACATGCTCTTTGAGGGATTTGCTAAACACAAGAATGTCGTCAAAGTAGACCATAACAAACACACCAATGTAAGGACGAAGCACAGAATGCATAACACGCATGAAAGTACCGGGTGCTTCTGATAAACCCATAGGCATAACTAACCGCTCATACAAACCAAAATTTGTTTTGAAAGCGGTTTTCCATTCATCACCTTCTTGTATGCGGATTTGATAATAACCACTTTTAAGATCAATTTTTGAGAAAATAGTGGCGCCGCTAAGCCCGTCTAGCATATCATCAAGGCGTGGAATGGGATGCCTATATCGAACGGTGATAGCATTGATGGGTCTACAATCGGAACACATGCGAAAGCTATCGTCTCTTTTTGGTACAAGAATGACAGGTACGGCACAAGGACTCAAACTTTCACGCACATGTCCATGGTCTATGAGATGTTGGACTTGCCTTTGTATTTCTTTTGTTTCTTCGGGTTTGATGTGGTATGGTGCCTTGTTAGGAAGAGGTGCACCGGGGATGAGATCGATTCAATGTTTGATGCCACGTAGAGGAGGAAGACCGGGAGGTAGCTCATCGGGAAAGACATCCGCGAAGTCCTGTAACAAATCAGACAACACTAGAGGAAGAGGATTAGGAGTGTTAGCCTTTGCCCCCTCATCTTTGCACACTAGGACATAGTGGAGGACATTCGATGGGTTCTCACACACTTTTCTCATCTATCTTTTTGTGGCTAGGAGGACCAAGTTTTTCTCTCTTGGCGAAGAGTCACTCGATTGGGGCTTGTGGCGCTCACTCTCTTTGTGGTAGTTCACTCTCTCACTAGTCTCTCCATGATGGGTGGATGCTTGCTTGTCGGTGATCACTTGTCTTGGTGACATTGGTCGTAGCACGTACTTCGTTCCCTTCATTTTGAATCTATAGTGGTTTGTTCTCCCGTTGTGGATGATGTCACGGTCGAATTGCCAAGGTCTTCCCAAGAGAAGATGGCACACGGACATAGGAACCACAGCACACTCCAAGGTGTCCTCATAGGCGCCGATCTTGAACGAGACTTGCACGGTGTGCTCCACTTGGATGGTGCCAGAGTCGCTAAGCCATTAGACCTTGTAGGGGCGAGGATTTTTATTCTTGACCAATTTTAGCTTGGAACATAGCTTGTCACTTGCCAAGTTGTGGCAACTTCCTCCATCGATGATGACTTTCCCGGAGCGTCTGTTGATGCCGGCCTTGGTGTGGAAGATGCGACACCTTTGGTCTTCGTCTTGTTGGTGTTGAAGTGTCAAGACCTTGGAGACCACGAGAGCGGGACTTCAATCATTGTCACAATAGACTTGAGCATCTTCTTCTTCATTCACTTGACGGTGCATGGCGACGTGCTCGAGAGCTTCCATCTTGCCTTCACTCATGGAGTCGTATGTGCCATCATCATTGGCGATCATGGTTCGCTTGTTGATGCATTGGAAAGACTTGTGTCCACGGCCACCACATGTGAAGAACTTGATAGAACTTGTCTTGACAGGATCATCCGGGGGTGCCGATGAAGAAGAAGTCTTGTTCTTGTAATTGCTTGCCGGAGGACGAGTCGAGGAAGGCATCACTTGCTTGGAACTTGCACTACTGGAATCAGCTTCTTTGCCGTCCGCCATGCCGGACGGCAAAGGCATAGATCACGAACGGCAAAATGCTTTGTCGTCCGCTAGCGGACGGCAAATTGTCCGGATGAAAGCCTGCCAGCAAAGGCCTTCTTTACCGTCCGCTTCTTAGAAACGGACGGCAAAGGATTACGTCGTCCGCCATCCGAGGCCAGCAGATGGCAAAGACAGCTGACGGCAGTGCGGTGGCGTGAGAGCCGTTAGGGGGTTACCGGCGCTCTTTGCCGTCCGCTGGCGGACGGCAAAGAGCCCAGCTAGGCAGCACTGGGAAGCTGCCACGTGTCCAGATATGCCGTCCGCCAGCAGACGGCAAAGAGGTTTGAATCATTGCCGTCTGCTGGCAGACGGCATAGATGGTCACTTTGCCGTCCGCCAGCAGACGGCAAAATGAACAAATAGGCAGCCAGTGTTCCCAGTTTGCATAGGTGACTGCCACGTGTCCTCTTTGCCGTCTGCTAGCGGACGGCAAAGCTCTTTGCCGTCCGCTAGCAGACGGCAAAGAGGCTATATATCCCCTATTTTTATTTAAATCCCATTAATTAGACATGGTTTCAAACACAGATATACATGCATACATATCCAAAATATCCAAAAGCATGTCCAACAACATATTTCATCCAATCCAACAACATAGTTCAACAAAATCCAACATATCCATATATACATAACCAGAAACAAGTTTCCAACAACATATCCATATAGACATACATATCCAAACAAGTTTTCATAAACAACAAGGAAGCACCACAAGAATAGTACACTCCATGAATCCAAGCTTCCTCATGTAAAGCAAATCTGCAAATTGGGAAAGATGAAAGTTAGAAGAAGAAGAAGAAGAAGAAGAAGAAGAAGAAGACTAGTTAGAAGAAGAAGAAGAAGATTTTTTTTTCTTCTCCTTCTTTTTCTCCTCTCCTCTTCTTTATCTTCTTCTTCTTCTAACTAAGGTAGGTAAAAATGTCATTTTATTGCTAAGCTAGGTAAAAGTGCTAAGTGTAGGTCATTTTAGAGCTAAGGTAGGTAAATAGGTCATTTTGGAGCTTAGTAAGGTTATTATGTCATTTTCGAGGAAAATAAGCTAAGTCTATATCATTTTGGAGCTAACAAAGATTATCATGCCATTTTTTACCTAAGTATGCTAAGTATGTCATAAATGAACTGAATAAGCTAAGTATAGCTTATTTTTTATCTAACTTAGGTAATTATGCCATTTAGGAGGAAAATAAGCTAAGTATCCATTTGTAAAGCAAAACACTAGAGAAAACTTACCCTCATCACAACAAATGTGATGAAGATCGCAACTAAGGTAACAATTGATCCAACGGCATAATGATACCAAGCCTCATTATCAATGGCATATTTTCTAATCTTCTTAAGCTTCAGGCGCATTGCATCCATCTTCAAGCGCATTGCATTCATCTTCATCTTGTGATCATCGATGGCATCGGCAACATACAACTCCAATGTCATCTTCTCTTCTTCAATTCTTTTAATTCTTTCTTTCAAATACTCATTTTCTTTTTCAACTAAATTTAACTTCTCGACAAGAGGGTCCGTTTCAAATTCCGGTTCACATACCTCCTAGATTAAAATATCTCTATGTCAACTTGATGGCCATAATTTGCATAAATGCGAAATGCAACAAATAGTTATGAAAGAGAATTTACCACATCCGAATCATAAAGCGGGCGAGGGCCGACCGGGAAGGAAATCAAGACCATGGCACTATGTATAAGAAACAATCATACAAAGTAAGAAAATTATAAATACCAACTATATAAATCATACAATCATACAAATAACTATATAAATCAAGTACAACATAAAAATTTGAATACCTAATAATCATTATCGGTAATGACGTGCTCGTCATCATCATTAATAAAAGCATCATCATCATCACTATCGGTAATGACGTCCTCATCATCATCATTAATAAATGCATCATCATGTGGAAGGCCACCTTTATGTAATCGTTCAAGCATTAACAGGTCATCTGCAGCAGTAACTTCTTCTTCTTCCGGCTCTTCTTGTTCCAGCTCAGGGGTGAAGTCGGATTCACTATCGTTGTCTACTTCAATGTTCTCGGGTGGAGTAGAGCGGTTCTTGAAATGTTTTTTGGAAAGACGTGTTTCTTGGAAGAATTCTCCTTCGTCATATGTGTCTTGGTTAATGTGAGGTTCATAATCCTTTTCATTGGGGGGAGGTGGTCTAACACGTGGCGGCACTTCATAAACGACGTCCCAACCACTAAGATTTGGATCACTTTGACAGGCCCACGGTAGATAGAAAACTTGGGTTGCCTGTTGAGCCGTAATATAGACATCGGGAACATCCAAATGGGTGCTTTGTTTGATTTCGACTAGCCCTATATGTTCATGAGTCCTTCTAATCTCCCTCGGCTGGAACCAATAACATCTGAAGACTACGACGTTTGGTGGGTTTTCACCATAGAATTCAAGTTCATAAATTGCTTCAACTCTTCCATAATACTCGATACCTCCTTCGCCGACAGCAGAGAGACAACAATTTGTAGACTTTCGGTCGGCCATAGATAGCTCTTTGCCAGGCGATAGTTCTTTCACACAAAGAACACGGAAGAAATAGCTCAGCTCTGCCAGTACTAGCCATTCATCCTCAGGGATGAAGCCACGCAACATCACCGGCATTATCCGCTCAATCCATATGTGCCAATCATGACTTTTTAGACCAAATATTTTCAATTTTAGAAGACTCGCTCCCCTCTTTAGATTTTCTGCATACCCATCGGGGAACATCAACTGCATTTTCACCCACAAAATAATTTCCTTCATAGCTGGCCTTCCAAGATTGAACCATGCCTTTCGCTTCGTCCAGTTGATCCCCTTTCCTTTCGGTTCTTTCATGTTTTGTAACGGTCTATCACATAGCTCCTCTTGATTGACTCTAGCCTTAGGATTATCCTTTGATTTCCCCTCTATGCCGAACAATGTACCAAAAATGGCTTCGGCGATATTCTTTTCTGTGTGCATCACGTCGATGTTGTGTGGGCAAAGGAGGTCTTTGAAGTAAGGCAGATCCCAGAAGCATGTCTTGTGAGTCCAGGCGTGTTCCTTATTATACCCCTTGAAATACCCTGGACGCTCTGGATCTGGCTCGAGAGCGTTTAGCTGATCTAGGGTCTGTTGGCCTGTCAACGCAGGTAGTGCAGAGTGTTTGACAACTCTACCTTTGATGAAGTTCTTCTTGTCTTTCCTGAACTTATGGCCAGGATGTAGAAACGGTCTATGCAAGTCGAAGCAACTATACTTGCGCCCTGTCGTCAGCCAACGAAACTCAAGAGCTCCCTTGCATGTGGGGCAAGGGAACCTTCCATGCACACACCAGCCAACGAATAGCGCATACGCTGGCAAGTCATGCGTCGAGTACATGTACCAGGCACGCATTATGAAGTTCTGTTTGCTAAAGGCGTCGTATGTCTTGAACCCATTATCCCAAGCTTCTTGCAATTCGTCCTTAAGCGGCTGCATGTACACATTCATATTCTTCCCCGGATAGTTGGGCCCTGGAATTATCAACGTCAGGAAAATATTCTTTCGTTGCATAATCTGCCCGGGGGGGAGATTGAGTGGAATGACAAACACGGGCCAACAGCTGTATGGGGCTGCCATCTGACCAAACACACTGAACCCATCTGTGCTGACGGCGACTCGAGGATGCCTTGGATCTGCCATTTTTTTTCCTTATGTAATGCATCGAAGCGCTTCCACGCTTCACCATCTGATGTGTGCACCATCATCACATTCCCATCTGCATCTAGTTCGGTTCTTTTGCCCGTTTTGTGCCATGTCATCTGTCTGGCCGTGTCTTCGACCATGAAAAGACATTGAAGTCTTGGTACGATTGGCATATACCGAAGAACATTAACGGGTATTTTGGTCTGCGTCTTCTCACCCATACCATTGTCTACCACAACATACCTGGAAGAATTGCAAATGGGACAATAGTTCAAGTCCTCATACTGAAGCCTAAATAAGACACATCCTTTCTCACAGGCATGTATCTTCTCATAGGGCATCTTAAGAGCACGGAGGATTTTGTCTGACTGGTACAGGTTTGGAGGTAGCACATGGCCTTTGGGTAGAAATTGTCCGAATACTGTCATCATCGCGTCGTAGCATTCTCTGCCCAAGTTGAATCGAGCCTTCAAAGCCATTATTTGTCAGATGGCATCCAGCTGACAAAGCTCAGTGTGCTCGTGGAGAGGACGTTTTGAGGACTCCAACATTTCAGTGAAGGCCTTTGCAGATTCCTCCATCTCCTCGTCCGAGTCCCGAGCATCGTTAAAGTCTTGCACCATGTCTGCGGTCCCGGTACCATGCTCGTCGGTGTGACGACGAACCTCGGCTCTGGCAGGTTGGGCAGACTCACCATGTAATGTCCAGACCGTGTAACCAGGCATAAAACCAAACTTCTGCAGGTCTTTACTCATTTCAAGCTCGTCCCTCTTTTTATAGTTGTCGCAACGGGCACAGGGGCACCAGCTAAATTCCTGGCCATTTGCAAATGCGGCTCTAACAAACCCCTTGGTTTTTGTTAACCATTCCTCGGTCCAAACTTTCTGACTAGTGTAACCGGTGTACATCCATGCACAATCACTCATATTGACTTCCTACTGGACACACAATAAATATATACATAATTAAGCAAACCATATCAATCAATTAATGGAGTTTGTCAGTTTTATTACATCCATGCAACCTACACGCTAATAGGTAAAGATAGGTCCTAATCCCACCCGAGTATGTGTAGATCGGGTTCGTTTTCCCATGCTCTGCTCCGGATCCGACGCAAAATTTCGGCAGCACCTCCCCGCTGTTCTCCTGATACACGTCTCGGCAATAAGCAGAGAGAATGTGTACCCGGAGAACAACAGGGAGGCACTGACGAAATTCTGCATCGGATCCGGAGCTGAGCATATGGGAAAACGAACCCAATCTACACATACTCGGGCTGTCCATGGATAACGTTGGACAATTCGAAAGAATCACGATTATAAATATGCAAATGCATGCATATTTATAGATGTAACCCTTTCGAACGGGAGACGCATAGTGGTCACGCATACTGATGATTGAAGACACCTATAGCTAGCAAGTTTCATCGGCACGAAGACCGGAATAGAGCAAATGACGGGGGGAGGAGGAGATGTCATTTGTGCTCACCCACGAACATAGGGGCAGAGCTCATCGAACACTAGACCCTCGCAGCGACGAAAAAACTGCACATTTAAATCAAAAGATGAGTAACATAGCAATTTTGTTTATTCCGTCGACCTAACTAAATATTTACAACAGGACGAGCGGGTTAGGGGGTTCCTTGGCGTCGATGGAACCCTAAATAGCAAGTTTCATCGGTGCGAGATACATGTGGCGCTCGGCGTTGAACACTAGATCCACATCCCACAAGTGAAGCCGGCGCCCGGCGTCCCGCAACAATAGTTCTGGTGGCCGATGACGGTCGAGCACCTTGGCGAGTTTGTCTGGCAGCCTTTGCGATGAGGATTAAAGCCAAGTTTTGAAATTTTCAAACAACCAAACCGACTTGAGTCAGTTTGGGTGTTTCAAGTTTCAACACTTGCCTTTTAATCGTCATCGCAGAGGCTGCCAGACAAATTCGCAATGGTGTTCGACCGCCATCGACGCCGAGAACTGTTGCTGTGGGATGCCGGACGTCGGCGTCACTTGTGGGACGTGGATGTAGTGTTCGACACCAACGGCCACATGTATCTCGCACCGACGATACTTGCTATTTAGGGTTCCATCAACAACGAGGAACTGCCTAACCCGCTCGACCCGGTCTCGTCGATGATGCACCCCTAATCTTCTTCTTCCTCCTCCTCCTCTTCTTCTTCTTCCTCCTTTTCTTCTTCTTCCTCTTCTTCTTCTTCTTCTTCTTCTTCTTCTTCTTTTTTCATCTTTCTTCTTTCTTCTTAACCTAAACTAAACCTAAACTAAACTAAATCTAAACCTAAAAAACAGAAAGAAAACCTAAACTAAACCAAGCCTAAATTAAACTAAACCTAATTAAACTAAATCTAAAAAAACAGAAAAAAAGAAAAAAAAAGGATGTCTCACCTTCAGGCGCGGCAGGGGGTGCCGGATGGAGGAGGGGGGCCGGGGCGGGGCGTCAGGGTGGCCGGGCGGCAGGGCGGGGCACCGGGTCGGCCGGGGCGCCGCGGGGCGGGGCGGCTCGGGGCGGCCGGTGTGGGACGTGGCGGTCGAGTCGGGGCAGCGGCGGCGGGGGCGGCTCGTGTGTGATGAGGGAGGGAGAGAGAGGGGGGATAGAGAGAGGGACGTGGGGCTGACGGCTATTTAGTTTAGGTCACAGCTCTTTGCCGTCTGCTAGCGGACGGCAAAGAGCCTAGCTAACGGACGTTAGTTGGCCACTTTCTTTGCCGTCAGCTAGCCGACGGCAAAGATTCTTTGCCGTCCACTAGCTGATGGCAAAGAAAGTGGCCGTTAGGAGGCCCTCACTGGTACACCACCCTCCCTCTTTGTCGTCCGCTAGCGGACGGCAAAGGTTCTATGCCATCCACTAGCGGACGGCAAAGAACTGGCTGACGGCAAACACCGTCTTTGCCGTCCGCTCTTTCTTTGCCGTCAGCTTTCTGTATGCTGATGGCAAAGACCTCCTTTGCCGTCAGCTTGCTGACGGCAAAGAACTGGCTGACGGCAAAGATCCTCATTCCAGTAGTGTTGACTTGTCGCCGGTACTTGGTGATGCTCTAGTCAAGGTAGGTGGTGTCGAAGTAGAGGTAGGTTGTGTGTATGAGCTGTAGGTCTTGGATGAGTACTTGGCGTATTTGAAGTCTTCTTGCACTTGTCGCTCTGCCTTGGTCGCTTAATGAACTAGCTCGAGAAGGTTGAAGTAGGGTTGGAAATCGGCAATCTTCCTTATTGGGTGGTTGAGGCCGTTCAAGAAGCGTGCCATTGTTTGCTCATCATCTTCTTTGACATTGGCTCTTATCATGGCAATCTCCATTTCTTGATAGTATTCTTCCACCATCTTCGTGCCTGGCTTGAGGAGTTGCAACTTCTTGAAGAGATTTCGGGTGTAGTATGTAGGCACGAAGCGAGCTCTCATGACATCCTTCATTTGTGTCCAAGTCACGATGGGTGGCTCGTCCTTCTCGCGACGTCCCTCGATCAATTGTTCCCACCTAATGAGGACGTAGTCTTGAAACTCAAGAGATGCCATGGAGATCTTCTTTTCCTCATCGTAGTTGTGAAGACGGAATATCTTGTCGAGTTTCAATGCCCATGAGAGATACTCCTCGGGATCGTTGCTTTCGGAGAACTTGGGCAGGGTGAACTTGAGCTTGTCGTAGCGGAGTTCTTCATCATAGTGACAGTGGTGATGGCGCTCTTGGCATGAAAGAGGATCTTCACGCACTCGATCCACTTGGTGTCGCTCTTGACGTGGAGGAGGATCTTCGTCGTGAGTGCGCTCTTGGCGTAGAGGAGGTCGAAGCATATGTGCCCGGTTTCGCCTTTCTTGTTGTTCTTCACATCGGGCGGCTTCTTCTTGTCGTGCTTGATGAAGTGCTTCCTCTTGCTCACGTACTTGACGATTGCGTTGGGCAACGGCTCGAGTGGACTCTCAGAGTGTGTCTTGAGCCGCTTGAGCTTGAGCTTCACGACTTTGTTGCTCTTGTCGAAGTGCATCGCCATCGTGAGATGCTTGGCGTGGCCGATGTGGTGGTAGTTTCTCTTGATCCATGGCTTCTCGTTCTTGGCGTCTCGCCTTCTCACGTGCTCAAACTCGGTCTTTTAGGCCATTGCCATGGAATAGATTTTCTTGGCGGTCTTGAGTGTCGTCGCGTCGGGGAGGACTCGCATCAGAAGAAGAATATGACGATGAGTGTCGACTTGAGTGACGTCGTCTTGGTGAAGAGGTTGAGGAAGACGCGCGGCTCACAATCATGTTGCAGAACTCGTCCATTTGTTTGGAGAGCTTGGCGTCGAGGTAGTCCCGTTGTCTTGCTTCCGATTGTCGTAGGTCGGTGGCGAGTTGCTCGATGCGATCACCCAAAGCTTCGCTCTCTTGATGTAGAGTTCGTTGTGCGATGAAGAAGTGATTCTTGGTGATGTATTCACGTTCGTCATCTTGATCATCGAATAGTGGATTCGCCGCAGAAGAAGGCCTATCCATCATGTAGAAGTGGTGAGTAGGAAAATGAGAGAACAAAACCAAAGTTACCTTTTCCAAAGTTTGTGGATGTAACAAGTACGATCCCACGTGATGCTATAATAGTAGAATTGGTACTAGGTTTTGTTTTCTCACACCTACAAGTAAAAGGCTTATGGAGGATCTCGGTTAATAAGTGGTACAAATAATTCAATCAAATGTTAGTCAAGATGTTGAAGAAGTTTAAAAGATGCACAAATCGCAAGTAAGACAAATAGATCAAACCCAAGGATATCACTAGGAACACACACACACGGAAGATAGATGGGATCCGCACAACCAAGGAATGATCTCTAAGTGGTGTAACCACAGGAATGCTCTTGTTGTACAGATACTAGAGAGACGCTAGCTCAATTTCTCTAATGGGCTAGATACGCTAGTGCACCAACCTAAGAGAGAAACGGGTCGTCTACTATCCCAAGTATGCTTATGGATGTATGAACCAAGATGATGAAACTATGGTATGAGGCTCAATGCAATTGCTTACAAGCTCTTTGCTTCTTTTCTCTTCTTTTGCTTAAAAGCTTTTTTTTACTATGCCACAATACTTGATATGCAAGCCACAATGCGAGGTAACAAGTAGTATATGCACGGGAGAGACATAACACTAAAGGCGCACTAAAAGCGTGGCCCGGCAATTCTCAACTTGCTAGTCTCGATGGGTAAGCTACGCAAAATAGGCTCGAGGCTATCAAGGTAATGTCAAGGGTAATACAATGGTGTCATCGAGGTTACCGTCCTTGCTTATGGTAGGTATGAAGGCGGGGTTGTCGATGTCGAAGTGGAGTCTAAGCCGATGATGAGTGGCGGTGATGATGAAGTCAAATCGCGCCAAGCCAAAACACCTGAGGACAAGTGTGAACCACAACTCCAAAGCTCAAACACTCACGAGAAATATTGCGGAAGATCAAAGGTGGTGGTTGAAAGGCAAAAAGATGGAAAACAGGGAATGGCCGAATTGCTCTGTATGGTCCATGCACACGGGGTAAGTGAGGCTCATGTGCACGGGGTCTCGATGGCCCGTGCGCATGGGGTGTTCTGTGAGGGGATGAACACCTTCGGATGCGTGGTTTTTGTGGAAAATTCGACCAAAATCAGTGGTTGGGTGGCTGGGGAAAGATGGTAAGGGGTAGATCCACTTGTCAAACACCAAATCCGTGGATCAAATCAACCAAATCTCACAAGAACCAACAAATTGCAAGAAAAATTTTGGGGCTATTTTTGGTGGGGATTTTCGAATTAGGACAAAAAACAACAAAATCAAGCTAGCAAATGGGGGGGTAGGGACTCCAAGATATGAATCAACCTTGCTCATGATACCAAGATGTTGTAGGGTGAAACCCTAAGATGGATCTTTTCACACTTGGAGGGGGGAACGGGATGAACACCAAGAACACAAAGAGGAATTCACTCCAACAAAACCCAATCACACATCCACTAGAATAGTAAACACATAGATCCACAAGATTACAAGCACAATCAAAGGAAACAAGCACTAGGTAAAGTTCTTCCCACTCCTAAGAGATGAGGTCTTGATGATGGTAGTCTTCTCCAAGAGGAGGTCTTGAAATCCACAAGGGGATCCTCTCCAAAGAGGCCTTGATCTCCATTGGAGTGGTAGAGGGAGCAAAGCTCTCAAATATCTCACATATGTCTTTGCTAAGTTTAAAACTAACCCTAGGTACGGAATATATAGGCTTGGGGGCGAGGTGGATGAAGTGGAGGCCCAAAACCCGAAGTCAACCGGCCATCCTGTAGGGCCCGTGCGCACGGGGTAAGTTGGGCCCGTGCACACAGGGTGCTACAGCCGTAGCTCCCTGTGTAGCCCGTGGGCACGGGGTCTCAGGGGGCCGTGCGCACGGGGTCGCCTAGGACCTTCTGTCCTGCTCGTTTGTGCTACCTTCTTCTTCCTCAAGGCCTTGGGGTGGTTCTCCTACTCCTTGGTGATGCTCCTTAGCTGCTTGGGGGTGTTCCTCTTTGTACCTTATGATACAGAGTGCATTTTGGTGAGGTAGCAACCAAGTTCCATTCGTGTCCATATGCATGTCAAGTAGGAAGGAGTTCACCTCGGTTTCCATTGCGTGTGCTCGATCTCTTGTCATAGGCCCACGTGGTGCTTGATGCGTTGGTGTAGAGTCCATGGGGATGATGGAAGGATGCTCTGGATCACATCTTTTGTCCTACCCTCCCGTGGTAGCGGGGTCCATAAGGAAACTAAGGGATATTAAGGCCTCCTTTTAATAGAGAACCGGAACAAAGCATTAACACATAGTGAATACATGAACTCCTCAAACTACGGTAATCACCGGAAAGAATCCCAATTATTGTCACCTTGGGGTGTGCGGTTCATAACACGTAGCAGGTGCATATAACTTGCAAGATTGGATCAAGAACATAGATATAATGGTGAAAACATAAATGGTTCAGATCTGAAATCATAGCACTCAGGCCCTAATGACAAGCATTAAGCATGGCAAAGTCATAGCAACATCAATCTCAGAACATAGTGGATACTAGGGATCATGCCCTAACAAAACTAACTCGATTACATGATGAATATAATCAAACCCACCACCGACAACAAGCCTACGAAGGAATTACTCACTCCCGGTGGGGAGCATCATAAAATAGGTGATGGAGGATGGTTGATGATGATGAAGACCGAAGATTCCCCTCTCCGGAGCCCCGAACGGGCTACAGATCTGGCCTCCCGATGAACAACAGGAGGTGGCAGCAGCTCCGTATCGTAAAACGTGATGAAACTTCCTCTCCTATTTTTTCTCCAAAAATAGGATTTTGTAGCGTCGGAGTTAGGGTCAGCGTAGGCTCATGGGCCCCACTACCCACCAGGGCGCCAGAGGGGGTGGCGCGCCCTGGTGCCTTGTGGGCAACCTGCCCCCCCCCCCCCTCTAGTGGGTCTTGGTTCCAGTATTTTTTATTTATTCTGAAATAATTCTCCAAAAAGTTTTGTCCAATTCTGAGAACTTTTATTTCTGCACAAAAACAACACCATGGTAGTTCTGCTGAAAACAGCGTCAGTCCAGGTTAGTTTCATTCAAATCATGCAAAATAGAGTCCAAAACAAGAGCAAAAGTGTTAGCAAAAGTAGATATGATGGAGACGTATTGATGACCCACAAGTATAGGGGATCTATCATAGTCCTTTCGATAAGTAAGAGTGTCGAACCCAACGAGGAGCAGAAAGAAATGACAAGCGGTTTTCAGCAAGGTATTCTCTGCAAGCACTGAAATTATCGGTAACAGATAGTTGTGTGATAAGATAATTCGTAACGGGTAACAAGTAACAAAAGTAGCTAAGGTGCAGCAAGGTGGCCCAATCCTTTTTGTAGCAAAGGACAAGCCTGGACGAACTCTTATATAAAGCAAAGCGCTCCCGAGGACACATGGGAATTGTTGTCAAGCTAGTTTTCATCATGCTCATATGATTCACGTTCGTTACTTTGAGAATTTGATATGTGGGTGGACCGGTGCTTGGGTGCTGCCCTTCCTTGGACAAGCCTCCCACTTATGATTAACCCCTCTCGCAAGCATCCGCAACTATGAAAGAATAATTAAGATAAATCTAACCATAGCATGAAACATATGGATCCAAATCAGCCCCTTACGAAGCAATGCATAAACTAGGGTTTAAGCTTCTGTCACTCTAGCAACCCATCATCTACTTATTACTTCCCAATGCCTTCCCCTAGGCCCAAATCATGGTGAAGTGTCATGTAGTCGACGTTCACATAACACCACTAGAGGAAAGACAACATACATCTCATCAAAATACTGAACGATTACCAAATTCACATGATTACTTATAACAAGACTTCTCCCATGTCCTCAGGAACAAACGTAACTACTCACAAAGCATATTCATGCTCATAATTAGAGGAGTATTAATTATAATTAAGGATCTGAACATATGATCTTCCACCGAATAAACCAACTAGCATCAACTACAAGGAGTAATCAACACTACTAGCAACCCACAGGTACCAATCTGAGGTTTTGAGACAAAGATCAGATACAAGAGATGAACTAGGGTTTGAGAGGAGATGGTGCTGGTGAAGATGTCGATGGAGATTGACCCCCTCTCGATGAGAGGATCGTTGGTGATGACGATGGCTTCGATTTCCCCCTCCCGGAGGGAAGTTTCCCCGGCAAAACAGCTCCACCGGAGCCCTAGATTGGTTCTGCCCAGGTTACGCCTCAAGACGGCGGCGCTTCATCCCGAAAGCTTCCTCTGATTTTTTCCAAGTCAAAACACACCATATAGCAGAAGATGGGCATCGGGGGCCTGCCAGGTGCCCCACAAGGCAGGGGGGCGCGCCCTCCACCCTTGTGGATGGCTGGTGGCCCCCCTCTGGTGCTTTCTTCGCCCAATATTTTTTATTAATTCCAAAATGACTCTCCGTGAAGTTTCAGGACTTTTGGAGTTGTGCAGAATAGGTCTCTAATATTTGCTCCTTTTCCAGCCCAGAATTCCAGCTACCGGCATTCTCCCTCTTCGTGTGAACCTTGTAAAATAAAAGAGAAAAGGCATAAGTATTGTGCTATAATGTGTAATAACAGCCCATAATGCAATAAATATCAACATAAAAGCATGATGCAAAATGGACGTATCACGTATCAGATACATAACTTAGGCGCGGCTTCTTGACATAAGTTCCTCTTCTCCTTTCAGTCGAGTCCTGGATCCTCGAGCCAGCGGAGACCTTGGTATAATTGCCATGGTGATCATAATTGTAGTGCACATCATCCTTTCCTTTCCTCTGCCATTCACGATCACGTGAACCTCCACAGCCTTGCTGCTGCTCAAACAACCTGCTCCTAAGAACTCTCTCCCTCCTTTGCTCTAGGTTGTGTCATAGATCGTTCTCCTCAGGTTGATCAAATCTTGAACTATTTTTATTGGGGCTGATTACTTCCGTGTCACACCTTTCCCAGCCTTTGAGCAAAATCATTATTTAAGTTTTGTTCGGTATGGGCGTCCCTCCTATTGTGGCCAGAACGCCCAGCATCAATTTCCCCAATACGGGTACTGTTTCCACTGTTGTTGCTACTCCCCGTCGCTCCTTGTAACTTTTCCTTAGTGGTACTATTTCTTCCTGAAGATGCTCTCAGCCATTCTCCCCATTGGGACAAGGAATCGATTGGAGGATCACAAAATCCCCCCACATGCACTAGCCTACCACACTCAAAACAGAAGTGTGGCACCTTTTCATAGTAGAAGTCAAACCATGTTCCAATCTTGTCCTCCAGTGAGGCCTTAAGATAGAAACCTCGTACAAGTGGTTCATATACTAAAATTGTCGTCCGAACCCTTAGATCATTGCCCATGGCCTTTCCATCTTTATCTACATCCACTTTTACCACCTTCCCGATCCAGTTTCCGAGGGCCTTACCAAATGCCTCTGTCCTCTTATCCGGTGGCAGATCATCAATTCTCACCCAGATATCCACCTTGTCAAAGATCATCTTCGATGGTCTCTTGTTTCCTTCATATTCCTTGAGGATCAGTACATTGAAATCATACTGCCACGGCCCATTGTTCATCGCATGGCACCAATCTCCTTCGCTACCAAAGTGCACTTCAAACACGTTAGAACCTAGATCTCTGAACTGTGCCTCTTAGTGTAGACCCCATGCTCTATGCATGGTCTTCTCCAGAACACTCTTCACCAGCGGCCTCGACGAGCAAACTTTGCCTACCGCCGACCATCTGGAGTTCTTCGGCTGCACCGGTTATTGTTCTATAAAAAACATGCCTTTAGCCTCCTTGTCCATCAACACCATCCCTCCCAGCCTCACCGAGAGACTAGACATAGGGTTCGGAGTCTTGCTCTCAATAGGTGATTTAGATGCCTGACGTGGCTTGAAACTGCGTTGGTATTTCCCCAAAGAGGAAGGGATAATGCAGCACAGGTATGGTAAGTATTTCCCTCAGTTATGAAACCAAGGTTATCAACCCAGTAGGAGAACCAAGCAACAATATGTAAACACTACCTGCACACAAAGAACAAATACTTGCAACCCAACGCGTCAGAGGGGTTGTCAACCCCTCCACGGTAAAAAGATAGATTAAATTGTATGAGATTGGATAAAAGGGTCTAGCAAAAACACAAAATAAAATAAGTAAAGAAAAAGTGCAGCAAGGTATTTTTGGGTTTTTGGAATTATAGATCTGAAAACAATATGATAAAAGATAGACCCGGGGGCCGTAGATTTCACTAGTGGCTTCTCTCGAGAAAATAGCATACGGTGGGTAAACAAATTACTATTGGGCAATTGATAGAAGAGCAAATAATTATGACGATATCCAAGGCAATGATCATGTATATAGGCATCACGTCCAAGTTTAGTAGACCGACTCCTGCCTGCATCTACTACTATTACTCCACACATCGACCGCTATCCAGCATGCATCTAGTGTATTAAGTTCATGGAGAAACGGAGTAATGCAATAAGTACGATGAAATGATGTAGACAAGATCTATTCATGTAGACCCCATCCTTTTATCCTTAATAGCAACGATACATGCGTGCCTCGCTACCCCTTCTGTCACTGGGTGAGGACACCGCAAGATCAAACCCATCACAAAGCACCTCTTCCCATTGCAAGAAAAATCAATCTAGCTGGCCAAACCAAACCAAAGTTTCGGAGAAGAAATATGAGGCTATAACAATCATGAATATAAGAGATCAAAGAAAACTCAAATAATATTCATAGATAGATCTGATCATAAACTCACACTTCATCGGATCCCAACAAACACAACGTAAAAAGTCATTACATCAAATAGATCTCCAAGAACATCGAGGAGAACATTGTATTGAGAATCAAAAAGAGAGAAGAAGACACATAGCTACTGCCTACGGACCCGTAGGTCTATGGTGAACTACTCACGCATCATCGGAGGAGCACCAATGAGGATGATGAACCCCTCCGTGATCGTGTTCCCCTTCGATGGAGTGCCGGAATAGGGCTCTATATTGGATCTCGTGGTTTTGGAACTTGCGGCGGCTGGAATTGTGTTTCGATCGCTCCCTATGGTTTCTGGAATATCTGAGAATTTATAGAGCTGAGAGGCGGCGGAGGAGACCCCCATGGGCCCCACCACCCACCTGGGCGCGCCAGGGGCCTCTGGCATGCCCTGGTTGGTTGTGGGCCCCATTGGCCTCCCCTCTGGTGCTTCCTTGGCTCCCAAGTTGTCTTCTGGTCCAAAAAAATCTCCAAAAAGTTTCACTGCATTTGGACTCCCTTTGATAGGGATATTCTGCGAAGTAAAAAACAAGCAAAAAACAGCAACTGGCACTGGGCACTATGTCAATAGGTTAGTCCCAAAAAATGATATAAAGTTGCTATAAAATGAAGGTAAAACATCCAAGAATGATAATATAATAGCATGTAACAATCAAATATTATAGATACGTTGGAGACATATCAACATCCCCAAGCTTAATTCCTGCTCGTCCTTGAGTAGGTAAATGATAAAAAAATAATTTTTGATGTGGAATGCTGCCTAACATGTTCATCACATATTATTATTTTTTGTAGCATGGACATTTGGAATTTTAGATGGTTCAAAGCAATAGTCTATAATTGACATGAATACTTCAATACTCAAGCATACCAACAAGCGACCATGTCTTTCAAAATATCAACACTATAGAAAGCAATCCCTAGCCCATCATGCTCAATCATTGATCCATTCACGAAACACACTCGAATATTAGCTACATCCAATGCACAAGTATGATCATAGTGCTCCCTAGTTGGTGCTTTATAAGAGAAGATGGAGTCTCAAATAAAAATAAAAATTGCATAAAAGTAAATAGATAGACCCTTCGCAGAGGGAAACAGAGATTTGTAGAGGTACCAGAGCTCAAAGCTTAAATTGAGAGATTTTTTTTGAGAGGCATGCTTTTCCCGTCAACGAAAATGAGCGAGTAGTTCCCAATACATTCCATGCTAGATACATCATAGGCGGTTCCCAAACATAAAATAAATTTTATTCCTTTTTCCACCATTCTTTCACAATCCATGGCTAGCCGTATCCAGGGGTGCCTTCCTTACAAACACTTTCCATGGAATTTATTATTGGACAACATAAAGTAAATTTCTTTTTTGTTTCAGGACTGGGCACCCCTATTACCGCCACACTCTCGTGCAATGACAAGTGAATACACACTCATCTTGAGAATAACACATCTAGCATGGAAAAATATCGGCCACCCCCTGTCGCTTCATGAGCGGTACGGGCACACAAAAAGGAAATTCATTTTGAAAATTAGAGTTGGCACATACAAATTTACTTAGAACGGCACGAAAATACCGCATATAAGTAGGTATGGTGGACTCATATGGCATAACTGGGTTTAAGGATTTTGGATGCACAAGTAGTATTCCCACTTAGTACAAGGAAAGGCTAGCAAATAGATTGAGAAGCAACCAACCAAGAAACAAAAATTCTCATAAACAAGCATTAAGCATAACTAACACCGAATAATGCACCACAAGTAGGATGTAATTTCATTCCATAACTATTGACTTTCGTGCTTGCATAGGGAATCAAAAACCTTAACACCAATATTCTTACTAAAGCATAATTACTCACCAACATGACTCACATATTACTATCATCATATCTCAAAACTATTACAAAGAATCAAGTTATTTTGTCCAATGATCTTCATGAAAGTTTTTATTATATCCCTCTTGAATATCTATCACTTTGGGACTAATTTCATATATTGCAATTGCTTTTGACAAGCTCAAACAAATTTAAGTGAAGAACATGAGCATAAAAAATTTCATCTCTCAAAATAATATAAGTGAAGCATGAGAGAATTTCTTCAATTTTTTTACTAACTCCCAAATTAATCTAAGTGAAGCATGAGAGTATTTCTTCAAAAATCAAAGCACCATTGTGCTAAAAAAGATATAAGTGAAACACTAGAGCAATTCCATAGCTCAAAAAAAATTAAGTGAAGCACATCGAGCAATTCTAACAAATCAAAGCATAGTTATGGCTCTCTCAAATAGGTGTGTCCAACAAGGATGATTGCGACAAACTAAAAAGCAAAACAAATAAAGACTCATATAATACAAGACGCTCCAAGCAAAACTCATGATATGTGATGAATAAAAATATAGCTCCAAGTAAAATTACCGATGGTTGTTAGAAGAAAGAGGGGATGCCTTCCGGGGCATCCCCAAGCTTAGTTGCTTGGTTCTCCTTGAATATTACCTTGGGATGCCATGGGCATCCCCAAGCTTAGGCTCTTTTCACTCCTATTCCTTCATCCATCGAGATCTCACCCAATACTTGAAAACTTCAATCACACAAAACTTAACAAAACCTTAGTGAGATCCGTTAGTATAAGAAAACCAATCTTTGCTTTAAGTGCTATTGAAAACACATTCATATTTTGTTATTGAATTATACCTACTGTATTCTAACTTTACCATGGCTTATACCCCCAGATAGAATCCATAGATTCATCAAAATAAGCACACAATGCAATGAAAACAGAATATGTCAAAAACAGAATAGTCTGTAAAGACACGAATTTTACTCATACTTTTGTTACTCCAAATATTCTGAAAAATTAGCACAACAGAGACAATTTGTATATAAATATTGTGTAAAAAATTCAGAATTTTTCTTCGCTTCTGTGAATTTTAACAATTCAGTTACTGGACGCTAAAGTTTCTGTTTTTCAACAGGATCAAATCAACTATCACCCAAAGCTATCCCAAAGGCTTTACTTGGTACAAACGCTAATTAGAACATAAAAATCACAATCATAACAGAGGCATAATTGTGCAAACACTTGATACGTCCATTTTGCATCATGATTTCCTACTGTTATTTATAATGTTTTTATGCATAATAATGCTTTATGGAGTAACTCTAATGCTTTTTCTCTCATAATATGCAAGGTTTACACAAAGAGGGAGAATGCCGGTAGCTGGAATTCTGGACCTGAAAAAGCTACATCAGAGTTACCTATTCTGCACATCTCCAAATGAGCTAAAAATTTATGGAGAATTATTTTGAATATATAAAAAAATACTGGAGCAAATAACTACCGGAGGAGGGCCACCTGGTGAGCACAAGACACCAGGGCGCGCCAGGCCCCGAGGCGCGCCCTGGTTGGTTGTGCGTAGCCCAGCCCACCTCCGGTGCCCATCTTCTGGTATATAGGTTATTTTGACCTAGAAAAAATAAGAGGAGGACTTTCGGGACGGAGCGCCGCCGTCTCGAGGTGGAACTTGAGCAGGAACACTTTTGCCCTCCGGTGGAGCGATTCCGCCGGGGGAACTTCCCTCCCGGAGGGGGAAATCAAAGCCATCTTCATCACCAACAACCCTCTCATATTTGGGAGGCCAATCTCCATCAACATCTTCAACAGCACCATCTCCTCTCGAACCCTAGTTCATCTCTTATGTTCAATCTTTGTACCGGAACCTCAGATTGTGATTGCGGCTAGAACTACGTCGGTATTTCCCCAAAGAGGAAGGGATGATGCAGCACAGCTACGGTAGGTATTTCCCTCAGTGATGAGACCAAGGTTATCGAACCAGTAGGAGAACCACGCAACACTACATGAACGGCACCTACACACAAAGAACAAATACTTGCAACCCGACGTGTAAAAGGGGTTGTCAATCCCTTTCAGGTAGCAGCGCCAGAAATTGGCAAACGGACATGAGAAAGTTGTAATAGATTGATAGATGCAAATAAAAGAAAAGAAAATTCAACGAGGTATTTTTGGGTTTTTGATAGTATAGATCTGAAAATAAAAGATGCAAATAAATAAAAAGGCAAATAGCAATATAGATCTGAAAGTATATGATGGGAAAATAGACCCGGGGGCCGTAGATTTCACTAGTGGCTTCTCTCGAGAAAAATAGCATACGGTGGGTAAACAAAATACTGTTGGGCAATTGATGGAACTTCAAATAATCATGACGATATCCAGGCAATGATCATTATATAGGCATCACATCCAAGATTAGTAGACCGACTCCTGCCTGCATCTACTACTATTACTCCACACATCGACCGCTATCCAGCATGCATCTAGTGTATTAAAGTTCATGGAGAAACGAAGTAATGCAATAAGAACGATGACATGATGTAGACAAGATCTATTCATGTAGGAATTAGACCCCATCTTGTTATCCTTAATGGCAACGGTACATACGTGTCATTTCCCCTTCTGTCACTGGGATTGAGCACTATAAGATCGAACCCATCACAAAGCACCTCTTCCCATGGCAAGGAAAATCGATCTAGTCGGCCTAACTAAACCAAAGATTCGAAGAAGAAATACGAGGCTATAAGTAATCATGCATATAAGAGATCAAAAGACTCAAGTAACTTTCATAGATAAAAAGATAGATCTGATCATAAACTCAAAGTTCATCGGATCCCAACAAACACACCGCAAAAAGAGTTACATCAAATAGATCTCCAAGAGACCACTGTATTGAGAATCAAAAGAGAGAGAGGAAGCCATCTAGCTACTAACTATGGAACCGAAGGTCTACAATGAACTACTCACGCATCATCGGAGAGGCACCAATGAGGATGATGAATCCCTCCGTGATGGTGTCTAGATTGAATCTGTGGTTTCTGGAACTTGCGGCGGCTAGAATTGTTTTTTGACGACTCCCATAGGGTTTTTGGATGTCCAGGGTATTTATAGAGCGAAGAGGCGGTGCGGGAGGTGACCGAGGTGGGCACAACCCACCTGGGCGCGCCTGGGCCCCAGGCATGCCCTGGTGGGTTGTGCTTCCCTCGGAGCCTCCCTCAGGTACTTTCTTGGCCCATCGTGTGTCTTCTGGTCCAGAAAAAATCACCAAAAAATTTCGCTGCGTTTGGACTCCGTTTGGTATTGATTTTTTGCGAAGTAAAATACAAGCAAAAAACAGCAACTGGCACTTGGCACTATGTCAATAGGTTAGTCCCAAAAAATGATATAAAGTTGCTATAAAATGATTGTAAAACATCCAAGAATGATAATATAACAGCATGGAACAATCAAAAATTATAGATACGTTGGAGACGTATCAGATTGGTACTTGTGGGTGACTAGTTGATTACATCTTGTCGTTGATTACTATATGGTTTATTTGGTGGAAGATTATATGTTCAGGTCCATTATGCTATTTAATACCCCTCTGATAGAGCATGATTATCATTTGTGAGTAGTTACTTTTGTTCTTGAAGTCACGTGAGAAATCATGTTGCAAGTAATCATGTGAACTTGATATGTGTTTGATATTTTGATGATATGAATGTTGTGATTCCCTTAGTGGTGTCATGTGAATGTCGACTACATGGCACTTCATCATATTTGTGCCTAAGGGAATGCACTGTGGAGTAGTTATTAGATGATGGGTTGCCAGAGTGACAGAAGCTTAAACCCTAGTTTATGCGCTACTTCGTAAGGGACCGGTTTGGATCCAAATGTTTAATGCTATGGTTAGATTTTATCTTAATACTTTTCTTGGTAGTTGCGGATGCTTGCGAGGGGTTTAATCATAAGTGGGAGGTTTGTTCAAGTAAGAACAGCACCCAAGCACCGGTCCACTCACATATCAAATTATCAAAGTAGCGAACACGAATCAAACCAACATGATGAAAGTGACTAGATGAAATTCTCATGTACCCTCAAGAACGCTTTGCTTAATATAAAAGACCATTTTGGCCTGTCCTTTGCCACCAAAGGATTGGGCTACCTTGCTGCACTTTATTTACCGTTACCATTACTTGTCCATTACAAATTATCCGGCTATCAAACTACCTGTTACCGACTATTTCAGTGCTTGCAGAAAATACCTTGCTGAAAACCACTTGCCATTTCCTTCTGCTCCTCATTGGATTCGACACTCTTACTTATCGAAAGGACTACGATTGATCCCCTATACTTGTAGGTCATCAAGACTCTTTTTTGGTGCTGTTGCCAGGGAGTGAAGTGCTCTTGGTAAGTGGAGATTGTTAAGGACAAATTATTACTACGTGCTGAAATTTATTGTCACTTGTTACTATGGAAAAACATCATTTGAGGGGTTTGTTCGGGGTATCTTCACCTTGATCGAAAGCACAATTAGTTGCCCCTCAACCTACTGCACCTACTGAAATATTGGTTATGAAATTCCTTTGGGTATGATAGAACAACTCCTAGCTAATCCTTATGCAGGAGATGGAACTGAACATCTTGATATGCACTTGATCTATGTGGATGAAATTTGTGGATTATTTAAGCTTGCAGGTTTGCCCGGAGATGAACCTAAGAAGAAGGTTTTCCCTTTATATTTGAAGGGAAAAGCATTGACATCGTATAGGCTATGTGATGATATTGGATCTTGGAACTGGAATCGACTGAAATTGGAATTTCACAAAAAAAATTATCATATGCATCTAGTTCATCGTGATCGGAAATAAATATATAATTTTGGGCCTCGTGAAGGAGAAAGTATCGCTCTAGCTTGGGGGAGGCTTAATTCAATGTTATATTCATACCCCAATCATGAGCTCTCAGGAGAAATCATTATTCAGAACTTTTATGCTCGGCTTTCTCGTGATGATCAATCCATGCTCGATACTTCTTGCACTGGTTCTTTTATGAAGAAGACTATTGAATCCAGGTGGGATCTTTTAGAAAGAATTAAATGCAACTCTAAAGATTGGGAACTCGACGAAGGTAAAGAGTCAGGTATTAAGCTTGAGTTTGATTGTGTTAAATCTTTTATGAATACCGATGCTTCTCACAAGTTTAGCACTAAATATGGACTTGACTCTGAGATAGTAGCCTCTTTTTGTGAATCTTTTGCTACTCATGTTGATCTCCCTAAGGAGAAGTGGTTTAAATATCATCCCCCGTCATAGTTAAAGATGAAACTATTATTTATAATGTTGATCCAGTTATGCCTACTGCTTATATTGAAAAACCACCTTTCCCTGTTAGGATAAAGGAACATGCTAAGGTTTCAACTGTGGTTCGTAAAATTAATATTAAAACACCTAAACCTTCTGAGCAAATTAAAGTAGAACCTAGTGTTGTGATGGTTAAAGATCTCCTGGTGGAAAATATTGATGGGCATGTTATTAACTTCTGTGATGAAGCTGCTAGAATTGCTAAACCCGGTGAAAAAGATAAGCATAGACCTGTTGTTGGCATGCCTGTTGTCTCAGTTAAAATAGGAGATCATTATTATCATGGTTTATGTGACTTAGGTGCTAGCATGAGTGCTATTCCTTTCACCTTATACCAAGAAATTATGGATGATATAGCACCTGCTGAAATAGAAGACATAGATGTTATTATTAAACTTGCTAATAGAGACACCATCACACCACTTGGGATTGTTAGAGATGTTGAAGTCTTGTGTGGGAAAATAAAACACCCTACTGATTTTCTAGTTCTTGGTTCCCCACAAGATGAGTTTTGTCCCATTATCTTTGGTAGACCTTTCTTAAACACTGTTAATGCTAAAAAAACTTTCGGTGTTAGCTTTGGTGATGAGTCTCATGAGTTTAATTTCTCCAAGTTTAGTAGACAACCTCATAAGAAAGAATTACCTAGTAAGGATGAAATAATTGGTCTTGCGTCTATTGTTGTGCCTCCTACTGATCCACTAGAACAATATTTGCTAGACCATGAAAATGATATGCATATGCATGAAAGAAATGAAATAGATAAAAAAATTCTTTGAACAACGACCTCTGCTCAAACATAATTTTCCTATTGAAACTCTAGGAGGTCGTCCTCCACCTAAAGGTGATACTGTGTTTGAATTAAAACAATTGCCTGAC
The DNA here is from genome assembly GCA_011799875.1 of Thinopyrum elongatum. Classification (NCBI taxonomy): domain Eukaryota; kingdom Viridiplantae; phylum Streptophyta; class Magnoliopsida; order Poales; family Poaceae; genus Thinopyrum; species Thinopyrum elongatum. Next base: position 169,283,574 of record CM022298.1, read on the forward strand.
ACTTTGAAATATGCTTATCTCGATGAGAAAAAGATATATCCTCTTATTATTAGTGCTAACCTTTCAGAACAAGAAGAAGAAAGATTATTGAAAATTCTGAAGCAGCACCGTTCTGCCATTGGATATACTCTTGATGATCTTATAGGCATTAGTCCCACTCTCTATCAGCACAAGATTAATATGGAACCTGATGCTAAACCCGTTGTTGATCATCAACGATGTTTGAATCCTAAGATGAAAGAAGTGGTAAGAACTGAAATATTAAAACTTCTGGAAGCAGATATAATCTCTCCCATAGCTGATAGTAGATGGGTAAGTCATGTTCATTGTGTCCCTAAGAAGGGGGTATTACTGTTGTTCCTAATGATAAAAATGAACTTATTCCACAAAGAATTCTTACTGGTTATAGAATGGTAATTGATTTTAGAAAATTAAATAAAGCAACTACAAAATATCATTACCCTCTGCCTTTTATTGATCAAATGCTAGAAAGATTATCTAAGCACACACACTTTTGCTTCCTTGATGGATATTCTGGTTTTTCTCAAATACCTATTTCACATTCTGATCAAGAGAAAACTGCCTTTACTTGCCCTTTTGGAACTTATGCTTATAGACATATGCCTTTTGGTTTATGCAATGCACCTGCTACCTTTCAAAGATGTATAACTGCTATATTCTCTATTTTTTGTGAAAAGATTGTTGAGGTTTTCATGGTTGATTTTTCTGTTTATGGAACTTCTTTTGATGATTGATTAAGCAACCTTGATCGAGTTTTGCAGAGATGTGAGCAAACTAATCTTTTCTTGAATTGGGAGAAGTGTCACTTTATGGTTAATGAAGGTATTGTCTTGGGGCATAAGATTTCTGAACGAGGTATTGAGGTGGATAAAGCTAAGGTTGATGCAATTGAGAAAATGCCATGTCCTAAAGATATTAAAGGTATTCGTAGTTTCCTTGGTCATGCTGGTTTCTATAGGAGATTTATTAAAGACTTCTCTAAAATTTCTAGGCCTCTTACTAATCTTTTACAAAAGGATGTTCCATTTGTTTTTTATGATGATTGTGTAGAAGCCTTTGAGACACTTAAGAAAGCCTTAACTTCTACACCTATTGTTCAACCACCTGATTGGAATTTGCCTTTTGAAAATATGTGTGATGCTAGTGATTATGCTATTGGTGTTGTTCTAGGATAAAGAGTTGATAAGAAATTAAATGTTATCCATTATGCTAGCAAAACTCTAGATAGTGCACAAAGAAATTATGCGACTACTGAAAAAGAATTTTTAGCAGTTGTGTTTGCTTGTGACAAATTAAGATCTTATATTGTTGATTCCAAAGTAATTTTTCACACTGATCATGCTGCTATTAAATATCTTATGGAAAAGAAAGATGCTAAACCTAGACTCATTAGTTGGGTTCTTTTGCTACAAGAATTTGATTTACATATCACTAATAGGAAAGGAGCTGAGAACCCAGTAGTTGATAACTTATCTAGGTTAGAGAATGTTATTGATGACCCGCTATCTATTGATGATAGTTTTCCTGATGAACAACTAGCTACAATAAATGTTTCTCATAATACTCCTTTGTATGTTGACTATTCTAACTACATTGTTGCTAAATATATACCACCTAGTTTTACATATCAGCAAAAGAAAAAATTCTTCTATGATTTAAGACAGTACTTTTGGGATGACCCACATCTTTATAAAGGAGTAGATGGTATTATTAGATGTTGTGTACCTGAGCATGAACAGGAACAAATCCTATGGAAATGTCACTCCGAAGCTAATGGAGGGCATCATGCGAGAGATAGAACTGCTCACAAGCTATTGCAATCTGGTTTTTATTGGCCCACTCTCTTCAAGGATGCCTGTAAGTTTGTTTTATCTTGTGATGAATGCCAAATAATTGGTAATATCGGTAAGCGTCAAGAAATGCCTATGAATTATTCACTTGTTGTTGAACCATTTGATGTTTGGGGTTTTGATTATATGGGACCTTTTCCTTCCTCTAATGGGTATACACGTATTTTGGTTGTTGTTGATTATGTTACTCAGTGGGTAGAAGCTATTCCAACTAGTAGTGCTGATCATAACACTTCCATCAAAATGCTTAAGGAAGTTATTTTCCCAAGGTTTGGAGTCCCTAGATATTTAATGACTGATGGTGGTTCACACTTTATTCATGGTGCTTTCCGTAAAATGCTTGCTAAATATGATGTTAACCATAGAATTGCTTCACCCTATCATCTTCAATCTAGTGGTCAAGTTGAACTTAGCAATAGAGAAATAAAATTAATATTACAGAACAGCATATAAAAATCCTATGGGTATGTCTCCGTATAAAATGGTTTATGGAAAATCTTGTCATTTTCGTCTTGAGTTAGAACATAAAGCATATTGGGCAATTAAAGAACTTAACTACGATTTCAAACTTGCCGGTGAAAAGGGGTTATTTGATATTAGCTCACTAGATGAATGGAGAATCCAAGCTTATGAAAATGCAAAATTATTTAAAGAAAAAAATTAAAAGATGGCATGACAAAAAGAATCCAAAAGCGGGAATTCAAAGTTGGGGAATATGTTCTTTTGTACAACTCTCGTTTTAGATTCTTTGCAGGAAAACTTCTCTCCAAATGGGAAGGACCATATATTATCGAAGAAGTTTATCGCTCTGGAGCTATCAAAGTTAATAATGTTAAAGGTACTAACCCGAAGGTGGTCAATGGGCAAAGGATTAAGCACTATATCTCAGGTACGCCTATTAATGTTGAAAGCAATATTATTCAAACCATGACACCGGAGGAACATATAAAAGAAACCTTCCGGAACACTCCAGAATCCTGAAAAAGAGGAGGTGCATCATACAGTAAGTAAGTGGACTCTGAAAAATCCGTAAAAATAATTTCTGTCATTTTTGGAATATTACAAAAATTAGGAAAATAAGAAACAACCAGGAAGGCAACCGAGGAGGGCACAAGACACCAGGGCGCGCCTGCCTTGCCTAGCGCGCCCAGGTGGGTTGTGCCCACCTCAGGAACCTTCCCGACTCTGTTTTCCTCTCGTTTTCTTGTTTCCCAAGATAAAAAATCTTTATATACCCCTTGAACATATTGACCACCGTATCACAGAGAAATCTTCTATTCTTGTTTTTGGTTTTTTCTAACAGATCTGAAAATATGTCGTCTCAAGACTCGGAGGGAGAGAGCCCTATTTCTTACCAACCTCTCGAATGAAATGTCTTTAAGAAAACCTTCACATATTTTTGGTTCTCGGATGAGGAGGAGGACACCGATCCGGAGGAGATGGAGGATGCATCCTCAGATGAAGATGAAGTTCCACTACCTAAACCTGGAGATACACATGGGGAGGTCAAGAAGTCAAGCCTCCCCAACAAATCTAAAACCCAATCTATCCCTCCTCGTTTTCTGTAGGATAGCAAGGCAGCATTATGCAAAAAGATATTAAGGCTTGAGCTAGAGAATGAGGATCTTAGGGAGGATAATTTCAGCCTCCGACGCAAGCTGGAGAAGAAGAACATGACTGCTACATCACCACCACCATCATCATCTTCCCCACCAAAGGAAACTTGAGTACATGGTATGGGAACTCCCCTTGGCTTGTGCCAAGCTTGGGGGAGGTGTCCCGGTATCGTATCACCACCACTTTCTTTGCCTTTATCTATTTTAGTTCGATCTTAAGTTATCCTATGATTTAGTTGCATAAAAGTTTAGTTCGATCTATTTTTGAGTGCTTGCTTAGTGATCTATCTATCTACATAATCGTGTGCGAGATATATAATAAAGAGTAGTTTGAGTTTTGTTTCTTTACTTTTATGTTTCAATAAAAAGAAAGGAAAATAAATGAAAATGATCATATGCTAATCTTATAGTAAGCAATGAGATCACATAAGGAAAAGTATAAGTGGTAAAATTTATTGGAGATTGACAAACATAGCGTTGGTCAATGATGCAACTCATGAAAGAATTAATAAGGGAAGAGAAGATTCACATGCAAATACACTATCTTGGACATATTTTATGATTGTGAGCCCCCATTAAATATTATATGTCAAAATTGTTGACGTTGGACAAGGAAGACAACGTATATGTGTGTTCATATTCACATAGAAGTTATATTGTCATAGATTGTTCAACATGTGGTGCTTGCTCAATATCTTTGCTAGCCAAAAACTCCGCACTAAGTAGAGCTACTACTTGTGCATCCAAAAACCCCTTAAACCCATAATCTTATTTTGAAGAGTCCACCATTCCTACCAATGGATTGAGTAAGATCCTACAAGTAAGTTGTCATCGGTGCAATAAGGCAATAAAATTTCTTCTAAATGTGTTGGATCATTTAGTGTAAGAGAAAATTGAGCGTTGTACGAACTTGTGATGGCAAAGTAATAAAAACGACGAACTGCATAATAAAGGTTGCTATCATAAGGGGCAATATAACATGATGTTCTTTTGCATTAAGGAATTTGGCATACAAACAAAAAAGCGCATGGCATACTCTGCTTCCCTCTACAAAGGCCTATCTTTTACTTTTATGTATTTACTTTTTATGCAAGAGGCAAAGTATTCTTCCCTATTCCTTTTTATTTTCCCTTTTTGCAAGCATCATGTGGTGAGGAAAGATCTAGGCACATATATCCAGTTGGATATGAGTGAGCATGAATTATTATTGTTGACATCACCCTTGAGGTGAATACGTTGGGAGGCGAAACTATAAGCCCCTATCTTTCTATGTGTCCGATTGAAACTTTTTGCTCATGGGTATGCTGTGAGTGTTAGCAATCATAGAAGATTAAATGATGGTTGAGTATGTGGACTTGCCAAAAGGCTCCGATACGTGACCCTTCCTGAAAATATGATGAATGGTAGTTGCAAAGTTGACTGAGAACATAGTTTGTTGGTTTTCAATAGAGTTTATGCTTTTTACTTCAATGTTGTGATGAATTGTTACTTGTTCATGAGAAGTTTTATGGTAAAAGTTGTATGATAAAGCTTTATGATTAAGTTTGTTGATGTTATGATAATAAGCATGATGCTACTATGTCTGTATTTTGTTTTTCTCGACACCTCTCTCTCTAAGCATGTGGACATGTTTTTCGATATCGGTTTTTCGCTTGAGGACAAGCGAGGTCTAAGTTTGGGGGAGTTGATACGTCCATTTTGCATCATGATTTCATACTGTTATTTATAATGTTTCTATGCATAATAATGCTTTATGGAGTAATTCTAATGCCTTTTCTCTCAGAATATGCAAGGTTTACACAAAGAGGGAGAATGCCGATAGCTGGAATTCTGGACCTGAAAAAGCTACGTCAGAGTTACCTATTCTGCGCATCTCCAAATGAGCTGAAAATTTATGGAGAATTATTTTGTAATATATAGAAAATACTGGAGCAAATAACTACTGGAGGGGGGCTACCTAGTGAGCAAAAGACACCATGGCGCGCCAGGCCCCCCAGGCGCGCACTGGTGGGTTGTGCCCAGCCCAGCCCACCTCCACTGCCCATCATCTGGTATATAGGTCATTTTGACCTAGAAAAAAAATAAGAGGAGGACTTTCAGGATGGAGCGCCGCCGTCTCGAGGCGGAACTTGGGCAGGAGCACTTTTGCCCTCCGGCGGAGTGATTCCGCCGTTGGAACTTCCCTCCCGAAGGGGGAAATCGAAGCCATCGTCATCACCAACAACCCTCTCGTCTTTGGGAGGCCAATCTCCATCAACATCTTCAACAACACCATCTCCTCTCAAACCCTAGTTCATCTCTTGTGTTCAATCTTTGTACCGGAACCTCAGATTGGTACCTGTGGGTGACTAGTAGTGTTGATTACATCTTGTAGTTGATTACTATATGGTTTATTTGGTGGAAGATTATATGTTCAGATCCATTATGCTATTTAATACCCCCCTGATCTTGAGCATGATTATCATTTGTGAGTAGTTACTTTGGTTCTTGAGGTCATGGTAGAAGTCATGTTGCAAGTAATCATGTGAACTTGATATGTGTTTGATATTTTGATGATATGAATGTTGTAAATCCCTTAGTGGTGCCATGTGAACGTCGACTACATGGCACTCCACCATATGTGGGCCTAAGGGAATGCATTGTGGAGTAGTTATTAGATGATAGGTTGCTCAGAGTGACAGAAGCTTAAACCCTAGTTTATGCGCTACTTCGTAAGGGACCAATTTGGATCCAAATGTTTAATGCTATGGTTAGATTTTATCTTAATAATTTTCTCGTAGTTGCAGATGCTTGCGAGGGGGTTAATCATAAGTGGGAGGTTTGTTCAAGTAAGAACAGCACCCAAGCACCGGTCCACCCACATATCAAATTATCAAAGTAGCGAACACGAATCAAACCAACATGATGAAAGTGACTAGATGAAATTCCCGTGTACCCTCAAGAACGCTTTGCTTAATATAAGAGACCGTTTTGGCCTGTCCTTTGCCACAAAAGGATTGGGCTACCTTGCTGCACTTTATTTACCATTACCATTACTTGTCCGTTACAAATTATCCTGCTATCAAACTACCTGTTACCGACTATTTCAGTGCTTGTAGAAAATACCTTGCTGAAAACCACTTGTCATTTCCTTCTGCTCCTTGTTGGGTTCGACACTTTTACTTATCGAAAGGACTATGATTGATCCCCTATACTTGTGGCTCATCAACACTCAAGAACAGAAAGAAAAAGGCAAAAATAACTTTTATTCATTGGGTTGCCTCCCAACAAGCGCTGTTGTTTTATGCCGCTAGCTAGGCATAATGCATAGATTCAAATATTTTTCATCTTTGGTTTTTGCCCCATAGGTTGCCCTCATGATTGATTCATATGGTGGCTTAATTCTTATTCAAGGGAAGTGTTCCATACAATTTCTTAGTGGAAATTGAAATTTAATATTCCCTTCTTTCATATCAATCACGACACCTATAGTTCGTAAAAACGGTCTACCAAGTATAATGGGACAAGATGGATTGCAATCAATATCAAGAACAATAAAATCTAAGGGCACATAGTTCCTATTTGCAAGAACAAGAACATCATTAATTCTTCCCAAAGGCTTTTTAATAGTGGAATCCGCCAAGTGCAAATTAAGAGAACATTCTTCAATATTGGTAAGACCAAGCACATCACATAGAGATATCAGAATTGTGGAAACACTAGCACCCAAATCACATAAAGAAAAGCACTATTAATTTTTAATCTTGACTTTAATGGTAGGTTCCCACTCATCATATAATTTTCTAGGAATCAAAATTGCTAATTCCAACTTTTCTTCTAAAGCTTTCATCATCGCTTCTACAATATGTTTAGTAAAAGCTTTATTTTGTTCATAGGCATTGGGTGAATTTATCATGGATTCCAACAAAGAAATACATTCAATCAAAGAGCAAGGAAATAATTTAAACTTCACAATATCATTGTCCACATCTTTTTTCTCTTGCATATCACACAATTGTACAAATGTGTTTAGATGGGACGCGGCATCCTCATTAGCAGTACCGGAAAATTGATCTTTCATAACAAGATTCAACAAAGCGGCATTAATATCACAAGACTCCGCACTAGTGACGGGAGGAGCAATTGGAGTACTAATAAAATCATTATTATTGGTATTGGAAAAATCACATAATTTGGTATTTTCTTGAGACAACGTGACTACGCAAACAAGATTGCAAGCAAATAAGAGATCTGATGAGAAAAAAGGTGAACGAAAAAGAAGGCAAATAAAAAGGCAATTTTTTGTGAAGTGGGGGAGATGAAAATGAGAGGCAAATGTCAAATAATGTAAATTGCAAGGAGATGAGATTTGTGATTAGGAACCTGATAGATGTTGATGATGTCTTCCCTGCAACGGCACCAGAAATTCCTTTTGACCTGGCTTGAAACTGCGTTGGTATTTCCCCAAAGAGGAAGGGATGAGGCATCACAGCTACGATAAGTATTTCCCTCAGTTATGAAACCAAGGTTATCAATCCAGTAGGAGAACCAAGCAACACTATGTAAACGGTACCTGCACACAAAGAACAAATACTTGCAACCCAACGCGTAAGAGGGGTTGTCAATCCCTCCATGGTAAAAAGATAGATTAAATTGTATGAAATTGGATAAAAGGATCTAGCAAAAACACAAAATAAAATAAGTAAATAAAAAGTGCAGCAAGGTATTTTGGGTTTTTGGAATAATAGATCTGAAAACAATATGATAAAAGATAGACCCGGGGGCCGTCGATTTCACTAGTGGCTTCTCTCGAAAAAATAGCATACGGTGGGTAAACAAATTACTGTTGGGCAATTGATAGAAGAGCAAATAATTATGACGATATCCAAGGCAATGATCATGTCTATAGGCATCATGTCCAAGATTAGTAGACCGACTCCTGCCTACATCTACTACTATTACTCCACACATCGATCGCTATCTAGCATGCATCTAGTGTATTAAGTTCATGGAGAAATGGAGTAATGCAATAAGAACGATGACATGATGTAGACAAGATCTATTCATGTAGGAATAGACCCCATCTTTTTATCCTTAATAGCAACGATACATGTGTGCCTCGCTAGCCCTTCTGTCACTGGGTGAGGACACCGCAAGATCGAACCCATCACAAAGCACCTCTTCCCATTGCAAGAAAAATCAATCTTGTTGGCCAAACCAAAGTTTCGGAGAAGAAATACGAGGCTATAACAATCATGCATATAAGAGATCAAAGAAAACTCAAATAATATTCATAGATAGATCTGATCATAAACTCGCGCTTCATCAGATCCCAACAAACACACCGCAAAAAGTCATTACATGAAATAGATCTCCAAGAACATCGAGGAGAACATTGTATTGAGAATCAAAAAGAGAGAAGAAGCCATCTAGCTACTGCCTACGGACCCATAGGTCTATGGTGAACTACTCACGCATCATCAGAGGAGCACCAATGAGGATGATGAACCCCTTCGTGATTGTGTTCCCCTCTGGCAGAGTGCCAGAATAGGGCTCTAGATTGGATCTCGTGGTTCTAGAACTTGCGCGAGCTGGAATTGTGTTTCGATCGCTCCCCTAGGGTTTCTGGAATATCTGAGAATTTATAGAGCTGAGAGGTGGTGGAGGAGACCCCCATGGGACCCACCACCCACCTGGGCGTGCCAGGTGCCTTTGGCGTGCCCTGGTGGGTTGTGGGCCCCATTGGCCTCCCCTCTGGTGCTTCCTTGGCTCCCAAGTTGTCTTCCGGTCAAAAAAATCTACAAAAGGTTTTGCTACCTTTGGACTCTGTTTGATAGGGATATTCTGTGAAGTAAAAAAACAAGCAAAAAACAGCAACTGCCACTGGGCACTATGTCGATAGGTTAGTCCCAAAAAATGATATAAAGTTGCTATAAAATGAAGGTAAAACATCCAATAATGATAATATAATAGCATGGAACAATCAAAAATTATAGATACGTTGGAGACGTATCAATGCCTCCCAACTAGCTGATACACCAGATCTACGCACCTCCGGGGTAGCCAACGCCGCCGCGACCGCCGCCACCCTGGACGGGGTCTCCTTCTTCTTCCGGTTGGCCGATCCACCCGCTGCCGCTGATGGGTTCGACGTCTTTTTTGGAGTAGCCATCGTCGTCGTGGAAGATGCCATCTGCTCTGAGCCCTTCGCCGTCTTTCTCGAAGTCCGCTCCACCATTAGCTCCACCCCTGGCAGAGATAAACCCCTCCGGTCAGTGTCCCAGGCTGCACCGTCGCCTCCCAGGTCACCACTGTAGTCACACCACCCCCGCACTCAAAACCCTAACCCTAGCACAAGGGTGCAATTTCCATGCAATCGCCTCCCTGTCGCCTTAGTGCTTCGTTACGTGGTGGACCCTTATTTGTAGAGTTCATTATGTAGAATAGTGGTGCAAATATTTGAAGGTTTGCACTTTGATTTAAAAGGAATAATTACCAAAATAATGAAATACGTATGTGCAAAGCTAGCCAAAGTTGTCATTGGTGTGCATGCATGCAGCCATGTATATTTCCTATTACTATAATGCACCACGTTGCATGGTCTGAGGTACTAATGCACATGGAGTTTTTGCAACATAATAAAACAGAGACCACGTGCCAGAGACTTGCACTCATGCCTTGAGTTAATTGACATCCAAGGAAAAAGGGAAAACTTGGAGAGGAGGCGGACGCAGCACACAATTTTTGGATGGATTCTGTTGCCTTCTAAACGCACGCTTTTCCAACTTCTTAGACCATCTACAGACGGGCGCCTCAAACCCTCCTCAAACGTTTGGACGGACCGCCCGGTCACTGACCAGTCACGATTTTTTGACTCAGACGGACGCCTTAACGGGCCTCAAACGCCCGGGCTGACCGGCGCCCCTCATATTGAGCCCAAATATGGGCGGATATGGGGGTGCCCGAGCATGCCAGGGCATGCCCACCACATCAGACTGACGAAGGGGTTCCAATCGAAAATGCCCTGAAACCTGGCGATATGAAGCTCGCCTCCTCCGTCGGACCGGTGGCGCCACGTGGTGCAGCTCCGACGGACCGTGTAGTGCCTAGCCCGACTATTTAAGTCGACTGGCAGCACCAAAACCCTACCATCCATCCACATTTTCCTTCTCCTGTCCGTCGCCGCCACTTTCCACTCCACCCGTCCGCCTAGTAGCCATGCCCCGACGCCGTCGGGTGAGAAGCGAGCCCTTTCTAACGCCGGACCGCCGGCTCAAGCTCCTTGAGCAGATCTGGGCTAGGCGCGAAGCCCGGATTACCGCGGGGCTACCTCCAGATGTAGTGGATCCTGAGGAGGACGACGAGAAGGAGGACATTGAGGAGAAGGAGGATGAACCGGAGGAGGATGATGGGGGGACGCTGGTGACACGGATCTGCAGGCAGAGCAGCAGGCCATCCTCGATTCCCTCCGGTTGGAATCAGCTGTGGAGGCCAAATGTCGTCGCCGGCAGGAGGTGGAGGCACAGCAGGCCACGGAGGAGACGGAGATGCTTGCCTACATGGATGAGGTCGAGCAGGAGGAGGATGGGCCAGAGCCGTCCTACCCGCCCGTCCAATCGGCGCCCGGCACCGTCGTCGTGGACATCTCCAACGACGAAGATTAGCTAGGATAGTATGTAGGATTTCTTTTGCATGCTTTGTATGGATCTAGGGGATGAAATATGAGAGAGGCGGATGCAAAGTGGCTAATTTCAGACGTGAACGGTTACTGTCCGCGGATGCATCCGGTCGCGTCCGCGGACGTTTGGGGGGTCGGATTTGCAAGGTCCGGCTGTAGATGCTCTTAGGCCATGACGCCTTGCCTATATAAAGCCAGCCAAGCCCTAGTTCTGCAGGGAAGGCAGAGGCACGCACATAGACGAGACTCTGCACAAACACACTGAGGCTCTCATTCCTGTACTCCCCTACCCACAAGCACTTCCGTCGAGAGCTACGCACAAGCATGCCAGACCTTGATACGTCTCCAACGCATCTATAATTTTTTATTGTTCCATGCTATTATATTATCTGTATTGGATGTTTTATATGCATTAATATGCTATTTTATATTATTTTGGTACTAACCTATTAACCTAGAGCCTAGTGCCAGTTTCTATTTTTTCCTTGTTTTTGAGTTTTACAGAAAAGGAATATCAAACGGAGTCCAAACGGAATAAAACTTTACGATGATTTTTCTTGGACCAGAAGACATCCACGGAGCTTGGAGAGGGGGTCAGAAGATGGCCGAGGAGGCCACAAGCATGCCAGGCGCGCCCCTGGGGGGGACACGCCCTGAGGGCTTGTGGGCCCCTCGGGAGTCCTCCAACCCAAATTCTTGCGCTATAAATTCCCAAATATTCCCAAACCACAAGAAGCGTCCACCAAAATACCTTTCCGCCGCTGCAAGCCTCTGTTCCCGTGAGATCCCATCTAGGGGCCTTTTCCGGCGATCTGCCGGAGGAGGATTCGATCACGGAGGGCCTCTACATCAACCTTGCTGCCCTTCCGATGATGTGTGAGTAGTTTACCACAGACCTACGGGTCCATAGCTAGTAGCTAGATGGCTTCTTCTCTCTCTTTGATCTTCAATACAATGTTCTCCTCGATGTTCTTGGAGATCTATTCGATGTAATACTTTTTTTCGGTGTGTTTGTTGAGATCCGATGAATTGTGGATTTATGATCAGATTATTTATGAATATTATTTGAGTCTTCTCTGAACTCTTTTATGCATGATTAAGATATCTTTGTATTTCTCTTCGAACTATCGGTTTGGTTTGGCAAACTAGATTGGTTTTTCTTGCAATGGGAGAGGTGCTTAGTTTTTGGTTCAATCTTGCGGTGTACTCACCCAGTGACAGAAGGAGTAGCGAGGCACGTATTATATTTTTGCCATCGAGGATAAAAAGATGGGGTTTTCATCATATTGCTTGAGTTTATCCCTCTACATCATGTCATCTTACTTAAAGCGTTGCTCTGTTCTTATGAACTTAATACTCTAGATGCAGGAAGGAGTCAGTGGATGTGTGGAGTAATAGTAGTAGATGCAGAATCGTTTTGGTCTACTTGTCACGGATGTGATGCCTATATTCATGATCGTTGCCTTAGATATCGTCATAACTTTGCGCTTTTCTATCAATTGCTCAACAGTAATTTGTTCACCCACCGTATGCTATCTTCAAGAGAGAAGCCTCTAGTGAAACCTATGGCCCCCGGGTCTATTTTCCATCTATTTTTAGATCTATAAACCAAAAAACCAAAAATACTTTGCTGCAATTTATTTGTTTTTACTTTGTTTTACGTTTTAGTAATCTTTTATACCTATCTCTATTAGATCTCACACTTGTTCGAGACCGTGCAGGGATTGACAACCCCTTTTTTGCATTGAGTGCAAGTGTTTGTTAGTTTGTGCAGGTGCATAGATTGGAGACTTGCTTGTACCTCCTACTGGATTGATACCTTGGTTCTTAACTAAGGGAATTACTTATCTCTACTTTGCTGCATCACCCTTTCCTCTTCAAGGGAAAAATCAAAGCAAGCTCAAGAAGTAGCAGGAAGAATTTCTGGCGCCGTTGCCGGGGAGGTTCTACATCAAGCCTACCAAGTACCCATCATAAACTCTCATCTATTGCATTACATTATTTGCCATTTGCCTCTCGTTTTCCTCTCCCCCACTTCTAAAATGTTTTCAGAAAAAACACAAAAAGATTTGCCTTTTTATTCGCCCTTCTTTCGTTTGTCTTTTTCGTTTGCTTTTTGTTTGCTCGTGTGTTAGATTACTTGCCTTGTCATGATATCTCAAGAAAATACCAAATTGTGTGACTTTTCTAATACTAGTAATAATGATTTTATTAGTACTTTGATTGCTCCCGCCACTAGTGTGGAATCTTATGAAATTAATGCCGCTTTGTTGAATCTTGTTATGAAAGATCAATTTTCCGGCCTTCATAGTGAAGATGCCGCATACCATCTAAATACTTTCATTGAGTTGTGTGATATGCAAAAGAAAAAAGATGAGGATAATGATATTGTTAAATTGAAACTATTTCCGTTCTCAATAAGAGATCGTGCTAAAACTTGGTTTTCATCTTTGCCTTAAAATAGTATTGATTCATGGAACAAGTGTAAAGATGCTTTTATTTCCAAGTATTTTCCTCCCGCTAAGATCATCCCCCTTGGGAACGACATAATGAATTTTAAGCAACTTGATCATGAACATGTTGCACAATCTTGGGAGAGGATGAAATTAATGATAAGAAATTGCCCTACTCATGGTTTAAGTTTATGGATGATCATACAAATTTTTTATGCCGGATTGAATTTTGCATCTAGAAATCTTTTAGATTCTATCGCGGGAGGTACTTTTATGGAAATTATATTAGGAGAAGCTAATAAACTCCTAGATAATATTATGGCAAATTACTCTCAATGGCATACCAAAAGATCTTCCATTAGTAAAAAGGTGCATGCGATTGAAGAAATTAATACTTTCAGTGGAAAGATGGATGAATTTATGAAATTGTTTGCTAGTAAGAGTGCTCCTATTGATCCTAATGATATGCCTTTGTCCACTTTGATTCAGAATATTAATGAATCTATGGATGTGAATTTTGTTGGTAGGAACCACTTTGGTAATAACGCGTATAAAGGTAATTTCAACCCTAGGTCGTTTCCTAGTAATTCCTGTAATAATTATGGTAATTCCTACAAAAATTCTTATGGAAATTATAATAAAATACCCTCTGATCTTGAGAACAATATTAAAGATTTCATTAATTCTCAAAAGAATTTAATGCTATGGTAGAAGAAAAATTGCTTAAGATTGATGATTTGGCTAGGAACATTGATAGAATTTCTCTTGAGATAGATTCTTTGAAGATTAGATCTATGACACCCAAGCATGATATTAATGAATCTCTGAAATCTATTAAAATTTCTATGGATGAATGTAAAGAAAGAACCGCTAGGATGCATGTTAAACGAGATTGGTTTGTAAAAGCGTGCTGTTCTAGTTTTTGTGAAAATAATGATGAAGATCTTAAAGTAATTGGTGTGACTCCTATTGAATCTTTGTTTTCTAATATAAATCTTGATAAAGATGGGACTGGAGATGAGTCAACTTTAGCTATAAGGCATCCCAATAATTTGGAGTTTAAAGATCTTAATGAAAAAATTGATAAAAGTGGGATTGGAGAGGTCAAAACTTTAAGTAGCGATGAACCCACTCTTTTGGATTTCAAGGAATTTAATTATGATAATTGTTCTTTGATAGATTGTATTTCATTGTTGCAATCCTTGTTAAATTCCCCTCATGCTTACAATCAAAATAAAGCTTTTACTAAACATATCGTTGATGCTATGATGAAATCTTTTGAAGGAAAACTTGAGTTGGAAGTTTCTATCCCTAGAAAGCTTTATGATGAGTGGGAACCTACTATTAAGATTAAAATTAAATATTATGAGTGCAATGCTTTGTGTAATTTGGGTGCTAGCGCTTCCATGATTCCGTGATGTGCTAGGTTTTCGTGAATTTGATGATTGTTCTTTGAATTTGCATCTAGCGGATTCCACTATTAAGAAACCTATGGGAAGAATTAATGATGTTCTTATTGTTGCAAATAGGAA
This sequence comes from Thinopyrum elongatum, assembly GCA_011799875.1. NCBI lineage: Eukaryota > Viridiplantae > Streptophyta > Magnoliopsida > Poales > Poaceae > Thinopyrum > Thinopyrum elongatum. Next base: position 169,298,703 of record CM022298.1, read on the forward strand.
TTATGTGCCCGTAGATTTTATTGTGCTTGATATAGATTGCAATCCTACATGTCCTATTATCTTGGTAGACCTTTCCTTAGAACGATTGGTGCAATTATTGATATGAAAGAAGGAAACATTAGATTTCAATTTCCATTAAGGAAGGGCATGGAACACTTCCCAAGAAATAAATTAACTTGCCATATGAATCTATTATGAGGGCTACTTATGGTTTGCATACCAAAGATGACAATACCTAGATCTATGTTTTATGCCTAGCTAGGGGCGTTAAACAATAGCGCTTGTTGGGAGGCAACCTAATTTTATTTTTATGTTTTTTTTATTTTGGTTCTGTTTTTCACTAAATCGACATTATTATGTCTGTAGTAATTGTGTTTTGGTGTTTTAATTAGTGTTTGAGCCAAGTAAGACCTGTGGGATGGTCTACAGTGATAGTTCATTTCATCTTGCTGAAAAACAGAAACTTTTGCGCTCATTGACAGAAATTTAAAAAATCACAGAAACGTGATTTTGATATGAATTTTTTACACAAGATTTATATACAAATTTAACAGGTTGTCCTAAGTTTTCAGAATTTTTGAGTTACGGAAGTATATGAAATTTCCAGATTACTACAGACTGTTCTGTTTTTGAAAGATTCTGTTTTCTATGTGTTGTTTGCTTATTTTGATGAATCTATGGGTAGTATCGGGGGGTATGAACCATGGAGAAGTTGGAATACAGTAGATATTACACCAATATAAATAAAGAATGAGTTCACAACAGTACCTAAAGTGGTGATTTATTTTATTATACTAACGGATCTTATGAGTTTTCTGTTGTGAAGTTTTCAAGTTTTGGGTAAAGATTTGATGGACAACGGAATAAGGAGTGGCAAGAGCCTAAGCTTGGGGATTCCCAAGGCACCCCAAGGTAATATTCAAGGACAACCAAGAATCTAAGCTTGGGGATGCCCCAGATGGCATCCCCTCTTTTGTCTTCAATCCATTGGTAAATTTACTTGAGGCTATATTTTTATTCACCACATGATATGTGTTTTGCTTGGAGCGTCTTGTATGATATGAGTCTTTGCTTTTTAGTTTGCCACAATCATACTTGCTGTACACACCTTTTGAGAGGGACACACATTAATCGTGAATTTATTTTAATACTCTATGTGCTTCATATCTTTTGAGCTAGGCAGTTTGCTCTAGTGCTTCACTTATATCTTTTTAGAGCACGGCTGTGGCTTTATTTTATAGAAATTTTTGAAATCTCATGCTTCACTTATATTATTTGGAGAGTATTTAAACACCATGGTAATTTTCTTAGGTTATGAATTTATTCCTAATATGATGGGCATCCAAGAGGGATATAATAAAAACTTTCATATAAAGAGCGTTGAATAAGAAGTGAAGTTTGATTCCTTGCATTTGTTTTTGAGATATGAAGATGGTGATATTAGAGTCATGCTAGTGAGTAATTGTGGATTGGTATAAATACTTGTGTTAAAGTTTGTGATTCCCGTAGCATGCACGTATGGTGAACCGTTATGTGATGAAGTCGGAGCATGATTTATTTTTTGATTGTCTTCCTTATGAGTGGCGGTCGGGGATGAGCGATGGTCTTTTCCTACCAATCTATCCCCCTAGGAGCATGCATGTAGTACTTTGATTTTATAGCTAATAAATTTTTTCAATAAGTATGTGAGTTCTTTATGACTAATGTTGAGTCAATGGATTACAGGCAATCTCACCCTTCCACCATTGCTAGCCTCTCTAGTACCACGCAACTTTCGCCGGTGCATTAAACCGACCATATATTTTCCTCAAAATAGCCACCAGACCTACCTATTATGGCATTTTCATACCCATTCCAAGATATATTTCCTTGCAACTTCCACCGTTCCGTTTATTATGACACGCACCATCATTGTCATATTGCTTTGCATGATCATGTAGTTGGCATAGTATTTGTGGCAAGGCCACCGTTCATATTTTTATACATGTCATTCTGGATCATAGCACATCCCGGTACACTGCCGAAGGCATTCATATAGATTCATATCTTGTTCTAGTATCGATTTGTAATTTTTGAGTTGTAAGTAAATAAAAGTGTGATGATCATCATTATTAGAACATTGTCCCATGTGAGGAAAGGATGATGGAAGCTATGATTCCATCACAAGTTGGGATGAGTCTCCGGACTTTATAAAAAATATAAGAGGCGAAAGAAGCCCAAAAAATGAAAGAAAAGAGAGAAGGGACAATGTTACTATCCTTTTTCCACACTTGTAATTCAAAGTAGCACCACAATCTTCATGATAGAGAGTCTCCTATTTTGTCGCTTTCATATACTAGTGGGAATTTTTCATTATAGAACTTGGCTTGTATATTCCAATGATGGGCTTCCTCAAAATTGCCCTGGGTCTTCGTGAGCAAGTAAGTTGGATGCACACCCACTTAGTTTCTTTTTGAGCTTTCATACACTTATAGCTCTAGTGCATCCGTTGCATGGCAATCCCTACTCACTTGCATCAATCTCAATTGATGGGCATCTCCATAGCCCATTAATTTGCCTAGTTGATGTGAGACTTTCTCCTTCTTTTTGTCTTCTCCACAACCACCATATTCTATTCCACCTATAGTGCAATATCCATGGCTCATGCTCATGTATTGCGTGAAAGTTGAAAAAGTTTGAGAACACCAAAAGTATGAAACAATTGCTTGGCTTGTCATCGGGATTGTGCATGATGAAATATTTTGTGTGATGAAGATGGAGCATAGCCAGACTATATGATTTTATAGGGATAACTTTCTTTGGCCATCTTATTTTGAGAAGACATGATGGCTTTATTAGTATTCTTGAATTATTATTATTTTTATGTCAATATTAAACTTTTGTTTTGAATCTTATGGATATGAATATTCATGCCACAATAAAGAAGATTACATTGATAAATATGTTAGGTAGCATTCCACATCAAAAATTCTATTTTTATCATTTACCTACTCGAGGACGAGCAGGAATTAAGCTTGGGGATGCTTGATACGTCTCCAACTTATCTATAATATTTGATTGTTTGATGCTATTATATTATCTGTTTTAGATGTTTTATATGCATTAATATGCTATTTTATATTATTTTTGGGACTAACCTATTGACCTAGAGCCCAGTCCCAGTTTCTGTTTTTCCTTGTTTCTGAGTTTTACAGAAAAGGAATATCAAACAGAGTCCAAACGGAATAGAACTTTACGATGATTTTTCTTGGACCAGAAGACATCCACGGAGCTTGGAGAGGGGGTCAGAAGATGGCCGGTGAGGCCACAAGCCTGCCAGGCGCGCCCCTGAGGGCTTGTGGGCCCCTCGGGAGTCCTCCAACCCTAATTCTTGCGCTATAAATTCCCAAATATTCCCAAACCACAAGAAGCGTCCATCAAAATACTTTTCCGCCCCGCAAGCCTCTGTTCCCGTGAGATCCCATCTTGGGGCCTTTTCCGGTGATCTGCCGGAGGGGGATTCGATCACGGAGGGCCTCTACATCAACCTTGCTGCCCTTCTGATGATGTGTGAGTAGTTTACCACAGACCTACTGGTCCATAGCTAGTCGCTAGATGGCTTCTTCTCTCTCTTTGATCTTCAATACAATGTTCTCCTCGATGTTCTTGGAGATCTATTTGATGTAATAATTTTTTGTGGCGTGCTTGTTGAGATCCGATGAATTGTGGATTTATGATCAGATTGTCTATGAATATTATTTGAGTCTTCTCTGGACTCTTTTATGCATGATTAAGATATCTTTGTATTTCTCTTTGAATTATCGGTTTGGTTTGGCCAACAAGATTGGTTTTTCTTGCAATGGGAGAGGTGCTTAGTTTTGGTTTCAATCTTGCGGTGTCCTCACCCAGTGACAGAAGGGGTAGCGAGGCACGTATTGTATTGTTGCCATCGAGGATAAGAAGATGGGGTTTTCATCATATTGCTTGAGTTTATCCCTCTACATCATGTCATCTTACTTAAAGCGTTGCTCTGTTCTTATGAACTTAATACTATAGATGCAGGCAGGAGTCGGTCGATGTGTGGAGTAATAGTAGTAGATGCAGAATCGTTTCGGTCTACTTGTCACGGACGTGATGCCTATGTTCATGATAATTTCCTTAGATGTCGTCATAACTTTGCGCTTTTCTATCAATTGCTCAACAGTTATTTGTTCACCCACCGTATGTTATCTTCAAGAGAGAAGACTCTAGTGAAACCTATGCCCCCCGGGTCTATTTTCCGTCATATATTTTCAGATCTATTAACCAAAAACCCAAAAATACTTTGTTGCAAATTATTTGTTTTACGTTTTAGTAATCTTTTATACCTATCTCTATTAGATCTCACTCTTGTTCAAGACCGTGAAGGGATTGACAACCCCTTTTTCGCGTTGAGTGCAAGTGTTTGTTAGTTTGTGCAGGTGCATAGATTGGAGACTTGATTGTGCCTCCTACTGGATTGATACCTTGGTTATTAACTGAGGGAAATACTTATCTCTACTTCGTTGCATCACCCTTTCATCTTCAAGGGAAAAATCAACACAAGCTCAAGAAGTAGCAGACCTCTCGCCGGAAACAGCCATCATCACCCGACATGCACGCGTTGCCTGCAATCAAGTCGCCAAAAGAGCGATCACGGCACAATGCATCAACACACCATCGAGTTTTCTTCAGATCGCCAAAAGAGCGTCATGCTAATGAGACGATTCACAAAAATTGAGAGATTGAACCAGTTTGAGATGGAGCTCCATAGAACAACGTTGGCCAACATGATGCAACCCATGACGCTCTTCTCCGCTGGTGAGTTCATCTTCCAAATCTCTTCTTGATCTATATACCCATCATCATGAACCATGATGGTAAATTGATCGGTGCCATCAAAAAGACCGATGCAAGGATAAATTCCTCCATCTAAGTGATGCCCGAATCATGGCTTCCTGGTGCAAAGGAACCAAGAATAAAATACAAATGAACACAGGATGTCTACTCCTATAAGGATAGTTGATCGTTGCTTCGTACAAACCATGAAAAGTATATGCGGCCAAGCCAAATACGAGGGAGTCAATACAATATCATTGTAGTGCAGCCCCTCACGAGGAGGCGAGCTTTGTAACATCCAAAATTAGTCATGCCCCTTTACGAGGAGGCAGACTGATCATTACATTGATCTTGTCCTTTACGAGGAGGCAAAATTAATCCCTACGTCTGCCCCTTACGAGGAGGTCAGACGGATCACTACATTGATTTCGTCCCTTACAAGCAGATGAGATTAATGATTCCGCCTTTATTGGAGGAGAGAAAATAATCCCATGTTGATCTTCCTCCCACGAGGAGATGATATTAATATACTTTTTTCCAAGCATCGTCTAATATGCATTTGTGATATTTTTCTACATCGACATCTTGGCCGAGTGTCGATGAGACCAAAGGCTAAACATACATCGTCATTATTTCCTCCACATGTCTAGGACCGACGAGGCTAGGCAAAACCATGCCGAGTGCCGATGAGGCCGGGTTACCGTTCTTTCGACATGTCTCAAACCCACAAGGTCAGACACGTCGTTGCTGGGCACCGACGAGGCGATAGCAACACATACACGTCTGTGTCTGATGAAGTCAGGGTAATACATGGCTAGGCACCGACGAGGCGAAAGTCGTCCCCTTCATCCTCGACGTATCCTGTTGGTCACACCAACATGTCAATAGTACATGTGACTGGGTATCGGCGAAACAAAGCCACCCGCACAAATATTCACATAAAATATCACATGCACATGGATGAGCAATCCAACACATGACAATGACCATCAGCGCAGCTTAATCGGAGGTATTCCGTGGGCTTGATTCCACGAATGTAATTAACCAGATGCTTGCAAGCACACGGGGAATCATTGAACTATGCAATCACCTAGTCAGATACTCCATGAGCGCGACGCTGAAGGCAAAAAGGATAAAATTCCAAAGGGAGCCTTAACTTGTATTTTGTCCAATGCAATTATGTCAATAAAATACAGAGTTCCCGTATGTTTATGTTTCCATTTATTTTTGTCCATCTATTTATTTATTTTTATTTTTATTTTCTTGTTTTCTTGAAACAAAATGGCACACCCAGTGGGACATGATTCTCCTACCTGTTGGGGAACATTGCATGGAAAACAAAAAAAAATCTACGCAGACGCAAGATCTATCCATGGAGATGCATAACTACGAGAGGGGAGAGTATGTCTACGTACCCTCGTAGACCATAAAGCGGAAGCGTTAATCAACGTGGTTGATGTAGTCGTACACCTTCACGATCCGCCCGATCAAGCACCGAACGCACGGCACCTCCGCATTCAGCACACGTTCAGCTTGATGATGTCCTTGCCTTCTTAATCCAGCAAGATGGGTGAAATAGTAGATGAGTTCCAGCAGCACAATGGCGGTGGTGGTGCAACTATCTCCGCAGGGCTTCGTCGAGCACTACGAAAATTATGACCGAGGACGAACTAGAGGGAGAGGGGCGCGGCACACGGCTTGGGAATCGTGGTGTGTGTTGCCCCTCTCCCTCCTCACATATATATAGGTGGAGGGGGAGAGGAGGCAGCCCTAAGGCGCCTCCAAGGGGCCGGCAGCCAGCCCTAGGGCCTTCCTATCCGCGCTCCCCCTTCCATATATGGACATGGGGGGAAGGAAAGGGGGTCTGGCTGCCTTAGGGCACCTCCCCCTACCTTCCCCCCTTCTTGGCACGTGGGCAGGGGTGGAGGGGCATGCCAGCCCCCTTGTGGGCTGGTGTGCTTCCACCCTTTGGCTCATAAGGCCCACCACTTACCGGTAGCCTCTCGGAACCCCTTCCCGCACTCCGATAAATACCCGGTACTTTCCGAAACCTTTCTGGTGACCAAATAACATCGTCCTATATATCAATCTTTACCTCCGGACCATTCCGGAGCTCCTCGTCATGTACGTGATCTCATTCGGGACTCTAAACAACATTCGGTCACCAACTCACATAACTCATATAATACTATATCGTCAACGAACGTTCAGCGTGCGGACCCTACGGATTCGAGAATGATGTAAACATGACCCAGACGCTTCTCCGGTCAATAACCAATAGTGGGACCTGGATGCCCATATTGGTTCCTACATATTCTATGAAGATCTTTATCGGTCAAACCTTTATGACAACATACGTGATTCCCTTTGTCTGTCGGTATGTTACTTGCTCGAGATTCGATCATCGGTATCTCCATACCTAGTTCAATCTAGTAACCGGCAAGTCTCTTTACTCGATTTGTAATACATCATCTCATAATGAATTCCTTAGTCACTTTGCTTGCAAGCTTCTTGTGATGCTGTATTACCGAGAGGGCCCAGAGATACCTCTCCGATACACGGAGTGAGAAATCCCAATCTCGATCCATGCCAACTCAACAGACACCTTCGGAGATACCTGTAGAGCATCTTTATGATCACCCAGTTACGTTGTGATGTTTGATAGCACACAAGGTATTCCTCCGGTATCCGGGAGTTGCATGATCTCATGGTCGAAGGAATATGTATTTGACATTAAGAAAGCAGTAGCCATAAACTTAATGATCATATGCTAAGCTAACAGATGGGTCTTGTCCATCACATCATTCTCCTAATGATGCGATCCCGTTATCAAGTGACAACACATGTCCATGGTTAGGAAACCGTAACCATCTTTTGATCAACGAGCTAGTCTAGTAGAGGCTCACTAGGGACATGGTATTTGTTTATGTATTCACACATGTATTTAAGTTTCCGGTCAATACAATTCTAGCATGAATAATAAAACTTTATCATGAATAAGGAAATATAATAATAACAACTTTATTATTGTCTCTAGGGTATATTTCCATTAGTCTCCCACTTGCACAAGAGTCAATAATCTAGTTCACATAGCCATGTGATTAACACCCATAATTCACATCGCCATGTGATTAACACCCAAAGAGTTTACTAGAGTCAATAATCTAGTTCACATCGCCATGTGATTAACACCCAAAGAGTACTAAGGTGTGATCATGTTTTGCTTGTGAGACAGGTTTCGTCAACGGGTCTGCCACATTTAGATCCGTATGTATTTTGCAAATTTCTAAGTCTACAATGCTCTACATGGAGCTACTCTAGCTAATTGCTCCCACGTTCAATATGTATCCAGATTGAGACTCAGAGTCATCCGGATTGGTGTCAGAGCTTGCACTGACGTAACCCTTTACGACGAACTCTTTATCACCTCCATAACCGAGAAACATTTCCTTAGTCCTCTTTAGGTACCTAAGGATAAATTTGACCGTTGTCCAGTGATCCACTCCTGGATCACTATTGTACCCCTTTGCCGAACTCATGGCAAGGCACACAACATGTCTGGTACACAGCATGGCATACTTTATAGAACCTATGGCTGAGGCATAGGGAATGACTTTCATTCACTCTCTATCTTCTGTTGTGGTCGGACTTTGAGTCTGACTCAATTTCACACCTTGCAACACAGGCAAGAACCCTTTCTTTGACTGCTCCATTTTTAACTTCTTCAAAACTTTGTCAAGGTATGTGCTTTGTGAAAGTTCTATTAAGTGTCTTGATCTATCCCTATAGATATTAATGCCCAATATATAAGCAGCTTCACCAAGGTCTTTCATTGAAAAATTCTTATTCAAGTATCCTTTTATGCTATCCAGAAATTCTATATCATTTCCAGTCAACAATATGTCATCCACATATAATATGAGAAATGCTACAGAGCTCCCACTCACTTTCTTGTAAATACAGGCTTCACCATAAGTCTGTATAAAACCATATGCTTTGATCACCTCATCAAAGCGTATATTCCAACTCTGAGATGCTTGAACCAGTCCATAGATGGATCGCTGGAGCTTGCACACTTTGTTAGCACCTTTCGGATCGACAAAAACTTCTAGTTGCATCATATACAGCTCTTCTTTAAGAAATCCATTAAGGAATGCAGTTTTGACGTCCATTTGCCAGATTTCATAATCATAAAATGCGGCAATTGCTAACATGATTCGGACAGACTTAAGCATCGCTACGGGTGAGAAAGTCCCATCATAGTCAACCCCTTGAACTTGTCAAAAACCTTTTGCGACAAGTCGAGCTTTATAGACAGTGATATTACCATCAGCGTCCGTATTCCTCTTGAAGATCCATTTATTTTCAATGGCTTGCCTATCATCAGGCAAGTCCACCAAAGTCCACACTTTGTTCTCATAAATGGATCCTATCTCAGATTTCATGGCCTCAAGCCATTTATCAGAATCTGGGCTCATCATAGCTTCTTCATAGTTCGTAGGTTCGCCGTAACATGACTTCCAGGACAGGATTCCGTACCACTCTCGTGCGGAACGTGTTTTGGTCGACCTACGAAGTTCAGTAGTAACTTGATCCGAAGTTTCATGATCATCATCATTAGCTTCCTCTCTAGTTGGTGTAGGCATCACGGGAACGGTTTTCTCTGATGTGCTACTTTCCAATTCGAGAGAAGGTACAATTACCTCATCAAGTTCAACTTTTCTCCCACTCACTTCTTTCGAGAGAAACTCCTTCTCTAGAAAGGACCCATTCTTGCCAACAAAGGTCTTGCCTTCGGATATGTGGTACAAGGTGTACCCAATAGTTTCCTTAGGGTATCCTATGAAGACGCACTTCTCCGATTTGGGTTCGATCTTATCAGGCTGAAGCCTTTTGACATAAGCGTCGCATCCCCAAACTTTAAGAAATGACAGCTTAGGTTTCTTGCCAAACCATAGTTCATACGGTGTCGTCTCAACGGATTTAGACGGTGCCCTATTTAACGTGAATGCGGCTGTCTCTAATGCATAACCCCAAAATGATAAAGGCAAATCGGTAAGAGACATCATAGAACGTACCATATCTAATAAAGTACGATTACGACATTCAGACACACCATTACATTGTGGTGTTCCAGATGGCGTGAGTTGTGAAACAATTGCACATTGTTTTAAATGAAGGGCAAACTCATAACTCAAATATTCGCCTCCGCGATCAGATCATAGAAACTTTATTTTCTTGTTACGATGATTCTCCACTTCACTCTGAAATTCTTTGAACTTTTCAAATGTTTCAGACTTGTGTTTCATCAAGTAGATATATCCGTACCTACTCAAATCATCTGTGAAGGTCAGAAAATAAGGATACCCGCCGCGTGCCTCAACACTCATCAAACCGCATACATCGGTATGCATTATTTCCAATAAGTCATTAGCTCGCTCCATTGTTCCGGAGAATGGAGTTTTAGTCATCTTGCCCATGAGGCATGGTTCTCAAGTATGAAATGATTCATAATCAAGTGATTCCAAAAGTCCATCCGCATGGAGTTTCTTCATGCGCTTTACACCAATATGACCTAAACGGCAGTGCCACAAGTATGTTGCACCATCATTATCAACTTTGCATCTTTTGGCATCAATATTATGAATATGTGTATCACTACGATCGAGATTCAACAAGAATAGACCATTCATCAAAGGTGCATGACCATAAAAGATATTACTCGTATAAATAGAACAACCATTATTTTCTGACTTAAATGAATAACAGTCTCGCAATAAACAAGATCCAGATATAATGTTCATGCTCAATGCTGGCACCAAATAACAATTATTGAGGTCTAAAACTAATCCCGAAGGTAGATGTAGAGGTAGCGTGCCTACGGCGATCATATCGACCTTGGAACCATTCCCGACGCGCATCATCACCTCGTCCTTAGCCAATCTCCTTTATTCTGCAGCTCCTATTTTGAGTTACAAATATGAGCAACCGAACCAGTATCAAATTCCCAGGCGCTACTACGAGCATTAGTAAGGAACACATCAATAACATGTATATCAAATATACCTTTGTTCACTTTGCCATCCTTCTTATCTGCCAAGTATTTGGGGCAGTTCCGCTTCCAGTGACCACCTCCTTTGTAGTGGAAGCACTCAGTTTCAGGCTTGGGTCTAGCTTTGGGCTTCTTCACGGGAGCGGCAACTTGCTTGTCATTCTTCTTGAAGTTCCCTTTCTTTCCCTTGCCCTTTTTCTTGAAACTAGTGGTCTTGTTAACCATCAACACTTGATGCTCCTTCTTGATTTCTACCTCCGTCGATTTCAGCATCGCGAAGAGCCCAGGAATCATTTTCGTCATCCCTTGCATATTATAGTTCATCACGAAGCCTTTGTAGCTTGGTGGCAGTGATTGAAGAACTCTATCAATAACACTCTCAACTGGAAGATCAATTCCCAGCTGAGTCAAGTTGTTATGATACCCAGACATTTTGAGTATGTGTTCACTGACAGAACTATTCTCCTCCATCTAGCAGCTATAGAACTTGTTGGAGATTTCATATCTCTCAACCCGGGAATTAGCTTGAAGTATCAACTTCAGCTCTTGGAACATCTCATATGCTCCATGGCGTTCAAAACATCTTTGAAGTCCCGGTTCTAAGCCGTAAAGCATGGCACACTGAACTATTGAGTTGTCATCAGATCAAGCCTGCCAGACATTCATAACATCTGCAGTAGCTCCTGCAGCAGGTCTGTCACCTAGCGGTGCATCAAGGAAATAATTCTTCTGTGCAGCAATGAGGATAATCCTCAAGTTACGGACCCTGTCTGTGTAGTTTCTACCATCATCTTTCAACTTAGCTTTCTCTAGGAACGCATTAAAATTCAAGGGAACGGTAGCACGGGCCATTGATCTACAACATAGATATGCAAAAACTATTAAGACTAAGTTCATGATAAATTAAGTTCAATTAATCAAATTACTAATGAACTCCCACTTAAATTAACATCCCTCAAGTTATATAAGTGATACATGATCCAAATCAACAAACCCATGTCCGATCATCACGTGAGATGGGGTAGTCATCAATGGTGAACATCTCTATGTTGATCATATCTACTATATGACTCACGTTCGACCTTTCGGTCTCCAGTGTTCCAAGACCATGTCTGTAAATGCTAGGCTCGTCAAGTTTAACCCAAGTATTCTGCATGTGCAAAACTGGCTTACACCCATTGTATGTGAACGTAGAGTCTATCACACCCGATCACCACGAGGTGCTTCGAAACGACGAACTTTAGCAACAGTGCATATTCGGGGAGAACACTTTTATCTTGAAATTAAGTGAAGGGATCATCTTATAATGCTACCATCGTTCTAAGCAAAATAAGATGCATAAAGGATAAACATCACATGCAATCAAAATATGTGACATGATATGGCCATCATCATCTTGTGCTTTTGATCTCCATCTCCAAAGCATCGACATGATCTCCATTGTCACCAGCATGACACCTTGATCTCCATCATAGTGTCGGGGTCATCTCGCTAACTATTGCTTCTACAACTATTGCTAATCCATAGCGATAAAGTAAAACAATTACATGGCGCTTAGTGATTGACATGCAGGTCATACAATAATTAAGGACAACCCTAAGGCTCCTACCGGTTGTCGTACTCATCGACATGCAAGTCGTGAACTTATTACAACACATGATCATCTCATACATCAACATATATCGCATCATATCTTGACCATATCACATCACAACATGCCCTGCAAAAACAAGTTAAACGTCCTCTACTTTGTTGTTGCAAGTTTTACGTGGCTGCTACGGGCAACTAGCAAGAACCATTCTTACCTACGCAAAACCACAATGGTGATTATCAAGTTTGCTGTTTTAACCTTCTGCAAGGACCGGCCGTAGTCAAATTCGATTCAACTAAAGTAGGAGAAACAGACACCCGCCAGCCACCTTTATGCAAAACAAGTTGCATGAGTCAGTGGAACCGATCTCATGTGCGTGGACATGTAAGGTTGGTCCGGGCCGCTTCATCCCACAATGCCGCCGAATCAAAATAAGACGTTGGTGGTAAGCAGTATGAACATCACCGCCCACAACTCCTTTGTGTTCTACTCGTGCTTATCATCTACGCATAGACCTGGCTCATGATGCCACTGTTGGGGAATGTTGCATGGAAAACAAAAAAATTCTACGCACACGCAAGATCTATCCATGGAGATGCAGAGCTATGAGAGGGGAGAGTATGTCTATGTAACCTCGTAGACCATAAAGCGGAAGCATTAATGAACGCGGTTGATGTAGTCATACACCTTCATGATCCGCCCGATCAAGTACCGAACGCACGGCACCTCCGCAGTCAGCACACGTTCATCTCGATGATGTCCTCGCCTTCTTGATCCAGCAAGACAGGCGAAGTAGTAGATGAGTTCTGGCAGCACAACGGCGTGGTGACGGTGGTGGTGCAACTATCTCCGCATGGCTTCGCCGATCACTACGAAAATTATGACCGAGGACGAACTAGAGGGAGAGGGGCGCCGCACACAGCTTGGGGATCATGGTGTGTGTTGCCCCTCTCCCTCCTCACATATATATAGGTGGAGGGGGAGAGGAGGCAGCCCTAGGGTGCCTCCAAGGGGCCAGCGGCCAGCCCTAGGGCCTGCCTAGCCACACTCCCCCCTTCCATATATGGACATGGCGGAAGGAAAGGGAGGCTGGCTGCCTTAGGGCGCCTCCCCTTCCTTCCCTCCGTCCTTGGCGCATGGGAAGGGGTGGAGGGGTGCGCCAGCCCCCTTGTGCGCTAGTGTGCCGATACGTCTCCAACTTATCTATAATTTATGAATTATTCATGATGTTATATTATCATTCTTAGATGTTTTACAATCATTTTGTAGTAACTTTATATCATTTTTTGGGACTAACCTATTGACATAGTGCCCAGTGCCAGTTGCTATTTTTTGCTTGTTTTTTACATCGCAGAAAATCAATACCAAACAGAGTCCAAACGCAGCAAAACTTTTTGGAGATTTTTTCAGGACCAGAAGACACCCGATGGGCCAAAGAAGTACCAGAGGGGAGCACAACCCACCAGGGCGTGCCTGGGGGCCCAGGCGCACCCAGGTGGGTTGTGCCCACCTCGGTGGCCTCTCGCACCGCCTCTTCGCCCTATAAATTGCCAAATATTCCAAAACCCCCAAAGATAACACTAGATCAGAAGTTCCGCCGCCGCATGCCTCTGTAGCCACGAAAAACCAATCTAGACCCCGTTCCGGCACCCTGGCGGAGGGGGGAATCATCACCGGTGGCCATCTTCATCATCTCGGCGGCCACCATGATGAGGAGGGAGTAGTCCACCCTCGGGGCTGAGTGTTTGTACCGGTAGCTATGTGTTTAATCTCTCTCTCTCTCTCTCTTGTTCTTGAGATGGCACGATCTTGATGTATCGCGGGCTTTGTTAATATAGTTGGATCATATGGTGTTTCCCCCTCTCTATCTTGTTGTTATGAATTGAGTTTCCCTTTGAGATTTCATTTTATCGGATTGAATACTTTAATGGATTTGAGAGCACTTGATCTATGTCTTGGCACTCAACTCGCGGATTCCCGAGGTGACATTGGGGTAATCTATGCATAGGGGTTGATGCATGTTTTCGTCCTTGTTTCTCCGGTAGAAATCTTGGGGCACTCTTTGAGGTTCTTTGTGTTGGATTGAGTATTATGAATCTGAAATTGTTTGATGCTTATCGTATAATTAACTCATGAATACTTGTGGTGACATTGGAGTATCTAGGTGACATTAGAGTTAGTTGATGCGTATCATATGGTGTTATTTTAGTACGAACTCTTGGATAGATCGAACGGAAAGAATAACTTTGCGTTATTTTAGTATGAACTCTTGAATAGATCGAACGGAAAGAATAACTTTAAGGTGGTTTCGTACCCTACAAACAATTTCTTCTTATGTTCTCCGCTAGATAAGAACTTTGGAGTGATTCTTCATTGCACGTTGAGGGATGGTTATATGATCCAATTAGATTAGCATTGTTGAGAGATTGCACTAGCGAAAGTACAGACCCTAGGCCTCATTTTCAAGCATTGCAATACCGTTTGTGCTCACTTTTGTTACTTGCTACCTTGCTGTTTTTTATTATTCCTATTACAAAAATCAATATCTACTATCATTACTACACTTTTAATACCATCTCTTCGCCGAACTAGTGCACCTATACAATTTACCATTGTATTTGGTGTGTTGGGGACACAAGATACTTTTTATTATTTGGTTGCAGGGTTGTTTGAGAGAGACCATCTTCATCCTACGCCTCCCACGGATTGAGCCTCCCACGGATTGATAAACCTTAGGTCATCCACTTGAGGGAAAATTGCTACTGTCCTACAAAACTCTGCGCTTGGAGGCCCAACACGAGTCTACAAGAACAAGTTGTGTAGTAGACATCAAGCTCTTTTCTGGTGCCGTTGCCGGGGAGGTGAGTGCTTGAAGGTTTATCTTTAGATCTTGCAATTGAATCTTTTAGTTTCTTGTTTTATCACTAGTTTGGTTTATAAAAGAAAACTACAAAAAAATGGAATTGAGGTGGCCTCATATTATTCGTCTTTATCATGTCTTTCTTGAAAATGATGGAAAGGAAAATTGTGCTCAATTGATAGAAGAAGAATTCAATAAAATGTTTGGCATAAAATATTTGAATGATGAGCATGATTGAAGTGTTGCTAGTATGAATTCTTTGAATATCCATGATGCTAATGATATGCAAAGCTATAAGCTTGGGGATGCTATGTTTAATGAAGATGATATTTTTAGTTCCCCAAGTTTTGAGGAGAAAATTTATTATGATGATAGCATGCCTCCTATTTATGATGATTATATTGATGAAAGTGGATTTGGAGAGGCCATGACTTTATTTAGTGATGAATCCACTATTTTGGAAGAGGTTGCAATTGATTATGACAACAAAGTTCCTATATATGATGATGACATGTATGCTATAAACAATAATGATAACCATGAAACTTGTCATCATGATTTTAATTTTCAATCACATGATAGTTATTTTGTTGAATCTGCTCCCACTACTATTCATGAGAATAAATTTGCTTATGTGGAGAGTAATAAAATTTCTATGCTTATGCATCATGAAAAGAGTGCTTTATGTGATAGTTATATTGTTGAATTCATTCATGATGCTACTGAAAATTATTATGAGAGGGGAAGATATGCCCATATATCTTTCAACAATATCAAGTTTCCTCTCTTTATGTTGAAAGTTTTGAAGTTGCACTTGTTTTGCCTTCCTATGCTAGTTGATTCTTGTTACCATAAATTGTTTGCTCACAAAATCCCTATGCATAGGAAGTGGGTTAGACTTAAAAGTGATTGCCATGTGATTCATGATGCTCTCTTTATATTTCAATTCTTAATCTCTATGTGAGCATCATTGAAATCATCATGCCTAGCTAAAAAGGCGTTAAAGAAAAGCGCTTGTTGGGAGACAACCCAACACTTTTACCTACTCTTTTTGTGTGTTAACATGATTAGGCTACTGTAGTAATCATGTTTTATAGCTTTTGTTTAATAAAGTACCAAGTAAAGCCTTTGGGATAGTGTGGATGATAGTTGACTTGATTCTGTGCAAAAACAGAAACTTTTGCGTCCAGTGCAGAAATTCCTGTCTTTTACTGGAACATGGAAACATTCTGAATTTTTTACAGTTGATGAGTATACAAATTTTATACGTTGTCCTATGTTTTCAGAATTTTTGGAGTTACAGAAGTATGACCTTAATTCAGATCTTTACATACTGTTCTGTTTTCAATGCATAGTTTGCTTGTTTTCTAGTTTCTATGGCTTATATTGCTCAATATAAATTGTGGAAATGATAAGGTACAGTAGGCATTGTGTGAGAACAATTATGAATCTTGTCTTTGATAGTACCGAAGTGAGTGATTTGTCTTTATCATACTAACTCATCTCACAAAGTTCCGTTAAGTTTTGTGTGATTGAAGTTTTCAAGTTTTGAGTGAGATATCGATATGTCAAGTATAGCCTTTGTTATGCTTATTTTGCAAGTCTATGTGTTGCTGTTTGAAAACAGAAAGTTGCACGCTAGTGCACAAATTCTTGAGAAAAGTCAGAATGTGATAAAATGTTCAAATTTTTTAAACAGTAAGATATTATAAATTTTATACATTTTGGTAAATTTTCAGAGTTTTTGGAGTTAGGTAAGTATGAGGATAATTGCACTCTTTACAGACTATTCTGTTTAGACAGATTGCTGTTATGTTTGCATTGTTTGCTTGTTTAATGATTCTATTTGAGGATGGAAGTATTAAATGTGCAGAGGCATTTAGTATGCAATGTTAAATAATATTTTTAGTGATTTTCTACAATATAGAATGATAAGTTTATGCATTGATTTATACTAACTTATCTCACTACTTCTTGTTGAGTTTTGTGTGGATGAAGTTTTTAAGATTTAGGGAAACCGTTATATAAAAGGAATTTAGGAGACACAAAAGCTCAAGCTTGGGGATGCCCAAGGCATCCCAAGATAATATTTCAAGAAGTCTCAAGCATCTAAGCTTGGGGATGCCCCGGTAGGCATCCCACCTTTCTTCATCAAGAATTATCGGTTAGTATCGGTTGAGCCTAAGTTTTTGCTTCTTCACATGATGTGTGCTATTTTTAGAATGTCATTTTATTTTGTTTTGCTAGCTGTTTTAATAAAATATTTAGATCTGAAAGTTTTTAAATAAGAGAGAGTCCACAAATAGCTACCCATTTACTTAACTACTCGCATGATCTTCACTTATATCTTTATGGTGTAGTTTGTCATTTACTCTTGTGCTTCACTTATATCCTATGAGTAAATTGTTGAATGAATTGAATATCATGAAGTTGAAATTATATGATGCCTAGTGGTAGCTTCACATTGGGTTTAGAAAGTGAAATCTTTTGAAGCTTGACAATCACAATATTGGCCATACAAGCAATTCATGAATGGTTACTATAAGGAAGAGAACTTTCCCATGCAAATATATTATCTTGGACATCTTCTATGATTGTGAATACACATTAATTATTTTCAAACTTGAGCAAATTAGTTGAAGTTGGACAAGGAAGACAACGTAATGAGTTATGTTTGGGTATATTTGCATAGAAGTTACATTGTTATGGATCCTCCAACATGTGGTGTTTGCCTAGGATCTTTTGCTAGCCAGAAATTCGTACTAAGTAGAGATACTACTTGTGCATCCAACAACCCTTAAACCCAGTTTCTTGCCATGAGTGTCCACCATACCTACCTATGGATTGAATAAGATCCTTCAAGTAAGTTGTCATCGGTGCATAAAGCAATAAAAATTGCTCCTAAATATGTTTGATCTTTTATTGTAAGGGAAAATTGAGCGATGTACGAACTTGTGATGGAAAAGTAATAAAAGCGACGGACTGCATAATAAAGGTTGCTATCATAAGGGGCAATATAACGTGACGTTCCTTTGCATTAAGAGCTTGGGCATCCAAATAAAAAGCACATGACAACCTCTGCTTCCCTCTGCCAAGGGCCTATCTTTTACTTTTCAGTATTTACTTTTATGCAAGAGTCAATAGAATGCATTCTAATTTCAACCTCAATTATTCTCTAGTTGGCAAGCATCATGTGGTGGGGAAAGATCTAGGCACATATGACCAGTCAAATATATTTGATCATGATTTATTATTGTTGACAATTATCTCTATGATAAATGAGTTGGGAGGCGAAATATTAAGCCCCTATCTTTCTCTGTGTTCGATGGATGCCATTTGTTCTAAGAATATGCTTTGAGTACTAGCAATCATAGAAGACTATATGATGATTGAGTATGTGGAGCTCTTACTTAGATTTTGTTGAATAAGTTGAATTGCAATTGTTTGGTGACTGAGAACATAGGTTGTTGATTTTCAAGAGAATTCATTGTTTGAACCTTAACATGTGAATTGGTTGCTACTTTAACATGAGAAGTTTTATGAGAAAGAATTGCTATTATGATGCTAGGAAAAGTGATTGAAATTATCATTGATCAAACTTATGCACTATGCTAGCATTCATACTTCATAAATTATTTCTTTTGTCATTTACCTACTCGAGGACGAGTAGGAATTAAGCTTGGGGATGCTGATACGCCTCCAACGTATCTATAATTTATGAAGTATTCATGCTGTTATATTATCATTCTTAGATGTTTTACAATCATTTTATAGCAACTTTATATCATTTTTTGGGACTAACCTATTGACATAGTGCCCAGTGCTAGTTGCTGTTTTTTGCTTGTTTTTTATATCGCAGAAAATCAATACCAAACGGAGTCCAAACGCAGCGAAACTTTTTGGAGATTTTTTCTGGACCAGAAGACACCGGGTGGGCCAAAGAAGTGCCAGAGGGGAGCTCCGAGGGGAGCACAACCCACCACGCGCCTAGGGGCCCAGGCGTGCCCAGGTGGGTTGTGCCCACCTTGGTGGCCTCCCGCACCGCCTCTTCGCCCTATAAATTGCCAAATATTACAAAACTCCTGAAGATAACCCTAGATCAGAAGTTCCGCAGCCGCAGGCCTCTGTAGCCATGAAAAACCTATCTAGACCCCATTCCGGCACCCTGCCGGAGGGGGAAATCATCACCGGTGGCCATCTTCATCATCCCGGTGGCCACCATGATGAGGAGGGAGTAGTCCACCATTGGGGCTGAGGGTTTGTACTGGTAGCTATGTGTTTAATCTCTCTCTCTCTCTCTCTCTCTCTCGTGTTCTTGAGATGGCACGATCTTGATGTATCGTGGGCTTTGTTAATATAGTTGGATCATATGGTGTTTCCCCCCTCTCTATCTTGTTGTGATGAATTGAGTTTTCCCTTCGAGATTTCATTTTATCGGATTGAATACTTTAATGGATTTGAGAGCACTTGATCTACGTCTTGGCACTCAACTCGCAGATTCCCAAGGTGACATTGGTAATCTATGCACAGGGGTTGATGCATGTTTTCGTCCTTGTTTCTCCGGTAGAAATCTTGGGGCACTCTTTGAGGTTCTTTGTGTTGGATTGAGTATTATGAATCTGAAATTGTTTGATGCGTATCGTATAATTAACTCATGGATACTTGTGGTGACATTGGAGTATCTAGGTGACATTAGAGTTGGTTGATGCGTATCATATGGTGTTATTTTAGTACGAACTCTTGGATAGATCGAACGGAAAGAATAACTTTGCGTTATTTTAGTACGAACTCTTGAATAGATCGAACGGAAAGAATAACTTTAAGGTGGTTTCGTACCCTACAAACAATTTCTTCTTATGTTCTCCGCTAGATAAGAACTTTGGAGTGATTCTTCATCGCACGTTGAGGGATGGTTATATGATCGAATTAGATTAGCATTATTGAGAGATTGCACTAGCGAAAGTACGGACCCTATGCCTCATTTTCAAGCATTGCAATACCGTTTGTGCTCACTTTTGTTACTTGCTACCTTGCTGTTTTTTATTGTTCCTATTACAAAAATCAATATCTACTACCATTACTACACTTTTATCACCATCTCTTCGCCGAACTAGTGCACCTATAAAATTTTCCATTGTATTTGGTGTGTTGGGGACAAAAGAGACTTTTTATTATTTGGCTGCAGGGTTGTTTGAGAGAGACCATCTTTATCCTACGTCTCCCACGGATTGATAAACCTTAGGTCATCGACTTGAGGGAAAATTGCTACTGTCCTACAAAACTCTGCGCTTGGAGGCCCAACACGAGTCTACAAGAACAAGTTGTGTAGTAGACATCATGTGCTTCCCCCCTTTGGCCCATAAGGCCCACCACTTACCGGTGGCCTCCCGGAACCCCTTCCGACACTCTGATAAATACCCGGTACATTTCGAAACCTTTTCGGTGACCGAATAGCATCGTCCTATATATCAATCTTTACCTCTGGACCATTCCTGAGCTCCTCATCATGTCCGTGATCTTATCCGGGACTCCTAACAACATTCGGTAACCAACTCACATAACTCATATAATACTATATCGTCAATGAATGTTAAGCGTGCGGACCCTACGGGTTCGAGAATGATGTAGACATGACCGAGACGCTTCTCCGGTCAATAACCAATAGCGGAACCTAGATGCCCATATTGGTTCCTACATATTCTACGAAGATCTTTATCGGTCAAACCTTTATGACAACATACGTAATTCCCTTTGTCTGTCGGTATGTTACTTGCCCGAGATTCGATCGTCGGTATCTCCATACCTAGTTCAATCTCGTAACTGGCAAGTCTCTTTACTCATTCTGTAATACATCATCTCGTAACTAATTCCTTAGTCACTTTGCTTGCAACATTCTTGTATCACAGAGAGGGCCCAGAGATACCTCTCCGATACACGGAGTGACAAATCCCAATCTCGATCCATGCCAACTCAACAGACACCTTCGGAGATACCTGTAGAGCATCTTTATGATCACCCAGTTAGGTTGTAACATTTGATAGCACACAAGGTATTCCTCCGGTATCCGGGAGTTGCATGATCTCATGGTCGAAGGAATATGTATTTGACATTAAGAAAGCAGTAGCAATAAACTGAAATTTAATATGCTAAGCTAACAGATGGGTCTTGTCCATCACATCATTCTCCTAATGATGTGATCCCGTTATCAAGTGACAACACATGTCCATGGTTAGGAAACCTTAACCATCTTTTGATCAACGAGCTAGTCTAGTAGAGGCTCACTAGGGACACGGTATTTGTTTATGTATTCACACATGTATTTAAGTTTCCGATCAATACAATTCTAGCATGAATAATACACCTTTATCATGAATAAGGAAATACAATAATAACAACTTTATTATTGTCTCTAGGGCATATTTCCATCACTCCCATCTTCGTTGCGCTTCAAAGGTCATCAAAATTCTTGGATCTATTCCCGATATAAAATCAAAGCATTGAGATGTTGAATAAATTTCAACGTCCTGCTCAAAGCACATGAAGTGATACATGCTAATAAGAAAAGAGGTCCACCACATAGTGGATATCTTTATGGGCAATTTTGATGTGTGCACTACAGTCCATGAATTTATATTACATGGTTTACGTACTAATCGAAGGATTCCCTTGTGTAGGTGAGTCCTTCCCTCTCATCACTGTTGAGGAGGCCATGAAGCACTCCCCAACGACATGTTTGCTCTAGTTCGGAACGATGCCGCTCATGGACGTCCTTCAGCATGAAGACAAGCTTTACATCCATTAGATGCAAGAGCCAACACATGCTTGTGATGCTGAAGTCAAGAAGGCACAAAGGGATGCGACTGTCAAGGCTAGGCAACAAAGGAAATCCTTGATGGTAGAGGCTCGCAGCATGTTGGGGAGCTTGGACCAACTCCAGGTTACCACTGCAGTGCCGGGGGCGACACTATCTGCCCAGGCTCTTGAGTAGAAGAAAGCTAAACTCTTGGAAAGGCTTGACAAAGCCATCTATGTTTTATCTTGGTCGGTGCGTTATGCCTAATGTAAAAAGAATGCCAATGCACTCCAGAACTATCGAAGGAAACGCAGCCAAATCAAGAGAATAAGAGCTCAGTTGAGTGGAAACACCACTCGAGATGATATAGTGCCGCGGGAGGAGGGTATGGAATATACTGCCCTGTGTGTGATCCATACACTCTTCCCCTGAACCCGTTGATTGTTGAACCACACTAGGTGAAAGATTTTGTTAGGAAAGCAATAATGAATGAATTCTAGACGCGCATGGTGAAGCACCCAATAAACTTTCTTGGATGTCACCCATCTGTTGATGATAGAAGGAGTCACTCTCAGCCCAATGTTGCACCTCGTCTGCCTCCACCACCAAGACAACTGAATAGTGAAAGTGGACAGCCCAATGCTGATGCTCCTTCCCATAATGATGGTTTATGCCACCATT
This sequence comes from Thinopyrum elongatum, assembly GCA_011799875.1. Taxonomy (NCBI): domain Eukaryota; kingdom Viridiplantae; phylum Streptophyta; class Magnoliopsida; order Poales; family Poaceae; genus Thinopyrum; species Thinopyrum elongatum. The sequence goes on from CM022298.1 coordinate 169,321,516, forward strand.
GTGGACAGCCAGGGCACCGTGCTCTCAACTGTCGCCAGGGTCAGCCGCAGGATTCAACGTGTCGACCTGTTGACCGTAGGAAGGGCCGTCGAAACCATCCTAGCAGAAAACATAATGCTAGACCACCTGCTATGAATAGTGGTCAAGTCACCCATGTCAAAATGGAAGAAGCTCGAGAGTCCCCTAAAATCGTGATGGGAACTCTTCCAGTTAATTCAGTGGCAGCTTTTGTTCTCTTTGATTCCGGAGCATCACATTCCTTTGTGTCCCAGCAATTTGCACATTTGCATGAGTTAACCATGAGCTCATTACCCACTCCATTGGAGATTAGTACTCCCCGTTCCAGGTGGCAAACCAAGATGGTAAGTCACAACAATCAGATCAGAATTGAAGGGTTGATGTTCTCTGCTTCCCTTATTGCTCTTGGACCTTCCGACATTGACATCATTCTTGGTATGGATTGCTTGACAGCGAATAAAGCTTTGATTGACTGTGCTTCTAAGACAGTCTAGCTCACTCATCCTTCTGGCCAGACAGTCAGATACTCAGCTCGGATAGACCAGAATGCTGAGAGCCAGATTTATGCTCTGAATGCATTGAATGCCTCACCTCTTGAAGGCATCGAGAATGTTCCAGTTGTTCGTGATTTCCAGGATGTCTTTCCAGAAGAACTTCCAGGAATACCCCCTGCTAGAGCTGTCGAGTTTGTCATCAACTTGAAGCCTGGCACTACCCCTATTTCGAAGCGTCCTTATAAGATGCCTCCGCACCACCTTCTCGAGCTCAAGGAAGAGATCGACAAGTCACTTAAGAAGGGTTTCATCCGCCCCAGTTCATCTGCTTGGGGAGCACCTTCCCTCTTTGTCAAGAAGAAGGATGGTACGAATCGGTTGGTTCAAGATTACCGACCTATCAACCAAGCAACAATTCAGAATAAGTATCCGCTTCCCAGAATCAACGATCTGTATGATCGACTTGCTGGTTCCTCAGTATTCTCTAAGCTTGAATTGAGATTGGGATACCACCAGATCCGAGTTCGTGAAGAGGATATTCCGAAGACAGCATTCGTTACTCGCTATGGTTCTTATGAGCACACTTTCATGTCTTTTGGCTTGACTAATGCTCCAGCTACCTTCTCCCGGTTAATGAATTACATCTTCATGGATTATCTCGACAAATTCGTCGTGGTATATCTGGATGATATTCTGGTTTATTCGAAGAATGAAGAAGAACATGCTGAACATCTTCGGCTTGTACTGGAAAAGCTACGTGAACATCAACTGTATGCCAAGTACTCAAAATGCGAGTTCAGGTTATCTGAAGTGACATATCTCGGCCATGTGATTTACAAAGATGGCATTGCCGTTAACCCAGAACAATTTCAAGCTATTCTTGAATGGACTCCACCGAAAAATGTCAAGCAAGTCAGAAGTTTTCTCGGCCTTGCAAGCTATTGCCGTCGCTTTGTCGAGAATTTCTCAAAGATTGCTAAGCCTCTGACTGATCTGCTTCACAAGGGCGTTAAGTTTGAGTGGACAAAAAAATGTCAGGAAAGTTTTCAAACACTCAAAGACAAGCTGACATCTGCCCCAGTACTTGCTCCTCCAGATTCTCGCAAGGATTTTGTGATCTATTGTGACGCATCCCGTGAAGGATTAGGCTGTGTCCTAATGCAAGAGCGTAAAGTGATTGCTTATGGCTCTCGACAGTTGCGCCCGCATGAAGAGAATTATCCGGTACATGATCTAGAACTAGCTGCTGTCATCTATACACTGCAGTTGTGGCAACATTACCTCCTCGGTAATCGTTGTGAGATCTACACGGATCATAAAAGCCTGAAGTACTTGTTCACTCAGCCATCTCTAAACCTCCGTCAGCAAAGATGGATGGAGACCATTGCGGACTATGATTTAGGTATTTCTTATACCCCTGGCAAGGCTAATGTAATGGCTGATGCGTTGAGTCATAAATCCTACTGCTGTGAACTTGAAGTCCAACTAGAGCAACCACTTCTGTATGAAGAGCTTCGAAAGCTAAATATCGAGATAGTTCCTCAAGGATACCTAAAAACCTTGGTTGTTGAACCAGACCTTGAGAAGGTTGTTAAGAGTGCACAAGCTAAAGATGCTGAAGTTGATTTGATGAAGAAGACCTTCACCTTGAAAAGTACAGGGATTTCTCGCTGTCAGAAGATGGAACCTTGTACTTCAGAGACCGCATTGTCGTACCTCGCTTCGACCTAATGACTGACAAGGTCATGAAGGAGGCACATGATACACCGCTGTCTATTCATCCGGGTAGCACCAAGATGTATCGTGATCTCCGTCAAAGGTACTGGTGGTCTAGAATGAAGCAGGACATTGCTCGATATGTTGCTGAATGTGATGTGTGTCGTCGCGTTAAAGCAGAACATCAGAAACTTGCTGGAATTCGGCAACCACTTCCTATTCCTTTATGGAAATGGGATAAGGTTTAGATGGATTTTATTACTGGACTTCCCAAGTCACAGAAGGGTCACGATGCTATTCTTGTCGTCATCGACCAACTTTCCAAAGTTGCACACTTTCTGCCAGTCAAAGAGACGATCACTGCTAGTCAGTTAGCAGAGTTGTATATCTCCAGAATTGTTTCACTCCACGGCATTCCGAAGGAGATTAGTTCGGACAGTGGCGGTCTTTTCACCTCCCAGTTCTAGGAAAGTTTCCAAGAAGCTATGGGAACTCATATCACCTGGAGTTCAGCATATCACCCCTAGTCCCAAAGCCAAGTCGAACGAGTAAATCAAGTGCTTGAAGACATGCTGTGAGCTTGTGTTATTTCTTTCGGTAAGAAGTGGGAAGAATCTCTTCCGTATGCTGAGTTCTCTTATAACAACAGCTATCAAGCTAGCTTGAAAATGGCTCCCTTCGAAGTTCTATATGGACGTAAGTGTCAAACTCCTCAGAATTGGTCAGAAACTGGGGAACGACCACTTGTGGGACCGGACATTATTCAGCACGCTAAAGAACAAGTCAGAATTGTCCGAGAAAATCTCAAGGCGGCTCAGGACCACCAGAAGAGCAATTACGATCGCAAACAATGGGGTTTGACTTATCAACCTGGTGATCAAGCTTATTTGCGAGTCACTCCTATGAAGGGCACTCGCCGCTTTGGAATCAAGGGCAAGTTAGCTCCATGCTACATTGGTCCTTTTCGCATCATGGCTAGACGTGGACAGGTGGCATATAAATTGGAGTTGCCGCCGCATTTCTCTCATATCCACGATGTCTTCCACGTGTCGCAACATCGTAAATGCTTCAAGGAATCTCCGCACCGTGCAGTGGATCACGAGATGCTCGATTTGCAAGATGACCTATCTAATAAGGAACATCCGATACGCATTCTCGACGAAGCTGAACGTCGGACTCGTCAGAAGATGACCAAGTTCCTGAAAGTGCAGTGGTCGAATCACACTGAAGATGAAGCCACTTGGGAACGCGAGGATCATCTTCGCAAGGAATACCCCGACCTCTTTCCTTCTTCCTCCTGAATTCTCGGGACGAGAATTTCTTTTAGAGGAGGAGAATTTGTAACATCCCTGTGTAATAGCCCCTGTGATCAACTGCTAATGGTGCCAAGTCATCTTCATTTGCAGAGCCTAGTCATAGTGGTTATTCAAAACAATTCAAATCCTATTCTGAAAATCAACTCAAAATCAAAATTGCAAAACAAAGTTGCTCAAAACTTGTGGGAAAAATGTTCACCTTATAGCAAATAATCCAAAACTATTTGTTGTTAAGGAACACAACATCACCATCATTTGCAGAAGGGCCTAATCATTTAAAACAGAGTTAAAACAGCACTTAAATGCCCTAATCATTTTTGAATAATTTCAAAAGGGTTCCAAAAATTATCAAACTTTTTGTGACAGTGCTATATATTGCAATGCATTAGTGTGAGCAAGTTTCACATTTTTGCAGATCCTTTTGAATGCTCAAAATATTTCAAAAACTAACTCTGATAAAAAAAAAGCAAAACAGGGAAAAGAAAATAAAAAGAGGCACTGTGCCTAAGTGCACAGTGCCCCGTTTCAGCCCACCGGCCCAACTCCCTCTCTCTCTCTCTCCCTCGCGCTGTTACTCCCTCCATGGCTGCGCCGGCGCGCAGCGGTCGCAGCTCGACACGGCGACGCTGCCGACGCTCGCGAGGATAAGGCTGAAGCCGTGCCTCCCCCCTGGACGCCGCACCACTTCTTCCCCCTCTCCCTCACTCACTCGTCTCTCCCTCTCCCTCTCCGTCTAGGCCGAGCGCCACCGTCGCCGCTCGCCGCATCCGACGTGGCCACCGACGGCCCCATACTCACTGGTGTTGTCCACGAGCTCCGCCGCGGACGACCATCCCTCCCGGTGCCTCCACACGAAGCCAGGGAGGCCTGCTGCTGCTGATTCTTCGTCGTCCCCATCTCCGGCCACCGCAAGCCCTCGCCGTCGATTCGCCGTCTTCCCTGCGCTTCCGTTCACCCAAGGGTCTTCCGTGACCGCTCGGTGAGCCCCTCTTTCTCTCCCCTCTCTCTTCGATGGCGATCCCCTCCCCTACGTAGCTCCCCCACGAGACCGAGCTTCGGCCGCCGCCATGGACGACGAGCATCGCGCTCCCGTGCTTCCCCGCTCGATCTAGTGCCGCTGTAGTGCTTCTGGTGCTCCCTAGATGCCGCCTAGGTGGTTAGATGAGTCGCTGGAGCCCCGCCTTGCCGTCCCCGTGGAGCACCCGAAGCGCCACTGCCCGCCGTCGTCGTATCACTCAGCTCCGGCCACACCTCCATACGAGACCGCCACGAGCGGATGCGGCTTCGTCCGCTCGTTCGAATGCGGCCGGCCCTGTGCCAAACGGTGGCTCGTTGCCGTTTTCCGGCGAGGCCCAGGGCACTCCGCCGCGAAAAGGGCTCGCCGGAGCTCACTCCGGTGCCGGTCCGACGTGGCGCCAACGTGGCCCCCTATGGGTCGCCCGGTGGGGCCCGGTCGACTGGGTTGACCAGCCAACCCGGCTGACTGGTCAACCGCTATCACTGACCTGCGGGCCCCAGCGCCTAATTAACCCTAATTCAAATTTAAACTAATTGTGATTAGTATAAGACACTGACAGGTGGGTCCCGCTAGTTGATTAGGATTAGATTAATTAATTTAACTCTGTTAATTAGTCCAGTCACTGACCAGTGGGACCCACTGGTCAGGTTTGACTGGTCAGCCTGTCCGTTGACTGTTGACATCAGCATTAGGTCAAGATGTTGTCACCCTGTACTGTTCTGGATAATGTTTGATTTAAATAATTAAATGAAATCCAGAAAATAATTAAATCTTCTAAAATGCATAGAAAATGAACCGTAGCTCGGATGAAAATACTTTGTACATGAAAGTTGCTCAGAACGACGAGACGAATCCAATTTCGCGGTCCGTTCGTCCGCCACACGTCCCTAGCATAGCAAACATGCAACTGTCCCCCTCCGTTTCATCTATCCGAAAGTGCCAAACTTCGGGAAAACATTCCCGGATGTTTTCCCTCTTCACTTATATCGTGTAGCACCGCGTCAGAACACCCCTAGCTCTGCGTATTGTCATGTCATGCTCATGTTTGCTTTATATTTACTATTTCCTCCCCCACTTCTCTCTTGATAGAGCCCCGGAAGCCGACGCAGCTCCGGAGATCGACTACCCCTGACGACCTTGCCTTTGCCGCCGAGCAACCAGGCAAGCCCCCCCTTTGATCATCCCGATATCGCCCATTCTATTTTCTCGTGCTTGCATTAGATTTTGCTACTGTTACTGTTATCCTATTTCTGCTGCATAGCCTGTTTATTGTAACCTGTTATTGATACCTTCCTGTTCATCCTAAACTGTTTAGAATAGACTGGGTAGAAAACCATCAGTGACCCCACTTGTCCCGACTGCCCCGCTGGAATTCTCAGAAGACCCGATCAATGGGATCGAAGACCAGGCCCAGGCACTGCACCTCACTTTCCCCTTAGTTGCTCGACACTACTGGGTTACTATCGAGTGCCGAGGGTGATACCTCGTCAGCACTTCTGATGATAACCTTGTAGGTTAGTTAATCGGTTGTGGTCAGCGAGGGTGATTCCTCCTACACCACCCCCGATAATGACGAAGTCATGCAACACCTCAAGTGTGGACCTCGAGGGTTATTCCTCTTTTGTTCACCTTGACGATAACATCATGTGGAATTCCATCGAGGGTGATTCCTCAGGGTTCCCCTTGATGTTAGACACACGGTACTATGATTACTATGACTTTACCATTGATACTTGGAAAGGCAGGTCGACCCTGAGGGGTACCCACGAATGATGGGATGTCGGGTTGACCTGCCCGTGAGACGAATACGAGGCGTGGCCGGGCATTCTTAGCCCTTGCCACAAGTCCTCAAGACGGGGCGACGGGGTCACATCGATCATGAGTCTCTACTCGTTACCGCAAGCCCGTAATCCACTAACGATTTGGATATTTGATCCGAGCAGGCCTCTGGCCTGATAGCACTAACCATCATGTGGGAACAGTTATGGGCACTCTGCATTGTAGCATCAGCCGAAAGCTCTGTCAGACGTCCAGTTCAGCCTGGCGGCCGGGCTGGGCCGGCACCATCCGGTAGTGGTGGAGCCTGGTTCGCCCTGCACGCAACGACCCGAAGGGCGAGGGGCGATGGCCCAAGACACCCTTGCGCTTAGGAGGTAGACTGACGGGGACCTCTTTGCTGAGCTGTAGGTAGGGTTGCGATGTATAGTTTGGCCGAGGCCGGGCATGACCCCGTAAAGTGTGTCCGGCCGGAGTTAAGCGAGTGTGGTGGGTAAGTTGGTGCACCCCTGCAGGGAAGAAAACATCTATCGATAGCCTGTCCTACGGTAACGGACACTCGGAGTTGTATCCCGATCAATACAACTAGAACTTGTGATGATAACTGGTTTTGATGGCTCCGAGATTGCTTTCTCGCGGGTGTCGAGGAAGTATCTCTGGGCGAGACTGTTGCTTGATACTACTACTACTTTACATTATGCTAATCTGCACTCTTCTAATGCTGCAAGACCGATGAAGATACTGAAGATGCTAGTCTTCGATAGGACTAGGCCTTCCTCTCTATTCTGGCATTTCTGCAGCCCAGTCCACATATACAGCCTTCCTTTGAAAATGTTGCATATGTAGTGTAGATCCTTGCTTGCTGAGTACTTTGGATGAGTACTCATGGTTGCTTTACTTTCTTTTTCCCCCTTGTCCATTCGATGCAACCAGATGACGGAGCCCCTGAGATCGCTACCCCGGTTGACGACTTCAGCTACCACTTCTACCCCGAGGGTGGCTACTGCTATGAGCTGGCCGACGACCAGGAGTACGTTCGGAGGGTCCTAGGCAGGAGGCCTACGCCTTTCGATCGTAGTGTTTTATTTTGCCCCACCTTCTTAAAGGTTTATCTCTGTTTCTCTTTTATATTTGTACCCAGATATCTGATACTTCTGCTGACGCTTGTATGCCATCAAGCTATGTATTCAAGCCCTCGAGGCCCTGGCTTGTAATATAAAGCTTGTATGACTTTATTTATGTTTTAGAGTTGTGTTGTGATATCTTCAAGTGAGTCCTTAGGCTTGATCGTGTGCATTTGCGTGTATGATTAGTGCACGATTAAGCCGGGGGCGTCACATGTTGGTATCAGAGCCGACTGCCTCTAGGAATCCCCCTTTCCAACTCCTTGGCCAAAGTTGAGTCTAGTGGTCCAAAACTGTTTTACTAACTTGGCTGTGTGGCTTACGGGCCCACGTCGCCAATTGGGTGGTATTAGGATCTTTTATTCCTCATCTTTACTCTGGGACTCTAATCTCTCTTCCTTTCGGGTTAAAATTTTACTAACTCCAACATTAGGTTCTCGTGATCACATCCACCCGAAGTTCTGAAAATTTCCCCCCTTGCTCCAATATTGTGGGCCAGGTTCTGCTTACAGAATCCTTTTATCGAGGGCACCCTGTGTTGTCACTTGCAGATTCCTCGCTCCAATAGTTTTCTCCGACGATGATGTATCCTTTGCTATGTCTCGTTGTGTACTTCCTTGCCGCGTGCCTGCGCGCCTCCTAGTTGTCTAGCTTTCCCCTTTCAGCTGTCATAATGCCGGATTGTAACCGAGGCTATGTGTGGATTTGAATGTCTGGTGCGAATATGATGAATTATCTACTACACTTCCTTCTGTTGTGCGTGTTACTTCATGAATCATTCCATACACCTGCAGTTTTTCATGCTAAACTGCCCCTGTTAATTTGGCAGGATGGCTGACGATCCTCCACCTCCACCCTATATTGCCGCAATGATGCAGTAGTTTGAATTGAACAGTCAGCTCAACAAGAGTCTGGTAAAACGTTTGGAACGCAACGATGCTCGTCAGGAGCCTGGACCGATCTCACTGCCAGAATTCGTGCGCCTCAATCCATCTGTTTTCTGCAACTCCACCAATCCTATGGATGTTGATGATTGGCTTCGTGACATCCTGTTTGAGATGGAGTCAGCTAATGTGGCCCCTGATAGTTACGTCACCTTTGCGACATTTCACTTGAAGGGTCCAGCTGCTCAATGGTGGGAAAGCCATAAGGGTATGTTGCCTGCTGAATCTGTACCCACTTGGCAGGAATTTCAGTCAGCCTTTCATGCACGGTACATTCCTCAAGGTCTGATCGACCAGAAGAAGCAGGAGTTCCGCAAACTCTCACAGGGCACAATGACTATGGATGAATATCAGAGGAAATTTCTCGAATTATCCCGCTATGCTAAAGATGATATCGACACTGATGCTCGCAAGCAGGAGAAATTCCGTGAAGGACTGCGTTCCGATATACAGCTCACACTTCTTGTCCTTGATTGTGAGGACTTTGCGACGCTTGTCAACCAAGCCTACTGAGTTGAAATTGGTCTGGCTAAATACCAGGAGTAGCTCAAGCACACTCGTGATGTTGGCTCATCCTCAGGTCAGCCTATTCAGAAACATCGAGTGTGGATTCCGCACAACGTTCATCACCGACCTGCTCCAACACCAAGGCCATCTTATGTTGCACCTAGTCTGCCTCCACCACCAAGACAACTGAATAGTGAAAGTGGACAGCCCAATGCTGATGCTCCTTCCCATAATGATGGTTTATGCCACCATTGTGGACAGCCAGGGCACCGTGCTCTCAACTGTCGCCAGGGTCAGCTGCAGGATTCAACGTGTCGACCTGTAGACCATAGGAAGGGCCGTCGAAACCATCCTAGCAGAAAACGTAATGCTAGACCACCTGCTATGAATAGTGGTCAAGTCACCCATGTCAAAATGGAAGAAGCTCGAGAGTCCCCTAAAATCGTGATGGGAACTCTTCCAGTTAATTCAGTGGCAGCTTCTGTTCTCTTTGATTCTGGAGCATCACATTCCTTTATGTCCCAGCAATTTGCACAATTGCATGAGTTAACCATGAGCTCATTACCCACTCCATTGGAGATTAGTACTCCCCGTTCCAAGTGGCAAACCAAGATGGTAAGTCACAACAATCAGATCAGAATTGAAGGGTTGATGTTCTCTGCTTCCCTTATTGCTCTTGGACCTTCCGACATTGACATCATTCTTGGTATGGATTGCTTGACAGCGAATAAAGCTTTGATTGACTGTGCTTCTAAGACAGTCTAGCTCACTCATCCTTCCGGCCAGACAGTCAGATACTCAGCTCGGATAGACCAGAACGCTGAGAGCCAGATTTATGCTCTGAATGCATTGAATGCCTCACCTCTTGAAGGCATCGAGAACGTTCCAGTTGTTCGTGATTTCCAGGATGTCTTTCCAGAAGAACTTCCAGGAATACCCCCTGCTAGAGCTGTCGAGTTTGTCATCAACTTGAAGCCTGGCACTACCCCTATTTCGAAGCGTCCTTATAAGATGCCTCCGCACCACCTTCTCGAGCTCAAGGAAGAGATCGACAAGTCACTTAAGAAGGGTTTCATCCGCCCCAGTTCATCTGCTTGGGGAGCACCTTCCCTCTTTGTCAAGAAGAAAGATGGTACGAATCGGTTGGTTCAAGATTACCGACCTATCAACCAAGCAACAATTTAGAATAAGTATCCGCTTCCCAGAATCAACGATCTGTATGATCAACTTGCTGGTTCCTCAGTATTCTCTAAGCTTGATTTGAGATTGGGATACCACCAGATCCGAGTTCATGAAGAGGATATTCCGAAGACAGCATTCGTTACTCGCTATGGTTCTTATGAGCACACTTTCATGTCTTTCGGCTTGACTAATGCTCCAGCTACCTTCTCCCGGTTAATGAATTACATCTTCATGGATTATCTCGACAAATTTGTCGTCGTATATCTGGATGATAGTCTAGTTTATTCGAAGAATGAAGAAGAACATGCCGAACATCTTTGGCTTGTACTGGAAAAGCTACGTGAACATCAACTGTATGCCAAGTACTCAAAATGCGAGTTCTGGTTATCTGAAGTGACATATCTCGGCCATGTGATTTCCAAAGATGGCATTGCCGTTAACCCAGAACGAGTTCAGGCTATTCTTGAATGGACTCCACCAAAAAATGTCAAGCAAGTCAGAAGTTTTCTCGGCCTTGCAAGCTATTGTCGTCGCTTTGTCGAGAATTTCTCAAAGATTGCTAAGCCTCTGACTGATCTGCTTCACAAGGGCGTTAAGTTTGAGTGGACAAAAAAATGTCAGGAAAGTTTTCAAACACTCAAAGACAAGCTGACATCTGCCCCAGTACTTGCTCCTCCAGATTCTCGCAAGGATTTTGTTATCTATTGTGACACATCCCGTGAAGGATTAGGCTGTGTGCTAATGCAAGAGCGTAAAGTGATTGCTTATGGCTCTCAACAGTTGCGCCCGCATGAAGAGAATTATCCGGTACATGATCTAGAACTAGCTGCTGTCATCTATACACTGCAGTTGTGGCGACATTACCTCCTCGGTAATCGTTGCGAGATCTACACGGATCATAAAAGCCTGAAGTACTTGTTCACTCAGCCATCTCTAAACCTCCGTCAGCAAAGATGGATGGAGACCATTGCGGACTATGATTTAGGTATTTCTTATACCCCTAGCAAGGTTAATGTAATGGCTGATGCGTTGAGTCGTAAATCCTACTGCTATGAACTTGAAGTCCAACTAGACCAACCACTTCTGTATGAAGAGCTTCGAAAGCTAAATATCGAGATAGTTCCTCAAGGATACCTAAAAACCTTGGTTGTTGAACCAGACCTTGAGAAGGCTGTTAAGAGTGCACAAGCTAAAGATGCTGAAGTTGATATGATGAAGAAGGACCTTCACCTTGAAAAGTATAGGGATTTCTCGCTGTCAGAAGATGGAACCTTGTACTTCAGAGACCGCATTGTCGTACCTCGCTTCGAGCTAATGACTGACAAGGTCATGAAGGAGGCACATGATACACCGTTGTCTATTCATCCAGGTAGCACCAAGCTGTATCGTGATCTCCATCAAAGGTACTGGTGGTCTAGAATGAAGCAGGACATTGCTCGATATGTTGCTGAATGTGATGTGTGTCGTCGCGTTAAAGCAGAACATCAGAAACCTGCTGGAATTCTGCAACCACTTCCTATTCCTTTATGGAAATGGGATAAGGTACAGATGGATTTTATTACTGGCCTTACCAAGTCACAGAAGGGTCATGATGCTATTCTTGTCGTCGTCGACCAACTTTCCAAAGTTGCACACTTTCTGCCTGTCAAAGAGACGATCACTGCTAGTCAGTTAGCAGAGTTGTATATCTCCAGAATTGTTTCACTCCACGGCATTCCGAAGGAGATTAGTTTGGACCATGGTGGTCTTTTCACATCCTAGTTCTGGGAAAGTTCCAAGAAGCTATGGGAACTCATATCACCTGGAGTTCAGCATATCACCCCCCAGTCCCAAGGCCAAGTCAAATGAGTAAATCAAGTGCTTGAAGACATGCTGCGAGCTTGTGTTATTTCTTTCGGTAAGAAGTGGGAAGAATCTCTTCCGTATGCTGAGTTCTATTATAACAACAGCTATCAAGCTAGCTTGAAAATGGCTCCCTTCGAAGTTCTATATGGGCGTAAGTGTCGAACCCCTCTGAATTGGTCAGAAAATGGGAAATGACCACTTGTGGGACCGGACATTATTCAGCATGCCGAAGAACATGTCAGAATTGTCCGAGAAAATCTCAAGGCGGCTCAGGACCGCCAGAAGAGCAATTACGATCGCAAACGATGGGGTTTGACTTATCAAACTGGTGATCAAGCTTATTTGCGAGTCACTCCTATGAAGGGCACTCGCCGCTTTGGAATCAAGGGCAAGTTAGCTCCACACTACATTGGTCCTTTTCGCATCATGGCTAGACGTGGACAGGTGGCATATAAATTGGAGTTGCCGCCGCAATTCTCTCATATCCACGACATCTTCCATGTGTCGCAGCTTCGTAAATGCTTCAAGGAATCTTCGCACCGTGTAGTGGATCACGAGATGCTCGATTTGCAAGATGACCTATCTTATAAGGAACATCCAATACGCATTCTCGACGAAGCTGAACGTCGGACTCGTCAGAAGACGACCAAGTTCCTGAAAGTGCAGTGGTCGAATCACACTGAAGATGAAGCCACTTGGGAACGCGAGGATCATCTTCGCAAGGAATACCCCGACCTCTTTCCTTCTTCCTCCTAAATTCTCGGGACGAGAATTTCTTTTAGAGGAGGAGAATTTGTAACATCCCTGTGTAATAGCCCATGTGATCAACTGCTAATGGTGCCAAGTCATCTTCATTTGCTGAGCCTAGTCATAGTGGTTATTCAAAACAATTCAAATTCTATTCTGAAAATCAACTCAAAATCAAAATTGCAAAACAAAGTTGCTCAAAACTTGTGGGAAAAATGTTCACCTTATAGCAAATAATCCAAAACTATTTGCTGTTAAGGAACACAACATCACCATCATTCGCAGAAGGGCCTAATCATTTAAAGCAGAGTTAAAATAGCACTTAAATGCCCTAATCATTTTTGAATAATTTCAAAAGGGTTCCAAAAATTCTCAAACTTTTTGTGACAGTGCTATATATTGCAATGCATTAGTGTGAGCAAGTTTTACATTTTTGCAGATCCTTTTGAATGCTCTAAATATTTCAAAAACTAACTCTGATAAAAAAAAGCAAAACAGGGAAAAGAAAATAAAAAGAGACACTGTGCACTGTGCCTAAGTGCACAGTGCCCCGTTTCAGCCCACCGGCCCAACTCCCTCTCTCTCTCCCTCGCGCTATCACTCCCTCCATGGTTGTGCCGGCGCGCACCGGTCGCAGCTCGACACGGCGACGCCGCCGACGCTCGCGAGGATAAGGCCGAAGCCGTGCCTCCCCCCTGGACGCCGCACCACTTCTTCCCCCTCTCCCTCGCTCGCTCGTCTCTCCCTCTCCCTCTCCGTCTAGGCCGAGCGCCACCGTCGCCGCTCGCCGCATCCGACGCGGCCACCGACGGCCCCGTACTCGCTGGTGTTGTCCACGAGCTCCGCCGCGGACGACCATCCCTCCTGGTGCCTCCAGACGGAGCCATGGAGGCCTGCTGCTGCTGATTCTTCGTCGTCCCCATCTCCGGCCACCGCAAGCCCTCGCCGTCGATTCGCCGTCTTCCCTGCGCTTCCGTTCACCCAAGGGTCTTCCGTGACCGCTCGGTGAGCCCCTCTTTCTCTCTCCTCTCTCTTCGATGGCGATCCCCTCCCCTACGTAGCTCCCCCACGAGACCGAGCTCTGGCCGCCACCATGGACGATGAGCATCGCACTCCTGTGCTTCCCAGCTCGATCTAGTGCCGTTGTAGTGCTTCTGGTGCTCCCTAGATGCCGCCTAGGTGGTTAGATGAGTCGCTGGAGCCCCGCCGTGCCATCCCCGTGGAGCACCTGAAGCGCCGCCGCCCGCCGTCGTTGTAGCACTCAGCTCTGGCCACGCCTCCATACGAGACCGCCACGAGCGGATGCGGCTTCGTCCGCTCGTTCGAATGCGGCCGGTCCTATGCCAAACGGTGGCTCGTGGCCGTTTTCCGGCGAGGCCCAGGACACTCCGCCGTGAAAAGGGCTCGCCGGAGCTCACTCCGGTGCCGGTCCGACGTGGCCCCCTATGGGTCGCTGACGATGGGCCCGGTGGGGCCCGGTCGACTGGGTTGACCAGTCAACCCTGCTGACTGTTCAACCGCTATCACTGAACTGCGAGCCCCAGCGCCTAATTAACCCTAATTTAAATTTAAAATAATTATGATTAGTATAAGACACTGACAGGTGGGTCCCGCTAGTTGATTAGGATTAGATTAATTAATTTAACTCTGTTAATTAGTCCAGTCACTGACCAGTGGGACCCACTGCTCAGGTTTGACTGGTCAGCCTATCCGTTGACTGCAGACATCACCATTACGTCAAGATGACGTCACCCTGTACTGTTCTGGATAATGTTTGATTTAAATAATTAAATGAAATCCAGAAAATAATTAAATCTTCTAAAATGCATAGAAAATGAACCGTAACTCGGAAGAAAATACTTTGTACATGAAAGTTGCTCAGAACGACGAGGCGAATCCAATTACGCAGTCCGTTCGTCCACCACACGTCCCTAGCATAGCGAACATGCAACCGTCCCCCTCCGTTTCATCTGTCCGAAAATGCCAAACTTCGGGAAAACATTCCCGGATGTTTTCCCTCTTCACTTATATCGTGTAGCACCGCGTCAGAACACCCCTAGCTCTGTGTATTGTCATGTCATGCTCTTATTTGCTTTATATTTACTATTTCCTCCCCCTCTTCTCTCTCGATAGAGCCCCGGAGGCCGACGCAGCTCCCGAGATCGACTACCCCTGACGACCTTGCCTTTGCCGCCAAGCAACCAGGCAAGCCCCCCCTTTGATCTTCCCGATGTTGCCCATTCTATTTTCTCGTGCTTAAATTAGATTTTGCTACTGTTACTGTTATCCTATTTCTGCTGCATAGCCTGTTTATTGTAACCTGCTGTTGATACCTTCCTGTTCATCCTAAACTGTTTAGAATAGACTGGGTAGAAAACCATCAGTGACCCCACTTGTCCCGACTGCCCCGCTGGAATTCTCAGAAGACCCGATCAATGGGATCGAAGACCAGGCCCAGGCACCGCACCTCACTTTCCCCTTAGTTGCTCGACACTACTGGGTTACTATCGAGTGCCGAGGGTGATACCTCGTCAGCACTTCTGATGATAACCTTGTAGGTTAGTTAATCGGTCGTGGTCAGCGAGGGTGATTCCTCCTACACCACCCCCGATAACGACGAAGTCGTGCAACACCTCAAGTGTGGACCTCGAGGGTGATTCCTCTTTCGTTCACCTTGACGATAACATCAGGTGGAATTCCATCGAGGGTGATTCCTCAGGGTTCCCCTTGATGTTAGACACGGTACTATGATTACTATGACTTTACCGCTGATACTTGGAAAGGCGGGTCGACCCTGAGGGGTACCCGCGAATGATGGGATGTCGGGTTGACCTGGAGGATACCCATAAGATGAATACGAGGCGTGGCCGGGCATTCTTAGCCCTTGCCACAAGTCCTCGAGATGGGGCGATGGGGTCACATCGATCGTGAGTCTCTGCTCGTTACCGCAAGCCCCTAATCCACTAATGATTTGGATATTTGATCCGAGCAGGCCTCTGGCCTGATAGCACTAACCATCACATGGGAACAGTTATGGGCACTCTGCATCATAGCATCAGCCGAAAGCTCTGTCAGACGTCCAGTTCAGCCTGGCGGCCGGGCTGGGCCGGCACCATCCGGTAGTGGTGGAGCCTGGTTCGCCCTGCATGCAACGACCCGGAGGGCGAGGGGCGATGGCCCAAGACCCCCTTGCGCTTAGGAGGTAGACCGACGGGGACCTCTCTGCTGAGCTGTAGGTTGGGTTGCGGTGTATTGTTTGGCCGAGGACGGGCATGACCCCGTAAAGTGTGTCTGGCCGGAGTTAAGCGAGCGTGGTGGGTAAGTTGGTGCACCCCTGCAGGGAAGAAAACATCTATCGATAGCCTGTCCTGCGGTAACGGACACTCGGAGTTGTATCCCGATCAATACAACTAGAACTTGTGATGATAACTGGTTTTGATGGCTCCGAGATTGCTTTCTCGCGTGGAGTCGAGGAAGTATCTCTGGGCGAGACTGTTGCTTGATACTACTACTACTTTACATTATGCTAATCTGCACTCTTCTAATGCTGCAAGACCGATGAAGATACTGAAGATGCTAGTCTTCGATAGGACTAGGCCTTCCTCTCTATTCTGGCATTTCTGCAGCCCAGTCCACATATACAGCCTTCCTTTGAAAATGTTGCATATGTAGTGTAGATCCTTGCTTGCTGAGTACTTCGGATGAGTACTCACAGTTGCTTTACTTTCTTTTTTCCCCTTGTCCATTCGATGCAACAAGATGACGGAGCCCCTGAGACCGCTGCCCCGGTTGACGACTTCAGCTACCACTTCTACCCCGAGGGTGGCTACTGCTACGAGCTGGCCGACGGCCAGGAGTAGGTTCGGAGGGTCCTAGGCAGGAGGCCTACGCCTTTCGATCGTAGTGTTTTATTTTGCCCCGCCTTCTTAAAGGTTTATCTCTGTTTCTCTTTTATATCTGTACCCAGATATCTGATGCTTCCGCTGACGCTTGTATGCCATCGAGCTATGTATTCGAGCCCTCGAGGCCCTGGCTTGTAATATAAAGCTTGTATGACTTTATTTATGTTTTAGAGTTGTGTTGTGATATCTTCAAGTGAGTCCTTAGGCTTGATCGTGTGCATTTGCGTGTATGATTAGTTCACGATTAAGCCGGGGGCGTCACAGGTATAATACCGGTTGGTGCAACTAGGATAAACTCTGCACCACGTACTCATGTGGATGAAAGAAGCTCTGCTTCACACAGTGAAGATGCGACAATTAGAGATAAAAACACCAATTCCAATGATGTTGTGATGTGTGGTTCCCTGACCACACACTTGGATCACTAACATGATGAAAACTGGGTTCCGCCTCCAGTGCTAAAAGAATTCTCTTATCCATCTGATGAAGAAATTGTGCCCAACCCAAAGGTGCCTTTTTCTAGGACACTCTTGCCCAGTCTAGGAAAAGTACGTAGATGGTTTACGGATACCAAAGGGGAAGTCAAAGTTGATACAGCCATCCTCAACATCGGCCTCTTGTCTCCCCATCTCTTCTAAAAAAAGATGAACAACATAGTTTGTCCCGTCCATATGTGAATCTGGCATCTCGCCTTCCACAAGATCCGAGCATGCTTCGAAGGTATGTAGAGCGCCCGGGTATTGCGACTCGGTTAAAAAAATCGCTTCACAAAGGATAGAAGAGGGTTCAATTCAAGATGAGCAAGGTTATGAAGGAGAGGAGTCGTATGGGGAATCTAGCCCCTCTCCAAAAGAATTCGCTAGCTCTCCGCATTATTCTGACCTTGCACATTTGATAGTGTCAGATGTTGAGAACCAATTTGGAAATAATAATATTGCCCCAGCGCACATGGCCAATGAGCATGCAAAGAGTGAAGTCAATTCAGGTGATGGCACAAGCAAGGAAAAACCACCTATTGATGACAAAGGCACTCCTGGGGAACGTGAACAGAGAATGCAAGAACAAATTTGTTCGCAACAATTACAGTTGGATCACCTAAACAAAAAGTTTGATCAACTTTTTAACCTCCTTACAGGCCTGGGACCTGGCATACCGTCTTACAGTGGCCAAGCAATTGTTGACCCACAACTAGAGGAGCTGGAGGCCATTGTCCTAAAGGAGGCAACTAACTAGCGTCCCCAGTTGTTGAACTCCCCACCTGTGGCATCTAATGGTGCTCCTCCTGATATATTAAAAGATTACCATGTCGTAATTGAAGATATAGTGAATAAAAAATGAAGCAAATTACCGCTGAACAAGCCCCGCAAACATCAAAGAGTGAGCTGGATAAACCATATGAATCATGGCATGATCTAGTGCCCTTCCCAGCAGGATGGCACTCACCTAAGTTTCGTCAATTCGACGGGACCGGCGATGCTCGAGAGCATTTAGCTTACTTTGAGGCAACATGTGGTGACACCGCTCATAGTCCCTCCCTCCTATTGCGACAGTTCTCTGGATCTTTAACTGGGGCTGCCTTTCATTGGTATAGCCGCCTAGCAGTGGGGTCCATACCCGACTGGAAAAACATAAAAGAACTCTTCAAGCCACATTTTGTAACCATGAAGAAAGATTTCTCCATGATGGAGCTAGCACAAGTTTGACGGAGGCGTGATGAAAGATCGATGACTATATAGTTAGGTTTCTGAATAGCTATGTGTGTCTTGCTTGGGAGATGCACCCGGAGGATGCCATAGAAATGTGTGTGCACGGGATGCAGCAACACTGGTCCCTTGAGGTATCTCGACGTGAACCAAAAACATTTAGTGCTCTCAGCTTGGCTGTTGCAACCACCAAGCTAGATTTTGAGAAGTCTCCCCAAATAATGGAGTTGTACAAAAATGCTAGCACATTGGACCATGCTAAGCATTTTAATGTAACAGCTAGGGCAAATAATTATGTTGTCAAACCCAAGGCCTCAAATGAAGCTAATGCAATAAGATTGATGAATCAAAGCAATGTGCCTTTGTTAGGTGCAAGAAATGAGCCTGCAGGGGCCTGTCAATGTGTCAATATTCAAGAACTCCTAAAGAAGCAATACATTTTACGTAGAGAGATGATAAAAGGCTTCTTTAACCAAGTGGTGGCACACAATCACCTGAACCTTCCAAAACCCAAGAGACCTGACCAGGTTAATATGACAGATAATCCTCTACATTGCCCATATCATCGATATGTGGGCCATGTGATTGAGGATTGTGTTGCTTTTAAGGAATGGCTTCAAAGAGCCATTGATGAAAAAAGATTACAATTGCAACCCGATGCCATTAATCCAGGATATCATGCCATGAATGTGGTAATGGTAGAGTCGAATGGCATCATGGATGAAGAGGTTAATACAACAGAACGGTGGGTTCCGCTGGCCCAAGTTGAGCAGAGATTGAACGGTTTGAGGTCCTCTCAGGTCATCTCCAAGTATAGAGAAAGAACGTCACATGAAGCTTGGCACTATAGGCCTTCTTATAGACAAAACCGCCAACAAGGTCCATGCCTTGTAACTCCACATCTCAATATGATGGGGGCAAGAAGATGGCATGACCCCAGTCGTCGCCGCATGCCGCCAAGGTTTGTCCCTGTGTCAGAAGGAGATGAATCATTTCCTCGGCAAGGAAGACAACTCCCAGTGTTAGCACAATACATGCCTCGTGGTTGGGGGCAGTCTCCCGAAATTACAGAGGTGGAAAGACCTAAAGATGTTTCCACTACATCCACTTCAAGCAAGACTGCGTGCAATGTGGTTATTCAATATAATAAGTCCAATAGTTTCTCCTCAGAGGGCGAAGGGCTCACACCAGAAGAGATAGAGGTGATCTACGCAGGACCCCCTATGAGTGAATCACTTCCAAAAGAAGTAAACATGAACCTTCAAGGAGGTAAAATTCTACCTGAGCTTCATAAGACTTAACAACAGAAATTAGGAGATAAGTCCCAAGAAACTGATGGCCTTGCTAAAGATGATGAGGTACAAGAAACTCATGTGGATGCTAAAGGAAAAACTCCCATCATAGATTATAATGTGGTTGCACATTTGAAACATATCCCGGCATTGTTGAGTGTTTATGATGCATTAGTATTGGTGCCTGAGCTCGGACAAGCTCTTTCCAAGGCATTAGAAACGCCGGAGATTTATGAAGTGGCGATGGCCAAGCAACATCTCCTTTGTAATTTCTTGAGTGCAAATGAGATCACCTTTTCAGAGGAAGACAAAGTGATGGAAAATGATAATCATAATCGCCCACTCTACATAGAGGGGAATATTGGAGTTGCTCATTTGTGACGTATCCTTATAGACCCCAGCTCTGTAGTAAACATATTACCGGTTCGCAGTTTGACCCGTGCTGGCTTTACATTGGATGACCTAGAACAAACAGAGGTTGCAATATGTGGCTTCGACAACAAAGGGAGATCTGCACTAGGTTCCATCACAGTTAAGATCCAGATGTCTTCATTTAGCTTCAAAGTGTGATTCTTTCTCATAGAGGCAAACACTTCATACTCAGGATTATTGGGTAGACCATGGATACATAAGTACCAAGTAGTCCCCTCTACATTGCATCAATGCTTAATGTTTGTGGATGGGAGTGGAGAGCAACATTGGATAGCTGGCAACACGGCTCCATACACCATTCAAGAATCCCATAATGTTGGCACAAAGTACTATTTCTCAAGTGTGGAGTCGCACGATCGACAAGGTCGCGTAGCCCCACCAGCGGATATTCTCATCACACCTGGCTCTACTGTGTCACCTAATGTTCTATCTCAATCGAGTTGACACTCCGCTAGGGAGAGCCAAAGTCGCGAGAACAATACTCGGAGGCAAGGAGCACCCTTTGCACTGAGCACCTCATCTATGAACAAAAAGGGGCATTCCGCCTTTGCACAAAAATCTCCTCCAATCTTGTTGAGTGCAGAAGCTTCTCCAGCTCCACTCATACTAAGGTCTGTGTCGCAACCTACAAAACATCTTGATTCTCAATCTAAGGATTCTATTCTTATTCTAACATCCTCGCTTGATGATACTTTGACTAACAAAAGTTCCACATGCTCAGGAACTTCTAAACCACTTAGCAGTGCAGGCGGCTCTCCAGCCCCTATCGCACTGAAGACGTATGCTAGTCCAACGACTGGAAGCACGACGCCTATGAAAGGCAAAGTACGATGGAGAGTGGATGAGATAGTAGAGCTACGAGGGGAAGCGCCTAAGAAACCCCTATCGATGTACATCTCCATATCAACACTAATGCAAGTTTTGATGATCCAAGGAAAATACAAAAGTTGCTTACTTGCTCTTCTATATAAAATACCACAAGTACAACCATGTGACCTTCCCGTAAAATTTCCCATCTCTTTCTTTGATACTAATGTGGTAGTAACTACTATGAGGGTAGAACCAAGAATGGTTTCGCTCTTGGAAAATGCTGGTATTGAACTTCAATGAAATTTCAGGTTGCCGTCATCACCCGCCATATGCGAAGTGTGGTGGGAGCAAGCAAAAAAACTCGTTAAGAAAAAGATAAGGAAGACTCGGCCAAAATATGGCTTGGGTTATGTCCGCCCAGAATCTTCTGGGAGCTAGGACGAAGAATACAATGACCCACAATGGGATGTGTGCCATATGATATGTGTCCATGATCCATGCGAGGAGAGAGAGTCAACCTCAAACGATGAGGCTGGTAATCATTTTTATCAAAATCTTCACCAACTATGTTCTTTTTGTGATGTTGGAAATGCGCATCATGGGATGAAAGATGAAAATTTTCTATTTTCCCAGGTTCATAAAGCCATGGTCGTCAACCAAGGCGAGGTATTAGAGGCTGCTCTGACACCTCAGCAGCTTGAAGATGGTGGACGATGTACTATCGATGAGCTTGTTGAGTTTAATCTTGGTACAGAGGAGGACCCACGCCCTACCTTTGTTAGTGCCTCCCTCACGCTAGAAGAACGGGAATGTTATAGACAATTCCTAATGGAGTTTCAGGACTGCTTCGCTTGGACCTACAAAGAAATGCCGGGGCTAGACCCTCTGGTCACCACTCACAATCTAGCAATTGATCCCCAGTACAGACCAGTAAAGCAGCTACCATGCCGCTTTCTCTATAATTGCAAGATAGTATTATTGCTGAAGTCGATAAGCTCATTACAACCGGTTTCATAAAAGAGGTTCAATACCCTCGATGGCTGGCGAATATTATCCCAATTTAAAAAAAGAATGGTCAATTACGGGTCTGTGTCGATTTTCATGACTTAAACCGTGCTTGTCCCAAAGATGATTTCCCTATACCCATTACTGAGATGGTTGTCGATTCCACTACAGGATATGCTGCCCTGTCATTGATGGACGGCTCATCTGGTTACAACCAAATCAAGATGGATGAAAATGATGCAAAAGACACTGCATTCCGAACCCCAAAAGGGAACTTTTACTACACGGTAATGCCCTTTGGATTGAAGAATGCTGGTGCAACATACCAAAGAGCCATGACAATGGTCCTAGGTGACCTCATTCATAACTCGGTAGAATGCTATGTTGACGACATGGTGGTAAAAACTAGAGACCGCATGCATCATCACAAAGATTTGCGTGTTGTATTTGATCGCCTCCGCAAGCATCAACTCAAGATGAAACCCCTCAAATACGCGTTTGGCGTCCAATCTGGTTTATTCTTAGGTTTCACTGTATTTCACCGTGGCATAGAAATCTCTCCAAAGAATATTAAGGCAGTTTTGGATATGCCACCTCCTTCCAATTTAAGTGAGTTGAAATCCTTACAGGGACACTTGGCCTACATAAGGCGTTTCATTTCCAACCTCTCCGGGCGTACTCAGTCTTTTACAAGATTAATGAGGAAAGGTGTGCCATTCGAATGGGACGAGCAATGCCAACATGCTTTTGAAAGCATTAAGCGATATCTACTTAATCCCCCCGCTCTAGCCGCACCTATTAAAGGGCGCCCTCTTATTCTTTGCATTGCTGCGCAACCCTCCTCATTGGGCGCACTCCTGGCACAACATAATGATGAAGGAAAAGAAGTGGCATGCTATTACTTAAGCCGCACTATGGTTGGGGTGGAACAAAACTACTCACCCATAGAGAAGTTGTGTTTAGCTCTCATGTTCGCATTGAAGAAGCAACACCACTACATGTTAGCCCATCAAATCCAACCATTGCAAGAGCTAACCTAGTTAAATATGTGTTGAACCAACCAGCTTTGATGGGTCGACTCGGAAAATGGGCCTTGTCCATGATGGAATGTGACATTACTTATGTTCCACAGAAGGCAATTAAAGGGCAAGCCTTGGCTGACTTTCTTGCAGCACATCCAGTGCCTGATGAATCCCCATTGGTGATTGATTTGCCCGATGAGGAAGTATTTTCTGTTGACATTGAGTCCCAATGGGAGCTATATTTTGATGGGGCCTCTCATGTAGAGATGGACTCAAATGGTGCATCTACAAGAAGAGTTGGTGCGGGGTTGGTATTTAAAACACCTCAAGGTGGCACCATTCATAATTCCTTCTCCCTCCTCAAAGAAGAATGTTCAAACAATGAAGCGGAGTACGAGGCCCTCATCTTTGGTCTCCTACTAGTGCTATCTATGGATGTGTGAAATTTATTAGTATATGGTGACTCTCAACTCATCGTTTGCTAGGTTAATGATATATATGAGGTACGTAAGCCCGAAATTGTGTCGTATTACATAGCAACTCAGATCTTCATTAAAAAAATTGAGAATATTCAAATCCTCCATGTCCCACAAAGCAAGAATTCTTCTCCTGATGCATTGGCTAAACTTGCTGCTACGTTAGTGCTCCCCGATGGGGAGCCCGCTCAAGTCAAAATAGAAGAAAGGTGGCTCATCCCTGCTGTCTTAGAATTAATACCTGAAGAACATGAAGTCCATCATATTGAGACAACAATCACTAAGGAGGACGATTGGCGTAAGCCCTTCATTGATTACATTAATCATGGGATCCTTCCCGATGACCAAGTAGAAAGGCGCAGGTTGCAACGATGCCTCCCTTCATATGTTGTCAAGGCCAGGACCTTGTACCGACATTTTTTCGGCCAAGAGCTCCTGTTACGATGTGTGTCGAGAAATGAAGCCGATAAAATACTACAGAAGGTTCACAATGGCATTTGTGGAGGCCACCAAAGTGAACCCAATATGTACCATAGTACAAGAATAGGTGGTTACTATTGACCCGGATTATGGTTGACTGCCTAAGGGTAGCAAGATCGTGTCACAATTGTCAAATTCATGGTGTTCTCAAACATCAACCCCCGACGCCTCTACAGCCTACAATACCCTCATGGACATTCGATGCATGGGGCATAGATGTTGTTGGTCCATTTGACCCCCCATCCTTGAAGGGACATGTCTTTATCCTCGCCATAATAGATTATTTCTCAAGATGGGTAGAGGTTGTGCCACTAAGAGAAGTGAAAAGTGACAACGTAATACATTTCCTAGAACGTAGCATAATATATTGCTTTGGTGTCCCACATCGCATTATCTTTGACAATGCAAAGGCTTTCAAATCAAACAAGATGGTCAAATTCATGGCCATATATAAAATCCAATGGAATTATTCCACGGGATATTATCCACAAGCCAATGGGTTAAATGAAGCCTTTAATAAGACCCTCGGCCAAATCTTGAAAAAGACAGTTCACAAGCATCATCGCGACTGGCATCACTACAAAAAAAGACACATCCGTGACATTTTGCGCCGAATGAACTTTTTTTCTGTCATGCTTATGACACTTCTATGACGATAATTGTGACAAAAGCACGTATCATCATAGATGTGGTGGGCTCCTACTTCTATGACAAAAAATCATGATAGAAAATGGGCTTTTCGTCCTGGGCGAGCCAGGGACGCACCTGCATGACATTCTTTGGGCCGTCCATGACGAAAAAAAATCGTGGTAGAAGCGAGGGCGAGGAAAATTTTGGGGAGTTCCCGGTTACGGTTGGTCGTCGGGGCCAAGCGATGCACAGAGGTTTGCGCGTTTCTCTCGTACACGTACACGCGTGTATGCGAGGTGTTGGGCTCTAACTGAACCCGAGCGAGGCGTTCGCTTAGTGAACCCGAGTGATTGCACTAGCTACGTTACTGAACCCGAGCGATCGATCCCTGGCTGTTAACTGAACCCGAGCGATTCCTTCGCTACTGCTGCTAACTGAAGCCGATCGAACCTGCTGCTGCCTCTTGATGAACAGTGACCGTTGTTGGGGGTTGGATGAACAGTTCTTGGTGGGGGTTGGATGAACATGACCCCGTGGTAGTAGAGGCCGTTGCCGCTGGATGAACAAGACCACGATCGAGCCGGTTGGGGGTGGATGAACAGGACCCCATGGAGGGCTGGTTGAATAGTAGCCGGTGAAGGGTGGATGAACAGGACCCCATGGATGAACAGTGGCTGGTGGAGGCTGGAGGAAGTCGATGGTAGATGAACAGTAGCCCGTGGAGGCTGGAGCGAGGCAGTAGACGGTGGATGAACAGTAGCTCGTGGAGTCCCGTTTTGCGGTACGCCACACCCCTCCCGATGAACAGGACCCCATTTCGACCGTAGGCGCTCCAACACAAGTCCGTTTCCTCTGTTTTGTGGTACGCCACACCACTCCCGATCAACATCACCCCGTTTCGATCGTAGGAGCTCGAACACAGGTCCGTTTCATCCGTTCTGCGGTACGCCAGACCCTTCCCGATGAACATGACCCTGTTTCGATCGTACGCGGTCGAACAGAAGGCCGTTTCCTTTGTTCTGCGGTACGCCAGACCTCGTTTCGGCTGTTCCATCCAAGCAGGTAGGCTCCCGATGAACACGATGCATTCCGTTGCCTCCCGATGAACACGACGTAGTTTCTCCGTTCTGACCCAGCCGGTTGGCTACCGATGAACAGGACGCCGTTGCTGTCGTCCGTTGCCTCCCCATGTACACGAGTGATGCGTCTCCAACGTATCTACAATTTTTTATTGTTCCATGCTATTATATTATCTATTTTGGATGTTTTATATGCATTTATATGCTATTTTATATTATTTCTAGGACTAACTTATTAACCTAGAGCCCAGTGCCAGTTTCTGTTTTTTCCTTGTTTTTGAGTTTTACAGAAAAGGAATACCAAACGGAATAAAACTTTCGCGATGATTTTTCTTGGACTAGAAGACACCCAGCAAACTTGGAGTTGAAGGCAGGGGAGTCCCGAGGACTCCACAAGCCAAGGGGGCGCACCTTAGGGGGGCATGCCCTGAGGGCTTGTGGGCCCCTCGGAGCTCTCCTAACCCTAATTCTTCCTCTATATATTCCCAAATGACCAGAAGCGTCCACCAAAATGCTTTTCCGTCGCCGTAACCATCTGTACACATGAGATCCCATCTTGGAGCCTTTTCCGGCATCCTGCCGTAGGGGGATTCGATCACGGAGGGCTTCTACATCAACTCTATTGCCCTTCCGATGAAGCGTGAGTAGTTTACCTAAGACCTACGGGTCCATAGCTAGTAGCTAGATGACTTTTTCTCTCTCTTTGATTCTCAATACCATGTTCTCCTCGATGTTCTTGGAGATCTATCTGATGTAATATTCTTTTGCGGTGTATTTGTCGAGATCCGATGAATTGTGGATTTATGATCAGTTTATCTATGAATATTATTTGAATCTTTTATAAATTCTTATATGCAGGATTTGATATCTTTGTATTTCTCTTTGAATTATCGGTTTGGTTTGGCCAACTAGATTGGTTCTTCTTGCAATGGGAGAGGTGCTTAGTTTTGGGTTCAATCTTGCGGTGTCCTCACCCAATGACAAAGTAGGGGTAGCGAGGCACGTATTTGTATTGTTGCCATCAAGGGTAAAAAGATGGGGTTTTCATCATATTGCTTGAGTTTATCCCTCTACATCATGTCATCTTACTTAAGGCGTTACTCCGTTCTTTATGAACTTAACACTCTAGATGCATGCCGGATAGCGGTCGATGTGTGGAGTAATAGTAGTAGATGCAGAATCGTTTCGGTCTACTTGACACGGACGTGATGCCTATATGCATAATCATTGCCTTGGATATCATCATAACTTTGCGCTTTTCTATCAATTGCTCGACAGTAATTTGTTCACCCACCGTATTATTTGCCTTCAAGAGAGAAGCCTCTAGTGAAACCTATGGCCCCCGGGTCTATTTTCCATCATATATTTTCAGATCTATGAACTAAAAAACCCAAAAATACCTTGCTGCAATTTATTTCTTTTTATTTTGTTTTACATTTTAGTAAGCTTGTATATCTATCTGTATCAGATCTCACCTTTGCAAGTGCCCGTGAAGGAATTGACAACCCCTTTATCGCGTTGGGTACAAGTGTTTGATTGTTTGTGCAGGTGCATAGATTGGAGACTTGCGTGTATCTCCTACTGGATTGATACCTTGGTTCTTAACTGAGGGAAATACTTATCTCTACTTTGCTGCATCACCCTTTCCTCTTCAAGGGAAAAACCAACGCAAGCTCAAGAAGTAGCAGGAAGAATTTCTGGCGCCGTTGCCGGGGAGATCTACATTAAGCCTACCAAGTACCCACCATAAACTCTCATCTCTTGCATTACATTATTTGCCATTTTCCTCTCCCCCACTTCTAAAACGATTTTCAGAAAAATACAAAAAGATTTGCCTTTTTATTTGCCTTCTTTTCGTTTGCCTTTTATGTCTTGCTTGGTTTGTTTGCTTGTTCGCTTGGAATAATTGTGTATTTATTGAAAATCAGAAAGCAAAAATTTTATGGATCCTCATCCACTTACTAATCTTTTTAAGAGATCCAATTATGATGAACCAATTGCTATGCGTGCACTAGATTATCTTTACGAAGTTTTGCTTGAAATTTGTGAATCTGAAAATTATGATGAAATTTATGAAGTGATTCATGATAGCTCCTTGAATGAAAAGCATGATGGCAATGATGTTATTATAAATTGTCTTAATGTCAATTGTGCTAATAATATGCAAAACCCTAAGATTGGGGATGCTAGTTTTGCTATGTCCACTACTTATTGCAATGATCATGATTGGGGTGATAATGTTTCTTATGATCTTGAAAATTTATTTAAGCCTCATGATAATAAGGTTTGCAATAATATTGAAAGTGGGTTTGGAAGAGTGTCAAATTTAGTAAATAATGATCCCACTACTTTGGAGTTTGATCAATCTTATGAAATTTTTGATAAAGGCGGGCTTGGAGAAGTAATGACTTTATTCTATGTTAATCACACTATTTTGGAAGAGCGTCAACTTTGCATGCCTATGGATCATGAAGAGAAAATTTTATGTGATAGTTATATTGTAGAATTTGATTATGATCCTACATGTAATTATTATGAGAGAGGAAAATATGGTTGTAGAAATTTTCATGTTACTAAATTACCTCTCGTTATGTTGAGATTGCTATTGTCTCTTTCTTCTTCTTTGCATATGCTAGTTTTTGATTGCCTTGATAATTTTTTTGCCTATAAAATGCCTATGCATAGGAAGTATGTTAGACTTAGATGTGTTTTTCATATGCTTCATGATGCTCTCTTTGTGTTTCAACTATTATCTTTCATGTGAGCATCATTAAAATTATCAACGCCTAGCTAGAAGGCTTTAAAGAAAAGCTCTTGTTGGGAGACAACCCAATATTTTTATTTTCTGTTTTTATGAGAATACACATTATTACCTCTGTAGTAATTGTGTTTTGGTGTTTTAATTAGTGTTTGAGCCAAGTAAGACCTTTGGGATGGCTTATGGTGATAGTTGATTTGATCTTGCTGAAAAACAGAAACTTTTGCGTCCAGTAACAGAATTGTTTAAATTCAATGAAGAGTGGAAAAACCCTGAATTTTTTAAAAAAGATTGATATACAAATTTACTATGTTGTCCTAATTTTTCAGAATTTTTGGAGTTACATAAGTATTATAACAATACATATCTTCGCAGACTGTTCTGTTTTTGACAGATTCTGTTTTCTATGTGTTGTTTGCTTATTTTGATGAATCTATGGGTAGTATCGGGGGGTATGAACCATGGAGAAGTTGGAATACAGTAGATATTACACCAATATAAATAAAGAATGAGTTCACAACAGTACCAAAAAGTGGTGATTTATTTTCTTATACTAACGGATCTCATGAGTTTTCTGTTGAGTTTTGTGTTGTGAAGTTTTCAACTTTTGGGTAAAGATTTGATGGACTATGGAATAAGGAGTGGCAAGACCCTAAGCTTGGGGATTCCCAAGGCACCCCAAGGTAATATTCAAGGACAACCAAGCATCTAATCTTGGGGATGCCCCAGATGGCATCCCCTCTTTCGTCTTCGTCTATCGGTAAATTTACTTGAGGCTATATTTTTATTCACCACATGATATGTGTTTTGCTTGGAGCGCCTTGTATGATATGAGTCTTTGCTTTTTAGTTTTCCACAATCATCCTTGATGTACACACCTTTTGAGAGGTACATGCATGAATCGTGAATTTATTAGAATACTCTATGTGCTTCACTTATATCTTTTGAGCTAGGCAATTTTGCTCTAGTGCTTCACTTATATCTTTTTAGAGCATGGCGGTGGCTTTATTTTATATAAATTGTTGAACTCTCATGCTTCACTTATATTATTTTGAGAGTCTCTCTAAACAGCATGGTAATTTGAATAGGTTATGAATTTAGTCCTAATATGATGGGCACCCAAGAGGGATATAATAAAAACTTTCATATAAAGAGCATTGAATACTATGAGAAGTTTGATTCCTTATGATTGTTTTGAGATATAAAGATAGTGATATTAGAGTTATGCTAGTGAGTAATTGTGTATTGGTAGAAATACTTGTGTTAAAGTTTGTGATTCCCGTAGCATGCATGTATGGTGAACCATTATGTGATGAAGTCGTAGCATGATTTATTTATTGATTGTCTTCCTTATGAGTGGCGGTTGGGGACGAGCGATGGTCTTTTCCTACCAATCTATCCCCCTAGGAGCATGCGTGTAGTACTTTGTTTCCATAGCTAATAGACTTTTGCAATAATTATGTGAGTTCTTTATGACTAATGTTGAGTCCATGGATTATACGCACTCTCACCTTTCCACCATTGCTAGCCTCTCTAGTACCACGCAACTTTCGCCAGTGCACTACACCCACCATATACCCTTCCTCAAAACAGCCACCATACCTACCTATTATGGCATTTCCATAGCCATTCTGAGATATATTGCCATGCAACTTCCACCGTTATGTTTATTATGACATGCACCATCATTGTCATATTGCTTTGCATGATCGTAAGATAGCTAGCATGATGTTTTCATGGCTTGTCTGTTTTTTGATGTCATTGCTATGCTAGATCGTTGCACATCCCGGTACACCACCGGAGGCATTCATATAGAGTCATATTTTTGTTCTAAGTATCGGGTTGTAATTCTTGAGTTGTAATTAAATAAAAGTGTGATGATCATCATTATTAGAGCATTGTCCCATGTGGGGAAAGGATGATGGAAGCTATGATTGCCTCACAAGTTGGGATGAGCCTCCGGATTTACAAAAAATAAAAGAGGACAAAAGAAGCCCAAACAAAAAAATGAGAGAAAAGAGAGAAGGGACAATGCTACTATCCTTTTACCACACTTATGCGTCAAAGTAGCACCATGATCTTCATTATAGAGAGTCTCCTATGTTGTCACTTTCATATACTAGTGGGAATTTTTCATTATAGAACTTGGCTTGTATATTCCAATGATGGGCTTCCTCAAATTGCCCTAGATCTTCGTGAGCAAGCAAGTTGGATGCACACCCACTTAGTTTCTTTTTCAGCTTTCATAAACTTATAGCTCTAGTGCATCTGTTGCATGGCAATCCCTACTCACTCACATTGATATCTATTGATGGGCATCTCCATAGCCCGTTGATACACCTAGTTGATGTGAGACTATCTCCTCCTTTTTGTCTTCACCACAACCACCATATTCTATTCCACCTATAGTGTTATATCCATGGCTCACGCTCCTGTATTGCATGGAAGTTGAAAAAGTTTGAGAACATCAAAAGTATGAAACAATTGCTTGGCTTGTCATCGGGGTTGTGCATGATTTAATACTTTGTGTGATGAAGATGGAGCATAGCCAGACTATATGATTTTGTAGGGCTAACTTTCTATGGCCATGTTATTTTGAGAAGACATGATTGCTTTATTAGTATGCTTGAAGTATTATTGTTTTTATGTCAATATTAAACCTTTGTTTTGAATGTTATGGATCTGAATATTCATGCCACAATAAAGAAAATTACATGGATACATATGTTAGGTAGCATTCCACATCAAAAATTCTGTTTTTATCATTCACCTACTCGAGGACGAGCAGGAATTAAGCTTGGGAATGCTGGATACGTCTCCAACGTATCTATAGTTTTGATTGTTCCATGCTATTATATTATCTGTTTTGGATGTTTTATATGCATTTATATGCTATTTTATATTATTTTTGGGACTAACTTATTAACCTAGAGCCCAGTGCTAGTTTCTGTTTTTTCCTTGTTTTTGAGTTTTACATAAAAGGAATACCAAACGGAGTCCAAAAGGAATAAAACTTTTGTGATAATTTTTCTTGGACCAGAAGACACCCAGCAAACTTGGAGTTGAAGGCAGGGGAGTCCCGAGGACTCCACAAGCCAGGGGCGCGCCCTGAGGGCATGTGGGCCCCTCAGAGCTCTCCTAACTATAATTCTTCCTCTATATATTCCCAAATGACCAGAAGCGTCCACCAAAATACTTTTCCGCCACCGTAACCTTCTATACCCGTGAGATCCCATCTTGGGGCCTTTTCCAGCATCCTGCCGGAGGGGGATTCAATCACGGAGGGCTTCTACATCAACTCTATTGCCCTTCCGATGAAGCGTGAGTAGTTTACCTAAGACCTACGGGTCCATAGCTAGTAGCTAGATGGCTTCTTCTCTCTCTTTGATTCTCAATACGATGTTCTCCTCGATGTTCTTGGAGATCTATCCGATGTAATATTCTTTTACGGTGTGTTTGTCGAGATCCGATGAATTGTGGATTTATGATCAGTTTATCTATGAATATTATTTGAATCTTCTCTAAATTCTTATATGCATGATTTGATATCTTTGTATTTCTCTTCAAATTATCGGTTTGGTTTGGCCAACTAGATTGGTTCTTCTTGCAATGGGAGAGGTGCTTAGTTTTGGGTTCAATCTTGCGGTGTCCTCACCCATTGACAAAGTAGGGGTAGTGAGGCACATATTTGTATTATTGCCATCAAGGGTAAAAAGATGGGGTTTTCATCATATTGATTGAGTTTATCCCTCTACATCATGTCATCTTACTTAAGGCGTTACTCCGTTCTTTATGAACTTAATACTCTAGATGCATGCTGGATAGCGGTCGATGTGTGGAGTAATAGTAGTAGCTGGAGAATCGTTTCGGTCCACTTGACGCGGACATGATGCCTATATGCATAATCATTGCCTTGGATATCGTCATAACTTTGCGCTTTTCAATCAATTGCTCGACAGTAATTTGTTCACCCATCATATTATTTGCCTTCAAGAGAGAAGCCTCTAGTGAAACCTATGGCCCCCGGGTCTATTTTCCATCATATATTCTCAGATCTATAAACTAAAAAACCCAAAAATACCTTGCTGCAATTTATTTGTTTTTATTTTGTTTTACGTTTTAGTAAGCTTTTATATCTATCTCTATCAGATCTCACCTTTGCAAGTGACTGTGAAGGGATTGACAACCCCTTTATCGCGTTGGGTGCAAGTGTTTGATTGTTTGTGCAGGTGCATAGATTGGAGACTTGCGTATATCTCCTACTGGATTGATACATTGGTTCTTAACTGAGGGAAATACTTATCTCTACTTTGCTGCATCACCCTTTTCACTTCAAGGAAAAAACCAACGCAAGCTCAAGAAGTAGCAACGAGCCCTAGCCGTACGTATGCACGAGTAGGCATTCGAGACCCTGCTCGTATGTACGTACGTTGTACGTACATGTACACTGTTTAGAAGGGACTGCCTGAACTGCTACGTCGGGGGCTCTACTACTACACGTGCCGCTGCTTGCTCGGCCACGATTCATCATTGCAGAGAGACCGATCGACCAGTATGTACGTACACGTTCGCGACCAGACAGACAACGCTACGTACGCTTCGACCGGGTAGGTCCCAGCCGTCAGGGAGGATAAGGAGGCACTCCCTTGCATGCGACGATATATGTGGTGGGACCCAGCTGTCAGGGGGAGGAATCATTTTTTTCGCGTAATAAGAAGGCACTTCCTTGCATGCGAAGATGTAGCTGGTGGGTCCAGCTGTCAGCCTCACCGTGTACGGTCATCTTTCGATGGATGTCGTTCATTGACAACGTTGACCACGCCGCGTGGAGAGCACCAAGGCGGTGGACGATGGCGAGGCCTGGTAAGGGAACGATGCGGAGCCGAGGAAGACGAGGCAGTGGATGCCCACGCGGAGGGGAGTATGAGGGTTCACTGGTTCCGCTGCGGTGTGAGGCTACCGTCGCCGGAGAATAACACGGGGTGTGGGTGAGTAGAGGGAAGGCCTGGCCGGCAGTGGGATTAGGGTGGGGCGGTGAGGCCTGCGCGGCAGCACTGCCGCCCATGGGAGGCAGGAGCAGGCGGTCCCGCCGGCGCTGGTTTGGGCAGCTGGGCCAAGGAGATCAGAGGTTGAAGAAGTAGCACGGCTATTGGATTAACATCCAATGGTCCAGCTGCTAGAATCATTTGTTGACTAAGTTGACAAAGCCCTGCGTACGCGTCAGCTTAGTAGGCCTGCAAGTCAGCGTAATAAGGAGGCACTTGCTTGTGTGGGTCCCTACTGTCAGCCTCTCCACTTACATCCCTCTTCCGATGGCTGTCGTTTGTTGATCATGTTGACCATGCCGCGCCGAGAGCACCAACGCGGTGGACGACAGCGAGGCCCAGGAAGGGAATGACCCGGAGCCGACGAAGCCACAGCAGTGGATGCCCACACTGAGGGGAGTACGAGGGCTAACTGGTCGGTTGAGGGGTGAGGCTGCCGTCGCCGGAAAATAACAGGAGGTCCGGGTGGGTAGAGGGATGGCCTGGCCAGCAGTGGGAGTAGGGTGGGCCAGTGAGGCCTGCGCGGCAGCAAAGCCGGCCACGGAAGGAGGGAGCAGGCAGTCCCGCCGGTGATGGTTTGAGCGGCTGGAGCAGAAAGAGCAGAGATTGAAGAAGCACGACGACCGTTGGATGGACATCCAACAATCACTGCTCTCGTGTGTTGACTAAGTTGACACGGCCTTGCGTGCGCCTCAACCTTTTTTTAGGAAAGCGTACGCGTCAACCTATAGTAGGCGCACAAGTCAGCCTCAAATCTGTGAAAAACAGCATACAGCCCATCTGCCATTATTTCTAATAATTTACAGCCCATTTGCTAATTCTTAAGGATTTTTTTGGAGCCCATATTCTTTTTGTTAGCATTACATCCCATATTGTGGCCACGGTTAAAAAATTCTATCAAATTTTGCATATTTCGGTGCGGTCCGAACTGTTTTTAATCCCGAAATTTTGAGTCACATTCAAACTAATTTGAAAAATAAATTTATATCAATATAAAATCCAAATAATTGTCCACGCATAAAAATCAATGGAATTTAAAATCTTAAAATGAAAAAAAAAGAAATTTGAAACTAATTGCCGGTTTGATGTGTTTTAAAAATGTACAGCCCATTTCTCATTACTGATAGCCCATTTTCTGGGCAAGCTGAATGAAACTCTCCTCATCTTGAAAGATTTGCAGCCCAGCAGGGCTGACAAAAGCAAGTAGGCCTCGGTTGGGTATTCTGCAAAAGAACAAAAAAACTGGGCTAGCCATTTTCAGAAAGAAAAAATACTACTGGGCTGGTCTTGTGGTCAACATAAAATAAAAGGCTAGCTAGACAGGCCAGAGTGCCCCGCACAGCCCAATTGACACCCTGCTTCCGTCTCAAAAACAAAGAGAACTGGGCGAGCTGCTGGGACCCTGGTGTCAGCCGCTCGTTGTGCAATTATCTCGTTTATTGACTACGTTGACAATGGCATGGGACCCAGATGTCAGAAATCCATTAGGAGGAACCATTTTTTTTGGCTTGAAATAAGGAGGCACTTGCTTGCGTACTGCCATGACCCTGGTGGGTCCCTGCTATCATCCTCTGCATGTACAATCATCTCCTGATTGTGTACGCGTCAACCTAGTAGGCCCACAAGTCAGCCTCTAAACCCGTGGCGGACAAATACAGCCCATTTAAAAAAATAACAGCCCATTCCATACGTTCAAACGGAAGGTTCAACATTCAAAGCAAAGTAACAGGTCTGATCCAGATATAGAGTACTGAACTTCCACGTTGACAACCATCATAGCCAAGTTAACTATCTACTCCCACTAATACTCTAGTAGTGTACAAGTACTAACTAGACTATGCCGGCTGCCATCTGCGGTACACGCTACACGCCGGCACCGACGTCCTCCTCCTCGCCTCGGACTTGCCAGAGGTGCGATAGGGCGCGTTGCTCGCGCGCGTTGGCCCTTTCCATGCCGGCGTGGTCCACCGGAGCTTCAGCTTCTAAGCGGGAAACCCACTTGATGAGCTGGTAGTAAAATTCGGCGTCGCAAATGCGTGCATGCCCGACAGCCTCTAGGGCTATTTGCCGGGGGCCAGCCTCCATGTAGTCGGCCCAGTTGCGGGCGCTCTGCTCGTGACTCAGAGTGTCAGTGCGCTGCTGCTCCATGCCCTGCTGGCGGCGCAAATCGGCGATACGTTGCTCCTCCGCCAGACGGTCGTGCTCCAACAAGTCCTCATACTCCGCATTGCCATCTAAAGACCGATAGAATGCCTCCTCCCTCTGTCTGCCTTCCGGTGAAAAACCGAACACTAGTTCCGGCAGTGATCGCCTCCAGCGTCGCCTATTGCGGACGGGCGGGGGCCTGACGGACGTGGTGAGAACGAGGGCAAGTGGCGAGCGATGTCGGGCCGGTGGGGGCTTATGAGGATAGGGCGAGTTGGGTGATGGTGCCACTAGAGAACGCCGGGAACCAGTAATTATAGGCGGAAGGTAGGTGAACCAGCATGTCGCGGGAAACGTGACGGTCATCGCGGTCATCGGAATTCAATGCATAAGCAGGCATGGCTTAGCGCACCATCTTGCCATGGAAAACTAGAAAAACTAAAATTATGACCATGCCGTCCCGTCCCGTCCCGTCAGTGGTGCGTCCCGTCCGTGCTGGGTCGCACATGGGCATGACGGTCAAACGAGTGCGCTCGATTCATCCAGATGAGGTATGTGCATGATCCGCTGGTTATTCGCGTAGGATCGAGTCGGTAGGATAGTGTAGGTGTAGGATCGCAATAGCTGATGAACGTTCGCTGGGAGATAAGGCATTTGCAAACGTTTTTGCTGGTAGTTTCTTCAGATTCGCATGGCATTTTCTTCAGAACAGCATGTCAGTTTCTTCAGAGGTAGGCATTTTTATTCAAAAAACTGTCACCTTCGGATCTTGCGTCACAACTAAAACTGCCAGGAGTGTATTAGCAGGCTAGCAAGTGATCGATCAGTAACTTGTAAACACTGAGCGAACAGAAATAAGGAACTGCTAGTAACTTGTAAACACTGAGCACACAGAAATAAGGATCATGTTGTGCACAGTAGTAAGACCCGATCCATTCGAAATGTTCACACGAGACTCACAGGCCTGGCATTGTAATATGTTCACATTAGTAGCCCAAATTCACAACCAACTAGTACGATTCACATACATAAGATCAACATGTTAATGCATCTCAATGATTCACAGATCATATACAAATATGTAGCACCAAAAGCAAAGATCAAGAAAAAAATATGTTCTTGCTACTAACATCGATGCTTCTCTCGGCCAACATTCAGTATAGAGTGAAAGACAAATTTGTTTGTGAAGTCTACATTTCCTCTTGCAAACGTAAGTGGTTTCACCAACAGCTGGAACCATGAGAATGAACCACACATGATGGAGGAACATCCACTGCAATATGATTTGGTCTTCTCTCGGTCAAATGGTGAGACTATTTTTGGAATACAAACTTTAACTTAGGCAAAATGATGCCCATTGTATAATCAAACCAAAGCAATGAAGCACCTAATGTTGGCCAATAAATAGTACAGTACTACTTTTGTGCAGTCCATGAAGTGACTATCCAATCTTTCTGTGTCTATTTTAAAATGGCACTGCATGCAGTGACTATACTATTCTCTTGTGCAGTTCCACCAAAATTGAGGTCACTTTGTTTGTTTGCCAAATAGCAACGGGCAGACATCTATTTGTACAAATATCAAGCAGCTAGTAAACATATACCCCACCTTGTATTTTCGATTTAAACATGTCTCTGCTAGTCATTTCCGCTTAGCATCTGTCATGTTTTGCACTGGACAATTTGATATTGTCATGTTTTGCCCTGGACAATTTCGTACTGAATTGATTTGCTGGTACAGAGCATAAATATAGCGCCTATTCTTCATCAGACCAAGGATATCCATGTTTGCAATGATGGAAGAGGTGAAATCAATACAACCGAAATTGAGCATCTAACCATTGAATCATGTCCTGCACCTCCAATGTAGGTCCACCCTGCTAATAAATTCACATGCAAACCACTAATATTACTATCTAATGACAGTACAAAAAGAGTAGAAAGATAGTAGCAAACCATGTACCTTCGTAATGAACAGCTCATAGTGCCACCAATTGGATATAACGGTTTGGAAGAAAACATGCTCATAATGTTGAACCATTTGGACTTTTTGTGCAGTCCCACTAAAATCGAGTATCCCTATTTACACAGATATTGAAAGTGTGATTACTATAAAAGTGGCACTAGTTGAAGCATAGACTCACAAATATAAGCATTCCAATTTCTTAATGGGAAAAGGTAGCAAGACTGTTTCTAACCACCTGTTTGAAGGAATAAATAAGGCAACATCGGCTGATGCCAGGAAGGCATACACAGTATTTTTTGAAAGATTTATCCATTCCTGACCTTTCCTCTTCTTTTAAGCATATTTTATGCAGTTCAACTAAAATAAAATGCCATCACCGCCTTGACAATTCAGTGACACTGTACAAAAAGAAATGACTTACCATTACATCATGATGTCAGGTATGTAATCGACAGGCATTAGAGACAAACATGCAGACCTCCTCCGATAACATAATGAACATTAATTTTAACAAAGGTGTGACTAGCTTTACCAGAATAATTTGAGTGAACTCTACACCCTCTGTTCCTTAATATAAGATGTTTTCGCAGTTCAATTTAAAGTACCCAAACATCTAGTATTTAGAAAAACAGGCAGTAGTTTTCTTGAGCACATATCTGGGAAAGCTTGCAACACCTTATATATGTCCATACGCTAATGCAACACCATTCAAATAGTACAAATATACACTAATCCACTTGCTAGTGCAACAGTAGAGTAGTTTTTTTATTACGGGGTATAGTACAATGGTTTTACTGAACAGATTTCCATAAGCTAGCACTGGAAGATTTCTATAAGCATTAACTATACAAAATATAAAGGTAACAAGTTTCAGCATTGGTATACTAGCTGTGCAACAGCATTAAACCAAATACAAAAGTCTGAAGGTAACTAGCATTATTAACTAATGACAGTATAAAAAATTGCAAACCATGTACCTTCAAGGTAAATATCATTTCGAACTCAAGGGGGCCTAAAATTTGCTATCCCAATCTTGATAATCGATCATACATAAAAACTTGATCAAACGAATCAAGAAAATAGCCGGAGGAGGAGGTGTCCACTCTTGACCTTTCCTCTTCTCTTCATAATTTTTTGTCCAGTTTAACCAAAATAAAATGACATCAGCGCCTTGTTATTTTGGTGACACTGTACAAGAAAAATTGACTTATCTCATGAAAGTGGGGTATGTAATCTATAAGCATTAACAATGCAAAAATCTGAAGGTAGTAACAAGTTTCATCGTTGGTATTCTGGCTGTGCAACAACATTAGAATGCCTTAGCTGAAAAATATTTAATACATCCACAATCAATAGCTAACCCTGAAATAATCCAGTGACATTAAATGGCATTGCTTAAATTTATCGGTGGCATTAGACTGAGTGCGGCATTATTTAAATGTGGCATCACTTTAGTAGTAGCATTGCTTGACTTTACCGGTGGCGTTATACTAACAGCAAAAAAGTGGCAATAAGAGCATGGGAGGCCCATTCGGACAGTGGGCGCACCAGTACGATGTACCCCCACGGACACATAGAGTGGTGAGGGAGGTATGGTTGCCCAGAGCAACAAATATCCAGGCAGCATATGTGGATTACGTCCCATTTTTGTTCTCTTTAGCCACCTTTTTCCTATGTGAGGACAACAAACCGATCAACCTGGTCATTCTCTATTGCAATGTCATGCCTTTCTACCCTTTTTCAACCAAGAGACACGAGACTCGTTCCATAGCTACTGATTTTCCCCTTTTCAACCTAGATGCGGGTTCTATACCTAGTCTCTTCGACAGTACTTTCTCCCTTCCTTTCCTTATTCAACCCAGACATAGATTAGTCTACATGAAGTAGGGTTTCCTTTAATAGTGCAAATTAAGATTTTCGTCTGCGTGACCAGCAGAGCAGAGGATATCAAATTGGGGAGATGGTGGAGTGGAGAAAGATCCACATGCAGCGACGTGGCAGATGGGGCAATAGAACAAGGGTATGGTTTTGAAAAGAGGTAGCATACCTGAGGGTCAGCGGGAAGTGGCTTCGCTTGTGGTCGTCGTCCTCCGCACACACTACGGCAGTGAGCTTGGGGATGAAGGCCATCCTGCGCGGGCGCTAGGTCTGAGAGGACAGCCTTGTCGTCAGTGTGTGACCTCGCTCGCCGATGAGTGCGTCAATGCTGCACATCCTTTTCTTCCCCGGTGGACAGGATCCTGGCGAATCTGTGACCACCAGTGAGGAGGGAAAGAGAGGGGCCACCGCCGTCTTTTTTAGATCTGGAGAGAGGGTGATAGTGTGAGAAGCAAGTGGGCAACCCTTAGCAAGCAAGCGCT
Source organism: Thinopyrum elongatum (assembly GCA_011799875.1). Taxonomy (NCBI): domain Eukaryota; kingdom Viridiplantae; phylum Streptophyta; class Magnoliopsida; order Poales; family Poaceae; genus Thinopyrum; species Thinopyrum elongatum. The sequence continues at coordinate 169,361,307 of CM022298.1, forward strand.
GAAGCTCCAGACTATATAGTATCTTTTTTTATACTGGTACTAGAGGTGGAGTAGTGGTAGAGTAGTTTATATTTTCTCTGCATACAGTACCAATTAGTTGTGCTTCAAAACTGAACGGCACGCCATTAAAAATATGAAGTCAAGAAATAATGCGGCACCTCGGGCCAACGCGGTCAGATCGCATTTTGCATGAGAAATGACACACCATGTTTCGTTGACATGTGGTCCCATTCCAACATGTCAGTGAGACGACGGCGAGTCCTTTTGTACAATTTCCGAACATACGTCTATGTAGGCCGGGGCGCCTCTTCCTGTACCGTGGCAACCGTCCACCGCCTCTTCGCCTTTCCCTCTCGATTTGGAACTGCTATCGCATGCTCTTCCTCCCTCCATTTGCCTTCACCCTTCCCTCTGCCATTGTTCGATCGTCTTCTCCATGGAGGGAACAGGCCGGAAACGACCCTGTTTTTCTTGCCCCGATCTGAAAGATGACGTGGTGATGGAACTCATTGATCGGTGCGACATCATCACCTCGGCTAGCATGGCAGGTTCGTTCAAGACCATTCTCGACTCAACAAATAACATCATTACAAAGAACCCAAGGGTTCAGGAGCGGTTTGATCTCCCCTATCTTCTTCGCCATGACCCTGCTCGCTGGCACAGGGACGACGGAAGCCTCGCCTTGTGCAAGTTGATGCCGCTTGATAATGATACATGTGATGTTAAGATGCCATCGCTTAAGGGTAAGGCCTGGGCAGGCGCAAATGGAGATTAGGTTGTTTATATTGGGTACAACTACGAGTGGGAACTTGTGAATGTGTACACTCATCACCGGGTTCCACTTCCAAAAATCTCAGAGTGCCCTGAGGTTGAGCACACAGATGATCTACGTACATTCAAATACGATCATGGTGACTGTCGTCTAAAGAAGATAGCAATTTGTCGAGTTCCCAACCGCTCTTGGAATTACACGAACTATCATGTTGTTGCTATCTTCAACAAGCTTGTTGCCATCCTTACTTCCACGCCTCGATGGATATTGCTCAAAAATCAATTTTTGTACACGGATGTGTACTGTGATGCAATTCAATACAAGCGTCTTGTGTTTGCTGCCACCACTCATGGCACTGTTTTTGCATGGAATCCTTATTGTTTCGGTATGTTTGTCTTCCACCGTAATTAGAATTGTTTCATCCACGTGCATGTGAGTTAGTATCCCCATACTAATTAACCTTCTTGTGTTTCCAAGGTCCTGTGAGCATTCCACCACCTATACTTGAAAAAAATTATAACCAAGGGGGAGATGACGATGGTGATGATCACGAGCATGAGGACGAGCAGGACCTACATACTCAATGGCGCTTGGCAACTTATTCCGATGGATCACCTCTTCTTGTATGTATACAAGGCACTGCTGATGTTACTAAGGAAGCAGGTTTTGTCTCCCATGGACGCACTCTCCGGACCTATTCCAACATCCGTTGCAGGGTATTCGGGATGGATACTAGTGTGCTAGCGGCAGCACCTTCTGCCTGGTTCCGTATTGATAGTCTTGGAGAAAACTCGCTCTTCCTTGGACAAAACTATCCAATGATGGTGAAAGGCGATCCAGCTGCTGTTGGCACAACGTTACTACCATTTATGAGAAGCAACTGTATCTATACCTCGGACATTGCTATGGTTCCCTACCCTGGCTATGACAATATGCGTCCTGATATAGGCCACTTCAGCCTGGATGATGAGTCATGCATTGGTCTCGATATTGACAATAGCTGGCCCTTCCCAGAGGCTTACTTATGGTTCAAAGCAAGCGTTTCCAATGCCAAGGATTGGTTTAGCTGAAGTTCATTTCATTGCTTGTTATTTGTTGTGTGATAAAAACTTTAGTATTTACTAGAATGTTTTGTTGGAAATAATCTATAATCCAACATGTATCCTCGTTGTCGTTTTGTGTTGATGACTTGTTGTATGTAATGAATGGTACATTTGCATATGCATGTGATAAACTCAATTTATGAATGGTTTTCGAGTCACTTCTTGGAGTGTGAGTACCGTAGTAGTATAGCCAACATCCGGTTATATGAAGTTGGCACATCACATAGAGCCAACTTAATAGTATGCTAGTACAATAGTTAGTCCTAGTAGTATTATACCATCAACTAGAGCTAGGTGTTGCACGGAGGCCGAGAAATATGGTAATAGCGTGAGGTGGGCTTGTACGTATGATGTAGAGGCACACGGCTTGCCGTGTTTCCTACTCCCCAGGTCTAAATGTGGAGAAGATTTGGTCGAGTTCTTCCTCCTTTTGCCGACACGTGGGACATCCACCATCCAGGTAGTGTCATGCAAGACAATGGAGTGCTAGTTGAAGCCAAGTGATGTGCATCTTGGGTTAAACTGTAAATAGAATCTTACTCTTGAGTAACTCCAAAAGCGGCCACCAAAGATCTTTATTGGATTTGTTTTTCATCACCAGCACGTCGTGGTGAAAGATGTGCAGGTTCAGTGGGTCGTCTTGTGTTTTCACTGACATGTGGGACCGCATGTGAGCAAACAGACAATGGGCACACTCCGCGCGTCTGCTGGCTGGCTGAGAAGAGAGAGAGGATGGCTGAGCATGGACTCCAGTAAATTTCGCGACAATGTGAGTAGTACTAGTGGTGTACCATACTCCTGGAGAGATAATGTGTTCGCTCTACGTAACCAGCACCTTGATATAGTGGGGTGGCATGGGCCATAACTAGCATTCACGTCTAGCAGTACGGCACACGCCACCCACACGAGTCCCATCTGACACCAATTTTCTTGGAGTCCATGCTACAGCTATCTCTTCTCCCTCCTATTTTCTCTAACTCGGCCATCGCGCGGTGGGCGAGGTGGGGGTTTGCCGATAGTCGGTTTGCTCAACTGCGGTCCCACTTGTAAGTGAAAATGCAACACAGCACGCATTCCCCCTTGAGCGGCGTGCCGGACCAACCGTGTCGGGGTGCAACGCGAACATGACAGGCTTTTCCTTTTGAGGGCCTCTTTGATTCGTAGGATTTTGAAAATGCAGGAATAGGAAAAGTATAGTATTGGAGTGTCATGCCCACTTGAATCCTATACGATTAGCAAGGAGTGTTTGATTTCACGGGAAAAGCAAAGGAATTGTAAAAAGAGGTTGGAGTGGATGTTAGATTTCCTATGAAATGTAGTACAAAAGATTCCATTGGAAAAATTCCTATGGGATTCAATCCTATGAATCAATGGACAAACGTAGGAAAAATTCCAAAGGATTTCAATCCTCCAAAAATCCTATAGAATTCCTTTGAATCAAAGGAGGCCTGAACTTGTAACTTGTAAAATTTGGTTCTGCTCCTTGGCGTGACCGATAGATAGAAATAACAATTTTCCCTAGACTAATGAGAAGTTTGGTTCTGGCGCGGTTCATGCATGGTATAGTACGTACAAAAATTATGAAGTTGATGCGAAAGGTAAGATAATTACTAGTACAATATACTACTACATGGAATTGATGGAAAGATAAAGATACATACGGATCCATCAACGACATCCTCATGCCCTAGTGCGCTGGGTCACCAACCGACGTGTGGGGAGCAGCGGCGTTGGCGGCGAGCTCAACATGCTTCTGAACAATGCCGTCCAAGGTTGCCCTGCGGTCCAAGAAGGCCAGTGTCCTATCGTCCTCCTCTTGCACGTAGTAGTCCTTGTGGACGATTTGATCATAGATGTGGGTGATTATGTCGATGGTGTCTTGTTGCGCCAGGCGCTGCGCGACGAGCGCGACCTCGAGGTGGACATTCTCCGGCGTGACGGCGGGCAGTCGCAGGGCCACCAGTGCGTCGAAGAGGTTGTCACCATAGAGGCCATTGAGGGTGGCGGGCATCGCAGAGACTGGGCGCGTGGGCTGGAGGCGTACGTCAAGGTCATCCACGAGCTTCTTGACGATGATGAACTTGTCGAGGAAGCCAACGAGGACCTCGTCAAACAAGGAGACGAAGTTGTCGTCCAAGAGGCCTCTCGCCCTGGCGGCCTCAAGCACGACCTGGAGATGTTCCTCGATGCCGTGCCACAGGCCGGCGTCGTGGACCATCTGGCACAGCCGACTCATGCTCGCGCTCATCGCCTCCATGGGTCTAGCTCCTAGTCAACTGATCTTGCGATTCGAGTGATCACTCTTGCCCTTAGTTAGGGTGCGTAGGTGCGTAGGATTTCATAGATTGGACTGGCGGGGAGCCTTTATATGAGAAGTGCAGACTGTGTTGCATTCACGTGTGTGTTGGCCATCTACTCCTCGGCCCTCCCTCCGTGCCGGTGCAGTGTAGTAGTCATCTCACCGAGACCAAGTTGGGGCAAAACGAGAGAACTTTGATGTTTTGTACTAGTATTTTGTAATTAATGTCATTGCATGCAGAGAAAGAGCACTGCATGTTGTGCTAAGTAGTCTCAAGTCATTGAATGCATACGAACCCCACGTCTCCTATTGGCTGATTTCTTTTTTCTTGGCAAAAAACAGGGAACGAGGTGGTGCACCACGCCTAAAAGTTTTGGGATTACTTGGTTTTCATAACGTGACTAATGCACCAGTATAGAGGGAGTACAACAGTAGTCTGATTGATGAGATTTCAGATTTGAGCCATCTACCGGAAGGGAGAGTGTATAATATCATCGGGAACTACATTCAAAACCGAATAAAACAATACTCCATGTATTTATTTACAGAGGGAGTAGTATATTTTTTGTGACATGCATTACTAGATATTGCTAGTCAAATACTAAATCCAGATGGAGGTGGTAGTACTACTAAATCCAGATGGTGGTGCTAGTACTAGTAGTACTAGCAATGTAGTAGTATTGTACTACCCGTTGTTCAAATTATTACGTGCTGCTCCTCACAGTGAAGTGACAAGACCCTGCGCCGGATATGACACCTGAGTGTAGGTGCCGTGTTCGGCATACCAAAGTCAGCCTCACCGTGTGCAGTCACTATCATCATGGCTGTAGAGCTAGCCTGCTTAACTAGCCGTGTTCGACATAATTTCCCGTGCGTTGCCGCGAGTAATAATAAATATTGTACTTGACTAATGGGTATATCGTTGCCGCACCTATGCACGCGAACATTTATCGTAACATAGTACCTCGTGTTGGATAGTCGTAATATTACAAGTTTTAAACTGATATTACAAATGCTGGGAGTAATGCTACACCTACGAAGAGAGAATTATTAGGAAGTTTACGTAAGAACTTTTGTTACTTTAGGTGGATACATCATTATCGTACAAACTAAAATCCAACACCCTGACAAGTCACTAATAGGCAAATAAATTTTTGAGTCTCTGGCGACTTGATGTTTCGAAAACAAATTCAGCTTCTGCGGAGCCTTTGTTGTTTAGGCTTAGACGCTTGTGGTGATCAGCACGCCATTCATTGTTGCGCCAGAGAATGCCAAACCTCATTAACTTGAGCACACTTGCCTTCAGAACAAAGAACCTGGCCAATTTAATCTCAGATGTGCTCCCTCGGTAGTCGATCAAATCAATTTCTGTAAGATGGAGATCAAAGCATTCGATGAGATTGTTATAGTGCAGCACATTTTTTACTTTCGGGTCTTTTTTTATCTCCAAAAGAAGAGAACATATTAGAGTAGCTGGCTGTATAAGATTGTCGTGTCATCAAGAGGTACCAATATTATTCACTCATACGATAGGGTTGGCCATAGGATTGGCTCTAAGGCTAGTGATATTTTTTCACTCTCTCTCTCTCTTTCTCTTTCCTCTCATTTACCTAGGAGCACGTGAAGAGCTTGGGCATTTATTGCCTTCCACTATGTGGCCGATGCCATATTTCTCAAAAGTATGCCACATACAATACGCATCGATGTCAAATCAAAAGATTTTGGCACCACTCTAGCAATGTGAGAGAGTTGGCACCGCTGTGCACACAGACCCACATGTACAAACAAATCAATCAAACCAACTACACCAACCTCTCCCTCTCCCAAACAAGTGTTTTTATTGCCTCATTCCTCTCCCTCTCTCACGCAAGTGTTTTTTTATTGCGTGAATTAATTTGGCACCGGAGCAAAGTAGGTGATCCAGATTGGGGCACCAGGTGAGCAATGGAGGGCATCGATGCCAAATGCATCAGAAGTGAATTTGGCACGTGTTTTGGCCTACATGGTGGAGGGCCGTTATAGCCCACTATTGTATCGTAGTAGTATTTAGTGTAAAATTTTGACCATACATTTACCTAAGAAAACGCCAATGCATGTCACCAAAAATTATACCATTTGAAATTATGTTCAAATACGAATCCAACGATATAATTTTTAGTGACATGCATTAACATTTTGTCAGTTAAATCTAAGGTCAAATTTTGATACTACAAAATACGTACGAAGAGTAAACCAGGACGGAGGTAGTACTTGCTCTTAGGCTAACCATAGAGTTACTAGTCTAAGTTACTTGCCACTATGACTAGCCGGAATAGGCTACTAGTACAACAAAAAAACGATGTAGGTGATCACATGAGAAAAAATACTAAAAACATTTCTTTTGGTGCAGTGCGTGGATGCAGTTTTGAACACTACACTTGTCATCGTAATTTAGGAAAATTACAAAAAAATTGAGCTACATTGTGATTACCGTTTACTAGTCGGAAAGAAGTTTCACCTCGATGAGTAGCTTCTCCGTGCACGGAAAGCATGTAAGGAATCAAACAACTTGATCCAGATTGGGGCCGATAGATTTTATTGCCAAGATCTTCACTGTGCGCATAGACTGGGTCAAATTTGTGGGAATCATTTTTTGGGTGACAGTCATAAATACATCAAGAAGAAATTTAAAAATGTGAATTTCAAGAAGATGGAGAAGAAGATGAGTGTTGTACCTGAACGATTATGGATCCAATAAAGAGTTCAGAGAATTTGGCAGACGAGTACACCAACGCTATCAATTTCAGCGCATCAATGACCCTGATTTTTGTTGGACCTTCTAGATCAGATACAAGCAATCTCTCAAGGAAAGGCGCATTCTCAATGACCATAACGTGGAACAGCTTGAGTGATCTCTTCCCAATTGATGTCTTGTTGCGAGGCCAGCAAGACACATAATTCCATCGGAGATTCATCGAGGCGATGTGGAGGATAATGAACCCATGGATCTGCCGAAGACGAAGGTACTCGAGTGCAGTGTGATGTCTACTACGCAACTTTATTCTTGTAGACTCATGTTGGGCCTCCAAGCGCAGAGTTTTGTAGGACAGTAGCAATTTTCCCTCAAGTGGATGACCTAAGGTTTATCAATCCGTGGGAGGCGTAGGATGGAGATGGTCTCTCTCAAACAACCCTGCAACCAAATACAAGAAATCTCTTGTGTCCCCAACACACCCAATACAATGGCAAATTGTATAGGTGCACTAGTTCGGCGAAGAGATGGTGATAAAAGTGTAATATGGATGGTAGAAATATATTTTATAATCTGAATAAATAAAAACAGCAAGGTAGCAAGTGACAAAAGTGAGCACAAACGGTATTGCAATGCTAGAAAACAAGGCCTAGGGTCCGTACTTTCGCTAGTGCAATCTCTCAACAATGCTAATATAATTGGATCATATAACCATCCCTCAACGTGCGATGAAGAATCACTCCAAAGTTCCTATCTAGCGGAGAACATAAGAATAAATTGTTTGTAGGGTACGAAACCACCTCAAAGCTATTCTTTCCGATCGATCTATCCAAGAGTTCGTCCTAAAATAACACCAAAGCAAATTCAGATTTGTAATGCTCAATCCAACACAAAGAACCTCAAAGAGTGCCTCAAGATTTCTACCGGAGAAACAAAGACAAGAACGTGCATCAACCCCTATGCATAGATTACCCCAATGTCACCTCGGGAATCCGCGAGTTGAGTGCCAAAACATATATCAAGTGAATCAATATAATACCCCATTGTCACCACATGTATTCGTATGCAAGACATATATCAAGTGCTCTCAAATCCATAAAAGTATTCAATCCGATAAAACAAAATCTCAAAGGGAAAACTCAATTCATCACAACAAGATAGAGAGGGGAAAACACCATATGATCTGACTATATTAACAAAGCCCGTGATACATCAAGATTGTGCATCTCAAGAACACGAGAGAGAGAGAGATTAAACACATAGCTACTGGTACAAACCCTTAGCCCCGAGGGTGGACTAATCCCTCCTCATCATGGTGGCCGCCGGGATGATGAAGATGGCCACCGGTGCTGATTTCCCCCTTCGGCGGAGTGACGGAAGGGGTCTAGATTGGTTTTGCGTGGCTACAGAGTCTTGCGGCAGCGGAACTTCTGATCTAGGGTTACCCCGAGGGTTTTTGAAATATTTGATGATTTATAGGGCGAAGAGGGGGTATGGGAGGCCACCGAGGTGGGCACAACCCACCTGGGCGCGCCTGGCCCCCCAGGCGCGCCCTGGTGGGTTGTGCCCCCCTCGGGGCACCCCCAGGTGCTGCTCTGGCCCATTGGATGTCTTTTGGTCCATAAAAAATCCACAAAAAGTTTCGCGGTGTTTGGACTCCATTTGATATTGATTTCATGCGATGTAAAAAACAAGCAAAAACAGCAACTGGCACTGGGCACTGGGTCAATAGGTTAGTCCCAAAAAAATGATATAAAGTTGCTATAGAATGATTGTAAAACATCCAAGAATGATGATATTAGCGCATGAATACTTCATAAATTATAGATACGTTGGAGACGTATCAGCATCCCCAAGCTTAATTCCTACTCGTCCTCGAGTAGGTAAATGAGAAAAGAAATAATTTATGAAGTGTGAATGCTAGCAAAGTGCACAAGTTTGATCAATGACAATTTCAATCACTTTTCCTAGCATCATAACAGCAATTCTTTCTTATAAAACTTCTCATGTTAAAGTAGTAACCAATTCACATGTTAAGGTTCAAACAATGAATTCTCTTGAAACTCAACAACCTATGTTCTCAGTCACCAAGCAATTGTAATTCAATTTATTCAACAAAGTCTAAGTAAGAGCTCCACATACTCAACCATCATATAGTCTTCTATGATTGCTAACACTCACCGCATACACATGAGCAAAACGTTTCAACCGAACACATAGAAAGATAGGGGCTTATAATTTCGCCTCCCAACGTATTCACCTCAAGGGTGATGTCAACAATAATAACTCATGCTACCCATATCCAACTGGATATATGTGCCTAGATCTTTCCTCACCACATGATGCTTGCCAAAGGAGAAAAATAAAAAGGAATAGAGAGAAAAACTTTAACTCTTGCATAAAAGTAAATACATAAAAGGAAAAGATAGGCCCTTCGCAGAGGGAAGCAGAGGTTGCCATGCGCTTATTTGTTTGTATGCTCAACCCCTTAGTGCAAAAGAACGTCATGTTATATTGCCCCTTATGATGGCAACCTTTATTATGCAGTCTGTCGCTTTTATTTCTTTACCATCACAAGTTCGTACAACGCATAATTTTCTCTTACACTAAATGATCTTACACTTTTAGAAGCAATTTTTATTGCCTTATTGCACCGATGACAACTTACTTGAAGGATCTTGCTCAATCCATAGGTAGGTATGGTGGACTCTTGAAAATAAGATTTGGGTTTAAGGGTTTTTGGATGCACAAGTAGTATCTCTACTTAGTGCGGAATTTTTGGCTAGCAAAGATGGGGGGCAAGCACCACATGTTGAAGGATCTATGACAATATAACTTCTATGTGAATATGAACAAACATAAATCATTACATTGTCTTCCTTGTCCAATGTCAATAATTTTGGCATATAATATTTTGATGGGGGCTCACAATCACAAAAGATTTCCAAGATAGTGTATTTGCATGTGAAAGTTCTCTTCCTTCTACTAATCATTCATGAATTGCTTGTATGACCAATATTGTGATTGTCACGCCTCAAAAGATTTCACTTTCTAAACACAATGTGAAGCTACCACTAGGCATGATATGAACATATAATTTCAACTTCATGATATTCAATTCATTCAACAATTTACTCATAGGATATAAGTGAAGCACAAGAGTAAATGACAAGCTAATCCAAAAAGATATAAGTGAAGATCAAGCGAGTAGTTAAGTAAATAGGTAGCTAATTGTGGACTCTATATTATTTAAAAACTTTCAGATCTAAGTATTTTATTAAAACAGCAAGCAAAACAAAACAAAATGACATTCCAAGAATAGCACAACTCATGTGAAGAAGCAAAAACTTAGGCTCAACCGATACTAACCGATAATTGTTGATGAAGAAAGGTGGGATGCCTACCTGGGCATCCCCAAGCTTAGATGCTTGAGACTTCTTGAAATATTATCTTGGGATGCCTTGGGCATCCCCAAGCTTGAGCTTTTGTGTCTCCTTAATTCCTTTTATATCACGGTTTCCCTAAATCTTAAAAACTTCATCCACACAAAACTCAACAAGAACTCGTGAGATAAGTTAGTATAAACCAATGCAAAAACCTTATCATTCTCTACTGTAGCAAATCACTAAAATTATTATTCAACATTGCATACTAAATTCCTCGCATATTTAATACTCCTATCCTCAAATAGAATCATTAAACAAGCAAACATATGCAAACAATGCAAACATAACAGCAATCTGCCAAAACAGCACAGTCTGTAAAGAATGCAAGAGTATCAATACTTCTTAAACTCAAAAAATTATGAAAATTTACCAAACTGTATAAAATTTATCAGATCTTATTTTTTAAAAAGTTTCAACATTTTATCACATTCTTACTTTTCTAGAGAATTTTTGCAACAGCGATAAACTTTCTGTTTTGAAACAGCAACATGTAGACTTGCAAAATAAGCATGGTAAAGGCTATCCTTGACATTTTTATTGAAAAGAAAGATGCAAAACATTATTATAAATATCATAAAGCAAATAAAAACAAAATAAAATGATGCTCCAAGCAAAAATCATATCATGTGACGAATGAAAATATAGCTCCAAGTGAGGTTACCGATAATGTTGGAGACGAAAGAGGGGATGCCTTCCGGGGCATCCCCAAGATTAGTTGCTTGGATATTCCTTGAATATTACCTTGGGGTGCCTTGGGAATCCCCAAGCTTAGGTTCTTGTCACTCCTTATTCTCCTCATATCGACATCTCACCCAAAACTTGAAAACTTCAATCACACAAGACTTAACGGAACTTCGTGAGATAGATTAGTGTGATAAAGAGCAAACCATTTCACTTTGGTACTGTCAAAGACAAGATTCGTATTTGTTTCCACACAATGCATACTGTAGCATATCATTTCTACAATTTATATTGAGCAATATAAGCCATAGAAACTAGAAAACAAGCAAACTATGCATTGAAAACAGAATCTGTAAAAAACAGAACAGTCTGTAATAATCTGTACTCCAACCATACTTATGCTACTCCTAAAATTATGAAAAATTAGGAAAACGTAGGGAATGTGTATATATATCACATGTAAAAAATTCAGATCAAAATCACGTTCCAGTGAATTTTAAAAATTCCTGGACTGAGCGCAAAAGTTTCTGTTTTTGCACAGAATCAAGTCAACTATCATCCACACTATCCCAAAGGCTTTACTTGGCACTTTATTGAAATAAAAGCTATAAAACATGATTAATAAAGTAGAATAATCATGTTAAAATACAAAAACAGTAGGTAAAAGTGTTGGGTTGTCTCCCAACAAGCGCTTTTCTTTAATGCCTTTTAGCTAGGCATGAAGATTTCAATGATGCTCGCATAAAAGTAAAGAATTAAAATATAAAGAGAGCATCATGAAGCATATGACTAGCACATTTAAGTATAACCCACTCCCTGTGCATAGGGATTTTGTGATCAAACAACTTATTGGAACAAGAATCAACTAGCATAGGAAGGCAAAACAAGCAAAACTTCAAGATTTTCAACACATAGAGAGGAAACTTGATATTATTGCAATATGTAAAAGCATATGTTCCCCTCTCATAATAATTTTCAGTAGCATCATGAACGAATTCAACAATATAACTATCACATAAATCATTCTTTTCATGATCCACAAGCATAGAAATTTTCTTACTCTCCACATAAGCAAATTTATTCTCATGAATAGTGGTGGGAGTAAACTCAACAAAATAACTATCATGTGATTGGAAATTAAACTCATGATGACAAGTTTCATGGTTATCATTATTCTTTATAGCATACGTGTCATCACCATAATCATCATAGATAGGAGGCATGCTTTCATCATAATAAATTTTCTCATCAAAACTTGGGGGACTAAAAATATCATCTTCATCAAACATAGCATCCCCAAGCTTATGGCTTTGCATATCATTAGCATCATGGATATTCAAAGAGTTCATACCAACAACATTGCAATCATGCTCATCATTGAAAGATTTATTGTCAAACATTTTATAGAATTCTTCCTCTATTAATTGAGCACAATTTTCCTTTCCATCATTTTCACGAAAGACATTATAGAGATGAATAATATGATGCAACCTCAATTCCATTTTTTTGTAGTTTTCTTTTTATAAACCAAACTAGTGATAAAACAAGAAACTAAAAGATTCAATTGCAAGATCTAAAGATATACCTTCAAGCACTCACCTCGCCGGCAACGGCGCCAGAAAAGAGCTTCGTTGACGGGATGTGAGTGCCGCTTACCTAACCTCCCCGGCAACGGCGCCAGAAAAGAGCTTGATGTCTACTATGCAACTTTATTCTTGTAGACTCATGTTGGGCCTCCAAGCGCAGAGTTTTGTAGGACAGTAGCTATTTTCCCTCAAGTGGATGACCTAAGGTTTATCAATCCATGGGAGGCGTAGGATGAAGATGGTCTCTCTCAAACAACCCTGCAACCAAATACAAGAAATCTCTTGTGTCCCCAACACACCCAATACAATGGCAAATTGTATAGGTGCACTAGTTCGGCGAAGAGATGGTGATAAAAGTGTAATATGGATGGTAGAAATATATTTTTATAATCTGAATAAATAAAAACAGCAAGGTAGCAAGTGACAAAAGTGAGCACAAACGGTATCGCAATGCTTGAAAACAAGGCCTAGGGTCTGTACTTTCGCTCGTGCAATCTCTCAACAATGCTAATATAATTGGATCATATAACCATCCCTCAACGTGCGATGAAGAATCACTCCCAAGTTCCTATCTAGCAGAGAACATAAGAATAAATTGTTTGTAGGGTACGAAACCACCTCAAAGCTATTCTTTCCGATCGATCTATCCAAGAGTTCGTACTAAAATAACACCAAAGCAAATTCAGATTCGTAATGCTCAATCCAACACAAAGAACCTCAAAGAGCGCCTCAAGATTTCTACCGGAGAAACAAAGACAAGAACGTGCATCAACCCCTATGCATAGATTACCCCAATGTCACCTCGGGAATCCGCGAGTTGAGTGCCAAAACATATATCAAGTGAATCAATATAATACCCCATTGTCACCACGGCTATTCATATGCCAGACTTATATCAAGTGCTCTCAAATCCATAAAAGTATTCAATCCGATAAAATGAAATCTCAAAGGGAAAACTCAATTTATCACAACAAGATAGAGAGGGGAAAACACCATATGATCCGACTATGTTAACAAAGCCCGCGATACATCAAGATTGTGCATCTCAAGAACACGAGAGAGAGAGAGAGATTAAACACATAGCTACCGGCACAAACCCTCAACCCCGAGGGTGGCCTACTCCCTCCTCATCATTGTGGCCGCCGGGATGATGAAGATGGCCACCGGTGATGATTTCCCCCTCCGACGAAGTGCCGGAACGGGGTCTAGATTGGTTTTGCGTGGCTACAGAGGCTTGCGGCGGCGGAACTTCTGATCTAGGGTTACCCCGAGGGTTTTTGGTATATTTGATGATTTATAGGGCGAAGAGGGGGTACGGGAGGCCACCGAGGTGGGCACAACCCACCTGGGCCCCCAGGCACGCCCTGGTGGGTTGTGCCCCCTGCGGGGCACCCCCCAGGTGCTGCTCTGGCCGATTGGATGTCTTCTGGTCCACAAAAAATCCACAAAAAGTTTCGCGGTGTTTGGACTCCGTTTGATATTGATTTCCTGCGATGTAAAAAACAAGCAAAAACAGCAACTGGCACTGGGCACTGGGTCAATAGGTTAGTCCCAAAAAAATGATATAAAGTTGCTATAAAATGAGAGTAAAACATCCAAGAATGATAATATAACAGCATGAATACTTCATAAATTATAGATACGTTGGAGACGTATCACAGTGCAGCTGTGGAGCAGTTGCTCCATAGCCTTCTTCGAGACGCCAACGTCGAAGAGGTCGAGCTGCTTGAGTTGAGGGAGAAGAAGGGCGAGCGCGGCATTAATCTGGGGAAAATAGCAGGAACTAAAGCTGGCACGGTGCAGCGTTGGCATGAGGCGGAGCACGGACGGTGGTAGAGAGCGACATCGTCCATCTTCAAACCTGAGCTCCTCGAGCTGATCTAGGGCGGGGGATAAGAATCACTCGTCGAACTTGGCTTGGACCTTGCAGTTGGTACTAAGCATGTGGATGTCAAGGCATCTGGCTGGCCCAGGGTGCGATGCAAGGATCTTGGAGACTGCGGCCATGCATTTGTAATCCCCATCGCAGAGGCAGCTGTCGACGGTGAGGTTGAGGGGGACGCAGCGCCAGAGGGGGCGCCACCGCCGGGAGAGCAGGGTGTTCTGCACGGCAGATTTGGTGGGGAGGAGGGCGATGATGACGAGCAGCATGTCATCGGGGAGGCTGCTGATGAAGTCCAGGCTCGCAGGATGCGGTTTTGGCTCGAGCCGCCTCCGCTTGTTGGCTGCCTCGCCATCCATCTCAGCCGGCGGCGACGCCGGTATACACGTGTGCTGGTGTGTATTTTGTGCTGGGTGTGCACGAGTGCGTCCTTGTGTGCATGCCGCCGCGTAGTTGTGTAGTGTGCGCGAGTGCGTCCTTCACGCGGAAGAAGTGTGCCCTCAATTTACTAGCGGAATTGCTTCATGCACGATAGTAAACGCACGACGCATGCACGATTCTCCTTCCCCAATAGTGCTCCTGCATGCACGCTAGCTATTGGTCCTGCCACGTCTGAATCGTGCATGCGTCGTGTGTATAGCAGCGCTGATTTACTAGCGTGCGGGGTGCTACCGCGAGTGGTTTCAACTTTGTTTACTTCACCGCGTGTCAGATGGGCCTCTAGTTTACTTATTTTCACCCACTGCCACATGGGCCAGCACACGAAGATAGAGAACACGAGCTGACAAGGCAGCATGTGGACTGGTTGACCGGTCAACTAAACAATATACGGAGCTATATGCTGACACAATGACCGTATAATCCCTCAGTAAAGAGAGATCGAGTGAGAGGGGAGGCCTGTGAGAGATACTAGTAGAGAGAGAGAAAGAGCTACTCCCTCCGTTCGATAATGTAGTGCCTATATTTTTTTTAAAGTCAAACTTTTGAAACTTTGACCAAGTTTATAAAGAAATTACTTATATCTACAATACCAAAGATAAATGATATATAGTATGAAGTAAGTACATGTTGTGATGAATCTAATGATCGTTCCAGATGTAAATATTTTTCTCCACATATACCTGGTCAAACCTTTCTCAGGTTTGACTTTTCAAAACATCCATATGTTTATGGACGTGAGAGAGTACCTAACTTGAGAGAGAGAGAGTGTGTGTGTGTGTGAAATAGAAAGAGTGAGTGAAAAACGTGTGTGTGTGCGTGTGTGAAAGAGACATGGACAACACACGATAAAATAGAGAAAAAACGTGTGTGTCTTATGCAAACATATCACACATGCATCTTCGACAGCGGAAGCGAGGTGAGGAGATAGTGTGTGGTTGTTTGCAACCAAGAAAGAAAGACCCCTAGCACGTGGCCAAGAGAGGTCTGACAAACAAGGGAGAGAGGTCGAGAGAGACGTATGGAGAAAATGCAGGCATGGGGAGGAGAGAGTGTGTGTTTGTGACAGAGAGATCCCCTGGAGATCGTGATGGGACTACAAGGGTGGGAGATCGAATGACAAGGTGTGTGCGCGATATAAGATACCCCGAGAGATATCGAGATAGACGTATGGATGGAAGGAGACAATACGTGTGTTCCTGATGGATAGTGAGACATAGTCATACTTAGGGGGAGTGCGTGTGCCTATGATGGAGTGAGAGATTATGGTACTTAGGGGGGGTGCGTGTCACATAGAGAGAGAACAAGGGCGGAGAGTGTTAGATGGGTCTACGTAGCGCGAGCGAGATATGTGCATGTGTGAACCAGGGAGATATAAAGTTTGAGAGAGATAGAGGAGCCTCGATACGGCTGAGTGATGCGTCAGATAGCTGAGAGGGGGAAAGAGATACTCCATCCGTTCGATAATGCAGTGCATATAAAATTTTTAGAAGTCAAACTTTGGAAACTTTGACCAGGTTTACGCAAATATTATTTATATCTACAATACCAAAGATACATCATACTAAACTACATCTCATGATGAATCTAATGGTATATGTTTGCCGTTCTAGATGTAAATATTTTTCTCCACGTACCTGGTCAAACTTTGTGAACTTTGACTTTTCAATAAATATATGTGCTATGGACCGAAGAGAGTACCTAAGTCGAGAGAGATCAAGTGCATGTGAAGGAGAAAGAGTGAGTGTGCAAAAGAGTGTGTGTGTGAAAGAGAAAAGGACAACAAATGATAAAATAGAGAGAGAGTGTTCGTTACTTATGCAAACATATCACGCATGCATCTCCGAGATAAAAAAGCGAGGTGAGGAGATACACGAAGATAGCTAGTGCGTGATTGTTTGCAACGGAGAGAGACACCCCTATAACATATGTCCAACAGAGGTTTGGCCAACAAGGGACAGAGGTCGAGAGGGATGCATGGGGAGGGAGAGAGAGGGTGTGTTTATGATAGAGAGATCCCCTCGAGATTGTGAGGGGACTATATGGGTGGGAGATCGAGGGGCGAGGTATGTGTGCGATAGAAAGATGCCCCGAGAGAAATCGAGATAGACCAAGTGAGGGAAAGAGACAATGCATATGTTTTTGATGGAGACTGAGAAGTATTCATATACATAGGGGGACTACGTGTGCCTACAATTGAGTGAGAGACGGTCATACTTAGCTAGGCGTGAGATTGTGTGTGTGTGCGTGTGAGATGGAGAGAGAATGAGGGAGATAGAGAGTTTTAGATGGGTCTATCGAGTGCGAGTGAGATATGCAAGTGTATGTGTGACCCAGGGAGATGGAGAGTTCGAGAGAGAGAGGGAAGAGCTCCGAGACGACAGAGTGGTGTGTGAGAGAGTTACGGACAACGAGCTAGGGAATTTGTGTGCGTATGATGAGTGCACCCTAGATATTTAGCTTGGACTAAAGAATCATACATTGTGTGCTAGAGAGACCTATACATGGAGTGTGCATGTGAACTAGAAAGACCGACACACACACACACACACACGCACGCACACACACACAGAGACAGGGAGAGGGACCGACAAGGTTTGTGTTTGTATGCGTGCGATAGAAACGAAGATTGTCAACGAGAGAGAGAACAGGAGTCCGGGAGAGGGGGAGGTCGCGTTTATGCATCAAAGACTGATATAAACCATGTTTCCATATAAATTTGCATTCAAATATTTGAATTGGAGAACATGTTGTCTGCAATCCACGCATGAACGGAGATATGTGTATCAAACAAGTTCATTAATTTGACTTTCAGCATGTTCATGGAGTCATATAATACAACACGCTACTCAATTGAGGTGTTCAAATTTGGATTTGGTTCACTATTTTGACCTGGTGAACGAGCTATTTCATTGAATCGAGTTATTTCATTTTGGGTTTGATTCCCGTTTTTGAGTGGGTCAACTATTTGTCACATAGTAAATCATTTGCAACGAGCATGTAAAAACACATTAGTCCCGAGCATCATCTCACCATCTAAAAAGAAGTGGCAAGCTAATATTTCAAAATTTGATTCGAATCGACTTGGTAAGGTAGACGTGGATGCTCGTTCTCCCAAAATTTGAACGAACCGCTAAACACCCTCTGCTCAGTGGAATTCGCCCGAGCAAATAAATGGGAGACGCGAAATTACCGGCCTATGTGGTACACGCATCAATTGGCCCGTTGTACATCGAGGGTAGGTTCGTAACTTCATCCAAGCATGACTTGTCCTCGGCCGAAATGATAGGTGTCGAATAATTCATTAACCATGGGCGGCAAAACACCCTCTCCTCGTCCGAAATGGCAGGCGCCAAATAATTCATAAACCATGGGCGGCAAAACACCCTCTCCTCAGCTGAAATCGCTCACGCCCACTATTTCAAAACACGCCCTCCTCGCCCGAAATCGCTCGCTCCCACTATTTCAAAACACACCCTCCTCGCCCGAAATCGCTCGCGCCCACTATTTGGGCGAAGCAAAGTTACTCTACTATCCCCGACTCTTAAGGCACAGACCCAAGCCTAGAAGCCTAAAGGCAGGGGTAGAACTGTCACTTCCCCCCACATTTCAGACAAATGCGTCCGTAAGACATGGTTCCCCCTCCCAATTCCCCATTCATACATCGTGGGCACCAAATCACCTTCTCCCCAGCCGCGAAACCTCAGCCCCTCCTCCATGGCGCCCCCACCACACCAAATTCCCTGCTGCCCTCCTCCCCAATGCTGGAGCCGCTGTCCGTTTGCCGTCGTGCACTAGGCCGTGTGCCTCTTACTCCGTGCTGCCAGAGCTGCCTCAACGACGACTGCGTGAACTGTATCGGAGCTGATTCACCCGCGCCGTTGTGCACGGCGCCGGAGCGGCTCCAACTTCGGATGTGTCCAGGGCCCCAGCGCTGCTTCCCCATAGCCGTCGACCATCGTGACATATCTGCTTTCCTGTCGCCGGGAGCCCCCGCAACCGCACCGGCCTCACCGACTCGGCAGCTGGAGCTGCCTACTTCACCAGGCCGCAAGATAGGTCGTACACTCATCTTAAATCACTTTATTTAGGCGTCAGTCGTTTGAATTTTTATTCTAGGCCAGTCGATTCCCAATGGGAAGCAGCACCCCTCGAGGCGGCGGAGCTCCTAGGCTGCCGGTTGGCTGGTGTCTATCGTAAGGGTGTGGGGGCGCAAGTTCGCCGCGGAAGCAGTGCTTAGGTGGCTATCTTAGAGGTGCGTGGATTGAAGGTATTTCCGCCGCCGGATCTGGATGACAGCGAGTCTTTGTGGATTGGCCGGGGCGGCGCAACCATGGCAGTGCGGTGGGGCGGGGAGTGGGGTTTTGGTCGGAGCTCTCATGACCAGGGACGGCGGAGGCAGGCTGCTCTGCCGGTGGTCGCTAGCTCTTTGGGGAAGATTCTGAACAGTGTTAGCCAGGAGGCACAAGACGGCCATCAAGCCATCCGGCGCAGATTGGACAGTACCAAAATAAAATAAAATCGTGTGACCCCAATTTAGTTTTCAGTCAACAGACGTGTGACCACTCTCGTACCTTACTGTTGATCTCTTAGGGTATTTCTTCAGATAGGAGATATGTGTCGTTCTTAACATTATGTGTTTTCTGCATCTTCAGCCACACCGTCTTCCTTCTCACCGCAGCTGCTCCAACAAGGGAAGCATACACCAGAAGGGAGCTCTAGTCCCCACTCAACAGTTCCCTGCATCGAATGTGCGTGCCCAACATGGACAGCCACAACAACTGCAGGGCCATCGACAAGTCAGCACATGATGCTCACTCCTATGGATGGCGGCCAGATAGGTTGTACCCTCATCTTACTTGTGTGCAACATTTATGGCTTTGTTATTCATCTAAGCATGGAAAATAGATTATCACATTTCACTATATATTCATGCTGATCTCTTAAGAGTCTTGTTCAGGAGTTAACGTTGTTCCATAGTTCAGATAAGAGACTTGTTCTTTAGGTAACGCTGTTCCATAGTTATCATCCATCAGCCAATGCTATCCCATAGGCTGGTGATTATACCACTTCTAGTATTACCTATGTTGTTCTTTAATACTTTTTTGTGCCATCTAGTTAATCAAGAGTACAAACGATACATATTCTGTAGCTTTCATCTGTGTTCTCCCTTTAGTTCTTGAGACCTGTTGCTGCTAGTTAAGCCCAGTCCTACTATTTATGTCGTCTCCTACAGGCACTCATTACATAAATCTAACTACTAGTTGTCTTCCATGCATGTCAGATATAATTGCACAGACTGATATATCCACAAGAACCTCGCGGAGCAATGTAACGGCCAACAAACTTGACGTCAATGATACCCAATATGATGGAACATGTAAAGGAAGTTCTTCAAAAGACTTGCAGAAAGATGATGAATCCTATGTTAGAATCTGAAGGGTTACAAACAAGGTCTTTGCAAAAGATCCAAACGCCAGGAGATAGTAAACCAACTCCAGTGTTCATAGATACTGCTCCAGCTCAAAGAAACCCAACCCCTACTGATAATAAGCAGATTCAAGTGGCCAACGAACTAGTCTGCTCCGGTCCAGCAAAAATATGTCAACTCCATTCTAAAAAGCACGTGCGTATCCTCACATCATGAAATTTTATAGCATTCAGATCATATTTTCTACATGTTTCTTACCCATCTCTCTTTTAGAAAATAAGCTTAAAGGATAGAAGACTTTCTAAACTGGGATCGTGTTCGAGGAAAGTATCTTGCGGGAATTCTCTGTGCTCCAATGCTGATGTAAGTATCTGTTGTATATCACTATATTTTTACATCAACATGTATTTTGTTAATCGGCGTGAATCCAACCTTTATCTGATCTAAACTTACTTGTAGCAAAATGTAAAATTAAAGGCGACAATGTTGATTTTTGTAATGAAAACTGCCTGGTAGTTTTGCATACTGAGCTGCATGAGTGTACTATCTCATATCATGCACATTACTAAATTGTAGTGTTGTTCTGGTTGCCCAATCATTCATTGTGTCAATATTTCTTTCCTATTACCTTAACTGGCTGATGATAGTTGTGCCATATTGTGTTAATTTGGTGTAGGCTGGTGTGGTCTGGTTGCCCAAACATTTATTATGTCAATGTTGCTTTCCTATTTGTCTGACCTGGCCAATGATAGCAATTCTAGTGTGTTAATTTGGTGCAGGCTGCTGAAGATAAGAAGACAAACTCTGAAAACAGCAAGGCAACCCCAGTGTTTCTTTCCAATAAATCTAGGCTAGGTAATATGGCAATAACTCTTGATTAATCTGTTCGGTTCCCCTCCTAATTTATGTTATGATGCAGTGGTCGAGACACTCTCCACTATCAATAATACAAGCCTGCCAAAATCCCCATCTGAATCTGTTCAGTTTCCTCTGTCTCGAATCCAACGGAAAAAATATATGTTTGTGAACCAATTACTGGCTGAAGCAATGATGGAAATCGTGGAGGAATGAGAGGTGCACATTCTTGCGCAACAACAACTGATCAATGTTTTCAGAGACAGTGTAGCAAAGAAGGAAGAACATGCTCACATGCTTATGGGCGTCATCCGCGCTGAGATTGCAGGTTGTGAGGTTGTAGATCGCTAAGTTCTGTTCATTTATTTGCATTGGCATCAATCTTTGATTGCCCAGTGGATGTAATTTCCTGTAATATATGTTGGATGTGCTATGTTTTTCCTTGTATGACGTATGTTTGCTTAGCGCGCCTCGCGTTCCAGCTAACTGGTCGCTAGGAAGCCAAACAAGCAGTGAAATTATTAGTTAGCACGAACAGTCGTGGGCACTATATGAAGGATAGTGGCCCACTGCCCTTAATGGACTTCCCTAATGGGCTCGCAGGGGCCAAAATTCTCATAGGCCTTTGATTGATCGGTTTTGGTCCTGTCCATAATTGCTCGTCGTAATGGGCTCAAATTATAGCTGGGCCGGAATCGATGTTATCTAATTGGGCCTACAGACATATTCGAACTTTAGTGGGCCCATTAAGTTGATGGGTCATAACCAGGCCGAAAGCTCTATTGGGCCACTATATTTGAAATGGGCCAACAGTTAATGCTTGGCCCTATTACCTCCCGGATTGTTAACAGGCCGACATCGAAGCGGGCAATAAGTTGGCCCACTCGATTTCACGGGCCGTTAACAAGCTGATACTAAGGTTGGGCTATATATGGCCCAACTGTACTATGGGCCTTTAGCAGGCCGAAAGAGACAGCGGGCTCGTACTGTACCATGAAGAGCATGGGCCGCTAAGAGGCCAAAAGTCAGGTCGGACTGTATATGGCCCAACTGTGTTGTGGGCCTTTAGCAGGCCGAAAGAAAAACCGGGCTGGTATTGGACCATGAAGAGCATGGGCCGTTAAGAGGCCAAAACTCATGTCCGACTGCAAATGGCCCAACTCATTTATGGGCCCTTAACAGCCTGAAAGACACACCGGGCTGGAAATTGGCCCAACACTTAAATGGGTCTCTAAAAGGCCGAAAGACGTACATCCTGAAAATTGACCCATCACTTGAATTGACCGTTAACAGGTAGAAACCACATCGGGCTGATATTGAGCCCAAATATATAGCGTGCTGTTAACGGGCCCGAACTGACGATGGGCTGCAATGGTGTTAAATAGTTAATGGGCCGTTGACGGGCCAAATTGGCACATCTCGTATGGGCCGTGGGCTTAGATGGACCAGACACAAGTAGGCCCTATATGGGCCGGCCTGCTAATTTTGCCTGGGTCGGCCTCTTTCACCTAAATGGGCCACTGTTGGGCCTTGCCACGTGCCAACGTATCATAGATGCCTCTCGTACAATGAGTGGATGACATCTGTCCCAACGCTGAGCCGACACGTAGATCCTCCGGCAAATGAGAATTTTACACATGGAAAATCCCCATTGGTCGGGGCTGTTAACGGGTTATCGGATCCAAACCAGAACCCGATAGCTTAACGGTGACCCGTTACGGTGGATGCCACGTGTCGGTTACCCTTGACGAAAACACTTCCATGACACGCCATTTATCGTCATGGAAGTGGACACTTCCATGATGATAATTTTGGTATTGTCATGGAACACATCTACGACAGCATAGGGATGACTATCTTGATTCTGTCATAAAATCATCATGAATGTACATGCATGACAGAAAACGTGACCTACTGTGACAAACATGTATCATCATGGAAGTGTATTTTTTTTTTGTAGTGCATGATGATCATCTCTATGAGGCCTTATGGGCATACCGTGTTACAGTCTGCACACCAACTTAATCCATGCCATACTCCTCGGTCTATGGGAGTGAGGTTGTTCTTCCTCTAGAGGTGGAGCTCCATCTTTAAGAGTGCCTATCCACGATGATATTACCCAAGATGAGCAAATTCGGCTACAATTTCAGCAGCTGGATTCCTTGGAAGAAGGACGAATCAACGCACTTCAAGATTTAGAGCTATACCGTAAAAATATGGCACGGACATATGACAAACTAGTCAAGCCCCGAGTATTTCATAAAAGAGAGATGGTTCTAGTACTATGGCGCCCCATTGTGATCAAGGGTAAAGCCAAAGGCAAATTCGAGCCTAAATGGGAAGGGCCATTTGTGATTGAACAAGTGTACGATGGTGGTGCTTACCAATTGATTGATCAAGAAGGAGTCGGTCCTATGCCACCTATCAACGGGAGGTATCTTAAGAAGTATTTGGTGTGACCTCTGCACGCCTTTTTTTGTTTCTTAGAAAGAAGAAAACCTTTTTGGTGCTTTCATTGTATGGTTTTTTAAGCTTTTTTCTCTTTTTTTCTTTTTGGACATTATTGTCCTACATCAAACGGCTTTCCCGCATTATTCCAAGCTGGTGATTGCGGATTTGACTGCCTAAGGACTTGGCGTGGCAAATAAGTATTACGGCAAGTGGAGCCGCTCATACTCCCATAATGCACCACCTATACCGAGTGGATACTTCCGGAGGTAGTGAAGAAGATTAGTTGGGTACTTCTGCGTAGC
The DNA here is from genome assembly GCA_011799875.1 of Thinopyrum elongatum. NCBI lineage: Eukaryota > Viridiplantae > Streptophyta > Magnoliopsida > Poales > Poaceae > Thinopyrum > Thinopyrum elongatum. The sequence goes on from CM022298.1 coordinate 169,385,284, forward strand.
GAGGCCCCACGCCTCTCATGTTTCCCGGCATGTCTCAGATACTGAAAGATACCGCACCCTAGGGAAGACTATAGGAAAAGATCATGAAATGGCTGCCTGACCCAACACAAGTTGGACCTTAGTGTGTAGGCGCTTGACAACCCTAGGGTGTGCTTCCACCAAGCCCAAAATAAAATGTGTGAGGGTACCTTAGTCCACAAAGGTGGATGGTTTCCTTCCAAGTTCTTAAGGTGGATTCCCCAAGCAAGCGTAGAAGCAATCCTCCAAAAGTTCAGCAAATCCTCAAAAGGGAGAAATTCTCTCATAAAGTGCAAAGAAGTTCAAGCAATCCTCAAAGGAAAGGTCCCTCATAAAGTTTAAAAATCCTCATGTCCTCCATGCAAATAATCTTGCAAAAGAGGAACTTGTCAAACAATTTCAAGAAGTAGTCACCAATCCTGAGAAGTAAGGAATCCACCTGAAAGAAGGCGGTCGGTAGCCATTCACCACCCCTCACATAGGCATAAAAATGTTCCCAGCCGTTACCCTAAATCCACTTATCCAGATTTGACCATGCCCATGTATTTGGTATTTGAGGCATTGTGCAGGGGCATGTTTGCGCTGTGGAGGCTTATCGATACTATGATGGACTAGAGTATGAATTTTCATTACCTTTCAGAAGTATTCATGAAGCATGGCATCCCCATACACGTACACTGGGGGAACCACAAAGTAAACAATACCAACATTTCCATGATGGCTTGTGCCCGAGTCCTTTGTCAGTCTTTTCTAATGTCACACATATAGCTGGTGAACAACGGAAAAACCAATTTTTTAAAAAATCACTTTTTGTTTTGGGGGTCTCGCCTTTTCTCCTCTTTGTTATTTGCTTCATCCGTACGGTCACCTCATCTTCTAGCATGAGTGCAACAAAAAAACTACCCTGAAAATGCTTGGGTGTTAGTAGCTTGCTGGCCACAACCGCTCAAGGCAGTTTCATGGATCATGTCCCAAGCAACTAGTTGGGGGCATTATCACCTCTTACGGATACCAGCATCGCTAATGGCATTCCGACACAACAAGGTGCTAGTTGTCATGGGCTCTGGCACATATCCAGGTAGCGCTGAGATTTTGACTATCATGATACATCGAATTATGGGAACAGTGAAGCACGCCAGTGCGGCTAGTGTTGACCTGTGAAATCTTTCAGGTATGATGGCTGGCATCGTGCAATTCTCGATCGCATCACGCTTGGTAAAAAAATGTCAAATTAGCCAGTGGCATTTTCCTGGCAAATCACCCTTCAAGGTCGGTGGCTGGCACCTTTAATGATCACGCCGGACTTGATAAATGTCATCACTTTGGTTCAAGGCAAAATATCAAAAGTGATCAAAATACCTATTGGCTGGCACCAACAAAATTTGGTCGCAGTGGAGTTTTTTTATCCATTATCCATTGGTTGGCACCAATATGGTCGCAACGGAGTAAACGAAATATTATCTGTCTCATGCTATAACTTATTTGGCATGATTTATGAAGAATATCCCGGCATCTCTCTGATGCTTTCCTAAAGTCATGGCATGAGTTTTTGCTACACTTTATATTTCAAGTCGTACCATGATATTATGCATACTAAGCATGAGTATACAGCTTCAGAACATTCACTACTACAGTTCATGTATGGACGGCAACAAATTGTTGTTGAATTGATCAATGGATTCTTTCGCCAAGTGTAGTCCCTCCTGCGCCCATGATCTACACTTGGCGGGGGGCATTTGTTTGACGAATTTTTGTACCAAAAATAAAATGAGGCAGTGCTCTATGGCATATGGGCCCCTATGGAAATTATACGTTTTAATGAACTTGCTTTGGCGAGATCATGAGGTTTAAGCTTGAAAACCAAATACAAGAAAAAAAATCCATACATGGTTCCGTGAGGTCGACCCTTCACATGCATGACTCCATGACGTGCGGGTCCCATGCATTGCTAAATATTCATAATAGCAAATATGTTCAATACAGTGGTGCAAATATTTGAAGGTTTGTCGCTTTGATTTAAGAGGAATAATTACCAAAAGAACGAAATAGGTACATGCAAAGTTTTTTTTAACACAGTACAGACGCAACCGCTCATACATACGCGCATACACTCACCCCTATGAACGCACACACGCGCACACTACCCCTATGAGCATCTCCGAGAGACTGAGCCAGCATATCATCTTGAGATTTACGAAGTCACCGTAGACATCTCGTCGTCGATGGAAACGTCTCCTCCCACTGAAAGCGCATCGCCGGAAATCCCGAAATTAATCCAGAAATAATGCGAGCACCAGGACTTGAAGCCAGATGGGCTGAGGATACCACTGTCTCTCTAACCATCCAACCATAGGTCAGTTCGCACGTGCATACAAAGCTAGCCAAAGTTGTCGTTGGTGTGCATGCATGCAGCCATGTATATTTCCTATTAGTATAATACACCACGATTGCATGGTCTGAGGTAGTAATGCACATGGAGTTTTTGCAACGTAATAAAACAAAGACCACGTGCCAGAGACTTGCACCGATGCGCTGAGTTAATTGACATCCAAGGAAAAAGGGAAAACTTGGAGAGGAGGCGAACGCAACACACAATCTCTGGATGGATTCTGTTGCCTTCTAAACGCACGCGTTTTCCACCACCTTAGGCCATGGCGCCTTGCCTATATAAGCACGTAGACGAGACTCTGCACAAACATGCTGAAGCTCTCGTTCGTGAATTCCCCTATGCAAGCACTTTCGTCGAGAGCTACACACAAGCACGGCAGACCTCTCGCCGGAAACAGCCATCATCACCACCACACGCACGCGTTGCGTGCAATCAAGTCGCCAAAAGAGCGATCGTGGCACGACGCATCAACACACCGTTGAGTTTGCTTCAGATCGCCAAAAGAGTGACGCGCAAACGAGACGATCCACAAAAATTGAGAGATTGAACCAGTTTGAGAGGGAGCTCCGTAGAACTACGATGGCCAACATAATGCATCCCGTGACGCTCTTCTCCACCGGTGAGTTCGCCGTCCAAATCTGTTCTTGATCTATATACCCATCATCATGAACCATGTTGGTAAATTGATCGGTGCCGTCAAAAAGACCGATGCAAGGATAAATTCCTTCATCAAAGTGATGCCCGAACCATGGCTTCCCGGTGCGAAGGAACCAAGAATAAAATACAAACAAGCATGTGATGTCTACTCCTACAAGGATAGTCAACCGTTGCTTCGTACAAACCATGACGAGCATATGCGGCCAGGCCAAATACGAGGGAGTCAATACAATATTGTAGTGCAGCTCCTCACGAGGAGGCGAGCTTTATAACATAAAAAATTAGTCATGCCCCCTTACGAGGAGGTAGACTAATCATTACATTGATTTTGCCCTTTACGAGGAGGCGAATTAATCCCTACGCTTGCCCCTTACGAGGAGGTCAGACGGATCACTACATTTATTTCGTCCCTTACGAGCAGACGAGATTAATGATTTCACCTTTACGGGAGGCGAGAAAGTAATCCCACGTTGATCTTGCTCCCACGAGAAGATGAGATTAATATACTTTTTTGCAAGCATCATCTAATATGCATTTGTGATATTTTTCTACATCGACATCTTGGCCGAGTGTCGACGAGACCAAAGGCTACACATACATCGTCATTATTTCCGCCACATGTCTAGTATCGACGAGGCTAGGCAAAACCATGGCCGAGTGCCGACGAGGCCGGGTCACCGTTCTTTCGACATGTCTCAAACCCACAAGGTCGGACACATCGTTGCTAGGCACCGACGATGCGATAGCAACACATACACGTCTGTGTCTGATGAAGTCAGGGTAATACATGGCTGGGCACCGACGAGGCGAAAGTCATCCCCTTCATCATCGACATATCCTGTTGGTCACACCAACATGTCGATAGTACATGTGACTGGGTATCAGCGAAACAACGCCACCCGCACAAATATTCACATAAAATATCACATGCACATGGATGAGCAATTCAACACATGACGACGGCCATCAGTGCAGCTTAATCGGAGGTATTCCGTGGGCTTGATTCCACGGATGTAATTAACCGGATGCTTGCAAGCGCACTGGCAATCATTGAACTATGCAATCACCTAGTCATTTACTCCGTGAGCGCGACGTAGAAGGCAAAAATGATAAAATTACCATGGGAGCCTTAACTTGTATTTTGTGCAATGCAATTATGTCAATAAAATACAGTGTTCCCGTATGTTCATGTGTCCATTTATTTTTGTCTATCTGTTTATTTATTTTTTCTTGTTTTCTTGAAACAACGTTGTAAGCACCCGATAGCGTTGTCGGCACTCGCAGGGGAAGTTTAGCGGGCCGGCCCAGCAACCTGCTGAAGAAATCAAACACGAAGAGAAAACTGCAAAAACCCTCTGATGGATATATGAGAGAACCGGGATTTGAACTTCGCATAGAACCAACAAGAACCTGCCGCAATAACCACCAAACCGACCTGATATTCTTGTCCTCTATTAGGAAAGCGCCATATTTAATCCTTCTTCAATAACCACCAATCCGCCATTTTATTTCTATGAAAGTGAATTGTTGTAAATTTGAGATGTAAAGATAGGGATTGATCTTATATGTTAGCAACATTTGAGTTATGTTAATGTTTCATTTCATAATACTTGAAGTGATTTTGCATTTTGGATTCTTATATTGCTTAATGTGATTTTGCATTTCAGATTCTTATATTGCTTAATGAGATGTTTCATTCCGGCTCTTATATTGCTTAATGTGTTCAGATTCTTGTATTGATTTATTGTTAAAGCTATATTTTCATAGGTTCTAACGCCACAAAATAGGGCTAAGTGAACAAGGTATGAAAAGGGGCTAGTGGAGGTACTTACAGAGTGCAATCTATCGAAATGGATGGACTGCCGAAGGTTGCAAGTCATGAAAGAACTGAACAATTTATATCCGGAAACAAGGTTTCCCAATGATTGGGTCCAAGACAAGGAAGCTCGGTTGAAAAGGCACTACACAAAAATCAAGCAGCATAACCTGTCGATGGAGAACTTGAAGACTCAACTAGCAGGCATCGAAGTCGCGTAATCTATTGCTCATTCAGGGGCTCAACTGAAAAAGTTGACATATATGCACCCCACAAGGAATAAACAGATGCAATATGTAGGTCATGAAATCGCACAATCTACTGCTCGGTGAAGGACACAACTGAAGTAGTCAACACATAGTAGCACTGGAAGAGTAGCGGCCACCACCACCACCTGTGAAAGATGCTACAGGAGCCGGTATAGTTTGACCAATGGATGACATGAGGTCGCATGCGTTCGAGCACCAAGTGCCAGGGGAAGGCACATGTGCGAGTTGGAGTCGATGAAGCGAGATGCACCAACACTGCGAGTGAAAGTCACAAGAGGAGTCAATGTAGAGCAATAATCACCATGTGCGGCGGTCCCGAGCCGAGTCACTGAAGAGCGACCACCACAACCGACAGAAGGTGGCAACGGGGGCGACATCACAGCAGGACGAGCACCAAGAATAGAGGAAAGCCGCGTGTGCGAGATGGGGTCAATGTAGGGAGCACCATCAAGAGTCAGCGGGCAGCGAGGGAGATGCGTACCCGACGAATATGTCATACCTGTTTTTTTTCTCTCTTTTTAACTTTTTTTACTCGCTCACATAAACCTCCCCAGGAGAGGATAGTAGCATGGCGGCCTGATCTCTAACAAAGGAGGCTACGAGGCGGATCAGTGGGCAGAGGGCGACAGTCGCTGTGGGGCGGGACAACAGAAGGGCGGCGCGGATGCAGATGATGCAAACAAAGGGAGACGCGGAGGCGAACAAGGGAGGTTGATGGAGGCATTGACTGGGATGTGCAATGCAGGGCTGACCCAATCTGGGAAGAACCATGCATCTACTAGGACGGTTGGGGCTGCGTGCTTCAATCAGTAGCTCAGGTCAACGGCCAATCGTAGCGACATGAAGCGAGCGTGGTTGGGGATCGGAGGTGATTGGGTGGTGCAACAGTATGGCAGCGCGGAGGAAGGAGCCACAGCGGCTGGAAACATGACAATGGCGGCGCGAGATTGGAGCTCGTCATGAGTGTTACACGTCCGAAAAAAATAACTTAGAACTCTAATACCATGTTGGAAAATATGCAACTTCTATTTCCATGTGGTTAGAGACCAATATATGTACTTGTATACAATATGCAAAAGTCTCATATAAAACAGAAAAAATACACATGGTACATGGGTAACCATATATATAACTCGAACAACATCTTCTATCGGCAATTCAGATTGCATACCTTTTATTCTTGCTTGTTTTTTCCCTTGCATGCATGGATTGATCTTCCTCGTCAACGTGCTCGTGTTACCAACGCTGTCAATAACCTTACTTGAGTTGGTTTAGCTAATGCGCAGACACAACATCTAGTGAATGATGCAGTCGGATCATCAATCTCCTCCAATTAAAACTCGATATCATCTCATCAAAAGATCAAGCACCACTGTACATACTAGAGATCGATGGTTGCTTCGATTAAGATACGCCGCCGAAAAAGTTGAATCGCTTCACACCGCCCGTGGCTGCTCACCACCACTTTTGCGCTTCTTTGTTTTATACTAGTGGCTGGGGCGCGCCTTGGGCGCGCCTCTTGAGGCATTCTGGTGCACACTAATCTTGCTTGTGTACTTGTTTACGTATTGAAAGTGCATATGAACAACACTGATTAAAAGTATGATGCATAGAACAAAACTGCATCAGAATAGTCTTCATTCGTACAACAGAGCAAGCATAGTAATTTCACGATAATCATGTAAAGCGGAATGGCAAATCGCTATTTTAGACTTCACCTACAGTAGAGCAAAACTGCACTGACTCTTCTTTGCTACAGGTGTATAGAATAAAGTACCATTGCAAGAAACATCAGAATGGTCTATTGAGCTGTTAACACCTCATTTTCATTGAACAACATAGCATTTGAAGAATTTGGAAAGGTGATTGGCCGGTAGTGGAAACTGAGAATCTGGTAGTACTTGTTGCTTGTCTGCATAGCTTGCTTGTAGACATTCTATAATGAGCAAAAGGCGTAAGAAACTTAAATTTCAGCAGTGAGCGCTGAACTTGTAGACATGCTCAGCTTTCGACACTTAAGTATTAAAAATTGCATAGGCCAATTTGGTGTGATATTGTATACCTCAAGGTGGGCTCGGGTGGTAAGGTTAACACCATGCTAACTGCAAAAGCCTACACTTTTAATAGAGTAACTAAAAAAATGATGGGATGTCTTACAGTGATGGGAGAATTAATAATATTTGTGAGATCTAATACATGCCTATAAAATGAGTGGGGTGTATCCCTGTAAAAGATCCAATTCTTTTAAATAAATGGTAGAAAAAGTATGATAAACATGGAGATGAGCTTAGTATATTACTTTGCAAGGTTACTCCATTTCACAACCAGTTCATTAGCTGCTAACGTCGTTATGCAGCTCCAACCAGTGTAGAAGTCATCCCGAGAATTCCCCTGTTTTGCTTTACTATTGTTTGGGCAGCTCGTAACACAATGAGCATAGTTAGTGACGCACTAAAATATCAACTGAATCAGCAACAGTAAGGTATACTGAATCACTGAAACTGCACTCCCTTGCATATTATGACAGACCAATGGCTTTAGCAGCATCAATAAGTTCTTGCCTCATCATAAGTCTCTCCCTTCTATCATTTCCCTACGGGAAAATCAACTGTCAATGTCTTGTCTTCTCCCACTTCCTCTGATTAAATATTGTTCTTTGTCCTAAGATCTCTACTAATTTTTCATGTGAATAACAAAATTTAGGCAAAATAGACCCCCAAGAAACTCATACCTGCGGGTTGTGATCACTATTGTGTAGGGAGCAGTTTCTTCCGTTCTTTTCTTCCATGTAGAAAAGGACAGTACCCTTTAAGATCATAAATACAAATGTTTCCATTGAACTCACGGTTGATAGAAACTGAAAAGGAAGAAGAAAAGTCAGCCTGAGATGAAAAAGGAAGAATAGGTTTCATAGGACATGTGAGCAATCATGGGAACTATTACCCGTTTCTCTGCGTGTGTTTCATTTGAAAGGAAAAAAATAAAGGTTGGACACTTGAAAGCAGGCTTTCATGGCGTGAATAACCCGATCTCCAACGCCCCTCACAAAAATATTAGAACCGGAGAAGCAACATAAAAGGACACCATAGGTGAAGAATTTGGAACGTCCATGCCAGAGTCAAAATCACCAACTCCTTTAATCTTGTAGTAGAAGTCAAATGATGGTAGTACCAACCCTTCATAGCAACAGACCATGTCTCTTAGAAATAAATTAGTACAGTAACATATCTGAGTTCATGTGTAGAAAACTTATCTGATCTGAGAGCATAAATGTCTAAATGCCTTCTCTGTGATGAGAAGAATAAATAACCATCTTATCTTCAGTTGCCATGTGCATATATAGACTAGTTTGAACACTGAATCTTTGGTTTAAAGCATCGAGGACAGATTGGATGTGTAACTAATATTATCAAAAAGATACTAAACTCGTGTTGGCATACAATTTAGTAAATAGTTCCAATACAAATATGAAAATTAAGGAGCATAAATAGCCAGATTCGCCAGCCAATCAAGACGCTCCAGCAACTCATCAGCAATGCCCTCAGTCTGAACAACACAAGGAACACCTACACTGCTGTCAAGGCTTTACAATGCATAAAAGCAGGGCATTCACAGTTTCATACCTGCCTGAAAATGAAATCTTTGTTTCCTTTAAGAAATTTAATCAACTTCTCCTTAGTTGCCTTCATGAACAAGCAGAAGCCACCCTCAAACACATCCTGCAGTTCATTCCAAATCAAATCTGATGAGTTAACATAAGAGAGAAGCGCCCAAGAAAAGAAAGAAAAGAGAATAACCTGCAAACTGAAACTTGGGCGGAGACAGAGGTGATATGAAGCAGACAACTCCTATCCTTATTATTGATGTTGTCTATTGGAGGCCTACAGAGCCACAATCATGAACCACCCCCTTGCTCTAGCTGCTACTTGAGGCCCAACGAAACCAGAGTCGTTACGTCCACTTCTAGAAGCATGAGTCCGATAAGAAGCTACATCCACTACAAGAAAATATGTTATCGGTTAAAATCACATCCCATCGCTAAGAGTAATGCTTGTGATAAAAGTATATGAGTACCGAGTTCATGGCTCTAGACAACTATATATTCCAAAATGGAGCAAATAACTGCAATCCTACATCCAGCGCATAGGCACTGCCCTCGTTCTTGTAGGCGCCTCTCCGCCGCTGCACTATTCTAGGGAAGTATATAGTCTTCTGCTGCAAGACAAAGTCACATGACCGTGTTGGCCCAGTAACCAGGTCTTCAGAAAACAGAAACCCTATGAATTTGCGCATGAAAAATAAGGGATACTTAGTGCACTACTTCTGTATGTTGCGGCGCTGCAGAAAATCGGCCGATGAGAGCGAAGGTGGAAGAGAAATTTGGGCACCTAGCAGAGGGGGGTTGGGAGCCAGCCCTCGTCCAGTTGGCCAGGGCGTCGAGCAGAGGGGTTGGGCTCTCCGCCTCGCCATGTGCTGCAGAGAAGAGATGCACCTGCCCAGTGTCGAGGCCCCGCGCAGCACCTCCTTCTGCCCACCTTCTACAGCAGACACCCCTACACCCGCCATCTCTCCATCTTTCCCACCCCCACACCGCGCGACCGTCCGATCCGGCCAGTTGCATCTGTCATTCGCGCTGCGCGGCGGACTGAAGGCTGGAACAATGGATCCGAATCAGTGGACGTGTCTGAATTAGTGCAGGGATGGATCAGGTTACCTGCCGTGCTGGTAGTTCCTGCAGAGCTCCGGCCGCCGGTTCATCGCCAGCGAAGGGGATTGATCCGGAACGGTGCCTTGGGATTTAGGACGAGGATGGCCTCCTCTGGGCGTGGCTGCTCTCTCTTCTCGCCTCCAGACGCAACTTGACCGGCGACGAGGCCGAGACATGGGTGAGTGGGATGCCGCGGCGTGGACGGCGGGGAAGAGGAGGAGAAGACGAGCGTGGGGGTTGTTCCTCGCTGTTGGGGCTGGACGCCCTTGTAGCGAGCCGGCGTGGTCGCGGTGTTGCTTCACCTTGGGGAGACGAGGGGGCGTTGGCGGCAGGGAGGAAGAGAAAAATGTGAGGGGAGAAGAGGCGGGCGGCGGGAAGAGGAAAGAGGGTCGCGTGGGAGACCAAGCTAGGTCAGCCCAATCCGAGGCGTTGTTCTGTTATTTTTTTTCTCTCGCTCCGGCACAGTAAAAAGTGACGAGGTGGACACCCTCATCGCTCGGCCTGGGGTTCACTGGGCAGGTGAAAATCTCCCTCGGCCCCCAATGACGTGGGTATCGCGAGAGATCGCTCCTTGCGCGACCATTAATGGGTTCGATACTTGTCTCAGTTACAAGTCACCCACGACTCGCAACTGGGCATATTGTTTAATCCTAGTTGAAAGCTCACCCTTGACTCCACGGCAGCTTGGAGTCAAGGGTGCTCCGGCCGTGGATGGCTCCACGGCAGCTTGGCAGGTCGGGTGCGGCGGCGGCTGGCATGTTTCGACGTCGGCTCGTCCGTAGGCGGCATGTTTCGGCCTTCGACCCCTCTCCTCGTCATCCAGGAGCTACTTTCGTCGAAGGGCTAGCCTTCTCCCAGCTGCGATCCATCACTCGTCTCGCGTCCGGTGCGGCAGGACAGAGCTCGTCTCGCGCACGGTGCAGCAGGACCAAGCTCGTCTCGCTCACGGTGCTGCAGGACTAAGCTCGTCTCGCACCCGGTGCTGCAAGACGGGTCGATGGAAGCCAGTGCTGGCTGGCCTTTTGGGTCTCAACGCTGGGGGTCGCCCAGGGGTGTGTAAGGTGGGACCTTTCTACTCGTCTCTTTGGTTGGGGTGGCGGCGGGTCTCGGGCGAGACGGTGTCGAGGTCTTGGATGCCGGGGCGGCGGCCCTGGAGGTGGTAGCGCGGTGCTAATGGGCAGAGCCCATCGCTTGGTGCTGCCCGGTGGCCATGGCCGTGTGGGCGGCGTGGTAGCCGGGATGTGACGTTCGGTGGCGGTGAGTGTTGGCCGGGGTGAAAACCTGTTCTATCCTCGGACGGACCGGCGGCGGCGAGCTCGTTCCCTTCTTGAAGGCGTCGTCGCGGCTCTCATTGCCCGTCGTGCGGCTCCGGGGGAAACTCTGATCCTCGGATCGGGCGGTGGCGGCGCTCCGGTGTCGTATCCTTCCTGAAGGCGCCGCCTTGGAGCCCACGGTCCGTCATATGCGGCTTCATCTCTTCGCGGTGGTAGTGCTAGGAGTGGTGTTGCTGCGCTCAGCGCCTATGTATCCGGCCTTGGGTGTGTGCGTGTGTTGTGGTGGCGAGCATTTGTACCGGGTTGTTGATGATCTTTGCTTTATATATAAAGCGGGGCGAAAGCCTTTTTCGGTAAGCTCACCCTTGACTTGTAACTGGGCTTGTGTTTTTGTCTTTCATCATAGTTGCAAGTTCATCCTTGGCTCATAACTGGAACCGTAGTTTGTTTTTATCCCAGTTGCAAGTCACCTCTTGACTCGCAACTGGTCTCATGGTTTGTACTTGTCCCAGTTGTAGGTCCATCCTCAACTCGCAACTCAGCTTGTAGTTCTCCCGGTTGCAAGCCCACCATTTGACTCGCAACTAGGCTTGTGCTTTGTTTTTCAACACGCAACTTGCCCTGACCCCTATCTTGTTCCGTGACCAACCCTAACATGTATACCGCCCCGACCCAATTGCATGTCCAAGCCAAACATGCAACTCATGCTCGACATAGTTGAATGTCCACTCTCGGAACGCAACTCGTTCCCAACCCAGTAGCCCTATATAGTGTTTTTTTTTCAAATATATGTCCACTTTTTTGTAATACACACTGTATATTTTTTTCTATACGCGAGAACATTTTTTTAACACACATTGAATTTTTTTAAATACATGATGAATATTTTTCAAATACAGGCCCAAGCATTTTTTAGATTACATGTTCAACATTTTTGAAATTCCTACTGATCACATTTCTAAATAGTATGAAACTTTTATAAAAAAATTATGTGAACATTTTTTAACATTGCATAATTTTTTTTTAGAAAATGTCGTGATTTTTCTGAAATGCATCAAGTTTCTTTTCAAAAAAAATCACAAACATTTCTTTGAATGTTATGATTTTTTTCCATTGTATAATACATTTTTTTAACATCACAAGCATTATTTTGAAATGCATGAACATTTTTAGAATATCAATTTAAATGTCAACATTTTTAAATGGTGTAAATAATTTTTTATTGAAAATAAAATTAGAAAATTTATTCGTATTTTTTAAAAAAGTTTGGAATTTTCAAATGTGTCCACACTCTAAAAACTGTTCGGGGATTTTTAAAAATTGTCCATGTTCTCAAAATTTGTTTGAGAACCAATTGTTCGGAATACTAAATTTTGTTCTTATTTAAAAAAATCAGAATTATAAAATTTATTCACATTTAAAAAATACTTTTCAAAATTTCAAATTTGTTTTTGTTTTCAAAAATATTCGACATTTCAAAAAAATCACAATCTGTAAAAAAGGTTTCAAAAAATTTCAAACATGTTCTCTAATGTGGACGCTGTGCTATGTTCTTGACGTTTCCATTTTCTGAATGTCAATAGCAGCTACTGGTTGGATTGGTAGGATCTGTCGTTCCGCGGTATGAGATTCGGAGTTCAATTCCTATGTAGCGTAACTACATCACTTACATTTTTTCTGTCGACGCGGTGGGCTGAACGACCACTGACTTTTGCTGATGTGAGTATGTCACAACTTTTTTTTCGAAACGGAGGCATAAGATTTGCCTCATTTATTAAATGAGGAGAGAATAGAGTATAGAGTTTTACATACCCCCCCCCCCCCCCCCCCACACACAAACAGCATGAAAATTACTCGCACAAAATTACAGTCCCAAGTTTCTTTGCGCCGGCAGAAACCCATAACTTTGCTTCTTCAAGAATGGATCTAAGGAGAACAGACGATGGAGCAAATTTTTGACGAAACACTCTAGCATTCCGCTCATTCCAAATGGTCCATGAGATGATCATGGTGAGGGAGGTCATGGCATGCCAGTTTGGGTTTCGGTTATCGGTTCGTTTGTCCCACCACTCATTGACGGATTCATCAAGATGCCACTCAGAAGTGTTGGCGTGAGGTAGCCCAAGCTTCTCGATGATAGATCTCCATAGCCTAAGCGTGTACCGACACTTGAAGAAGAGGTGAGGCCCCGTTTCTTGTTCTCTCTTGCATAGTTGGCAAAGGCCACAGTTTGCCCAACCGCCCCTCTCCAACCGATAGGCTGTCCAAATACGGTCTTGTAGAGCTAACCAAGCAAAGAATTTAACCTTGGGGGGGAAAGCCTTCCAAACCATGCGGTCCATGGGTGAGAGAGTCAAACCAAGGAATTGAGCCTTATACGTGGTGGCCGCCGAGTAGATCCCACCATTCGCGTGCTTCCAATTGATATCATCTTCGGCTTGCCCATCAAGGTGGAAGTCATGAACAAGCATCCAAAGAGTGAAGAGTTCGGGAATGTGGCCAACGGTGACAAGGGATTGATTTTGAGAATCCAAGCATTTCCCTTGAGAGCCTCCCACACCTTCCAATTTTCTCTCCTTGAGGCCTCAAAGATTAACGGTGCAATATCCTTGGGCTTCCGCCCAAGCAGCCAAGGAGAGTCCCAGAACGGCGTCTTAGCGCCATCACCAATGGTGATAGTTGTAGAGGCGTAGAAAAACTCCAGGTCGTCGTTAGTGCAAGGGTTACTAAAGCCCACCCAAAGCTTGTGGGGCACCTTCCATTCGTACCACAGCCACCGAAGTCGTATGGCACACGCAAACTTGTCCGTGTTGAGTACCCCAAGACCCCCATACTCCTTAGGTCTACAAACCATTTCCAATTCACTTTGCATTCGGCTCCCGTTGTCCTGTCCGTGCCGGACCATAGGAACGCCCTCTCCAATTTATTCAGGCTGTTGAGCGTGCTTGGCAGCACGATGAGAGGCGTGATTGAGTAAATTGCTTGGGAGGAGATGACCGACTTGACAAGTGTTGTGCGACAGATAGTAGTGATGTTTTGGCCATCCCCGTGACCAATTTGCCAGCCGCTTCTCCTCAAGGTATTGGAAGTCCACCTTCCTAAGTTGCCAAACGGAGAGTGGCAGGCCTAGATATTTCACTGGGAAGGTAGCACGAGATGTCGGCATGCTCTGAAGAATGTGCCCAAGATTAAGATGATTGCATCGAATTGGCATGACGGAGCTTTTCTGAAAGTTGGTGCAAAGGCCAGTCACGTCCCCAAAACCTCTCAAGATGGACGCAAGGTTGTCGATATCTATTTTGATAGGAGCACAAAAAACGGCGACATCATCCGCATATAGGGAGGTTCTCACCATGGGGCCTCGCCCATGAATCTTGTGAAGAAGACCTTTCCGGGTTGCCAAATCCAGAATCTTATGGAGCGGATCAATCGTGATGACAAAAAGAAGTGAGGAAATGGGGTCACCCTGCCGGAGCCCACTACCATGTTTAATGTGGGGGGGGGGGGGTGGGGATCCCATTCCAGAGAATGCGAGACGAAAACGAGGAAAGCAGCGCGGCAATCCAAGCCCGGAACTTGTCCGGGAATCCCATACGCTGGATGAGATCCAAAATGTATTCCCACTTAACGGAGTCAAAGGCCTTTCTTATGTCCAATTTGAAGAGCAAAGCAGGGGTCTTGCACTTGTGTAACCACCTTGCAAAATTCAAACGCACATGAAGTTATCATGGATACTACGCATCTTGATGAAGGCACTCTGTGCGTTGGAGACAAGGTCATCCATGAGAGGAGCAAGCCGAAGCGACAAGACCTTGGCAATAATTTTGGCTAGGGCATGTCACAACTTAGATGTGAGATAATATATTTTCCTGGCAAAAGATATATAGATATAAATACATATTTGCTAATTCACATCTAGATGATATGTAGTTATCTCATGTCTAAGTCTCCCACCGTTGGATTTGTTTTTGTCTTTAAAATTCATGCACAAGCTAATCTCGCAGTTGTCCGCGTTCGAGTGTGCCGCATGCGCTTGCACAGCTTGAAGCCCAGCACTCGGCGTGCGTGCAGCGGGAGGTCCTATTCGACGCGGTAAGCGCCCTTAGCGCTATCGGCGCTCGCAGGGGAAGTTTAGCGGGCCGGCCCAGCAACCTGCTGAAGAAATCAAACACGAAGAGAAAACTGCAAAAAAAACTCTAATGGATATATGAGAGAACTGGGATTTGAACTTCGCATAGAACCAACAAGAACCTGCCTTAATAACCACCAAACGGACCTGACATTCTTGTCCTCTATCAAGAAAGCGCCATATTTAATCCTTCTTCAATAACCACGAATCCAACTTTTTATTTCTATCAAAGTGAACTATTGTAAACTTCAGATGTAAAGATGGGGATTGATCTTATATGTTAGCAACATTTGAGTTATGTAAATGTTTAATTTCATATTACTTGATGTGATTTTGCATTTTGGATTCTTATATTGCTTAATGTGATTTTGCATTTCGGATTCTTATATTGCTTAATGAGATGTTTCATGCAGGCTCTTATATTGCTTAATGTGTTCAGATTCTTGTATTGATTTATTGCTAAAGTTATATTTTTCATAGGTTTGACACAAAATAGGGCTAAGTGGACAAGGTATGAAAAGGGGCTAGTGGAGGTACTTACAGAGTGCAATCTATCGAAATGGATGGACTACCGAAGGTTGCAAGTCATGAAAGAACTGAACAATTTATATCTGGAGACAAGGTTTGCCAATGATTGGGTCCAAGACAAGGAAGCTCAGTTGAAAAGGTTGTAGGAACGAAGTATGTCTAACAGAGGGGGGTGAATGGGAGTTTTAAATTTTCTTCGGAAAACTTAAATCTCTCATAACCCAGTAACGGAATGAAAGAAAAGTAAACTAAAGTGAACTAGAATAGAGCATCGAAAGAGAACTAAGACATGCATCGAAGTAAATCATACGAATGGACGTGCATCGAAGGTAATCATGAGTGACAGAGATAACCGAAGATGCTCGATGGCGACAAGGAATTTGTTCGACCAGTTCGTCCTTCTGCATAAGGACTACGTCTTATTGGAGGGGCTGTGACTTTACACGGAAGATAAACTCTCTTCACCCTATTCTCCTCGACAATCGATTCGTCAACCGATGCCAATCACTCATGGTAGATACTTGAAGGCGATCTCCGAACCTTTACAGACTTCTTCTTCGAGAACCACAATCACTCTTGGTCTCTGAAGAAATTGACACCTAATCGTCTAGAGAGTTTGCAGCTCTCAAGAGTAATAGGCGGAGCATACTAAACTTAGATTCCAGTTATGCTAAACCACTATCTAATTCTTCGGCTCTAGGGTTTTTCTCTCGATCGATTTTAAACTCAAATCGCTTAGAGAGTGGGTTGCTCAACAATCTTCTCAGAATCAAACGGAGTAACCACCGGACAAAGCCGGCGCAGGGTGGCTATTTATAGCTGCGGCCTTCCCTGACGGGAAATGACCATTTTGGACACGAGGTCCAGCCAATGGCCAACCGACACGTTCACAGCGGTCGGATTTTGGAGCAACGGTAACATTACTTGAGGAACAAGTAATGCTAACTCCTTGGTCCGAGTCAAATCTCTCACAGCAAAGAAGATCACAGTCTCTTGCTGGCAAGTATTTGCTCGGAACACAAAGAGATTTCTCTCACATCTTTCATAGGATTTGGGTTTAGCATCAGAGAATCAAAGCGCGAACGGTACACCCCTCTTAATAGTACGGTGGTCCTATGACTCAATGAAAGAAGAAGAATAACGAAACAAATGCTACGTCTTCACTTCGTCTTCATTCTTCCTTGAACGCAGTCATATTCTTCAAACAAACACCGAACCAATTGCTTGAGCTTCAGCAATTTTTAGGGGTCACTCTTGTTAGTTTTATCTTCGGTGATAACCTTCGCTGCCACACAGGGAGAGTATCTTCGTCGTTTGCATCAAACTCCTCGATACTTCAGGGACCTGTTACTCTGTGTGCACTAGCAAACACATAAGTCACATAATGTTTATGGCAACAAACTCCAAAACATAAGGGGACTATCAATGCACCAACAATCTCCCCCTTTTTGGACGGTTGTTGACAAAACAGATAATCATCGAAGTGAATATAGATAACTGGAAGTAAATCGAACAAGAGTGAACTTGCGTAACTTGACTCGATGATGAAATATACTCCCCCTAGATGTATGCAGGGTCAATTGATATATAATGAAATTCCTTGCAATTCATTTACTTATAAGGAGGATTTTTCAATCAAGCGAGGTAATGATTCACACTGATGATAATTAATCCAACGAGAAAATAGTGCAATCATTTATGACTTCTGACAATAATTCCACCTGCAAAACAAATACTTCGAGAGAATAGTGCAGCAGGCGGGGTTATTAATATTACAGCTCATATTAGAAGTTTTACATCAGAGCACATCAAGTGGCATAAGAGGTGTTTGAAACATATAGTGCAAAAGACTCATAAACCAGAGCAAAGAAACACGGAGACCAAATCCAACAGAGCAAATCTATCGAAACTCTCGATGTAATTCTCCCCCTTTTGTTAACTAGTGTCAAAAAGGTGATGAAAAACATGAGTGCGAGAAATATATGAATCTGATTCACTTTGAGTCATCGCCCGAAGAACTTCTCAAAGACGTTTCTGATTCAGAGGTGGCTGGTAAATCTTCAACGTCATCAGCAGCAGCAGATCCTTCAAGACTGGCGTGGTGCTGAGAGGATGAAGGTAAATTGTGATCAGCCTGTTGGGACTTGCGAGACATAATATTTTCTTCAGCAGGTTTCTTAGTGGGCGAAGTGGCTTCGGACTCGTCGAGCAATTTGCGCAGCTGAATCCGAAGTAAATTCGTTGTTGGTTCACGAGCTGGCAAAGGCGGAGTAATGCAGTCTTGAAAATTTTCAGCAGTAAACCCTTGATCAATATACTCATAGAGTTCTTTGAGATGGGAGTGGCTCAACTGCTTCTTTGAGAAGAATTTCTGAAGCAATTTCCATAAACGCTTCTTGTTTTCTGCTGTGATCATGTGCACAACTTTTGTTTGGTTGTGAAGTGCATTAAGTTCAGCAGCCAAATGTTCTTTCTCTTGACGGTCTTCGGCCATATGCTTCAGCAACAGTTGTTGATTGTGCATGCTCACTTCAAGATGTGAAGGAGGTTGAGTGCTCGGAAGACGATCACGCTTAGGTAGCTTTGGTCCATTGAAGGTGTTATGATAATCAGGAGGGCTTGACACTGGTGCTTTCTCCGAAGAAAAATCTTCCATTACCTTCAGCGTATCACACACAGGAGGAATGAAGCTTTTGTGACTGACTTTGGCAAGATATTCGGTTTTCATTGCATAGTCAACAACTTTCTGAATCCAAGGCACAAATACCTTCATAGTTTTCGGTGACTGAGCTAAATCCATCAGTATGCGCAGGAACATGTCTTCGACATCGAAGATATAACCTTGTGAGATGGCATGGATGGTGTTGCGAAGAACATCAGATATCACGTTATCTGTATTCATCCCGGCCAGCGGACAGAGGGTGTAAGTGAGAAATGGTATAAAGTTTGATTGTTGAATGTCAAGTCCTCAGGCAGAGGAGGACCATTGTAGTCACGAATTTTATCTTCATCCATTGTGCATCGGAAATCTTCATCAGTGATTGCATCAATGTTATGAACCTGAATCTCAGTCTTGCCATGTTCAAACCGAGGGAAATGAAAATGAGATACAAAGTCCATGGCAGAGCATTTTATTCTCTTTCCTTCAGTCATCCATTCCATGATCCACTTTGTGCTATCTGATTCATCACCAGAGATATATAATGTTGCATAAAATTGAAGAATAATCTCCCTGTTCCATGGATGTTGATAGACAAAGACATGTGTGAGACCAAAGCCTTCGATGTCTTGTAGTATTTGGTTGAAAGAGCCGATGTTCTTCATAGCAGCAATATCTGGGAACTCATGAGGGAAAATTTTGATGCTGTCATAAAGAATCCGTGAATAGTATATTGCCTGTTCCTGGGTCTAGAATCGAGGAGATTCAGACGTGCGGGGCTTGCTGTATGGACTCTCTTCAAAGAAAAGCGGATGAGTGTTCCGATTGAAAAGAGGCCCTTTGACGCCAACGCCGATGGAAAACAATGGCAGTCGCTCGCGAGGATAAGGGTACTTGAGTTCATCTTCAACAGAAATCACTTCATCGCCATAAATTACTGAGTCTGAGTGATGAGCAGAGGCAGATCTTATTGCAGAGGGATCAAGATCTATGGTTCGTCGTGCAGCATTGAGTGAAATTTTTAGAGGAGATGGATCAAACACTTTGTCGGGAATTGAATCTTTATCGGCCACTGGAGATAGTTGAAGATTTGCTTCAGAAGCCGTTGGAGGAACCGGATCATTGGGTTCAACACGGGCTGGAGAAGCCTGGCGTTCAGACTGAGGAATTTCACCTTCTTCCGAAACATTTGGCTGAGCCAGATTTTCTTCATGAACTGGTGAAGCCACAGGCACTGATTCAGTTGGCCTTGGTGAAGTGGTTGCATCTGCAGCTGGTTCAAGAGTTGGCGAAGGAATTGCTCGGTCCGGAGACTTTGCTTTCTGTGGCTCAGCGACTGGTGGAGGAGGAGGAGGAACATTCTTCTTCGCTATCTTTTTCTTCTTCTTTTGCTTCAACGGATCGATGTGCCCTTTGACAAGATCAATGTACCCAGTCACTTGGGCTTGATGACCGAGGCAAATTTTGCGAATTATTTGATCCAAATCTGAGTGAAATCCCAATCTTCTATGCCTAAGGATAGTCAGAGCCTTATTGACATCCACATAAGATTCTTCAAGTTGCTTGATGACAAACTTGGATTTCGTATTTTTCATACGGTCGTTAAGCTCCTGGAGTTGGGCAGTGAGGTCATTGATCTCAACTGAGTCATTTCTCATGTCGGTGATCAGATCAGAAGCTTGAGTGATTACTGCAGAGGGAATGGGCAAAGATGCCACTTGTCCATCAAACAGGCTTTCCACAAATCTGTCAAGTTGCTCCATGATGAACACTTGATTGAAATAGTGTGGTGCAGCATAATCATCTTGAGGTTGTGCAGCAGGAGCATCTTGTGCTACATTCTGTTCGGCCGGACGCACCGAAGCTAAAGGTTGTGTCAGCTTAGGAGCAGACTGCGCAGCATTTTCCTTCACAATATCAACACTTGGCACATTTTTCTTAGCAGCTGGGGCTTTGATTTGCTTCACTTTCTACGTCGGAAGCTTTTCTCCTGGCTTGGCTGTACCTACTGGGGCAATAACTACCAAATCTTGCAAGTTTATTGCATCAGGATGAGGATATGTATTCACTTTGTCAACCATTGTGACAGTGGTAGGAGGAGTCTTTCTTTTCAAGGGGTTCTTCTTCGGAGGTGCAATTGGGACTGCACTTGCTCGAAGATCAGGCAAAATAGTGGAGGTAGTGGCATTCACTTGTTCAGAGAGAGTTGCATCAATGTCTTCTCTGGTGAGTGGAGGGTCATCTTGATCGGAAGAATCACTTTCAGATTCAACTGGCTTAGCAGGTCTTTTCCTTGGTGCGCTCTTTTTCTTCAGAGCAGCATATTTTGGATCATGTTTGTTCTTCGTGTGGTGTTTTGCTTTTCCTTCAGCCTTCTTCTTTCCGACATCTGATTTGATAAGAAGACGAGTTGCTTCTTCTCTTGCCTGCTCCTTTTCAGCCTTCTTGGCTCTCTTTTCAGCATTCTTGAGGCGCTTGGCCTTTTCTTCAGGGTAGGAGTCAGGTGTCTTGAGAGATGACTCATGAGCTTCTGGAGGTGGTTGAGGCCTTTCCTGGGGTTCACCTGCCCTGATGAGTCCAATTTCACGACAATCACCCCACGGAGGATGGAAGGCAAAGTTCTTGGCATAACAAGGATGGACCATTTTGTAGTTGAACCACTTATGTACCCAGTGACGCCGAATCTTTTGCACACGCCTTTTTCTCTGAGTCGAATCTTCTCCAGGCACTGTGTTGTAATCATCATGTGAGATATACTGTGCTGAGTTTGCAAGAGGTTGCCTGCCACCTTTCCTTTTCTTCGGAGCATCTGCTTCTTGCTCATTTGTATTTGGTTTAGATCTTTTCCTTTTGCTGGTAGATGGGCCTACCGTTGGGCCCTTTGCATTTGGTGCTTTTGATTCGTCAGCAGTTCCCATGAATACATCCTCATCATCAGCCATACTGTGTGGTCTAGCAGAATCCTCAACAGAGTGCATACACCTGTGAATTAGAATAGGTATGAGGGAAAATGGGGACAGGGTTACAAATGCTCACAGCGAATATTTTTCCGAACGAAAACATTTTGAGGAAGAAACAGATACAGACTTTGAGAAATGTTTCGAATGAATGAAACATATAGATCGAGCTAGTAGATCCGAAGAAAATACTAGACAGCGAATTAGGCATATCATTCGAGCAAAGCATAACACAAACCCTAGATCTGATGGATTCAGATGAGAGGAATAACTACAAACCACATCCGCACTAGAAGGGTAAAATCCTAGATCTAAGATATGCGGTAAAATCGAAGATTATTAACCGCGGATGAACTCGACTCGAAAAGGAAGGGCACCCGAGTTCGAATCACACGTACCCTAGCTTGGTGACGTGCGACAGCTACAGCGGAGCGGGGAAGAAGATGTCCCGCGGCGGCATGGAAGGACTCCGATGACCTCTTTCCGGCAGTTAAGCGGCGAAGGGGTCCTCGGCGTCGAGCTCAAGGAGGAGCACTGTGGTGAGGGTTTCATCAGAGTGGTGGCGAGGAGAAGAGAGGTAAGGTGGAAGAAGGGAGTGATATGGTTTATATAGAGGCGAATGGAAATAACCGTACACAGAGGATTTTGATCGAACAGCCTCAAAGCAGAGACGATTGCGATTCAAAGGTTCGGATGAACTGATAGTTGATGTGCAGCCCGTGGCAACCGTTAAAAGATCGTGGTCCTGACTTGGGCGGGAAACCCCAAATTTTGGACAGCTTTCGCCAAAACAGATTAATGTTCGGACCGAATCTTAATCATGGTCAAGGACACCAGATAAAGTTTCGTTCCAGATAAAAATTGAGCATATGTAACAGATCAGCATAGACTAGAAGAGATAGAATAGAAGGAAAACAGGGTCCTAGGCATTTCACTCAGTCAAAAACACAAACACTCGAGCAAATTGCTATGAATGAAATGCATTTGGACGAAGTCAAAAACTGTCGATCGAAGAGAAATCCAACGAAAGAAAATTGTGGTGGCGTTACCCACCGTATAAGAACTGTATGACCCCGAGCTTTGCACAATTATCGTGACACCCGGTTAGTCTAGTTCTTCGTTGATGTTTCACTCTCAGAAAGAAAATTTCACTTTGTCGAAATTTTCAAACTCTTCGAGTGTTATGCACCCATTCCTTCATATATGTGTAAGTGTTAGCACGGGTGCCGAGTCCAGCTTACTGCACGTTTGCAAAGTCTAGGATATTTAGCTCACACCGTAACGCACAGAATCTTTTCTCATCGAGAGGCTTGGTGAAAATATCTGCAAGATTGTCTTCGGTCTTGACATGATTGATAACAATATCCTCTCGAGCAATATGATCGCGAAAAAAATGATGTCTGATGGCAATGTGCTTCATGCGAGAATGCTGCACAGGATTGTGTGCAATTTTGATGGCACTCTCATTATCACAATATAGAGGAATATGCTTGACATTGATGCCATAATCTTTTAATGTCTGGTTCATCCACAATAACTGAGTGCAACAAGCGCCAGCAGCAATATATTCGGCCTCAGACGTGGAGAGAGATACACAATTCTGCTTCCTTGATGACCAATAGACCAATGATCTACCGAGGAAATGACATGTCCCCAAAGTAGATTTCCTATCAACCAAGTCACCAGCCCAATCTGAGTCTGAATATCCAACGAGATCAAACTGTGCTCCCTTAGGATACCATAAACCTAAGGTGGGGGTGTGAGCCAAATAGCTCAGAATGCGCTTAACCGCTTGGTGATGCGATTCTTTCGGTGCAGCTTGATAGCGGGCACACATGCAAACACTCAACATAATGTCAGGTCTGGATGCACATAGATAAAGAAGAGATCCAATCATCGAACAATAAGCTTCCTGATCGTAATCCTTACCATACACATCTGCATCCAGCTTACCATTCGTGGGCTTAAGAGTTTTATAGCCCTTCATTTTGGAATATTGCATTTTGAACTTCTTCAGGCACTCTTTCAGATTTTTTTCCTGAGAGATGAAAATGCCATTTGCTTGCTGACGAATTTGCAGTCCAGGAAAGAACTTGATTTCACCCATCATGGACATTTGATATTTATCGGACATCATTTTCCCGAACTCTAAGCTGCAAGCATTGTTAGTACAACCGAAGATAATATCATCCACATAGATTTGACAAACGAATAAATCATTGTCAACAGCACGAGTGAAAAGTGTGGGATCAGTGGATCCTGGCTTGAACCCTTTATCGAGCAGAACTTCTTCAGAGTGTCATACCAGGCTCGAGGGGCTTGCTTTAGCCCATATAAAGCTTTCTTTAACCTGAAAACTCTTTTAGGAAACTCAGGATGTTCAAAGCCAGGTGGCTATCTAACATAAACTTCCTCACCAATTTCACCATTGAGGAAAGCATTTTTCACATCCATTTGATAAAGCAAGATATTATTGTAGTTTGCATAAGCGAGAAGAATACGAATTGCCTCAAGGCGTGCAACAGGAGCATATGTTTCACCAAAATCAATACCTTCTACCTGTGTGTACCCTTGAGCAACAAGTCGTGCTTTGTTTCTCACCATGATGCCATTCTCATCTTGCTTATTGCTGAAAATCAATTTTGTGCCGATGATATTGTGCTTCTTGGGATTCAGTTTGTCAACCAATTCCCACACATCATTTAATTTGAATTGCGCCACACTGGTACAGCGAGGTGCTATACAAACGATTTTTAACCCCTTTCCGCGACGGTGTTTTGAACTGTCGCCTAGTGAGTGACTGCGATAGGGGGGTCCTTCCCACACGACCCAGAAACCGTCGGGGATAGGCCCTCCTCGCACACATGCTCGGCAAAATGAGGTCGTGTGCGATGGGCAAGCAATCAAATACGGTTATACGTATAGTTGTGCTAAAAAAATACAATTATATAGGCCAAATCGTTTCTGGTCGTAAGTACATCCCACACAGTCAGTCCTGGCTAAACGTTTACGTTCGTATGTACATTCCACACAGTCAATCCAAGGAATACGTTTCCATTAGTATGTACATCCCACACAGTTAATCCAAGAAGTACGTTTTCGTTCGTATATGCATCCCACACAGTCACTCCAAGGAAAAAGTTTTCGTTCGCAGGTACATCACACACAATTTTCCCCATTTTTGTGATAGCGTTGCCATTGCAGATGATATTAACAATTTTATCGTTTGCATTATTGAATGCATCACACACTGTGCGTAGAAGAAACTATGTGCCAAAGGCTGTCCATCACACACACTATTTATGTGGTAAACATTTGTGCAAGGTGGCCTAACGCAAACAGTTTTCAAGAGGATGTCATGTGTGATAGTTCATTGATCCAACACAGCTTATTCCTAGAAACTGTGTGTGTTGCATGAGGTCATCGCCCAAGGTGTTTTCTCAATAACCGTTTGCAATAGAAAACCCCAATTAGCAGGCTAATTGTCCTATTATTAATAATCCATTTATTAATCTAATTGGCATTTCATATTAAGCACACAATATATTTCATTTTCATATTAAGGAAGCAGGATTTCATAATTGAAATACATCAGAGTACAACATCATATAGCTTCAGCACTCAGCTACCCCATTACACAACTACACCAGCACTAAGTTTCACATGCAACATCTATAACCTTTCGAAATTAGCATCATAGATGGTACATAGACAGATGAATCTCATCTGGAAAACTGCTGAAGCGGAAGGCGGATATTGAGCCTTCATTGATGTTGAAGGTCTTTGCAACTTTAGGCCAGTGCCTGTGGATGATTGACCGTCCATCCTTCATCCTCTTCAGGAACACTTCAATATTGAATCGTGGGTGTTGTATGAATACCTTCCTCGCCTCCTGACCATACAGGTGGTTTGAGAGGTAATCATCAGTGAACTGCTTTGGAAAGGCCTGAAAACAAGGATGTGCATAAATATCTTCTCTATATTGGAAATGGGGCAAAGGAGTAAAAAAGGCAAGGTATAATAGTTAGTACCATCCTGTAGTGAACTGATGTCTTCTTCATTGTGCAGACAAAGATCTTGTTGTTTTTTGTCGCTAGTTTCTTTATCCTAACAATCTTTCTGAGTTTCTTGACTTGACTGATATTCATGGACAACTCATTTCCCCACATGCAAAAAGGGTCGAACAGTGAGTCAAAACCTCTGACAGCAGGACCTACATGTGCAAGACCAAATTGTTAAAAACCTAAATATTAGAATGGTTCCTGCAATTGCACAATAATGTGCTATTAGACAAAGGACCATGCATGTGCAAACCTCGATTGTAAACCTCAGTGCTTCCCATTGTTTCCCTGCAACACATATAAGGTAGTTAGTGATCAGGTTAAGTGATGGTTCGCATGCTATCAGTAAAATATGTTGATGAAAAATAAGCACATTGCAGATTCATTAGATTAATTCAAGCCACATGGAAAACCCATTTATCCAAACCAAGCATGATTAAGAACTAGGAAATATAGCAATTGTATATGTTTCTCATGTATTAAGTGTAGCCAAATTCGATTTATTCCTCACATGCACAACAATACAAAATTCTACGCACGACAATTGGACATCGCATTGCAGAATTGAACCAAGCAGTTAACTAAACACCACAACAAATGAACCAAACATTAACTAAGCACCACATTGCACAATATAACATACTCCTAATAGAAGATCAGACAGTTAACCAAACCAAGCATGCTTAACAACTTGGAAATATAGCAATTGTACTTGTTTCTCATCTATTTAGTACAGCCAAATTTGATTTATTTCTCACATGGTATACAATAACAGAATGCACCCACAACAATTGAACATTGCATTGCAGAATTGAACCAAACAGTTAACTAAACACCACAACAAATGAACCAAATGTTAACTGAGCACGACATTGCACAATGTATAACATACTAGAAGATCAGACAGTTAACCAATACAAGCATGCTTGACAACTTGGAAATATAGCAATTGTATTTGTTTCTCATGTAGTTTGTAAAGATATATTCGATTTATTTCTCACATGGAAGACAATACAAAATTGCACCCTGAAGAATTGAACATCACATTTGCAGAATTGAACCAAATAGTTAACTGAAGACGACAACTAATTAACCAAACAGTTAATAAGTGAGCACCACATTGCATGACATATAGAACATATACACTAGAGCAACAGATTGCATGGTAAAAGTAGATAGGACAAGTCACTAGAATTTGTTAAGGAAAGGCAGGAGCAGCACATGCAACGGGTAAACCAAGCATGCTTAACCGGCGTAGCTAGCAAACTGAACATAGGTCATTATAGTGAGCTAATAAGACAAGCTACTCCTCATCGTCAGAGATATCGATGATGATTGGCTCCTTGGACATGGAAGAGGGCGAGGCCTCCACATCGTGGGTGCCCTCGTCATAGTGGTGAGTTGCCTGAGCCACTCCGGGCACCAACCTACTGCCTCTCGAGTTGAGGTAAGCAGGGGCACGCTGAGAAAACACCTCGTAGTCTTCGTCGAAGGCACCAACGGTGGCCTCGAGGAAATGCCATGAACTGTTGTTTAAAGCAGCCAACCACGTCGTGGCGTTGGCGCATGAGGCGTCGACAGTGGCCTTGATAGCACGATGCTCCTCCAAGATCTGGGGGTCGGCACGAATGGCAGCCATCGCGACCTCATCCGCGCGTGCGGCCGTGATTTGCTTCTGCGCTTCCAAATGCTCCTTGAGCTCCTGGCTATACTACATGCACCATGGCTTAGGGCGGCGCTTATTTGGGGGAGGGGTCGGTGATTTGGGTGGAAGGTGTCACGCCGGCGGTCGGGGCATGTGCGATGTGGAAGGAGGAGGAGGATGGGGGTCGGGTGTGGATTACCTGCCTGGATCGACGAGGCCGAGCAGCGTGAAGGAGGGTCGCCGGCAAGGAGGCGGCACTGCAAGCAAGGAGTGAAGGTTTCAACTTGGACAGGAAGGCAGAAACAGGGGAAATGTGGCTTTTGGTAATGGGGAGGGAGCGGGGAGGTAGATATTTCCACGGTCGTCGAAAATTTTGAATCGGTGCAGCGAAAAAACTGGCGCGCAAAGTGTCATCGGACACGGTCCCTTATTCAGCACTGTGTACGATATGTGAACATCACAAACGATTCATATAGCTTAACCCGTGTGTGATGAGTTTGAACATAAAAAATTTTGGTTCGAATTTCCCTGGTTACAGTGGTCATCCACGTCATTGCATAATTTGGGTACACAAAGGAGACTACAGCACACCCACACTTCTTAATCGAGCAAGTTCAGCAATTAAACAGAGCTAGCTGACCTAAACATTACTCTAACAAATTAAAGACCAACGCTTTTAATTAAACAAAGCAAAGAGTACTACTACGGCTGGTGCTCGTCGATCTCCGCCGCCTCCTCCATGTCCAGCTCGCGCCCGACGATCTCCTGGGGAAGGGGCTCCATGGCATCCATCACACCATACTCGGCAAGCATCTCGCCATCTGCGTGCGCCATCTCTTTGGAAAAGGCCGCCATGAGTTGGGTGTGGGCGGCCGCGATCTGGGCTTGGACGGGCTCCGTTGTGCAAGGTATGCCGCGGAGGAACGGATGGCTCTCGAACGCTCTCGGCGATTGCCAACTCTTCGGTCGTGGGTTGCCGACCGTTGTCGGAGAAGCTTAGTTCGATTTGTGTGGTGACCGCCATGAGCTGGGCGTGGGCGGCCTCGACATGGTCGTGGGCGGCCTCCATCAGGGCTAAGGCCGCCGCTGCAGAACAGACAGCTGCTGTGCCGCTCTCGCCGGTTGCTATTCCCGAGGCAGATGTTGCTGCCGCCACCTGAGAAGCAATAGCGGCCGTTTGGGCTGCATTGGCCGCCCGGTCGCAGATTGCGACCGCGCTCATGCAGCTTGTTAGCACGCGCATGGTGGCTGCGGCCGCGCTCTTGCCGGAGTGGGCCGCTGAAGTTGCCATCACGACACGGGTCCACGTCCCCATCTTTCACCGACGATGATTGAACAGTGAAATGATATTTGGGGAGCGAGCTAGTGTGCTTGACATGCCGGTTGTGGACTGTAGCCGACGCACCTTCTCGTGTAAGCCATAGGCATACTATACTCCGACAGTGCTCCACGATATTTTGTACTGCATCTCACATGGTTGGTGATAAAAAACTGTGTGCGATCTACTTGATTTTTCATCTTGATTTGAATTACATAATGGGGTCACAGCGGCAAAGGAGGGTGTTTGAATTGCTAGAACTTTTATCTGCAATGAACATGCAACAATAGGTGTGTCGTCAAAAAATTGGAATTATTCAGGGTTCGCTTGGACATTTTTATACATTAACTTGGTTTTCTAGCCATTTCAGGTGCACAATTCAAAATTAAAATACATGCACATGCTCCGTTGCACCAAAATGGGTTGTAAAATCATATATGTGTCCATGGGTTTATGCTTATGTCCCATGCAAGAAATGGGGATGAATTTTGAACACCACAGCACCGTGGCTCTCCGGGAAACATTGAGGTACTTGCTTTTGCAATTCTAGTAAATCCAAAACCCGTCTGAAATTCATGAACCTTGGCATGCTATCATGGAATGGCATCAACATGCTGGGGTAAAAAATATTGTCCCATTTGGGGCAGGTTATGGTATAAGCTTCTCACAAACCAGAGCTTCTCACAAGAAGCATCATGGTTCCATTAGGGAAACGTGTCACCTTTGTGGACAAAATGATATTCGTCGCCTCTTCTTGCTTTCAAATTTTTTTCTGGTGTCAACATAGAACAACAGGAGTGTCGTGTTAAATTTTGGAATTTTTCGGGGATCGTTTGGACATTTTTATACGTTAACTGAGTTTTCTAGGCATTTATGTGCATAATTCAAAAATTGAACTACATGCACATACTCTAGTGCATAAAAATGGGTTGAAAAATCAAATGTGTGTCCTTGGTTGCAAGCTTAGGTCACATGCAAGAAATGAGAATGAATGTCAAACACCTTGACACTGTCGCTCGGCCGCTAACATTGAGATACATGGTTTTAAAATTCTAGTAAATTGAAAACTCGTCTAAAATTCATGAAACTTGACATGATATCATGGAACAACATCGACATGCCGTGGTAAACATATTGTCCCATTTGGGGCAGGTTTGGGTATAAGCTTCTCGCAAACCAGAGCTTCTCACAACAAGCCTGATGATTTCAGTAGGGAACGTGCCACCTTGGGGGACGAAATGATATCCATTGCCTCTTCTTACTTTCAAAAATTTTCTCGTGTCAACATAGAACAACAGGAGTGTTGTGTCAATTTTTATACATTAACTGAGTTTTCTATGCATTTATGTGCATAATTCAATTTTGAACTACATGCACATGCTCCAGTGCATATAAATGGGTTCAAAATTTAAATGTGTTTCCTTGGTTGCATGCTTAAGTCCCATGCAAGAAATGAGAATGAATGTCAAACACCTTGCCACCGTCGCTCGGCCGCTAACATTGAGATACATGGTTTTTAAATTCTAGAAAATTGAAAACGCGTCTGAAATTTATGAAACTTGACATGCTAGCATGGAACGGCATCAACATGCCATGGTAAAAATATTGTCCCATTTGGGGCAGGTTGGGGTATCTCACAAACCAGAGCTTCCCACAACAAGCCTCATGGTTACGGTAGGGAACGTTTCACCTTTCTGGACGAAACGATATCCGTTGCCTCTTCTTGATTTCAATTTTTTCTAGTATCAACATAGAACAACAGGAGTGTTGTGTTAAATTTAGGAATATTTCGGGGTTCGTTTGGACATTTTTATACATTAACTGAGTTTTCTATGCATTTATGTGCATAATTCAAATTTGAACTACAGGCACATGCTCCTGTGCATGTAAATTGGTTGAAAATCAAATTTGTGTCCTTGGTTGCATGCTTAGGTCCCATGCAAGTGTAGCGACCCGATCCCAATGGATCGAAGTCTCTGTGCTTAAGTGTCATCCCTGGATCGGTATGCTGACACACACAGTACTCGAGGATTTATAACAGAGTTCAATCACACACTTATTACATCGAATCCTCATAAAGAGTATTTATTACATAAATATGGCTGAAGGCCAACTAAATAAAATAACTGCAGAAGCTTCGAAGATAAATGAGTCCATCCAACTCCACGGCAAAACTGAGTGCATGACAACGACCTATCGCACCTTAATCCTCGTCTGAAAACTCTGCAACATGAGACGTTGCAGTCGTGTAGGTCAGCACATGGAATATGCTGGCAAAATCACACTATAGAGCAATGATGAACAATATCTATCACTACATGCATATTTGGCTGGTGGAGGCTCTATGGTTAAGTTTTTGCATAAAGCTATTTTTTTCCCTACAACAAAGGAATAGATTTTATTTACTACCAAGTTTATGCCATTATTGAGTAGGTTCCTCCAACTCAATCCCAAAATTACCAAGTAATAATAATAACCCAATTCATTATTTAAATAGAGTGATGAGATCAACCAATAATTCAAATACCAGATACTCAAGATGTCCATAACCGGGGACATGGCTAATCATGATTAGTTTGTACACTCTGCAGAGGTTTGCGCACTTTTCCCCACAAGACTCGACCGCATCCATGATCAGAAGATCGAGACATAGCCTTTCTGAAGCATTAACTCTTTACTCTGGGTAGACCGGCACACCTACTTTCCCCTACATCTGCTAGTCTACCACTGAAAGAGGTCACACAACTTACTCAACTATGCCAGAGCCCATAATGGCTTGTGGCTGCACACGGAAGTTTCTAGGCATGAACAATTATATGATCCCTTTGAGCCTGGGTGGCGGACCTAGGGTAATCACACGGGTACTCCGGGATTCCCTTGGGCAAGTACTGGTTTCTCCAGGTGCCCCAAACAATCCACCCAGATGTGTATTAAAGTTGCCACCTTAACTTTCCCTTAGTTATTATTACTCTCACAACTTTCATGAATCTCACATACCAAACCCCGTCTACGAGCATGGCTAAGCAATTTATGAGCATAACGTATATTCCCGGGGTGATCAAAGGTAATAGGTTCCTACCTCATCGACTACATAGCATAACCACATGTTCCCAATCCTACTCATGCAATTTTTGAGGGTGTAACTAATGCATTGTAAAAAAACTGGGTAAGAAAGAGTATGATCAAAGTGTAACTTGCCTTGCTGACGATTGGTAAACCCTAGAGATTCGTAGAAGCAAGCTTCGCACTCCAGATAATCTAACGAAGCAAACCATAACATACATAAGCACACAAGCAAAGAATCAAAAGATAACCGAAGAAAAGACTCATGAAAATCCAAAAATAACCAAATAAAACTTCTGTACAACACATAATTTTAACAGTAGTAAAATTGTGTGGTTTTGATATTAACAGAAGGTACATGTGATGAGCTTCGATTTGCAAAAAGAATCACTCCAATCGGAGTTACGAAACTCAAATTATAGCCAAACGAAGTTTAAAACAGATCTGAACAAATTCAAATTTTAAAAATTTCAAAAATATTATTAGGTTGGTTATCTGGACAGAAGAGATCATGATGAAGAATTGGGCGTTGGTTTCGTTGGATTTTGATAAACGAGCAAAAAGTTGTAATCGTTTGAAAACTAGGGGCTAATCTGTAAAATAAACCTAGCGAATAGGTCCCTGGCAGAAAACTAAAATAAAAAGAAAAATCTACCAAACGAACGTTCGCTAAACACTAAAATAAATAATAAATCGGGTTTTAAAGAAAAACCAAAAAAACCGAAAGAAAAACCGGGTGGTTCGGCGGCGATTTTTACCCGCGGTTTTCGGCGGTTCGACGTCGGCGGCGGATCTCCGGCGGCGGCGGGGCGAGCGGCGAGGCGAGGCGACGAAGTGCGGCGGTGGCTCGGGCGAGAGGCGACGGCGCGGCGTCCGGGCTAAGCGGGGCGGCGGCGGCGGCTGTGTTGCTGCGGCGGCTGCTGCTGCTGCTGTTGGGGAGAGAGGGGCCGGGGCGGCGGCTTATAAAGAGGGGGGGTGCGGCGGGCCTGGAGGAGGGGGCAAGGCGAAGTGGCGGCGGGAGGCGTGCCCAAGGCGGACACGGCGGCGGTGTCGGGGTTGCTCGGGACTCTGTCCCGAGCTCGGAGACGGAGGCGGCGACGGCTTGGGCCGGCTGGGCTGGGCGCGTTCCAGTTCGGTCGGCCCGAACTAAGTTCTTTTTTAAAACGATTTTCTGGAAATACGAAAAATACGAAAAACCTAATAAATATTTTTTTTAAATCCAGAAAAATCCACATAGCTATATGGCCTTATATATGACCTAATGAACATTTTTCTGGACCTAAATGCCTAAAATAAAAACAAATATTTTAGTACTAAAAAAATAAATAAACTTGCAAATAAAATCAAATAAAAATATTTTATTATTCAAAATTAAATTTCCAATATTTCTTTGCTGTTTTTGAAGAAGTCCTTTTATCTTCTCTCTTTATTTTATTTATTTGAAATAATTGGAAAAACAATTTTAAATAAAACACCTTGATCCAATTTGCCAATTTTGAAAATTCAAAAATGGATTTTTGGGAAAAACCTCCAACTCTCTCAATTGGTCCTTGAGTTGCTTAAGGCCCCTTGGATCAAATTCCAATAAAACAAAATTCAAAAATGCACAAATTATGAATGCATATGAATGATCTAAATAATAACATCCAAATTGAAAATTGGGATGTTACAGCAAGAAATGGGAATGAATGTCAAACACCTTGCCACCATCGCTCGGCCGCAAACATTGAGATACATGGTTTTTAAATTCTAGTAAATCCAAAACTCGTCTGTAGTTCATGAAACTTGACATGCTATCATAGAGCGGCATCAACATGCTGTGGTAAATTTTTTGTCCCATTTGGGACAGGTTTGGGTATAAGCTTCTCGCAAACCAGAGCTTCTCACAACAAGCCTGATGGTTTCGGTAGGGAATGTGCCACCTTTGGGAACGAAACAATATCCGTTGCCTCTTCTTGCTTTCAAAATTTTTCTAGTGTCAACATCGAACAACAGGAGTGTTGTGTCAATTTTTGGGATTTTTCGGGGTTCACTTGGACATTTTTATACATTAACTGGGTGTTCTAGGCATTTTATGTGCATAATTCAAATTTGAACTACATGCACAAGCTCCAGTGCAGAAAAATTGGTTGACATATCAAATGTGTGTCGTTGGGTGCATGCTTAGGTCCCATGCAAGAAATGGGAATGAATTTCAAACATCAGGGCACTGTTGATTGCCGGCAAAACATTGAGATACTTTGTTTTTAAATTCTAGTAAATCCAAAACTCGTCTGAAATTCATGAAACTTGGCATGCTGTCATGGAATGGCACCCGACATGTTGTGGTATTTTTCGTGTCCATTTTGAGAGAAGGCGCACTCGAAAAACAGCCAAAAAAGGCATTTTGAAACAAATAGCTACCACTTTAACATCTCAAACATTTGTATAATTTAAATCATGTGCGTTCTAGTAACCATTCATGTGACGCCACGTGTCTCTTTTTTAATGGCTATAGGAGGTGCCGTGTGGACAGCTGCTTGACTGAATGGGAGGCGTGCGAGCGCAGGCTGACCGAGAGGCATGCAAGTTGTCCTCCAATGCGCAGGCTCACCGGGAAGCGTGCGAGCTGTACGCTACGCAGGCTCACTGGGAAGCGAGCCCTATGACTTCCATGGCCGCCCGCCTTGCTCGCATCCTCTCCATTAATGGTGCCCGAGCCGCTGTTTAATACGGGCGGCCTCACTGTTCGCCTCTCATTCCCCTCCCTCCCGCAGACCTCCACCAACGCCATGGCGCAGAAGGATCATCTGCCACTAGTCTTCTAGTTTGGTAAAGTCGACTCTGACCCTGAATGAGCTGGCCGCGGCGGTTGATGCCCCCGCGCCAGTCCCAGCTCCCATCCCCACGCGAGCGACCATCCCCGTAGCATTGATGGGCTGGTCGCCGAGCACTATCGCAGAGCTAGAAGCCGCTGGCGTCAGCGAGGTCTCCAAGGACCCACGCGAGCTCGTGTACATGCCAGCGCCAGCGCCCGTGCCCATGCGCGCCCATGCACCCACCGCGGCGCCGGTCCCCGTGCGTTTGCCTGCACCCGCCGTGCCCGTGCCCGTGCGCGCGCCCCCCTCAGCGGCATGGGATGCCGCCGTCGACCGCTACCTCGCAGCGCCACGAGTTGCCATCCTCCCGCGCCCCGCCCATCGATCGCGCGACGACATGATGTTTGATTTCCAAGTGAAGAACATTCTGTGCTGCCTTGAAGACTTCAACAACGGCGTCCCGGAGGATGACAACGACAACGCCGGCGCGGCACGCCGCCTCCACCGCCGCCGGAATTAGGTTTTTTGGGGGTTTAATACTGTATCAGTATATCTCGATCATATGAATATAAATTCACAGTGTGACTGAATGAAAGATATGGTTTGAACGAACTTGCGTTTTTTCTCTCTGAATGTACAGACTTATCAAACGATTTCTTTAAAAACAACGTATATGGTTTTTAAATATAAAACACTCATCGCAAACGTTTTAGATAGAACACCCGTATGTAAACCGACAGCTTCCCCAGGAAGCCAAGGGAAAATGTGTCGAGCAGGATTTGTGCAGCTCTTGATCGCAAACTTTTTAGATAGAACATCCGTATGCAAAGTGAGAGCTATGGTCTTCCCCAGTAAGCCAAGGGAAAATTCGCAGCGCATGATTTGTGCATCTCTTCAACGCAAACGATTCAGATTGAATACGGTATGCAAAGCCAGACTTCGGCGCTAAGCCAAGAGAAAATGTGCCGAGTAGGATTTGTACATCCCTTCAACGCAAACGGTTGTTTTGGATGACCCATGTGCAAGCACGTACAGACAATTTGGTAAGATTTGCATCTGTCATATTGGGTATATTGCCATTTGTCAAACTGGAAAGATTGACATTTGTTGATCTAGTAACATTGCCATTTGTCAAGCTTGTAACACTGCCATTTGTCAAAATATGCAGCTAAAAATCACTAACACTATCTAATTTTTGCAACTAAAATTCAGTAATTAAGCATAGATTTCATTCATAGATTAAGCAGTCATTCTTTTATACAAACAGTTCAACTCGACAGCTGAACCGACCAAACTTTTCCCCAATTGTTGCCAACCACATACTGAAATAGCTAGTTCAACTATATATACTAGCTAATTTTAAGTACGTTGTACAGTTCCACCACATCTATAGTCAGATGAACTGAACAAAATAGCCCCTAAATACTACTACTACGGAGGGGCTTTGTACTACTTCCGGCAGCCTCTCCTCTGCCGAGCGCACTCAGTAAGAGGCAGAGGAGGAGGAGCCTACCGACGAGCTGGACAACTGCAATACGGTGCCTGCCGCTGCTGCACCTTCAGCGACGCTCACCTCGAATGCCCTCTGCCACTCCAGACGACCCCTCTCAAAGCGGTGGTTCTCCTCGTAGATCTCCTGATTCCTCACCTCTGCGGCGGCGTGTGCTGCGGCCACGGCGGCGGTAACGCTCTTTGCGTGCTCGACGAGGCGCTCCTCCTCCTCCTCCCCCAGGAACTCGATGTAGCGCGCAAGGTCGTTGACGCACGTGCAGGCCTCCACCACCGCCTCCTGCCTTCGGGCGGCAGTGGCGGAGCGGGTGATGACCCCAGCGGTCGATGGTGGGCTGGCGGCCACGGCCGCTGACGATTGGGTGGCGGCCACGACCACTACCTCCCGCCTTCGGGCCGCGGTGGCGGAGCGGGTGATGGCCACGGTGGCCGCTAGTGGGGTGGCGGCCACGACAACCACCTCCTGCCTTTGGGCTGCGGCGGCGGAGCGGGCTATGGCCCTGGCTTTCGACGGTTGTGTGGAGGCCACGGCGGCCAGCAACAGCTGCCGACGGGCAGCGGCGGCGGAGCGTGTGGTGGGTGTTCCGCGAACACCCAACAGGGACGCCTCGTGCACTACACTACGCCAGGGACTGCGCCGCCGCCGCGGTGTAGCCTCGCAGCTGGAGCTGTCCTCTGATGATGGTGGAGTGGCTGAGCGACAACGACGGACCGGTGCCATTGGCGATTGTGGGAGAAGCAGACAAGATAAGCTACAGGGAGGAAGGGGAAAATGCGACACAGGACTCGCCGGCCGTGAGCGTTTATATAGAAGGCCGGTAAGCATTGGGATTTTGGGGGATTTCACTGAGTCTGGTGGGAAGCTTGTGATAACCCACAAGTATAGGGGATCGCAACAGTTTTCGAGGGTAGAGTATTCAACCCAAATTTATTGATTCGACACAAGGGGAGCCAAAGAATATTTGCAAGTATTAGCAGCTAAGTTGTCAATTCAACCACACCTGGAGATTAATTATCTACAGCAAAGTGATCAGTAGTAAAGTAGTATGATAGTTTTGATAGCAGTAGTGATAGTAACAGTAACGGTAACAATGATAGCAATGATTTTGTAGCAAGTGTAACAGTAACAGTAGCAGTAGTAACTTAGCAAAAACAATATAAGAGAAATTCGTAGGCATTGGATCGGTGAATTCGTTGGATGATATTCATCATATAATAATCATAACCTAGGGCGATACGGCACTAGCTCCAGTTCATAAATATAATGTAGGCATGTATTCCGTAAATAGTCATACGTGCTTATGGAAAGAACTTGCATGCCATCTTTTGTCCTACCCTCCCGTGGCAGCGGTGTCCATATGGAAACTAAGGGATATTAAGGCCTCCTTTTAATAGAGAACCGGAACAAAGCATTAACACATAGTGAATACATGAACTCCTCAAATTACGATCATCACCGGAAAGTATCCCGACTTCTGTCACTCCGGGGTTTAGGGATCATAACATGTAATAGGTGACTATAACTTGCAAGATCAGATCTAGAACATAGATATAATGGTGATAACATAAACGGTTCAGATCTGAAATCATGGCACCCGGGCCCAAAGTGACAAGCATTAAGCATGGCAAAGTCATAGCAACATCAATCTCAGAACATAATGGACACTAGGGATCAAGCCCTAACAAAACTAACTCGATTACATGATGAATCTCATCCAACTCCTCACCGACCAGCGAGCCTACGAAGGAATTACTCACTCCCCGTGGGGAGCATCATGGACTTGACGATGTAGAAGGGTTTGTGATGACAAAGATCGAAGATCCCCCTCTCCGGAGCCCCAAACGGACTCCAGATCTGGCCTCCCGATGAAGAACAGAAGGTGGCGGCGGCTCCATCTCGTGAAACGCGATAATTCTTTCTCCCCAATTTTTTTCTCCGAAAATGTGAATTTATAGCGTCGGAGATAGGTTCAGCGAGGCCACCAGGTGGGGACAACCCACCTGGGCGCGCCAGGAGGGGGCGCTCCCTGGTGGGTTGTGCCTACCTGGGGAGTCCCCCTCCGGTGGTTCTTGGCTCCAGTAATTCTCTTTTATTATATAAAAAATCCTCGCAAAGTTTCGTTCCAATCCGAGAACTTTTATTTCTGCACAAAAAATAACACCATGGTAGTTCTGCTGAAAACAGCGTCAGTCCGGGTTAGTTTCATTGAAATCATGCATATTAGAGTTCAAAACAAGAGGAAAAGCTTTAGGAAAAGTAGATATGACGGAGACGTATCAACTCCCCCAAGCTTAAACCTTTGCTTGTCCTCAAGCAATTCAGTTGATAAACTGAAAGTGAAAAGAAAAACTTTTACGAACTCTTTTGCTCTTGTTTACATAAATAGGCTTAAGTAGCAACCAGGTTTTCAGCAAAGATCATGACTAACCATGTCGACAATGACTCTTAAAAATTATATTAACTCATATCAATGACATAATCAACTAGCGAGCAATAATAAAATATCTCAAATGACAACACTTTGTCAAAACAACCATGATATAATATGACAATAGTGGTATCTCGCTAGCCCTTTCTGAGACCGCAAAACATAAATGCAGAGCACCTCCAAAGTTCGAGCAGCGACTAAACATTGTAATTCATGGTAGAAAAGATCCAGTCATGATGCACCCAACATTAGCTATACACAATGCATGAGGATGACAATAGTGCTCTTAGATCTGGCGCTTATTTGAGAAGGTGATGACACAACATAAAAGTAAATAGATAGTCCCTTCGCAGAGGAAGCAGTGATTTGCAGCGGTGCCAGAGCTCAAGTTTTTAAAACAAAGGTAAATGAAATTTTGAGAAATGCACCCTTCCTGTTTACTTCGTGACCATCAGTTATCGATATCTTCCATGCTAAACACATTAGTGGCGGTTCCCAAGCGATAAAAGTAAAGGTTTACTCCCCCTCCACCAACAAACACACTCCACGGGTACCATCCATACCAGCAACAATCTTGGGGGAGTTTTGTTTAATTATTTGCAATTTTGAATTTGGGACTAGGCATCCCTATTACCGCCCCTCTCGTTCAAGGACGAGTGAATAAACACTCATTATGAGAATAACCCACTTAGCATGGAAGATATTGACTACCTCCTGTCACTCTATGAACAATACAGGCACACAAAAACGGATGTTTATTTGAAGTTTTTAGAGATGGCACATGCAAATTTACTTAGAACGGCGGGGTAATACCGCATATAGGTAGGTATGGTGGACTCATCTGGGATAACTTGGGTTTTAGGATTTTGATGCACAAGCATTTTTTCCGCTTAGTACAAGCGAAGGCTAGCAAATAGGTTGAGAAGTGGCCAGCTAGAGAGCGAAAACGGTCATGAGCATGCATTATGCATAAGTAACATTGGATACTAGCATGAGTAGGATATGAACACCATGAACATAAATATCACAGAGGCTATGTTGGTTTTGATTCAACTACATGCATGAACATGTGCCAAGTCAAGCCACTCGAACATTCAGAGGAGGATACCATATCATCATACTACATCACAATCATTTTAACACAATGTTGACATCCAAGATAAATCATCATCCACTCCTAGCTACTTAAGCATGGCATGAGAAACTATAATCTCTAATTGTCATTGCAAACATGTTTGATCATAATAGGCTGAATCATGGATACTAGGTTAAACATATTTACAAAAACTGAACAAGTTGAGTTCATACCCATTTCCCTCTGCCACAGCCAGTTCACCAAATATCGTCATTATTGCCTTTCACTTGCATGACCGAATGATTTGAAAATAA
Organism: Thinopyrum elongatum; assembly: GCA_011799875.1. NCBI lineage: Eukaryota > Viridiplantae > Streptophyta > Magnoliopsida > Poales > Poaceae > Thinopyrum > Thinopyrum elongatum. The sequence continues at coordinate 169,424,900 of CM022298.1, forward strand.
TAATAGTGCAAGAGTGCCGTGGACTAAGCTGGAATCTGTAAACATTTTATTCAAAGGAGAAGACAAGGTAATTTGGGCTCTTTGTTAGATCAACAATAATGCATATGAGAGCCACTCGACATTTTCATCGTGGCCTTCTCCTCGGTATGACTCAATAAAAAGAAAAGAAATTCAGAGAAACACACTGAAATATTTTTGGAGTTTTTAGTTTTTCTTAAAGAAAGCAAATTAAAGAAAGAAAAAAAATGAGAAAACCTATTTACACGGGACAGCTCCCAACATGCAAAAGAAGAACAAGGAAATCTTTTTGGGTTTTCTTTTTTAATACTACAACTAACTAAACTAGAAAGAAAGACCGAAAAGAAGCCAGAAACATTTTTTTTGGATTTTCTCAAAGTTTCTCAAACACACAAGAAGAAAGCGAGAAAATAAATTTAGCATGGATAATACAATGAAAAAGTGTGGACACTGACAACTGGAATGAAATGTGTGAACATGAATGTAATGTCGGTGGAAATACGTACTCCCCCAAGCTTAGGCTTTTGGCCTAGCTTGGTAATCACCACTCGAAGTAGCCATCAGGTCCCACGTTGAAGTGCTGGGGAGCAGGCACCTGAGCGTCCCACTCCTGAGGCTCTTCGTCTGCAGCAGCCATGGCAGTCCGGTAGGCGATCATGTCATCTGGCATGATCCTATATCCGCCCCTGGCAATAGAATCAAACAAAGCAAGTGCAGGCAACAGAATAATATCACGGGTGTTCTCGCTAAAAACCAGGTTGTAGGGAATATCAATAGTAGTGTTCTCTCCATCAATAAATTGATGATGTGCCATAGCCTGGCGATCTAAGTAAAGCTTGGGCAAGGGATAATCATGCTGGCGTATCTGAACGTTAAAGTGACTAGCTAAGCGAGTAGCATAAATATTGCCATGAATTTTACCCTTGGACCTGTTAAGGTGGAGGCGACGTGCCACAATAGCTCCTAAGCTATAAGTGTTATCGCCGTAAAGTACGAGGCGTAAGACAGCAAAATCTGGGGCACTGAGTGCACCAACCTTCTCTCTAGCAAGTAAACACTTTGCAATGAATAGAGCAAAATAATGCACAGAAGGAAAATGCAAGCTAGTGGCAGTGGAACTCGATACCCCTCTCTTGTCTCCCACGGACAAAGTACAATAAAAGCCCTCGAACTCTGCAGGCCTAGGCTCCCTTATTTCCCCGTCAGAAGGGATCAAGCATATGTCACAAAATTCAGTAAGTGGTATCTGACGGGGTTCAGCATAAAGATTAAACTGCACCTCAGGGGGGTTATTCCTACTCAGAAAATGGAAACTTTGCACAAAGGAATTTGTGAGGAGATGATACTGTTCACACTCAGCTGCGATGAAGTCGGTGAGGCCGGCATTAGCAGCAAATTGTGCAAACTCATGACGGATTCCAGCTCCATCCATGAAGGGGTTGTGCGGCCATTCGCATGGCCGCACCTCCGCCATTCTCCGGGTGCAGAGATCATTGTCCGATGACTCCCCAATAACCCCCTTGGAGTTTTTCTTGGAAGCAAACTTCCTAAAGAAACTCATCTTATTCCTATGAACAAAATTCTGAAAAAATTTAGTCCACAAAATTTTGTCAACAAAACTTCACAAGATTGATAGCAACTACTCATAGGGATGCATAGAGGCCATATCAAGCATTCAAACTACTTAGAACTCTAAGAATTCAACATGCAAGCTCATCTACAGCAGCACCAAGTGTAGCTAATTATTCAAAATATAAACCACTAAAGCAAAAACTAATTAGACCAATGGAGGAGTCACATACCAAGTAGCAATCCCCCAAAATAGTTTCGAAAACAGAGCTTCGAGCAAAGAGATCAAAATCCGCGGGTTTGAGAGCAAGAACACGAGGGAGAGAGCCATGGTGATTTTTTTTCTGGAGGTATGTGATGACATGGGCTAAAGAGATAAGTGAGGGGGCCCACGTGGGGACCACAACCCACCAGGGCACACCTGGGGCTGCTGGAGCGCCCAGGTGGGTTGTGCCCACCTGGAGCACCCCCCCTCTGTTGTTATTTGCACTAAAAATTCTTAAATATTCAGAAAAAAATCATGTTAAATTTCTAGGGCATTCTGAGAACTTTTATTTCTGGGTCATTTTTTTTATTGCACGGGAAAATCAGAAAACAGGCAAAACATGGTATTTTATTTCAAATGACTAATAAAAACAGAAAATAAAGGTAAGGACAGAAGGTAGTGCTTACTAAATTCATCAACCTCATACCTCTCAAAAATGATCCATTAATAAGGTTAATCAAGTCTTATTAACAACCACTTTCGATTAGCATGAAACCGAAGCACTTTCATAAAACACTAAGTTACCTCAACGGGGATATGCACGTCCCCAACAATAAGCATTTCGTATTTCTTTTTGGCAGTAGGTAGAGGTAATTGAAAACTTCCAATAGTGAGTGTCGGAGATTTTCCAATAACATTAATACCATTCACTTGGAATTGTTTCTTTGGAAAGTGCACCGTATGCTCATTAACATTGATATGAAAGGTGACCTTGCTTTTATTGCAATCAATAACAGCCCCTGCAGTATTCAAGAAGGGTCCACCAAGGATAATCGACATGTTGTCGTCCTCGGGCATCTCAAGTATAACAAAGTCAGTCAAGATAGTAACATTTGCAACAACAACGGGCGCATCCTCACAAATAACGATAGGTATGGCAGTTGATTTGTCAGCCATTTGCAAAGATATTTAAGTAGGTGTGAGTTTATTCAAATCAAGTCTTTTATATAAGGAGAAAGGCATAACGTTAACACCGGCTCCTAAATCACACAAAGCAGTTTTAACATAATTTCTTTTTATGGAGCAAGGTATAGTTGGTATCCCCGGATCTCCAAGTTTTTTAGGTACTCCATCCTTAAAAGAGTAGTTAGCAAGCATAGTGGAGATTTTAGCTTCCGGAATTTTTCTTTTATTAGAGATGATGTCTTTCATATATTTTGCATAAGGTGCCATCTTTAAAATATCAGTCAAGCGAGTGCGCAAAAAGACTGGCCTAAGCATTTCAGCAAAGTGTTCAAACTCCTCATCATCCTTTTTCTTAGTTGATTTAGGTGGAAAGGGCATGGGCTTTTGATCCCAAGGTTCTCTTTCTTTCCCATGTTTTCTAGCAACAAAGTCTCTTTTATCATATCTTTTATTTTTAGGTTGTGGGTTATCAAGATCAACAGCTGGTTCTATCTCAACATCATTATCCGGTTCTTTATCATTGTTTGGTTGAGTGTCTTCATGAACATCCTCATTATCTTTTTCATTATCACTAGGTGAATGTTCATTACCAGATTGAGTTTCAGCATCAGAGATAGAAACATCATTATTATTTTCAGGAGGTTCTTCTACTTCAGGTTCACTAGAGGTGTGCAAAGTCCTATCATTTTTCTTCTTCTTTTTCTTCTTAGAAGGACTAGGTGCATCAGTGTTAGCTCTTTGAGAGTCTTGTTCAATTCTTTTTGGGTGTCCCTCGGGATAAAGTGGTTCCTGAGTCATTTTACTTCCTCTAGTTGCTACTCTAACAGCAAAGTCATGTATATTATTATTCATTTCATCAAGCAATTCTCTTTGAAATTTAGCAACTTGTTCTAATTGAGTTTGAACTATAGAGGCATGTTTCCTGCACCTCTAACATCATTTGAGATTCTAAATAACAAGTCACTCAAGTGAGCAATCATATTCGAATTATATTTCAATTGTTTCATAACATTGGCATTGAAGTGATCTTGTTTTCTAATGTAATTATCAAACTCATAAAGGCATTGACTAGGATGTTTATTATAAGGGCTATCACCTTCATCAAACTTTAATAAAGAATTTACCTCTACCACCTGTGATTGTGGTGGTGTGTTGAGGCCATGTATTTCTTCGATACGTGGTAAATTTTTAACATCCTCGGCTTTAATACCTTTCTCCTTCATACATTTCTTTGCCTCTTGCATATCTTTAGGACTGAGATATAAAATACCCCTCTTCTTCGGAGTGGGTTTAGGCGGTGGTTCAGGAAGGGACCAATCATCATAATTCTTCAATATATTATTCAATAATTCCTCAGCTTGTCCAATAGTTCATTCCCTGAAAACACAACCAGCACAACTATCTAGGAAGTCCCTAGAAGCATCGGTTAGTCCATTATAGAAGATATCAAGTATTTCATTTTTATTAAGTGGATGATCAGGCAAAGCATTAAGCAATTGGAGAAGCCTCCCCCAAGCTTGTGGGAGACTCTCTTCTTTAATTTGCACAAAGTTAAATATTTCCTGTAAGGCAGCTTGTTTCTTATGAGCAGGAAAATATTTTTCAGAGAAGTAATAAATCATATCCTGGGGACTACGCACACAACCAGGAGCAAGAGTATTGTACCATATCTTAGCATCACCCTTTAATGAGAACGGAAATAACTTGAGGATATAGTAATAGCGAATTTTATCCTCATGAGCAAACAGGGTGGCTATATCATTTAATTTGGTAAGGTGTGCCACAACAGTTTCAGTTTCATAGCCATGGAAAGGATCAGATTCAACCAAAGTAATTAACTCTGGGTCGACAGAGAATTCATGGTCCTTATCATCAACAAACATAGGTGAAGTTGCAAACTGAGGATCACATTTCATTTTAGCATTCAAAGTCTTTTCTTTATACTTGCATAATAATTTTTTCAGATCATCTCTATCCTTACAAGCAAGAATGTCCCTAGTTACCTCTCCATCCATAACATAACCCTCGGGTATCTCAGGAAATTCAGGTCTAGGAGAACTAGGTCTAACAGGTGTTTCTAAATTTTCAGTTTCAAGTACTTCATCAGTTTCCGTGATCTCATCAGTTTCAATAATTTCTTTCTCTCTAACTCTAGCAATTTGTTCATCAAGAAAATCACCTAGTGGCACACCATCATCAAGCAAGGTACTAGCATCATCATAAGTAGCATTCATAGAAGTAGCATCATCAATAACTTGGGACATATCAGGATTAATAGCATGTGGTGGTGTTGCAAGTCTACTCATAACAGAAGGTGAATCAAGTGCAGAGCTAGATGGCAGTTCCTTACCTCCCCTCGTCTTAGAGGGAAAAATCTTAGTCTTGGTATCCTTCAGATTCTTCATAGTGATAAATTGATAATAATCCCAAGCGACTCAACAAATATATCTATGCTCCCCAGCAACGGTGCCAGAAAAAGGTCTTGATAACCCACAAGTATAGGGGATCGCAACAGTTTTCGAGGGTAGAGTATTCAACCCAAATTTATTGATTCGACACAAGGGGAGCCAAAGAATATTTGCAAGTATTAGCAGCTGAGTTGCCAATTCAACCACACCTGGAGATTAATTATTTCTAGCAAAGTGATCAATAGCAAAGTAGTATGATAGTTTTGATAGCAGTAGTGATAGTAACAGTAACAATGATAGCAATGATTTTGTAGCAAGTGTAACAGTAGCAGTAGCAGTAGTAACTTAGCAAAAACAATATAAGAGAAATTCGTAGGCATTGGATCGGTGAATTCGTTGGATGATATTCATCATATAACAGCCATAACCTAGGGTGATACGGCACTAGCTCCAATTCATAAATATAATGTAGGCATGTATTCTGTAAATAGTCATACATGCTTATGGAAAGAACTGGCATGACATCTTTTGTCCTACCCTCCCGTGGCAGCGGGGTCCATATGGAAACTAAGGGATATTAAGGCCTCCTTTTAATAGAGAACCGGAACAAAGCATTAACACATAGTGAATACATGAACTCCTCAAATTACGATCATCACCGGAAAGTATCCCGACTTCTGTCACTCCGGGGTTTACGGATCATAACACGTAATAGGTGACTATAACTTGCAAGACCGGATCTAGAACATAGATATAATGGTGATACCATAAACGGTTCAGATCTGAAATCATGGCACCCGGGCCCAAAGTGACAAGCATTAAGCATGGCAAAGTCATAGCAACATCAATCTCAGAACATAATGGACACTAGGGATCAAGCCCTAACAAAAATAACTCGATTACATGATGAATCTCATCCAACTCCTCACCGACCAGCGAGCCTACGAAGGAATTACTCACTCCCCGTGGGGAGCATCATGGAATTGGCGATGGAGAAGGGTTGGTGATGACGAAGATCCCCCTCTCTGGAGCCCCAAACGGACTCCAGATCTGGCCTCCCGATGAAGAACAGGAGGTGGCGGCGGCTCCATCTCGTGAAATGTGATAATTCTTTCTCCCTAATTTTTTCTCCGAAAATGTGAATTTATAGCGTCGGAGATAGGGTCAGTGGGGCCACCAGGTGGGGACAACCCACCTGGGCGCGCCAGGAGGGGGGCTCGCCCTGGTGGGTTGTGCCCACCCGGGGGCCCTCCTCCGGTGGTTCTTGGCTCCAGTAATTCTCTTTTATTATATAAAAAATCCTCGCAAAGTTTCGTTCCAATCCGAGAACTTTTATTTCCGCACAAAAAACAACACCATGGTAGTTCTGCTGAAAACAGTGTCAGTCCGGGTTAGTTTCATTCAAATTATGCAAATTAGAGTTCAAAACAAGAGGAAAAGCATTAGGAAAAGTAGATACGACGGAGACGTATCATCTTACGCGGGAACCTGTGAGGTTGCGCGGGAACGGGCTCACCGACGATTCATTGGTGCCACTTCGAGCCACCGTTTGGCCAAAAGAACGCCCCCGCGCACTGCGCAAGCTTGCGTTGTAAGCCGTCTGCGACAGTGGGGTGACAAGACGTGCGAGAGGAGGGCGAAAGGACACGTACACATATAGTTAATAAAAAAACATTTGCGATTTAATTACCTACTACCCCCGTCCTGGTTTATAAGTCGTCTATGTATTTTTGTGCCAAATTTTGACTAGAGATTTAACTAATAAAATACGAATGCATGTCGCCAAAGATTATATCGTTGGATTCGTATTTCAACATAGTTTCCAATTATATAATTTTTATAACATGCATCAACATTTTGTTGGTTAAATTTAAGGTCAAAATATGACACAGAATATAAAGGGGACTAATAGACGAAGACGGAGCTAGTAGCACACGGCCGCTGTCTACGCAGCGTCGCAACTGCCGGCCGGCTTGTACAAGACCACTCCCTACGTGTTCAACTGCTCTATGCATGTGGTTGCTCGCGGTTGAGGCGGCCGCGGCGTGCTCTGCTCGCGTCCCGCCGCGCGTGTTGTGCTCTCGCGTCCATCCGGGTGCTCTGCCCTCATCCCTCCACGCGCGCTGCCAGTGTTTGGGGCCGGCGCACAATCATGTACGTTCGTGCTGCCATTATGCATGCGGTTGCGCCGGACGCAGCGCCACGATGCAGTTACCCGCTGCAAAAACTGCCATGCGGACGCACCAAGAATCCAGGCCGCCCGGCCCCCATTTATTCCTGTGGCCATTTACCTTCATCTCTCGCGCCACACGACACAATAAGCACACCCACGACGACACATACAGAGAGGACATCCAGCGGTTCCAATGGCGCTCCCCGTGGCTCCAATGGCGCTCCGAGCGGCCGACGATGACAACGGGGGGCAGTTCACCACGCATCACGTAGTGGACACCCACGTGAGGGGGAAGGCCCTCTCGGTGGTGTACACGAATGAGCTGGTCTCGGTGGAGAACTCCATCCAAACTATGGAGCAGTTGCTTGCTGAGGACAAGTACCAAGTGGTTGGCTTCGACCTCGAGTACACCATCGGTCGTGCCGGGAATGATCAGAAGGTTACCGTCGCCCAGTTGTGCGTGCGACATGACGTCCTCGTCTACCACTACCACCTGGCCACAAGGCCTTGCGAGTGTTTCTCCAGGTTTATCAAGAGCTCCGACTACAGTTTTGCTACGGTGCACACCACCAACGATCTAAAAGCGCTCAAGGTTTCGGGCTTGAAATGCCAGAATCTTGTCAACATCCAGGACCACCACAAGGTCTGGGGCAGCGACAACAACAAACAGAACTCCCTGGTTGACCTCACCTTGGCCATCATCGACCCCTACTACAAGAAGATGAAGAATGAGAGCAAGAAGGACAAGAACGCCTGGCACAGTGTCTGGCATTAGAGACTGGATGAACAACACGTCAAGTACGCGGCCAAGGACGCATACACAAGCTACGAGATGTACAGGCGGATCATTGACATGAGGAAGTGTCTTCTTCCTGCCCCAGACGAGGGATCGAGCCACAGAGCAGTGGCGGGAGCGTCACAAGAAGTAGATGACTAGACGATCGTTTCTCCTAGTTTAGAATGCATGTAATTGTTTATTGAGGTGTGTGCGAATGATCTGTATAGTTACTTATGTAATTGGATGTTTATTTCAGTTATATATATATATATATATGTTATTCTTCTGTAGACAGAGCAAATCACACGGCTCATTAGCAGCAATCGTCTGTGTTATTATTGGTCTTCGCACATATTTCTGATTACGGACCTGTTTGCCGCGTATCACACACATCTTGTTCAGTCGAACTGTTTCTGTTGTCTTGGCTCCTCGCAAACAGTTCATCCGAGTGAACTGTATGCCCTCCATCGCACACACCTTGATCTGGCTGACCGTTTCTATTGTGTTGGCTAATCACACATAGTTCATCCTAGTGAACTGTATGCCGTATATCGCACACACCCTCATCTGGCTGCCCGTTTTTGTTGTTCTGCCTCATCGCAAACAGTTCTGCTGGATTAACTGTATGCCACACATCGCACGTGCAACTCTAATCTAAACCGTGTTTGATGTCACCGCCATCGCAAATGTTTTGTATCTTTTTTGATGGTTTTATTACATCACTGTTTGTGATTAATGCATCGCACACAATTTCGTCGAAGGGTCTCTGATTGGACTGTCATGTTTGGACCAACCTGCAGTAGTGCCAACTCCTCTTGCATGGCATTCATCCAATCTGGATCATACATGGCTTCCTCATATTTGGTAGGTTCTGCCAATGAAACAAAGGAGAAACTTCCGTAGTAGTTAGCCAAACGAGTGCGTGAGCGAGTTGTGGGTCGATAACCTGGATTCTCAATTTCATTGAGAATTAGTGAAGGATCAACTCGATTTGCCACACGAGGATGAGCATTTTCTTCGTGATGATCATTGTCATTTTCATCAGCATCAGTATTTGTATCATCATTCCCTTCAGGGTTGCCATTTTGATCAGCATTTGAATTTTGATTGCCATTTCCATTCGGAGGAGCATTTGCTTCGGCAGTGGCTTGACGAGTTCTGCTTCGAGTCATAGGAGCATCATCATCAGAGGACTCAGGTGCATTTCCTTCAATAGGCTTGACGCTCCCAATGGCCATTTGCCGAATAGCATCCGATATCAATGGTTCATCTATCACATTTGGCAGGTGCTCCTTTTGGGAGCCGTTAGATTCATCAAACCGCACATTTACCGTTTCCATAACTTTCATGTGGTGAGAGTTATAGATACGATACGTATGCGAGTTTGAGCCATAACCAAGAAGAAAACCTTCATGTGCCTTGGGTGCAAACTTGGAAGAATGATTCATGTCAAGAATGTAACAAGGTGCACCAAGAACATGCAGATAAGAAACATTCGGTTTCTTGCCAGTGATAAGTTCATATGAAGTTTTCTTAAGGAACTTGTGAAGATAAACATGATATATAACATCACAAGCAGTGTTAATAGCATCAGCCCAGAAATGAATGGGAGTTTTATACTCACTGAGAATTGTTCTCGCCATTTCAATGAGAGTTCTGTTCTTTCATTTAACAACTCCATTTTGTTGGGGAGTGTATGTAGCAGAGAATTCATGAGTAATACCATGTTCATCGAGAAATTCAGCAATATGAGTATTTTTGAACTCAGTTCCATTGTCACTTCTGACATGCTTAATTCGTACATCATATTCATTCTGGGCCTTCTTAGCGAAGCTTTTGAAGATATCTTGAGTACATGTCTTGTCTTCGAGAAAGAATACCCAAGTGTATCAAGAGAAATCATCAACAATAACCAGACCATAATGACTGCCACCGAAGCTTGCATAATTTTGAGGACCAAATAAATCCATATGAAGAATTTCCAGTGGTCTTGTAGTGGTCATAATTGTCTTGGATGAATGATGCTTCTTAGCCAATTTACCAGCCTCACAAGCAGCACAGAGACGATTCTTGTCGAATTTTACATCAGGAATGCCGCGAAGATCATTTTTCTTCACCAGGTTCTGCAAATTTCTCATACCTGCATGACCAAGTCTTCAGTGCCACAGCCAACCTTCGATTGCTTTTGCAAGCAAATAGGTTTGGACTGAGTGACCCTTAGAGAAATCCACAATATACATATCACCCTTTCTAATTCCCTCAAAGATGAAGGAATTGGCAGAGGCCATGAAGACAATGCATTTGGATGTAGAGAATAAGACTAGCATGCCTAAATCACATAGCTTGCCAACTGACATAAGATTGAATCCGAGAGATTGAACAAGTAACACATCATCAATGGACTTATCTTTGGATATGGCAATTTTATCTAGCCCAGTTACCTTTCCTTTGTTGTTGTCATCAAAAGTGACATACTTCAGAGGAGAAGCAGTTAAGTTGGGGTCGACAAACAATGACTTGTCTCCGGTCATATGACTAGTGCATCCACTGTCTATAATCCATTCAGTGCACCCGGAGACATAGTCCTGCAGAAGAATTAGGCTTTCTTAACCACCCACATCTTTCCAGGTGGCTTCGAAACAATTGAGCGAGTAGGATATGATTTCTTTCGATAGGCATAGTTGTTACTCGATGAGGTACGAGCATAATTGAAAGAGTAAGCATTGAAATTCTTTCCAAATGAATGAGCATAGTGATTGTATTCAGTATGCATATAATCATTCTATCGAATTCTTTGTGTCTACATGGTTAGACGAGCAGAAATAGGCAAAGCATCAACAGTTTTCTTAGGCACCCAAATAGCTTTCTTTGGGAAGTCATTTTTGCTGTTAGGTCCAACATAGCGAGCCACAGTCTCACCATGTTGATTCTTGAACAACTTATAATTGTCCAGGGAATCATCATCAAGAAATTCAGGAATAGGAGAGTTGTATCCCGAAAGTAATGCTGGATCGAGCGTTTTGCTCTTTGTAGGAACCCACACAGTTTGAGGATATTGATGTGGTTCACAATAAGAACCATCTTCATTCAGTTTCCTTTTGAAACTGATGTCTTCCTTTTTGGGATTTTTGTGAAGAATAGATTTCTTCAGAACATCACAAAGGGTTTGGTGTCCTTTGAGAGATTTGAACATTCCTGTCTAAAGAAGATCCTTCAACCTAGCATTTTCATCAGAAACAGAACCACTTTCCTCAATCGAGGGGTTAGCATTCACAGATGATTCAGCATTTGATTCTGCATTGGTTCATTCAAGGCATTTTAGACACGGTGGCTCAAACACCTCAGGTTTATCCTTGAGTTGTTGGGTGTCGTGGTTTTGCCACGGCAGATGTCCTTAGTGTGAGGACTTAGTCATGAGGCCAACGCATCTAACTGGTAGCTTGAGAGGGGTTGAGCGGGACGAGAGACGCGGGTTTTTACCCAGGTTCGACCCCTCATGGTGGAGGTAAAAGCCTACATCCTGCTTCATTGATATTGATGATGATGATGCTCACGATTACAAGGGTGCTCTTTCGCTACCTCTCCCTCGAGAGCTATTGATTTTGTCTATCTTAACTTGTAAAACTTCTCCCTCTTGGGGTGCCCTGCCCCTCCTTATATAAGTTGGAGGGGCGGGTTACATGTGGAGTCCTATTAGGATTAGGACTATTCTATTACAAGTGGAATCCTAGTCTTGCTTCCCTTGCAAGGGAAATATTCCTTATGTCTTCTTTCACAAGCCGGCCCACCATCACGTGAGTCGGCCTTTCCATGAGCCGCCTTATGGGCCGTTGGGTCTTGTCGTCTTTCTGACCCACCCGTCGGGTCACTAATGAACCGCCAAGCTCGGGCGGGTCACCCGTGAGTCGCCAGCTCCGGGCGGGTCACCAATGAGTCGCCAGTCTTCAAGCGGGTTACCGATGACGCGCCAAGTCTTGGCTGGGTCATATATCCGGCCGGGTCATACCGCGGGGTATATCCCCGACATTGGGTGAGAAGAGAATTTTCTCTGATCAAATCCTCAGGAGCCTCTCTCAACGCCTTGAGTTCCTGTTTCCTTTTCAGGTAATCGTTGGTCAATCTTTCATGGTCTGCTAAGAGAAAATCATGACGAGTTGAGAGTTCATCCATTCGTGACTTGAGAGTGGAATACTCTTCGGTCAACGACTGATTTTTCTCCATCTCCTCAACCAACAACCCTTCAGATTTTTTGAGGGTTTTCTCAATTTTCTCAAGAGAGTTTTTTTGTATGTGGGCTATTTTGATCAACTTAGCATGGTCATCCTCATCAGAAGAATATTGATCACTAGAGTGAACCTTGTGATGTTTGGAGGATACCTTTTCTTTCGAAGCTTTGGCCATGAAGCAGTAGGCAGGAGATTCGTCGTCGCTTGACAGATTCTCGAAGAAGTTTGTCGTGGCAGAGGAGGCACATGCTATGCCAGCCATGCCCGAGTCGGAATCCTCATCAGATTCATCAGCTTCTTCGGAGGTAGATGATTCTTCTTCTTCAGAATCCATCTCTTTGCCGATGTACGCCTTGGCCTTGCGAGAAATATTCTTGCTGTTGGAGGAGGACTTGGAGGGGTTCCTTGATGAAGATCTTGACGAAGATTTTGAAGTGGAGCTATCCTTCTTCTTGAAGAATTTCTTCGTTTTCTTTTCTTCATCGGAATCATAGTTCTTGCTCTTGCTTTTGCTTCGATAGTTGCTCGAATCATATCTCCCACTAGCACGGATTTCAGCTTCCCAAAGAGGGCAGTCCAAAATGAAGTGTCCAGGCTTTTGCACTTGAAACAGGTGTATTCTCCAGTAGGTTTTGATGAAGATTTTGAACCCCCAAAGTTGCTTGAACTTCTTTTCTGGAACTGGCTCTTCTTGTGAAAGCGTTGGAATCTTTTCGTGATCAGTGCGAGGTCTTTGCTGAGTCTTTCTGGATCATCAGAATCTTCTTCAGCATTTCCATTGGAGGAGGAGTCAGCCACAACCTTAAGAGCATGATTTTTGCGTAAACTTGAGCCATACAGATCTCTTTTCTCTTCTTCTTGTTCCTCGTGAGTGTTCAGTCTCTCCATGATATCAACAGAGTCAAGGTGCTTGAAGTCAGGTCGTTCACTGAAGACATACTTAAACTCCAAAGTCGTTAGACTAAAATGAGTAGAGTCAAGGAGTACCTCGCTCTGATACCAATTCTAGGAACGAAGTATGTCTACCAGAGGAGGTTGAATGGGAGTTTTAAATTTTCTTCGGAAAACTTAAATCTCTCAGAACCCAGCAGCGGAATGAAAGAAAAGTAAACTACAGTGAACTAGAATAGAGCATCGAAAGAGAACTAAGACATGCATCAAAGTAATTCATACGAATGGACGTGCATCGAAGGTAATCATGAGTGACAGAGATAACCGAAGATGCTCGATGGCGACAAGGAATTTGTTCGACTAGTTCGTCCTTCTGCACAAGGACTACGTCTGGTTGGAGGGGCAGTGACTTAACACGGAAGATAAACTCTCTTCACCCTATTCTCCTCGACAATCGATTCATCAACCGATGCTGATCACTCATGGTAGATACTTGAAGGCGATCTCCGAACCTTTACAGACTTCTTCTTCGAGAACCACAATCACTATTGGTCTCTGAAGAAATTGACACCTAACCGTCTAGAGAGTTTACAGCTCTCAAGAGTAATAGGCAGATCGTACTAAACTTAGGTTCCAGTGATGCTAAACCACTATCTAATTCTTCGGCTATAGGGTTTTTCTCTTGTTGTATTTTAAACTCAAATCGCTCAGAGAGTGGGTTGCTCAACAATCTTCTCAGAATCAAACGAAGCAGCCACCGGACAAAGCCGGCGTGGGGTGGCTATTTATAGCCGCAGCCTTCCCTGACGGGAAATGACCATTTTGGACACGAGGTCCAGCCAATGGCCAACCGACGCGTTCACAACAGTCGGATTTTGGAGCAACGGTAACATTACTTGAGGATCAAGTAATGCTAACTCCTTGGTCCGAGTCAAATCTCTCGCAGCGAAGAAGATCACAGTCTCATGCTGGCAAGTATTTGCTCAGAACACAAAGAGATTTCTCTCACATCTTTCATAGGATTTGGGTTTAGCATCAGAGAATCAAAGCGTCAAACGCTACACCCCTCTTAATAGTACGGTGGTCCTATGACTCAATGAAAGAAGAAGAATAACGAAACAAATGCTACGTCTTCACTTCGTCTTCATTCTTCCTCGAATGCAGTCATATTCTTCGAACAGACACCGAACCAATTGCTTGAGCTTCAGCAATTTTTAGGGGTCACTCTTGCTAGCTTTATCTTCGGTGATAACTGATACGTCTCCAACGTATCTATAATTTTTGCTTGTTCCATGCTGTTATATTATCATTCTTGGATGTTTTACAATCATTTTATAGCAACTTTATATCATTTTTTTGGACTAACCTATTGACATAGTGCCCAGTGCCAGTTGCTATTTTTTGCTTGTTTTTTACTTCGCAGAAAATCAATACCAAACGGAGTCCAAACGCAACGAAACTTTTTGGAGATTTTTTCTGGACCAGAAGACACCTGTTGGGCCAAAGAAGTACCTGAGGGGGGGGGGGTCCGAGGGGAGCACAACCCACCTGGGCGCGCCTGGGGGCCCAGGCGCGCCTTGGTGGGTTGTGCCCACCTCGATCGCCTCCCGCACCGCCTCTTTGCTCTATAAATACCCCAAAAATCCAAAAACCCTAGGGGAGTCGACGAAACACAATTCCAGCCGCCGCAAGTTCCAGAACCACCAGATCCAATCTAGACACCATCACGGAGGGTTTCATCATCCTCATTGGTGCCTCTCCGATGATGCGTGAGTAGTTCATTGTAGACCTACGGGTTCGTAGTTAGTAGCTAGATGGCTTCCTCTCTCTCTTTTGATTCTCAATACAATGGTCTCTTGGAGATCTATTTGATGTAACTCTTTTTGCGGTGTATTTGTTGGGATCCGATGAACTTTGAGTTTATGATCAGATCTATTTTATCCATGAAAGTTATTTGAGTTTCTTTGATCTCTTATATGCATGATTACTTATAGCCTCGTATTTCTTCTTCGAATCTTTGGTTTAGTTAGGCCGACTAGATCGATTTTTCTTGCCATGGGAAGAGGTGCTTTGTGATGGGTTCGGTCGTGCGGTGTTCTTTCCCAGTGACAGAAGGGGCAGGAAGACACGTATTGATTGTTGCTATTAAGGATAACAAGATGGGGTCTATTCCTATATGAATAGATCTTGTCTACATCATGTCATCATTCTTATTGCATTACTCCGTTTTTCCATGAAATACACTAGATGCATGCTGGATAGCGGTCGATGTGTGGAGTAATAGTAGTAGATGCAGGCAGGAGTCGGTCTACTAATCTTGGACGTGAGGCCCATATAACGATCATTGCTTGGATATCGTCATAATTATTTGAAGTTCTATCAATTGCCCAACAGTAATTTGTTTACCGGCCGTATGCTATTTTTCTCGAGAGAAGCCACTAGTGAAATCTACGGCCCACGGGTCTATTCTTTATCATATTTGCTTTGAGATCTATTTTTATTTGCTTTTGTTTTCAGATCTATTATTCTAAAAACCCAAAAATACCTTGCTGCACTTTTTCTTTCTTTATTTTATTTTGTTTTATTGCGAGATCTATTTATCCAAAATCATACAAACCAATCTATCTTTTACCCGAGAGGGATTGACAACCCCTCTTACGCGTCGGGTTGCAAGTATTTGTTCTTTGTGTGCAGGTACCGTTTACATAGTGTTGCTTGGTTCTCCTACTGGTTCGATAACCTTGGTTTCATAACTGAGGTAAATACCTACCGAAGCTGTACTGCATCATCCCTTCCTCTTCGGGGAAAAACTGACGCGGATACAAGCCATCAAGATTCTGGCGCCGTTGCTCGGGAGACATCATCAACATCTATCAGGTTCCTAATCACAAATCTCATCTTCTTGCAATTTACATTATTTGCCTTTTGCCTCTCATTTTAATCTCCCCCACTTTACAAAATTTGCCGTTTTATTTGCCTTCTCTTTTTCGTTCGCCTTTTTCTCGTCAGATCTCTTGTTTACTTGCAATCTTGTTTGCTATCTTTGCTTGTGTTGCCATGTGTCTTCTATTTGCTTGCATCTTCGCTTGCTAAAAATCTATTGATATGGATCCTCATCGACTTGCTAATCTTTTCAAAAGATCCAATTATGATGAACCAATTGATAGTGAATTGCGTTCACTAGATTATCTTTATGAAGTTTTGCTTGAGATTCATGAATCTGAAAATTGTGATGAAAAAATTTATGAAGTGATTCATGATAGCTCCTTGAATGAAAAGCGTGATTGCAATGATTTTACTATAAATTCTATTAATGTCAATTGTGCTAATAATATGCAAAACCCCAAGCTTGGGGATGCTCATTTTGCTATGTCCACTACTTATTGCAATGATCATGATTGGGGTGATTCTTCTTATGATCTTGAAAATTTATTTTAGCCTCATGATGAATATGATATTGATAATAATGTTTGCAATAATATTGAAAGTGGGTTTGGAAGTGTGTCAACTTTAGGTAAAAATAATCCCACATATTTGGAGAATGTTCAATCTTACAAATTTTTTGATGAAAGTGGGTTTGGTGAGGTTATGACTTTAGTTGATGTTAATCCCACTATATTGGAAGATTATAAAACTTTTATGCATGTGGATCATGAAGAGAAAAATTTATATGATAGCTATATTGTTGAATTTGATTATGATCCTACATGTAATTATTATGAGAGAGGAAAATATGGTTGTAGAAATTTTCATGTTACTAATTTACCTCTCGTTATGTTGAGATTGCTATTGTTTCTTTCTTCTGCCTTGCATATGCTATATATTTCTTGCCTTGATAATTTGTTTGCTTATAAAATCCCTATGCATCAGAAGTATGTTAGACTTAAATGTGTTGTAGAAGCCCTTATACATGTACTGAATATTGGCAATACGTTGATGCTTGCAAAGTTGAAATATAACATGTTGCCTTATATTTTGTCATTACATTGGCCTTATAATTAAGATTACTCTAGGTCGAGGCTGGTTTCGATTCAACTGAGAGAGCATACACTTTCTAGAAAATAAATATAACACAATAGTCTGCAAAAATCAGTTGTCCGTATAAAATTTTTAACACTTTAGTCTGAGTCTTAGAATATTGGTTGTTGTTATCCGTATGAACTGAATTTATGCATATCCTAGAAGTAAGTGATTGGTATCACTTCAAGTGGATAAATAGAAGAGTTTGTGAGTCTTCGTGTATGATATTCCATAAGTCTCTATCGAGACACAAATTAAATTATAGAATTTGTCTTAAAAAGTGTTCATGCCAAGCATACAACCTTGCTAATGGTTACATATATTGAGATTATGTCGGTAGGTATATGAAGAGCTCTCAAAATTTGGATAAAATCTTGAGAGTGCCATCCATAGGATCATCTATTGTTCGGCTTTGTAGCACAAATGTTAGTTGTATAAAAGGAGTAGTTTGTGATTGTGTAACTCCATATATTACTATGCTGCGATGAGAATAGATAAACACAACAAACTTATTTATTCCAAGATGTGACGCATCATTTAAATAACCTAAAGTATTTTATGGAGACTATGCCCTAACCAATACATACATCTGTTTGAAGGCTGATTAGAGACTGGTCTTTAGTACCGTCTACCTTCTATCTCAAAGATCAAACACTTATTTCCTCCTCCTATGCTGCCGATGCTTGGCTTTTGTGATTGCAGATCGACTTGTGATGTTGAGAAGATCACCATGTTGAAGGATGAACAATTAGAGAAGAGTGTTCTTGCCAAAGTAAGGTGACATTTGTTTTTGTTCATCTTGGCTGGGTTTAAAATTGGTGAACCTGGCAATGATTTGTCAAGAGTATTCTCTTGTCCTCTCGCTCGTCTCACAATAAAAATTCTTCTATTTTACTCTAGCTTCGCTTTTTATTTGTAGTGCATATGCAAGAAAGAAAACAAGTAAAGAACGCTTACGTTAGGTCACCTAAATATGCAACGCAACTGTACTACTAGAAACATGATGTCAGTTTCTCCATTTGCTTCACAAGTTCTGGTGTGATATCTGTGGCACTACTTTTTCACACCAGTACCAAGTACAAATGTGTGTATGTAGGTAAACAATGCAATGAGGGAGTAACATGTATGCTCTTATTCCATGACTGTAGATATACTACACTGAGTATATTTTTTAGACCAACACAGTGCAACAGATTAAGTATTGCTCCCTCTTAATCTATCTATTGTCTCTCAACTTGATCAATGTTCAATTTACATACATAAAATACATGTTCCTTATGTACAGCTCACTAACAAAATATAAGATCAGAAAAATATCAACTTGATGCAAAGAAAATCTGTTCCAAGTCTTGCCTACATTTTGATTGAATCATGCTTGGTTAGATCGATATAGCTATTTGCCTAAAAGGATTTTACTTTATATCCAGCTTCGGTTGCGTTTACCAGAAATTATCTTATGTTGCCTTTTCTATACAGGTTGAGTTGAGCAAGGCATGATGGTCATAGTTTCTGCAAGACGTATCTTCAATGCTCACTGGTTGTTATCTTGGGCTTATGCCGTGTAGCAAAATATGGTGAGTTCATGCTGAATACACATTGAAGCTTTTTGTTGATCTTATCTTCCAAATACTCATGGCATGTCACTTGCTTCATGCATGTGTACTACGTGTACTACTTGACTTTGTAATAATATAATGCACATCAGTGAGTGAAAAAATATTCGAGCTTTCAATAGAATTCTTTTTGCCATGTATAATGAGAAATATGTTACTCCCTCCTATCCATATTACTATTTATTGATTTAGAAAGTAGCATTTATCAGAAATTTGGTTGACTTAACATGTTGACGGCTGCATGGAACAATTCTTGAAATCCTAAGGCTATGCAAATTGACACTAGCATACAAAGTTTATTTGGTTCTCTCGCACTTGTGATATTTGTTGCATCGGTCACTATGGTTCTTAAAACCGAATTCTGATTGTTCATTCGATCACCGTGGCCAAATTGAGAGGTTGAGGGCAGGGGGTTGATTTAAATTCCCAT
The DNA here is from genome assembly GCA_011799875.1 of Thinopyrum elongatum. Lineage (NCBI taxonomy): Eukaryota > Viridiplantae > Streptophyta > Magnoliopsida > Poales > Poaceae > Thinopyrum > Thinopyrum elongatum. The sequence continues at coordinate 169,444,197 of CM022298.1, forward strand.
TGTAGAGAAATATATACTACATGTGAATCAACAATTCATTGCTTATTTCCTTTTGTTTCAACATCGATTACTAAATTAATGTCAAGGCTAATACTTAAACATGGGACTACTAAAAAACAGATCATGCCTGATGTCATATTATGCTACAAACATATTGGTTTTGTTTTTTAATGAGCAAGTTTTGTGTACTTCTCACTAATTGACTTTTCCTTCTTCTTTTCTTGAAGGTGGATTTGGACCTTTGAAACTAAACTATGTAACAACATAATGCTCGGATTTGATGACATAATATTGTGCACACGTGTCAGCTAGGGAGGCAACCCCATTGGTTCATCAAATTAACTGTAGGTGGACCTTACGAGTGTATTAGCATGTTGTAGCATAACTATACAAATCCTTTGTACCACTCTACTCTGCTTTTTATATCTTGGATCTATGTGTTTTTGTTGAACTCGATGCAATTAAGCTTTCTTTAGGCAACTACTGTGTTACTTTCGGTACAAATAGAATCTCCATGCTTTGTATTGAACTTGGCATACATTTATCTTATGCAACAATAGTTTCTTGTTTTTGCTATAACTTTTCTCTGGCTATATATGTTGTATACTTTTTGCAATTCTTGCAATTCTACTATGACTATATTATTGGGTTAGATATGACTGTACCCGGCAACGGTGCTGCCGGTGCGGCAAGCCGCACTTTCCACCTAGTACTAGACATCGATGGTTGGTTTGGATTTGGATATGCGGCCAAAAAAGTTGAATCGCTTCACACCGCTGGTGGCTGCCCACCACCGCTTTTGCGCTTCTTTATTCCAAAGCGGACAAGCGACTGAGGTTAGACTTGAAGCCTTGCCGTCAAGAACGATGTTATCGTCCATCACTAGCGACGTAGCAGGTCACCTAACACGGAGAAAAACAACCCTGATGTTGTTAAAAAAAGAAGAGAGAAAAACAACCCTGACATACTTGTTGCTCTCGCTTGTTTTTAGTATTATTAACCCATTCTTCCTTGGCTGATCGGCCGGCCCAGCACGCGCGCAAATGCAGCGCGGCCGGAAAAGGCTGGCGGAGGCGGCGGCCGGAGCTTTTTCCTCGGAGCCGACTCAGCTCCATGCCCCGTCGGCGTCACCCTCGCTCGAAAAATCTATCCCAAGCGCGCAAAACATGCCGGATCCACGGCGCACCACACCAGTCACCACCACCGCGCACCGCACTCTCTCTCTCTCTCCTTATCTATTCCCTGCGCGTGCTCCACTACCGCTACCGGAGCCGCAGCTTTGACTGGCCATCGCCGCCGTTGACTGGCCCCACGTCTCCACTCAGAGAGCCACCGGAAACCACCAACCCAGCCCACTGCCTGCCGGCCCTGTGGCCCCACGCCGCCCGTACGTGGGCTCCTGGGTCTCGGCCCCCGTCGCTTTCGGAACTCCGAGCCCCTCGGCCCGGAAAGCAACGGGTGGGGAGGGGCCGCACCAGCGAGGAGCGGAGCGCGTGCGCGCATCGGTCGGGTAGCCGCGTTTGGACATGGCCGTCGGATGATAGGACACGGGCGGTAGATCGAGGGCGTGAGAGGGTGCGTGCGTATGTGCGTGCGAGAGGTTGGCGCGGGAGGCGACGGTGAGAAAGTACCGGCCGGCGTGGGACGGGGAACGAAAGGCAAGGAAACGGAGAGTCGGGCTTTTCGCATTTCGACTGGGCACACAAGTAGACGTACGTGGTGCGGATGAATAGGATACAATGGGCTTTGCTACACCTACAAAGAGATTATTACGTGCTTTACGTAATTGCTGATCTGTCAGCTTTTAATTTGTCATTTGTTGCCGCAGGGGCCCACCCTAGAATCAGGGGGCGGTTGGTTTGATTGGTGTTTTGGATGGTTAAGTTTCTTGCGCTCAACAACCCACCAGGGTTCTTAGAGCAACTTCAACACATCGATCCATTTCGTGCGCGTGTGTCCGTTTGAATCGTCGCGGACAGAAAAGTCGGCCCAACACGTCGACCCAAACAGACGCGCGTCCGCTTTTCGTCCGTCTGCCGACCCATTCCCGACCCATTTTTGAGTTTGATTTGCGTCGTCGCGGACACAAAGCGGACGTGCGCGACGCGCGCCTACCATCCCCCTAGCCCGCTAGTCGGTGGCACATTGGCCATCCTCTTTCACCCCGACAGCAAGCCCTCGCCCGCCCCGCCCCGTCACCACCGCCGCCCAGTTCCGATGTCTCTGTCAGCAGTCCGTGCCTCCACACCTCCCCCACATCGCCACCTCCAACGTCGCTGCCAGCACCGCCTCGCCGCCGGGCCACCGCAGCTTTCCACCCCCCAACTCCGACGTTGTCGGCAGCACGAAGCCCCCCACCCCCCGTGCGGCCCCAGCCAGCTCCTTCCTCCGACGGCACCGCGCTCGCCTGACGCCGCCACGCTTGTCGGACGCCGCCAGGCCAGCAACCTGGTCAAGGGGAGGTGCGCGACTCTTCGCCGGTCAACTTCTTCGTCGACGCCCGCAAGCTGTTCGACAGTTTGCCTCAGGGTACAAATGGACTCCGCCGACGAGTTCTTTTTCCACAATTTTTTGGTGCGACTCCGATGATTCCTCATCCGATGATGAGGAGATGGTGGCTGCTGTGTTGGTCCATGACCACCTTAATAGGCAGCGGCCATTGTTCCAGGGCTTGATCCCTGGGCACACTCCGGCGTTGAAGCGCAACCGAGAGAGCGGCCATTTCCTTCTTTGGAAGGACTACTTTGACACATCCAACCCGCTGTTCAAATATCAGACATTCCGGCGGCGTTTCCGTATGGCTAGGCATGTTTTCAACCGTATTAGAGAGGGGGTGGTCGGATACGATAATTATTTCGAGTGCAAAGAGGATGTCCTTGGAAAGATTGGCTTCTCATCTTATCAGAAATGCACTGCAGCTATCCAGATGCTTGCATACGGAGTGCCTAGTGATCTCATTGATGAGTACGTCCGTATGAGCGAGTCTACATGCCTAGAGTCCATGTACAGGTTCTGCAAGGCTGTGATTGTTGTGTTTGGTCCAAAGTACTTGAGAGAGCCGACTGCTGAAGATACAGCTCACTTGTTGGCCATGAATGCCAGCAGGGGCTTCCCAGGGATGCTTGGCAGCATAGACTGCATGCACTGAGAGTGAGAGAACTGCCTTTCTGCTTGGCAAGGGCAGTATAGGGGCCATGTCAAGGCTTGCGCTGTCATACTTGAGGCAGTGGCCTCACAAGATCTCTGGATCTGGCACTCTTTCGTTGGCATGGCCGGATCGCACAATGATATCAACGTGCTTCAACGCTCGCTGATGTTTGCAAGGTTTACCGAAGGCAGCAACTCGCCGGTCAATGTTAACATCAACGGCCACAACTACAACAAAGGTTACTACCTAGGTGACGGTATCTATCCTCAATGGACCACTATTGTGAAGATAATCCCCAACCCTGTCGGAGAGAAGAGGAAAAGATTTGCCCAAGAGCAAGAGAGTGCTAGAAAGGATGTCGATCGTGCCTTTGGTGTTCTGCAATCTCGATGGGGCATCGTTCGGTATCCTACTAGAACTTGGGGCACCAAAAAGTTGTGAGAGGTGATGACTGCTTGTGTGATCATCCATAATATGATCGTAGATGATGAGCGCCCGGAACGTATTTACGATCAAGGATTTCAGTTTCCGGGTGACAATGTTGTGCCTGAGCATGGAGGAGGAGCGGCAACGTTTCCACAGTTCACCCAATTTTATCATCAAATGCGTGATTGGAAAACTCACATTCAGCTGCAAAATGATTTGATTGAGTATATATGGGCTTATGTTGGCAACCAATAGATGTATCTTTTTTTAAATGTACTCGAGACAATTTAATTTTTATTCGGCTTGTAAACTATGCTAAATTTTTTTGGTTGTGAAACTATGCTATTTTTGTATACTTGTGAAACTATGAAAAATGTGTTTATATTTGTTAAAAAACGGCGGCCAGCCAGCCACGTCGGCAAATATGGGTCGACGCATTGAGCACATTGCCGACCCAAAATCATAAACAGGACGAACGCCGAGCGGGTGTAACACCCCTGTACTAATGAGCTACAGTAACCCCTGGGGTTAAGCTAATTATTTTTGCTAGACAGTGCATGATCATCTTTACTTCTATCTCATTTCAAATTCTGGTCAAATTTAAATATTAAGTGAAATTCAAAAGTTCACAAACCTGAAAACTAAAATGTTGGTCATGTGACAAGTATTCACTTCTTAATATTGGTGGTGAACCAACTTTTTTGCAAAGTGTTTAAATGCCCTAAAGTAATTAAAACAGTGGTCTAAACAATAATTTAAATGCTATCTAAATTATAAAAAAATGCTAAACTATTTTATTTAAACACTAAACTAATTGTGTCAGTGGCCTATATTTATTATACTAATTTAGGAACAGGTTTATATATTTTATAAGTCTGTTTTGTTTTAAGAAGAATTGAAAGCAGAAAACCCTTAAAAAAAGGTAAAAGTAAACCTCCCCCAACTGGGCCTCGGCCCAGCAGGCCACCAGGCCGCCTGGCCGCCCCAGCCCCAGGCCTATAACCCCCTCCAGGGGGCACCGAAACCCCAAAAACCCACCCCACGTAACAACTCCCTCCCACCCACACCACACACCGCGATCTCGATCGGGAACGCTCGCCGCCCCGATCCCGTCGCCCCCGTGCCCCGACGCGCCCCGGTGTCGACCCCGTCACCGGATCGCCAAGCGCCGCCCCTCCCGGCCTCCTGCTCGCGCCACCATCCGCCGCCCCGCCCTCATCACCGCGCCGTCCCCGTCCTCCTCCTCGCCGCCCCGTGCCCCTGCAACGCTGGTGAGGCCATCGGCCTCCGCCTCTCCTCTCTTCCCTCTCTGTCCCGCGTCGCCTCGACTCCCCGCGCGCTCGCCGTCGCCGCGACCCCTCCTGCTCCCCGCTCGGCTCGAGCCGCGCCCACACGCGCACTGCTGTCGCCGCTCGCGCCCGGTTCGTGCGCCCCGCATCCCCCACCCGCTGCTCCCCGTCGCGATGGCTGCCTACATGCGCGCCCCTGTGCCGCCCCCGCGGTCCCGCGTTGCCCCGGCTGTAGCCGCTCCGCCGCCGCTGCTGTTGGACGCCACTGCCGCCTTCCCCTGTGCCCCGCTGCTCCCACACTCGCCGTAGCCGCCACCCGCTGTCGCGCCGCGCCCGCCCCTGCACCACACCGCTGCCGCGCGGCCCTGTCGCCACTGGTGCCGCGGCGCCTCTGTGCCGGTCGCCGTCGCCGGCCGCCGCGTCCCCTTGCTGATCGTCGCCCGGGTCCGCCCCGACGGGCGCCCGCACCCATCGCCCGCTCGGCCAGCGCCCAACGCCCGCGCGCCGGCGCGCCTGTTAAGGCCCCATGGGCCTATGACAACGGGGCCCCACGCCCCTTTTTCCTAAATAAAAAATATAATAATAATAATAAATATTAATTAACTAAATCATTAATTAACTTAATTAATCTAGTTTAATTAAACTTAATTAACCTACTAATTAAACTAATCTGTTAATTAACTAAATAGTCTATGACAATGGGACCCACACGTCAGTTTGACCCAGTCAACTGAGCCTGTTGACTGCTGACATCATGATGACGCAATAAACATTTTTGAATTAAATTAAATCTGTTATTTCCAGAAATCGATTAAATCTTTATAAATTAATATAAAATAAACCGTAGCTCGGATCGAAAAACTTTGTACATGAAAGTTGCTCAGAACGACGAGACAAATCCGAATACGCGATCCATTCGTCCGCCACACGTCCCTAGCGTAGCGAACATGCAACCATCCCCCTCCGTTTCATCTGTCCGAAAATGCCAAACACCGGGGATACTTTCTCGGATGTTTTCCCCCTTCACCAGTACCGCGTAGCACCGCGTTAGATCACACCTAGCACCGTTTATTGCCATGTCATGCATTTGTTTGCGTCGTATTTATTGTTTCTTCCCCCTCTTCTCTCCGTTAGACTTCGAGACTGACGCCACTGCTGCTGCCCCGATCGACTACGGTGTTGACGACCCCTCCTTCTTGCCAGAGCAACTAGGCAAGCACCCCCCCCCTTTGAGCATGCCTATATCGCCTATTCTCTTCTCTCTTGTGCTTGCATTAGAATTGCTGCTGCTACTGCTTATCCTATTCTGATGCATAGCCTAACTGCTGTTGGTACCTACCTGCTTATCCTAAACTGCTTAGTATAGGCTGGATAGAGCCCCCAGTTACCCCACTTGTCTCGGTTGCCCCGCTAGATCATCGAAAGACTCGACGACCAGGCCCCAGCACCGCACATCACACCCCCTTTATCTGTACGACACTGCAGCATTACTATCGAGTGCCGAGGGTGATACCTCGTAAGCACTTCCGATGATAACTCTGTGGAGTAGTTACTCGGTCATGGTCATCGAGGGTGATTCCTCCTTCACCACTTCCGGTAATGACGCTGTCGTGCAACACCTCAAGTGTGGACCCATCGAGGGTGATTCCTCCGAGTTCACCTTGACGGATACATCGAGTAGGAATCCCACGAGGGTGATACCTCGGATTCCCCTGATGTTATGGACACACGGATACTTGGACTGTACTACTGTTACTTGGAAAGGCGGGTCGACCCTGAGGGGTACCCGCGAGTGACGTGGAGACGGGTTGCCCTGGAGGGTGCCCGAGTGATGAATACGAGGCGTGGCCGGGCATTCTTAGCCCTTGCCGCAAGTCCTCGAGACGGGGTGACGGGGTCACATCGATCGTGAGTCTCTGCTCGTTACCGCACTGCCAACACACTACGATTTGGATATTTGATTCTCCATTCATTGAACCCTAGTTCGGGACTGACGGGGCTCGAACCCGCAGCTTCCGCCTTGACAGGGCGGTGCTCTGACCAATTGAGCGGAGCGAAAACTAAGCAAGGGGAATTCCGTCATTCCATGGAAAGCATGCAAAATCCTTTGATTGTTTTCGGTATATTCCATTTATAATAAAGGTTCCTAAGGAATTCATTATAGGAATGTTTCCGATAGAAATGGTTTGCTTTTGCACATCGAAACCCCTTTCCTTTGTATCGGGCCTTTCCCGCTTTCCTTACTTTCCTTCCTCACTCAAACTTCAAAAAGTCCTTCCATGAATATAGGGAAGGAAAACCACCGGTCAAACAATACGTAAGACTTAATCTAAAAGAAATTACTAGATTGAATCTATTTGCATTAAAAAAACGATCAAAAAAGGGCGAGCGAAGTAAGTGATCAAAAAACTTTGTTTTGCCGAAGCTGTGGGATGTCAAAATGCGTCGGTAGGGGAGCGTTCCGCCTTAGAGGGAAGCAACCGCGAAAGTAGAATGGGATTCCAACTCAGCACCTTTTGTTTTGAGATTTTGAGAAGAGTTGCTCTTTGGAGAGCACAGTACGATGAAAGTTGTAAGCTGTGTTCGGGGAGGCGCTTTCCCATCTTCTTAACCTGAAATGAAGAGGTACCCCCGGGAAGAGATCCAGTGGAGACAGCTAGGCCTGTAGCTCAGAGGATTAGAGCACGTGGAGCATTGGTACAACTGATCTTCACAGGAGAGCGGTATGCTTAAAGCCAAGAGTGCGGCTTAAGCAAATTCATGTATCTTTACCAATTAACCAATTTCTTGACGCTGGGGTGGATCCTAAAGAGATACCACTTCCTCATGAATTTATCTTGAATCGGGACCTTTTGGCTCAACTTTATCCTAGTTTTGACAAAAGGGGGCCGCAGTGACCAGGCCCGGGCGACTGTTTACCAAAAACACAGGCCTCCGCAAAGTCGTAAGACCATGTATGGGGGCTGACGCCTGCCCAGTGCCGGAAGGTCAAGGAAGTTGGTGAACTGATGACAGGGAAGCCGGCGACCGAAGCCTTTTTGAATGGCAGTTCCAAAAAAACGTACTTCAATGTCAAAAAAGCGTATTCGTAAAAATATTTGGAAGAAAAAGTTGGGCCTGCACCTCCATAATTTTCAAATATTGGGTTATGCGGACCACTAATTTGATACATATTATCACAATTTGCAAGCGAAAAATTCTTGTCTTGCGCAGTCTAAGTCTAAGGAAATACAAAAAATTCGCTTATACAATTTCATCTACATCGAATTTATATATCAGAATAGCGGATAGGCCTAAGACGATTCCAAATAGAAAAACTTCAATCATTTCGATTTGTTCGATTGTTTTTACTCCTATATTGGGAGTTACTCTACGTATTGCTTGACGTAAAACCAATAGTGGATTTGTTTCTGTCTTTTGTTGAATCTTTTTCACGGTTCAAAATAGCTAATAACTGGATTCCTAATAATGGAATTAACTCTTTACTTACTACTTTGTGTGCTTTTTTATTATTCCTTGGTGCAGTTGCCTTAATGGGCGTGCGCTCAAAGGATACAAACAGGGATTCGCAAACAAAAAGGGGAATTTGTAGTCACTTTTTCCTGTCGCGTAAAAAAAAGTCTTTACGCGAGTGCAATAGAGGTTGGGATACATCTATCTCTCTTTTACCAACCAGTCAGAACCAATATTTCTCTGTTTTTTCTTTGTCAGCTAGCACAATTTGGATTTCGAGTCCAATGCGCTTGGGCCTCTGGCCCGATAGCACTAACCATCACGCGGGAAAAGTTATGGGCACTCTGCATCGTATGCATCAGCTGAAAGCTCTGTCAGACGTCCAGTTCAGCATGGCGGCACGGACGGACCAGCGCCATCCTATAGTGGTGGTGCCTGGCTTCACCGTGTGCGCAACGACTTGGAGTGCACAGGGCGATGGCCCAAGACCCCTGAGTGCTTAAGATATAGACCGACGGGGACCTCTCTGCTGAGCTCTAGGTAGGGTTGCGGTGTGTCGTTTGGCCGAGGCCGGGCATGACCCAGAAAGTGTGTCCGGCCGGAGTTAAGCGAGCGTGGTGGGTAAGTTGGTGCACCCCTGCAGGGAAGAACTAATCTATGCATAGCCGGATCCTCGGTAACGGACGCTCGGAGTTGTATCCCGATCGATACAACTAGAACATATTGATGAGATGAGATATGGATATTATGGCTCTGGGATTACTTTCTCGCAGGGAGTCGAGAAAGGATCTCTGGCCGAGGTTGATGACAGTATGGCTCTGGGATTGCTTTCTCGCAGGGAGTCGAGAAAGGATCTCTGGGTGAGGTTGAGACTTAATGATACTACTACTCTATGTTGTACTACTCTACACTCTTCTAATGCTGCAAGACCGTTGAAGATGCTAGTCTTCGATAGGACTAGGCTTTCCCCTCTATTCTGGCATTTCTGCAGCCCAGTCCACATATACAGCCTTCCTTTGATAATGTTGCATATGTAGTGTAGATCCTTGCTTGCTGAGTACTTCGGATGAGTACTCACGGTTGCTTTGCTTTCTTTTTCCCCCATATCCTTTTGGTGCAACCAGATGACGGAGCCTCGGATACAGCTGCTCCCATCGACGACCACTACTACTACCCCGAGTATGGATGCTACTACGAGTTGGCCGACGACCAAGAGTAGGTTCGGAGGGTCCCAGGCAGGAGGCCTGCGCCTTTCGATCGTAGTGTTTTCTTTTGCCCCGCCTTTTAAGTGCCTATCTGTGCTTTCTTTTATATCTATACTCAGATATCTGATGCTTCCGCTGATGCTTGTACGCAAGCTTATGTATTCGAGCCCTCGAGGCCCCTGGCTTGTAATATAAAACTTGTATGACTTTATTTATGTTTTAGAGTTGTGTTGTGATATCTTCCCGTGAGTCCTTAGGCTTGATCGTGTGCATTTGCGTGTATGATTAGTGCACGATTGAGCCGGGGGCGTCACAGCGGGCGGCTGGCCCAAATGGATAAAAAGCGGACAAATCGCCGTCCGTTTGGGTCGGCGCGTTGGAGTTGCTCTTAGACTTGAGACTTGACACCGATGTTTCACATTTTCCTGTATTTGTATCAGTCTTATGATGACTTTATCAATCTAAAGATGTTGTGCATGTCATCATCTGTGATTGTATTATGTTAAAAAACCTAGTTTTCGCACGATTAGATCATGCTCTGACAGATGCCCAAATGTTTGGTGCCTTAAAAATGCTTATAGGCCATGAGAGCGAAGGTTTTGGACACCCAAAAATTTTCCGCTATAATAAATGCCCTAAAACTGGTGCCCTAAAATTTGAAAAGTAATTGAAACATGAGATCCATCGGTGGAGAGGCTGGAAGGCGAAATTGACGGTCGCTGGTTGCTGAACTCGATTTCGCCCGATAAAGGTCGCGGGGCCGTGATGGTCGTCGGGCTAGAGGGGAGCCAGAGGTGGGGCCAACTCTAACGACGATATGCCGCCCGAGTGCCGAGAGCTCCGAACATGCCCGACTGCTCATATCAGGCGGTGGGGGAGGGGGACGCTTGAAATCGGTCAGAAACGGAGGCGGCGTTCCGAGCTTCCATGGGGCAGCGCTCGTCTCGACCAGCCAGAACGAGCGGCGGGGTGGCGACAGGGCTGGGGATGGTAGGAGGAGTGGCGGCGACAACATTGACATCGAGAATCGACCAGAATCAACGTATGGCGGTGATGGTCGAGGGACTCAAAAGTTTCAACGGGGCATTTGGGTTCCGCCGAAGCATTTTGGTTTTAGGGCAGTCCCTAGAGGTGCTTCAATTGTGCAGCACTAGCAACAAATTTTCCGGCATTTGTATTTTTTCGTGCTAAATAGAGATAGGACATTCGCTGAAGCTGACTATTTAGCCCAAAGTATCTCAAACGTCAGTTTTTTTTGCATTGTAGTTGTTTTCGTTATCTGTTGAAGATGCTCTTAGATAATGTACGAGTTGTTGGGGAACGTAGTAGTAAATCAAAAATTTTCCTACGCATCACTAAGATCAATCTATGGAGAGACTAGCAATGAGAGAGAGAGGAGTGCATCTTCATACCCTTGAAGATCGCGATGCAGAAGCGTTGCAAGAACGCGGTTGAAGGAGTCGTACACGCAGCGATTCAGATCGCGGTCGATTCCGATCTAAGCACCGAACAACGGTGCCTCCGTGTTCAACACACGTGCAGCCCGGTGACGTCTCCTGCGCCTTGATCCAGCAAGGAGGAGGGAGAGGTTGGGGAAGACAGCTCCAGCAGCACGACGGCGTGGTGGTGGAACTTGCAGTTCTCCGGCAGGGCTTCGTCAAGCTCAAACGGAGGAGGAGGAGGTGTTGGAGAGGGGGAGGGCTGCGCCAGGGGAGAGGATGTGGCCTCCCTCCCACCCCTCCACTATTTATAGGCTGGGGGGGAGAGGGGCCTGGCCCCCTAGATCCCATCTAGGGTTGGGGGCGGCGGCCAAGGGGGGGAGGAGTGCCTCCCAAGTCAAGTGGAGGCCCTCCCCCTTTAGGGTTTCCCCTGTCCCATGCGCATGGGCCTTAGGGGGGCTGGTTCCCCTAGCCCATTAAGGCTAGGGCGCCCCCTTACAGCCCATGCTGCTGTATTGGACGTGGTGGAACACTTTCCGGACTTCCGGACCCTCCGGAATCCTCCGGAACCTTTCGAAAGCTTCCCGGTACAATACCGAAAAAACCGAACCTTTTCCGGAACCCCAATAACAACTTCCCATATATAAATCTTTACCTCCGGACCATTCCGGAACTCCTCGTGACGTTCAAGATCTCATCCGGGACTCCGAACAACATTCGGTATTCACATACTATTTCCCATAACAACCCTAGAGTCACCGAACCTTAAGTGTGTAGACACTACGGGTTCGGGAACCATGCAGACATGACCGAGACATCTCTCCGGCCAATAACCAACAGCGGGATCTGGATACCCATGTTGGCTCCCACATGTTCCACGATGATCTCATCGGATGAACCACGATGTCGAGGATTCAATCAATCCCGTATACAATTCCCTTTGTCTACCGGTATGATACTTGCCCGAGATTCGATCGTCGGTATTCCTATACCTTGTTCAATCTCGTTACCGGCAAGTCTCTTTACTCGTTCCGTAACGCATGATCCCGTGGCTAACTCTTTAGTCACATTGAGCTCATTATGATGATGCATTACCGAGTGGGCCCAGAGATACCTCTCCGTCATACGGAGTGACAAATCCCAGTCTCGATTCGCGCCAACCCAACAGACACTTTCGGAGATACCTGTAGTGCACCTTTATGGTCACCCCGTTACGTTGTGACGTTTGATACACCCAAAGCATTCCTACGGTATCCGGGAGTTGCACAATCTCATGGTCTAAGGAAATCATACTTGACATTAGAAAAGCTTTAGCAGACGAACTACACGATCTTGTGCTATGCTTAGGATTGGGTCTTGTCCATCACATCATTCTCCTAATGATGTGATCCCGTTATCAACGACATCCATTGTCCATGGTTAGGAAACCGTAACCATCTATTGATCAACGAGCTAGTCAACTAGAGGCTTACTAGGGACATGTTGTGGTCTATGTATTCACACATGTATTACGATTTCCGGATAACACAATTATAGCATGAACAATAGACAATTATCATGAACAAGGAAATATAATAATAACCACTTTATTATTGCCTCTAGGGCATATTTCCAACAGTCTCCCACTTGCACTAGAGTCAATAATCTAGTTACATTGTGATGAATCGAACACCCATAGAGTTCTGGTGTTGATCATGTTTTGCTCGTGGAAGAGGTTTAGTCAACGGATCTGCGACATTCAGATCCGTATGCACTTTACAAATATCTATGTCTCCATCTTGAACATGTTCATGAATGGAGTTGAAGCGACGCTTGATATGCCTGGTCTTCTTGTGAAACCTGGGCTCCTTGGCAAGGGCAATAGCTCCAGTGTTGTCACAGAAGAGAGTCATTGGGCCCGACGCATTGGGAATAACTCCTAGGTCGGTGATGAACTCCTTCATCCAGACTGCTTCCTGTGCTGCCTCCGAGGCTGCCATGTACTCCGCTTCACATGTAGATCCCGCCACGACGCTTTGCTTGCAACTGCACCAGCTGACTGCCCCACCATTCAAAATATACACGTATCCGGTTTGTGACTTAGAGTCATCCAGATCTGTGTCGAAGCTAGCATCGACGTAACCCTTTACGACGAGCTCTTTGTCACCTCCATAAACGAGAAACATATCCTTAGTCCTTTTCAGGTACTTCAGGATGTTCTTGACCGCTGTCCAGTGTTCCATGCCGGGATTACTTTGGTACCTTCCTACCAAACTTACGACGAGGTTCACATCAGGTCTGGTACACAGCATGGCATACATAATAGACCCTATGGCTGAGGCATAGGGGATGACGCTCATCTTTTCTCTATCTTCTGCCGAGGTCGGGCATTGAGCCATGCTCAATCTCACACCTTGTAATACAGGCAAGAACCCCTTCTTGGACTGATCCATATTGAACTTCTTCAATATCTTGTCAAGGTATGTGCTTTGCGAAAGACCAATGAGGCGTCTCGATCTATCTCTATAGATCTTGATGCCTAATATGTAAGCAGCTTCTCCAAGGTCCTTCATTGAAAAACACTTGTTCAAGTAGGCCTTTATGCTTTCCAAGAATTCTATATCATTTCCCATTAATAGTATGTCATCTACATATAATATGAGAAATGCTACAGAGCTCCCACTCACTTTCTTGTAAACACAGGCTTCTCCATAAGTCTGTGTAAACCCAAACGCTTTGATCATCTCATCAAAGCGAATGTTCCAACTCCGAGATGCTTGCACCAGCCCATAGATTGAGCGCTGGAGCTTGCATACCTTGTCAGCATTATTAGGATCGACAAAACCTTCCGGCTGCATCATATACAACTCTTCGTTAAGGAAACCATTAAGGAATGTCGTTTTGACGTCCATTTGCCATATCTCATAATCATAGTATGCGGCAATTGCTAACATGATCCTGACGGACTTCAGCTTCGCTACGGGTGAGAAGGTCTCATCGTAGTCAACCCCTTGAACTTGTCGATAACCCTTAGCGACAAGTCGAGCCTTATAGATGGTCACATTACCATCCGCGCCTGTCTTCTTCTTAAAGATCCATTTGTTCTCTATGGCTTGCCGATCATCGGGCAAGTCTGTCAAAGTCCATACTTCGTTTTCATACATGGATCCTATCTCGGATTTCATGGCTTCAAGCCATTTGTTGGAATCCGGGCCCGCCATCGCTTCTTCATAGTTTGAAGGTTCACCGTTGTCTAACAACATGACTTCCAAGACAGGTTTGCCGTACCACTCTGGTGCGGAATGTGTCCTCGTGGACCTACGAAGTTCAGTAGCAACTTGATCCGAAGTTTCATGATCATCATCATTAACTTCCTCTCTAGTCGATGCAGGCACCACAGAAACATCTTCCTGAGCTGCGCTACTCTCCGGTTCAAGAGGGGGTACCTCATCAAGTTCTACTTTCCTCCCACTTACTTCTTTCGAGAGAAACTCTTTCTCCAGAAAGGATCCATTCTTGGCAACAAAGATCTTGCCTTCGGATCTAAGGTAGAAGGTATACCCAATAGTTTCTTTAGGGTATCCTATGAAGACGCATTTTTCCGATTTGGGTTCGAGCTTTTCAGGTTGAAGTTTCTTGACATAAGCATCGCATCCCCAAACTTTCAGAAACGACAACTTAGGTTTCTTCCCAAACCATAATTCATACGGTGTCGTCTCAACGGATTTCGATGGAGCCCTATTTAAAGTGAATGCGGCAGTCTCTAAAGCATAACCCCAAAATGATAGCGGTAGATCGGTAAGAGACATCATAGATCGCACCATATCCAATAGAGTGCGATTACGACGTTCGGACACACCATTACACTGAGGTGTTCCAGGCGGCGTGAGTTGTGAAACAATTCCACATTTCCTTAAGTGCGTGCCAAACTCGTGACTCAAATATTCCCCTCCACGATCTGATCGTAAGAACTTTATTTTCCTGTCACGTTGATTCTCTGCCTCACTCTGAAATTCCTTGAACTTTTCGAAGGTCTCAGACTTGTGTTTCATTAAGTAGACATACCCATATCTACTTAAGTCATCAGTGAGGGTGAGAACATAACGATAACCACCGCGAGCCTCAACGCTCATTGGACCGCACACATCAGTATGTATGATTTCCAATAAGTTGGTCGCTCGCTCCATTGTCCCGGAGAACGGAGTCTTGGTCATTTTGCCCATGAGGCATGGTTCGCACGTGTCAAATGATTCATAATCAAGAGACTCCAAAAGTCCATCTGCATGGAGTTTCTTCATGCGTTTGACACCAATGTGACCAAGGCGGCAGTGCCACAAGTATGTGGGACTATCATTATCAACCTTACATCTTTTGGCATTCACACTATGAATATGTGTAACATCACGTTCGAGATTCAATAAGAATAAACCATTGACCAGCGGGGCATGACCATAAAACATATCTCTCATATAAATAGAACAACCATTATTCTCGGATTTAAATGAGTAGCCATCTCGCATCAAACGAGATCCTGATACAATGTTCATGCTCAAAGCTGGTACTAAATAACAATTATTGAGGTTTAAAACTAATCCCATAGGCAGATGTAGAGGTAGCGTGCCGACGGCGATCACATCGACCTTGGAACCATTCCCGACGCGCATCGTCACCTCGTCCTTCGCCAGTCTCCGCTTATTCCGCAGCTCCTGTTTTGAGTTACAAATATGAGCAACCGCACCGGTATCAAATACCCAGGAGCTACTACGAGCGCTGGTAAGGTACACATCAATAACATGTATATCACATATACCTTTGGTATTGCCGGCCTTCTTATCCGCTAAGTACTTGGGGCAATTCCGCTTCCAGTGACCATTTCCCTTGCAATAAAAGCATTCAGTCTCAGGCTTGGGTCCATTCTTTGGCTTCTTCCCGGTAGCTTGCTTACCGGGCGCGGCAACTCCCTTGCCGTCCTTCTTGAAGTTCTTTTTACCCTTGCCTTTCTTGAACTTAGTGGTTTTATTCACCATCAACACTTGATGTTCCTTTTTGATCTCCACCTCCGCTGATTTCAGCATTGAATATATCTCAGGAATGGTTTTCTCCATCCCCTGCATATTGAAGTTCATCACAAAGCTCTTGTAGCTAGGTGGAAGCGACTGAAGGATTCTGTCAACGACCGCATCATCCGGGAGATTAACTCCCAGCTGAGACAAGCGGTTGTGCAACCCAGACATTTTGAGTATATGCTCGCTGACAGAACTATTCTCCTCCATCTTACAACTGTAGAACTTGTCGGAGACTTCATATCTCTCGACCCAGGCATGAGCTTGGAAAACCATTTTCAGCTCTTGGAACATCTCATATGCTCCGTGTTGCTCAAAACGCTTTTGGAGCCCCGGTTCTAAGCTGTAAAGCATGCCGCACTGAACCAGGGAGTAATCATCACTACGCGACTGCCAGGCGTTCATAACGTCTTGAGTTGCCGGGAAAACAGGTGCGTCACCTAGCGGTGCTTCAAGGACATAAGCTTTCTTGGCAGCTATGAGGATAATCCTCAGGTTACGGACCCAGTCCGTGTAGTTGCTACCATCGTCTTTCAGCTTGGTTTTCTCTAGGAACGCGTTGAAGTTGAGGGCAACATTAGCGTGGGCCATTTGATCTACAAGACATATTGTAAATATTTTAGACTAAGTTCATGATAATTAAGTTCATCTAATCAAATTATTCAATGAACTCCCACTCAGATAGACATCCCTCTAGTCATCTAAGTGATACACGATCCGAATCGACTAGGCCGTGTCCGATCATCACGTGAGACGGACTAGTCATCAACGGTGAACATCTCCATGTTGATCGTATCTTCTATACGACTCATGTTCGACCTTTCGGTCTTCCGTGTTCCGAGGCCATGTCTGTACATGCTAGGCTCTTCAAGTCAACCTAAGTGTTTTGCATGTGTAAATCTGGCTTACACCCGTTGTATTCGAACGTTAGAATCTATCACACCCGATCATCACGTGGTGCTTCGAAACAACGAACCTTCGCAACGGTGCACAGTTAGGGGAAACACTTTCTTGAAATTTTAGCGAGGGATCATCTTATTTATGCTACCGTCGTTCTAGGCAAATAAGATGTAAACAGATGATAAACATCACATGCAATCAAATAGTGACATGATATGGCCAATATCATTTTGCTCCTTTTGATCTCCATCTTCGGGGCACCATGATCATCATCGTCACCGGCATGACACCATGATCTCCATCATCATGATCTCCATCATCGTGTCTTCATGAAGTTGCCTCGCCAACTATTACTTCTACTACTATGGCTAACGGTTAGCAATAAAGTAAAGTAATTACATGGCGTTTTTCATTGACACGCAGGTCACACAATAAATTAAGACAACTCCTATGGCTCCTGCCGGTTGTCATACTCATCGACATGCAAGTCGTGATTCCTATTACAAGAACATGATCAATCTCATACATCACATATATCATTCATCACATCCTTTTGGCCATATCACATCACACGGCACATGCTGCAAGAACAAGTTAGACGTCCTCTAATTGTTGTTGCAAAATATTTTTACGTGGCTGCTATAGGTTTCTAGCAAGAATGTTTCTTACCTACGCCACAACCACAACGTGATATGCCAATTTCTATTTACCCTTCATAAGGACCCTTTTCATCGAATCCGATCCGACTAAAGTGGGAGAGACAGACACCCGCTAGCCACCTTATGCAACTAGTGCATGTCAGTCGGTGGAACCTGTCTCACGTAAGCGTACGTGTAAGGTCGGTCCGGGCCGCTTCATCCCACGATGCCGCCGAATCAAGATAAGACTAGTAACGGCAAGAAAATTGACAAAATCGACGCCCACAACAACTTGTGTTCTACTCGTGCAAGAAACTACGCATAGACCTAGCTCATGATGCCACTGTTGGGGAACGTAGTAGTAAATCAAAATTTTTCCTACGCATCACCAAGATCAATCTATGGAGAGACTAGCAACGAGAGAGAGAGGAGTGCATCTTCATACCCTTGAAGATCGCGATGCAGAAGCGTTGCAAGAACGCGGTTGAAGGAGTCGTACACGCAGCGATTCAGATCGTGGTCGATTCCGATCTAAGCACCGAACAACGGTGCCTCCGTGTTCAACACACGTGCAGCCCGGTGATGTCTCCCGCGCCTTGATCCAGCAAGAAGGAGGGAGAGGTTGGGGAAGACAGCTCCAGCAGCACGACGGCGTGGTGGTGGAACTTGCAGTTCTCCGGCAGGGCTTCGCCAAGCTCAAACGAAGGAGGAGGAGGTGTTGGAGAGGGGGAGGGCTGCGCCAGGGGAGAGGATGTGGCCTCCCTCCCACCCCTCCACTATTTATAGGCTGGGGGAGAGGGGGCCGGCCCCCTAGATCCCATCTAGGGTTGGGGGCGGCGGCCAAGGGGGGGAGGAGTGCCTCCCAAGTCAAGTGGAGGCCCTCCCCCTTTAGGGTTTCCCCTCTCCCATGCGCATGGGCCTTAGGGGGGCTGGTTCCCCTAGCCCATTAAGGCTAGGGCGCCCCTTTACAGCCCATGCTGCTGTATTGGACGTGGTGGAACACTTTCTGGACTTCCGGACCCCTCCGGAATCCTCCGGAACCTTTCGAAAGCTTCCCGGTACAATACCGAAAAAACCGAACCTTTTCCGGAACCTCAATAACAACTTCCCATATATAAATCTTTACCTCCGGACCATTCCGGAACTCCTCATGACGTCCGGGATCTCATCCGGGACTCCGAACAACATTCGGTATTCACATACTATTTCCCATAACAACCCTAGAGTCACCGAACCTTAAGTGTGTAGACCCTACGGGTTCGGGAACCATGCAGACATGACCGAGACATCTCTCCGGCCAATAACCAACAGCGGGATCTGGATACCCATGTTGGCTCCCACATGTTCCACGATGATCTCATCGGATGAACCACGATGTCGAGGATTCAATCAATCCCGTATACAATTCCCTTTGTCTACCGGTATGATACTTGCCCGAGATTCGATCGTCGGTATCCCTATACCTTGTTCAATCTCGTTACCGGCAAGTCTCTTTACTCGTTCCGTAACGCATGATCCCGTGGCTAACTCTTTAGTCACATTGAGCTCATTATGATGATGCATTACCGAGTGGGCCCAGAGATACCTCTTCGTCATACGGAGTGACAAATCCCAGTCTCGATTCGCGCCAACCCAACAGACACTTTCGGAGATACCTGTAGTGCACCTTTATGGTCACTCAGTTACGTTGTGACATTTGATACACCCAAAGCATTCCTACGGTATCCGGGAGTTGCAAAATCTCATGGTCTAAGGAAATGATACTTGACATTAGAAAAGCTTTAGCAGACGAACTACACGATCTTGTGCTATGCTTAGGATTGGATCTTGTCCATCACATTATTCTCCTAATGATGTGATCCCGTTATCAACGACATCCATTGTCCATGGTCAGGAAACCGTAACCATCTATTGATCAACGAGCTAGTCAACTAGAGGCTTACTAGGGACATGTTGTGGTCTATGTATTCACACATGTATTACGATTTTCGGATAACACAATTATAGCATGAACAATAGACAATTATCATGAACAAGGAAATATAATAATAATCACTTTATTATTGCCTCTAGGGCATATTTCCAACACGAGTAACCCTATTTTGTTATGGCTTCAACTACTTATGAACCATAGCCCTAAACCCTAAAAACCAGCTAAGTGGTATTGTGAACTACTTACGAACCTTATCCCTAAACCCTAAAAACCAGCTAAGTGGTATTTGAGCAGGGGACCGACCAAAGGTGGCTGAGTGGGCCCCGCTCAATTTTTCACAAATCCTTTAAAATTCTTGAAAACTATCATTTTTTTCAATTGCATATTTAACGCCCCTACTCACACATTCTATCCTCTCTCGAAATCTTTTCTGGGTTCACCCTAATTTGAGTTGTGATGCAGGTCACATCGTATGAGTAATGGCTATACATTAGAAAAATATATGTGACACAAAACATTTAATGTGTCTTCTCTACAAGAATATATGTAATAACTCTTATCATATGCTAGTATCATAGGTCACTTTTGACATATGTCTATACTAAGAACCGTGAAACATATGTCTATCACTAAGAATGTGGATGATTATTATTTTCGTAGCAATGAGTGGTGATGACACTTAAAACAACTCACCTCTAGTTTGTCCATACCATTCTCGTAGGCATTAAGACCGTATCATTGGATCACCACATGTCATCACTATTATCTAATAAACATCATATGTTTTCTTGTTCTATCCCCAATGCTTCTTGTCTCGGCGGCTACCACACCCACTATACTACGTGCCGACATGGACACATCCAAGTGTCGTTGTCGATAATGCACAACTTTGCCACTTCGTCTGCGCACCACTCTATCCCACGAGGCCAAGACGCCCCCCCCCCCCTACATACCAGCGCACACAAGCCATTGTTGTTGGCACCCTTTTAGGCTCCCCACATGATATTCAGTCGCCATTTTCTTTTCCCAAAATGCCGTGAATTTGATTCTTAAATTCGTCTTATTTCGAGCCTAAGAAAAATCATGTTAACCTGGAGTAACCGAGAACTCACTTTTTCTTTACACTAACTGGAAACCCACCTGGCCCAAATAACAAGCCAATATTTTTTTTACAGGAATAAGTCCCATTAACCCCCTAAAAAATATCATTAACAAAAGCCTGGGGCCATCCAAGCAGCGCAGCCAAAATGGGTAACCAGAGTCAATGCGACAGCAACCAGGGTCTCCTGACCTCCCCTTCCCTGGCGAGTGCCAACCACACTCACCCCACACGGTCGCACCGTGCCAGTTCTAGCGCTACTGGGCGGTTGCGCCCAGCTCGCTCACATGCTCCGGGCTTCCAACCCAAGCAAACCCCACGCCACCCGCACCACCCGAGGGCTCGCACCGCGGAGCTTCGCCCCAGCCGAGGTCCCCGCCGCAAAAACCCTGCCAGCCGCCGCCGTGCTCCCGCACCGGGCCCCGACCCTCCCCCACTGTCTCACACCACTGCGACGGCGGCACCGGCCGCCGCCGCGCCCCATGGCCACCCTCCTCTCCCAAACCCTACCCACGCTGCTGCTGCTGCTGCTGCTGCTCGTCACGGCCGTTCGAGCGTCTGGCGCTGGCGGCGGCGGCGAGCGGGGGTCCCTGCTTAGGTTCAAGGCGGCCGTGACCGCCGACCCGGGCGGGCTCCTCCGCGACTGGTCCCCGGCGTCGGCCGACCACTGCCTCTGGTCGGGCGTGTCCTGCGGCGCTTCCGGCGAGGTCGTGGCGCTCAACGTCTCCTCGTCCCCCGGCCGCCGCCTCTCGGGCGCGCTCTCCCCGTCCGTCGCGGCGCTGCGCGGCCTCCGCGTGCTCGCGCTCCCCTCCCACGCGCTCTCGGGCCCGCTCCCCGCCGCGATCTGGTCGCTGCGCCGCCTCCTCGTGCTCGACCTCTCCGGCAACCGCCTCCAGGGCGAGATCCCGCCGTCGCTCGCCTGCGCCGCGCTGCAGACGCTGGACCTCGCCTACAACCAGCTCAACGGCTCCGTGCCCGCTGCGCTCGGCTCGCTCTTGGGGCTGCGGCGCCTCTCGCTTGCCTCCAACCGCCTGGGCGGCGCCATCCCCGATGAACTGGGTGGTTCCGGCTGCCGCAGCCTACAGTTCCTCGATCTCTCTGGGAACCTCCTCGTCGGCGGCATCCCCCGGAGTTTGGGGAACTGCAGCAAGCTGGAGGCGCTGTTGCTCTCCTCCAACCTGCTGGATGACGTCATCCCGCCGGAGATTGGACGCCTCAGCAATTTGCGGGCTCTGGATGTGTCGAGGAACAGTCTGAGCGGCCCTGTGCCAGCGGAGCTTGGTGGTTGTGTTGAACTTTCTGTTCTAGTGTTGTCCAATCCTTATGCGCTGGTTGGTGGTTTGAATTCATCGGATGGTGAGGATGTTGAGGACTTCAACTATTTTGAGGGAGGGATTCCGGATGTTGTTGCTGCGTTGCCGAAGCTGAGGGTGTTATGGGCGCCAAGGGCTACACTGGAGGGGGAGTTGCTGGGGAACTGGACTTCTTGCCAGAGCTTGGAGATGGTGAACCTGGGAGAGAATTTGATCTCTGGTGGAATTCCTAAAGGGCTGTTGGACTGCAAGCATCTGAAGTTCTTGAATTTGAGCTCGAACAAGTTAACAGGTTCAGTTGATCCATCACTTCCTGTGCCTTGCATGGATGTGTTTGATGTCAGCGGAAACCGGCTGTCTGGCTCGATTCCAGTGTTTCTCTCAAAGGATTGTCCTTCATCTCAGCTCCCATTTGATGACCTGGTGTCAGAATACTCTTCCTTCTTTGCATATCAGGGGATTGCCGGATTCTTTTCATCTTCAGCAGTCATGGCTACTGATATGATGAGTTACCATAGTTTTGCCCAGAACAATTTTACTGGAACAGTGACGTCCTTGCCGATTGCTGCCGAGAAGCTGGGAATGCAGGGGTCCTATGCTTTCCTTGCTGATGGGAATAATCTTGTTGGTGAGTTGCAACCTGGCCTATTCAATAAGTGCAACAGTTCAAGGGGTTTCATGGTGGACGTTAGCAACAACCGGATAGCAGGGGGTATTCCTGCAGAGATTGGATCATTGTGCAGTTCTCTTGTTGTTCTTGGTGTTGCTGGTAACCGCCTTTCTGGTTTGATACCAACAAGTATTGGACAGTTGACTTATCTTATCAGCTTGGATTTGAGTAGGAACCAGCTTGGTGGTGAAATTCCGACTTCTGTCAAGAACTTACCACATTTGAAGCTACTTTCTTTGGGTCATAACCTTCTAAATGGAACTATTCCAAATGATCTTAATCAGCTGCAGTCTCTGAAGGTTTTGGACCTGTCCTCAAACCTCCTCGCTGGAGAGATCCCTCATGCACTCACTGACTTGACAAATCTCACTGCCCTCTTCCTTGATAATAATAAACTTACTGGGAAGATACCAGCCGAATTTGCCAATGCGGCATCTCTTGCCGTGTTTAACGTGTCATTCAACAATTTGTCTGGTCCAGTGCCAACAAATAGCAGTGCAGTTGGATGTGACAGCATTATTGGAAATCCTTTGCTACAATCTTGTCACACATATACCCTGGCTGTTCCCTCCGCAGCTCAGCAGGGTCGTGATCTGAATTCAAACGACAACGATACAGCACCTGTGGATCCACAAAACCAAGGAGGAAACAGTTCATTCAATGCAATTGAAATAGCTTCGATAACATCAGCAACAGCTATTGTTTCAGTCCTTCTTGCTCTGATTGTACTATTTATTTACACAAGAAAGTGCGCACCCTTTATGTCAGCTCGATCATCTGGAAGAAGGGAAGTTATAATCTTCCAAGAAATCGGAGTGCCGATCACTTATGAGACTGTTGTTCGAGCTACTGGAACTTTCAACGCAAGCAATTGCATTGGAAGTGGGGGTTTTGGAGCCACTTACAAAGCTGAAATTTCACCTGGAGTCTTGGTAGCTATAAAGAGGCTTTCTGTTGGGAGATT
This sequence comes from Thinopyrum elongatum, assembly GCA_011799875.1. Classification (NCBI taxonomy): domain Eukaryota; kingdom Viridiplantae; phylum Streptophyta; class Magnoliopsida; order Poales; family Poaceae; genus Thinopyrum; species Thinopyrum elongatum. Next base: position 169,467,716 of record CM022298.1, read on the forward strand.
CCAAGGACTGGAACAGTTCCATGCTGAGATCAAAACTCTTGGGAGATTAAGACATCCCAATCTTGTTACCTTGGTAGGCTACCATCTTGGTGAGTCTGAAATGTTTCTCATATATAACTACTTACCTGGAGGAAATCTTGAGAGATTCATACAAGAGAGATCAAAGAGACCAGTAGAGTGGAAGAGGCTGCACAAGATTGCTTTGGACATTGCAAAAGCACTTGCTTATCTGCATGACACTTGTGTTCCTAGGATCCTTCATCGTGACGTGAAACCAAACAATATTTTGTTGGACACTAACCATAATGCTTATCTCTCAGACTTTGGACTGGCAAGGCTCTTGGGAAATTCAGAAACCCATGCAACCACTGGTGTAGCTGGAACTTTTGGATATGTTGCTCCAGAATATGCTATGACCTGCCGTGTTTCGGATAAAGCCGATGTTTACAGCTATGGTGTTGTACTGATGGAGCTAATATCAGACAAGAAGGCCTTGGATCCATCATTTTCTCCTTATGGCAATGGGTTTAACATAGTTGCTTGGGCATGCATGCTGCTCCGTCAAGGCCGTGCTCGTGATTTCTTTGTCGATGGTTTGTGGGATGTGGGCCCACATGATGACTTGATAGAGGTGTTGCATTTAGCAGTGATGTGCACTGTTGAATCGCTCTCTATACGACCAACTATGAAGCTAGTTGTCCAACGACTAAAGCAACTCCAGCCCCCAATGCGAGAACACCGATGAGGGCGCATGATTCACTTACTGAACGTGTAGAAGGTACAGGTAACTGTAACTTGGGGCCCTTGATGTTTTTTATTTTTCTCATCAATTGTTTAACTAGATTTTATCTTGTAGATTCCAGCTTTGTATAATACAGTTCTCCACTTAATTGCCCACTAATGTATCTGCAGATAAGACAAGCAGATGTAAATTAACTATCTTTAGTTCTAAAGGTTTGATTCACAATTGGCTGACTCCATCTTATTGTAATGTTTACAAGATTTTTTGGTGTGGTAATATCGATGCAAGAAAATGCATCCACAAAGTTTTGTTATCCTCGCGCAAATATAGCATATCTATACATCATCTGCTAAAGTGTTGGCATGAATACATTTCTCATTGTTTGCTTTGTTTTTTTTGTTGTGAACTTGTATATGGAGAAATGTCTTGATGTTGGCAGATAATTCAGCATGTAGACAAGATGAATTTGCAACTTCCGGTTCAGTTGACACCTTTATGTCTTATGTTGCTGATTTGTTTCTCCTCTGATTAGAAAGATCTAGTTACCATCGTGAATCCGCCACACCCATCTTGCCTTGCTGGGAGACCCACTGAAGAAACACAACTCTCAATAGTTGAGGAAAAATGTGAAGAAGCATGGCCTCATACTGTCGCTGGTAGCTTTACAGTAACCGAGAACAGGTGACCCCATCACATTCGCACGATGCATGCCCAGGTTTTGCTTCTGAAGAAGGGAAGGGCTCACCCGTTTCAGAGTTCAGCTTTAGACACTCCAGTGGTGACATTAAGCATATATGTCTAGCATAACTAATCCTTTGGGGATCAACGGATCATATGACAGAAATTAAGATAAACTAGTCCCCATGTAACCAATCCATGTGTCGCCAGTGCAAAATCCAATCCTGAGATTAATATTTATCTCACGGCGCGAAACAGTGAACAACCCCAAGGAGAAGAGAGAAACCTATCTGAACCTGTCTGTGACTACGTACTCATGTGTGGTTTGCTGATCAGTTCTCGGCGGCGGTCCAGTCCTGGAAGCAGCGGAGGCTGGCGGGGAAGTCGGTGAAGAGGCCGTCGACGCCGACGTCGTTGAGCCAGTAGTCGTACTCGGCGTAGGGGTCCTGCCGGAAGTTGTAGTGCAGGAACCGGTTCTCGTTCCGGTACGTGTAGGGGTGCACCTGCAGGCCCCTGGCGTGCGCCATGGCCACCAGGTCCGTCGGCGTCGCCAGCGTGTTGTCCCTGGTCGGCGGCACCAGCGTGTCCTTCCACGGCCCGATCCCCACCACGTACTCCCTCATGTAGTCCAGGTACTCGCCCGAGGTGATCTCCTCGTACGACTGGTCCGTGTCCTCCGTCCGCACCGTCACGTCGTCGATGAGGAACACCTTGGGCGAGTCGGTCAGGTCGGCGGCGTAGATGAGCGACGTCGGCGCGAAGGACTGGATGAACACGGGCCTCTCCTTCCACTGCTTTGTCATGTACTTGCCGCCGTACCCGTACTTCTTCAGCGTCGCGATGAACTTGTCCTCGTACTTCTTCCCGTCCGCCCACTTCACCTGCAATTTGTTGTGATCGGTCGGCAAATGAATTCATGCACAGTTAATAAAGAGCAAGTATTCATCCAGTTATATGGATGATGCTTGTTGTTTGTGGCTTTGCTTTTGTGTGGTGATCACGCACGTGCTGGTTGATGAACACGGGGCTCTTCATCTCCGGGTAGATCCCGACGAGCCTCTTGGCGTTCAGCGCGATGTCGATGAACTCGTCGAAGGTGATGATGCGAGAAATGCCTGGGCAAACAAAGGGGATTAATCTAGATGCATGGATGATCTGATTTCACCAGAATAATGATGGAATTAATGTACGCGTACCATTGTGAGATTTGTCACGGAAGGACCATCTCTGCTTCACTCTCAGCGTTTTCAGCTCGGCCAGCGTGAAATCAGCTGCCAAATCAGGAAGTCAATAATTGATTAATTGATCGCTGGATCTTGGCAGATCGATCGAAGATAGGAATGCGGTTAAGATTCCGGTCGAAAATAAGAAGGTGGTTATGATGGATGGACGGGCGTACTGATGAAGTATCCGGTGACGTTGGCCCACTGCACCTCGAGCGTGCGGCGGCGGGAGGCGAACTCCTTGTGGTCGGCGACGTCGGTGGTGTCGTCCAGCGTCACGTCGTGGAAGCAGACGAGGTGGCCGTCCTTGGTGGCCACGATGTCCGACTCGATGAAGTCGGCGCCCTCGTCGACGGCGCGCATGTACGCCACCGCCGTCTCCTCGGGGAGCTCGCCGTTGGAGCCCCTGTGTGCGATGTTGTACGGCCGCGACGTCTGCAGCGGCTGCTTCGCCGCCGCCGCCCCGACCAGCGGCCGCGCCGTCGCACCGCTGCTCGCGCACCCGAGGACCAGCAGCGCCGCCGCGACGACGATCCCTGCGCACGCACGCACACACACGCGTCAGACCTACGCAAAGATTGAGTCGGCGGGATCACGAGAGAGATCGGAGACGGTACAGAGGGAGGCCATTCTCCCGCCCGGCGCGCGAGCTTGCGTTGGCGGCGTAGCGCTACCGCCGGCTGGCCGTGGGTGGTGGTAGGGTAGTTAAGATGGCGGCGATGCCAAGTATATATGAGAAGACCAGCGAGGAATATGCTAATAAGATTTTGAGGTTGTTTTCACATTCTAATAAGCTGTTAGGTATAGTCGGATACTCTCGTTTCCTCTAGAAAATTATTTTTGAACTTCACACAGGGATATTTGTAATAGAGATCCTGAGTTTTTTCTTTTCTTTTTTAAAATGATCCTGAGTTTCTTGACTGCAAATGGAAACTAACGAAATTCCCCTTGGCATCACGTTGAGAGCAACTAACCGAGGAGTGCTCGTTCGGGAGCCTCCCCAAGGGTCACTTGGGGTGGGCTAAGAGCACGCTACTTGGCGCCCTCTCAGCCGCCGTCACGTGTCACGCTCTGGGCACTTCATCTGGATTTTATTTTTTTCAATTATTATTCCGCACGCGTTTCGGTTTTTTAGATGAGTTTTTTTCCGGAGTTCCTTAGTTTTTTGACAAAAAAAATTTGAAGAAAAATTTTTTGCGCGAAAAAGCGTGTTTTGTTTTCTTCTGCGAGAGGCATGATTTTTCTTCCGCGAGAGGCACGGCAGTACCTCTCGGAAACGAAAAAAAACAAGTGTTTTTTTTTCTTTCACGAAAGGCACGGTTTTGCTTCCGCGAGAGACACGGCCGTGCATCTCGAAAACGAAAAAACGCGTTTTTTTGCTTCCTCGAGAGGCACAGTTTTGCTTCCGCGAGAGGCACGACCGTGTCTCTCGGAAACGAAAAAACGCGTTTTCTTTTTTGCTTCCGCGAGAGGCACGGTTTGCTTCCGCAAGAGGCACGGATTTGCTTCCGCGACTCTCGGAAACGGCAAAAAAACATGTTTTTTTCCTTCCGTGAGAGGCACTATTTTGCTTCCGCGACTCTCGGAAACGGCAAAAAAACACGTTTTTTTTCCTTCCGTGAGAGGCACTATTTTGCTTCCGTGAGGCATGGATTTGCTTCCGCGAGAGGGCACGGCCGTGCCTCTTGGAAACGGCTTTCGAAAAGAAAGAAAAAACATGCTCCCGGTGTGGTTTTTTTGTGCAAAAAAAAAGTTCGTCAAAACCTATCGACATGGAATCTAGTTTTGAAGATCTTGACCTGAAGAATTCAACGGTGAAAACGGTTCAAAATTTGGACGCACGTTTAAGAGTTAAAACATTTTGAATAAACGGATCTACGAAAAAAGGGAAAACTCACTGGTTGCGACAAGTGGCGCACATGCAACATACCACTTGTCGCAACATGAGAGGTGAAAATACTCTTTGATAGAAGTACTCCTTAATTAATAATTTCGCATCACGTTTCATTTTTCTTAGGAGCAAGTTGGGCTGACAAAGGAGTATTTAGGCCTGAAGCCCAGGGCACCTGAGGGAAATTTAGTTAGTTAGTTTTTTTACCAGGCGCACGCACGCACAAAGTTAGTTTAGGTCGGCGTTGCCGCCGCAAGGGATTTTTTGGTCCCCTCGCCTCCGCCAGCCATCTCGGCACTGAGAGATGGAGGACCTCACATGTTTAAGAGTTATATGTTCTTCGTCATCGTCTAGTGGTCATCGTATTTTGTGATAATAAATTTACTCTTGTTTTTTGGCGGTGCCATGAGATTAGAGATTTTTTTGTCCTCGAAGATCCGATTATTCGGATCTGATGAGTTTATGTTGTGGTGTTAAACTTTTTTTTGTTGGTTTGTTTCTTTGTGAAGTTGAAATCTTTCATCGACATAATGGTGATGATATTGTGATCCGACATCCTGCCCTTTCAAGGGATCATCCCTGGCCAAATACATTTATCGATCAAGGCTTCCTATCTTTTTGGACGGGCGACTGAAGGCACATTCAAAAACTATTATTGATAATGTTCGTGCGGTTGAAAGAGTGACAAAATCGTTGCTCCAATCCAATTGCAGCCTCTTTACTGAAGTTTTTGGAATAATTCTTTTAGCAGAGATTGATACAACGAAGAAGGTGTTTTCAAGAGATTTCAATGTGATTCTTAGTCATAGAAGTTATTTTGTATTTTTTGGATCTTAGATCCAAATCAGTGTACCTGTAATTGTTATGAGTATGAATAAATTACAGGTATTTCTCAATAAAAAAGTTAGTTTGTTCTTCTACAAGAAAACTTTCAATCTATTCATCAATTGTAAAGCTGGCACAAAGAACACTAGAAGTAAAATTTACACCTAGGTCCATAGACCATCTAGCGAAAATTACAAGCACTGGAGCGAGGCGAAGGCGCGCTGTCATCATCGCCCCTCCCTCGTCGGAGCCGGGCAAACATTTGTTGTAGCAGACAGTCGAGAAGCCATCGTGCTAAGGCCCCGTAGAACCAGCGCACCAGAACAACAACCGCCGCCGATGAAGAGAATCGTAGACCAGAAGCATCCAACCTATAGACACACATGTAGACAAACGAAGACCGGATCCAGGCGGATCCACCGAAGACGAACGCCAACCGGATCCCATGAGATCCGCCCGTGACACACCTCCACACGTCCTCCAACAACGCTTGAAGCATCACCGGGACGGGGGCTAGGCGGGGAGAACCTCATTCCATCTTCAAAAAGCCGCCACTGCCTCGTCTTCTTGAGCATGTGTGACGCCCCCGACTCAATCGTGCACTAATCATACACGCAAACATGCACGATCAAGCACAAGGACTCACGGGAAGATATCACAACACAACTCTAACACAAATAAACGGAGATCCATGAATATTACAGACCAGGGATCACGAGGATCCGAATACATAAGTCAGTCATACAAATAATATCTGGGTACAGACATAGTTAGTCAAGGTTTGCCTTAAGAAGGCTAGCACAAACAATGACTCTAGATCGAAAGGCGAAGGCCTCCTGCCTAGGGCCTACGATCCTACTCCTGGTCGGCTGGCTCGATCCAGTAGTACGTGCCGTCTGGGCCCTCCTGGTAGTAAGCTCCTGCGGTGGCATCTGGCTCCTGGGCTCCATCGTCTGAGGTAACATCAAAAAGGGGTATGGGGGAAAAAGAGGTAGCAAAGCAACCATGAGTACTCATCCAAAGTACTCAGCAAGCAAGGATCTACACTACATATGCAACATTATCAAAGAAAGGCTGTATATGTGGACTGGGCTGCAGAAATGCCAGAATAGAGAGAAGACCTAGTCCTATCGAAGACTAGCATCTTCACGAAGCCACCATCTTGCAGCAATTAGAAGAGTACAGAAAAGCATTTTATTAATCAAGCATGTTGAGGCAAAGCCTAGAGATCCTTCCTCGACTCCCTGCGAGAAAGCGATCCCGAAGCTGCAACTAATTAAACAAGTATCCAGTTCAAGTAATAGATCGGGATACCAAACTAAGCATCCTGTTACCGTGGACACGGCTATTCGAATAGATCACTTCCCTGCAGGGGTGCACTACTGTTACCCAACACACTCGATCACCTCTGTCCAGACACACTTGCTGGGTAATGCCCGGCCTCGGGAGATCAACACGAAGTAGCGCCCTACCTAGGCTCAGCAGAGAGGTCAACACGCCGGACTAACCTATGCACCCAGGGGTCTTGGGCCATCACCCCGGGCGCTCCTGCGCGTTGCGAGACTGGCCGGGGAGCAGGCGCGACACTGAACTCGTCAGTGAAGTATCCAGCCCAACCCCAACAATCAGCCCGCACGGTGAACTGTGACGTCTGATGAGCTTTCGGGAGAAACGTATGATGTAGAGGGCCCCATAACCATTATCCCGCATGGTGGTAGTGCGTATAGGGCACGACGACCCACTCAGATCAATTACCCAAATCCGTTAGGCGTATTTAATAACCCGCGGAGACGATCAGAGTTTCTGATGCTCCGCCACAATAACTCTCTCGAGTGCCCTCCTGGCAAACCCGACTGCATAATTTCCCCGCGGGTACCCATCAGGGTCGACCCGCCTGTGACAAAGGTCAAAGTAACCGTGTGGTCATAACATCAAGGGGGAAAACCCCGAGGAATCACCCTCAGTGGATTCCACTCGATGAAATCATCAAGGTGAACGTATGAGGAATCACCCTCGAGGCTCACACTTGAGGGGTCGCACGACAGAGTCGTATCGGGAGTGGTTAAGGAGGAATCACCCTCGATGACCATGACCGAACAGCTACACTGCAGAGTTATCATCAGGAGTGCGTTATGAGGTATCACCCTCGGCACTCGATAGTAACTATGCAGAGTCGTACAACAGAGGGGGGGGGTGAAGTGATGTGTCGGTCTCTGGTCGTCGATCACGTTGATCGAGTCATCGATGATGAAGCAGAGGCAACAAGGACAGAGTGGGGTCACTGATGGTTCACTAACCAACCTATACTAAGCAGTTGAAATAGGCAGGTAAGGTAGCAATAAGCAGGTTATAAAAGCAGGCTATGCATCAGAATAGGAACAATCATTTACAGTAGCAAAATCTAATGCAAGCATGAGAGAATAGAATGGGCGATATCGGGATGTTTAAGGGGGGGCCTTGCCTGGAAGCTCTGCTGAGAGGGGCTGGTCGTCAGAAGGCTGCTCGTCCGGAGCGTAGTTGTACTCTGCTGCGTCGGCGTCGGTCTCGGCGTCTATCGAGAGAGGAGGGGGAAAGAAATAATAAATTCACGGCAAAAATGCAAACAATATGCATGACATGTCTACATGATATGCATATGTGTTCTACTGCCTAACTAAATGATTTAGTTAATTTAGGAATTTATTTAGATTTATTTAATTAAAGTTGAGCACTATTCATTTATCGAAATCAGTCTAAAAGTTCCATGTTCAGTTAGCTAGGGGCATCTGACAGATGAACGAACCACGTATTCGGATTCGTCTCGTCGTTCTAATCAACTTTCATGTATAAAGTTTTTCGATCGGAGCTACGGATTATTTTATATGATTTTTCAAAGTTTTAAAGAACTTCTGGAATTAATTATTTATTTAAATTTGAATTATCCAGAATAGTAAATGATGACATCATCATGACATAGGTGTGACATCATCAGGTCAAACACAGCTGACCAGAGTCAAACCTGACCTGTGGGTCCAGTGGGACCCACATGTCAGTGACTCAGCTAATTAAACAGAGTCAGATTAAGTTAATTGGGTTAATTAGTGGGTGGGGCCTACTGGTCAGTGAGTGATTAGTATTCTAATTAACTAATTAACAGTTTACTTATTTATTTTAATTCATTTATTTATGCGGGACCCACATGTCATTCACACAGGGGGTGGCCACGTCAGCGTTGACTGGGTCAACGGGTCAACGGGGGCCCGCAGGGCTCGCAGTCAGTGGCACAAAGGAGGGGCCCACCGGCGCCAGGTCAGCGCGGCGGCCGGAGCGACGCCGGCGACCATTTCCAGTGGCGGCGCGGCTCGGGATCCACCGGAAATCGGCCTCAGGCCATCATTTAGGACGCAGGAGGTCGCGTTCGAACGCGCACAAGACGGCGCATCCAGCGGTGGCACTAGCACGGCCGGAGACGGGCTATAACGACGGCGGCGAGCAGCGAGGCGGGCGCCGGAGTTCGGTCGTCGTCTGGATCGGAGCTACGGCGTGCAAAACGAACAACGCGAGGTGGTTATGGCGTCTACTCGTTACGGTGGGATCAACGGTGGCACACACGGGACCATTTGGTCACCGTGGCCACGCCGGCGACGAGGCCATGCGGCAGAGGGCTCGGGCTACGCCGGAGCAGAGGCTACGGGCAGCTAGAGGGGGCAGGGCAGGGCGCATCCAGCGCAGGAGCTCACCGCGGGAGCGTGGGGTCTATGCAGCGGGCTCGGGGAGGACCGGTGGAGCAGATCGACGGCGAGGTCGCATGGTGGCCGTAGATGAGAAAGAGGAAGAATGCGACGGCGGTGGCGCTCCCGGTCCCGATCCAATGTCGGGGAAGAAGAGGCGGACCACGACGGAGCTCCCGGACTTGTCGGAGCGGCGAACGGGCGACGGTGGCCGCGGCTACGGCGAACGGTGGCGAGGGTGGCGCTCGGGCATCCGCCCAGATCGAAACAGAGAGGGGGTCGAGGGGGAATGGTGGCGCTAGGGTTCGCCAGAGGGGCGTGGGGGGATGCTCTTATTCACGGCGCGGGCGCGCGCTGTCGAGCAGAGAGCGAGAGGGGCCAGGGCGCGGTGCGTGCGCGTGGCGACAGCGCGCGGGGAGGAGCAGTGCGAGGTGGAAGGAGGTGCGGGGTGGGCTGGGCTGTTGCTGTAGCAAGCAGGCCTAAAGTGCACAGTAATCTTCTTTTCTTTTCTCTTTTTCTATTTTCTGTTTTGTTTCCTATTTCCTTTTCTGTTTTGCAAATTGTTCAGCCACTAAATGCCTTTTACAAAATGTGGGACTTAGCTCATAAATTGCAGTGCATTATCACCTATCACCAAAAACTAGGTTGGGTAAAATATAATTTCATATTTAATTTAGATTAAATAAAAGGTTATTAAAGGTGGCTGTTTGCTACCGTTTGAGGTTGTTAGGGCCACTTAAATATTTCGATCAATGTTGCTGTTAATTTTAAAAATGCCTCAAGATTATTTGCAACATGATGAACAATTTAGTTCCTGGATTTGAAAAACTTTTATTTTCAATTTAAATTAATTTGAAGTTTGAATTAGGAGTTTGAAATGCAATACGATGCAAATGATGATTAGGCACTGTTAAACTTGCTGACATGGCATTAACTAAGGGTGATCACTGTGGTTAATTACATGGGGTGTTACAATTCTCCTCATCTAACAAGAATTCTCGTCCCGAGAATTAAGAGGAAGACTGAAAGAAAGCGGGGTATTCTTCGCGAAGACGATCCTCGCGTTCCCAAGTGGCTTCATCATCAGAATGATTCGACCACTGAACTTTTAGGAATTTGATTACCTTCTGACGAGTTCGACGTTCAGCTTGATCAAGAATACGGATGGGATATTCTGGATAAGACAGATCTTCCCGCAATTCAAGCATTTCATGATCCACAGCTCGATTATGATCCTTGAAGCAGCGACGAAGTTGGGATACATGAAAGACATCATGCACTTGAGAAAGATTTGGCGGCAATTGCAACTGATATGCCACTTCTCCTCGACGGGCAAGAATACAGAACGGGCCAATGTAGCGAGGAGCTAACTTGCCCTTGATTCCGAACCGATGAGTGCCTTTCAACGGAGTGACGCATAGGTAAGCTTGCTCGCCAGGCTGATAGACCATTTCCTTGTGCTTTCGGTCATAGTTGCTCTTCTGGCGAGACTGAGCAGTTTTCAGATGTTCCCGGACAATGCGGACTTTTTCTTCAGCTTGTTGGATAAGGTCCGGTCCGACGAGTGAGCGTTCCCCAGTTTCTGACCAATTCAGAGGGGTTCGACACTTACGTCCGTAAAGAACTTCAAACGGTGCCATCTTCAGACTAGCTTGATAGCTATTGTTGTAAGAGAATTCGGCATACGGGAGAGATTCCTCCCACTTCTTACCGAAGGAGATGACACAAGCTCGAAGCATATCTTCGGGCATTTGATTAACTCATTCGACTTGACCCTGAGACTGAGGGTGAAAAGCGGTGCTGAAGGACAGATGAGTTCCCATAGCTTCTTGGAAACTTTCCCAGAATCTGGAGGTAAAGAGGCTGCCACGATCCGAACTGATCTCCAACGGAACACCGTGGAGTGACACAATTCAGGAAACATACAAGTCTACTAATTGACTAGCAGTGATTGTCTCCTTGACTGGAAGAAAGTGAGCAACCTTTGAGAATCGGTCAATGACGACAAAGATAGCATCATGACCCTTTTGAGATGTAGGAAAACCAGTAATGAAATCCATTTGGACCTTGTCCCATTTCCATTCAGGAATATCAAGGGGTTGCAGAGTTCCAGCAGGTCTTTGATGTTTTGCTTTAATGCGGCGGCAAACGTCACACTCAGAAACATAACGAGCAATGTCTCGCTTCATATTAGGCCACCAGTATCTCTGACAAATGTCACGGTACATCTTTGTGCTACCAGGATGAATTGACAGAGGAGTGTCGTGAGCTTCTTTCATAATGTGTTCTCTCTCATCCTTGAACTTGGGTACAAAGAGACGACGTTGGAAGAATAGGATCCCATCTTTATCAAGATGGAAATCCGACGGTTTTCCCTTTTTGAGGTATCGCTTAATCCTTTCAACTTCGGGGTCATACCCTTGCATAATCTTAATGTTGTGTTCTAAATCTGGTTCAACAACCAGGGTATTGAGATAACCCTGTGGAACAATATGGAGGTTCAATTTGCGAAGCTCTTCATAAAGGACAGGTTGTGTGTCGGGGGGATGAACCTCGTGCAGGCAACGGAACCCGGATCCTTTTCAAAAACACCGGGGCCAGCATCGCCCCTCAATCCGGCTCACACTTGGCCGGGTTGCTCAACCCGGCCAAGTCCTTCGACCCGGCCGAAAACCTTCAACCCAACCAAGACGGCAACCCGGCCCTGCCAGCTGGCGCGGGCCGGCCAAACCCGGCATACCAAGACTTCTCCAGCAAGCCAGCTCACCTGTGTTGCATTCCTCAACCCGGCCACGGGTCGGCTCCCGTCCCATCCTAGCCGTACGATGGGACGAGTCTCCATACGGGGATGACCGAGGCAGCAGTACCCCACCAACTCCTCTGACCGGTAGAGGCGTGGCAACAGTGCCCCACCTACCCTGCTGACCGAGGCCGGCATGGCTACAACGCATCCATCATCACTGCTGGCGCCAGCAGACGGCGACCGGACGGTGCGCCACTGTAGCGGACTCGACCCGGCCATTCCATGACGATCGACAAGACGGCGAACAGTGTCTCCTGGCACACGGGGCCCGCGCCCGGAGAACCCGGCGAGCCCTGAAACCCGGCGGGTCCCAGTATCGGCTCCCCGGACGATGACAACTCGGCCCCACGGCCTTGTAACTTTACCGTTGTAGCCCTGGGGGGTTGACCTATAAAACCCCCCAGGAGGCCTCCATGCACGGGGGAGATCAGTAGAACACACGTACACACATTGGGAAAAGGGGCAGCCTAAGCCTTGGCCTGCCCTCCTTCTTCCTCCAAACAGCTCCAGGAGCGACTCTGTACTGCCACATATAAACCACTCCCGGCAGGACTAGGGGTATTATCTCTCCGGAGAGCCCCGAACCTGGGTATGTCTTGCGTCCCACGCTCGCTCATGCCGACCTCGCCTCTGGAGCCCACCGATGCCCTCGAGCCTCCTTCTCTCTTTAGCCATCCTTTGGCATCTGCCATGCACCCACCACGACAGTTGGCGCCCACCATGGGGCAGCTCGAGGTCCCGGCTGGGGACATGTTCCAGACGGGGCCCCTCTCCGACTCTGACGAGCCCTTCACGCTGGCGGACGACTGTTGGGGAACGTAGTAATAATTCAAAATTTCCTACGTGTCACCAAGATCAATCTAGGAGATGCTAGCAACGAGAGAGAGGGAGTGCATGTTCATACCCTTGAAGATCGCTAAGCGGAAGCATTGCAAAGAACGCGGTTGATGGAGTCGTACTTGCGGCGATTCAAATCGCGGAAGATCCGATCCAAGCGCCGAACGGACGGCGCCTCCGCGTTCAACACACGTACAGCCTGGGGAAGTCTCCTCCTTCTTGATCCAGCAAGGGGGGAGGAGAAGTTGAGGGAGATCTCCGGCAGCACGACAGCGTGGTGGCGGTGGAGCTCGTGGTTCTCCGGCAGAGCTTCGCTAAGCACTACGGAGGAGTAGGAGTAGGAGGGGGGAGGGCTGCGCCAGGGGCAAAGGGTGCAGCTCCCATGCACCTCCCCACTATATATAGGGGTGGAGGGGGCTGGTTTCTTTCCCTCCAAGTCCATTGGGGCGTTGGCAAAGGTGGGAGGAAAGAAATCCCATCCTTTCCCTTCCCCACCGATTGTTATCCCCCCTTTTTAGGGATCTTGATCTTATCCCTTCGGGATATGATCTTATTCCTTCTAAGGGGGGATCTTGGTGCGCATTGACCAGGGGTGTGGGGCCTTGCCCCCACTACCCACATTCATGTGGGTCCCCCCATGCAGGTGGGCCCCACTCCGGAACCTTCTAGAACCTTCCCGATACAATACCGAAAAATCTCGAACATTTTCCGGTGGCCAAAATAGGACTTCCCATATATAAATCTTTACCTCCGGACCATTCCGGAACTCCTCGTGACATCCGGGATCTCATCCGAGACTCCGAACAACTTTCGGTAACCACATACAATTCCCATTACAACTCTAGCATCACCGAACCTTAAGTGTGTAGACCCTACGGGTTCGGGAACCATGCAGACATGACCGAGACACCTCTCCGACCAATAACCAATAGCGGGATCTGGATACCCATATTGGCTCTCACATGTTCCATGATGATCTCATCGGATGAACCACGATGTCGGGGATCCAATTAATCCCGTATACAATTCTCTTTGTCCATCGGTATGTTACTTGGCCGAGATTCGATCGTCGGTATCCCTATACCTTGTTCAATCTTGTTACCGGCAAGTCTCTTTACTCGTTCCGTAACACATGATCCCGTGACTAACTCCTTAGTCACATTGAGCTCATTATGATGATGTATTACCGAGTGGGCCCAGAGATACCTCTCCGTCACACGGAGTGACAAATCCCAGTCTTGATTCGTGCCAACCCAACAGACACTTTCGGAGATACCTGTAGTGCACCTTTATAGTCACCCAGTTACGTTGTGACATTTGATACACCCAAAGCATTCCTACGATATCCGGGAGTTGCACAATCTCATGGTCTAAGGAAATGATACTTGACATTAGAAAAGCTCTAGCAGACGAACTACACGATCTAGTGCTATGCTTAGGATTGGGTCTTGTCCATCACATCATTCTCCTAATGATGTGATCCCGTTATCAATGACATCCAATGTCCATGGTCAGGAAGCCATGACCATCTATTGATCAATGAGCTAGTCAATTAGAGGCTCACTAGGGACATGGTGTGGTCTATGTATTCACACATGTATTACGGTTTCCGGTTAATACAATTATAGCATGAACAACAGACAATTATCATGAACAAGGAAATATAATAATAACCATTTTATTATTGCATCTAGGGCATATTTCCAACAGTATCCCACTTGCACTACAGTCAATAATCTAGTTACATTGTGATGAATCGAACACCCATAGAGTTCTGGTGCTGATCATGTTTTGCTCGTGGAAGAGGTTTAGTCAACGGATCTGCGACATTCAGATCCGTATGTACTTTACAAATATCTATGTCTCCATCTTGAATATATTCACGAATGGAGTTGAAGCGGCGCTTGATGTGCTTGGTCTTCCTGTGAAACCTGGGCTCCTTGGCAATGGCAATAGCTCCAGTGTTGTCACAGAAGAGAGTCATCGGGCCCGACGCATTGGGAATCACTCCTAGGTCGGTGATAAACTCCTTCATCCAGACTCCTTCCTGAGCTGCCTTCGAAGCAGCTATGTACTCCGCTTCACATGTTGATCCCACCACGACGCTTTGCTTGCAACTGCACCAGCTGACTGCCCCACCATTCAAAATGTACACGTATCCGGTTTGTGACTTGGAGTCATCCAGATCTGTGTCAAAGCTAGCATCGACGTAACCCTTTACGACGAGCTCTTCGGCACCTCCATAAACGAGAAACATATCCTTAGTCCTTTTCAGGTACTTCAGGATATTCTTGACCACTGTCTAGTGTTCCATTCCGGGATCACTTTGGTACCTCCCTACCAAGCTTATGGCAAGGTTCACATCAGGTCTGGTACATAGCATGGCATACATAATAGAGCCTATGGCTGAGGCATAGGGGATGACACTCATCTTTTCTCTTTCTTCTGCCGAGGTCAGGCGTTGAGCTGCGCTCAATCTCACACCTTGCAACACAGGCAAGAACCCCTTCTTGGACTGATCCATATTGAACTTCTTCAATATCTTGTCAAGGTATGTGCTTTGTGAAAGACCAATGAGGCGTCTCGATCTATCTGTATAGATCTTGATGCCTAATATGTAAGTAGCTTCTCCAAGGTCCTTCATTGAAAAACACTTATTCAAGTAGGCCTTTATGCTTTCCAAAAGTTCTATATCATTTCCCATCAACAGTATGTCATCCACATATAATATGACCCACTCACTTTCTTGTAAATACAGGCTTCTCCGTAAGTCTGTATAAACCCAAACGCTTTGATCATTTCATCAAAGCGAATGTTCCAACTCCGAGATGCTTGCACCAGCCCATAGATGGAGTGCTGGAGCTTGCATACTTTGTCAGCATTCTTAGGATTGACAAAACCTTCCGGCTGCATCATATACAATTCTTCCTTAATGAAACCATTAAGGAATGCCGTTTTGAAGTCCATTTGCCAGATCTCATAATCATAGAATGCGGCAATTGCTAACATGATTCGGATGGACTTTAGCTTTGCTACGGGTGAGAAGGTCTCATCGTAGTCAACCCCTTGAACTTGTCAATAACCCTTAGCGACAAGCCGAGCCTTATAGATGGTCACATTACCATCCGCATCAGTCTTCTTCTTAAAGATCCACTTATTCTCTATGGCTTGCCGATCATCGGGCAAGTCCGTCAAAGTCCATAATTTGTTTTTATACATGGATCCTATCTCGGATTTCATGGCTTCAAGCCATTTGTTGGAATCCGGGCCCGCCATCGCTTCTTCATAGTTCGAAGGTTCACCGTTGTCTAACAACATGATTTGCAGGACAGGGTTGCCGTACCACTCTGGTGCGGAACGTGTCCTCGTGGACTTATGAAGTTCAGTAGCAACTTGACCCAAAGTTTCATGATCATCATCATTAACTTCCTCACTAGTCGGTGCAGGCACCACAGAAACATCTTCCTGAGCTGCGCTACTCTTCGGTTCAAGAGGGGGTACCTCGTCAAGTTCTACTTTCCTCCCACTTACTTCTTTCGAGAGAAACTCTTTCTCCAGAAAGGATCCATTCTTGGCAACAAAGATCTTGCCTTCGGATCTGAGGTAGAAGGTATACCCAATAGTTTCCTTAGGGTATCCTATGAAGACGCATTTTTCCGATTTGGGTTCGAGCTTTTCAGGTTGAAGTTTCTTGACATAAGCATCGCATCCCCAAACTTTTAGAAACTACAGCTTAGGTTTCTTCCCAAACCATAATTCATATGGTGTCGTCTCAACGGATTTAGACGGTGCCCTATTTAAAGTGAATGCGGCAGTCTCTAAAGCATAACCCCAAAATGATAGCGGTAGATCGGTAAGAGACATCATAGATCGCACCATATCCAATAGAGTGCGATTACGATGTTCGGACACACCATTACGCTGAGGTGTTCCAGGCAGCGTGAGTTGTGAAACAATTCCACATTTCCTTAAGTGCGTGCCAAACTCGTGACTCAAGTATTCTCCTCCACGATCTGATCGTAAGAACTTTATTTTCCTGTCATGTTGATTCTCTACCTCGCTCTGAAATTCCTTGAACTTTTCAAAGGTCTCAGACTTGTGTTTCATTAAGTAGACATACCCATATCTACTTAAGTCATCAGTGAGGGTGAGAACATAACGATAGCCACCGCGAGCCTCAACGCTCATTGGACCGCATACATCAGTATGTATTATTTCCAACAAGTTGGTTGCTCGCTCCATTGTTCCGGAGAACGGAGTCTTGGTCATTTTGCTCATGAGGCATGGTTCGCACGTGTCAAATGATTCATAATCACGAGACTCCAAAAGTCCATCTGCATGGAGTTTCTTCATGCGTTTGAGACCAATGTGACCAAGGCGGCAGTGCCACAAGTATGTGGGACTATCATTATCAACCTTACATCTTTTGGCATTCACACTATGAATATGTGTAACATCATGTTCGAGATTCAATAAAAATAAACCATTGACCAGCGAGGCATGACCATAAAACATATCTCTCATATAAATAGAACAACCATTATTCTCGGATTTAAATGAGTAGCCATCTCGCATTAAACGAGATCCAGATACAATGTTCATGCTCAAAGCTGGCACTAAATAACAATTATTGAGGTTTAAAACTAATCCCGAAGGTAAATGTAGAGGTAGCGTGCCGACGGCGATCACATCAACCTTGGAACCATTCCCGACGCGCATCGTCACCTCGTCCTTCGCCAGTCTCCGCTTATTCCGCAGCTCCTGTTTTGAGTTACAAATGTGAGCAACCGCACCGGTATCAAATACCCAGGAGCTACTACGAGCGCTGGTAAGGTACACATCAATAACATGTATATCATATATACCTTTGGCGTTGCCGGCCTTCTTATCCGCTAAGTACTTGGGGCAGTTCCGCTTCTAGTGACCATTTCCCTTGCAATAAAAGCACTCAGTCTCAGGCTTGGGTCCATTCTTTGGCTTCTTCCCGGCAACTGACTTACCGGGCGCAGCAACTCCCTTGCCGTCCTTCTTGAAGTTCTTCTTACCCTTGCCTTTCTTGAAACTAGTGGTCTTATTCACCATCAACACTTGATGTTCCTTTTTTATCTCCACCTCCGCTGATTTCAGCATTGAATATAACTCAGGAATTGACTTCTCCATCCCTTGCATATTGTAGTTCATCACAAAGCTCTTGTAGCTAGGTGGAAGCGAATGGAGGATCCTGTCAATGAGCGAGTCATCTAGAAGATTAACTCCCAGCTGAGACAAGCGGTTGTGCAACCCAGAAATTTTGAGTATATGCTCGCTGACAGAGCTGTTTTCCTCCATCTTACAACTGTAGAACTTGTCAGAGACTTCATATCTCTCGACCCGGGCATGAGCTTGGAAAACCATTTTTAGCTCTTGGAACATCTCATATGCTCCGTGTTGCTCAAAACGCTTTTGAAGCCCCGGTTCTAAGCTGTAAAGCATGCCGCACTGAACCAGGGAGTAATCATCACTACGCGACTGCCAGGCGTTCATAACGTCTTGAGTTGCTGGGAAAATGGGTGCGTCACCTAGCGGTGCTTCAAGGACATATGCTTTCTTGGCAGCTATGAGGATGATCCTTAAGTTACGGACCCAGTCCGTATAGTTGCTACCATCGTCTTTCAGCTTGGTTTTCTCTAGGAACGCGTTGAAGTTGAGGGCAACATTAGCGTGGGCCATTGGATCTACAAGATAGGTTGTAAAGACAATTTTAGATTAAGTTCATGATAATTAAGTTCATCTGATCAAATTATTTAATGAACTCCCACTCAGATAAACATCCCTCTAGTCATCTAAGTGATACATGATCCGAATCGACTAGGCCGTGTCCGATCATCACGTGAGACGGACTAGTCATCAACGGTGAACATCTCCATGTTGATCGCATCTACTATACGACTCATGTTCGACCTTTCAGTCTCTCGTGTTCCGAGGCTATGTCTGTACATGCTAGGCTCGTCAAGTCAACCTAAGTGTTTCGCATGTGTAAATCTGGCTTACACCCGTTGTATGCGAACGTTAGAATCTATCACACTCGATCATCACGTGGTGCTTCGAAACAACGAACCTTCGCAACGGTGCACACTTAGGGGGAACACATTTCTTGAAATTTTTAGTGAGGGATCATCTTATTTATGCTACCGTCGTTCTAAGCAAATAAGATGTAAACATGATAAACATCACATGCAAATCATAAAGTGACATGATATGGCAATATCATCTTGCGCTTTTGATCTCCATCTTCGAGGCGCGGCATGATCACCATCGTCACCGGCATGACACCATGATCTCCATCATCGTGTCTTCATGAAGTTGTCTCGCCAACTATTACTTCTACTACTATGGCTAACGGTTAGCAATAAAGTAAAGTAATTACATGTCGTTTTCATTGACACGCAGGTCATACAATAAATTAAGACAACTCCTATGGCTCCTGCCGGTTGTCATACTCATCGACATGCAAGTCGTGATTCCTATTACAAGAACATGATCAATCTCATACATCACATATATAATTCATCACATCCTTTGGCCATATCACATCACATAGCATACCCTGCAAAAACAAGTTAGACGTCCTCTAATTGTTGTTGCATGTTTTACGTGGCTGCTATGGGTTTCTAGCAAGAACGTTTCTTACCTATGCAAAAGCCACAACAGTGATATGCCAATTGCTATTTACCCTTCATAAGGACCCTCTTCATCGAATCTGATCCGACTAAAATGGGAGAGGCAGACACCCGCTAGCCACCTTATGCAACAAGTGCATGTCAGTCGGTGGAACCTGTCTCACGTAAGCGTACGTGTAAGGTCGGTCCGGGCCGCTTCATCCCACAATGCCGCCGAATCAAGATAGGACTAGTAACGGTAAGCAAATTGAACAAATCATCGCCCACAACTAATTGTGTTCTACTCGTGCATACAATCTACGCATAGATCTAGCTCTGATACCACTGTTGGGGAACGTAGTAATAATTCAAAATTTCCTACGTGTCACCAAGATCAATCTAGGAGATGCTAGCAACGAGAGAGAGGGAGTGCATCTTCATACCCTTGAAGATTGCTAAGCGGAAGCGTTGCAAAGAAGGCGGTTGATGGAGTCGTACTCGCGGCGATTCAAATCGCGGAAGATCCGATCCAAGCACCGAACGGACGGTGCCTCCGCGTTCAACACACGTACAGCCCGGGGAAGTCTCCTCCTTGTTGATCCAGCAAGGGGGGAGGAGAAGTTGAGGGAGAGCTTCGGCAGCACGACGGCGTGGTGGCGGTGGAGCTCGTGGTTCTCCGGCAGAGCTTCGCTAAGCACTACGGAGGAGGAGGAGTAGGAGGGGGGAGGGCTGCGCCAGGGGCAAAGGGTGCAGCTCCCATGCACCTCCTCACTATATATAGGGGTGGAGGGGCCTGGTTTATTGCCCTCCAAGTCCATTGGGGCGTTGGCAAAGGTGGGACGAAAGAAATCCCATCCTTTCCCTTCCCCACCGATTGTTATCCCCCCTTTTTAGGGATCTTGATCTTATCCCTTCGGGATATGATCTTATTCCTTCTAAGGGGGGATCTTGGTGCACCTTGACCAGGGGTGTGGGGCCTTGCCCCCACTACCCACGTTCATGTGGGTCCCCCCATGCAGGTGGGCCCCACTCCGGAACCTTCTAGAACCTTCCCGGTACAATACCGAAAAATCCCGAACATTTTCCGGTGGCCAAAATAGGACTTCCCATATATAAATCTTTACCTCCGGACCATTCCGGAACTCCTCGTGACGTCCGGGATCTCATCCGAGACTCCAAACAACTTTCAGTAACCACATACAATTCCCATTACAACTCTAGCGTCACCGAACCTTAAGTGTGTAGACCCTACGGGTTCGGGAACCATGCAGACATGACCGAGAGACCTCTCCAACCAATAACCAATAGCGGGATCTGGATACCCATATTGGCTCCCACATGTTCCACGATGATCTCATCGGATGAACCACGATGTCGGGGATCCAATTAATCCCGTATACAATTCCCTTTGTCCATCGGTATGTTACTTGCCCGAGATTGGATCGTCGGTATCCCTATACCTTGTTCAATCTCGTTACCGGCAAGTCTCTTTACTCGTTCTGTAACACATGATCCCGTGACTAACTCCTTAGTCACATTGAGCTCGTTATGATGATGTATTACCGAGTGGGCCCAGAGATACCTCTCCGTCACACGGAGTGACAAATCCCAGTCTCGATTCGTGCCAACCCAATAGACACTTTCGGAGATACCTGTAGTGCACCTTTATAGTCACCCAGTTACGTTGTGACATTTGATACACCCAAAGCATTCCTACGGTATCCGGGAGTTGCACAATCTCATGGTATAAGGAAATGATACTTGACATTAGAAAAGCTCTAGCAGACGAACTACACGATCTAGTGCTATGCTTAGGATTGGGTCTTGTCCATCACATCATTCTCCTAATGATGTGATCCCGTTATCAACGACATCCAATGTCCATGGTCAGGAAACCATGACCATCTATTAATCAACGAGCTAGTCAACTAGAGGCTCACTAGGGACATGGTGTGGTCTATGTATTCACACATGTATTACGGTTTCCGGTTAATACAATTATAGCATGAACAACAGACAATTATCATGAACAAGGAAATATAATAATAACCATTTTATTATTGCCTCTAGGGCATATTTCCAACAACGATGTCATCAACGCACTCGCCGCCTCCTTCACCACGCTGCATATCTCCAATGCGCCCTCGGCCGACGAGTACCCCAGCGGGGTGCTTGACATCTCCGACTCTCCCGTTTCCCTCGATGACGGCGTTTCCGCCGGGGGAATGGATCTCTGCGTCCGGGTGGAGGTATTTGCCACCGACACCGGTGCCTCTTCTTCGTCCAGCGCGGCGAGGAAGGCCGCCGAAGCCAGGGCCGCGGTGGATCACACCAACGTGCCCAACCCGCTACGCGCCACGATGCAGAGCCTCCGCGTCCCCATCGCCACCGACGTCGATGCCACCAACGCCGCCGAAACCCGGGCCCGGCTGGAAGAAGATCGCCAGCGCCTGCTGGACCTGTCTAAGACGCTCGCCGCCACGCAGCACTGTCTGGACTCCGCTTATCGGGAACGCGATGCTGCCTACGGCCTCACGCCTACCGCCGCCGAGCCAAGCCGAGTCGCCGATGTGCGGGCCCGGGGCGGCGCCATCGGCCGCGCCCTTGGCGCGGTCCCTCCCATCTACGAGACCCCCGTGAAGAATATGCGTGCCACCAAGGCGGCCGCAGTCGACCTGGACCGGCTCGTCGGCGAGGAGCTGAAGGACCGGCTTTAGCGGGTAAACGACCTCCTCGACGCGGCCAACGCGCAGCAGGACCGCCTCAACCGCCTCGACAAGCCCGCGGGATCCGGCTCACACCACACCAACGACCCCGGAGAGCAGCAGAACACGGCGTCTTCGCCGCCCGGCGAAGCTCACTCTGGCCGCACCCGGACCCGGCGCAACCGCGCTCCGGCGACTACCGGCGGCTTGGCCGACGAGCCGGCCCTGAAAGACTGGCGCCAGCATGATCCTCCCCCGCGACCCGGCCGCCATCCGGCTTCAGCCGACCCGGCCCCTCGAGTTGCGGTCGCTGGCCAGCTGGGCCCGCGTGCCATCAACGACACCGACGCTCGCCACCACCTCGACCAGCTCGCCCTCTCTTTGGAGCTGGAGGAGAACAACGAGGTCGGGCCGGCTTGTTTCGGCCCGCGCATCCGGGATGAGCCCTTCCACAAAGGGTTCACGCTCCCCCGCGACACCCCCAAGTACAACGGCACCGTCAAGCCGGAGGACTGGCTCATCGACTACACCACCGCCATCGGCATCGCGGGTGGCAACAGCCGCCTCGCCGTGCGCTACGCTCCGCTCATGCTCTAGGGCTCGGCCCGCACGTGGTTAAATAGTCTGCTGGCTGGCAGCATCAATGCGTGGGTCAACTTCGAGCAAGCCTTCGTGCGCACCTTCACCGGCACCTACAAATGACCTGGCCGCCCCAGCCAGCTCGCCATGTGCGTACAGGCGCCGACGGAGACCGGCCGCGAGTACCTCGCATGCTGGACCGAGCTCCGGAACAGCTGCGAGGGCGTCCACGAGGTTCAGGCCATCCAATATTTCGTCAGCGGGTGCCGGGATGGCACCCTCCTCAAGCACAAGCTCCTGCGCTTCGAGCCGGCCACCATGGCCGTGCTCATGAAAACGGCAGACAAGTACGCCAATGCCGACTCCGCCATGAAGATCCAAGTGGCGCTGGATGAAGCCGGCAAGGCGAAGCCGTTTCCCCCTCCCAAGCCGGCCGGTGAGAGCTGCCGCCAGTAGAACAACTAGCAGAACAACAACAACAAGCGCAAAGTCGACCAGCCGGCTCAGCGCTACGACAACCGCCTCGTCGTGACCGCCGAGCAGGCGCCCGCGGCCGAGCCGGTTGTCCAGAGCCGGCAGACCGGCAAGACAGCATGGCAACCCGCCATGAGCTTCGAGGAGATGCTCGACGCTCCCTGCAAGCACCACAGCGACGCGAGGCTGTCCACGCACACGCTCCGCCAATGCGCCATCACCAAGCGCATCATGAGGGGCGACGTCCCGCCTCCTCCGGCTCCAGCTCCAGGAGCGGGGCCGCCGCCTCCGCCTCCTCCGCCTCCGCCCCCGGCTGGCGGCACAATGCGCGACGACGTCTACCCCGCCCAGAACGCGACCTACGTCATCTTCACTAGCCTTGGTGACGACAAGCGTAGAGAGCGCCTGCTCCAGCAGGAAGTGAACACCGTCATCCCGACCAAGCCAGAATACATGCATTGGTCGGATCGCCCGGTCGCCTGGACCCGGGAAGACCACCCGGCCGTCATGCCAAACCCGGGTGGCTACACCCTCGTCCTCGACCCCACCATCGTCGCGCTCCGGCGCACATGCAAGTTCTCTCGAGTCCTCATCGACGGCGGTAGCAACATCAACATCCTTTACCGTGACACCATGACCAAACTCGGCCTCGAGGCCAAAGACTTGGAGCCATCTCGGACGATTTTCCACGGCATCGTACCCGGCCTCTCCTGCTCCCCCATCGGCCGGATCCGGCTCGACGTTCTGTTCGGCACCAGCGACCACTTCCGACGCGAGCCGCTCTGGTTCGAGGTGGTGGACCTGTCCAGCGCGTATCACGCGCTGCTGGGCCGGCCTGCACTCGCCAAGTTCATGGCGGTGCCCCACTACGCCTACCTGAAGATGAAACTGCCGGGTCCGAAGGGCCTCATCACCATCACCGGCGACTACCGCAGGTCCCTGGAGTGCGCCCAGGCCGGCGCCAAACTGGCTGAGTCGCTGGTCATAGCTGAGGAGCGGCGCCAGCTCGACCGGATCATTGTGCTGGCCAACGAGACGCCAGCCGTGCTGGTTTCGGCTAAGGAGCCGTCCGACGAGGCCTCGTTCCAGCCCTCCAAGGAGACTAAGAAGATCAAGCTGAACCCGGAAGACCCTAGCTGCAGCAAGTACGTTGTCGTGGGCACCTGCCTCGACAGCAAATTGGAAGGCGAGCTCGTCGACTTCCTCTGTGAGAATCGGGATATCTTCGCATGGACCCCAAAGGACATGCCGGGTATCCCGAGGAAGTACGCCGAGCACAAACTCCATGTCCGCAAGGACGCCAAGCCTGTCCGTCAGCCCCTACGTCGCTTTTCTGAAGGGAAGAGAAGGACCATCGGGGAAGAGGTCGCCAAGCTCTTGGCGGCCGGCTTCATCATGGAAGTGTTCCACCCCGAGTGGCTGGCCAACCTAGTCCTCGTCCTGAAGAAGAACAAGACCTGGCGCATGTGCATAGACTACACCAGCCTGAACAAGGCTTGCCCCAAGGATCCATTCGCCCTCCCGCGGATCGATCAAGTCATCGACTCCACTGCCGGCTGTGAGCTCCTGTCCTTCCTGGATGCTTACTCCGGCTACCACCAGATAAAGCTGGACCCAGCGGACGCCCTGAAGACGTCCTTCATCACGCCCTTCGGGGCATATTGCTACATCACCATGTCGTTCGGCTTGAAGAATGCCAGCGCCACCTTCCACCGCTGCATGCAGAAATGCCTGCTGCCGCAACTCGGCCGCAACATCCACGTCTACGTGGACGACATCGTGGTGAATACCAAGCAACACCTCACGCTCCTCGATGACCTGAAGGAAACCTTTGCCAATCTGCGCGAATACAAGGTCAAGCTCAACCTGGAGAAGTGCGTTTTCGGCATGCCAGCTGGAAAGCTACTCGGCTTCCTCGTCTCGGAGCGTGGCATTGAGGCAAACCCGGAGAAGATCAAGGCCATCGAGCGCATGCGCAAGCCGACCCGGCTGCGTGATGTCCAGAAATTCGTCGGCTGCTTGGCCTCGGTCAGCCGGTTTCTCAGCCGGCTGGGCAAGAGGGCCTTGCCCCTGTATCAGCTGATGAAGAAGACGACGCCGTTCGAATGGAACGACCAGGCGGACGAAGCTTTTCGGGATCTCAAACGCATGCTCTCCACCGCACCCGTCCTAGCCGCACCGACCGAGAAGGAGCCACTGTTGCTCTACATTGCCGCCACCTCGCGGTCGGTCAGCACGGTGATGGTGGTCGAGCGACCAGAGAAGGGCAAGATCCAGTCCGTCCAGCGTCCAGTGTACTACCTGAGCGAGGTGCTCTCCGCCTCCAAGCAAAACTACCCGCACTACCAGAAGATGTGTTACGGCGTGTATTTCACCGCCAAGAAATTGAAGCAGTACTTCCAAGAGCATGTTGTTACCGTGGTGAGCACGGCCCCCATCGGCGAGATCATAGGTTGCCGGGATGCCTCTGGCCGGGTTGCCAAGTGGGCAATCGAGCTAGCCGGCCACGCCATCCAATACGAGCCCCGCACCACGATCAAGTCCCAAGCTCTGGCCGACTTCCTCGTCGACTGGGTCGAGACCGAGTACCTGCCACCGCCGCCGGATTCGACGCACTGGCGCATGCACTTCGACGGCTCGAAGGTGCGCTCCGGCTTGGGAGCCGGCATCATGATGTCTTCCCCGAAAGGCGACCGGCTTCGGTATGCACTCCAGATCCACTTCGCCGCCTCCAACAATGTCGCCGAGTACGAAGCCCTTGTGCATGGCCTCCGGCTCGCAAAGGAACTCGGCATCCGGCGCATCCTGTGCTACGGTGACTCGGACCTGGTGGTGCAGCAAAGCTCCGGCGAATGGGACGCCCGCGACGCCAACATGGCCAGCTACCGTTTCCTCGTCCAGCAACTGTCCGGCTTCTTCGACGGCTGCGAATTCGTCCACGTCCCGCGCACGGAAAATGAAGCCGCTGATGCCCTAGCCAAGATTGGCTCATCCCGGCAATCCATTCCATCCGGCGTCTCCCTCGAGCACCTGCACAAGCCATCCGTCAAGCCGTCTCCAGACTCCGAGTCCATCTTCGTCCCCGACGACCCGGCCGTGTCTCTTCCCGGCCCGGGGGCTGCTCAACCCGGCCCGGGGGCTGCACAACCCGGCCCGGGGGCTGCCACGCTCAACCCGGCCGCCGTCATCCCCAACCCGGGGCTGCTACCTCCGGCTCGGGGGCTGCCACCCCGGAACCCACCATGACGGTCGTCTTTGCCGTGGTGACGGCCCCATCTTGGGCCCTGCCCATCTCGGAGTTCCTGGAGAACCGGGTGCTCCCCATGGACGAGACCGAAGCCCGGCAAGTGCAGCGCTGGGCGTCCGCCTACAACATCATCAACAACGAACTCGTCAAGCGCAGTTCGACGAGCGTGTTCCAGCGCTGCGTGGAACAGGACAAGGGCATAGAGATCCTCCTCGACATACACCAGGGCGAGTGCGGGCACCACGCCGCCTCGAGGTCCCTGGTGGCCAAGGCTTTCCGCCATGGTTTCTACTGGCCCACGACCCTCCAAGACGCCGAATCACTTGTCCTCAAGTGTGAAGGATGCCAGCGCTTCAGCAAGCACAGCCACCAGCCGGCTTCAGCACTACGAACCATCCCGATCACCTGGCCCTTCGCGGTGTGGGGACTCGATATGGTAGGACCCTTCAAGACTGCCAGAGGCGGCATGACGCACTTGTTGGTGGTGGTGGACAAGTTCACCAAATGGATCGAAGCACGGCCAATCAAGAAGCTGGATGGGCTAACAGCCGTCCGGTTCGTCAAGGACATCGCGGTGCGCTATGGTGTTCCGAACAGTATCATCACGGATAACGGCACCAACTTCGCCAAGGGCGCGCTCGCGCAGTATTGCTCCGTCTCCGGCATCCGCCTCAACTTGGCCTCCGTGGCCCACCCTCAGTCCAACGGCCAGGTCGAGCGGGCCAACGTCCTCATTCTATCCGGCATCAAGCCGCGGCTCGTCGAGCCGCTTGTTCGTTCACCCGGCAGCTGGCTTGACGAGCTTCCGGCCGTCCTCTGGAGTCTCCGAACAACGCCAAACTGGTCGACCGGGTTCACCCCGTTCTTCCTCGTCTACGGAGCAGAAGCAGTCATCCCAACCGACATCGAGTTTGACTCACCACGAGTCGTGATGTACACCGAAGCCGAAGCCAAGGAAGCCCGCGAAGACGGCGTCGACCTACTCGAAGAAGCACGCCTCTTGGCACTCAGCCGGTCGGCCATTTATCAGCAAAGCTTGAGGCACTACCACAGCAAGAAGATCAAGCCCCTTGCATTCCGTGAGGGAGACCTCGTCCTCCGGCTCGTCCAGCAGCAAGCCGGCCAGCACAAGCTGTCCTCCCCATGGGAAGGCCCCTTCATCGTCAGCAAAGCCCTGTATGACCGCAACGCGTACTACCTCATCGACGCCCGCAAGTCGAACAAGCGCAAAAGAGACACTGCCGGCGAAGAAACAACCCGGCCGTGGAATGCAGAACTCCTCCGCCCGTTTTATAGTTAGCTGTGTGCACGTATGTATCACTACCTTTTGTAACCATATGAAAAGCTATGGGGTCCCCGAACGACACTCGGGGGCTGCCTTTTCCAGCCAAGTTATTGTGCTACCCCCCCACCGCCGGGTTGACTCGCTCATCCCGGGGGCTCGGGGGCTGGCCGGCTTGGCCACCACCCGCCGTCCTCCTTAGCACATCTCGGCGTATTCGGGCTGCCGCGGCCCCCCACTTTGCCCTACGCCACAGAACCGGCTTCGGCTGTCGGCCGGCAAGAACCAGGGGCCAAAGCACCAACACATTGCGGAAACACTAAGTTGGGTCCGCCGGATTGGCTAACCCGGCCCCCACATCAACATGCCGCACGACCGGCTGCTCGCCAGCCGGCTTCGCCGGCTGCCGCCAGCCGGCCCAGTGGGTGTTTCGCTCACGCTCAATGTTTCTAAAGCCTAAGTACCGTGCGCTCCTCCCGAGGACCAAACTCCTTGTCACAGACCGGAACCCGGCTGCTTGACTCGCGGGGGGGAGGCCCGAAGGAGAAGCAAGCAAGAAAATGGCTCAAGAAACAGAAGCAAAAGTGTAGACACTCACGAAGTATTTACATCGCAAGTTAAAACAGGCCCAAGGCTAGAGTTCATTACACTACAGCCAAAACCCCCAGTGGGTGGGTGGACCTGCTACCTAACAGAAATTATCGAAAAGATAAAACAGGACGGCCTCAGCTTCGGGCATCTCCAGCGCCGGGTTGCGCAGTTGCCGGCTCCCCCTCGGTAGCCTCCGGGTTCATCGAGGCGCCGGTATCTCCCACCTCGGCGTCCTCATCCCCGTACACGCCCGTCTCCTTGGAGCTGCCCTCCGGATCGTCCAGAAGCAGGCCAAAATCGTCAACAGGAACGACTCCGCCATCATCCATTCGCTCCGACTGGAACTCATTGTGAATCGCGAACCCGGCGATGTAGCTAGCCCGAGCGGCGATCCGTCCGGCCTCCGCCTGCAACTGGCGCTCCGCGCCGGCTTGCTGGCCCGTCAGCCGATCTAGCGCCAGATCCGGATGCCAAGACATCACGAACCGAAGAGCCATCTCAATGCCAGCGCGAGCGGCGGAGACACGCCACGCATGAAGCCGCTCTGGTCCTGCCTCCAACCACCACGCCAGCCACGAGAAGCTGTTTGGCGCAACGGAGCCAGGCCAGAGGGCCGCCGTCATCCCCACGCCGGCCTCGGAGAGCCGTGCCATCTGCTCGCCCAAGACTCGCAGACGAGCTTCGGCGGTGGTTATAATCTCCGAGAAAGTCCAGGCAACCCGCGGGTCAATCCCGGAGCCCACGATCCCCTGCGGATCCCGTTGGAAGCGAACGACCTCCTTCGCCAGCTTGCACGTCTCCAGGAAGTGCCCTATCAAAAAGAAGAGCAAGACAAATCAGCACCAAGGGAAAGAAAGCCGGCTTCCCAACCCGGCAGAATCCAAAGAAAGCACTTACTGGCGAAGGTCTCGTCCAGGTGCTGTGCTTCAAGCAGCGTACCACGCCGCTCCCAGGTGACAGCATCATCACGGTCCTGAAGTGCCTTCTCCAGGTCGGTGACCTTGGCGAGGGCCGCCTTCAGCTCGGTGTCCTTGGCCACGGCCGCCTTCTCGTACTCCTGGCGATGAAGGAGCTCCGCCTGGTGGGCCTCCCCCACCTTGGTCCCCAGCGCCTTCAGGTGCTCCACCTTGGCCTGAAGTTGGCCCTTGTCGTCGGCCAGCTTGTCGCGTTGCTGACCGGTTTCGGCAAGGGCTCGCTGGGCCTCCACCGCTTTGGCCGCCTCCGCCTGGAGGCGCTCCACTTCGGCTTGAAGTCGGCTCTTGTCACCGGCCAGCTGTTCCCGCAGCCGGTCGGCCTCGGCAAGCGCCCGCTGGGCCCTCGCCGCCTCCGCCCTCGCCTCCTCCACCTCGGCCCGAAGCCGGCCGACGTCAGCAACAACCCAATCATACTGATAGCCGGCTCGGATCAGCCGGGTTCGCCATGCCGGCACCTCGGCCGCAGCGGCTGCACGACGAAGATTCAGAAACAGAAGATAAACTACCTTAAGATTCGACCCAACTACTACGTAGTTGGCCCGAATCTCAGGGGCTACACCCAGTGGGTGCGCTAGCGCCCCCCCACTAAAAGAGCACGCAAGAAATTACCTTCCGCGACGCAGAGCACCTCCTCCTTGGTGGCGAGCTGCGCCTTGAGCTGCCGGTGCTTCTCCAGGAGCCGGTTGAAGACACCGACCCGGTAGGCGTCCAGTTGCTGCAAAAAATGTGAATTAGACAGACTACTTTAAGATTCGACCCAACTACTACATAGTTGGCCCGAATCTCGGGGGCTACACCCAGTGGGTGCGCTAGCGCGCCCCCACTACAAGAGCACGTGAGAAGAAAAACGGAAGATGAAGAAAAGGCTTACCATCACGGCGCGCTCCAGCTCCCGCGTCCGCTCTGTCTCGGCCTGGGCGAAGGCCTGGACCCACTCCACGCGGCTGCGAAGGAGCTGGCTCACGGCGGCCATCGCCGGCCTCCTCCTGGGTTAGGGGCCCAATGGGGACCTCGCTGGGCCCAGCCCTGGCTGGCTTCGACCCGGCAGCCCGGCGCCCCGGCGACCTAAAGACTAGGGCGTACTCGCCGCTCGCCGTCTCCTCCGTGGCCGGCGCCCTCTCCGGCACGATGGCCGGAGTCGTCTACGACGCCGCCTCCTGCGGCACCCCACCCATCGGCGCCCGAGGTGCCCCGTCCGGTGCCACCTGCGTCGCCTCCTCCAAGACAGCACCGCCGCCTCCTCCCTCGACTTCCACCCGCTCGACCACGTCGGTCCGCGGCGGGGTGTCGTCATCAATCTCCACGACCTCCCGATCGAGGTCCACCACCTCCGCACGGCCATCCTGACCGCGCTCCCCTTCCGGCGGTGGCATATAAACCGTCGCCGTCGGCTCCATGCCCGCTGGTATCTCGGTCCACGCCGGCTCCACGCCGGCTCCCCCCCTCACGGTCACTGCCCTGGCCCAAGCCTGGGCCGACTCCGCCTCCATGTCCGCCACGGCCCGGTTCCGGTCCCTCCAGGCCAGGCGCTCGGTGTCGGCCGGGTCCAGGCCCAGGCCCGGGTCGGCCTCCTCCTCGTCCCGGTCGATGACGCTGGACCGGGTCTTTCGGAACACCGCGCCACCGATGGACGCGGCCTCCGTCGCCGCAAGCGCCAGCGATATCGGCGAGCTAAAGCAGACAGAATAAGAAGCAAGGACAAACAGAAGCCGATCCGGCAACTCACCAGAAATTGACAGAAGAGCGCTTACCCAGGCACCAGCGAAATGGTCGGCCTTGTCGGCGCCGCCGGCGGACCGCGGCGCCTCCTCTTGGCAGGCGGCTTCGTGCCGGTCGCCGGGTCCGCCGTGCGCTTCGTGGCCAGATTCCGGGGCGCCACGTCGCCCTTCCCATGCGGCCGGCTCGCCACCGCCGCCCCTCGAGACGACCCGGCCCCAGCCGCATCGCCGCCTCCTCCACCCGGCGCCGCTGCGTCATCAACTCGCGTCAACATCCCCACGCCGCCTCACGACCAGCACCTCAAGAAATAAAGAATGCAGGAGCTTACCCGCGCGACGCACCATGCCGGCGTCGGCGTCGTCCTCCTCCGGGTCCTCGCCCTAGGCCGCAGGCTCCTCCGAGCCGGTCCGCACCACCTGCGTCGGCGTCCGGTCATATGGGTGCCAGATGGCATTCAGTAGAACCTCCCTCGTCGCATCAGGACGAACAAGAAGATGGGCGGCAGCAAAATACGAAGACCAAGGACTCACCGCTGGTGCCGGGATCGCCTGGCTGTATGGAGGCTTCCCGAACCTCCAGTCCTCCTTCAGCTCGGCCTTAATAAATCCGCGCGCATGGGCCAATGGCGCACAGCGGCGGGCCCCCGCCCGTCACCCTGTCCCGTCGCGCGCGTGGCCTGTCAGGCCCCTTCGGCTCCCGAGTGCCATGTGGCACCCGCGCAGAGCCCAAAGATTGCCTGAAAGATTCGGCGGACTCCTCGGTTTCCCGCCCCTGCCAGGGTGCCGCGATCGGGCTTTCGAAAGCCGGCGCACAGTGGGTGTTGCCGGACCCGGTGGTCGCAAACTTCACCAACAACAGCCTCCTCAGGGGGGAAACTGCGAAGGCCCTCCTACTCGAAGCCGGCGGACCTTCACAGCTTCGGGGACTACTGTTGGGGGGATGAACCCCGGGCAGGCAACGGAACCCGGATCCTTTTCAAAAACATCGGGGCCAACATCGCCCCTCAATCCGGCTCACACTTGGCCGGGTTGCTCAACCTGGCCAAGTCCTTCGACCCGGCCGAAAACCTTCAACCCAACCAAGACGGCAACCCGGCCCTGCTAGCTGGCGCGGGCCGGCCAAACCCGGCATACCAAGACTTCTCCAGCAAGCCAGCTCACCTGTGGCGCATTCCTCAACCCGGCCACGGGTCGGCTCCCTTCTCATCCCAGCCGTACGATGGGACGAGTCTCCATACGGGGATGGCCGAGGCAGCAGTACCCCACCAACTCCTCTGACCGGCAGAGGCGTGGCAACAGTGCCCCACCTACCCTGCTGACCGAGGCCGGCATGGCTACAACGCACCCGTCGTCACTGCTGGCGCCAGCAGACGGCGACCGGACGGTGCGCCACTGTAGCGGACTCGACCCGGCCATTCCTTGACGATCGACAAGACGGCGAACAGTGCCTCCTGGCACACGGGGCCCGCGCCCGGAGAACCCGGCGAGCCCTGACACCTGGCGGGTCCCAGTACCTAGGGGTGAAACCGGATCGGATTCGGACGGATAATCCTTATACCATATCCTATTCCATATTTATTTTCGGATTCGGAAGCGGAACAGATGCGGATTCGAATAGCGGATTATGCGGATTCGGACACGGTATGGTAACGAAACGGTGTCGGATCGGAAACGGTCATTTACCATATTCATATACGAGGAAGATATAAATGCTTCAAACTAAAAGTAAACATGAACAATGAGCAAATTTTAATACTTATACATGTTAAGAACACATAAAGCACTAGATGGTATTAAAATAAGCCAAATAAATCACTAATAAACATATGTCTCGCCTCATAAGTAAAGATAACATTCATGTATTGCTATTTAATACTTACAAATTCACCCATAAATCGGATTCGGAAATTAAAAGGTCGGATTATCCGGCAAGAAAAAACGGATTATCCTAATGCATCGTATATTAGCAATACCATATCCTATACCGTATCCTATCAATCGGACTCGGATTCGGATCGGATTGTTGTCGGATGTGAAAAATCTCTTACCGTATCCTATAAAAACGGATTCAAAAACGGTTTCGGACGGAAATTATCCTTACCACTTTCACCCTGACCAGTACCGGCTCCCCGGACGATGACAACTCAGCCCCACGGCCTTGTAACTTTACCGTTGTAGCCCTGGGGGTTGACCTATAAAACCCCCCAGGAGGCCTCCATGCACGGGGGAGATTAGTAGAACACACGTACACACATTGGGAAAAGGGGCAGCCTAAGCCTTGGCCTGCCCTCCTTCTTCCTCCAAACAGCTCCAGGAGCGACTCTGTACTGCCACATATAAACCACTCCCGGCAGGACTAGGGGTATTATCTCTCTGGAGAGCCCCGAACCTGGGTATGTCTTGCGTCCCGCGCTCGCTCATGCCGACGTCGCCTCTGGAGCCCACCGGTGCCCTCGAGCCTCCTCCTCTCTTTAGCCATCCTTTGGCATCTGCCATGCGCCCACCACGACATTGTGCTTCCTGAACCATAAGATTGTTGCAATAAGCCTTGCGACTCAAAGCATCGGCCATTATGTAAGCCTTGCCAGGGGTGTATGACATATTCATATCATAATCGGCAATTGTCTCGAGCCATCTTTGTTGGTGAAGGTTCAGATCTGGTTGAGTATATAGATACTTCAAAATCTGATGATCCGTGTATATCTCGCAACGGTTAACGAGAAGGTAATGTTGCCATAGCTTCAGAGCATAAATAACTGCAGAAAGTTCGAGATCATGCACTGGATAATTTTCTTCGTGAGGACGCAATTATCGAAAGCCATAAGCAATCACTTTGCGCTCTTGCATTAGGACACAGCCTAATCCTTGACGAGATGCATCACAGTATATCATGAAATCCTTGCGAGTGTCCGGGGGTGCTAGCACTGGGGCAGATGTCAACTTATCTTTTAGCGTCTGAAAGCTTTCTTGACATTTTTCTGTCCACTCAAATTTAACACCTTTGTGGAACAGATTCATCAATGGCTTTGCAATCTTTGAGAAGTTCTCGATGAATCGACGGCAATAACTAGCGAGTCCGAGAAAACTCCTGACTTGCTTAGCATTCTTCAGGGGAGTCCAGTCAAGAATAGCCTGTACTCACTCGGGGTTAATAGCAATGCCATCCTTGGAAATCACATGACCAAGGTAGGTCACTTCAGATAACCAGAATTCACACTAGAGTACTTGGCGTAAAGCTGGTGTTCCCGAAGCTTCTCCAATACAAGCCGAAGATGTTCAGCGTGTTCCTCTTCATTCTTGGAATATATAAGGATATCATCCAAATAAACCATGATGAATTTGTCGAGGTAATCCATGAAGATATAGTTCATCAACCGGGAGAGGGTTGGTGGAGCATTTGTTAAGCCAAATGACATGACAGTGTACTCATAAGAGCCATATCGAGTAACAAAGGCAGTCTTCGAAATATCCTCTTCGCGAACACGGATCTGATGATAACCCAACCTCAAGTCGAGTTTAGAAAACACAGATGATCCAGCAAGCTGATAATAAAGATCATTGATTTGGGGCAGTGGGTATTTATTCTGGATTGTGGCTTGGTTAATGGGCCGGTAATCCTGAACCAATCGGTTAGTTCCATCCTTCTTCCTAACGAAGAGTGAAGGTGCTCCCCAAGCAGAGGAACTGGGGCGGATGAAACCTTTCTCAAGTGACTTGTCGATTTCTTCCTTAAGCTCGAGAAGGTGGTGCGGAGGCATCTTATAAGGACGCTTCGCAATAGGGGTAGTGCCAGGCTTCAAGTCAACGACAAACTCGACCGCTCTAGCCGGGGGTATTCCTGGAAGTTCTTCCGAAAAGACGTCCAAAAAATCTCAAACGACAGGAACGTTCTCGATTCCCTCCAGAGGTGAGGCGTTCAAAGCATTCAGAGCATATATCTGAGCTTCAGCATTCCAAGTAATTCGGGCGGTGTAGTTCACTATGTCATCGGAGGGGTGAAGGAGTTGTACAACTTTTGTGGCACAATTGATCGAAGCAATGTGAGCTTTCAACCAATCCATTTCGAGGACGAGGTCTATGGTGGAAGATTTCAAGACGATGGGTGAGGCAAGGAATTCCAATCCTTTAATTTCGACGGTAATGTTAGGTGCCATCACGTCAGCATAACAATGACCTCCGGGAGTTTTAACGACTAGCGGAGTATGCATCTTCTCATAATGAATGCCATGCGTGAATGCAAATTTTTCAGAGATGAATGAGTGTGATGCTCCTGAATCAAATAAAACAGAAGCAGGTACGGAGTTAACGAGAAGGGTACCCATCACGGTAGCAGGCTGATCCTGGACTTCTTCAATATCAATATTGTAAGCGTGTCCATGACCATGAGCGGCAGACCCAGCATTATAGTTGCGGGCCTGATTGTTGCCACGACCATTGCCACGGCCAGTACAAGGGAAAGCCAACTGATTCTGAGTCTGGCGGCAGTCCTTTGCAAGGTGACCTAGTTTGCGGCACTTGAAGCACAGACCATCTTCAGGACGAAGAGGAGCATTGGGTAGAACAGCTTGAGCTCTTGGCTACCTCGGTGGTGGAGGAGGCAGATGTGGTGCAGCATAGTTGTTTCTTGGCGCAGGGGCAGTTGGACGGAACACGTTGTTGGGAATCCAGACTCGACGCTTCTGTGCTGAGCCCGAAGATGAGCCAACATCATGATAGCGCTTCTGCGAGTCCTTATGCTTCATCTGAGCAGTCTCAACCAGAATAGCCTTGTTCACAAGAGTAGCAAAGTCGTTGAAGTCTTGAGCAGCAAGTGCAAGCTCGATGTCTGGGTGGAGTCCATTACGAAACTTCTCTTGTCTACGGGCATCCGTGGTGATGTCTTCTTCAGCATAGCGGGACAGGTCAAGGAATTCCCGCTGATAGGCTTCGACGGTCTTGTTACCCTGAGTGAGGCTGCGGAACTGGGTTTTCATCCGGTCCATGATTCCTTGAGGAATATATCAGGCACGAAAAGCAGCCTGGAACTCAGGCCAGGTAACGACTGTTCCAGCAGGCAGTGTATGCTTGTGTGTGTCCCACCATTGAGCAGCAGGACCCTTTAAGAAAAAGGATGCGAAGGTGACAAAGTTGAAAGGGGAGACATTTGCAGACTCCATCTCGTGAGTAATGTCGCGAATCCAGTCATCAGCATCCAGTGGCTTGTCAGAGTTGCGGAACTGAGTGGGGTTAAGACGCACAAATTCCGACAGAGTTATTGCAAGCAGGGTTCTGGTTCTGGTTGTTCTGATGCGGAAACTGAGCCATAATCCCAGTCATGAACTGACGGTTGAGCTCGAATTGTTGCATCATAGCTGCCATATAATCTGGCGGTGGTGGGTGTTCAGGGGCACGACCACGACCACGACCACGACCACCTGGACTAACCATCCTGCTAAGTTTCAATAGGGGTAGTTTAGTAAAAGAAATTGTGGTTGTTTAGCGACAAGCATGATGTAATACGACAATAATCAAGCAGTGTAATAGATACTTAACAGTAGTCAATTAAGACATACAGATCCATACACAGAGTCGGGTACATGCCGACAACATAACGGCGCAAATTTAAAACTAGACATGCTAGGCGGCGCGCAGGCACGCGGTAAGGAAGTACAAAACGAGACATAGCAAAGGCTACATCAACGTCGGGGAAAACCACTGAAACGGGGTAACTGCAAGTGCGGACGAAGAATGGCCATCGCAGGAAAATCCTGCTCTCCATGTGCACTCTGATGCAGAATTCGGTCTCGAGCTGGAAGAAGAGGTCCACGTGCAGGTGTGTGACCTCCAACAGCAGGCCAATCAATACCAGCATACATCTGAGTCCTACACGGGTAAAGGATGTACTCTGGATGTATCCCTGCATGAACAGCTGGTAGCAACTGCGTCATAACATCGTAGAGGCGTGCTCGAATGGCAAACAACTCGATGGCAAGAGCCCGAACAGTGCGATCCAGAGCCTGAGTGCACTGAATCAGAACGTGCGGGTCGTATCTACGACGCTCGTACGGGGCACAGATAGCTGTGTAGTACCCAGTAGCATCTCCGGTAGGGGCATACGGAATTCATCGGAACTCAGAGGCATCCAAGCTAACGCTGAACTCTCCTCGGAGACGTGCGACAGCGGAGTAGGCGGCATCATGGACTGCCATCTCAATCGTCATGCCGATACCGTGGAAAAGGTGCAGCTCAGTGTCTGAGTCATCTTGCTGATCATAGATACGAACATCGGCATGGTACTGCTCCTGGTTGAACTCGCAGTAATCCTCGTAGATCATGTACTCGGGGTACCAGCGGTAGCCTAGTCTGGTCAGGAGGGCGATCAGGACAGTTGGAAAACCAGGGGCATCACGAGCCCAAGTGCGAAGCATAAGCTGCGTCGCAGGGCGTGGTGGAAACAAACGATCCATGTGAAACAGAGGAAATTCAGGATTGTCAAATGACAATGAGAAGCATAATACAACTTGGAGAGAAAGGTTAAACAAAACAATGGAAAGGAAAATGATTATCAGACTAATCAGATCAATGGTAAGGAATAAGCACAGATATCCAGCTCTCCGGGTAGACGAGATTTACGAGATCCTAAGTGTCGGCGTTAGTAAAATCATTTAACCCGAATAGAAGAGAGATCAGAGTCCCAGAGTATAGATGAGGAATAAAAGATCCTAATACCACCCAGTTGGCGACGTGGGCCTGTAAGCCACACAGCCAAGTTAGTAAATTAGTTTTTCGATGTCTAGACTCAAGTTCGGCCAAGGAATTGGAAGGGGGCTTCCTACAGGCAGTCGGCTCTGATACCAACTTGTGACGCCCCCGACTCAATCGTGCACTAATCATACACGTAAACATGCACGATCAAGCACAGGGACTCACGGGAAGATATCACAACACAACTCTAACACAAATAAACGGAGATCCACGAATATTACAGACCAGGGATCACGAGGATCCGAATACATAAGTTAGTCATACAAATAATATCTGGGTACAGACATAGTTAGTCAAGGTTTGCCTTAAGCAGGCTAGCATAAACAACGACTCTAGATCGAAAGGCGAAGGCCTCCTGCCTAGGGCCTCCGATCCTACTCCTGGTCGGCTGGCTCGATCCAGTAGTACGTGCCGTCTGGGCCCTCCTGGTAGTAAGCTCCTGCGGTGGCATCTGGCTCCTGGGCTCCATCGTCTGAGGTAACATCAAAAGGGGGTATGGGGGAAAAAGAGGTAGCAAAGCAACCGTGAGTACTCATCGAAAGTACT
Organism: Thinopyrum elongatum; assembly: GCA_011799875.1. Classification (NCBI taxonomy): domain Eukaryota; kingdom Viridiplantae; phylum Streptophyta; class Magnoliopsida; order Poales; family Poaceae; genus Thinopyrum; species Thinopyrum elongatum. The sequence goes on from CM022298.1 coordinate 169,505,923, forward strand.
CAGCAAGCAAGGATCTACACTACATATGCAACATTATCAAAGAAAGGCTGTATATGTGGACTGGGCTGCAGAAATGCCAGAATAGAGAGAAGACCTAGCCCTATCGAAGACTAGCATCTTCACAAAGCCACCATCTTGCAGCAATTAGAAGAGTACATAAAAGCATTTTATTAATCAAGCATGTTGAGGCAAAGCCTAGAGATCCTTCCTCGACTCCCTGGGAGAAAGCGATCCCGAAGCTGCAACTAATTAAACAAGTATCCAGTTCAAGTAATAGATTGGGATACCAAACTGAGCGTCCTGTTACCGTGGACACGGCTATTCGAATAGATCACTTCCCTGCAGGGGTGCACTACTGTTACCCAACACGCTCGATCACCTTTGGCCGGACACACTTGCTGGGTAATGCCCGGCCTCGGGAGATCAACACGAAGCAGCGCCCTACCTAGGCTCAGCAGAGAGGTCAACACGACGGACTAACCTATGCACCCAGGGGTCTTGGGCCATCGCCCAGGGCGCTCCTGCGTGTTGCGAGACTCGCCGGGGAGCAGGCGCAACACTGAACTCGTCAGTGAAGTATCCAGCCCAACCCCAACAATCAGCCCGCATGGTGAACTGTGACGTCTGATGAGCTTTCGGGAGAAACGTATGACGTAGAGGGCCCCATAACCATTATCCCGCGTGGTGGTAGTACGTATAGGGCACGACGACCCACTCAGATCAATTACCCAAATCCGTTAGGCATATTTAATAACTCATGGAGACGATCAGAGTTTCTGATGCTCCGCCACAATAACTCTCTCGGGTGTCCTCCTGGCAAACCCGACCGCATAATTTCCCCGTGGGTACTCCTCAGGGTCGATCCGCCTGTGACAAAGGTCAAAGTAACCGTGTGGTCATAACATCAAGGGGGAAAACCCCGAGGAATCACCCTCGGTGGATTCCACTCGATGAAATCATCAAGGTGAACATAGGAGGAATCACCCTCGAGGCTCACACTTGAGGGGTCATACGACAGAGTCGTATCGGGAGTGGTTAAGAAGGAATCACCCTCGATGACCACGACCGAACAGCTACACTGCAGAGTTATCATCAGAAGTGTGTTACGAGGTATCACCCTCAGCACTCGATAGTAACTATGCAGAGTCGTACAACAAAAGGGGGGGGGGGGTGAAGTGATGTGTCGGTCTCTGGTCGTCGATCACGTTGATCGAGTCATCGATGATGAAGCAGAGGCAACAAGGACAGAGTGGGATCACTGATGGTTCACTAACCAACCTATACTAAGCAGTTGAAATAGGCAGGTAAGGTAGCAATAAGCAGGTTACAAAAGCAGGCTATGCATCAGAATAGGAACAATCATTTACAGTAGCAAAATCTAATGCAAGCATGAGAGAATAGAATGGGCGATATCAGGATGTTCATGGGGGGGCCTTGCCTAGAAGTTCTGCTGAGAGGGGCTGGTCGTCAGAAGGCTGCTCGTCCGGAGCGTAGTTGTACTTTGCTGCGTCGGCGTCGGTCTCGGCGTCTATCGAGAGAGAAGGGGGAAAGAAACAATAAATTCACGGCAAAAATACAAACAATATGCATGACATGTCTACATGATATGCAGAGGTGTTCTACTGCCTAACTAAATGATTTAGTTAATTTAGGAATTTATTTAGATTTATTTAATTAAAGTTGAGCACTATTCATTTATCGAAATCAGTCTAAAAGTTCCATGTTCAGGTAGCTAGGGGAATCTGACAGATGAACGGACCACGTATTCGGATTCCCTCGTCATTCTGATCAACTTTCATGTATAAAGTTTTTCGATCGGAGCTACGGATTATTTTATATGATTTTTCAAAGTTTTAAAGAACTTCTGGAATTAATTATTTATTTAAATTCGAATTATCTAGAATAGTAAATGATGACATCATCATGACATAGGTGTGATGTCAGCAGGTCAAACCCAGCTGACCAGAGTCAAACCTGACCTGTGGGTCCAGTGGGACCCACATGTCAGTGACTCAGCTAATTAAACAGATTCATATTAAGTTAATTAGGTTAATTAGTGTGTGGGGCCTACTGGTCAGTGAGTGATTAGTATTCTAATTAACTAATTAACAGTTTACTTATTTATTTTAATTCATTTATTTATGCGGGACCCACATGTCATTCACACAGGGGGTGGCCACGTCAGCGTTGACTGGGTCAACGGGTCAACGGGGGCCCGCGGGGCCCGCAGTCAGTGGCACAGAGGCGGGGCCCACCAGCGCCAGGTCAGCGCGGCGGCCGGAGCGACGCCGGCGACCATTTCCAGCGGCGGCGCGGCTCGGGATCCACCGGAAATCGGCCTCAGGCCATCATTTAGGACGCGGGAGGTCGCATTTGAACGCGCACGAGACGGCGCATCCAGCGGTGGCACTGGCACGGCCGGAGACTGGCTATAATGACGGCCGCGAGCAGCGAGGCGGGCGCCGGAGTTCGGTCGTCGTCTGGATCGGAGCTACAGCGTGCAAAACGAACAACGCGAGGTGGCTACGACGTCTACTCGTTACGGTGAGATCAACGGTGGCACGCACGGGACCATTTGGTCACCGTGGCCACGCCGGCGACGAGGCTAGGCGGCGGAGGGCTCGGGCTACGCCGGAGCAGAGGCTACGGGCAGCTAGAGGGCGGCAGGGCAGGGCGCATCCGGCGCAGGAGCTCACCGCGGGAGCGTGGGGTCTATGCAGCGGGCTCAGGGAGGACCGGTGGAGCAGATCGACGGCGAGGTCGCACGGTGGCCGTAGATGAGGAAGAGGAAGAATGCGACGGTGGTAGCGCTCCCGGTCCCGATCCAGTGTCGGGGAAGAAGAGGCGGACCACGACGGAGCTCCCGGACTTGTCGAAGCGGCGAACAGGCGACGGTGGCCGCGGCTACGGCGAACGGTGGCGAGGGTGGCGCTCGGGCATCCGCCCAGATTGAAACAGAGAGGGGGGCGAGGGGGAATGGTGGCGCTAGGGTTCGCCAGAGGGGCGCGGGGGGATGCTCTTATTCACGGCGCGGGCGCGGGCGCGCGCTGTCGAGCAGAGAGCGAGGGGGGCCAGGGCGCGGTGCGTGCGCGCGGCGACAACGCACGGGAAGGAGCAGTGCGAGGTGGAAGGAGGTGCGGGGTGGGCTGGGCTGTTGCTGTAGCAAGTAGGCCTAAAGTGCACAGTGGTGTTCTTTTCTTTTCTCTTTTTCTATTTTCTGTTTTGTTTCCTATTTCCTTTTCTGTTTTGCAAATTGTTCAGCCACTAAATGCCTTTTACAAAATGTGGGACTTAGCTCATAAATTGCAGTGCATTATCACCTATCACCAAAAACTAGTTTGGGTAAAATATAATTTCATATATAATTTACATTAAATAAAAGGTTATTAAAGGTGGCTGTTTTCTACCGTTTAAGGTTGTTAGGGCCACTTAAATATTTCAATCAATGTTGCTGTTAATTTTAAAAATGCCTCAAGATTATTTGCAACATGATGAACAATTTAGTTCCTGGATTTGAAAAACTTTTATTTTCACTTTAAATTAATTTGAAGTTTGAATTAGGAGTTTGAAATGTAATACGATGCAAATGATGATTAGGCACTGTTAAACTTGCTGACATGGCATTAACTAAGGGTGATCACTGTGGTTAATTACACGGGGTGTTACAGCATGACACGTACCCTAACAAAACTCACAAAAGCACCTAAAAATGGAGCCCTCCCGCCGGCAAGTACCAGGATCCAACGCATCTCCCTGATCCAAGGACCATAGGAGACGAGGCGGATCAGCAGCGGCGCCGACCAGAGGCAGGGAAACCCTGAGAGTTGCAAAGGGGTGGTAGGGTTGTTTCATATGAAACATCGGTTTCCAGCGGTCTATTTAGCAGAGTGAGAGCTATATATCTCGCTTCTGTCTCGGTGAAGATTCCAAATCACTAGTTAAGGGTACTCCCTTCGAAGGTCACTCCCACATCTCCAGGTTGTGACGTCACTTGTCGCAACTTGAGATTTTTTCTGTTTTTAGACTCGCTTATTTAAAATATTTAATCCCTTCAATCATGTGTATAAATCCTAAACTTTTTTCGTCGTTGGATTTCTCATGTCGAGATCTTTCAAACAAAACCCCATGTTAATAGGTTTCGATGGATCTTTTTCATGAAAAACACCGAAAGGAAACAGACAAGCTAGAAGAACGATTTTTTCTTATCTTTTTTTTTTCACCTTTTTCGATAGGCACAACTATGCCTCTCGCGGAAGCAAACCTGTGCCTCTTGTGGAAGAAAAATCATGTTTTTTCCTTTTCGAGAGGCAAACCTAAGCCTCTCACGGAAGCAAAAAATAACACATTTTTTCTATTTTTCCAGAGGCACGGTAGTGCCTCTCGCGGAAGCAAACATGTGCTTTCACAAGAACTAAACCTGTGCCTCTCGTGTAAAGTTTTTTTCCCTTTGTGAGAGGCATAGTTATGCCTCTCACGGAAGCAAAAAAACGAGTTTTTTGCGCAAAAAGAAAAATTCAAATATTTTTCTCCAAAATCTCAGGAAAACCGGGTGACAACCAAAAAGTTGAAAAAACAGAAAAAAAATCAGAAACCTGAAAATGCGACACGCGACACGTGGAAGCGACTAAGAGCGCGCGCTCAACACGTGAAATCCTGAGGGAGCGCCCAACACACGATAGAAGAATAAAAAAAAATCCTAAGGGAGCGTCCAACATGCGACGCGTGGAAGCGGTTCTTAGCCCACACAAAGTGACTCTTGAGGGGCTCCCACAAGGGGTACTCCTCAGTTAGTTGCTCTCGTGAAGGTTTCATTGTTGTTTATAGTACTTGGCTGGCCCATTTCAGCGCGCTCAACGGGTAGCCTGCTCGGGCGTGCTCGTTCGCTTGCTCTGTTTTGCTCGTGCATTTTTTTTTCATTTTCTTTCGTTCTTTTTTGTTTCTTCACGTTTTTTGTTCTTTCTTTGTTTTTTCATTGTTTTATTCCGTTTTCTCTCTTTATTTTGTTTGTTTTTCTTCGGTTTTCTTTTGTTCTTTTCTCTATTTTCTTTGCTTTTTTGTTTCTTTCTTAGTTTCCTTTGTTTTTCTTCTATTTCACTGTTTTTCCCTGTTTTCCTTTGTTTCCTCATGGGTTATCATGGTTTCCTTTAGGTGTTTTATTTTTGAGGTGATTCTTCTGTTTCTTTCTTCCGCTTCTTAGGCTTTCACCACTCGTCTTCGTTTGTTTCTTTGGCACATGTCTACATTTTAATGTATATTTGTACATTTTACGTATCCATTTGGAACAACTTTTTATAAATGTTTAACAATTTTTAAATACATAATTATCATATTTCAAAATTTATGTTTGATGACTACTTTTTCAATTACAATGTACATTTTTGGTACATACCAGAAACATTTTAATACATGTTAAATTTTTTAATTATATTATTAACATTTTTTATACATGATCAACATTTTCATATTTTATGTTTTTATGTTCAATTTCTTAATACATGTTCGACATTTTTCATATACATCAGGAGCATCCTTTTGTATAGATTTAGCATTTTTTAAATAGATGATTAATTTTAAAAGAATATGTTTGATGGAAGTGCAGTGTGCGATGGTTGCGCGACGACGGGGGGGCTTGAATCGGGCGGCAGCACGACGGCGCCGACGCGGCGGAAAAGAGGCCGATTTGGAGGCGTCGGGGCCGGTGAAGAGGGTGGATCTGGCGGTGGGGCGGTGCGGCGTGGTGCGGTCGGCGGGCGGCGCGGCGGAAGGAGAGGACATGGTCGCGTTGTGGGTTGGGGAGGAAACGAAGTGACGGTTGGCCATTCGCGCGCGGCTGCATTTTTACATCACCAAGGAGGTGAAGATGCAAATTTGTATCTCCAATTATTGTATTTTACATTAGTTGGAGGAGGTGATGTAATATTTTTTGCATCTACCTCATCTGTTGGAGCTGTGTTTTTTGGCTTCCATGATGCAAAAGTTAGTTATTTTTGTACCGATGGAGATGCTCTTAAGGTAGCCAGGTAGGTTAGAGCATCTACAATGGGACTCAACAAATATGACCTCCTAAACGCTCGCGGACGTGCCTGACCGGGCGTGCCTATTTTGAGCCCCTATTTGTTCGTTCATACATCTACAACTTTTATTTTCTCCCTTATATGTCCGGTCATTTGCATGTAATTGGTGAAAAGAAGGGAGAGAAAGAAAAGAAAGAACAAACAAAGAGAAAAAGGTGGTTCGGAGTGGGCCGCGTCCGGGAGCCCTTATCTCCTCCATACATTTTTTTCTCGATATGAGGGTTCGTGGACAGCCCGAGCGTACAGAGATGATATGAGGAGTCCGATTGAGTCACTTTTTTCTTTCTCTCTGCTGTTCAATCACTGACCAGGCGGCGCATGCGGGCGTTTGAGGAGGATTTGGGATGCCTGGCGGTAGATGCTTTTAGGGTGCATTTTTTGTTATACGGTGTTTACCTAAGTCTTGACAATTTAATCAAGCAACTTTCTTTTACTTCCAATAATTAATGGAATGCTTAAGGGACACGACTTTCAAAGAGAAAAATAATTTTTTTATCACATTACAGACGCAAGCACTTATACATATACATATACACTCATCCATATGAACGCACACACGCATACCCTACCCCTATGAGCACCTTCGAGAGATTGAGCCGGCATATCATCTTGAGATTTATGAAGTCATCGTAGGTGCCTCGTTGTTGGCGGGACGTCTCCTCCCGCTGAAAGCGCATCGCCGAAAATCCTAGAATAAATCCAGAAATAATGCGAGCATCAGGACTAGAAATCTGATGGACTGGGAATACAACGGTCCTTCTAACCATCCAACCACAAGTTGGTTCACAAAAAGAAAAATAATTAAGAGAGAACCAAATTTTTTTGCATGGTAATACGTGTTTCATTCATATCATAAAGAACAAAGTACAAGTCACGTAAAGACCGATATGACAAAACTGAATGATACTATTTGTTGACACACGAACACGTCACGTGTACCCTCGATGCCGGGGGTGATGCACCGCAGCTCACGTCGAAGGAGACCTGACCGACAGCGCGATACGCAAGACATTCGGCGGGCGCTTTTGCAGACCCGAAACCCCACACACCCGGGAGGGACCCCGTCAGGGAGTGCGGCGGCTATGGGCTGCCCTAGGTCGATTCGCTCACCCCTAGAGCCTCAGGATTCGCAGCTCTCAAACACGAAGAACAACGAAGAACAAGAGAGAAAAACGGTGAAGAGATAAAACATAGATGAAAAAGTAGTATATTGATTTGTTCGATTGTGTGTTGTTCAACGGCCGTCACCCCCAACATATATAAGAGGCGGCTGGACTTCCCGTACAAGTAAACGATTCATCTAGGCTTTCCTTACAAAAAATTACATTAATTCACGTCCTAGAGTCCTAGTTCTAGTCCAACTCGGATTCAGTCTGAATCTGGCCCAAACTTCTGTCTTGCTCCTTGCGTGGGACGTCGAGCTTGCATATGACCTCTGATCAAGACGGCCCAAATATCAAATTTGTGCGTACGAACAACTTTCATGTTGATCACTTTTTCAAACAAGGCCATCTTGAATATTTTACGAGGTCATCTTTACCTTCCAGTCGGACTCGGTCTTGCAGCAGACTGGACTGTCCGAGTCTTGTAGTGAATTTGCAGGCCGTATGCTATCTCTGATGATGATGACCCCAAAACCAAAGTTGACCGTTTCGACGATACGCACACCTTCGATGTTGAACACTTTTCCATCCGAGGCAATCTAGATAACCTTTCGGGCATATCTTCAACTTCTGGTCGGAGCACTCGGATCTGAATCTCTTCACTCGGATGTTAGAGTCTTTCACTCGGATTGCCCGACTGGACTTTTTCACTCCGACAGCAATTTTCACTAGGATGGCAAAATTTTCACTTGGAAGACCATCTTTCACTTGGATTACTATATTTTCACTTGGATGGCAATCTCTTACACTCGGACGGCAATCCTTTACCCGAACGGCAAGCTTTCACTCGGATGACAGTGTCTCATTCGGATTTGTAATAGCTTCACTCGGATGGCAATATTTTCACTCGGACGACAATTTCTTACTCGATCGGCAAGCTTTCATTCTAATGATAAGATTTTCACTCAGATGACTATATTTTCACTTGCACTGCAATCTTTTACTCGATCGGTAAGTTTTCACTCGGATGATAAGTTTTTCACTCGGATTTCCCGACTGAAAACACAGTCTGATTTTGATTTGCCTCCCTAGGTCGCATACGACCTCGGATTGAGACGATTTATATATGAAAATCGATCGGCTCGACGAGATGAAGACAATTCATTTGGAGTGCTCTTTCATCCGAGATCGTCTTGAAGGTGTTATTGGCCGAAAACCACTCGGAACACTAAATTCTGCCACTCGGAGTACAATTTCGGCCCCTAAGATGAGGTCGGATGACAATAACCTGAACATCAAAGTTGTTCCACTCAGCGACGTGAAACTTTTCATGCTGAAAACCCGTTCACTCGAGGCCATCTTATTGTCCTTTTACGTCGTGCCAAAATATGATTTCAACACATGCCCCCCTGCTTTTCGGCAAAGCTTGCATGCCGAAAAATAATATGCACGGCGTTTGTTCTAAGGACGATGTCAACATTCCATCGGCCATTTATATCTCTCAGGGCGATAATTATGTATCGGCCATATTTGTGCTAAGGGCGATAATCATATATCGGCCATTGCCTACTTAGGCTTCTTGCCACACACTCGGGTGGTATTTCTTCAAGTACTTGCCATTGAGAGCTCGAGGTAACAACGCCCCTTGTATGGATTCCACCAAATATGAGTTTCCGGGAACCACTCTTGTAACCCTAAAAGGACCTTCCCAACTTGGAGACCACTTCCCGAATTTTCTATCTCTTGAACCAATCGGCAGAATCACTTTTCAGATGAGATCGCCAACTTGAAAATTCTTCAACTTGACTTTCTTGTTGTAAGCTCTTGCCACCCTCAACTTGTCTCTCTCTCTATGGCCTTCAAAGCAGCCAAACGTTTATCGGCAACCTCATCAATATTTTCCATTGTTAAGTTATAAAAATCTGTTGCCGATAAATCATTTTGTTTGGCTATTCTCAAAGCATTTAAATTTACTTCCACTGGTAAAACAACATCTTGACCATATACTAGCTCATATGGAGTCACCTTCATAGCACCATGCCTTGAGATTCTATGTGCCCATAAAGCTTCAGACAACAACTCATGCCATCTCCTCGGATTATCCTCAATCTTCTTCTTGATGAGCTTGATTATAATTTTATTGCTAGACTCAGCTTGTCCATTAGCTTGAGCATAATACAGAGAGGAATTGAGCAACTTTATGTTATAAGATCGGCAAATTCTCTGACTTGGTGTGACATGAAAGATGAACCTTGATCTGTAGTTAACGTTTGAGGAATACCGAATCTATGAATAATGTGCTCGGTTATGAATTGAATTACCTCTGTATGTGTCATGTTCTTGAGAGGTACTGCTTCAGACCATTTAGTGAAATAATCGGTTGCCACCAACACGAACTGATGCCCTTTGAGGAAGACGGGTGAATTTCTCCAATAAAGTCTAAACCCCATCCTCTGAAAGGCCACGGCTTGATAATAGGATGTAACATAGCAGCAGGGGCCAATTGAAGATCACCAAATTTTTGACAAGCTTCACACCCTTTATAATATCTGAAGCAATCATTAATCATAGTCGGCCAATAAAACCCAGCACGTCGCAATAACCATTTCATCTTGGGTGCCGACTGATGAGTTCCACAAATGCCTTCATGTACCTCCCCCATAGCAACTCTCGCTTGGTCCTCGTCGAAGCACTTTAAAAGAACATCATCAACTGTCCGGCGATAAAGATCATTATATCTCATTGTATATTTAAAAGCCATACGCCGAACAGCCCTGTCCACCCTTTCACTCGGATTGCGCAAGTAATCAACAATGAGCTTCCTCCAGTCGGGATTGTCACCTGCACTAGATTTTTTGTTAATGGCTGAATCAGTGGGTTCTGGTTCGGCCTCTCCTATATTGGCAAGACGAGACATCGGTCTTTGAGAAATATGAAACATGCCATGATCAACATGATATCCGGATGCTTGTTGTGCCAACTCATTTGCTCTCCAATTGTCATGCCTAAATATATGAGCAATGCTAAAATAATCCAAAGTAGATATTATATCTAGACATTTATCAAGATAAACATTAAGTGATTCGTCCAAACATTGAAAGACTTTGGATATTTGTTGCACCACTGGTAATGAATCACCATAAGCCTCAATATGTGTAACACCTATAGCAAGCAACATCTCTAGGCCGAATAACAATGCTTCATATTCGGCTTGATTGTTTGTGCAAAAATATTCTAAGCGGCATGAGGCTTCAAAAACAGCACCATGAGGAGATATGTAAACAATACCAACACCTTGGCCATTGCTACAAACTGAACCATCAAAATATAATCTCCACGGTACTAATGAGACAAGGTTTATATCAACATCTTGCTTGTCATCAATCCGATGTTCAACAATAAAGTTAGCAACGATTTGGCCTTTCATGGACTTTAGAGATTCATAGGCCAAATCATATTCAATTAAAGCATAAGCCCGCTTGCCAATTCTACCACTAAGAATTGGTCTATGCAACATGTACTTAATGACATCGGTCTGACAAGCCACTATGCAAGCACTCGGCACTAGGTAATGTCTCAATTTTGTGCAAGCATAATATAAGAATAGTAATAACTTTTCAATAAATGTATACCTTGTCTCGGCGTCCAATAAGCGCCTGCTCAAATATGTAATAGCATGCTCTTTTCCTTCGGTTTCTTGAGTCAAAACAGCACCAATAACACCTTCCTCTGCTGCAATGTAAAGCTTGAAAGGCTCCCTATGCTTGGGTGCTTTCATCACCGGAGGAGTGCACAAATAATTCTTGATCATATCAAATGCTTCTTGCTGTTTTGCCCCCCAAGTAAAATCAACATCATTTTTTAACCGAAGGATAGGAGTAAATGCATCAACTTTCCTTGACAGATTAGCTATGAACCTTCTCAAATAATTGACCTTGCCAAGGAACTTTTGCATATCTCTCTTGCATGTTGGAGCCTCCACTTTCTGTATGGCCTCTATCTTTTTGGGATCAATCTCTATGCCATCTTCATGAATAATGAAACCCAAAAACTTGCGAGCCGACACGCCGAATGCACACTTCAAAGGATTCATCTTCAGTCCATATTTTTTCATTCTTTCAAAAGCTAAACGCAAATCGGCCAAGTGGGACTCAAAAGCATCTGATTTGACAACAATATCATCAATATAGACTTCAAGTATGACACCGAGTAAATCATGAAAAATCAAATTCATAGCCCTTTGATATGTGGCGCCAGCATTTTTTAATCCCGAATGTCATCACTATCCATTCGAATAAACCAAGGAAACCAGTGCATCGGAAAGCCGTTTTGGACATGTCCTCTTCGGCCATAAAAATTTGGTTATACCCCGCATTACCATCAAGAAAGCTAATAACCTTATGTCCAGAAGCATCATTAATAAGTATGTCGGCTATGGGCATGGGATACTCATCTTTGGGTGTAGCCCTATTCAAATCTCTGAAGTCAAATGCACACCCTCAACTTGCCGGATCCTTTCTTCTCCACTGGGACAATGTTAGAAATCCACTCGGCATACCTGCAAGGTCTAATAAAATTAGCTTTAAGCAAACGACCGTTCTCTTCCTTGATCTGGTCATATGTTTTTGGATTAAACTTTCTAGCCGATTGTTTATACGGTCTAATAGGTAACCGATACTCCACCAGCTCTCGGCTCAAACCTGGGATCTCATGATATTCCCATGCAAAGCAACAAACATATTCTTTCAATAACTCGATTAACTTAGCTTTACAATCGGCTTTCAAATTTTTGTTTACAAATGTCGGCTGAGTGACTGAACCATCTACAATATCTATTTCTTCTAATGGATCGGCCAATGTAAAACCTTGTCCAAGTTTATCCATGTCATCCAACTCCTCTATAAACTCATATATATCGTTCCCACTGGACCGATATTTTACAAGACGTTTTTGTAACCACTCGGAATTAGAATCCATTTAAACATATCATACCTTGGAGCCGATTGCACTCAGTCGGCTTTAAAGATACGTGCACGAAACCATTCTTGGTCGCGCTGAGAAAATCAAACTCTGACAAGTTGCGTCCCGTCAAGCACGCAGCATTAGGGTGTTGCCAATCTACCGATGCATCGGCCAAAGCAACACAGGCCGAGTTATCCGCATGAATGACTTCCACTTCATCATCAACCCACTGGATCAAAAACTGATGCATAGTGGATGGCACCCACTGGTTTGCATGAACCCAATCACGGCCTAGTATGACGTTGTAGTTACCTTGCACCTCGGCGACAAAGAACGCAATAGCCAAAGTTTTGCTTCCGACTGTAAGTTCCACGTACATCACACCTTTGGCTTCAGATTTCTCTTTGCCTTCAAATCCATTAAGAACCATATTCGTCTTTATCAACTCTTCATCGGGTAAACCTAATTTCTTGAAGACCGAATAGGGCATAAGATTTACCACAACACCACCATCAACAAGCATCCGAGTGAGCAGCGACCCATTAATATGTCCTCTGAGATACAATGGTTTCAGATGCGTTACCGGTTCTTTTGGCTTCTCGAATATTGCATTTTTAGGGCCAAAATCCAGCTGAGCCACTTCCCCTTCTTCATCTATAGCGCGAAATTCAGCGGGTAAGTAATACACCATATTGATATCCATACCTTCATGAACCGGTGTAGACTCCAACATATCATCCTCTTCCCCTAGTGTATCCACCAATTCTGAAATCTGTCCAAGTGAAGAGGAAGCAATAGGTAACATAGACGATGCAATGATTGCATTGTCCTCTTTTGGTGGTGTAGGTGCTGCTGTGATAGGTGTAGAAGCCACTGCATCTTGAATTTGTTTAGGCCTCCACACTTGTTTTGTAGGTACCATCGGCCGAGTGTCATTGAATAACTTGTCCCTTTGCTTCTCGGCCTCTAGCTCTGTCATCTCTTGACTCCTTAACCTCTGCAGTTTCCTCTTCTGTGTTTTTGTTAGCCCTGGAGGACACCACTTTGGCTGAGTGTATTTAGGGTCTCTCAGCTTCACTTGGCTGGTGCTTGCTTCATGGTCATTAGCCGAGTGCTTTGGCGTGATAGCAAGTATTGGCTCAGTTGGGTTGTTATGCACAGTCGGCTGCTGTATGGGGAATGTTTTGGTTCCCAAGATAAGTGAGTCGGCATCGATTTTTTCCTTGCCTTTCCTTGACCCGACCGTTGTAGCACTTAGCGACTTAACACGCCATTCTTTCTGACTTCCCCGATGCATGAAATTTCCACTCGGGCGCACCTTTTTACTTTGATGGAATCCACTCGGATGGATGTCACTCGGATGGAACTCACTCAGATGGAATTCACTCGAATGGAATCCACTCGGATGGAATTCACTCGGATGGAATCTACCTGGCCACATTTTCTCACTCGGATGGCTTCCACCTGGGTGCATTCTTACACTCGGATAGTTTCCACCTGGGTGCATTCTTACACTCGGATAGTTTCCACCTGGGTGCATTCTTACACTCGGATAGTTTCCACTCAGTCATATATTTTGACCAGCCGACTGATAGTTACCAATGTTCAGTCGGCCCTTATATGAGTAGTCAAGTTGACCCCAAACAGATTGCCTCTGCTCTTCTGGAAACGGCGCCATTGGTCCAGTCGGTTTTAAATACCGACTGAACATATCAGCCGATGGTGACCTTGGTCGCTTCAAGTGTGATGGCCGGTTAGAGCTGGAACCAGCCGACTGATTGGCATACTTGGACAACAACATATCGAAAGTTGGCTTGACCCGCTTGCGCTGTACTTTAGCTTTGTTCATCTTCCACTTGCCAACTTCAGGACTCTTGGGCTTAACAAATTTAACTCGAGTGTCTTGCTACACCTGTGCTTGCACCCCGAGTGTAGGATTCTTGATGGTGATTTTGATCACTTCCTTGCCATCAGGTTGCTTATCAAGCACAACTTGTCTCCCCAAGACCTTGTCGCCCGCCTTGTCTTTCCTGGGCTCACCAACAATGACATTAGCTTTATTAGCAGATTCGGCTTCCTCGGGCCGAATGAGTAGCTTCTTCCCCTCCAAATCCATGGTATTCATTGGAAAGGGCTGTTTATCAACTTGCATCTCAGAAAAGTTCAATCGTCCGTCATTAATGACCGATTGTATCTGTCGTCGAAAAACATTGCAATCATTAGTAGCATGAGAAAAAGAATTATGATACTTGCAATAAGCGCGCCGTTTCAGCTGTTCAAACGGCGGTAAAGTATGAGATATTCTAATAATCTTAGCCTGCAGCAAAGCATCAAATATTTTATCACACTTAGCAATGTTAAAAGTAAACTTCATCTCCTCATCACTATTCTTATGAATCGGTTTCAGATCATTGCAAGTAAAGGGTTTGGCCTTAGATGGCCAAACAAATTCAGTAGCATAAATATCACCTTCATCGTCCGAGTGATCACTATCATATTCAACCATATTCATCTTAGGACGATCAACTTTATATCTATGCACTTCTTTGAGATCTTTGCTTCGGCTTTCCTGAGCCAAAGCCCTTTGTAAGACTTGGTTGATATTTAAGAACTCATAGCCTTCTAGCTTTTCTCTAATGGGAGTTCTTAAACCACTCAGCACTAGGTCTGCCAAGTCTCTCTCGGTTATCACCAAACTGTAACACCGGTTTTTTGTTTCTCTGAATCTCTTGACATAATCGGAGACCGATTCATCATGCTTCTGTTTAACCGATGTTAGATGCGACAACTTGAGTTCATTGTCGCCGCTATAAAAATGATCATGAAATTTCTGCTCTAGCTGCGACCAAACCCGAATGGAACCATGTGGTAAAGAAGAAAACCATGAAAATGCGGTACCAGTTAATGATAAAGGAAATAAACGCACTTTCAATTCATTTAGTGAGCCTGCTTCACCTAATTGTGCCAAGTATTGACTAACATGCTCCCATGTGATTTTCGTGCCTTCTCCAGTAAACTTAACAAAATCTGGAATTTTATATCCCGGAGGGCACTGGATGGCATCAAAGTACTCGGGATACGGTTTTTGTTAAATCCGATTCCGAGGTAACTCAACTCCAAAATTCTTTCGAAGCATCTTAGCCATCTCCTCTCTAAAATTAGTTAGGGCATCGTCTGTAGTAGACAATGAAGCTTGTTGCAGTGGCATAGGAGGAGTAGGACTACTAGTTGTAGGTAGGAACTGTGGCATGTATGCCGAACCATAGTTCGGTAGTGGCCGAGTGGTTGTACCTGTAGGTAGGGTTTGGTTCGACGTTGCCACCGAACTTGGCATGCTCATGATAGGATTAATGGGTGCAGCCACAATCTGATTTGTTTGGGTAGGATAATAAGTCATCGGCATGGGAGGCGCCGATGAAATAGGTAAAGCTAGATTAGGGTTTTGCACACTAGTAGCTATACCACCATTACCACTAGATGATTGAGATATATTTTTCTGAGCATTAGTATTTTCTATGAAAGTTTGATTGACCAGATTGTTACCATCAGCAATATGACTCTCAATCTCAGCCCACTGCTCAGGAGAAAAGGTAGTACTTACAGAGGGTTTAACCTGCTCGGCTTGAAGAGAAGGAAACTTGATTTCTTCAATCGGAGTGATGTTGCCTTGGCGATCCTTCTTGAATTTTGCAAGGAACTCCTGCAAATCCTTCTCTTCGCGCGCCTTCTTGTATGCCTAATAGATTTAGCGATGATCGGCCGATATCTCATCAAGACTGGGCTTAATGATGTTATCGGCGTCTACCTCAGATGGTTTGGGAAGATCGGACATGGTGGATGATGACGATTGATCTTCAGTCCCCAGCGGAGTCGCCAAAAAGTGTGTTGACACACGAACACGTCACGTGTACCCTCGACGCCGGGGGTGATGCACCGCAGCTCATGTCGAAGGAGACCCGACCGACAGCGCGATACGCAAGACAGTCGGCGGGCGCTTTTGCAGACCCGAAACCCCACACACCCGGGAGGGACCCCGTCAGGGAGTACGGCTGCTATGGGCTGCCCTAGGTCGATTCGCTCGCCCCTAGAGCCTCGGGATTAGCAGCTCTCAAACACGAAGAACAGCGAAGAATGAGAGAGAAAAACGGTGGAGAGATAAAACGTAGATGAAAAAGTAGTATATTGATTTGTTCGATTGTGTATTGTTCAATCGGCCGTCACCCCCAACATATATAAGAGGCGGCTGGACTTCCCGTATAATTAAAGGATTCATCTAGGCTTTCCTTACAAAAAATTACATCAATTCACGTCCTAGAGTCCTAGTTCTAGTCCAACTCGGATTCAGTCTGAATCTGGCCCAAACTTCTATCTTGCTCCTTGCGCGGGCCGTCGAGCTTGCATATGACCTCCGATCAAGACGGCCCAAATATCAAATTTGTGCGTCTCGACGAGACGAACAATTTTCATGTTGACCACTTTTTCAAACAAGGCCATCTTGAATATTTTACGAAGTCATCTTTACCTTCCAGTCGGACTCGGTCTTGCAGCAGACTGGACTGTCCGAGTCTTGTAATGAATTTGCAGGCCGTATGCTATCTCTGATGATGATGAGCCCGAAACCAAAGTTGACCGTTTCGACGATACGCACAACTTCAATGTTGAACACTTTCCCATCCGAGACAATCTAGATAACCTTTCGGGCGTATCTTCATCTTCTGGTCGGAGCACTCGAATCTGAATCTCTTCATTCGGATGTTAGAGTCTTTCACTCGGATCGCCCGACTGGACTTTTTCACTCGGACAGCAATTTTCACTAGGATGGCAAAATTTTCACTTGGAAGACCATCTTTCACTTGGATTAGTATACTTTCACTCGGATGGCAATCTCTTACACTCGGACGGCAATCTTTTACCCGAACGGCAAGCTTTCACTCGGATGACAGTGTCTCATTCGGATTTGTAATAGCTGCACTCGGATGGCAATATTTTCACTCGGACGGCAATTTCTTACTCGATTGGCAAGCTTTCATTATGATGATAAGATTTTCACTCGGATGACTATATTTTCACTTGCACTGCAATCTTTTACTCGATCGGTAAGTTTTCACTCGGATGATAAGTTTTTCACTCGGATTTCCCAACTGAAAACATAGCCTGATCTTGATTTGTCTCTATAGGTCGCATACGACCTCGGATTGAGACAATTTATATATGAAAATCGATTGGCTCGACGAGACGAAGACAATTCATTTGGAGTGCTCTTTCATCTGAGGTTGTCTTGAAGGCGTAATCGGCCGAAAACCACTCGAAACACTAAATTCTACCACTCGAAGTACAATTTCGGCCCCTAAGATGAGGTCGGATGACAATAACCTGAACATCAAAGTTGTTCCACTCAGCGACATGAAACTTTTCATGCCGAAAACCCTTTCGAGTCCATCTTATTGTCCTTTTACGCCGTGCCAAAATCTAATGTCAACACTGTTCGCAAGCACTGCACGTACTGTCGTACTCGTACAGTAGCATCGATACGTGTAGCTACTAGGTAGCACCCGTAGGTGGTGCCGTGGTGTCTGTCCTCTGGGCCTATGGTGCACTGTACTAGCACTCTCCCATTGAAGCCCACTGAAGCCACCGAGCGTGGCTGCATCGGAAGTACGCCAGTGGGCAGTGGCCGAGGCACACGTCGCGGCCTTCGCTCGAGTTCAGCGGAAAAAGGGACGCCATGGGTCGCTTTCCACGGTGAGACGATGCGCTCCACAGACCGATCACCCGAGCCGGATGCGGGATGCCGTCGCCTCGCCGCCTCGGCCTGTCGACACTTCGTCTGGTAACCGGATGGATGTGTCGCCTTGCCATGCGCCCGACTCTGGTCGACAATCATTGTAGCTATATCCTTTTGGCAATGGCGTGTTGTAAGGCTGGTGCGTCCACTTTTCGCGTAGGAATATAGGATGACAGTGTCGAGGAAATGGCTTGAGATACGGCGCTTTGCAGCAGCCAATGTTGAGATGGTACGTCGCTCAAAAAACAATGGTTCAGATGGCACGTCGCGCGTGTTAGTTGCACCGAAGGAAAAGATACGATAAAACCTAGTAAATCTGAACTATGGCGGGTCCAGATGTGACCAAAATGCTAGGGGTATGGTTATTACATCAAGATGTGCATGTTGCTACTATAAAGTGGATTGCAAGTTGGTTTTGATAAAATACAAGTTTTTTCTGCCAAACATGACAACAAGATTTCATGGATGAAGCTAGATATGGATAGACTACGTGTTGGTACCCAAAGTTGTACTAAATCAGCGACATTTATTTGGTACGGAGGGAGTAGAAAAAAGGGACATCAACTAACAGTTTGAGTCTCAACAACACTCCATCGGCATCCACTATCTTAAAATTTCCAAGGAAATGAAGAGACCACATCCCCGGCGCATAGTTAGCCCATTGTTTCGGGGCTGAGCAACCCCACGGCCTGTTCTGCTCTGACGCTTTCTTCCACGCCTCGTGTGTACATGGCCTTGTAAGCGGCTGTAATCTCATGCTAAACTCTCTCTCCTATCAATGAAAAGATACACAGCTTGCATATTCACAAAAAGATAGATTTTGGGATAAGACAGGGGAGAATTCTATAACCCCCCCCCCCCCCCCCCCCCCCCCCCCCCCTTCCAACTCGGGGAAAAATGTTGTTCTGCATTTTCATTGCTTACTTTTGGTTAATATATTGGCAAGAAAAATGAGCGGAAGCAAAAAGGGAACACCTTTTTTTTTTGCTTGTGAAGAGTTTTTTTTATCATAGCAAAAGTTTGGTATAATTGATTTCAGTCAACAAATTGTGGGTTTTTCTTTCGTCCAACCATGAAATGTTGCATTGCATAGGATACTGTTGTCCCTTCCATGCACCTACGACTGATGTACCTTTTTCTAAATAATATGTCTTCATCTTACCATCACATCGCCTCTCTCTGGTCTTATCTGGCAACCAGTCAGTGTTGGAACGTTATCACTGATCATCCATCTAAGACGGCCATTCAGTGATGAAGCCCCCGTGACTTCATAACATCGTAATCTACCCCCTCCTCTCCATCCAGATGGGTCGGTGCCGCTCCACCCCCGACTTAGCGCTGCCCACCCCTTGTGTGTCGTGTCGTCGGCGACACCGCGGTGCTAGGGTTTGAACACGCCAGTGAGCGCGGTTGTATTCCCAACATTGGTGCCAACATCTTCAGCCGCGGCAGTGGACACGGTGGTGAGCTCCTTTCCTTTCTATCAATCACAGTCGAAGGTCTAATTAAGTGTTATACTCAAAGTTTTGATCTAATTAAGTGCTATGTGTTATGAGTTTTCTACAATACTATGTTAGAACAGTTTCCTATAGTATTATGTTAGGCTTAAGATCCATGTTGTAGGAATTTCAACTCAAAGTTTTGATCCAATTTGATTTAAAAAGTAATATAATGCTAGTATACTAAGTAAAAAAAATAACCAAGGGACTATGTTTCACTCTTACCTTTCATATGTACGCATATTCATTCGACACCATGTGTATGCATGTTATTTCGACCATGCGTGCGCATGTTATTGTTCATTGGTTATTAACTTAGCATTGCTAATATATGTATGATATTAAGTTTAGAAAATTAATACTATGCTGTTTATTTTAGATGGACAGAGAATGGACACACATCATTGTTGTTGTGACTTATTAGTGTACAACAAAATCACTCTTTTGTAAAAGTGTTAAAGAGTGATTTGTGCAGTGCACCTAAAATGACACATCATTGACGATGCTCTGTTTTAGGTGCGCTAAAGAGAAAGAAGGGAGTATTGTTTGATCTCAGGATCTCGAATGGGAGAAGTTAAGGGTCTTTTCCAGTGAGTTCAAAGACTCATTGGAATCTAAAAATTTGCAGCGTCAAATTTGTTGGCACTAATATACTCCCCTTGCGATACCATTATTGATTCTTCGACGCCAAGACTCTTTACCCCATTGGATCGTCGTCAGTACTCTTCTCCCCAAAAAACAAATTATCTTAGCACACTTAGTTGAATGTGTCCTTAGATATTTGGACATATGACAATGTATGTATGAAATGTAATGCAATTTCGACTTGCGACCAACCGAGCAGGTCGGAGGTGATCCGAGTTGCGACCAAGTCAACTTGAACCTAAGGGGTCGGGCGCTTAAGCGAAAGAACCTACGAGGTTGGATTCGAGGACACTGATCGGATGTGATCCGAGCTGGACTTGGATCATGACCGAGTAGACTTTGGGCCTTAGGGTCCATGCGGGGGCCAAGTGTTGAGGTCGTGATGGATGCTTGTATATAGTGGAGGTGCTGCACACTCATTCAATTGATCGTTTCGGCGCCGTCATGAGGGCTTTGCATGTGTTGCGACTAGCCACCTCCACTCGCCACCGATTGTGTGACCAGACCTAGCAGTCCACAGCACGACGTTTCTGCTGCACGCGCGGATACCTTTAGAGGCGGTGCACTTGCGCCGCTCCGGCGAACCTATTTGTGGGATCCAATCGGCTACGTGGGAGATCGACGAGGACGAGACGACTTCGGAGACGCGCTGCCCCAACTCTTCTTCCACTGCACGACATTGCGCGTCTAGTGGTAATGATCCGTGATCCATATCTTGTAGCATGTTCTGCGGGTAGGAATTTTAATTTGTATTCGATGCACCCTACCGTAGAACCCAACATCCACTACTTTGGAAGAGGTTTCAATCGATTATGATGAGAAAAAAGTTGCTACTTACGATGATTATTATGATGATACTTATGCTATAAATAGTAGTGATAATTATTCCTTCAAAACTTGTCATAATTATGAATATTCCTCTACTTAACATTACTCTTTTAATGTGGAATTAATTTATAGTGTTCAAATTTTGTATGATACTCCCACTATTATGAATGAGAAGAAATTTGCTTATGAGGAGACTAATAAATTTTCTATGCTTGGGAATCCTGAAAAGAATGCTTTATGTGATAGTTATATTATTGAATTTGTTCATGATGCTATTAAAAGTTATTATGAGAGAGGAAGATATGCTTATTTATATCTCAACAATATCAAGTTTCCTCTCTATGTGTTGAAACTCTTAAAGTTATACCCGTTTTGCCTTCCTATGCTAGTTGGTTCTTGCTTCAATAAATTGTTTGCTTCTAAATTCTATGCATAGGAAGTGGGTTAGGCTTAAATGCGTTTGCTATATGATTCATGATGCTCCCATTATGTTTCAATTCTTTACTTTTACGTGAGCGTCATTAAAATCATCATGCCTAACTAAAAGACATCAAAGAAAAGCGCTTGTTGAGAGACAACCCAATATTTATATTTACATTTTTTGTGTGTTTACATGATTAAGTTACTGTAGTAATCATGTTTTGTATCTTTTCTTTCAATAAAGTGTCAAGTAAAGCCTTTAGGATGATTTGGATGGTTGTTGAATTGATGATGTGGAGAAGCAAAAACTTTTGTGTTCAGTGCTAGAATTTTTGTTCTGTACTAGGACATGATCAATTGCTGAATTTTTTACACATTATTGGGATACAAATTGTTTGCATTTTCCTAATTTTTAAGAATATTTGAAGTTATAGAAGTATGGATACTACTTTGTTCTTTATAGACTGTTATGTTTTTCATAGATTCTATTTTTATTGCATAGTTTGCTTGTTTTAGTGTTTCCATAGCTTATATTGTGGGATATAAATTACGAAAATTATATAATATAGTAGGCATTATTTAAGAAAAAATATGAATCTTTTCTTGACAGTACCTAAGTGAATGATTTATTTTTATTATACTAACCTGTCTCACGAGTTCTGTTAAATTTTGTGTGATTGAAGTTTTCAAGTTTTGGGTGAGATATCGATATGAGGAGAATAAGGAGTTGCAAGACCCTAAGCTTGGGGATGCCCAAGGCACCCCAAGGTAATATTCAAGGAAGACTCAAACATCTAAGCTTGGGGATGCCCCGGATGTCATCTCCTCTTTCGTCTTCGAAACTATCGGTATACCTCATTTGAAGCTATATTTTTATTCGTAACATAGTATGTGTATTGCTTGGAGCGTCTCTTTGTTTTGGTTGCATTTTGGTATAATATTTAGATCGGAAAGTTTTCAATTGGATAGAGTCTTTACATAGCTACTTAATTGATTAACTACTATTTGTTCTTCACTTATATCTTTTGGAGTAGATCGTCAATCACTTTTGTGCTTCACCTATATCCTTAGAGTAAATTGTTGAATGAATTGGAGATCATAAATCTAAAATTATACATGTTCCATATGCTTAGGAATAGTTTCACATTTTGTTTAGAAAGTAAAATTTATTGAAATTTGACAATCACAATATTGGTCGTACAAGCAATTCATGAAAGATTAGTATAAGGAAGAGAAATTTCACATACAAATATATTATCTTGGACATCTTTTGTGATTGTAAATACCCATTACTTATTTTCAAACTTGATCAAATAAGTTGAAGTTGGACAAAGAAGACAAAGTAATGAGTTATGACTTGGTATATTTGGATAGATGTTATATTGTCATGGATTCTCCAACATGTGGTTCTTGTTTGTAATCTTTGCTAGCCAAATTCCGTACTAAGCGGGAATACTGCTTGTGCATCCAGTACCCTTAAGCCCAGTTTCTTACATGAGTGTCCACCATACCTGCCTACCTACCTACCTATATATATATATGTATATATATATATAGGGAAAATCCATCCTACCACCCAGGGGTAGCTACCCCACATGTCTTATATACTACCATATAGTATTATATATACTACTTTATCATTATAAATATGTTCATATATTATATATAACACATTCCAAAGGGAGTTACATGAAAAAATTGCATGTTGGCCCATGGTTTTTATTATATTTATGAAATACGTATATATTTGTACGTAAAAAAGAGCATACTGAAAATACAATGCATACTACCTAAAAGTGGTATATATACTACCTAAATATTCTTATATACTACATACTACGCGTACATACTCTCCGATTTGATAGATACTACATACAACATACAGAACTCAAGTGGTGGTAACTACCACCGGTGGTAGATAAAATTTGTCCTATATATATATGTATGTATGTATATATATACCATTCCAAGTAAATTTGCATGCGCCATCTCTAAAACCTTCAAATGAATATATGTTTTGTGTGCTTGTACCTCTCATGGAGCGATGCGGTATTCAATATCTTCCATGGTAAGTGTGTTTTACTCACCAATGGGAGTTTATTCACTCGTCAAATTTGAGGGAGGCTGGTAATAACGATGCCCAGTACTGAACTATTTATGAAATTACTCCCCCTGAAAAGTTGAAAGTTGAAAGGTACCCGTGGATTCGTCTAGCCATGGCTTGTGTTAGTATGGTGGAGGGGGAGTAAAACTTTTTGCCTGGGAACCGCCATTAATGTGTTTGCATGGAATATATTGAAAACTTTGTTGTTAAATCGTTGACATGAAAAGTACACCTCTCAAATGAAAAAAAATCTCTGTTTTAAGCAATGAGCTCTGGCACATTAGCAAATCCATGCTTCCCTCCACGAAGGGCATATCTATTTTCTTTTCATGTTGAGTGAACTTATTCCAAGCTCAATTATTCTCCACTTGGCAAACATCATGTGGTGGGGAAAGATCGAGGCACATATATTCAGTCAAATATATTTGATCATGAATTATTATTGTTGAAAATTATCTCTATGATAAGTAAATCGGGAGGAGAAATATTAAGCCCATATCTTCCTCTGCGTCTGATGGATGTTGTTTGTTCTACAAATATGCTTTGAGTACTGGCAATCATAGAAGACTATATGATAATTGAGTATCTGGAGCTCTTACTTAGAATTTTCTGAAAATAATATTATATGTAATTGTTTGGTGACTAAGAACATAGGATGCTAAGTTTCAAGAGAGCGCATTGTTTAAACCATAACATGTGAATTGATTTCTATTTTATCATGATGAGTATTATGAGAAAGAGTATTTTTTTATGATGCTAGGAAAAGTGATTGACCTATCATTGATCACACTTGTGCACTATTCTAGCATTCACACGTCATAAATTATTTCTTTTATCATTTACCTATCGAGGACGTGCAGTAATTAAGCTTGAGAATGCTGATATGCCTCCAACGTATCTATAATTTATGAATTATTCATGCCATGTTTACAATCATTTAATATGGTTTTGGTGCACTTATATATGATTTTTATGGACTAACCTATTAACTTAGTGCCCAGTGTCAGTTCTGTTTTTTTGCCTATTTCTTTGTTTTGCAGCCAAACGGAGTCCAAACGTGATAAAAATTTACGGTGATTTTTTTGGACCATAAGAGACCCCCGATGATTCGAGGAAGGACCAGAAGACCCACAAGGTGGCCACAAGCTCACATGGCGCCCCGTAGGGTGCGTGGGTCGATCTTGTGGGCCCTTCGTAACTGCTTTTGGCGTGATTCCAAGGCTGAAATTCCTATAAATCAAGAAACCCTCGAAAGTTAACTTAGATGAGTTTTTCCGCCGCCGCAAGCCTCTGTTCCGAAGCAATCTCATTCAGAGCCCAGTTCCGACACCCTGTCAGAGGGGGGAAGTCATCACCAAAGGCCATCTTCATCATCCTTGCTGCCTCCATGACAAGGAGGGAGTAGTTCACACTCGGGGCTAAGGGTATGTACCAACAGCTATGTGTTTGATCTTTCTCTCTCTCTCTCTCTCTCGTGATCTTGATAGGACACGATATTGATGTACCATGAGCTTTGTTAATATAGTTGGATCATATGGTGTTCTTCCCTCTCCATCTTTGTTGTGATGAATTGAGTCTTGCTCTTTGAAGTTCCGTATGTTGGATTGAATATTTGGATTTGAGATCACTTGATGTATGTCTTGTTGGAAAAAGGCCCAAGAGACAATAATATTTTTATTATTATATTTCCATATTCATAATTAATCATTTATATTCTATGCTATAACTGCTATGATCCTGGAATATGCGATTCAGTGGAAAACTCATACGCACATGCGGAATGATAAATAGTAAATAAAAGGTTCCTAGTCTCACCTCTAAGACTAGCTCAAGTGTTGTTGGTGATCACGTTTTCTAGATCTTATGATATCGTTAAGTGTAACAATAGTCCTAAAACAAAATTGAGATTATGACGTTGGAAGAACGATCATATTGAATCGTCCCAATCTTGTTTGTTATGAATTGAGTTAATATCATCTGCATTCAATTGTAATAACATGGAGTGTTAATGTGTGATATTGATCCTTAGACTATGAGAGTATCATGATCACTTCTTACCATATGGTGGGCTTTGGGGTTGCTCAAAAGTCACATGTAACACGGTGATCATAATGACAACTTACACGTTCATCGGAAAGTTTGACAAGTGACCAGATTGCTCGAGAGTGGGATTTGCTCCTCCGACGATGGAGAGATATTCTTAGGGCCCTCCCGGTGTGATGACATCAATCATCGTATGGCCAGACACAAGTGACTATGTCACGGGGATGCCGGAACACAATAATGAGAAAGAAAAACAAAACTGCTAATGAGGATTTCGGTATAGTGAGCATGGTGATGACTCTGGAGGATACCGATACATCCCGGGTTTTCTAAAGTATCATGATGTAAAGGAACATCACATGATAACCAAAGGTTTACTCGAATATCATTCGTGTGCTCATAGGGATCGATACGGACGTCCACGGTCCCACTGTCGGTCATTGAACGAACGGTTTCGTTCATGTCTGTGAGTTACCGAACCTACGTGGTCACAAGCTTAAGGAAATCACGATCTGCTGAGTGTTAGTAGGACAGGAGTGATGAGAATATATTTGTGGAATTGTTTCATTACTATTTGGAATAGTTCCGAGAGGATCTGGAAGCGTTTCGGGGTCACCGGAAGGGTTTCAGTGTATATAGGGTAATATCGGGTATTACCGATATATTATATATAGGTGGAAAATCTTTTTGGAGATGTTAAAAAATATATAAAATGGTTTAGAAGTATTTAGGCCAAGAGGTGGAAGCCAACTTAGGCCACGAAGGCCCAAGTGGAGGAGGCGCCCCCCTTTCCTTGTGTGTGTGGGGGGGGGGGGGAATCGTACTAGGGGATGAGTCCAACTCCTCCCCCCTTTGGATGGTGCTCCAAGGAAGCTTTCCCTCCTTGGTGGAAGCCCTCCTCTCCCCCTCTAACCTATATATACTTGAGGTATTGGCCACAATTGATGACACAAGTTTTGGAGCCTCCTCTAGTTCTTCTAGTTCATGTTCTAGTTGGTCCTACTTGACTAATTAGAGCATGGCTAATCCTCTTGTCCTCATAATTAGAAGCCCAGTGTGGTTCTGATATCCTCCCTCTAATTCTCCGGTGATGATTAACTCTGGACGGCGAAGTGCTACCGGATCGTGAAGGATGCACGCTTGCAACCAAAGTAGAGAGGTCGTGCTTTCGGTCTTCCGTTTGAGGGACTGTTCATGGGTGGTACAAAGGATCGTTCATCTAGGGTTCAAGGGACTCCATGTACGATCTACACCGACATGTTCTTCTTCTGCTGCAATTCGGTGATGGTAACGGTCGTGATCCCAACCCGTTATGCATCTTCATATTGATCTTGGGTGATCGTAGGCGCGAATTTTTTGTTTTCTACTACATTTCCCAATAGTGGCATGAAGAGCAGGATTATGAGTAGGTGAAGGTTGCGATCTAGATCACATGTGATTGTGAGGGTTGATGTTCTTGCTATGCTCCCCTCGAGTGTTGCTTTGGTTCAATTCATCGACATCGTGGTGTCATTTTGTTACAAGGTTCTGACAATCGATCGGCTCTGGCTGTCGACTATCTGCTAACAGTTCCTTGGGCTTCACCATAGTTGAGAATAGTGAGTTGTCACGTACACAAGAGGGTGCCGAAGATGGATGATCTTCTAGGGGGTCATGCGTATTGACGAAGTTTAGTATGGGGATAGAGATTTTTAATTAAGTCTCTTGTTTCACACACCCCGAAACTTAATCTAGCATAAAAAATCATCGCCTAAATTGTAGACGTATGTAGCTAGTATTACTTGTTAAATTGGTTAACCGCGTAACTAAAATTTTACCAAAACCGATTAGAGGACGTCTAACTTGGTTTTGCGGGGTATGCATATATATGATGTGGTATAGCCTTCTCATGATAATGAGGTTATGTATGAGATGGTTATATGTTGTAATCTTAAGTGGCCCGCGCGTCACAGCATGATGGCAGGAGCCACGAGATTGCCACGTTAATTTAAATATCATAGAAATAGCCTACCGGTTACAAGTGACGATGGCAACGGTACACGGAGGACCCCGGCGAGGAGAAGGTGTACGAGGCACGGGACGAGGAGCTATAATTTCGTGCCAGAGCGGAATTTCAGATTTTGGTGCCATGGCTAGGTTTTCTAAAATGGTGACCACGATAACGTTTTTTGAAATTGTCGCCACGGCAACATTTTTGAAACAGTTGGCACGGCAATGAAATATTGGCCGTCACGTTTATTCAACCGGAGATTGAAGACGATCATGGAGAACTCCCGGTGCCCAGGGCTATACCATATCATGTTATTATGAATTGCCTGAGATGTTTATCCCTTTGTTGTTTGCAACCTTTGATTGTGCATTACTCAATCATTAGGATGATCTCTCACAACAAATATCAAGTTAAAAGGTGATCTTCCCAGTGTTGCAACCGTCTATAACACGTAGCGTTCCGGAGTGCGTCATGTCCACATGAGTACAAACGGGATGTGAGGTGTAAGACGGGGGTGGTTAGACCATGTATGCAGATAGCACTCGGTTGTCTTGAAGTTCTAACATAATCGTTCTGAGCTCGGAGCACGAAGCATTGAAAGATGAACAAGAGTCATATGGAGATATGATCGGCAAAAGTTTGCCCACCGGTCAAAACTCTCGTCATTAGTGATGTCCACATCAATGGCCGAGAACTAGATTTGGATCTTGAATCACTTATAATCAATTTTGAGAGATATTGATTTGAAATTATGAGAGGTATTGATTTGACTGGGAGCTCAATAATGTATTAATTTATTTTAATCACTAGTGCAAATTAATTATGAACAATGTCTATGTGTAGCTTGCATTATAGTTGTAGAATTATGGCTCACTGTTCCACCTTTGTTGTTGAAATTGATTAGCTGTTATTTATCTAGTTGAATCTTTATGATTGAGAGGATCATCCTCTAAAAGTGCCAAGAAGGATTTTGTCCTAATGCATGCTTACAATACTCTCTTGCTAATGCTATAGATGACAAGACTCGCATCCGTCAATCCAAAAGTTAGAATTGCATTATAGTCTGCTTGCTTCTGAGAAACCTGAACTTCAAAATGTTTGGGATAGTTATGTGATATTCTTGGAACTGAAAATTGTTTCCAGAAACAAACAAAGATTAAAAGATATGTGATATCTAAAGAAGTGTTTTGTTTGCTAGATCTAGTGAAGTGTTCAACTATGTTTGAGACTGAAATGCGTAAGACCCGGAAGAACACCAGTCATGAGTTGATGGTGAGAACTTAAAGAGAAAGAACAAAAACCAAAGGATGTAGTAAGACTTACATGCCTAGGAAGGTTCGGGGCTCATGCCACTCTTAAAAAGTTAGATGATTCTTCTGTCGAGTGGGAGAAATATTGAAAGTAAAACTATAAAAAGTTTAGAGGCGGAAAGAAAAGAAGACTAGATTGTCCAGCTCATGTATGAATGTCATACAAGTTATAAGATGTAGAGAAAGTCGGTCAAGTAAAGTGTGATTCTTGAGAATCATGATTAAATTGTTAAACACTAAATTCTTCGGAAATTGTGATTAAAAGTTGATCACAAGAATACCGGCTCGATTGCATGTTGTTGTGAATCGATGAAAGAATTACTACGACCTAATGACCAAAAAATTAATGAGGTTAAAATATGTGTTGAAATTTTTGTAATAGTTATGATACTTTTTCATCAACATATTACCTCTAAATTTATTGTCATAATTCATTTTAGAGTTTCGTACACTCTAACCCATTGCATAGAACTTGCAAGGAGGTTGTTCATAAGAAAACAATAGTTGTTCGATGTAATGAACAAAAGGGTCATACTCCTATTGTGAATATGATTGAAGTTATGAATATTGATGATAGAACTGAGCATCCATAACACTGACGCTAAATTCCGCAAGACTAAAAATACCACATATGCGTGGCACTGCATTTAGTCACATTGGAGAAACTCGCATGAAGAAATCACATAGTGATGGATTTTGAAGTCATATGATTATGAATCATCTGACACTTGCAAGTTTCATCCAAATAGTGAAGTAAACTAAAATATTGTTTAGAGGCCATAAAAAATGAGCAACAAAAATAATTGGAAATATGCATATTGATGTATGCAATCCAATAAGTGTTGTTGCAAGCAGTGGATTTATTTATCTTCAAGATAACTCAAGTACATATTTATATTTACTAATTGAGACATAAATCTAGATCTTTTGGAATGTTTCAAAAATATTTTTAAAATGATGTAGAAATTATTGTAACAAGAAAATTATGTTTCTACAATTGGATTGCAGAAAAGAATATTTGAGTTACAAATTTATCTAATATCTGACGAGCTATAAAAGAAATGTATATCTTACACCTCCTAGAAACACTACTAAGAGTTGAATGTTTTGAGTAGATGTAATCAAGCAATGTATGACATGGTGAGAACAGAGACGATATTGATTGTTCCGCCAATATACTTTTAATGTGATGCTTTAGAGACTATGACTTTTACACTGAAAAGAGCGCCATCAAATTTGTCGAAATAAGTGCTACTTTGTAGGTTATCCCAAATGGTTGGGTATTCCTCTATCACTACGCCGAGGCAAAGTGTTTCGTCATAGAGTGCGAAAATTTTGAAGATTTTTTTCTGCAAAGGAGTGAGTGGGAGGACAGTGCAATTAGACGAGATTACAGAATGTTCACGATCAAGTCAAAGTAAAGAAACATTAGAGGTGGTTCTAAAATTTCTTAATGCGACTGATACAGAAGCCTCTACATAGGATATAGAGACTTCGGTCGAACATGCAGCTGAACTATATAGGTTGAAAAATTCGTACAGACTTTCAGGGTATGCATACAAAATATTGTTGAAACAAAGAATGAAACTATAATACATAAAGAAGCGTTGATGGTCCCTGACTCCGGAATTGGATATACGCCAAAATAATCCGAGATAGTATCCACACACATAATTCAAGTCTAGAACTTGATAGACCCTCTGAAAGACTTAAAGTCTAAAGTGTAGTGATGGATCGATAAATTGACAAAGATAAAAATGCTTTATAATGCTTGACTTTTTGCAAATTATTTATGACAAGATCAAGGAGTTGATTATGACGAGATTGTCTCATCATACTTAAAATCAGTTTGGATTAAACTAGCAATTACTAAATATTTTAGTTATGAGATATAATAGATGGATGTCAAAATGAATCCCATGAGATGGAAAGAGAACCAAGGATGTACATTTTAAATGGTCCAAGGTAATTTTCTCGATCCAGAGGATGCTAGTAAGTGTGCAAACTTCAAAGAGATCCTGTAATGATCTGAAGCAAGCATATGGAGTTGGAATCTTTGTTTTGATGAATTGGTAAAATAATATGATTTCATTGATAAAAACAAAGATGCTTATATTTACAAGCAAGTAAGTGGGAGCATGATAATATTTGTAAACACTGTGTGTGCATGACACATTGTTGATCGGAAATTGTATAAATTTCTTGACACAGATTAAGACTTTATTGAAAATAGTTTTTCAGTAAAGTACTTAGGCAATATAGTCCTTGTATTAGACATAATAATCTATGGAGATAGTAGTGTCTAATCGAGCTTAGCCAAAATACATATTGACAAAAGTACTAAAGTAGTTTAGTATGAAAAATGAAGAAGAGTTTTCTTGTCAAAATCACATGGAAGGAGTTCTTAGCAAGAATCGGTATCTTGAAATACTGATGAGTGCACTAGTGAAAAAGTGCTAGCCACAACTTCTGTTGGTGGCGCGCCATTTTTAATCAACACCAGCACTAGTTTTTTCAAATAGTGTCGGTATCGGCTTAAATCATAAGTCATAGCTATGTGCTTATTGCTGGCATAGGAATTTTAGGCAACGCCATTTCTATGTGGGCCCCATTGCTACTTCTTGAGCTTGCGTTGGTTTTTTCCTTGAAGAGGAAAGGGTGATGCAGCTAAGTAGATATAAGTATTTCCGTCAGTTGAAAACCAAGGTATCAATCCAGTAGGAGGAACACACAAGTCACCAATGGTTGCACCTACACAAACAAACAAATACTTGCACCCAACGCGATAAAGGGGTTGTCAATCCCTTCACGGTTACTTGCAAGGATGAGATCTGATAGAGATAGGTATAAAAGATAAGTAAAAGTGCAAAATAAAGCAAAGGTAAATAAATTCCAGCAAGGTATTTTTGGGTTTTTGGTTTTATAGATCTGAAAATAATATGATAAAAGATGGACCCGGGAGCCATAGTTTTCACTAGAGGCTTCTCTCTTGAAAGAAAGCATACGGTGGGTAAACAAATTACTGTTGTGTAATTGATAGAAAAGCGAATAATTATGACGATATCTAAGGCAATGATCATGAATATAGGCATCACGTCCGTGACAAGTAGACCGACTCCTGCCTGCATCTACTACTATTAATCCACACATCGACCGCTATCCAGCATTCATCTAGTGTATTAAGTTAACAAGAACGAAGTAACGCCTTAAGCAAGATGACATGATGTAGAGGGATAGATCCAATCAATATGAACAAACCCCATCTTTTTATCCTTAATGGCAACAATACAAATACGTGCCATGTCCCTTTCTGTCACTGGGAATAAGCACTGCAAGATTGAACCCATTACAAAGCACCTCCCCCATGGCAAGAAAAATCAATCTAGTTGGCCAAACCAAATCAATAGATTGGAGAGAAATACAAAGCTATCTTAATCATGCATAAAAGAGTTCAGCGAAGACTCAAATAATATTCATAGATAATCTGATCATAAACCCACAATTCATGGGATCTCAACAAATGCACCGCAAAAGAAGATTACATTGAATAGATCTCCAAGAACATCAAGGAAAACATTGTATTGAAGATCAAAGAGAGAGAAGAAGCCATCTAGCTACTAGCTATGGACCCGTGGGTCTATGGTAAACTACTCACACATCATCGGAAGGGCAGTAAGGTTGAATCCCCCTCCGGTGGAGTACCGGAACAGGTCTCCAGATGGGATCTGATGAGGACAGAAACTTGCGGCGGCAGAAAAGTATTTTTGGTGTGCCCTCTGGTCTACGGGGAATATTTGGGTATTTATAGAGGAAAATTTTGGGTTAGAAGAGCTACGAGGGGCCCACAAGCTTGCAGGGCGCCCCCCTAGGGCGCGCCCTGAGAACTTGTGGTTGACTCATGGCCCTTCAGGCCTCCTCCCGAAGCTTCCAGGGTGTCTTGTGGTCCAAGAAAAATCGTCAAATTTTTTCGTTCCGTTTGGACTCCATTTGCTATTGATTTTCTGTAAAGACAAAAACCAGGAAAAAATAACAACTGGCACTTGGCACTAGGTTAATAGGTTAGTCCCAAAAAATGATATAAAATAGCATAATAATGCATATAAAACAACCAAGATGGATAATATAATAGCATGGAACAATAAAAAATTATAGATATGTTGGAGACGTATCAAGCATCCCCAAGCTTAATTCCTGCTTGTCCTCGAGTAGGTTGTCAAATTCAGGGCTCCGCAGACCCAAGAAAGGTTCGAACTCTGGGGCGTGTGCAAAGAACTCAACCTATCCAGCCAACCAACTCGCTGCCCTACAGCCTAGCTCGATGAATCGAGGAAGAAGATGAGCACAACAGTTTACCCAGGTTCGGGCCACCTTGCGGTGTAAGACCCTACTCCTGCTTTGTGGTGGATTTGCCTCACGAGGGGTTGAGGATGAACAAGTACAAGGGATGAACAAGCTCGCGAGGCCTGCTCTTGGGTGTGAATGAGCTGTCCTCTGGTTGGATCGGATCTCTCTCTCTATGGTGGTGGCTAACCTATATATAGTGGCCTCGGTCCTCTTCCCCCAAAACGTAGGCGGGAAGGAATCCCACAGTGGGCAATTTGAAAGGGGACAAGTAGTACATCTTATCCTGACGAAAGGTGGTCTTCGCCTGCAAAGCTCCTGGTCGTGATGCCGTGGTGGGCTCGGTGATGACATCCGCCCTGCCGTCCTAGCGGTCCTGGTCTTGTTGCACTGGAATGGAAACCTTTGCATGATTCCTCGGGAACCAACGCCTGCGCTTGCCTCCTTAGCACCAAAGGGGAAACTGTCTTCTCTGTGCCCGCTGGCGCCCGCCTGGCCTTGGTCGTCATGGCTTGCGTCACCGCAACCTCATGAGGTTGGGCACCTGCATAGGAATCTCCGCTCCTCAGGAGGCAGCCTAGGGAGGCCGTTCCCTCAGGAGGTCTTGGCGTCGTCTGCCTCGCGAGGCTTGGCCCCTCGCGAGGGTCTTGTCTTGTTGGTCTCATAGATGGGCCGTACCAGGCCGTCGATGGAGCCATGCCGTGGGCCGCAGGCAGGCAAGTCTGGGTACCCTGGTTCCCAGAACACCGACAGTAGCCCCCAGGCCCAAGGCGCGCTCAGATTTGGCTTCGAGGCGAAGCCAAAGGGCAAGGGCGAAGCGCCGCGGGCCCCAATCACCTGCGGACCAAGCCGACGTGCGGCGCTTGATGGGACGTGGGCATCTCCACTTCCCCACGCCACCTCGGCAACCACGCGACTTGACAACTGCCTGATGCATGCAGATAGGCCATCATTGCTCGGAGCGTGGGAGGCCGACGGTTAGCCTCCCTCCACCTATAAATGGGGAAGGGGGTGGAGCCCCCAGCCATCTTCATCTTCTCACCCCTTGCTTCTCCTTCTTCTTCTTTCCGCCATCTTGCCAGAGCATCCATGGCGCCAGTGAGGACGTTTTCCACCGCGGAGAAGGGAAAGGCTCCCAAGGAGGGACCAGACTCGCCGCCGCCCAAGGGAGGCCGCGACCGCCCCCGTAAGTATGCCGCGATGCCAGTGGTGGCTCCCCGAGGGCATGGGCGCACTCCCTCGAAGGCTGGCTCTGCCTCCGGCAGTCATGGGGGCGCTCCCTATCACGGCAGGAGCTCCTGCGGTCGGGGCGGCTGCGGCCAAGGAGGGAGGCATGTGGCAGCCATACGGCCACCGCGCCCGCTATCTCATTCGGCCGACGCGTCCTCGGAGTTTGTGGTGTGGTCAGAGAGGTCCGCCGGCGTCTGGTTCCAGCTCCCGCGCTTCTTCGCGAACGTGCTACCGGTCGGGGGACCTGGCGGCCACTGGCTGCAAGCCGATGGTTGCTGCAGGAAGGCCTCCTGGGTGGAGGTCAAGGTCACCCCCGCTGGCAACGTGTTCCTGAACCACGGGTGGCAGCCGTTCGCCCGCGCACGTGACCTGCAAGGGAGGTGTACCCTCCACTTCAGGTATGACGGCACTGCGACCGTCTACGTCAGGGTCTTCGAGGAGGACGGCAGGCGCCTGGGGTGCTGCCTGGAGAGCGACAGCGATGACGATGATGTCCACCCCTCGGATGACAAAGGCCAGAGGGACGGCACCATCTCCGGCGGTGAGCTTGCCGTTGGCGACGGCCGCGACGCCTTGAGTGGCGGCGGCTCCTCTTCTGGGGAGAGCACGAGCGACGGCGACTACGACGAGCTGCCACGCCGCCGAGCTCGGACCATGGAAGGAGACGAGCCGCCTCGCCACCGTGCCCTGGTGAAGCAGGAGGAGGACTCCGACTGAGCGCGGGCATGGCTGGAGCCGGGACTCGGGAGCCGCGGTGGCCGCGCGGCCTTTTTGCTTCTTTATTTTGCCTGCATCAAGAAGTAGAGAGCCCTGTGGGGGCATGTAATGAACCATGGCGCTCGCGCCACTATTTTATCATTTTTATATTGCATCCTGATACCCGTGTTGCTGCTCATTGACGGGTTTTTGCTGATCGTGATTGAGGTGACTTAGCTTAGTGTGCTTGCGGTAGATTCCCATGCCGCGGGGGCGTGCTTCTCCAGAGCCTCCTGCGCACCCAGGGTTTTCTTTTGGAGGGTTCGACAGTCCTCAGGCCTCGGGAGGCAGCCGATGGCCGCGGGGTCAGGGGACCTCTGGAGGTGCCGTGCCCCAAGCGTGGGCCGCTGGTACGCCGCGTCGTGATGCCTGGAGGCACGGAGTCAGGAGGGCGTGCGTGCCCGTTAGCTTGTTTGAGGGCGTCACGCGAGGATTAAGACGCCAAAGGCCAAGATACCAAGGCTTTGGCAGCTGCGTTCGCGGGCGGGCCCAAGCGTACACATCATGCCCAGTCCCCACGCGCGAGATGCGCGAGGAAGAGCGACGAGCAACTGCCACTCTCCCTAAAATGAGGCCTGAAAGAGCGAGTGCTGCGAGGAGAAAAAATCCCAACCCTTTCAAATAAGGACGCGAGAACTTCAAATTTCATTCCAAGAAGTGGCAAATCAACCATAGAAAGCAAGCAAAAGAACAGCCACGTCCGGCACCTAGGCTAGTCTTCTGGTCTTCCCGCCAGCGCGGAGCATGGGGCCTCCACTAGGACGTGGGTGGGATCCCCCGTGAGGCCCAGGGGCGGCACTCAGGAGACTCCAGGGCGTGTAAAACCCCACTCATTTTTACGTGAGAGTGTCACGGGCGGAGACTTGAGAGGCGCATGGCCTTGTTCACGGATAGAACTTTCGGAGGTGCTGGATGTTCCAGGCGTTCTGGATGGAGACCCCGTCCTGTGTCTCCAGGCGTGCGGCGCCAGGCCTGGAGACACAGGCGATCCTGAACGGGCCCTCCCACATGGGCGAGAGCTTGTGAAGCCCCTCCCTGGAGAGCACCCGCCTCAGGACGAGGTCACGGAGGGTCCTAGAGCGGACGCTACGACAGTGATACCGCCGCAGCACCTGCTGGTACCTCACGGCACGGAGCGAGGCTTGGCAGCGGCCCTCCTCCCCGAGCACGAGGTCCATCCCCCGCGAGGCATCCTGGCGTGCCTCGTCAAATGCCAAGACCCGCGAGGAGCGATGTCTGACCTCATGCGGGAGGACTGCCTCAGCCCCGTAGACAAGGAAGAACGGGGTCTCGCCGGTGGGCTTAATAGCGGTGGTGCGGATGGACCACAGCACGGACTGCAGCTCGTCGAGCCAACCCCTGCCGCATGCCACGAGTTTTGTCTTGAAGCTCCTCATCTTGAGGCCCTGCAGGACCTCCGCGTTGGCGCGTTCGGCTTGGCCATTGCTCCGCGGGTGCGCCACTGAAGCATAGCATATCTGCATTCCAAGGTTAGCACAATATGTTTTGAAGAGGTTGCTCGTGAATTGAGAGCCATTGTCAGTGATGATACGGTTGGGGACCCCGAAGCGGCTAACGAGGCCCTTGATGAACTTGACGGCCGAGCCCGCCGGGATGGTGCGCACGGGCTCCACCTCCGCCCACTTGGTGAACTTGTCAATGGCGACATAGAGGTAGCGGTAGCCCTCGGCCGCTCGGGGGAACGGGCCCAAGATATCCAGCCCCCAGACCGCGAACGGCCACGAGAGTGGAATGGTCTGGAGGCCCAGGGCGGGCTGGTGGATCTGCTTGGCATGGAATTGGCAGGCTTCACAGGATCTCACTAGCTCGGTAGCGTCGTTGAGCGCCGTGGGCCAGTAGAAACCGCTGCGGAACGCCTTGCCCATGAGGGGGCGCGATGAAGAGTGATGCCCACAATCCCCACCGTGGATATCAACCAGCAGCTCGCATCCCTGCTCCTTGGAGATGCACCACAGCGAAGTATCGTTTGGGCGCCTTCGGTAGAGCTCGCCATCCTGCAAGCAGTAAGCGGTGGCCTGACGGGCCATGCGTTCTGCGTCTTCCTCCTTCTCTGGCAGGGTGCCTCAGAGCAGATACGCCTTGAACTCCTTGGTCCAGCACCCCTCCTGAGGTTCGAGGGCCAGGAGTAGGCGGGCTTCAGAGGTTGGACTGCAGGCCGGGGCGCCCGAGGAGGGGGCCAGGGGCAGTTCCTCCGAGAGCAATGTTAGGCCCGCAACGGAGGGGGCCGCCGATGGCTTGAAGAGCCTCTCCTCGAAGACGCCAGGCTTCTGGGGGTCGCGCCACGACGCTCTCTTGGCGATGTTGTCCGCCTCCTTGTTCGTGCCATGCGGGACATGCTGCAACTGCAAACCCAAGAACCGTTTTTCAATTTTGCGTACCTCCTCCAGATATGCCTCCATGTGCTCGTCCTTGGGCGTGTACTCCTTGTTGGAGAAGTTGACGAGGAGCTGAGAGTCGCCCTTGATGGTGAGGCGCTTGATCCCCAGGCCCGCCGTAGCCCTGAGGCCTGTGATCAGGCCTTCGTACTCCGTGATGTTGTTGGAGACCTTCTCGCCCTGCTGGAAGCAGAGCTGCACGGCGTAGTAGAGCTTGTCCTGGGTAGGCGAGATGAGCACGGCTCCAGCCCCCGCGCCCCAGCGTGCGAACGCCCCGTCGAATACATGACCCAGCCATCGGGCGCCTCATTTCCGGGCGTGAGGGAGCGGTCTTCACCCTCTCCTCGGTCAGGGGCGTCAGTCCATTCTGCCACAAAGTCAGTGAGGGTCGTGCCCTTGATGACCCTAGTAGTGCTGAACTCTAGCTGGAATGCCTGCAGCTCGATGTTCCACTCGACAACCCTCCCCACGGCATTGGGGCTGCGGAGCACCTTCTCCAGGGGGTACATGGAGATGACCTTGATGGGGTGGCCTTGGAAGTAGTGATGCAGTTTCCTGGAGGCAACGAGGAGCGCTAGCAGGAGCTTCTGCGGCATGGGGTAGCGTGCGCATGCATCGCGCAGCACTGTGCTGACGAAGTACACAGGGTGCTCGACGAGGGAAGAGGTGTTGATGGCTCCCGGCCCTGACTGAGGCATGGGGGCCTCAGGAGCCTCGCCTTCTGTTGGGGTAATCGAGGCCTCAGGAGCGCTGTCCTAAGGTGGCGATAGCGTGGCTGACGACGGGGTGCCACGCCGCGCACCTGGGCCCGCACGCTCTTCCCGGACCGCCACGAGTGTCACGCTAGCTGAGTGGGGTGTGGAGGCTAGGTAAAGCACCAGGGGCTCAAGAGGTCGAGGCGCCACCATCACCGGAGGGCTGGTGAGATACCTCTGGAGGTCTTGAAAGCTTCCTCAGCCTCCGGAGTCCATTCGAACGGGCCCTTCTTCTTCATCAACTTGAAAAACGGGAGGGCGCGCTGACCGAGCTTGGAGATGAAACGCCCCAGCGAGGTCACACAGCCCGCGAGCTTCTGCATTTCCTTGAGGGTCTGCGGCGGGCTCATTCTTTCTATCGCCTTGATCTTCTCTGGGTTAGCCTCGATTCCTCTATGTGACACCAAGAAAACCAGCAGCTTGCCGGACGGGACGCCAAACACGCACTTCTCCGGATTGAGCCGTAGGTTCACTTTGCGTAAGTTGGTAAATGTTTCCTCTAGATCTTCGACGAGGGTTCTTGCTTCCCACGACTTGACCACTATGTCGTCGACGTACACCTCAGCATTCCTCCCGAGCTGCTTGCCCAGGGCGATGTGCATCAATCGCTGGAAGGTCGCACCGGCGTTGCGCAACCCAAACGGCATGCAGGTGTAGCAGTACACCCCGCACGAGGAAAGGAAGGCCGTCTTCTCGATGTCTTGCACCGCCATCTTGATCTGGTGGGGGCCCGAGAAGGCATCTAGGAAACACAGCAGGTCACACTCGGCGGTGGAGTCAACTATCTGGTCGATGCGCGGAAGAGGGAATGGGTCTTGAGGGCAAGCTTTGTTGAGGCTCGTGAAGTCGACGGACATGCACTCCTTTCCCCCCTTCTTGGGGACGATGACCGGGTTGGCCAACCAATCGGGGTGCCGCACTTCCCGGATGACGCCGGCTTCTTGTAGCTTGCGGACCTCCTAGACAATGAACGATTGCTTCTTCGGGGCTTGTCGCCGTGCCTTTTGTTTCACCGGGCGCGTGCCGGGGCACACCATCAGATGGTGCTCAATCACGTCTCGCGGGACGCCAACCAGGTCCGTCGCCTCCCATGCAAACACATCCTTGTTCGCACGGAGGAAACTGACCAGCGCTTCTTCTTGGTCTGGTGGGAGGCCGGCGCCTATGGTGAAGGTGAGGCCTGAGCCCCCGTCATCGACTCGCACTTGCTTCGTCTCAGCCCGGTCCTGAAAGAACAACTGCTTCTTCTTCATGGGCGCGGCCTTCGAGATCTCCGGAGCGCCCTCCGCGTCCGGCCGCGCGGCTGCCGTGGCTTTGAAAGCGAGCTTGAGGGCCAGGAGGGCATCCTTGGTGTCTCCCACCACAGTAAGGATGCCGCTGCTCCCAGGCATCTGGATGACATTGTAGCCGGGGTGCGTTGCCGCCATGAACTTGGCAAGGGCTGGATACCCAAGGATGGTGTTGTACGGGAGGCCGATGCGGGCGATGTCGAAGTCGATGAGCTCGGTGCGGTAGTTGCAGCGTGTGCCGAAGGTGACGGGGAGGCGGATCTGTCGTAGGGGAACAGCAAAGCCATCGAGCACCCGTGAAAAGGGCCTGGTGGGGGCGAGCCGGTCATAAGGCACTTGGAGCAGGTCGAAGGCCTCCACGGAGAGGATGTTGAGCCAGCGCCGCCGTCGATGAGGGTTCTGGTGACCGCGACACTGCTGATGGTGGGCGTGCATAGCAAGGCGAGCACGCCTGCACCGACCATAGTCTTGGGGTGATCCCTGGAGTCGAAGGTGATGTCGGTCTCAGGCGCCGCCCGGCCCAAAGGAGCCTCTCGCCGTGGCTGGGCAGCCCCCATCTGTCAGAAGAACTGCTTGGCGTGGCGGCCCGAGGCCGGTGCCTGCGTCCCACCAAGGATGGCCGCAATGGCATGGGGCGCCGGTGCCGCGAAGCGCACGATGAACTGATTGCCCAGCTCCTCCCAGGAGGCCACCGACAACTCCGGCAGGCTAAGCATCCAGGAACGCGGCACGCCCATGAGAGCCATGGGGAGCCAGTTTGCCATGACCTTCTCATTCCCGCCCGCTGCCTCGATGATTAGCTCGTACGGGCGAAGGAACTCCGCGGGGCTCCCCGTGCCATCGTACCGCGGGATTAGCGTCGGCCTGAACTTCGGCGGCCATCACACCTGCCGTAGGGTGGGGGAGAAGGCCCAGTGGCCCACTGCGGCTCCAAGCGCGCCCAGCGGCTCGGCGGGTGGGGCGGCGTCAGCCATGGGAGGCGTGCAGTGTGAGCGGCGCGTGGCTGATAAGAGGGGTAGAGCTTCGACACGCCCCCTACCTGGCGCGCCAAATGTCAGATTCAGGGCTCCACAGACCCAAGAAAGGTTCGAACTCTAAGGCGTGTGCGAAGAA
Source organism: Thinopyrum elongatum (assembly GCA_011799875.1). Taxonomy (NCBI): domain Eukaryota; kingdom Viridiplantae; phylum Streptophyta; class Magnoliopsida; order Poales; family Poaceae; genus Thinopyrum; species Thinopyrum elongatum. The sequence continues at coordinate 169,546,566 of CM022298.1, forward strand.
CTCAACCTATCCAGCCAACCAACTCGCCGCCCTACAGCCTAGCTCGATGAATCGAGGAAGAAGATGAACACAACAGTTTACCCAGGTTCGGGCCACCTTGCGGTGTAAGACCCTACTCCTGCTTTGTGGTGGATTTGCCTCACAAGGGGCTGAGGATGAACAAGTACAAGGGATGAACAAGCTCGCGAGGCCTGCTCTTGGGTGTGAATGAGCTGTCCTCGGGTCGGATCGGATCTCTCTCTCTACAGTGGTGGCTAACCTATATATAGTGGCCTCGGTCCTCTTCCTCCAAAACGTAGGCGGGAAGGAATCCCACATTGGCCAATTTGAAAGGGGACAAGTAGTACATCTTATCCTGACGAAAGGTGGTCTTCGCCTACAAAGCTCCTGGTCGTGACGCCGTGGTGGGCTCGGCGATGACATCCGCCCTACCGTCCTGGCGGTCCTGGTCTTATTGCACTAGAATGGAAACCTTTGCCTGATTCCTCGGGAACCCACGCCTGTGCTTGCCTCCTTAGCACCAAAGGGGAAACTGTCTTCTCTGCGCCCGTTGGCGCCCGCCTGGCCTTGGTCGTCATGGCTTGCGCCACCGCAACCTCATGAGTTTGGGCACCTGCATAGGAATCTCCGCTCCTCAGGAGGCAGCCTGGGGAGGCCGCTCCCTCAGGAGGTCTTGGCGTCGTCTGCCTCGCAAGGCTTGGCCCCTCACGAGGGTCTTGTCTTGTTGGTCTCGTAGATGGGCCGTACCAGGCCGTCGATGGAGCCACGCCATGGGCCGCAGGCAGGCAAGTCTGGGTACCCTGGTTCCCAGAACGCCGACATAGGTAAATGATAAAAACAGAATTTTTGATGTGGAATGGTACCTAACATGTTTATGATGTAATCTTTCTTAATGTGGCATGAATATTCAGATCTATAAGATTCAAAACAAAAGTTTAATGTTGACATAAAAACAATAATACTTCAAGCATATTAAAAAGCAATCATGTCTTCTCAAAATATCATGGCTAAAGAAAGTTATCCCTAGAAAATCATATAATCTTGTCATGCTCTATCTTCTTAACACAAAGTATTTATCATGCACAACCCCTATGACAAGCCAAGCAATTGGTTCATACTTTTTAACGCGCTTCAGCTTTTTCAACTCTCATGCAATATATGAGCATGAGCCATGGATATAGCACTATGGGTGGAATAGAATACAATGTTGGAGGTTGTGTGGAGAAGACAAAAAAAGGAGAAAGTCTCACATTGACGAGGCTAATCAACGGGCTATGGAGATGCCCATCAATTGATGTCAATGCAAGGAGTAGGGATTGCCATGCAACGGATGCACTAGAGCTATAAGTGTATAAAAGCTCAAAAAGAAAACTAAGTGGGTGTGCATCCAACTTGCTTGCCCATGAAGACCTAGGGCATTTGAGGAAGCCTATCATTGGAATATACAAGCCAAGTTATATAATGAAAAATTCCCACTAGTAATATATGAAAGTGACAAAATAGGAGACTCTCTATCATGAAGAAATAGTGCTACTTTGAAGCACAAGTGTGGAAAAGGATAGTAACATTGTCCCTACTTTCTTTTTCTCTCATTTCTTCTTCTTTTTTTCATTGGCTCTTTGGCCTCTTTTTTATTTTGGGCTCTCTCGCCTCTTTTTTCCCCCTTTTTTTTAGTCCGGGGTCTCATCCCGACTTGTGGGGGAATCATAGTCTCCATCATCCTTTCCTCACATGGGACAATGCTCTAATAATGATGATCATCATACTTTTATTTACTTACAACTCAAGAATTACAACTCGATTCTAGAACAAAAATATGACTCTATATGAATGCCTCCGGCGGCTTACCGGGATGTGCAATGATTCTAGTGTGACATGTATAAAAAATATGAACGGTGGCCAAGCCACAAATACTATGTCAACTATATGATCATGCAAAGCAATATGACAATGATGGTATGTGTCATGATAAAACAGAATGGTGGAAGTTGCATGGCAATATATCTCGGAATGGCTATGGAAATGCCATAATAGGTAGGCATGGTGGCTGTTTTGAGGAAGATATAAGGTGGCTTATGTGTGAAAGAGCGTATCAGATCACGGGGTTTGGATGCACCGGCGAAGTTCGCACCAACTGTCAAGGTGAGAAAAGGCAATGCGCGGTACCGAAGAGGCTAGCAAAATGTGGAAGGGTGAGAGTGCATATAATTCATGGACTCAACATTAGTCATAAAGAACTCACATACTTATTGCAAAAGTTTATTAGCCCTCGAAGCAGAGTACTACTACGCATGCTCCTAGGGGGATAGATTGGTAGGAAAAGACCATCGCTCGTCCCCGACCGCCACTCATAAGGAAGACAATAAAAAATAAATCATGCTCCAATTTCATAGCATAACGAGAGACCATTCGTGCATGCTTCAGGAATCACAAACCTTAACACAAATATTCTTACTAAACCACAATTCTCACTAGCATGACTCTAATATCACCATCTTTATATGTAAAAAAAAATGCGACGAATCAAACTTCTCATATATTCAATGATCTTCATGAAAGTTTTATTATATCCCTCTTGAATACCCATCATATTAGGACTAAATTCATAACATAAGCAAATTGCCATACTATTTATAAGATTCTCAAAATAATATAAGTGAAGCATGAGAGTTCATCAATTTCTTCAAAATATAACCACCGCTGTGCTCTAAAAGATATTAGTGAAGCACTAGAGCAACTACCTAGCTCAAAAAATATAAGTGAAGCACATAGAGTATTCTAATAAATTCACTATTAATGTGTGTGTTGGGGTACACAAACAGGGGTGTTTATTTCCCCTGACTTGTACATGGACACAAAGCCTCCGCCCCGATGGCCAGGGCTTGCTGGGGGAAAAGCTACCTCAATATAGCTGAACCCGTCGGTACAAGCCCAGTCAAGTCCACGTGAGGCCGAACCAGAGAAGCCGCTCTTTGTGAGATCAAGGAGCGCATCAAGAAGACAAAGCCAACATACAAGGCAAAGATTCCAATGGAAGTTTCCTTTGCTGGTCAGGCGAGGCCGGCAAGGTCGATGCAGTAGATAGGAGCAGGACCAAGTGATGTTTGCTTGAACTACGTCGGTATTTCCCCAAAGAGGAAGGGATGATGCAGCACAACAACGGTAGGTATTTCCCTCAGTGATGAGACCAAGGTTATCGAACCATTAGGAGAACCACGCAACACCACGTAAACAGCTCCTGCACACAAAGAACAAATACTTGCAACCCAATGTAAGATAGGGGTTGTCAATCCCTCACGGGTAAAAAGATAGGTAAAATTGTAGTAGATTGGATAAATAGATCTCGCGGGAACGCGAGATAAAATAAATAAGTAAAAATTGCAGCAAGGTATTTTTGTATTTTTGGATTAATAGACCCGAAAATAAAAGCAAATAAAAATAGATCGCGAAGGCAAATAGCAAATAGATCTAAAAATATATGATGAGAAAATAGACCCAGGGGCCGTAGGTTTCACTAGTGGCTTCTCTCGAGAAAAATAGTATACGGTGGGTAAACAAATTACTGTTGGGTAATTGATAGAACTTCAAATAATCATGATGATATCCAGGCAATGATCATTATATAGGCATCACGTTCAAGATTAGTAGACCGACTCCTGCCTGCATCTACTACTATTACTCCACACATCGACCGCTATCCAGCATGCATCTAGTGTATTAAGTTCGCGGAAAAATGGAGTAATTCAATAAGAACGATGACATGATGTAGACAAAATCTATTTATGTAGAAATAGACCCCATCTTGTTATCCTTAATAGCAACGATACATACGTGTCGGTTCCCCTTCTGTCACTGGGATCAAGCACCGTAAGATCGAACCCATCACAAAGAACCTCTTCCCATTGCAAGATAAATAGATCAAGTTGGCCAAACAAAACCCAAATATCGGAGAAGAAATACGAGGCTATAAGCAATCATGCATATAACAGATCAAAGAAGACTCAAATAACTTTCATGGATAAAAACATAGATCTGATCATAAACTAAAAGTTAATCGGATCCCAACAAACACACCGCAAAAAGAGTTACATCATATGGATCTCCAAGAGACCATTGTATTGAGAATCAAACGAGGGAGAGAAAGCCATCTAGCTACTGCCTACGAACCCATAGGTCTACAATGAACTACTCACGCATCATCGGAGAGGCACCAATGAGGATGATGAACCCCTCCGTGATGGTGTCTAGATTGGATCTGTGGTTTCTGGAACTTGCGATGGCTGGAATTGATTTTCGTCGACTCCCCTAGGGTTTCTGGAATATTGGGGGTATTTATAGAGCAAAGAGGTGGTGCGGGAGGCCACCGAGGTGGGCACAACCCACCTGGGCGCGCCTGGGCCTCCAGGCGTGCCCTGGTGGGTTGTGCTCCCCTCGGAGCTCCCCTCAGGTGCTTCTCTGGCCCATCTGGTGTCTTCTGGTCCAAAAAAAATCCACAAAAAGTTTCGCTGCATTTGGACTCCGTTTGGTATTGATTTCCTGCGATGTAAAAAACAAGCAGAAAACAGCAACTGGCACTGGGCACTATGTCAATAGGTTAGTACCAAAAAATGATATAAAATTATTATAAAATGATTGTAAAACATCCGAGAATGATAATATAACAACATGGAACAATCAAAAATTATAGATAAGTTGGAGACTTATCACCAAGCCGCGCCAGCTGCGTCTCTGAGGTGGACGGAGACCGAAGCGCGCACCCCTCCAAGAAGGCCTGGCAAGCCCTGCCCCTGGCAGGCACAAGCCAGTTATCTCCGCTCCACCGCACCATGACGCTGGTCACTTATCGATGCGGTGTGGAGCCCCCCAGGCGATTCAGTGGCTCTCACTAAGCATGTGGCAGTTTGCTGGAAGACAGATCATACCCATTTGACACCCGTCCAGAGGCGTGTCAAGATGATAAGCCGAAGTTGGCTAAGCAGCGACATAAGCTTGCTGGGGATGCATCCCCGCACGACACCTAAGGTAGCATTTATGGCATTTTGTCCTAAGTGCCAGAGTTAGGTATGATAGCATTGTTGGCTATCTAATCACAAGATAATGTCTGTTTTGCCACTATGGTTACCCCTTGAGCTATAAAAGGAGGCCCAAGGCAACGTAGAGAGGGATTCGGACCCTCTCACACTTGTACCCGCGTAGAAGCTCTCCCTGAGACCACCTTGCTGGGTTTGAGCGCTGCGTGTCGTCGTGTTCCTCCATCCAATCCACCAAAGCAGGAGTAGGGTTTTACGCTTCTCAGCGGCCCGAACTTGCGTAAAAACCACCAGAGTCTCGTCGTCGTGCTGCTGCCTCATGGCCTCCGCTCTTTGTGCAATGTGATCTACCCCTACCGAACCGCAAGGGGTCCGTGGCCCCATAGGTGATCGTGTCCACCCACGACATCTTTGGCGTGCCAGGTAGGGGGAATCACTTGCGCGAACCAGAAGTTGTGAACAGTGCGTCGATCTTCGTCATCACCTTCTTCGTCCATGGCTTCGAAGAAGAGGAGCAATGCTGCTCCCTGGCCCCCTCCTTCCGAGACTCCATCGCACGTCTTCGCCGCAGCAACGGCGGCGGCGAGAGCGGGGGACGTCAGTGCTGCGGTTGGCGTGGCTGGCACAGATAGCAAGGCCATCGTGCCGTCCACGGTCAGAAGGTAGGACGGGCCGAGTGGCAGTGCCGTCCTTCTCGTGATCCTCGATCGAGCACACTTGATCCCAAGAGGTGCCACTCGGTCTGACGGGCAAGAAAATGGTGCGTACTTGGCCTCCCTTTCCCTCCTTCATCGCTAATGATCGGGTTGCGTAGCGGCGATGCTGTCGGCGTCGATGATCCCGCATGAAGCCCGGTCCTGCATTTATCCCGCCAAGGGTAAATCCTGAGCTAAATGCTAGAGCGAATCCGTCGATTAGCACCCTCGGCAAACAAATCACGGCAAGGCCCTGTGCGCCAACATGTCTATCACGCTGGTCGCTGAGGGGTCATTGGAAGTTGGGAAAGGAGAGAGGGACCAGTTTTTGCTTTTTCCGCGATGTTTCATTAGTTGCAAATGTTTACATTGACCCCTCGGCCCGCGTCGGGGGTGAGCACGTGACTAACAAACCACCAAGTTCCTCCATCTTGTCCCTTCCTGTTTCCCCCTCTTTTCAGGGTGAAAGTGGGTATACGTGCGTAATTTCGCTAGGAGACACGAAGAGAAGGGACGACCACGCGTGGAGAAGGGGATGATATGCGCAAGAAAATATGCACCCCGGCAGGAGGGATGCATGAACAAAAGCTAAGTTGGCATGCTTATAAACTTTCCTCAGAGCTCGCACTTGCACATCCCTCGAAACAACCAAGGTTTTGTATGACGAGTCTTCTGCGTGATGGAACCTTACCGTATTTGTTCGCGCCCTTGCTTTGTTTCGAGTCCACTCAACAAAGCGGGTGGCAGCATCAAAGACTGTTAAGGAAAAACCCACCGACAGCGTGTCTTTGCCAGTAGAATGCTAAGACGCGTTCCTCGAAAGCAATCGCGGCAACATGCTGTTGGCGGGTAACCAAAGTACGCGAGGAAATTAACCATACGAATACCGATGGAGAAATGAAAAGGGATGGCGTGCGCCTGCATATAAATATCAGTTCAACAAGCATTAAAACAAAAATAGTACGGAACCTAATACCGGATACATGTTGTGTCTTAGTACAGGGCAGCACGGCAGCAAGGGTGGCTTAAGGCTGGGTCCGGCAGCCTCCCTGAACTCTTGGGACTGAGAGTACCCTGTCAGCAAGGGGGCCGGCCTTCTCCACAGCGGCAGAGATGTCGGCACCTGATGGCAGCTTATTGAAGGCATCGGAGAGGTCAAGGTTCGGGTGGAAGAAGGCAAGCTTCCGGGATTCGTCGGCGAAGTAGGCGGCCCTGTCGTCTTCATACATCTTCAACCCTTCGATCAAGCCTTCAAAGAAGAGTGTCAGCTTGACACTTGAAACTTCATGCTTGTCGACGAAGAAGGCCCAGCTCTTAATATCCATGTTTGCAATCTGATCAGTGAGGCGTTCAGCAATATCAACCATGCTCTTGATCCAGAGGTCGCGCTGCTGAATTTGGTTCTCCAGCTTGTCTTCGGCGCCTTTTTGGAGATTTCTGGCTTTGGTCAAATCCGTCATCAGCAGCTTCTCATGGCAATTGGCAGATTCAAGCTCCTTCTCCAGAGAGGCAAGCCTGGCTTTCATATCAGAGATGGTACTATTGGCAGTGTCAAGGTCTTGGCCTTTGGAGGTAAGCTGCGATTGAACTCCCTTCAGGGTGGCCTCTGCTTTTTCGCGCTTCCTCTTTGAGGGCCATGATCTCCTTGCTACTCCCGGCAAGGTCCTCTGTCACCTTGCTCAACTGGTTTTCAAGATTAGTCTTGGCAGTGGATGCGGCAGCTAGCTTGTCAGCAATCTTTTTTAGTTGGGCAGAGGATTCAAGGGTGAGCATGTTGAGGGTGGCTTTATGGCCATCCGCCAAATCCTTGGTGCGCTGCTGAACAAGGGCCTCCAGCTTCTCATCCTTGCTACGGAGAGTAGCTTCGAGAGTACCTTCCTGGGCAGAAATGTCCTTCGCCTTGGTGTTTAGAAGCGCTTCGCGCTCCACCAACCGGACCTCCCGGGCAGCAATGTCCTCCTTAGGCATGGTGAGCACCTCCTCTTCACGCATAAAGGAATGGGACTGCTTCTTGTACCACTCGTGCAGTTCGTTGCCTTTGTCCCTCAGCTTCCGGTCCACAAGGTCGACGGAGTTGCGCTGCTCCTTGACTGCCTGCCACTTGAGGCTGTACCTGTTCTGCACGTCCTTGAGCCCTGCCGCTATGGATTCCAGAAAAGCTAAATCTTTGGTGCCATTAGCGGAACCACCCGCTTCTTCAACTCTCTGGGACAGCGGCGCCGATATGCATTTGATTTCTTCATCAAAGTCTGTGCCCGCTGAGACAGATGAGCCAGGAGTTACGGATCTAGGTTGAGCGAGGATTAGTGCCATTTTGCTTGGGGAAGATTGCGGGGCCATGGCCAGAGGATAGTTCATGGGAAAAGGTCCCATAGATTGGAGAGGAGCCTTCTCCTCAATGACTGTATCTGGGCCAGATATGCTGCCGGGGATTTTCTCTATTTCTTCTGAGAATTCTTGAATATCCCCGGCAGTCTGCTCGTGGCCTTCCGTGGCAGCAATACTAACTGCTTCTTCGGCAGCACTTTTCCCATTTTTGGCCACCTCCTCCAAGAGCTCGGGTTCTTCAGTTGATGAGACTGCAAACAAAATCAACAGATGGAATGATAAGAAGCCAGGCACTCCTAAATCGAAGCCAGGAAGATAATTGATTCAAGCGAGTAGAAGCAAAGACAAGTGGATTACCCAGTGGTGGCTGCTATAAGGGGACATCTCCTTTCCCGGCAACATCGGTTGCCAGTGCGCGGTCCATGACCACCCCTTTGGTGGTTGTGACCTTGACGCGAGCAGACCCCTCGGTAGAGGCCCTTGCCAGAGATTCCTCTGCTTGAACTTTGGCCAACGGGGGCCCTTGGAAGGTGGACCCCTCTTGGTGGGATCCGCCTTGCTGGCTCGCTCCCAACCCTTTGCCGGGGATTGAGGGACGCTCCTCTGCATCTCCACGAGCAGGCAAAGTTTGTCCCATGCCTTCACGCCGGGGGTTGGGGGCTTGGCACGGGATCCCCTGCCTTATCCCCCGCGAGACCCGCGCTTGCAAAATGGCCCGACACCACCGCATGCTTGGCCCGTTTGGCCCGCTGAGCAAGGGGTTCCTCATCCCTGCAAATTCAACAAGGCAAGATTGAATTAACGACCAAGTACAGAATGCATCAACAAGAGGCTTGGTCATTCTGCTTACTCTGGGTCCCTGAGCATGGAGCCCAGCTCGTATGCCGCAGGTGGCGGGGTTGCTCTGCCCCTCTTCAGAGTCAGAGGAGCGGAACTTGCCGGCGGCAATGAGCTCGTTGGTGGGACCGAGACCTTTGGCGGGATTGAGCTTGACAGAGAAGTTGGGCTTGACGAGGGGCTAGGATCTACCACATGACCGCCCGTCGCTTGGCGGGTGGGGTCTTGGCCTGGGAAAGGCGAGTGGATTGGGGGCGTGCCAGAACTTGCTTGTCGCCCTTGGTGGTTGTCTTCTTCACCCTTTGGGTGCCCCACGAGGGGGCAGGAACCACTGGCTCTCGGTTAGCACGCTTGCGGAGACGCCGACCTGGCTCCGGAGCACGAGGACCCATTTCGAGCCCTTCTTCCTCCACCTCGAGTTTCCTTGCCTCCTCAGCCTCAACCCCTTCTCGGGACCCCGTTGCTGTGGCTTGGGAAGTCCCGGCCCCGGCAGATTCAAGCCCGGCAGCCTCCTCCGCGGCACGCTCTTCATTCCCCTCATCAGAAGAACCTTCGCTCTCAGCACCTTCTTCCTCCTCTCCAGGGCCTGTTCCCCCGGCAGCCCTGAGCTCCCTGTCCTCTACGATCCGAGCCACAATGAACGCTTGCTCTGCCCTGGTAGTGTGCTTAACGAGGTCGTCCTCTACCCTAGAATCTCTTTCTTCCAAACGAGAGACCGAGTCCATCTCGTCATCCAGGGCGGGCAGTTCCCAATCGGCCTTGACCCCGAAGGCATTGCAACCGGGCATCCATTGCATGATCTAGCTCAAGGCAGAGTTAAGATGCAGGGGAACAATTTTGGCTGGCAGATGAAATGGCCCAAGGTTGCCAAACAACTGTTCGCACAACCAGCCGTGGCCTTACACTGTCAGGTTGTTGGCGGGGCCTGGGTACAATCGCATCCTGTCGGCAGGATTCTTGTACTCCCAAGCAAACATGTCCCTCTTCTACAGCGGTGCAATGCGGCGCCGGAGAAAGTCGGACCCCACATGCTCGATGGTCAGCCCGACAGCTTTGAGGCGGGCGATCCTGTTCACCGCCGGGTGGAGCCTATCATCAGTGAGGCCCAACTTTCTCCAGTCGCTTCCGCGCGTGACACATCCAGTCTGTGTCGAGCAGAACTCAGGGGCCTCTTCGTCCTTGATTCAGCACCAGTCAGCCCTCCATTCCTCCCACTTGCTACGTTGCTGACCAGGGAGATAATCCAAATCTTCCTTCTTGCCCCGAGGAATCCAGCTTATGTTCCCCGAGCGGTGGGACTTATCCTCTATCCGTGGGATGAAGAAGTGCCTGAACAAATCCACATTGGGGGCGAACCCGACAAAATTCTCACACAAGTGGGCGAAGATTGCCATACACACCATGGCATTGGGCGTGAAGTCCAGGAGATGAAACCCATACACCCACATCATGGCACAAAAAAAGTCGGAAAAGGGGGAAGAGAGGCCAGAAAGAAAGTTCGCGCAGAAGAAGCGGTACGAATTTGATGGAATCTTGGCCCCCTCCGGCAGAACTTCGAGCGCTCCATGCCCATTCCTAGTTACCCCCCCACATATAGGCATACCTTGCAATTAAGGTATTGTCGTCCAGGTGTGACGGGGAGAAAACCACATCCTCTTATCGCCGCCTGTCCAGTTCTTCTGCTTTCCTCTTCCTCTCCTCCACCGCGGGATCCGTGGGGGCGGCCGCCTGCTTCCCCTTCACGATGCCCATCTTTCGCTCCATCTCTTGGACTTGCAGAAGAAGCGAAAGATCTAGTAGAGTTTCTGGGGTGGATAATGGCGGTGAAGGCGGTTTTTTGGCTTGAGGAAGAAGAAGAAGAAGAAGGGAGAAGAAACGGATGCGAATGAGCAGCATCCCTTCGTGTTGCCTTTTTATTGGGAACATGCGCGGGGGCTGGCTCTTCACTATCTTTTTCGGGAAGTTACCATTTTTGTAGGCGCATTACTCACTAACGGCTACTGTTCCATGACCCCATGACTTGCGGTAATTACGCGGAGTGGACGTGGGATTGACCGGTCATCATGACCAAAACTGTATGGACAACACATCTTCGACGCGTGTCTGTGCACTGTTTGGGGCCTAACCCAACGATGCCCAGCGACACGTTTGGCTCAGGCCCGGGGGCTTCTATCGGGGTACACAAACAGGGGTGTTTATTTCCCCTGACTTGTGCACGGACACAAAGCCTCCGCCCCGATGGCCAGGGCATGCCGGGGGAAAAGCTACCTCAATATAGTTGAACCCGTCGGTACAAGCCTGATACGTCTCCAACGTATCTATAATTTTTGATTGTTCCATGCTATTATATTATCTGTTTTGGATGTTTTATATGCATTAATATGCTATTTTATATTATTTTTGGGAGTAACCTATTAACCTAGAGCCCAGTGCCAGTTTCTATTTTTTTCTTGTTTTTGAGTTTTGCAGAAAAGGAATACCAAACGGAGTCCAAATGGAATAAAACTTTCGCAATGATCTTTCTTGGACCAAAAGGAAACCAAGAGACTTGGAGATGAAGTTAGAGGAGCCGTGAGGCGGCCACAAGGACGGAGGGCGCGCCCAGGGGGGTAGGGCGCGCCCCCCACACTTGTGGGCCCCTCGTGCACCTCCTGACCTAATTCTTACGCCTATATATACTCTTATATGCCCAAACCACCAGAGGCATCCACGAAAATACTTTTCCACCGCCGCAACCTTCTGTACCCGTGAGATCCCATCTAGGGGCCTTTTCCGGCGTCCTGCCAGATCGATCACGGAGGGCTTCTACATCAACACCATTGCCCTTTCGATGAAGCATGAGTAGTTTACCTCAGACCTACGGGTCCATAGCTAGTAGCTAGATGGCTTCTTCTCTCTCTTTGATTCTCAATACCATGTTCTCCTCGATGTTCTTGGAGATCTATTCGATGTAATACTTTTTGCGGTGTGTTTACCGAGATCCGATGAATTGTGGATTTATGATCAGCTTATCTATGAATATTATTTGAATCTTCTCTGAATTCTTTTATGCATGATTTGATATCTTTGTAATTCTCTTCGAACTATCGGTTTGGTTTGGCCAACTAGATTGGTTTTTCTTGCAATGGGAGAAGTGCTTAGCTTTGGGTTCAATCTTGCAGTGTCCTTTCCCAGTGACAGTAGGGGCAGCAAGGCATGTATTGTATTGTTGCCATCGAGGATAAAAAGATGGGGTTTTCATCATATTGCTTGAGTTAATTCCTCTACATCATGTCATCTTACTTAATGCGTTACTCCGTTCTTTATGAACTTAATACTCTAGATGCATGCTGGATAGCGGTTGATGTGTGGAGTAATAGTAGTAGATACAGAATCGTTTCGGTCTACTTGACACGGACGTGATGCCTATATTCATGATCATTGCCTTAGATATCTTCATAACTTTGCGCTTTTCTATCAATTGCTCGGCAGTAATTTGTTCACCCACCATAATATTTTCTATCTTGTGAGAAGCCTCTAGTGAAATCTATGGCCCCTGGGTCTATTTTCCATCATATTACTTTCCGATCTACTATTTTGCAATCTTTTATTTTCAGATCTATAAACCAAAAAAACCAAAAATATTTACTTTATCTTTTGTTTAGTTTTACCTATCTCTATCAGATCTCACTTTTGCAAATAACCGTGAACGGATTGACAACCCCTTTATCGCATTGGGTGCAAGTTGTTTGATTGTTTGTGCAGGTATTCGGTGATTTGTGCGTTGTCTCCTACTGGATTGATACCTTGGTTCTCAAACTGAGGAAAATACTTATCTCTACTTTGCTGCATCACCCTTTCCTCTTCAAGGGAAAAACCAACGCAAGCGCAAGAAGTAGTAGGAAGAATTTCTGAAGCCGTTGCCGGGGAGATCTACGCCAAGTCAAGCCATACCAAGTACACATCATAAACTCTCATCTCTCGCATTACATTATTCGCCATTCGCCTCTCGTTTTCCTCTCCCCCACTTCTAAAACGATTTTCAAAAATGTTTGCCTTTTTCTTCGCACCTCTTTGCCTTTTCTTCGCCCCTCTTCTGTTCGTCTTCTTCATTTGCTTTTTGTGTGCTTGTGTGTTGTATTGCTTGCTTTGTCACGATGGCTCAAGAGAATACCAAATTGTGTGATTTTTCCAACACCAATAACAATGATTTTATTAGTACTCCGATTGCTCCCGCTACTAATGCGGAATCTTGTGAAATTAATGCCGCTTTGCTGAATCTTATTATGAAAGATCAATTTTCTGGCCTTCCTAGTGAAGATGCCGCATCCCATCTAAACAATTTCGTTGATTTGTGTGATATGCAAAAGAAAAAAGATGTGGATAATGATATTGTTAAATTGAAGCTATTTCCGTTCTCATTACGAGATCGTGCTAAACTTGGTTTTCATCTTTGCCTAAAAATAGTATTGATTCATGGAATAAGTGTAAAGATGCTTTTATTTCCAAGTATTTTCCTCCCGCTAAGATCATCTCCCTTCGGAACGATATTATGAATTTTAAGCAACTTGATTATGAGCATGTTGCACAATCTTGGGAGAGAATGAAATTGATGATACGAAATTGCCCTACTCATGGTTTGAATTTGTGGATGATTTTACAAAAAAATTATGCCAGATTGAATTTTGCTTCTTGAAATCTTTTAGATTCGGCCGCGGGAGGCACTTTTATGGAAATTACTCTAGGAGAAGCTACTAAACTTCTAGATAATATTATGGTTAATTATTCTCAATGGCATACCGAAAGGTCTTCCACTAGTAAAAAAGTGCATGCAATTGAAGAGATTAATGTTTTGAGTGGAAAGACGGATGAACTTATGAAATTATTTGCTAGCAAGAGTGCTTCTTTGGATCCTAATGATATGCCTTTGTCTACCTTGATTGAAAATAATAATGAATCTTTGGATGTGAATTTTGTTGGTAGGAACAATTTTGGTAATAACGCGTATAGAGGTAATTTTAATCCTAGGCCGTTTCCTAGTAATTCCTCTAATAATTATGGTAATTCCTACAACAATTCTTATGGAAATTATAATAATATGCCCTCTGAATTTGAGAATAGTGTTAAAGAATTTATGAGTTCGCAAAAGAATTTCAATGCTTTGATTGAAGAAAAATTGCTTCAGATAGATGATTTGGCTAGGAATGTGGATAGAATTTCTCTTGATGTTGATTCTTTAAAACTTAGATCTAGTCCACCCAAGCATGATATCAATGAGTCTCTCAAAGCTATGAGAATTTCCATTGATGAGTGCAAAGAAAGAACCGCTAAGATGCGTGCTAAAAAAGATTGGTTTTTAAAAACGTGTTCTTCAGGTTTTCGTGAAAATAATGATGAAGATCTTAAAGTGATTGATGTGACTTCTATTCAATCTTTGTTTTCCAATATAAATCTTGATAAAGATGGGACTGGAGATGAGTCAACTTTAGTTAAAAGGCGTCCCAATGATTCGGAGTTTTTAGATCTTGATGCAAAAATTGATAAAAGTGGGATTGGAGAGGTTAAAACTTTAAGTAGCAATGAACCCACTCTTTTGGATTTCAAGGAATTTAATTATGATAATTGTTCTTTAATAGATTGTATTTCCTTGTTGCAATCCATGTTGAATTCTCCTCATGCTTATAAACAAAACAAAGCTTTTACTAAACATATCGTTGATGCTATGATGCAATCTTTTGAAGAAAAGCTTGAATTGGAAGTTTATATTCCTAGAAAACTTTATGATGAGTGGGAACCTACTATTAAGATTAATATTAAAGATTATGAATGCCCTGCTTTGTGTGATTTGGGTGCTAGTGTTTCCACGATTCCAAAAACTTTATGTGATGTGTTAGGTTTTCGTGAATTTGATGATTGTTCTTTAAATTTGCATCTTGCGGATTCCACTATTAAGAAACCTATGGGAAGGATTAATGATGTTCTTATTGTTGCAAATAGGAATTATGTGCCCGTAGATTTCATTGTTCTTGATATAGATTGCAATCCTACATGTCCTATTATTCTTGGTAGACCTTTCCTTAGAACGATTGGTGCAATTATTGATATGAAAGAAGGAAACATTAGATTTCAATTTCCGTTAAGGAAGGGCATGGAGCACTTTCCTAGAAATAAAATTAAATTTCCATATGAATCTATTATGAGAGCCACTTATGGATTGCATACCAAAGATGACAATACCTAGATCTATTCGTGTTTTTATGCCTAGCTAAGGGCGTTAAACAATAGCGCTTGTTGGGAGGCAACCCAATTTTTTTTCTTTGATTTATGGTTCTTTTTTGAAATAAATAATTCATATAGCCTCTGGTTAGATATGGTTTTATGTTTTAATTAGTGTTTGTGCCAAGTAAGACCTTTGGGATGGCTTACGGTGATAGTTGATTTGATCCTGTTGAAAAAACAGAACTTTTACGTCCAGTCTCAGAATTTTAATAATTCACTGGAGCATGGAAAACCCCTGAATATTTTAAACAAGATTTATATACGAATTTCCTATCTTGTCCAAATTTTTCAGAATTTTTGGAGTTACAGAAGTATTAGAACAATTCAGATCTTCACAGACTGTTCTGTTTTTGACAGATTCTGTTTTCTTTGTGTTGTTTGCTTATTTTGATGAATCTATGGGTAGTATCGGGGGGTATGAACCATGGAAAAGTTAGAATACAGTAGATATTACACCAATATAAATAAAGAATGAGTTCACAACAGTACCAAAGAGGTGATTTATTTTCTTATACTAACGGAGCTTATGAGATTTTCTGTTGAGTTTTGTGTTGTGAAGTTTTCAAGTTTTGGGTAAGGATTTGATGGACTATGGAATAAGGAGTGGCAAGAGCCTAAGCTTGGGGATGCCCAAGGCACCCCAAGGTAATATTCAAGGACAACCAAGAGCCTAAGCTTGGGGATGCCCCGGAAGGCATCCCCTCTTTCGTCTTCGTCTATCGGTAACTTTACTTGAGGCTATATTTTTTTTCACCACATGATATGTGTTTTGCTTGGAGCGTCTTGTATGATTTGAGTATTTCCTTTTTAGTTTTCCACAATCATCCTTGCTGTACACACCTTTTGAGAAGGACATGCATGAATCGTGATTTATTAGAATACTCTTTGTGCTTCACTTATATCTTTTGAGCTAGGCAATTTTGCTCTAGTGCTTCACTTATATCTTTTTAGAGCACGGCGGTGGTTTTATTTTATAGAAATTATTGAACTCTCATGCTTCACTTATATTATTTTGAGAGTCTTTAAACAGCATGGTAATTTGCTTTGGTTATAAATTTAGTCCTAATATGATAGGCATCCAAGAGGGATATAATAAAAACTTTCATATAATGTGCATTGAATATTATGAGAAGTTTGATTCCTTATGATTGTTTTGAGATATATAGATGGTGATATTAGAGTCATGCTAGTGAGTAATTGTGAATTTGAGAAATACTTGTGTTAAGGTTTGTGATTCCCGTAGCATGCATGTTTGGTGAACCATTATGTGATGAAGTCGGAGCATGATTGATTTATTGATTGTCTTCCTTATGAGTGGCGGTCGGGGACGAGCGATGGTCTTTTCCTACCAATCTATCCCCCTAGGAGCATGCGCGTAGTACTTCGTTTCGATAACTAATAGATTTTTGCAATAAGTATGTGAGTTCTTTATGATTAATGTTGAGTCCATGGATTATACGCACTCTCACCCTTCCACCATTGCTAGCCTCTCTAGTACCGCACAACTTTCACCGGTACCATACACCCACCATATACCTTCCTCAAAACAGCCACCATACCTACCTATTATGGCATTTCCATAGCCATTCCGAGATATATTGCCATGCAACTTTCCACCGTTCCGTTTACTATGACACTTTCCATCATTGTCATATTGCTTTGCATGATCATGTAGTTGACATCGTATTTGTGGCAAAGTCACTGTTCATAATTCTTTCATACATGTCACTCTTGATTCATTGCACATCCCGGTACACCGCCAGAGGCATTCATATAGAGTCATATTTTGTTCTAAGTATGGAGTTGTAATTCTTGAGTTGTAAGTAAATAAAAGTGTGATGATCTTCATTATTAGAGCATTGTCCCATGTGAGGAGAAGGATGATGGAGGCTATGATTCGCCCACAAGTCGGGATGAGGCTCCGGACAAAAAAAAAAGAGGCCAAAAAAAATGAGAGAAGGCCCAAATAAAAAAAAGAAAAAAATGAGAGAAAAGAGAGAAGGGGCAATGTTACTATCCTTTTACCACACTTGTGCTTCAAAGTAGCACCATGATCTTCATGATAGAGAGTCTCCTATGTTGTCACTTTCATATACTAGTGGGAATTTTCATTATAGAAATTGGCTTGTATATTCCAATGATGGGCTTCCTCAAATTGCCCTAGGTCTTCGTGAGCAAGCGAGTTGGATGCACACCCACTTAGTTTCTTTTTTTTTGAGCTTTCATAAACTTATAGCTCTAGTGCATCCGTTGCATGGCAATCCCTACTCACTCACATTGATATCTATTGATGGGCATCTCCATAGCCCGTTGATCCGCCTAGTTGATGTGAGACTATCTCCCTCTTTTTGTCTTCTCCACAACCACCTTCTATTCCACCTATAGTGCTACGTCCATGGCTCACGCTCATGTATTGCGTGAAAGTTGAAAAAGTTTGAGAACATCAAAAGTATGAAACAATTGCTTGGCTTGTCATCGGGGTTGTGCATGATTTAAATATTTTGTGTGATGAAGATGGAGCATAGCCAGACTATATGATTTTGTAGGGATAAGCTTTCTTTGGCCATGTTATTTTGAGAAGACATAATTATCTTGTTAGTATGCTTGAAGTATTATTGTTTTTATGTCAATATTAAACTTTTGTTTTGAATCATACGGATCTGAACATTCATGCCACAATAAAGAAATTACATGGATAAATATGTTAGTTAGCATTCCACATCAAAAATTCTGTTTTTATCATTTACCTACTCGAGGACGAGCAGGAATTAAGCTTGGGGATGCTTGATACGTCTCCAACGTATCTATAATTTTTGATTGTTCCATGCTATTATATTATCTGTTTTGGATGTTTTATATGCATTAATATGCTATTTTATATTATTTTTGGGACTAACCTATTAACCTAGAGCCCAGTGCCAGTTTCTGTTTTTTCCTTGTTTTTGAGTTTTGCAGAAAAGGAATACCAAACGGAGTCCAAATGGAATAAAACTTTCGCGATGATCTTTCTTGGACCAAAAGGAAACCAGGAGACTTGGAGATGAAGTCGGAGGAGCCGCGAGGCGGCCACAAGGACGGAGGGCGCGCCCAGGGGGTTGGGTGCGCCCCCACCCTTGTGGGCCCCTCGTGCACCTCCTGACCTAATTCTTTCACCTATATATACTCTTATATGCCCAAACCACCAGAGGCATCCACGAAAATTCTTTTCCACCGCCGCAACCTTCTGTACCCGTGAAATCCCATCTAGGGACCTTTTCCGGCGTCCTGCCGGAGGGGGATTCGATCATGGAGGGCTTCTACATCAACACCATTGCCCTTCCGATGAAGCATGAGTAGTTTACCTCAGACCTACGGGTCCATAGCTAGTAGCTAGATGGCTTCTTCTCTCTCTTTGATTCTCAATACCATGTTCTCCTTGATGTTCTTGGAGATCTATTCGATGTAATACTTTTTTGCGGTGTGTTTGCCGAGATCCGATGAATTGTGGATTTATGATCAGCTTATCTATGAATATTATTTGAATCTTCTCTGAATTCTTTTATGCATGATTTGATATCTTTGTAATTCTCTTCGAACTATCGGTTTGGTTTGGCCAACTAGATTGGTTTTTCTTGCAATGGGAGAAGTGCTTAGCTTTGGGTTCAATCTTGCAGTGTCCTTTTCCAGTGACAGTAGGGGCAGCAAGGCACGTATTGTATTGTTGCCATCGAGGATAAAAAGATGGGGTTTTCATCATATTGCTTGAGTTAATTCCTCTACATCATGTCATCTTACTTAATGCGTTACTCCGTTCTTTATGAACTTAATACTCTAGATGCATGCTGGATAGCGGTCGATGTGTGGAGTAATAGTAGTAGATGCAGAATCGTTTCGGTCTACTTGACACGGACGTGATGCCTATATTCATGATCATTGCCTTAGATATCTTCATAACTTTGCGCTTTTCTATCAATTGCTCGGCAGTAATTTGTTCACCCACCGTAATATTTTCTATCTTGAGAGAAGCCTCTAGTGAAATCTATGGCCCCCGGGTCTATTTTCCATCATATTACTTTTCGATCTACTATTTTGCAATCTTTTATTTTCAGATCTATAAACCAAAAAACCCAAAAATATTTACTTTATCTTTTGTTTAGTTTTACCTATCTCTATCAGATCTCACTTTTGCAAATAACCGTGAAGGGATTAACCACCCCTTTATCGTGTTGGGTGCAAGTTGTTTGATTGTTTGTGCAGGTATTCGGTGATTTGTGCATTGTCTCCTACTGGATTGATACCTTAGTTCTCAAACTGAGGGAAATACTTATCTCTACTTTGCTGCATCACCCTTTCCTCTTTAAGGGAAAAACCAACGCAAGCTCAAGAAGTATCAAAGCCCAGTCAAGTCCACGCGAGGCCGAACCAGAGAAGTGACTCTTCGTGAGATCAAGGAGTGCATCAAGAAGACAAAGCCAACATACAAGGCAAAGATTCCAAGGGAAGCGTCCTTCGCTGGTCAGGCGAGGCCGGCAAGGTCGATGCAGTAGATAAGAACATGACCAAGCCGCACCAGCCGCATCTCCGGGGCGGCCGGAGACCGAAGCGCGCACCCCTCCAAGAAGGCCCGGCAAGCCATGCCCCCGGCAGGCACAGGCCAGTTACCACCCTTCCACCGCACCACGACGCCAGGCACTTATCGATGCGGTGTCGAGCCCCCAGGCGATTAAGTGGCGCTCACTAAGCACGTGGTAGTTTGCTGGAAGACAGATCATACCCATTTGACACCCGTCCAGAGGCGTGTTAAGATTATAAGCTGAAGTTGGCTAAGCGGCGATATAAGCTTGCCGGGGATGCATCCCCGCACGACACCTAAGGTAGCATTTATGGCATTTTGTCCTAAGTGCCAGAGTTAGGTATGATAGCACTGTTGGCTATCTAATCACAAGATAATGTCTGCTTTGCCACTGTGGTTACCCCTTGAGCTATAAAAGGAGGCCCAAGGCAACCTAGAGAGGGATTCGGACCCTCTCTCACTTGTACCCGCGTAGCGGCTCTCCCCGAGGCCACCTTGCCGGGTTTGAGTGCTGCGTGTCGTCGTGTTCCTCCATCCAATCCAACAAAGCAGGAGTAGGGTTTTATGCTTCTCAGCGATCCGAACCTGGGTAAAAACCACCAGAGTCTCATCGTCATGCTGCCTCATGGCCTCCCCTCTTTGTGCAACGTGATCTCCCCCCTGCCGAAACACAAGGGGCCCGTGGCCCCATAGGTGATCGTGTCCACCCACGGTAGTGTGTCCCTCTCAAAAGGTTTGTACAACAAGGATGATTGTGGCAAACTAAAAAGTAAATAAAGCAAAGACTCATATAATAGAAGATGCTCCAAGCCAAACAAATATCATGTGGTGAATAAAAATATAGCCTCAAGTAATTTACCGATGGATCGTAGACAAAAGATGGGATGACATCCGGGGCATCCCCAAGCTTAGATGCTTGGCTGTCCTCGAATATTATCTTGGGGTGCCATGGGCATCCCCAAGCTTACGCTCTTGCCACTCCTTATTCCGTAATCCATCAAAACTTTACCCAAAACTTGAAAACTTCACAACACAAAACTCAACAGAAAAGTCGTGAGATCCGTTAGTATAATAAAGCAAATCACCACCTTTAGGTACTATTGTAAACTCATTCTAGTTTTATATTTGCATTATATCTACTGTATTCTAACTTCACCATGGTTCATACCCCCCCACCCACCCCCCACCCCGATACTACCCATAGATTCATCAAAGTAAGCAAACAACACAATGAAAACAGAATCTGTCAAAACAGAACAGTCTGTAGTAATCTGGACTTTAGCCAAACTTCTGTAACTAAAAAAATTCTGAACAATTAGGACAACGTATGAAATTTGTATATCAATCTTGTGTAAAAAATTCAGATCAAAAGCACATTTCTGTGAATTTTTACAAAATTCCATAACTGAGCGCAAAAGTTTCTGTTTTTCAGCAGAATCAAATCAACTATCACCCAAACCATCCCAAAGGTCTTACTTGGCACAAACACTAATTGAAACACTAAAACACAATCAAAAAAAAAGTATAATTGCATATTAATTGAAAAACAGAAGCAAAAACATAAAAATAAAATTGGGTTGTCTCCCAACAAGTGTTATTGTTTTACGCCCCTAGCTAGGCATATTGCATAGATCTAGGTATTGTCATCTTTGGTATTCAATCCATAAGTGGCCCTCATAATGGATTCATATGGCAACTTAATTTTCTTTCTTGAAAAGTGCTCCATGCCCTTCCTTAATGGAAATTGAAATCTAATGTTTTCTTCTTTCATATCAATAATTGTACCAATCGTTCTAAGGAAAGGTCTACCAAGAATAATGGGGCATGTAGGATTGCAATCAATATCAAGCACAATAAAATCTACGGGCACATAATTCCTATTTGCAATAATAGGAACATGATTAATTCTTCCCATAGGTTTCTTAATAGTGGAACCCGCTAATTGCAAATTTAAAGAACAATCATCAAGTTTATGGAAACCTAGCACATCACATAAAGTTTTTGGAATAGTGGAAACGCTAGCACCCAAATCACACAAAGCATTGCACTCATAATCTTTAATCTTAATTTTAATAGTAGGTTACCATTCATCATATAGCTTTCTAGGGATTGAAACTTCCAACTCAAGTTTTTCTTTAAAGGATTTCATTATAGCATCAACGATATGTTTAGTAAAAAACCTTATTTTGATTATAAGCATGGGGTGAATTAAGCATGGATTGTAACAAGGAAATACACTCAATCAAAGAACAATTATTATAATTAAAATTATTGAAATCCAAAAGAGTGGGCTCATCACTAGTTAAAGTTTTGACCTCGCCAACCCACTTTTATCAATTTTTTCATCAAGATCTTCACCCTCAAAATTATTGGGACGCCTTCTAGCTAAAGTTGACTCCTCTCCAGTCCCTTCTTTATCAAGTTTTATATTAGCAAACAAAGATTCAATAGGAGTCACACCAATCACTTTAAGATCTTCATCATGATTCAAAGATTCAGGTTTAGTAGCCATCCTATTTATTAACATACTTTGTTTATCGGAAATTTGACTTAATAGACTTTCAATATGAATGAGTTGAGATTTAAGACCAATAACCTCCTTATTAACATCATCCAGTTCTTTATTGATATACTCAATCTTAGTAGATTCACTGGTACCGTATCGTGCTATACAAACGGTTTTTAACCCCATTCCGCGACGGCATTTGGAACCGTCGCCTAGTGAGTGACTGCGATAGGGGGGTCCTTCCCACACGACCCAGAAACCGTCGGGGATAGGCGAGCGGCTACTGACGATCGCCTATAGTATAAATGTATGAGAAGCCGCCCCAGTCCCACAGGCTACATCTTGACGTTACGTTTCTGATCAGAGAGACATCCCAAATGATTACGCCGCTATAGTCATGTGAAAAAGGTGGACATCAACATTTAATCTACCGATATGTTTGTGATAGGTACGTTATCGCACATGGTTCAAGAATGTAAAATGTGTGCGATGCCTCTACTAACGCCAACGTGTCCATTTTCATAACTATGTGCGATTGGTATTCCTATCACACACGCACACTGGTTTGTAACATTTGCCGTATTACCATGAATCACACACGCATATGAGACGAAACCGTGTGTGCGTCCGTCGGGCATCGCAAACGTTTCACATCAAAGAACCGTCTGTTCTCTATTTTTCATCGCACACACTGTTTTCTTTCTAATCGTGTGCATATTACTTTATTCGCTCCTGTATAATTTTATTTTTCCCTGTAATTTATTATTCAAATTGGAAATTTTGAAATATGAAATGTGGAATTCAAATTCTTAGCACAATGGTTCAACAACGAATCTATAAATAAAATTGTCAGTACAATATGTTTAGTAATTACAGGATTAGACAACAATTAACTATGATGAACCACAATATTTAGAGGCGGTAAAGGTGAAGAGACAAGTGTAAATCATTTTGACTGCCGATGGTGTTGAAGAAGCGGAATGCCCATAATGTGCCTTCCTGCATGCCATAGGCACGAATGACTTTTGTCCAACCCCTTGTGACGATCGCCCGCCCATCCTTCACCGCCTTCAGGAAGACTTCTAGAGCATTATCATGGTAGCATGAATTATATACTTTAACCTTAGATGCCTCCACTCCGGTCATGTAGTTTGCAAGGTAATCATCACTAAATAGCTTCGGAAACCACTGAAAAGAGAAAAATATCAGATACTGAGGTCTAACAGAGTAACTTGTTGTGGGCAGGGGAAAAAGGCAACACATTACTTACCATCCTAAAGTTCACTGTTGTCTTGGACAAAGTGTAAATAAAGAGCTTAATTCCCATCACCCGTTTCTTTCGCCTAACAATCTTTCTTAGTTTCCTCACTTGACGCTTGTTCATGAATATCTCATTGCCCCATACGCAAAAGGGATCGAAGCGTGGATCAGTACCGCTCATATATGTACCAACAAGCAATCAGTAAATGTTAGAAGCTAAACTGAGATTGCACAAATGATGTAAAATACAACTACCTATGTTCCTAAGTACAAGTATTTTTAGAGATTTCAATATGAACTACATACGGATGTATATAGAATTATAGATATAGTTTAGATTAGAATCTAGATTCACTCATTTTGCTCCTTATGTAGTCTATATTGGAATATCTAAAAATACTTATATTTAGGAACAGATGGTGTATAAGACATGGGATGCAGCTAACCTCGACGGCAAACAACAGCATCGCCCATTGTAGTCCTGTTTAAGTACATGGAAAGCCAATGTTAACTACAACAGGGTTAACATCCACCAAAAATAGCAAATGGTAATAAAACGGCAGCATCTGTAGTGATATCTTCATTGCGAAAGAGTAGCACGGTAGCAAAGGGACGGATTAAAAAATGGATACAACTGTTAATTGCAACAGGCTTAACAACATCCTAAGTCATGTTTTGTAAGTTTGTAGCCATTGAAATACAACTGTTTAAAAATGGATACAACTGTTAATTGCAACAGGCTTAATAGCCATTGAAACCGGTACTGATAAAAATGCAATTGGCAGAGTTAAACATCACAAGGCAGGTGCTGCCAAAGCAGAGAATGGCTCAGTTGTCTATAAAAAGGTAGGGAAAATAGCTAAAATGTGTTAGGCATGTTTACTACAACATGCTTAATACATGGACCGTACAAAACATAGCCATTAATTGCAACTGGTATTGGTAAGATTGAACTGGTGAGTTCATACTTGGTAAGTCCTGAGAGGTAGTTGCTGGGGCACTTCATCTTGGCCAGAGCCCACCCAAAGTCAGCGGCGGCGGAGGCGAGCTCTTCCTCCGGGTCGAAGCGTGGATCAGTGCCGCCGACATGTGTACCTACAAGAAGCAAGTAAATGTTAGAAGCCAAACTGCAATTGCACAAATGATGTAAAATACTGTAAGACATGGGATGCAGCTAACCTCGACGACAAACAACAACATCGGCCGTTATGGCCCTGCGTAAGTACATGGAAAGGCATGTTAAGTACAACAGGGTTAGCATCCACCAAAAATAGCTAATGGGCAGCATCTCTAGTATATCTTCATTGCGGAGAGTAGCACGGTAGCAAAGGGACAGATTAAAAAAATGGATACAACTGTTAATTGCAACAGGCTTAACAGCATCCTAAGTCATGTTTTGTAAGTTTGTAGCCAATGAAATACAACTGTTTTAAAATGGATACAACTGTTAATTGCAACAGGCTTAATAGCCATTGAAACCGGTACTGATAAAAATGCAATTGGCTGAGTTAAACATCACAAGGCAGGTGCTGCCAGAGCAGAGAATGGCCCAGTTGTCTATAAAAAGGTAGGGAAAGTAGCGAAAACGTGTTAGGCATGTTTACTACAACATGCTTAATACATCGACCGTACAAAACATAACCATTAATTGCAACTGGTATTGGTAAGATTGAACTGGTGAGTACATACTTGGTAAGTCCTGAGAGGTAGTTGCTGGGGCACTTCATCTTGGCCAGAGCCCGCCCAAAGTCAGCGGCGGCGCAGGGGAGCTGTTCGTCCGGGTCGAAGCGTGGATCAGTGCCACTAACATGTGTACCTACAGGCAACCAGTAAATGTTAGAAGTTAAACTGCAATTGCACAAATGATGTGAAATACTATAAGACATGGGATGCAGCTAACCTCGACGGCAAACAACAACATCAGCCGTTATGACCCTGCGTAAGTACATGGGCAGGCATGTTAAGTACAACAGGGTTAGCATCCACCAAAAATAGCAAATGGGCAGTATCTCTAGTGATATCCTGAGTCATGTATTGTAAGTTTGTTGCTGGTATTGGTGAAATTGAGTTGGACAGTTAATACTTGAACATCACATAGTGTGCAGTACTGAAATAAACAAGGCACGAACATGCTTAATACATCAACCGTACAAAACATAGCCATTGCAAGTGGTATTGGTAAGATTGAGCTCGTCAGATCATACCTATTAATTCCTGGGGGGTAGTCGCTGGGGCACTTCATCTGGGCCAGAGCCTGCACCATGTCGGCGGCGGTGGAGGCAAGGTGTTCCTCCGGGTCAACACGCATAGCAGCCATCGCGCCATGGACCGCCATCAGCTCCTCGACCTCCATGTGATATGTGGTTGGGCTTGCGCGACGATGCTCTGGAGGTAGGGGCGGTGGGGATTTGGAGGCATGAGGATGTTTCGCAGGCGCCATTTAAGCAATCAGGCTAGGGCCATGATAGAGATCGATGGGTTACCTGACTGGATCCAAGCAGAACGTAGATGTGGTTGAAGTTGTGGTTGCGGTGGCGGCGGTTTGAGCTGCTGGTAGGGGGAGGGGGGAGGGGGGATACTGAGGAAATTTGATGGGTGGGGATGTGGTTGGAGGAATAAATTCTGAAATCGCGCGCCTAATGAAAATTTCGCTGTGGAACTTGAAACTTGGGCGGGGGAAACACACAACACAGACGAAGCGCGTAAAATACTCGTGTGCGAGAAAAGAGAAAATTGGCAGATCCCGTCTCCAAAAAAATGTACACGTGTAGTTGATTTTTTCGGTCAATGGTACGCCTGGTTTATTAGGAAACATCGCACAGGTAACTGACTTATGGATCATTAACGCAAAAAATGCACACTCACCAGATACCAGCGTTCTCCTTCCCGACCTTGTAGGTGGTAGCCCACCGTGCTTCGATCTCCGCCAAGCTTTCCTCAGCACGGCGTGCGGCCTCTTCTTTCTTGCGGCGGCGGGACTCTCTTTTCTTGACTACTTTCTGCCTTTTCCGCTCCTTCTGTGCGGCTTTGGCCGCCTCTAGATCCAACGCCCATTCGGCCATGGCAGCCTCAAAGTCCGCCCATGTAACTGTGTGGCCACCGGCAGCGATGAACTCGGTGCGGCGAGATGCCATCGCTTCCTTACCATGTGTGTGGTCACGGGCGGCGAGGAACGCGGCGCGGCGGGATGCCATCGCTTCCTTACCAGTTACTGTGCGCCGCGGTGCCATGAACGACGCTTGGAGAGAGCTCTGGGATGGAGGGGCCGGGCAGCCGTACAGTGCGGTGGTTTTTAAGAGCTCAACGACAAACGACGAAGGAAATTTGACTTCCCTTACAATTTTGCTCGTTCATTATCACACACGGTTCATCTCCGTCGCCTCTGGAAACAGTGTGTGCTGAGCCTATTGTGTGTTGCATTATGATTGGCCGGAACCCCAGCCACGCGGATCACGCGTGTGCACCATAGGACGCGTCGCGATCGAACGGCAATCCACGTCCCTCACATCATACCCGTGCAGCTGTAGCTGGATTGGATTTATATGCGCTAAATGCCTAGAAAATGCACATAATCCCCTAAATATGGTAAATGAGCCCGAAAAAATGCCAAATTTGAACACGGTGATTTGCAGGGTGTATGTTCGTCGTAGAAAAAACTCCAGGGCAAAGAACGAAGAAAATTTGGATTCCCCTTCAATCTTGGTGATTTCCCTCTCGAAAGCATGGAACTTCCTCGGTGATGGTTCGATTTATGAAGGGCGTGCATGACGACATAAGCCAAACCTTCTCAAATTTTTACCAGGGCATGGTGAGGCCATACCATGGCACCATGCCAGGCGTCATGTTTTTCAAGCATTTATTTCATTTTTTCTATAGTTGAAAACCCAATAAACAAATGTTTGTGGTTGACTATTGCCACACATTTCATGGAAATATCTGCCCATTCCTTGTAAAAGGCATGAGAATTTACTAAATGGCATAAGCATGGTTTTCCAGGCCGTTCTTGTTCACCCTTTCATGCACCGATTGTTTGAACTTGAATTATGTGCATTAATGCCTAGAAAATGCAGATAATCCCCTAAATATGGTAAATGAACCCGGAAAAGTGCCAAATTTGAACACGGTGATTTGCAGGGTGTATGTTCATCGTAGAAAAAAACTCATGGACAAAGGACAAAGGAAATTTGGATCCCCCTTCAATCTTGGTGATTTCCCCCTCGAAACCATGAAACTTCCTCGGTGATGGTTCGATTTATGAAAGGCATGCATGTCGACATAACACAAACATTCTCAAATTTTTACCAGGGCACGGTGAGGCCATACCATGGCAGCACGCCAGGCGTCATGTTTTCCAAGCATGTATTTCATTTTTGTATAGTTGTTAACCAGGTAAACGATGCGTTTGTGGTTGACTATTACGACACATTTCCTTGAAATATCTGCCCATTCCTTGTAAAAGGCATGAGATTTTACTAAATAGCACGAGCATGGTTTTCCAGACAGTTCTTGTGCACCTTTTCATGCACTGATTGTTCGAATTTGAATTATGTGCATTAATGCCTATAAAATGCACATAATCCCCTAAATATGGTAAATGAGCCGAGAAAATGTCAAATTTGAACACGTTGCATTGGAGGCTATATGTTGATCGTTGGAAAAAAAAACTGAATGACAAACTAGGACGGAAATTTGGATTCCCCTTCAATCTTGGTGATTTCCCTCTCGAAAGCATGGAACTTCCTCGGTGATGGTTCGATTTATGAAGGGCGTGCATGATGACATAAATCAAACCTTCTCAGCTTTTTACTGGGCACGGTGAGGCCATACCATGGCACCATGCCAGGCGTCATGTTTTTCAAGCACGTATTTCATTTTTCTATAGTTGATAACCCAGTAAATGACGCGTTTGTGGTTGACTATTGCCACACATTACCTTGAAATCTTTGCCCATTCCATGTAAAAGGCATGAGAATTTACTAAATACCATGAGTATGGTTTTTCCAGACCGTTCTTGTGCACCTTTTCATGCACCGATTGTTCAAATTTGAATTATGTGGATTAATGCCTAGAAAATGCACATAATCCCCTAATATGGTAAATGAGCCCGGAAAAATGCCAAATTTGAACACGTTGCATTCGAGGGGGTATGTTGACTGTAGAAAAAACTGAATGACAAGCTAGGAAGGAAATTTGGATTCCCGGCCCCTTCAATCTTGCTGATTTCCCCCTCGAAACCATGAAAAATCCTCGGTGATGGTTCGATTTATGAATGGCGTGGACGACGACATAAGCCAAACCTTCTCAAATTTGTAGCAGGGCATGGTGAGGCCATACCCTGGCACCATGCCAGCCGTCATGTTTTTTAAGCATGTATTTCATTTTTCTACAGTTGAAAAACCAATAAACGATGTGTTTGTGGTTGACTATTGCCACACATTTCCGTGAAATATCTGCCCATTCCTTGTAAAAGGCATGAGAATTTACTAAATAGCACGATCATGGTTTTCCAGACCGTTCTCATGCACCTTTTCATGCACCGATTGTTTGAATTTGAATTATGTGCATTAATGTCTAGAAAATGCACATAATCCACTAAATATTGTAAATGAACCCGGAAAAGTGCCAAATTTGAACACGGTGATGTGCAGGGTTTATGTTCATCGTAGAAAAAAACTCATGGACAAAGGACAAAGGAAATTTGGATTCCCCTTCAATCTTGGTGATTTACTATCGCACACGATTCATCTCCGTCGCCTCTGTGAACCGTGTGTGTTCACCCACACATGCAAAAGGAAAAAGAAAACCCTCGCCCACTTCGTCCCCACCCACTCGCCGCGGACTCCTCCACAACTCTGCACCTCATTAACTTCTATCACGGCGGCAACCCTAAACTCGACGGCTGTTGTCGGCGGGCGGAGCTCACGCTCCAAATGGCACGGGATTTCACCCCTACCGCTTTCCACCGCCTGTCTGCACCGACATTCTAGACTCTGGTCGATTGGGATTTTCTGCAGGATTGGGCCAGGGATTTTTCTCATGGAGAAGGTAATCAACTTAGCGAAATATTCACTCATCTCTTATCGCAGTCCGTCGCTATTAATCAATCGGCGGAAATCGCCGTGGATTCATTTTTCTTCTAGCTGATTCAAGGGTTTTCATTCATGTGTCCACATTGCGAGCACAAATCGGGCAAGTGTGGTCGCAGCCAGTCGGAAACAAAGTTCTATCTCACCATTCCGGATGACTTCAGGGAGCGCTCGGTATGTTCAATCTCAACCAACCACGGTCGGCATGGCCTAAATTTGTGAACATATACCGTCTGTTGCTACATTTGGATAAAAGGTACGGTGCCACATGCAGCCTAGATGTCGAAGCCAATTCCCGCCCCCCTATATTAGGCAAATATATGATGTATTGTTCATTCAGTTACTCTCATATTTGCATCAAATCTTTGTTACATTATCTATTTTTAATTATATATTTTTGTACTTTGCTTTCATCTATATATTGATTTGTTCTATCAGTTACTCCCATATTTGCATCTTGCTCTGTTATTTCAATATATCTAATTTACGATCTTAATTTTCATTTCAAGCAGTACATCCCTTGCTTTGCAAGAACAGGAGTAGAAGGAAATGTTGGATGCATAGTGAACGATCTGTATGTTACTAAGCGTACCAAATTTCACTGGAAGGACATGAAGCATGTCATAAACTTTGTTGATAATCTGACAGAGATAGCACAGCATATGAACGCTGGATTTTGGATGGGATTAATTATACCTATGGTGCACACATTGAACAAGACCAATTGTGTGCACAAAACGCTGGTACAAAGTCTTATTTTTATGTTGATGCTCATAAACTATATATATCTTCAACGATATGTTACAATTGGTTTTTATTCTACATTTCAACAGAAATTGCCTGCTGTAGCAGTTCCTGGATCAATTTCCCGGCGTGGTCGAATTACACTTGTGCCTGCTAATAACGCCAAAGTGATTGCAAGGTACTGCATTTCCCGCAGAAATGGAACCATTCAAATTAACAAGTTCTCGCTTGTCGTGGCAATGCATCCATATTGGAAAATTGGAGACACTGTTCTACTCATGCTCTACCAAGGCACAGGAGGGCTCTTCCTTTTCATTGACGAGATGCCGAGTCGCCGTGATCAAGCTGCTTCCAGGGGATAGTTGTGGTTGTTGGCCCTCAGCCTCTTAAAATGTGCTAGCTGTTACTATGTTAAGTATGTAGATATGGACCATATGGTTGTTGGCCCTCAGCCTCTTAAAGTGTGATAGTTGTTACTATGTTAAGTATGTAGATATGGACCATATGGTTGTCAAAACCGTGTTACGACGATCCTCCTTTTGTCGAATAGTGTAACAACTATATATATGTTACTCAAATGCTGTTAGTCAAGTTCTTAAATTTTCATGGAAAGTATTAGTATCGTACATAGTTCATGTAACACCCCTGTGTAATAATCACTGTGATCTACGGCTAATCATGCCAAGTCATCACCTTATTTCATGTTTGATCACAGTGTATAAACACCTCATATCAAATTCCTCTCTGAAATAAATTCAAATTCAAATTCAAAATGCAAGTCAAATAGTTATTTCATCAAACAGCAAAACAAAATAGTTTATAATTCTGCAAATAATCATTAAGTAATTGTAAAATAGAAACCAACATTTGTTGGATTATTAAAGTGCCCCTAGAAATTAAAACAGTACCAAAACAATATTATTTAAACCCATTTCATTTAATAAAAATCCAAATGATATCCATTTACCTCTAAACCTTTTTCTGGCAGTGAGGTATATTGCCTAGAACTTTGGTGGACAAGGCTCATAATCTACAAAATTGAAATAGTGCTAAAGGAATTTCAAAACAGAAATAAAACAGAGATAAAAACAGAAAAGGAAATGGAAAAACGAAAAGCTACACTGTGCACTTGTAGCCCAATGCTACAGTACATGCCCAAGCCCACCACGGCCTTTTTCTTCCTCCTATGTACAAAGAGGAGGCAGTGCCTGTGCGTGGTGTGCATCCACGCCCGCCATGGCCTCCTTTGTCGCCGTGTCGATCATCCACAGGCACCCCGAGGTGTATAAAGCCCTCCCCGACGCATCGGACAAACCCTAGGCCACCCATTCTTCCCTTCGCTCGCCCCTTTCTTTTCTTCGTCGTCCAAGCACGTGGTCGCCGCCACCTCGTCGATCCCGCGGCCACTGGACTACTCTCATCGCTGCAACATGTCCAGGAGCTCCCTCATCATTGACTCCTTCGTCCACTCCAGTGAATCAAGCCGGGACGCCGCATAGGCTCGCCATCGGGACATCTTCCTCACCACATCTGCAGCCTCTTGTTGTCGAGTTCGTCGCATCCGGCCATCCCCGTGCTCCGTGACCACGTCCACAGGCTCCGCGGTGAGCTTCTCCGTCGATTCCCCTCATTCCCCCCTTCGATCCGTCGCCATAGCCGTCGCCCGCGTCCTCCCGAGGCTACGCCCGGAGCTCTGCTCATGCGCGCGCCCGCGCCACCCCTTGGATGCGTGCCCGCGCCTGTCCGCCGCGCACTGCCCGAGCCCCGTACGCGCCCTAGCAGCGCCCTCGCCCATCCTTCGTCGCGTGGCTGTTTGCTGCTGCGTACTGCCCATGCTTGCTACTGTTCTTGCCGCTGCTCTTGCTGCTGCTCTTGTACTGCTGCTGCCGCTAGGTGCCGCTGCTGCTCGAGTACTGCTGCTGCCACTAGGTGCCGCTGCTGCCCGCTGCTGCTGCTGGCCGCGGCCATGGCCGTGTGCGCCAGTGTGTTTGCGTGCTATGTGTGTAGTTGTGTGTGTGTGTGCGTATGTGTGTGGATGAGGCCGGTCCTATTTAGGTAGGTTAGCTAATTAGTAGTTAGGCTAAGTAGTGGTTAGGTATAGTGTAAATGACATGTGGGACCACCCTGGTTAATTACCATTTTATTAAACTAAAGACAATGACACGCTGGACCCACTTACACTATTCATATGTTGACCAGTGAACCTTTGACCGGGTCAACCCAACCCCACTGGCCCCACTGTCAAACTCACATGCTAGGGTAGCACTAGGTGACAAAAGTATATTTTGTTTTTGATTCGAATTAATATAAAACTAGGAATTCCAGAAATTATTTAAAACTTTGAAAAATCATAAAAAAAAATCGTAGCTCGGATCGAAAAACTTTCTACATGAAAGTTGATCAGAACGACAAGACGAAGCTGACCGTGCCGTCTGTTTCCGTGACGGGACCCTCTACGGAGATGAACCCATAACTTTTTGCCCATTTTCCATTAGGTGAATAGTGCATATACACCGGTTAATAAATCCAACTTAAATCCTAAAATAACTAATATGCCTTAGACATGCTTTTAGGCAACCCTGCACTGCACGTTAGCATAGCAAGCTCTGTGTTACCTTGTCTGCCTTGTATTTATCTATTTCCTTCCCTCTTCTCGCTTGATAGAGCTCGGTACCGATGCAGCTCCGGAGATCGACGACCCCTGACGACCTTGCCTTTGCCGTCGGGCAACCAGGCAAGCACCCCCCATGAGCATGCCTATATCGCCTATTCTCTTCTCTCTTGTGCTTGCATTAGAATTACTGCTGTTACTGCCTTACCTATTCTGATGCATGACCTGATTTTGTAACCTGCTTTTGATAATTACCTGCTTATCCTAAACTGCTTAGAATAGGATGGTTAGAGACCCCAGTGACCCCACTTGTCCCGATTGCCCCGCTGGATTATCAGAAGACTCGACAACCAGACCCCGGCACCGCACATCACCCCCTTAGTTGTACGACACTGCAGCGTTACTATCGAGTGCCGAGGGTGATACCTCGTATAGCACTTCTGATGTTAACTCTGTAGAGTAGCTATTTGGTCGGGGTCATCGAGGGTGATTCCTCCTTCACCACTTCCGATAACGACGCCGTCGTGCAACACCTCAAGTGTGAACCTCGAGGGTGATTCCTCCTAAGTTCACCTTGACGGATACATCGAGTAGTAATCCAACGAGGGTGATACCTCAGGTTCCCTGATGTTATGGACACACGGTTACTTGGACTTTACCTCTGATACTTGGAAAGGCGGGTCGACCCTGAGGGGTACCCGCGAATGATGGGATGTCGGGTTGACCTGGAGGTTGCCCGTGAGACGAATACGAGGCGCGGCCGGGCATTCTTAGCACTTGCAGCAAGTCCTCGAGACGGGGTCACATCGATCGTGAGTCTCTGCTCGTTTCCGCAAGCCCTAATCCACTAACGATTTGGATATTTGATCCGAGCCGGCCTTTGGCCGGATAGCACTAACCATCACGAGGGAAGAGTTATGGGCACTCTGCATCGTAGCATCAGCCGAAAGCTCTGTCAGACGTCCAGTTCAGCCTGGCGGCCGGGCTGGGCCGGCACCATCCTGTAGTGGTGGAGCCTGGTTCGTCCTTCTCGCAACGACCCGGAGTGCACAGGGCGATGGCCCAAGACCCCTGAGCGCTTAGGATGTAGACCGACGGGGACCTCTCTGCTGAGTTGTAGGTAGGGTTGCGGTGTATCGTTTGGCCGAGGCAGGGCATGACCCAGGAAAGTGTGTTCGGCCGGAGTTAAGCGTGCGTGGTGGGTAAGTTGGTGCACCCCTGTAGGGAAGAAAATATCTATCGATAGCCTGTCCTACGGTAATGGACACTCGGAGTTGTATCCCGATCGATACAACTAGAACTTGAGATGATTCCTGGATATGTGGCTCCGGGATCGCTTTCTCGCAAGGAGTCGAGGAAGGATCCCTGGCGAGATTGTTACTTGACACAACCACTACTACTTTATATTGTGCTGATCTACTCTCTTCTATTGCTGCAAGACCGCTGAAGATGCTAGTCTTTGATAGGACTAGGCCTTCTCTCTACTCTGGCATTTCTGTAGCCCAGTCCACATATACAACCTTCCTTTGATAATGTTGCATATGTAGTGTAGATCCTTGCTTGCTGAGTACTTCGGATGAGTACTCACGGTTGCTTTGCTTTATTTTTCCCCCATA
The DNA here is from genome assembly GCA_011799875.1 of Thinopyrum elongatum. Taxonomy (NCBI): domain Eukaryota; kingdom Viridiplantae; phylum Streptophyta; class Magnoliopsida; order Poales; family Poaceae; genus Thinopyrum; species Thinopyrum elongatum. The sequence goes on from CM022298.1 coordinate 169,581,089, forward strand.
TCCATTTGATGCAACCAGATGACGAAGCCCCTGAGACAGCTGCCCCCGCCGACGACTACTACTACTACCCCGAGGGTGGTTACTACTATGAGCTGGCCGATGACCAGGAGTAGGATCGGAGGGTCCCAGGCAGGAGGCCTGCGCCTTTCGATCGTAGCTTTTGTTTTGCCCCGCCTTTCTAAAGGCTTATCTGTTTTCTGTTTCATATCTGTACTCAGATATCTGATGCTTCCGCTGACGCTTGTATCCGAGCTTATGTATTCGAGCCCTCAAGGCTCCTGGCTTGTAATATAAAGCTTGTATGACTTTATTTATGTTTTAGAGTTGTGTTGTGATATCTTCAAGTGAGTCCTTAGGCTTGATCGTGTGCATTTGCGTGTATGATTTGTGCACGATTAAGCCGGGGGTGTCACAGGTTGGTATCAGAGCCGACTGCCTCTAGGAATCCCCTTTCCAACTCCTTGGCCGAAGTTGAGTCTAGTAGTCCAAAACTATTTTACTAACTTGGCCGTGTGGCTTACGGGCCCACGTCGCTGATTGGATGGTATTAGGATCTTTTACTCCTCGACCTTTACTCTGGAACTCTGATCACTCTTCCTTTCGGGTTAAATTTTTACTAACTCCAACATTAGGTTCTCGTGATCACATCCACCCGGAGTCCTGAAATTATTCCCCCTTGCTTCAAGATTGTGGGCCAGGTTCTGCTTACAGGATCCTTTTATCGAGGGCACCCTGTGTTGTCACTTGCAGAATCTTCGCTCCAGCAGTTTTCTCCGACGTGATGTTGCCTTTGCTATGTCACGTTGTTGTATTCCTCACCGCGTGCCTGCGCGCCGCCTAGCTTGTCTAGCTGCGTGCATTTCCGTACTCCTACCGCCGTTTGTGTACAACTCCGTGCATCGTTCTGTATGTCCTTAAGAACTACTAATATGCACCTGATGCCTTCTTGTTCATTTCCCATGTTACATCATGAATAACTCCGTACACATGCAATTTTGCTTGCTAAACTGCCCCTGTTGATTTGGCAAGATGGCTGACGATCCTCCACCTCCACCCTATATTGCCGCAATGATGCAGCAGTTTATGACCGGACTAATGGCTCAATTCCCAACTCAGAATGCTCAGCAATAGTCTGCTCCAATAACTCTGCCAGAATTCGTGTGCCTCAATCCATCCGTTTTCCGCAACTCCACCAATCCTATGGATGCTGATGATTGGCTTCGTGACATCCTGTTTGAGATGGAGTCAGCTAATGTTGCCCCTGATAGTTACGTCACCTTTGCGACATTCCATTTAAAGGGTCCACCTGCTCAATGGTGGGAAAGCCACAAGAGTATGTTGCCTGCTGAATCTGTAACCACTTGGCAGGAATTTCAGTCAGCCTTTCATGCACGGTACATTCCTCCAGGTCTGATCGACCAGAAGAAGCAGGAGTTCCGCAAACTCTCACAGGGCACAATGACTGTGGATGAATATCAGAGGAAATTTCTTGAATTATCCCGCTATGCTAAAGATGACGTCGACACTGACGCTCGCAAGCAGGAGAAATTCCGTGAAGGACTGCGTACCGATATATAGCTTGCACTTGTTGTCCTTGATTGTGAGGACTTTGCGACGCTTGTCAGCCAATCCTACCGAGTTGAAACTGGTCTAGCTAAATACCAGGAGTCGCTCAAACGCACTCGTGATGTTGGCTCATCCTCGGGTCAGCTTGTTCAGAAATGTCGAGTGTGGATTCTGCACAATGTTCATCACCGACCTGCTCCAACACCAAGGCCATCTTATGTTGCACATCGTCTGCCTCCACCACCAAGACAACTGAATAGTGAAAGTGGACAGCCCAATGCTGATGCTCCTTCCCATAATGATGGTTTATGTCACCATTGTGGACAGCCAGGGCACCGTGCTCTCAACTGTTGCCAGGGTCAGCCGCAGGATTCAAAGTGTCAACCTGTTGACCGTAGGAAGAGCCGTTGAAACCATCCTAGCAGAAAACGTAATGCTAGACCACCTGCTATGAATAGTGGTCAAGTCACCCATGTCAAAATGGAAGAAGCTCGAGAGTCCCCTAAAATCGTGATGGGTACCCTTCCAGTTAATTCAGTGGCAGCTTCTGTTCTTTTTTATTCTGGTGCGTCACATTCCTTTGTGTCCGAGCAATTTGCACAATTGCATGGGTTAGCTATGAGCTCATTACCCACTCCATTGGAGATTAGCACTCCCCGTTCCAGGTGGCAAACCAAGATGGTAAGTCACAATAATCAGATCAGAATTGAAGGGTTGATGTTCTCTGCTTCCCTTATTGCTCTTGGACCTTCCGACATTGACATCATTCTTGGTATGGATTGGTTGACAGCGAACAAAGCTTTGATTGACTGTGCTACTAAGACAGTCCAGCTCACTCATCTTTCTGGCCAGACAGTCAAATACTCAGCTCGGACAGTTCAGAATGCCGAGAATCAGATTTATGTTCTGAATGCATTGAATGCATCACCTCTTGAAGGCATCAAGAACGTTCCAGTTGTTCGTGATTTCCAGGATGTCTTGCCGGAAGAACTTCCAGGAATACCCCCTGCTAGAGCTGTCGAGTTTGTCATCGACTTAAAGCCTGGCACTACCCCTATTGTGAAGCGTCCTTATAAGATGCCTCCGCACCACCTTCTCGAGCTCAAGGAAGAGATCGACAAGTCACTTAAGAAGGGTTTCATCTGCCCCAGTTCCTCTGCTTGGGGAGCACCTTCCCTCTTTGTCAAGAAGAAGGATGGTACGAATCGGTTGGTTCAAGATTACCGACCTATCAACCAAGCAACAATTTAGAACAAGTATCCACTTCCCAGAATCAACGATCTGTATGATCAACTTACTGGTTCCTCAGTATTCTCTAAGCTTGATTTGAGATTGGGATACTACCAGATCCGAGTTCGTGAAGAGGATATTCCGAAGACAACATTCGTTACTCGCTATGGTTCTTATGAGTACACTGTCATGTCTTTCGGCTTGACTAATGCTCCAGCTACCTTCTCCCGGTTAATGAACTACATCTTCATGGATTACCTCGACAAATTCGTCGTAGTTTACTTGGATGATATTCTTATATATTCCAAGAATGAAGAAGAACATGCCGAACATCTTCGGCTTGTACTGGAAAAGCTGCATGAACATCAACTGTATGCCAAGTATTCAAAATGTGAGTTCTGGTTATCTAAAGTGACATATCTCGGCCATGTGATTTCCAAAGATGGCATTGCCGTTAACCCAGAACAAGTTTAGGCTATTCTTGAATGGACTCTGCCAAAGAATGTCAAGCAAGTCAGAAGTTTTCTCGGCCTTGCAAGCTATTGCCGTCGTTTTGTCGAGAATTTCTCAAAGATTGCTAAGCCTCTAACTGATCTGCTTCACAAGGGCGTTAAGTTTGAGTGGACAGAAAAATGTCAGGAAAGTTTTCAAACACTCAAAGACAAACTGACATCTGCCCCAGTACTAGCTCCTCCAGATTCTCGCAAAGATTTTGTGATTTATTGTGACGCATCCCATGAAGGATTAGGCTGTGTCCTAATGCAAGAGCGTAAAGTGATTGCTTATGGCTCTCGACAGTTGCACCCGCATGAAGAGAATTATCCGGTACATGATCTAGAACTAGCTGATGTTATCTATGCATTGCAGTTGTGGCGACATTACCTCCTCGGTAATCGTTGCGAGATCTACACGGATCATAAAAGTCTGAAGTACTTGTTCACTCAGCCATCTCTAAACCTTTGTCAGCAAAGATGGATGGAGACCATTGCGGACTATGATTTGGGTATTTCTTATACCCCTGGCAAGGCTAATGTAATGGCTGATGCATTGAGCCGTAAATCCTATTGCTGTGAACTTGAAGTCCAGCTAGAGCAACCACTCCTGTATGAAGAGCTTTGAAAGCTAAATATCGAGATAGTTCCTCAAGGATACCTAAAAACCTTGGTTGTTGAACCAGACCTTGAGAAGGCTGTTAAGAGTGCACAAGCTAAAGATGCTGAAGTTGACTTGATGAAGAAAGATCTTCACATTGAAAAGTACAGGGATTTCTCGCTGTCTGATGATGGAACTTTGTATTTCAGAGACCGCATTGTCGTACCTCGCTCAAGCTTATGACTGACAAGGTCATGAAGGAGGCACATGATACACCGCTGTCTATTCATCCGGGTAGCACCAAAATGTATCGTGATCTCCGACAAAGGTACTGGTGGTCTAGAATGAAGCAGGACATTGCTCGATATGTTGCTGAATGTGATGTGTGTCGATGCGTTAAAGCAGAACATCAGAAGCCTGCTGGAATTCTGCAACCCCTTCCTATTCCTCTATGGAAATGGGATAAGGTTCAGATAGATTTCATTACTGGCCTTCCCAAGTCACAGAAGGGTCACGATGCTATTCTTGTCGTCATCGACCAACTTTCCAAAGTTGCACACTTTCTGCCTGTCAAAGAGACAATCACTGCTAGTCAGTTAGCAGAGTTATATATCTCCTGAATTGTATCACTCCATGGTATTCCGAAGGAGATCAGTTCGGACCGTGGCGGTCTTTTCACCTCAAAGTTCTGGGAAAGTTTCCAAGAAGCTATGGGAACTCATATCACCTGGAGTTCAGCATATCACCCCTAGTCCCAAGGCCAAGTCGAACGAGTAAATCAAGTGCTTGAAGACATGCTGCGAGCTTGCGTTATTTCTTTTGGCAAGAAGTGGGAAGAATCTCTCCCGTATGCCGAATTCTCATATAACAACAGTTATCAAGCCAGCTTGAAAATGGCCCCCTTCGAAGTGCTTTATGGACGTATGTGTCGAACCCCTCTGAATTGGTCAGAAACTGGGGAACGACCGCTCGTGGGTCCAGATATTATCCAACACGCCGAAGAGCAAGTCCGTATCATTCGAGAAAATCTCAAGGCGGCTCAGGACCGTCAGAAGAGCAACTATGATCGCAAATGATGGGGTTTGACTTATCAACCTGGTGATCAAGCTTATCTTCGTGTCACTCCTATGAAGGGCACTCGCCGCTTCGGAATTAAGGGCAAGTTAGCTCCATGCTACATTGGTCCTTTCCGCATTGTTGCAAGACGTGGTCAGGTGGCATATAAATTGGAGTTGCCGCCGCAATTATCTCATATCAACGACGTCTTTCATGTGTCGCAACTTCGTCGTTGCTTCAAGGAATCTCCACACCGAGCGGTGGATCACGAAATGCTCGAATTGCAAGATGATCTTTCTTATAAGGAGCATCCGATCCGCATTCTCGATGAAGCTGAACGTCGGAACCGTCAGAAGGTTACCAAGTTCCTGAAAGTGCAGTGGTCAAACCATACTGAAGATGAAGCCACTTGGGAACGCGAGGATCATCTTCACAAGGAATACTCCGACCTCTTTCCTTCTACCTCCTGAATTCTCGGGACGAGAATTTCTTTTAGAGGAGGAGAATTTGTAACACCCCTGTGTAATAATCACTGTGATCTACTGCTAATCATGCCAAGTCATCACCTTATTTCATGCTTGATCACAGTGGATAAACACCTCATATCAAATTCCTCTCTGAAATAAATTCAAATTCAAATTCAAAATGCAAGTCAAATAGTTATTTCATCAAACAGCAAAACAAAATAGTTTATAATTCTGCAAATAATCATTAAGTAATTGTAAAATAGAAACCAACATTTGTTGGATTATTAAAGTGCCCCTAGAAATTAAAACAGTACCAAAACAATATTATTTAAACCCATTTCATTTAATAAAAATCCAAATGATATCCATTTACCTCTAAACCTTTTTCTAGCAGTGAGGTATATTGCCTAGAACTTTGGTGGACAAGGCTCATAATCTACAAAATTGAAATAGTGCTAAAGGAATTTCAAAACAGAAATAAAACAGAGATAAAAACAGAAAAGGAAATGGAAAAACGAAAAGCTACACTGTGCACTTGTAGCCCAATGCTACAGTACGGGCCCAAGCCCACCACGACCTTTTTCTTCCTCCTATGTACAGAGAGGAGGCAGTGCCTATGCGTGGCGTGCATCCACGCCCGCCATGGCCTCCTTTGTCGCCGTGTCGATCATCCACAGGCACCCCGAGGTGTATAAAGCCCTCCCCGATGCATCGGACAAACCCTAGGCCACCCATTCTTCCACTCGCTCGCCCCTTTCTTTTCTTCGTCGTCCGAGCGCGTGGTCGCCGCCACCTCGTCGATCCCGCGGCCACTGGACTCCTCTCATCGCTGCAACATGTCCAGGAGCTCCCTTGTCGTTGACTCCTTCGTCCACTCCAGTGAATCAAGCTGGGACGCCGCATAGGCTCGCCATCGGGACGTCTTCCTCACCACATCTGCAGCCTCTTGTTGTCGAGTTCGTCGCATCCGGCCATCCCCGTGCTCCGTGACCACGTCCACGGGCTCCGCGGTGAGCTTCTCCGTTGATTCCCCTCATTCCCCCTTTGATCCGTCGCCATAGCCGTCGCCCGCGTCCCCCCGAGGCTGCGCCCGGAGCTCTGCTCATGCGCCCGCCCGCGCCACCCCTTGGCCACGCGCCCGCGCCTGTCCGCCGCGCACTGCCCGAGCCCCGTACGCGCCCTAGCCGCGCCCTCGCCCATCCTTCGTCGCGTGGTTGTTTGCTGCTGCGTGCTGCCGATGCTCGCTGCTGTTCTTGCCGCTGCTCTTGCTGCTGCTCTTGTACTACTACTGCCGCTAGGTGCCGCTGCTGCTCGAGTACTGCTGCTGCCACTAGGTGCCGCTGCTGCCCGCCGTTCCTGCTGGCCACGGCCATGGCCGTGTGCGCCAGTGTGTGTGCGTGCTATGTGTGTAGTTGTGTGTGTGTGTGCGTATGTGTGTGGATGAGGCCGGTCCTGTTTAGGTAGGTTAGCTAATTAGTAGTTAGGCTAAGTAGTGGTTAGCTATAGTGTAAATGACATGTGGGACCACCCTGGTTAATTACCATTTTATTAAACTAAAGACAATGACACGCGGGAGCCACTTACACTATTCATATGTTGACCAGTGAACCTTTGACCGGGTCAACCCAACCCCACTGGCCCCACTGTCATACTCACATGCTAGGGTAGCACTAGGTGACAAAAGTATATTCTGTTTTTGATTCGAATTAATATAAAACTAGGAATTTCAGAAATTATTTAAAACTTTGAAAAATCATAAAAAATAAACCGTAGCTCGGATCAAAAAACTTTCTACAAGAAAGTTGATTAGAACGACGAGACGAAGCTGACCGTGCCGTCTGTTTCCATGACGGGACCCTCTACGGAGATGAACCCATAACTTTTTGCCCATTTCCGTTAGGTGAATAGTGCATATACACCGGTTAATAAATCCAACTTAAATCCTAAAATAACTAATATGCCTTATACATGCTTTTAGGCAACCATGCACTGCACGTTAGCATAGCAAGCTCTGTGTTACCTTGTCTGCCTTGTATTTATCTATTTCCTCCCCCTCTTCTCGCTCGATAGAGCTCGGTACCGACATAGCTCCGGAGATCGACGACCCCTGACGACCTTGCCTTTGCCATCGGGCAACCAGGCAAGCACCCCCCCTTTGAGCATGCCTATATCGCCTATTCTCTTCTCTCTTGTGCTTGCATTAGAATTGTTGGTGTTACTGCCTTACCTATTCTGATGCATGACCTGATTTTGTAACCTGCTTTTGATAATTACCTGCTTATCCTAAACTACTTAGAATAGGATGGTTAGAGACCCCAGTGACCCCACTTGTCCCGATTGCCCTGCTGGATTATCAGAAGACTCGACAACCAGACCCCGGCACCGCACATCACCCCCTTAGTTGTACGACACTGCAACGTTACTATCGAGTGCCGAGGGTGATACCTTGTATAGCACTTCTGATGTTAACTCTGTAGAGTAGCTATTTGGTCGTGGTCATCGAGGGTGATTCCTCCTTCACCACTTCCGATAACGACACCGTCGTGCAACACCTCAAGTGTGAACCTCGAGGGTGATTCCTCCTAAGTTCACCTTGACGGATACATCGAGTAGGAATCCAACGAGGGTGATACCTCGGGTTCCCTGATGTTATGGACACACGGTTACTTGGACTTTACCTCTGATACTAGGAAAGGTGGGTCGACCCTGAGGGGTACCCGCGAATGATGGGATGTCGGGTTGACCTGGAGGTTGCCCGTGAGACGAATACGAGGCGCGGCCGGGCATTCTTAGCACTTGCAGCAAGTCCTCGAGACGGGGCGATGGGGTCACATCGATCATGAGTCTATGGTTGTTTCCACAAGCCTCTAATCCACTAACGATTTGGATATTTGATTCGAGCCGGCCTTTGGCCGGATAGCACTAACCATCACGTGGGAAGAGTTATGGGCACTCTGCATCGTAGCATCAGCCGAAAGCTCTGTCAGACGTCCAGTTCAGCCTGGCGACCGGGCTGGGCCGGCACCATCCTGTAGTGGTGGAGCCTGGTTCGCCCTGCTCACAACGACCTGGAGTGCACAGGGCGATGGCCCAAGACCCCTGAGCGCTTTGGAGGTAGACCGACGGGGACCTCTCTGCTGAGCTGTAGGTAGGGTTGCGGTGTATCGTTTGGCCGAGGCCGGGCATGACCCAGGAAAGTGTGTCCGGTCGGAGTTAAGCAAGCGTGGTAGGTAAGTTGGTGCACCCCTGCAGGGAAGAAAACATCTATCGATAGCCTGTCCTACGGTAACGGACACTCGGAGTTGTATCCCGATCGATACAACTACAACTTGAGATGATTCCTGGATATGTGGCTCCGGGATCGCTTTCTCGCAGGGAGTCGAGGAAGGATCCCTGGGCGAGATTGTTACCTGACACAACCACTACTACTTTATACTGTGCTGGTCTACTCTCTTCTATTGCTGCAAGACCGCTGAAGATGCTAGTCTTCGATAGGACTAGGCCTTCTCTCTACTCTGGCATTTCTGCGACCCAGTCCACATATACAACCTTCCTTTGATAATGTTGCATATGTAGTGTAGATCCTTGCTTGCTGAGTACTTCGGATGAGTACTCACGGTTGCTTTGCTTTCTTTTTCCCCCCTATCCATTTGATGCAACCAGATGACGGAGCCCCTGAGACAGCTGCCCCCGCCGACGACTACTACTACTACCCGGTGGGTGGTTACTACTACGAGCTGGCCGACGACCAGGAGTAGGATCGGAGGGTCCCAGGCAGGAGGCCTGCGCCTTTCGATCATAACTTTTGTTTTGCCCCGGCTTTGTAAAGGCTTATCTGTTTTCTGTTTCATATCTGCACTCAGATATCTGATGCTTCCTCTGATGCTTGTATGCGAGCTTATGTTTTCGAGCCCTCGAGGCCCCTGGCTTGTAATATAAAGCTTGTATGACTTTATTTATGTTTTAGAGTTATGTTGTGATATCTTCAAGTGAGTCCTTAGGCTTGATCATGTGCATTTGCGTGTATGATTAGTGCACGATTAAGCCGGGGGCGTCACAGTTCATTGAGTTTAAGCGTGTGCCCAATGTCCAGAAGGCATTTGCATATTAACTGTCCATATTGCAAATTCACACACGTGTTAACATAAGGAAACGTATGTGTAACTTACTAATCATCGCACACGAGTACTCGCAGACGCATCGTGTGCGATACTCCTAGCCACCACAAGCAACTAGTTTGCAATTTTCAAAGTTTTTTGTACACACAGAATCGCACACGATTTAACTGTAGTAACCGTCTGTGTTGTAATTTCTCATCACAAACAGTTCATCCGAGTCGGCTGTTTGCCGCGTATCACACACATCTTGTTTACACAACTCGTTTGTGTTCTTTTGGCTCATCGCAAACAGTTCATCTATGTGAAATGTATGCCGCATATCACACACATCTTGTTAAGTTGAACAGTTTCGGTTCTGTTCCCTAATCGAAAACAGTTCGTCCGAGTGAACCGTATGCCGTATATCACACACACCTTGATCTGGCTAACCATTTCTGTTGCACTCCCTAATAGCAAACAGTTCATCTGAGTGAACTGTATGGCGTATATCGCACACACCTTGATATGGCTGCCCGTTTCTGTTGTTCTGTCTCATCGCAAACAGTTCGGATGGATCAACCGTGTGCCCTGCATCGCACACGCAACTAAAATCGGAACCGTGTTTGATGGCTCTGCCATCGCAAACGTTTTGCATCTTTTTTGATGGTTTTTTTACATCACCGTTTGCGATTAATGCATCGCACACAGTTTCGTCAAAGGGTCTCTGATCGTAGTGTCATGTTAGCAGCATCCTGCAGTAGTGATTGTTCCTTAAGTTCGTTCCTAAAGAAACTATTATGCTCAAATTGCAAAGACATGAAGCTTTTTGCATTATTTTCAATCTCTTCCAACTTTCTATGGTAAAGATCAATATTTTTAAATTGAGACATGATGAGAAAGCAAGCAATCTGGCACACAAGCAAACGAAAAGACGAATGGAAAGAAGGCAAATATTTTTGTGTTTTTCTGAAAACGTTTTAGAAGTGTGGGAGAGGAAAACGAGAGGCAAATGGCGAATAATGTAAATGCAAGAGATGAGAGTTTATGATGGGTACTTGGTAGGCTTGATGTAGATCCTCCCCGGCAATGGCGCCAGAAATTCTTCCTACTACTTCTTGAGCTTGCGTTGGTTTTTCCCTTGAAGAGGAAAGGGTGATGCAGCAAAGTAGAGATAAGTATTTCCCTCAGTTGAGAACCAAGGTATCAATCCAGTAGGAGGAACACACAAGTCACCAATGGTTGCACCTACACAAACAAACAAATACTTGCACCCAACGTGATAAAGGGGTTGTCAATCCCTTCACGGTTACTTGCAAGGATGAGATCTGATAGAGATAGGTGTAAAAGATAAGTAAAAGTGCAAAATAAAGTAAAGTTAAATAAATTACAGCAAGTATTTTTGGGTTTTTGGTTTTATAGATCTAAAAATAATATGATAAAAGATAGACCCGGGGGCCATAGTTTTCACTAGAGGCTTCTCTCTTGAAAGAAAGCATACGGTGGGTAAAGAAATTACTGTTGAGCAATTGATAGAAAAGCGAATAATTATAACGATATCTAAGGCAATGATCATGAATATAGGCATCACATCCGTGACAAATAGACCGACTCCTGCCTGCATCTACTACTATTACTCCACACATCGACCGCTATCCAGCATGCATCTAGTGTATTAAGTTAACAAGAACGGAGTAATGCCTAAGCAAGATGACATGATGTGGAGGGATAGATCCAATCAATATGAACAAACCTCATCTTTTTATCCTTAATGGCAACAATACAAATACATGTCATGTCCCTTTCTGTCACTGGGAATAAGCACCGCAAGATTGAACCCATTATAAAGCACCTCCCCCATGGCAAGAAAAATCAATCTAGTTGGCCAAACCAAATCAATAGATCGGAACGAAATACAAAGCTATCTTAATCATGCATAAAAGAGTTCAGATAAGACTCAAATAATATTCATAGATAATCTTATCATAAACCCACAATTCATCGAATCTCAACAAACGCACCGCAAAAGAAGATTACATCGAATAGATCTCCAAGAACATCGAGGAGAACATTGTATTGAAGATCAAAGAGAGAGAAGAAGCCATCTATCTACTAGCTATGGACCCGTAGGTCTGTGGTAAACTACTCACACATCATCGGAAGGGCAGCAAGGTTGATGTAGAGGCCCTCCGTTATCGAATCCCCCTCCGGCGGAGCATCGGAACATGTCTCCAGATGAGATCTCATGAGGACAGAAACTTGCGACGGCAAAAAAGTATTTTTGGTGTGCCCTCTAGTCTACGGGGAATATTTGGGTATTTATACAAGAAAAATTCAGGTTAGAAGAGCTATGAGGGGCCCACAACTCATGGCCCTTCTGGCCTCCTCCCGTAGCTTCTAGGGTGTCTTGTGGTCCAAGAAAAATCGTCAAAAAGTTTCGTTCCGGCTGGACTCCGTTTGGTATTGATTTTATGTAAAGACATAAGCAAGGAAAAAACAGCAACTGGCACTTGGCACTAGTTTAATAGGTTAGTCCCAAAAAATGATATAAAATAGCATAATAATGCATATAAAACCTTCAAGATGGATAATGTAATAGCATGGAACAATAAAAAATTATAGACATGTTGGAGACGTATCACCCATCATCCTCACCATCCGTGGAGTACTGGTGGCATTGCAAAAATACCTACGCTAGCACTGTGTCTGATACTTGTGGCATAGGGTTTTGTAGCAACATCACCAGTATTTTAAGTGGGGCCCAGAATCAATTCACATATATTGTGTTGGCATTCCAAATGGTAGCATGCCATAAGTATATGCAGCTCTATACATATAAATAGTTGTGCCTAGCTAGCTCAAGCTCTCAACATCATCTCTTATAATTTTTGTCAATCTTGTTTCTCTCTGCAGATCCTAAATAATACACGTGGTCGTCAGCTGCCCTCGACCGATTTCATCTATCGATGACTATTGATCTAATCTAGGTAATATGCCCAATTTTTGGTTTCCATTTGTTTAGCAAAAGGTATAGTCATGCTGAAGACCCTTTTTGTAGGAAATGGTATGAAATGAATGATTCTTACATATATATATGGATCGAACTATAAATTAGTTCTTCGAGGTGGTGTTGGAATATATGAATTGCAAAGGCAAAAAAAGAGATATTATGTCCATGTAAGAAGTGCAAAAACAGAGTTTTGATTGACCCTTCCACTGGTCGTGTGAAGATGCACTTGTTGAAACATAGTTTCATGCATGGTTACACATAGTGGACAAGTCATGGTGAGGACGAGGAGGATGCCGAAGTCAAAGGGGCTACACATGATGATGAGCCAGAAGGAGGCATGAAGAAAGAGGCCAGACATGAAAATCAGCTGGACAAACAGGAAGCCTGTGCAGAGGTTCAGGAAGTGAGAAACCTTCTGTACAAAAGGCAGAAAGAACAGAGCGATAAAGACCTGTCCTAGAAGGAAGAACTAGATGACCATGACGACCAACAATCTGGCATCTATCAATAAGAAGGTGAAGTCTAGCTCAAAACAAAGTGTACAAAAAGAAGGCGAAACACGTTGCTGGGTGTAGAAAGTTCCGTTGAGAGAATTCAGAAATGACACCGCACTTAATTTTATATATCTTTTATTATTCAGCAACACTTGTGTATCGACTATATTTCAATATTAATAAAATAAATATTCCCAATTATATTTTTGGATGTAAAAAGCTACATGAAAAATAGCGCTAAACAAAATTCTGCGTGTGAACATTTCCCCCAAATCGGCTAAGGCAATGTGAAAAATAGCTATGGCGTTGGTGCTATGGCGTTGGTGACACCAACGCCATAGCTATTTTTCACATTGCCTTAGCCGATTTGAGGGTAATTTTGTTTCATGCTAACACACACACTCCACTTCTCTCGGGCCGCCGCCGCTTACCTCGTCGCCGCCCGCCATCGCATCTCCTGTCGTCGACACCCCCGTCGAGCTCCTCGGACGGCACCGCCGCTGGCTCCACCCTCGCCCCCTCCCCCTACCGCTCGCTCGGCCCCTGCCCCCCTCCCCGGTCCACCGCTCGTGCCGATTGTCCTCCCCACTGTCGCGCCACCGGCCACAACCACCTCGACCTCGCCTCTGGCATCTCGGGTTGCAAAGCGCCTGGCGTCGCTCTGCCCAGGAGCAGAGACCGCGATTCCGCCGGTAAGTGAGATCTCTTTTTTTAAGTTCATAGACATATTTGTTATAATTGCTAGACATCTATAGTTTAGAGTAAATTAGTTCTAGTTGTAACATTGTGAGTTATTTTGGACATGGATTTGAGGAAATGTGGTTGAAATCATGAAGATTTAATAGTTCATAATCATATTTGTTACAATTGTTGTTGAATTTTTGAGGAAACATGGTTGAAATCATGTATTGTTGGTGATGATTTGTTTGCAAGGACTGTATAGGATTGCCAATGTTTTGTCGAAACGTTGACTAATTTCCGTTTCGTCAAATTTCTGGCAGCCAATATGCCCTATTTTTAGCAAAGATCATGCCAAAATTTTGTAGTATATGTCCTATTTGTTTGTAGATGTCCGATGTGGGCTCTTCTTCGACTCGGCCAACGGCGAAGCGGCATTTACGGATGCGCAGGGAAACAATGATTATGATGAAGATCTTCAGCAGGAGGAGATAAATCCGAATGACTGCTATGTGAGAGGCAATGGCTACAAAGATATTCCTGGTGAGGACAGTAATCTTGATAAGGAAACTGGTACTGTTGAAGATGATACGGATGAGCATTGTGCTGAGAATGAGGAGGAGGTGGAGGTGGAGGATGCTCCAAAAATCAAGAAGCGAAAACCTAGGAGCCGAAATTCTATTGGCACTAACAGGCTTGTGGTCACTCGAGTTAACTCCACTGGTGAGCCTGTTTGTCCGCGGAAGGCCGCGTCTCACTACGGCAATGGCCTAGGTGTCATCCTTCGAGAAGTCTGTTCCATCAATGAGTCCAATATAAGGGATTTAGGCAAACATAATCTGCGAGAACTCCTCATAAGAAGGGTGCATGCAAGATTTAAGTTTCCTGACGAGTACGACAACCTATCCTACCCAAAGAATCAGGTGAACAACCATGCAATCCATAAGTTCTCAAAGAATTTGAGTTCTTGAAAATCAGGCGCAAGAAAAGAGGTTCACGAAGATTACTCCATGATTAAGAAGAAGTGGCCTGCCATTAGTGTCGGGGATATACCCCGTGGTATAACCTGGCTTGAAGTATGACCCGGCCGGAACTTGGCAACTCACTGGTGACCCGCTCGGACTTGGCGACTCACTGGTGACCTGGCCGAGCTCGGCGACTCATTAGTGACCCGGCGGGCAGGTCAGACGAACAACAAGACCCAATGGCCCAGAAGGCGGCTCATGGGACGGCCGACTCATGTTATGGTGGGCCGGCTTAAGAGGAAAGGCATAAGGAATATTTCCCTTACAAGATAAGCAAGATCTGGACTAGGATTCCACTTGTAATAGAAGATAGACTAGTGCTAATCCTACTAGGACTCTACATGTAAGCCACCCCTTTAACTTATATAAGGAGGGGCAAGGCACCCCAAGAGGGACAAGTTGAGACAGACACACAAGTCTTAGACAAGATAAATGTAGATGCTCTCGAGATAGAGGTAGCGAAAGACTGCCCTTGTAACTGAGAATATCATCATCATCAATATCAATCAAGCAGGATGTAGGATTTTACCTCTACCGTGAGGGGCTGAACCTGGGTAAAACTCGTGTCTCTTGATTCCGTCCAACCCCGTTCAAGCTACTACCGAGTTGCGATGGCCTCACCACAAAGTCCTCACACTAGGACATCTGTCGTGACAAAACCATGACAGTTGGCGCCCATCGTGGGGCCAGCACACGGTGGTGTTGAGTTCTTGGAGGGATATCTGCCAGGGATCGAGAAGTTCACAATTTTTCCGGATGAAGAATAGCCGGTTTGGAAGGATCTACATCAGCTTCAGGATCATCAGTCCAGATTTACAATCTGTGAGATTTAAAGTTTGAGAGGAATTAGGGTTACGCTGCAGATTACAAGTCGAGCCGCTGTTATGACTCGGATTCGCTACGGTGATTTTTGGCAAGCCGCCTCTATCGCCGCAAGCGGCTCTAGTTTTTTCCAACTCTGCAGCAGCTCGTCATCGAAACGTCAATGGACGACCATGTTTCTTCTTTACAACACTACCATGGCGAGAAAAAAATCCAACGAAGCATCATATCAGACTCCAATTACAGCCGGACTCGGATTCGCCGGCCGCGCCTATTCTTCCTCACCCTCGGACTCCGCCCTCGCGACTAACAGCCGCCATGTGTCAGTGACCTGGGCCTCGCTGGGCTCCCAGGCACTACCCAGCCCACGAAGACGTACTACAAATACAGAGGGAGGCCTCCACGAGCAGGTTGGCTTGGACGGAAGGCTTCGGCCTAGCTGGCGATCTCCCTCTCTGTAGCGTGTTCTTCCTCCTCTGTCTCCTTCCTTCTTCTGCTTCCTCCTCCTGTAATTCTCGATTTGTAGCCAAACCATGATGATTGATTGAATTACCAGCTGGTTGCTAACAATTGGCATCAGAGCTGTTCGATCCACCTCCAAATTCCTCAAAAATTCCACCAGAAAACTTTCTTCTCCATACTCTGCTTGCAACCTGTTTGACAGTATGCGAAGCCACAAATTCGCCTGCCCCGAGGGCGTTCTTCACGCCCGGATCAGCGATGTTCATCAGGTGCTCACCGTCGAGTCGATTCGCCAGCTGTTTCGTTGCTCCGGTGATGGACATGTGATCTGTGCGTACGAGCGGGGTGATGGACGGGATGTACGGCGTGGAGGCGTACGTCGAGTTCCGGTCTCGATGGAGGGCAGCCCGAGCTCGAGATGCCCTGGATGGCCATGCTATCTACGATGGCTGTTGCATCCTTGCTATCGACCTCGTCCCGTCGGTCTACACCACCATCACCCTGCCGGATGACGACGCGATGGTGCCTTCGTACTTCTACGACGACTTTCCCTACGCAGAGTGGGCTGCAGCGTTGGCCGCGGTCGAGCGTCATGATGAGGCGCCCGCTACATCCACCGATGACCTCCAAGTCGAGGCGTCCATGGGCACCATCAGTGCGACTCTGTCCGAGCTCGCCGCGCCTACAGCACCAAGTCCGTCCGCGACCACCGACAACGCCGTCTTGGAGCTCACTTTGAGTGACAAGGTACTCGAAGTGGACAACACCAACGACGCCGCTCCGACGCCACCACCTGTTCGACGGGGTGCCCAAGCTGTGACACGCCCGAGGAGTCGGCGCTCACCTCGTGCTTGACACTACCTTCATCCATGATCGTCGACAACGTCGCGCATGAACCTGAACTCGACCATGACATCGACAAGGATGACCCCTTGGTGGCATGTCCGGCCCTTTGGAGTATGCCTACGTTGGTGCCGGTTATCTCTGCGTCGACCCCGGCAATGGCCATGACCCCATGTGCTGTGTTTACGCTGTTTCCTATTAACGGCAGCTTCGACATCACCATAAGGCAAGCCAAAAAAATGGGTAATACTTCTCTGGTCAGTGATTACCTATTGGTAAATTCAGGGTTGCCTTGGGATCCAGGGACTAGCAAGTTCAGTTGGTATTTTCACGAGTTTAGTGTTCTGCCAAGTTCAAGTTTAACTGCACTCAATGACTGGCTTGATTCTGATGTGGACAATGATAGTGTTAGTAGTCAATCAGATGGACAAACTGATGAGAAGGTATCTACAAAACTAGTTTTAGACCGAGAGGATTTGGATGGTGATGATTTTCAGCAGCAATGTGGTCTTTGTTCATATCCAGATGAGTTTTCCCTTTGCTCTGTTGCTCTTTGGGGGGCCTTATTTGGTTTCCATCAGAGATGTGGTCAAGCCTGTTACAACTCCAATTATCTGGTCAACGAAGATCTTCCTGGAGGGCCTTTAATGATCCAGCATGCATGTCTTGTTCCCAGAGATGAGCTGTTAATTAGTACTAACCTTGTTGCTCCGGAATCACATATGTTGCAACTACCTGGCAGTGTCAATGGACTGAAATCAACAAGTGCCACTATTCAGGTAATTAACCCAATCAAGGAGAGAGTTGTGAAATTGGTCAGACAACAGTTGTTGATTCTTGAGCCTGGTGCTAGTATAATGTTATTAGAACTATTTCCTCGACCTGATGATCACTTGACACCGAGGATACTTGCTGCTGGACCTAGGAATGCCAGTTCAAATTGCTTGTTGGAAGACAATAAGTGCATACCTGACAACTTGCCTGCTGCTCCTTGGTGCTGTTCTGAATATCTCCAATTGGAAATTGCCAGGTCGATTGATTTCACATGCTACACCATTGCCAACAAGTACAGGCAACCATTCCTTGCAGTAATATTGTCAGACTGTGCTCCTCACGTTGCACCTTTTCCTGCTACATACAACTTGTCTTTTACTTCGGATCCATTCTATTGCAATGGAATGGAGTTATGCTCTGCAATGACATGGCTCTATAAATCCAGTCATTTTGCTGGGGTGATATATGACCTTGAGGTTCAGAATCCATGGCCACCACCACTGTACTTGAGTATTCTGGCGCTCAGTTCCTTCAGAGGTAACATTCGCACAGCAACCTCAGACTATTATTGGAATTATCAGTGTTGTTTCCAGCATGTCCGATGGAAAATTACTTGGTTTGCCCAGCCACTGTTTCCAAAATCAGTGCAACATTCTCTATCGCAATGGACGATTGCTTGGTCGACCAGTGATGCATTATTGAAGTATGCCTTTCTGTTTTGCACTCCTAAAGGGGTTCCCTTTTATGCTTCTGAACAAATTAAGTGGAAAATTGCTGGTGATATTTTCAAGAAATTGTTGCTTCCCAGCATGGGTGAGGAAATCCTTCCAGCCAACTTAATTATCATCTGCTATAGCATTGTTGGTGTTTCTGTTTGGTCCAAGTTTGCTATAGGATTCGCACAAATAGAGGCCTGTTTTTGTTGAGCACTGCATGACACAGTGCATTGATTTGGGCTTTTCTCCTAGTGCCACTAGCACATTTGCAGATATGGCAAGTTGGTTTTGTTGCTTTGTTCTGTTCCAAGGAGGCAATGGATCAATCGTGGGTTTCCTATTGTCAGAGAGTTTTCTCTGTTTTAGCTTGGTGGCGAGACAATCAGGACAGTGTAAATGATGCTTGTTGGAAGGGTGGTTTTGATGCAATTCAGGTGACATGGGATCCAGGAGGTTCAACACGACATCGACTTGAGGACGACACTGCAGAATGGGTTCAGTATGCTTTATCGACTCCATGGGATCCCGGTGGCGCTACTAAACATCGACTTGAGGGCAAGTCGAATCTTATGGGGGAGGGATTGTCAGTGACCTGGGCCTCGCTGGGCTCCCAGGCACTACCCAGCCCACGAAGACGTACTACAAATACAGAAGGAGGCCTCCACGAGCAGGTTGGCTTGGACGGAAGGCTTCGGCCTGGCTGGCGATCTCCCTCTCTGTAGCGTGTTCTTCCTCCTCTGTCTCCTTCCTTCTTCTGCTTCCTCCTCCTGTGATTCTCGATTTGTAGCCAAACCATGATGATTGAGTGAATTACCAGCTGGTTGCTAACACCATGTTTCGCCGCCTCTGAGCTGCTGCTCTGAGCCGCCCCTCCGGCCGCCTCGCCGGGTCATTTTCACTCCGAGCCGCCTCCGTTGCGGCCTCGCCTCACCTTACACCCGCGACCCTGCACTAAGTCGCCGACGCTTCTCCGTTGCTGTTGAACCGCCCTGGACTCTTCTGCCACCACGGGTCGCGAGTCGCCATCGTGCCTCGCCTCCCGTCCGAGTCGCCGTCGCACCTCACCTCCACGGAGTCGCCATCGCGCCTCGCCTCCCGGTCGAGTCATCACCTATGCTACCTCGCTCCGCTATGGCCCCCGCCGAGAGCAGCCGCCTCGAAACTGCCATCACGGCGGGTCGCCAGCCCTTTCTGCCCTGAGTGCAAGCCGCCTCCGCCGGGGCTCCTTTGCATGACTCGTCTGCGAGCCGTGCCTTCGCCGTCAACACCGCTGCCTTAACCCGCCAGCCTGCTGGCCTCTGACCAAGTTGCCTTCACTTCCGACCGGCTCCACCCTCGTCAAGTCACCTCCGTCGTTTTGCCACGCCGTGCCACTTCCACTGTCGCGGGTCCGCGACGTGCCAAGCCACCTCTGCTTCCACTTTAGATCGCCGCTCCTGCGGCCTTGACTCTATGAACCGCCGCCCCTGCCGGGCTAGCACCTCTCCGCCGACTGGCCGAGCGGCCTCACCGTCCGCCTTGCCATCACCGCCGGGGCTGCGCCTCCTTCTCGGCCGCGACGAATCACCCCCACTGTGTTAAGCCGCCGGATCCGCGGCCGAGCCGCCTCGTTGAACTGCCGCCGGATTCGCGAGCTGTCATCACAGAGTCGCCCTCGCCTCTGCTCTGTTGAAAATCGCCACAGCCATGGCCGACGCCCATCCGCTTCTGCGCGAGTCGCCGCACCGAATTGCTCCTACCGCGAGTCGCCCTGCCTCACTAGCGCGTGCCTGCACCTGCGGCTTCACCCCCACTTCTACGGTGGGCGGCCACCGCTGCCTTTGTCGCCAGGGGCCTCGCCTCCAAGCCTTAAGCCGCCCGTCGCCGGAGTTTCCTCGAGCCGCCTCGCTGTGGGCCTTCTCACCCGCGCCCACGCCGAACCACCGCCGCCAAGCCGCCACCGCAGCGACCCACCTTGCTTCGACCGGTTCCTACTGCTGCTCCTGCTGGTCGTTTCCAACGGCCTCCCGTGGCTTTGCTGTGCCGCGGCGCCTCTGCTCGTCACCGACCGGTGCACCTTCACGTACTTCAACCCGCCGCCACCGTGGCCTCGTATCTGCTCTGAGCCGCCCCCAACGAACGGCTACTTCTGACACTGTAATACGCCGTCCCTGCTCCAACTCGCTCCACAAAATGCCGGAGCGCTAATGGGCTCAAGCCGCCATGGCCCATAGCCGCCTCAAGTCGCCATGGACCACAGCCACCATGAGCCGCCCTCGCGCGAGCTTGCACCCGCGGGCCTTGAGCCGCCGCGATGAGCAGCCGTCCCTACTCGCCCTCAAGATTCGAGCCATCTGGCTCCAGTTCTGAACCGCCCGTGGCCTCACGAGTCGCCGCCCGCTGCTGTTCCGGCCTCGAGCCACCACCTCACCGAGCCTTCCCTGCCTTGTGCCACTATTCGCCGTTGCACTCCAAGCCGCCACCACGAGCCTCCGCCGCCGAGTCGCCCCAGCCTCACTCCGCTTCGCCCCGTTCGTGTCGCTCCAGCTCCGCCTTCTGCCCGCTCGCCGCTCTGGCCTCGCTGGCTGCCTGCTACATTGACTGCTGCGTTGGCGGTCTTGGGGGCTCAGTAAAGGAAAAATAAATGAGGAGCTGACTGCCCATGTGGAGCTAAGGGCTAAAAAAAAGAGGATCGGCTGCTAGGGTTACAAGTACAAGTGCTGCAACTGGTTTGTCATCGTATAAAAGAACATGGGCTACGGGGCTAGGGCCACATCGTACATTTGATATGTTTTTTATCCCCAGTATCCACTTTCGTCCGGCAAAAAATGCTCTGTCTTTTCTATCTATTTTTAGTATATACTATTTTCATCAAAGAACAATTACTTTGGTCTGTATATTTTTATATGCAGGAGAATTATTCACTATGAACGTGGTTTATACCATGGGTACGAAGAACACGCTGGCAACAGTCCGCACCAGCGTTTTTCCGTGCTACATTACTCGGTGAATGGATGCGCGCAAGCCGCCGTCCCTGTGGTCCGGTCTACATCGACTTACCGAGACCATGCCTGTTTCGCTGCTCAACGGACGTGCGTAAGCCGCTGCTCCTGCGGTTTGGTCTATATCAGTTCGCCGGGGCCGCACCTGCGATTGACTCGCCCATCCGCACCAGCTTACAACACCGCGGCCGACTCATCTATCCATGCCCGTGGCCGACTCACCCGCGTCCGCGCCGCCTCTAGCGCTGCAACGGTCTTTACCGTCCGCCTTCCGCGGTCTGGTCTACATCAACACACCGGGCCGCACCTGTGTGCACAAGCTGCTTAATGAGCGCACACAAGTCATCGCTCTTGCAGCTTGGTCTACTGCAACAACTCTGAAGCAAAAAATAATTTATTATCAGGCTCCATCGGATGGCTGAATGGATAGGCGCACAAGTCGCCGCCACTGCGGTCTGGTTAACTTCAACAACCAGCCGGGATGAACCATTGGCCGGGTTATTGAAACAACTCATACGGGATCATTTATAACCCGCCATGATCGACCTCAACCTTCCATGGATTAACATCGCGTTATCAACGCCAAGGATACAACGGGTGTCAGGAACATCAACTCGCCACCTCGCCTCCAGCTTCAACAAATTCCATCATTTCGTTGTTCAACTATGTGACGGTTTATGCCACGACCAAGTATGAGGAATCTCAAGCCGACTCCTCGAGTCAGCTTAAGACTCGGGGGCTACAGAGACATGACTCGGCAGAATTGGCCGATTTCAGCAAATTCAAGAACCCTGGGTTATTGCAGGGAAGACAACCCGGTCATGGAGGTTGCTATCACATTGGTGAAAACTCCGGCTCAGAATCCGGCTCAAGGGAAATCTACCTCTCACAAAGTTCTGAGCTCTCAATATCCGGCTCAACATCTGGTTCAAGAGGAATCCATCTCTCGCAAGTTCGAGTTCTCAAAAAAAATTAATGGTTGCCAAAGAGAACTTGCTGCCATGATGTGCGGTTCAAACATGGGTATCCTGCCTTATTGTCTTATCATATTATGATCAACGTAATAAGGCCGGCATCCCCAAAATTCGGGCCTCTGTCGTTTCATCTCATATTTTTTGTGCATGAGTCTTTATTGGTTGATCATATGGTCACTTGGGGGCTTCCAACTCACTGAGTTTAGCTTTCATACCCTCTTAACCGGCTTTATATGCCATATATGGGTTAAACCTGCCTGTTTGCAACTTGCTACTCCGCCAGGTGACCTGCCGTACTCTTGACAGTCAATTTTTATATGACCCTGAACTTGTCAAGGTTAAAACGGCGGCTTATGTCACGTGAGAGTCGGCTTACAGAGAGCTAGGATAAACTCACTTGTCTGCTTGTTGCTACTCCGCTATGTGGCCCGTCGTACTCTTCACAGTCAATCTTCTCGGAAGACCCTGTACTAGTTAAGGTTAAAACGACGGATTTATGTCACGAGAGAGCCGGCTTACAGGATGAAAGGCTATCATGCCAAGCTTCTTCGAGGCAAAAAATTGAGTTTTTCAAAACCAGTCTTTTGTCGAGCCTTTAAAGCCGACATTTTTATACTCTGTTATCATACACATATATCATCATACATTGCATCAGCATAGCATGCATCATATATGCATGGATATACTAGTTTATATTGTGGGAACCGGTTTTCAAACCGGTTATATTATTCAAATCTTAAATAGCCAACATGGCTGGATTTTTATTATGGTTATCATAACCAATATTGGATGATTGAGGTTTTCAAAACTGCTTCAGCAAAATGGCTATTATTCCCTCATTCAAAAATACCAGCTTACAACAAGGAGCATGGTTCATCCAGACAGTGGATATGATTTTATTCTACAATGGAAGGAATAGTCCCAAGTCGCTGCAGGCATACGACCCGACACTTGGGGGCTACATTATTCAAATCAAGATTACATCAAGTATGCAAGTCCCATGTCACTGCAAGCATGCACCACAACACTTGGGGGCTAATGCAAATTGCTTTTTAATCATCATATTGTCAAACAGACCTGGTTATCCCAGGAAGATGAGCCGGCCTTTGATCATTTTCTAAGTCCCAGCCCAGTATTATCTTACTGAGCCGACCCTTGGGGGCTACACATTGCTCTGCAAGTCTATATAATCATATTTGCAAAAGTCCCTGCTCATTATTGCATAATGACCCGGCCCTTGGGGGCTACACTGGCCGAAGTTTTATGAGCGTAAGACAATTACAAATCCGAGGTTGCTGCAGGCAAGACAACCTTGCACTTGGGGGCTACAACATTCAGTTGTTTCAATAGATCATAAGGTCCAAATTGAAGACCCGGCCCATCATATACTGATGAGCCGGCCCTTGGGGGCTACACATGTGAAATACAAAACATTCAGTTCAGGACTGGCAACTTAGATGAACAACCCGAATTTC
The DNA here is from genome assembly GCA_011799875.1 of Thinopyrum elongatum. Classification (NCBI taxonomy): domain Eukaryota; kingdom Viridiplantae; phylum Streptophyta; class Magnoliopsida; order Poales; family Poaceae; genus Thinopyrum; species Thinopyrum elongatum. Next base: position 169,604,848 of record CM022298.1, read on the forward strand.
TTTAAAATTACAGCATTTATATTGAAGCAAGTCTTAAAACTATCACTATGTTCCCCTCTTAAGACTTGGGGGGCTATAGGTGATATGCATATAAGGGAGGTACATTTTCAAGTTCTCAGTTTTGAGCAAACTAGTTATCATATTCTTAGTGGAGAAATTGGCAAAGTTCAACTCCTCTAAAGCTATTCATAGAAAGGCCCAGTAGCCGACTCAATGATTGGAAGCTATATTTACAAAAGCAAGCACCAAGTCATCACAGGGTATAAGGACTTGGTCTGAAGAACTCAGGTAGACCAATTATGTGACCCAGCGTCTGTAACAATCATGACCCGCCAGAGCATTGGAAGCCAACTCAAATGGATTATTCTTTCCCCAATATTTTCTACAAGAAACCAATGTTAGCAAATTGATTTTGAAGCTGGCCTACTGCTATGATGAAGAAACCCGGACTTTCCAGGAGGAGTTCCCTTGAATATAATGAGGAGACATGATATGGAATAACTCAAAAATTGCATGACCCGGCAAAGATTGACTCGGTCGAGTGTTTTCACAGAGGAAATGACGAGGACTTAAGGATGAACAGATGCCGGCTCAGAAGAATCTTTGACCCGACACACAATCTGTCAAATTTGTTCTTGTTTTTATATTGCTGGATAAGTTTAACATGGATAAATCCAAATTAAACTAGGGGCTAATGTCGGGGATAAACCCCGCGGTATAACCCGGCTTGAAGTATGACCCGGTCGGAACTTGGCGACTCACTGGTGACCCGCCCGGACTTGGCAACTCACTGGTGACCTGGCCGAGCTCGGCGACTCATTAGTGACCCGGCGGGTGGGTCACACGAACGACAAGACGCAACGGCCTAGAAGGTGGCTCATGGGACGACCAACTCATGTTATGGTGGGCCGGCTTGAGAGGAAAGGCATAAGGAATATTTCCCTTACAAGAGAAGCAAGATCTGGACTAGGATTCCACTTGTAATAGAAGATAGACTAGTCCAATCCTACTAGGATTCTACATGTAAGCCGACCCTTCAACTTATATAAGGAGGGGCAAGGCACCCCAAGAGGGACAAGTTGAGACAGACAGACAAGTCTTAGACAAGATAAAAGTAGATGCTCTTGAGATAGAGGTAGCGAAAGACCGCCCTTGTAACTGAGATCATCATCATCATTATCATCAATATCAATCAAGTAGGATGTAGGCTTTTACCTCCACCGTGAGGGGCCAAACCTGGGTAAAACTCGCGTCTCTCGATTCCGTCCAACCCTGTTCAAGCTACTACCTAGTTGCGATGGCCTCACCACAAAGTCCTCATACTAGGACATCTGTCGTGACAAAACCACGACAATTAGTGAAGATGACTAGAACATTTTCAAGATGCAAAAAATGGAGAACCCTATGGTGCAGAGCCAGTCGACGTGGGGGAAGGACATGCGATCATAGACATCAAGTAACCACACCCTCAAAAACTGTGGTTTTGTCGGGAAGAAGCCCGTGTGGGACAAGCAGGACGCTATACTTGCAGCAAAGGGCATCCCAAACCACTTCAAGCAATTCAAAGACCCCCTCGAATATAACTATGTCAGGGGCTGGTACCATTATGATTATAAGTCAGGGGAATTTTCTGCCGATCACCAAACGAGAATACTTGAAGAAGGACTGGCAAGGCAGCATGCGGAACCTCAGAGCTCTCAAGGGTCCACAGCCAGGCGGAACACTCCCCTTAACCGATCGATCAATGTGACCCTCGGCAAGGACCCGTTGCCGCCACCGGCGGGTGGCCGTGTGAATGACGCCGGATGTAGAGCCAAATGGAAGCATCATTATGTCGAAGACCGCGAGCAGCAACAGCAGAAAGGGAGAGCTAACAAGCAGACCATCGAACAGAAAATAATTGCAGCCACAGCCGTAGCAACTGCCAACATTGAAGCACGCATCAACACGCAAAGCCAAGCCCATGCCCATGCCATGTTGCCTTCAATAATCGAGAGCGTCAAGCAATGGATAAAAAATGGCGAACTAGAAAACATTGTCATCCAAGCATTGCCCAAGGATAGCAGCCCTTCTGCCTCTTTCGTTGGCAACCCATTGCAAATGGCTGCTCTTGACGCTCTTACGAAAGACACTCCGTGCAGTCTCTTAGCCCATGTGAATGGTGAGCTGATTAAAGTTGCAATCGGCTCGATCATTCGCCCCAAAGATACCATCATGCACGGAGTGCAAAAGCCTGAGGGGGTATTCGAAGTTGAGTTGTCTATTGTCTTAAATGGTTATGTTGATATTCCTCCTCCGATACAACCTCCGGGTGCGGATAGCCAGCTTACCCTTGGACAATGCTTATGTCTGCCAATGATGTGGCCGAAGAATCAAATCCGTCTAGGAAACGTCCAAATTCCAACAAGCTCGCAGTAGATGAACAATGGCAAGACGTGTCGAGGACCATCTCCTTTGGGTCAGACTAAACCTGAAGTCCCTAACAACAATGTGGATGTCATTGAGGACCAAGTAAATAATGTTCAACTACTTGTCAATAGATTCTTCTTGGTTGATGAATATCCGAACTCAGCTGCCATGTGCAATCTTGATGGACCGATGTCTGCTGATCCCGTCCAAGCGTTCTCTGTGCCTCCTGCTGTCCAAGCTGATCAGTGTGTTGTTCGTTGCTAGAAGAGTCTGTTCAACAAGGACTTCATGCCACCAGACACACAAGTGCCACCATCCAGGGGAGCGTTGCTGATTCCAAACACACTCAATGCGATGGTAGCAAATGCACTGCCAGGCGGTGCAGCTAGCCAGCCTAACATATCACGCAAGAAGAGGAGGAGACCAAGAAATGGTAAGAAGGGCACTGCCGCAGCCAGCCATCCGATTCAGAATAATAAACAAGTAGTTCGTCCTGTTGCATGGTGGACTTACCATTTCCCGGGTGTTACGCCCTCGGTTCAATCGTACACTAATCATACACGCAAACGTATACGATCAAGATCAGGGACTCACGGGAAGATATCACAACACAACTCTAAGAAATAAATAAGTCCTACAAGCATCATAATACAAGCCAGGGGCCTCGAGGGCTCGAATACAAGTGCTCGATCATAGACGAGTCAGCGGAAGCTACAATATCTGAGTACAGACATAAGTTAAACAAGTTGCCATAAGATGGCTAGCACAAACTGGGATACAGATCGAAGAGGCGCATGCCTCCTGCCTGGGATCCTCCTAAACTACTCCTGGTCGTCGTCGGTGGCCTGCACGTAGTAGTAGGCACCCTCGGTGTAGTAGGGGTCGTCGAAGGTGGCGTCTGGCTCCTGGGCTCCAGCATCTGGTTGCGACAACCGGGTATAGAAAGGGGAAAAAGGGGGAGCAAAGCAACCGTGAGTACTCATCCAAAGTACTCGCAAGCAAGGATCTACACTACATATGCAATGGCATCAATGAAATGGGTAGTATCTGTGGACTGAACTGCAGAATGCCAGAATAAGAGGGGGATAGCTAGTCCTATCGAAGACTACGCTTCTGGTAGCCTCCATCTTGAAGCATATAGAAGAGAGTAGCTAGTAAGTTCACCAAGTATCATCGCATAGCATAACCCTACCTGACGATCCTCTCCTCGTCGCCCTGTGAGAGAGCGATCACCGGGTTGTATCTGGCACTTGAAAGGGTGTGTTTTATTAAGTATCCGGTTCTAGTTGTCATAAGGTCGAGGTACAACTCCGGGTCGTCCTTTTACCGAGGGACACGGCTATTCGAATAGATAAACTTCCATGCAGGGGTGCACCACATTACCCAACACGCTCGATCCCTCTGGCCGGGCACACTTTCCTGGGTCATACCCGGCCTCGGAAGATCAACACGTCGCAGCCCTACCTAGGCCTAACAGAGAGGTCAGCACGCCGGTCTAAATCCTATGCGCGCAGGGGTCTGGGCCCATCACCCATTGCACACCTGCACGTTGCGTGGGCGGCCGGAGAGCAGACCTAGCAATCTCCATTACAAAGGAAGTCGCGTTACGCGGTCCAACCCGGCGCGCGCCGCTCAGTCGCTGACGTCTTGGAGGCTTCGGCTGATACCACGACGTCGAGTACCCATAACTGTTCCCGCGTGGTGGTTAGCGCGTATAGGCTCGTAGCCAGACTCAGATCAAATACCCAATCTCGTTAAGCGTGTTAATTGATATAACCGCGGACGCCGACTAGGGAACAGGCCCACCTGTCTCCTAGGTGGTCACAACCTGCCCTGTCGCTCCGCCACAAAGTAACACTTGGGGGCCGTCGGGAACCTAGGCCCACCTCTGCCTGGATGGAACCACCTGCCCCTTCAGCCCCCATCTCCGAACAGTAACATAAGTATGTAATAGTATATAATATAAACCCGTGATCACCTCCCAAAGTGATCACGGCCCAGTAGTATAGCATGGCAGACGGACAAGAGTGTAGGGCCACTGATGTAATTTCTAGCAACCTATACTAAGCATTTAGGATTGCAGGTAAGGTATCAACAGTAGTAGCAAAGACAGGCTATGCAGCAGAATAGGATTAACTGAAAGCAGTAACATGCTACACTACTCTAATGCAAGCAGTAGAGAGAAGGAATAGGCGATATTGGTTTGATCAAGGGGGGGGGGGGGCTTGCCTGGAAGCTGTGTCGAGAGAGAAGGGTCGTCGATGTAGTAGTCGTTCACGGCAGCGTCGTCAGCGGTCTCATCGTCTATCGAGAGAGAAGGAGGGGGAGGAAACAGTAAATACAAAGCAAACAATGCTACACAAGTATGACATGACAATATGCAGTGCCGGGTGTGTTCTAACGTGGGTTTGCACGTTACCGAGAAAGGGAGATCCCATCCGGGAAAGTTTTCCCGGCTTCGGACATTTGTTAGACAGATGACCGGAGGGGAACGGTTGCATGTTCAGGTACTTAGAGGCATCACACGGATATGTGGGTTGCGTAACTGGGTTCGTCTCGTCGTTCTGAGCAACTTTCATGTACAAAGTACTTTCATCGGAGTTACGGATTATTTAATATGATTTTCTAAAGTTTTTATTAATTTCTGGAATTTAAATAATTATTTAAATTAACATTATCCGAAACAGTGTTATGCTGATGTCAGCATGACGTCAGCATGACATCAGCAGGCGTCCTGACACGTGGGCCCCACATGTCATAGACTGGTTAGGTTAATTAGGGTTAACTAATTAATTTACATTTAATTAAACTAATTAATTAAATTAAATTAATCCAAACAGGGTTAATTAACTTAATTAATTAACTAATTATTTATTTATTAATTTTAATAGTTTTTATTTATTTATTTTATTTATTTATTTATTATACGTTCTCAGGGAGGTGGGGCCCCAATGTCAGCGGCCCTGGGGGCCAAACGGGCGCGGGCATCGGGCGCTGGGCGACGGAATGGGGCGGACCCATCCGCGGCCAGCGGGCCCGGCCGCGGTGCGCGTTGGTCACGGCGAGGTCGGCCGGTAGCGGGCGGCGCAGCGTAGAGGCGGTGGAGGCAGGCTCGGCGGCGGGCGGCACAAGAGCGGCGGCGCGCGGGCGCAGCTGTGGCCAGGGGCGGAGGGGCGAGGTCGTGGAGGAGCAGGGGCCATGCGGCGTGGTGGCGATGCGGGACGGCGCGTGACGGTCAGGCCGGGCGGCGAGGGGCGGCGGTCACTGCGGCGAGGAGAAAGGAGAGGAAGGAGGTGCTCACAGCCGTTGACGGGGAGCGGGGGCGGTGAGGCGTGGCGGTGACCCGCGAGGAGGAGGTCAGGGAGGTTCCGACGATGGCGTTGGGGCAGCGAGGCGACGGCGCGGCATCGGTGACGGGTGGCGCGGGGCAACCGAGGTGCAGGGGAGGCGCTGGTCAACGCTGGCGCGAGGCGGCGGCCTGCGCGTGGTCGCCCATGACGGTAGGCGGCGGGGCGCTAGTGCTGGCGAGGGGGGCGACGGGGAGGGCGGCGCCGACGTCGGGGCCAACCGCCCCGATCCAGATCTGTTCGGGGGGGGGGGAAGAGGAGCGAGGGGGGGTCGAGGGGATCGTGCGATGGGGAGTGGGGATCGGGCCTAGGGTTCCGGTGGGGAGTGGGGGGTTAAGGGGGGAGCGAGGTGGGCTGGCCGGCTGGGCCGTCTGGCCCAGTTGGCCAGGGGGGGTCCTTTTCTTTTATTTTTGCCTTCTGTTTTGTTCTTTTCTTTTTACTTATTTTTCCTTTACAATTTTCTATTATTTCCAATATACTTTAGTTTTAGTAAAATACAAAACTAGTTCCTAAAATAGGGTTACTATATATTCTAATGCCGCAAAAACTTGGGCAACTAGATAAAATAGTTTAATATTTTATTAATCGTAAAAGGCATTTAATTAATTGTTTTTCTACTGTTTTAATTATTTAAGTGCATTACTTTACTTTATAAAAATGTGGTTTCAACGTGACAAATATCCAGAGATTATTTGCCACACTTTGAACATTTTTGTTTTGTCATTTGAAAACTTTATTTGTTCAACTTTATTTAAAATTTGAATTTGAACGGGATTTGAATCATAGTGAGTTTAACAATAGTAATCGCGGTGACGTGGCATCATTAGCAGAGGTTCACTGTAGCTTAACTATCCGGGCGTCACAATTCTCCTCCACTACAAGAAATCTCGTCCCGAGATTTAAGCGGGGAAGTAAGGGGGAAAGTTCTGGTTACAAAATTTCTAACGGATCTTCCCGTCCTTGGTTGCCCTTCTCGAAGAGGTCGATCCATTACCTTGGTGTCTTCATTTCTCTGCTTCGATGCATCATGATGATGTTGTCATCCTTTCTTCAGGAACTCCATCGTACTTACGAATAGGTAAGGGGCAGCTTGACAACGATAGGATGCTATAAGGGGTAATCATCTGGGGTTATCCCATGAATGAACAGGTGAGTATCTCTCGAGTTGAACAAATGAAACACATCGAGAGCAAGTAAGAAGGTATAATAAGTTCTAAGCGGACAGACTATCGTTCGATGTCTGAAAAAGAGTGTGTAAGGGGTTCAGAGCATCGAGATTAAGTATTGCATCTGATACCAGAATTGATGACCTCTAGGCAGGTGGCCCGTGAATTACATACGAAGTCAAGCGCGAGGAATAACTTTGGCAGCAGGGGTGTACAGGAGAGTCAGGTTTTGATCCTGTGGAATTGTGGGTTATGGGCCCACCATGTTGGTTAAAAGTAGAAGGAGCAGTGACATCTTGTATGGTCACGATAGCAGGGCAGGTCAGAGCATAGCCTGCCAGTTATATTGGCAACAACGTTGGTACCAAGGGTGAGGGACGAAGAGAACCATTTTCCTGCTCGTTGAAACGAGGCGGACCAATAGGCAAAGTTCTCGTCCATCGGTGGTTACCGAAATGTTATCAACATATAGTAACAGGGTCTTACTGGCAGAGTTGTACACCGAGGTGTTTGCATAAGCAGGAAAATATTACTGCTTAGACCATATAGATCACAAGAAAGGTTAAACAAAACAATGGAAAGGAAAACGTGATTATCAGGTTAAACAGAACAATGGAAAGGAAAATATGTTTATTAGATTAAACAAAACAATGGAAAGGAAAATGTGTTTAAACACATATTTCAGGGGTATATCCTTCCCAAGGACAAGCAGAGCATGATATTCATGATAGGATATAAAGTAGAAAACTCTTTAGGTAAGGGGAGAAAAATTTCATGACATTACCCATACAACGGTGTTTGGATAATTTATAAGGAAAATTTAGTATTGTGCTTCAAATGCTCTTATTGAAAATCGGAGTACCACAGACATGCTTCAAGATAGCATTGACATGGTCTTCAAGCAAATGTCAGACTTTGGATACAGGAAGGATCCATCAGGAACAATTTGTAGAATAAGTTTTACGATTTCCTCATGGAAGAATGGATAACCTTGCTAAAAAGGAAAACTATAACTATAGGGCCTCCAGACAGGTGTGCTAAGCATGACATCACCTTATCAGGTCACTTAAAGACCAACGTTATAATTCTTGGGAATATGTTCCAACCATCATATCTGACCGAGATTCAGATCCGATTGGGGTCAGGATACCTCAGACTCAGGATGCCTGAGAAGAAAAAGGGTGCAACACAAATTGACGAGATGACATTGTAGATTCTCGGGAAATGAACTATGGAAGCGAGTTTCGAAACAAGAGTTCATCATTAAACTGAGGAGAGGATGAGGAGGTAGCTGATGAACTCAGCAACAATTCATCGAGATTTCCAAAAGATGGATCTCCACAATTATGTGAACAAGGAGATGACATATGACAATTCAAATGATATAATGTTGTATGCCCGAGGAAAACATACACCATTAATCATTAGTTGAAAGGTGTGACCGAAATACGACCTTGGGCAGCAAGATCAATATTAGAGTGACGATTCAATAATCAACAGTCTAAGAACGAACTGTCGATCGTTAACATTCAAAGCAATAGGGTTGCCAGAAGTACAGAATCCAAGCAGCACCGCTTGTTAGATGGTATCCCGGTTAGAATCAACACGGGGACCAAGAAAGAATGGTGACGGTGAGAAGTATCACTATGCCAAGAATTTTCAAAGAGTGAAGCAATCCTCACAACATACTCGGCATAAAGGACAGTAATACTTCAAGGTAGAATATAATGCAAACAGGATAGCAAGTTGCATCCATAACACGGACAAGCTCGCGATGAAAAGAAGTTCACGGTGTTGTCGATGATAACAAAAAGCATCGAGGGCAAGGAGGGTATTTCTCAACATGAACACAGTTGACATCTCGAAAGAAGTCAAAGTGTTGAAGTGATCCAACACATTTGCCCGGAGGTTTCAAGAGGACGCAATCAAACAGCAACGGCGTCAAGCAGGGAATGACGACGTGAAAGTCATAGGAACAACAAGTAAGATGCAAGCTCAGAATCAAAGTTGCCTTTCAGAATAAGAAACATGATGTTGAAAGCTTGACGTAAGTCGTGCTCGCACTCTGAAGAATTTGTGCACCGAAGAAGGTCGAGGTAGCACAATCAAAGATAGCAAGATAAGGGTGTAGCTGATGGTTTAGGATGACATGACTGAGTTTAAATTTCCCAGTATCAATTACTAGGGGTATTTGAATTTTAGAGCGGATTTGATTTACTAAACGGTGTCCTCAGTTGAAGGCAACCTAGAACCCATAGAGTGATTACGACCAGGAAAGTTATTACTTCAACAAGTTAGTAAGATGCCGTGCAAAGGCATGATATCCTCGAGATACCACGGGGTAAAACTCGAAGGTAGAACATGAAAGAAGTTGAACTAGGTCGTTGACCTGCGATAGCAGATACTTTAACCTTGTCAAAAATAGACGAGGCACTGGAATGGTTTCCTTTCAGAAATATATTAAATAAAGTTAGCATGGCTGGAACCATAGCCGCAAGGGATCCAATTCAATGACACCGAAAGAATTATTCAAATGATTAAGTATTCTTGCAAGAAGCTTTCATGATAAGCTCCACATCGAGTCCATGGGCAAGAACACAAAGGTTCGGGGTCGACTCCCACTTCTTCAATGCATAACATTTCATTTGCTTCTCGTCTTCGAAGAAGTTGTAGAGTTGAAAAGTATCTGGTAAAACACCAGAAGAGAATGTCTTGTGTAAACTTTCGGGTTCACACGGTTTAGGGAAGGTATATGTTCATCCCATAGGGCATCTTAGGAACATATAACGCTTCAGGAGTAAATTATACAAGCTCGAAAGCAGAGTATGTTTGGGAACGCAGAGGATACAATTTACCAAATGCATTATGTATCATGGAAGAATTCACAAGGCAGTTAAATATGAAGGACACTGTCGACTAATAATCCGACGAAGGATCGGATGTCCATAGCGGAGCTGATGTGAGCATCGGCACACAACCAGATGAAGAAAGAACGCAAAGGCATCGGATTATAGGACATCTGAATAATTTTATGCTTAGATAACAAAGGAATTATGAATTCCAAAATGAAGGATCCGAAGCAGAAGCTCTGATCACGGATGGGTTATTTGAATAGACTTAGGGACACAATCGATGGCAATTTGATTGGTCGAGAACCAGCTCATGTTCAAAAGGACGTCTGAGCCGGAAGATAATTAGAAAGGATCAACTGATGAATGCGTGCATTCGCACTCATGTTGAATCAATAAGATAAAAATGACGGTGTCAAAGGATACTAATGAATATTGCCAGTCATATGGAAAGCATCCATAATGCAAGCAGACAAGTATTTGCAGAGCAATAAGCTGCTAAGGATTTTTGGAAGATTGAATAGTATTCCAATGTATCTTGGGAATCGTATGAACAAAGGGGGAAGAACGGATACTCGGCAAGTGCGAGGAATTATCCATAGGGGTATTTATGAGGCAAGACTGCAAGGCAGTAACCCCAAGGATTGTCGGAACAACGAAGAGCAGTTCGGGGCATCTTGTAATAACAAGACCAAAGGGGATTGAATGTCAGAGTGGCAAGGGTATGTAGTTATCCATAAGAATATAATAGCCGTATGGAATTTGCAAAGACGGTGGACTCAGGTGTCCCGGGAAAACATCGAATAGCATCTTCGGAATCTTCTGGTGAAGCTGTCGATCATCTGGAATGAACGGGCTCTCCGGCAGGAAGTGGTATCAAGAACCTAGAGTTATAATTAGTAAAATCATTTAACCCGAATAGAAGAGAGATCAGAATCCCAGAGTAAAGATCGAGGAGTAAAAGATCCTAATACCACCCAATGGCAACGTGGGCCCATAACCCACAGGTCCCAGGATCGAAACCTGGCTCTGATACCAACTTGTTACGCCCCCGGTTCAATCGTACACTAATCATACACGCAAACGTGTACGATCAAGATCAGGGACTCACGGGAAGATATCACAACACAACTCTAAGAAATAAATAAGTCCTACAAGCATCATAATACAAGCCAGGGGCCTCGAGGGCTCGAATACAAGTGCTCGATCATAGACGAGTCAGCGGAAGCAACAATATCTGAGTACAGACATAAGTTAAACAAGTTGCCATAAGATGGCTAACACAAACTGGGATACAGATCGAAGAGGCGCAGGCCTCCTGCCTGGGATCCTCCTAAACTACTCCTGGTCGTCGTCGGCGGCCTGCACGTAGTAGTAGGCACCCTCGGTGTAGTAGGGGTCGTCGAAGGTGGCGTATGGCTCCTGGGCTCCAGCATTTGGTTGCGACAACCGGGTATATAAAGGGGAAAAAGGGGGAGCAAAGCAACCGTGAGTACTCATCCAAAGTACTCACAAGCAAGGATCTACACTACATATGCAATGGCATCAATGAAATGGGTAGTATCTGTGGACTGAACTGTAGAATGCCAGAATAAGAGGGGGATAGCTAGTCCTATCGAAGACTACGCTTCTGGTAGCCTCCATCTTGAAGCATATAGAAGAGAGTAGCTGGTAAGTTCACCAAGTATCATCGCATAGCATAACCCTACCCGACGATCCTCTCCTCGTCGCCCTGTGAGAGAGCGATCACCGGGTTGTATCTGGCACTTGAAAGGGTGTGTTTTATTAAGTATCCGGTTCTAGTTGTCATAAGGTCGAGGTACAACTCCGGGTCATCCTTTTACCGAGGGACACGGCTATTCGAATAGATAAACTTCCCTGCAGGGGGGCACCACATTACCCAACATGCTCGATCCCTCTAGCCGGGCACACTTTCCTGGGTCATACCCGGCCTCGGAAGATCAACACGTCGCAGCCCTACCTAGGCCTAACAGAGAGGTCAGCACGCCGGTCTAAATCCTATGCGCGCAGGGGTCTGGGCCCATCGCCCATTGCACACCTGCACGTTGCGTGGGCGGCCGGATAGCAGACCTAGCAACCTCCATTACAAAGGAAGTCGCGTTACGCGGTCCAACCCGGCGCGCGTCGCTCAGTCGCTGACGTCTAGGAGGCTTCGGCTGATACCACGACGTCGAGTACCCATAACTGTTCCCGCGTGGTGGTTAGCACGTATAGTCTCGTAGCCAGATTCAGATCAAATACCCAATCTCGTTAAACGTGTTAATTGATATAACCGCGGACGCCGACTAGGGAACAGGCCCACCTGTCTCCTAGGTGGTCACAACCTGCCCTGTCGCTCCGCCACAAAGTAACACTCGGGGGCCGTCGGGAACCTAGGCCCACCTCTGCCTGGATGGAACCACCTGCCCCTTCAGCCCCCATCTCCGAACAGTAACATAAGTATGTTGTAACACCCCAAAAATCGGGTTATCGATTTTTGTGCTGTTATTCCTTCCTAGCTTTTCTTTCCCAAATTTTTCCTCTGGAATCTGGTGAATGACCAGGTGAATTCAGACAATCCTCAGCCTCTCCATGAATTTTCCATGCTCCTGTGCCAGTCAAGTTCCCGTCTGTAAACCCCGATCTCATTCAAACCCTAGCTCCAAAATATCGGAACTGGAAATCCTGCCTTTGCGTTTACAAAGGAGCTATCATTTTTCTTGCTCAGTTGATCCTCCCAAAATTTCCAGAGATCACCCTTCATCCATAAACCCTAGATGTGCAAAAATATTGCCAAGTTATATGCAATATTTCTCATCTAGAATTAGTTCCTTTTTCTTCCTTTCCGAGGAATTAAATCCAGAATAATATCTATCCATCTCCAAAGATCATGAAAACTTGTGGAGATATTCTTTGTGATCATATTGAGCTCTCATAAAAATATTGGCCATAATTAAATAGGGGAAATTGCATTTTCCTATTTAAAGCCAATATATCAATTTGGGGCCTTTCCAAAGGAACTACCATTTTGGTAGGTGGGAAAAATCCCAAATAATTTGTGGAGCTTGTCCTACCCCTATATTCACCATTTCCATCAAGATCTCAAGTTCCACCCATTAAATTTTGAGCACAACACCACTTTGCAAATTCTGTCCAGATTTTCAGTTTGCAAGGGAAGTGCTTGATTCGTAGATCTCCTTGGGCTGAAATTTTGCAGGGTGATTCATTATGATATATTACCCCTGGATACCAAAAATCAGCTCATTCCATCTAGCCAATCTTCCTCAGTAAATTATCTAAGTTTCTGTTCAGATTGCATCTCCGTGAAGGAAGTACCCTCATAGTTGATCAATTTGAGCTGGAACTTTTCCAGACAGTTACTATGACCAAATCATCACTCTATACCAAAAATCATTTAAATCCATTCATCCATTTCACCCCTACTTCATCATCTTCATTTCTGGCCAGAGTGCATGGTTACAAAGGAAGTACCAGTTGGAGTTATCCATTTGTGCTGAAACTTTGTGACCGTGTTCATCTTAGTGTATGATTAGCTCATGCCCAAGATCCAGCCAAGGTGAGCACTATGGTGGCCACACCACAGCACAAACAGGCCGCTGTTAGCAACTGTTTGACCATGGTGCAGTCACCTCAGGCCTCTCTCAGGTCATTCAGCTGCATAGGTCAACTCAGAGTAGGACGGTGAATAGCCTAGACATGGTTTGGCATGAAGTGCAGCGTGGCATCGCCTTGGCCACGCGGTGACCGTCGGCAGAACATGCCAACTGCATGCACTGTGCGTCGTACATGTCGGGAGGCCGATTCCAGCGGGTTCTAGCTCGTCCGGGCGTACCGACGAGCTGCCCACCGCATTCATGCATCATCTAGAGTCCTCTCCGCCTCGTCTCGAAGCTCGTAGTGCCTCTGCCGACATCGGTTCTTCGCCGGTCCTCGTCATGACTCTGGAAACTCCGTCCGCCGTCGCGTAGCTCCTCCCCGCGACTATATAAGGAGTGCCCGAGCCCCTCCTCCTCTCCACCAGCAGCCCCAGCCCCTCCTAGTCCTCCCATTTGAGCTCCCCGAGCTCGCCTCGCCCATGGCCGCTTTCTGCCACCGCTCGATTCCCTCGGCTACCACTGCCATGGCGCTCCCCCTCCTCTCCATCCCTGTCCTCGGCCACCCTTGGGATCTGCTGAGCTGCCGCCGCCCTCGTTATTCACCGGGAAGCACCACCGGAGTGGCATCTCTGCTGCCCGACGGCCGCCGCGGCTCTGCTAGTAGCGAGAGCGCTATAGGACACCCCAGGCGAGGCCGCGACCTTCCCCGAGTGCGGTGTGCTGCACCAGTTCTGGCGGAGCTCACGCGCTCTCCGGCAGGCCCCTAGGGCGGCGAGGCGGCGGCCAGGCCGGCGACCGGCTCGCCCCTGCCTCTGCTCCGTCGGGGAAGGAGATGGTCCAGGGAGAGAGAGAGACAGGACCGGGCCCGCACGTCATCGAGAGAGAGAGAAGTCAACCCGGGCCCAGCCGGTTATGTGGAAACGTACTTCACAGAAGACGTTTTCAATTAGCAAAGGCGTATTTCTGGAAAGGCGCTTTCACTTTTTCCAGCCGGCGGCCAAATCCATGAAATAGTGAATGTTCGTCCGTTAAGCACTGAAATGGACAGATTTTGTCTGTTTTATCGCTTAACGAACGAACGGCCGTTTCTCCGCGACCGTAACTCCGATTGAGGTAAAACCAACGCCCACGTCTTCGTCTCGTCGAGCCCGTTCCGATGGCATCACTTTCATAATGTTTTCACACTGTAAAAATGACCATTTTGCCCTTGCCCTTCAATCAGCCCCTTCGAGAGGGAAACTTTTCGCCGAATCTTCCCGGAGTGTTATTGCACTTCCACCCGGTGTATTCCTCTACCCCAGGCAAGCCAACCTCTTCCATGAGCTCCGGACTTGCGTGATGACTTTGCTTGCACCCTGTGTGTTCATTGTAGTACATCTGTATCACCTGTTAGCCTGCACTTGCATACACCTGTTATGTCATCTGTTTTAGAGGTTAGCATTACGTTTCACCTAATATCATGCCTTGTTTCCATGCCATGCCCTGCCATGCTAGTAACAATATTTTGGATACCGTTATCATGTGAGTACCATGATCTGATATATTGCCATGTTTGTCAACGTTGTAATGATTCGGCTATGCTGATGTTAAGTGGCTGTTCACACTTATAATTGTTAAGGTAATGGTGGGATGATGGAGATATATTGATAAACCTAGTCGGTTGATCAGAGTCACCTGTCCGGGCTTATCCGTGCAACCACATTTGCCGGTATGGGACGGCCTTGACTTGGTCTGATCGCGTGCTCTTTCACCAGTACCTCCAAAGAGGGAGGGTTATGCGCGCGCGCTACCCTGGCCCGGTAGGCGACGATAACCCTGTGAGCCCAGTTGAGTTGTTTGGGTACCCGTCCCCGTTTGGGATAGTTTAGTTTGGCCACGACGGTGGCAGGGTGTCACGAGGTGACACGGGGCCACCCAGGGCTTGACTCCAAGAAGGAGTGTGATGGCCGGTGGTACGATGGAAGAGTCACGGGCCAGACAGGTTTCGTCGGAACGTCGTTGGTCCACCCGAATGGGAGTACGAGGCCATGAGTTCCGTGGTGTGGGTAAAGTGTACAACCTCTGCAGAGTGTTAAATCTATTCGAATAGCCGTGTCCACGGTATTGGACAGCCCGTCCAGACCTCGTTAGGCGATCAACCGTAATGATGGTGGAAGAACCTGTCCTGCATGGACAGCAGATATTGTCAGGAGTATGGTATGTTAGCCATGAGATGGCTATGGAGGAGATGGTCAGATGACCGAAAGACTTGGATTTGGATCAGGTTCAGATTGGATCATGAGATATTCGGAATATGGACTATTTACTTGATGCATGCTTTACTTTACTGTACTTTACTTCAGTAGTTACTTTGCTAAGATAACCCCGTTATATCTTGATGATTAATGCTGCTGGATGTTTAAACATGCCAGATAATTTTGCTACGACATGATGATTAATAATGCTAGATAGGTATGCTATGCTATG
This sequence comes from Thinopyrum elongatum, assembly GCA_011799875.1. Taxonomy (NCBI): domain Eukaryota; kingdom Viridiplantae; phylum Streptophyta; class Magnoliopsida; order Poales; family Poaceae; genus Thinopyrum; species Thinopyrum elongatum. The sequence goes on from CM022298.1 coordinate 169,620,702, forward strand.
CTTGATTCGTGATTTCCTGTTAATTCCATGCCATGTTTAGAATAAATTCTTGCATAGCATAGGGTTGGCTTTGTCATCTGCTTGTTTGGATGCTATGTATTTGGTTGTCTTGCGAGTACATTCAAAGTACTCACCTGGCCTTGCACGTGGCCAGTTGCAGGAGAAGATTCGTCGTGCTAGATCGTAACCCAGACAGTCCTGTGAGTTATGGAGCCCAGCCAGAGACGATGTCACCGCTAAACCAAGACCTTCGCTGCCATCTTAGTTAGCCTTGGAGCTAGGTAATATTGTTGTAAGCAACAGTATTGTAATACTCCATTTAATATAATAAGGCCATTTTGTGCCTGGAATTGCTGTATCATGTCTTTGACGTGCGTCAGGTCTTATCCTGGGACTGGCGTGCGTCGGCCCTCTATCGGGGTGCCACATATGTAATAGTATATAATATAAACCCGTGATCACCTCCCAAAGTGATCACGGCCCAGTAGTATAGCATGGCAGACGGACAAGAGTGTAGGGCCACTGATGTAATTTCTAGCAACCTATACTAAGCATTTAGGATTGCAGGTAAGGTATCAACAGTAGTAGCAAAGACAGGCTATGCAGCAGAATAGGATTAACCGAAAGCAGTAACATACTACACTACTCTAATGCAAGCAGTAGAGAGAAGGAATAGGCGATATCGGGTTGATCAAGGGGGGGGGGGGCTTGCCTGGAAGCTGTGTCGAGAGAGAAGGGTCGTCGACGTAGTAGTCGTTCACGGCAGCGTCGTCAGCGGTCTCAGCGTCTATCGAGAGAGAAGGAGTGGGGAGGAAACAGTAAATACAAAGCAAACAATGCTACACAAGTATGACATGACAATATGCAGTGCCGGGTGTGTTCTAACATGGGGTTGCACGTCACCGAGAAAGGGGGATCCCATCCGGGAAAGTTTTCCCGGCTTCGGACTTTTGTTAGACAGATGACCGGAGGGGGACGGTTGCATGTTCAGGTATTTAGAGGCATCACACGGATATGTGGGTTGCATAACTGGGTTCGTCTCGTCGTTCTGAGCAACTTTCATGTAGAAAGTATTTTCATCAGAGTTACAGATTATTTAATATGATTTTCTAAAGTTTTTTTAAATTTCTGGAATTTAATTAATTATTTAAATTAACATTATCCGAAACAGTGTTATGCTGACGTCAGCATGACATCAGCATGACATCAGCAGGCGTCCAGACACGTGGGTCCCACATGTCATAGACTGGTTAGGTTAATTAGGTTTAACTAATTAATTAACATTTAATTAAACTAATTAATTAAATTAAATTAATCTAAACAGGGTTAATTAACTTAATTAATTAACCAATTATTTATTTATTAATTTTAATAGTTTTTTTATACGTTCTCAGGGGGGTGGGCCCCAATGTCAGCGGCCCAGGGGGCCAAACGGGAGCGGGCACCGGGCGCTGGGCGACGGAACGGGGCGGACCCGTCCGCGGCCAGCGGGCGCGGTCGTGGTGCGCGGCGGGCACGGCGAGGCCGGCTGGTAGCGGGCGGCGCAGCGTAGAGGCGGTGGAGGCAGGCTCGGCGGCGGGCGGCACGAGAGCGGCGGCGCGCGGGCGCAGCTGTGGCCAGGGGCAGAGGGGCGAGGCCGTGGAGGAGCAGGGGCCATGCGGCGTGGTGGCGATGCGGGACGGCGCGCGAGGGTCAGGCGGGGCGGCGAGGGGCGACGGTCACTGCGGCGAGGAGAAAGGAGAGGAGGGAGGCGCTCACAGCCATTGACGGGGAGCGGGGGCAGCGAGGCGTGGTGGTGACCCGCGAGGAGGAGGTCGGGGAGGTTTCGATGACGGCGTCGGGGCAGCGAGGCGACGGCGCGGCATCGGTGAAGGGTGGCGCGGGGCAGCCGAGTTGCAGGGGAGGCGCTGGTCAACGCTGGCGCGAGGCGGCGGCCTGCGCGTGGTCGCCCGTGACGGCAGGCGGCGGGGCGCTAGTGCTGGCAAGGGGGGCGACGGGGAGGGCGGCGCCGACGTCGGGGCCAACCGCCCCGATCCAGATCTGTTCGGGGGAGGGGGGGAAGAGGAGCGAGGGGGGGGGTCGAGGGGATCGTGCGATGGGGAGTGGGGATCGGGCCTAGGGTTCCGGTGGGGAGTGGGGGGTTAAGGGGGGAGCGAGGTGGGCTGGCCGGCTGGGCCGTCTGGCCCAGTTGGCCAGGGGGGTCCTTTTCTTTCATTTTTGCCTTCTGTTTTGTTCTTTTCTTTTTACTTATTTTTCCTTTACAGTTTTCTATTATTTCCAATATACTTTAGTTTTAGTAAAATACAAAACTAGTTCCTAAAATAGGGTTACTACATATTCTAATGCCACAAAAACTTGGGCAACTAGATAAAATAGTTTAATATTTTATTAATCGTAAAAGGCATTTAATTAATTGTTTTGCTACTGTTTTAATTATTTAAGTGCATTACTTTACTTTATAAAAATGTGGTTTCAACGTGACAAGTATCCAGAGATTATTTGCCACACTTTGAACATTTTTGTTTTGTCATTTGAAAACTTTATTTGTTCAACTTTATTTAAAATTTGAATTTGAACGGGATTTGAATCATAGCGAGTTTAACAACAGTAATCGCGGTGACATGGCATCATTAGCAGAGGTTCACTGTAGCTTAACTATCCGGGCGTCACACCGGGTGAACCCCTTCTTCCGAAGGAGCTTAGCGATCTTCTGTAGGCAGAATTGAGGTTTCTGCATGACACAATTCTCTGTAGGGAGAAGTATGCATTTTCTCATGCAGGTGGACATCGCCCCATTTTCATAGTGATGGCGCCACCTAATATTGGTTTGTGCGACATTTTCCCCGCGAACAAGTTCTATGTGCCATTCGAAGACATCTTCAACCTATTCCACCTATACAAGCAATGTCCTTCCTTAATACGGCTATGAGCAATCAATAGCGCCTACATTGCCAAATGTGAGCTCAATAAGGTTGTCGCAGTAGGGGACCCCTACCTCATGCACGAGACCAACGTCAATCTCCTTGATCGCCGTCAAGCTATGAGGAACTACCTGATAGACCTCATGCTTGCCAACATGGAAAAAGATTGCCTTCTAGTGCCCTACTATACGAAGTAAGTCATTCGTTACTCGATACACACTATTCTTTTATACAATCTCGTTATGCTTCCACGTCAAAACATTATATACTCGAGGATAATTGGTTTTTCTCTACTTTTTACGTAGAGGACACTCTGTCCTCATCGTTATTACCCTGAAGTTCACAAAAACTTATATCTTGGATTCGACGAGGAAAGTGAAGAAAGACTACAGAGGCATCAAGAAGATTCTCGATGAAGCACTCATCGATTATACTAGCTGGGAAGGAGTGATCTAAGACGGATATCGCAAGTTCGACAAATTTAAAGCGGTACGCTTCGGCCACAAAACTAAATTTTATTGCATGCAGCAGCCGGAAAACACTCATTCAGACGGCTACTATGTCGTCCACCACATGGATGAGTACATACGGGAGGGAGAACGCCTTAAAAAGGACTCCGACTTCATTGCATTGGGGAAGCAAATGGAGGAAATTAGCCCGGGAGATAGTAGAGATGAGTTCAGATGCATCCAGCTCAAGTTTGCTACCATCCTCAACAAGGATGTCATCGACCATGCCGGCGTTTTCAACGGCAGCGCACCTACCAGCTCGGAGGAGATAAAAGCTCGCCTTAATCAGCAGGGTCACGATGCTGATAGACCGGTGTCTCTTGCAGATCCCACGAAGAAATACATTAATGATCCTTATTATTGATGTAATAGGATAGTGACAGCTAGCTATGTTGTTGTGGTTCTGTAAACTACTCGATCAGCTACACATGTCATTCTGTCATGTTATCGTACTTCAAAACTTTGCCAAGCTATCCTAATTAAGTGCTACACATAGTTATTGTGGATGTATTTTAATTAATGTTACATGTTTCCTTATTCTGGCATGCAAACCCAGCTTTAAATATATTTGATCTTAAAAAATGCTGCCACAACATCGTTTTTCAGCTGCCATGGCAGCGTTTTTCTGATGCTTTCAAACTAAGTAATGGCGTGGGAAGGATATGCAACACCTCCAAGGTTTCTCCATATTTATGTCGTGTGGAGAAGTCCCAATGCCGTAGGTAAATATGATATTGCCGTCGTGCAATTTTACCCAATGATGACCCACAAGTATAGGGGATCAATCATAGTCCTTTCGATAAGTAATAGTACCGAACCAAACGAGGAGCAGAAGGAAATGGCAAGTGGTTTTCAGCAAGGTATTCTCTGCAAGCACTGAAATTATCGGTAACAAATAGTTTGGTAGCAAGGTAATTCATAACGAGTAACAAGTGTAACAAAGGTGCAGCAAGGTGGCCCAATCCTTTTTATAGCAAAGGACAAGCCTGGATGAACTCTTATATAAAGCAAAGCACTCCCGAGGACACATGGGAATTATCATCAAGTTAGTTTTCATCATGCTCATATGATTCGCGTTCGCTACTTTGATAAATTGATATGTGGGTGGACTGGTGCTTGGCTGCTGTCCTTACTTGGACAAGCCTCCCACTTATGATTAACCCCTCTCGCAAGCATCCACAACTACGAAAGAAGAATTAAGATAAATCTAACCATAGCATTAAACATGTGGATCCAAATCAGCCCCTTACGAAGCAACGCATAAACTAGGGTTTAAGATTCTATCACTCTAGCAACCCATCATCTACTTGCTACTTCCCAATGCGTTCCCCTAGGCCCAAATCATGGTGAAATGTCATGTAGTCGACGTTCACATAACACCACTAGAGGAAAGACAACATACATCTCATCAAAATATCAGATGAATACCAAATTCACATGATTACTTGTAACAAGACTTCTCCCATGTCCTCAGGATGAAAAGTAAATACTCACAAGACATATTGATGTTCAAGATCATAGGGGTATTGATTAGCATTAAGGATCTGAACATATGATCTTCCACTAAATAAACCAACTAGCATCAACTACAAGGAGTAATCAACACTACTAGCAACCCACATGTACCAATCTCAGGTTTTGAGACAAAGATTGAATACAAGAGTGAACTAGGGTTTGAGATGAGATGGTGCTGGTGAATATGTTGACGAAGATTGGTCCTCCCACGATGAGAGGATCATTTGTGATGACGATGGCTTCGATTTCCCCCTCCCAGAGGAAAGTTCTCCCCGCAGAATCGCTCCGCCGAAGCCCTAGATTGCTTCTACCCAGGTTCCACCTTGAGACGGCGGCGCTTCGTCCCTAGAGCCTTCTCTCTATTTTTTTCTAATTCAAAACCCTTCATATATCCAAAGATGGCCACCGGAGGCTGGCCAGGGGGCCACAAGCTCGGGGGCGCGCCCTAGGGGGTAGGGCACCCCCCAGGCTTGCCTGGTGGGTCCCCTCCTGGTATTTGTTCGCCTAATATTTTTTATATATTCCAAAACAATTCTCCGTAAAGTTTCAGGACATTTGGAGTTGTACAGAATAGGGATCTCAGATTTGCTCCTTTCCGGTCCAGAATTCCAGCTGTCGGCATTCTCCCTCTTCATGTGAATCTTGTAAAATAAGAGAGAAAAGGCATGAGAATTGCATCATAATGTGTAATAGCAGCCCATAATGCAATAAATATCAACATAAAAACATGATGCAAAATGGACGTATCACCCAACGCCATAGATATCCAAAATACTATTGACGTGGCCTCCAACGCCACCACTATTTCTTAACAATGGCGCCATATTGGTGGCGTCAGGCTTCTACGCCAGCAAGGCTGTTTTTGGCAGACCATAGCAAGGCTTTTATGCACTAGCGGTGAATAAATGATTTCAATCACACTTGTGTTAAATCCATGGTATGTAAATGACCAGATATGTCCAAGTACTCCAAGTAAGTTGTGAGTAAAGTTACCAGAATGTTCAAATTGTTGATCATCGGACAACACTAAAAATATTGTTAAGTATTAACGATATGTTTCTCACATATGCAGAGAATGAAGAGATTGTTGTAAGGAGTTACATCAATACATGCTTGATAAGTAGTACATCGACAAAAATCTTCAATTGGTGCTCCAAGCAAATTACAATTTAAATGAATTATGGTGGCACAATAAATTGGAGTTGGTTCAAGAAAGTTACCGTGGTGAATTCTATAACAGAAAGTTCAGTATATTCTCGCTTTAGAAGCAATAATAGAGGGTGTTGAATCAAAGGTTCACTTATGAACTTGGTATGATTTCTAGATGATTATGCAAAAAGAACACTATTCTCAGATAGTGGTTCTGTAGCTCAATCTAAGGAATCAAAGGTCTTACCGATGGTTCAATATATACTAATCTTGTTTCACACCAATTATGAATTTATGTGAAAGCATGATGGATGCATTAAAATGCAAATGATACACATGGATCTAAAGTTGTCAGATTCAATAGGACGAAGTCTATACCACAAGCAAAGCATGGACTAACACTGGATTGCCATTGGTGTAAAAGTTAAAAGTGCTAACTAGATTATTGACTCTAGTGCAAGTGGGAGACTATTCGAAACATGCCCTAGAGGCAATAATATTTGTATTATTATATTTCCATATTCATAATTAATAGTTTATATTCTATGCTATAACTGCTATGATCCTGGAATATGCGATTCAGTGGAAAACTCATATGCACGTGTGGAATGATAAACGGTAATAAAAGGTTCCTAATCTTGCCTCTAAGACTAGCTCAAGTGTTGTTGGTGATCACATTTTCCAGATCTTAGGATATCGTTAAGTTTAACAATAGTCCTAAAACAACATTGAGATTATGACGTTGGAAGAATGATCATATTGAATCGTCCCAATCTTGTTTGTTATGAATTGAGTTAATATTGTCTGCATTCAATTGTAATAACACAGGGTGTTAACATGTGATATTGCTTCTTAGACCATGAGAATATCGTCGTCACTTATTACCGTACGGTGGGCTTTGGGGTTGCTCAAACGTCACATGTAACACGGAGATCATAACGACAACTTACAGGTTCATCGGAAAGTTTGACAAGTGGCCAGATAGCTCGAGAGTGGGATTTGCTCCTCCAGCGATGGAGAGATATTCTTAGGGCCCTCTCGGTGTGACGACATCAATCATCGTCTGGCCAGACACAAGTGACTATGTTAGGGGGATGCCGGAACACAATAGCGAGAAAGAAGAACAAAACCGGTAACGAGGATTTCGGTATAGTGATCATGGTGATGACTCAGGAGGATACCGATACATCCCGGGTTTTGTAAAGTATCATGAAGCAAAGGGAACATCAAATGATAACCAAAAGTTTACTCGAATATCATTCGTGTGCTTATAGGGATCGATACGGACCTCCATGGTCCCGCTGTCGGTCATTGAACGCACGGTTTCGTTCATGCGTGTGAGTTACTGAACCTACGGGGTCACAAGCTTAAGGAAAACATGATCTGCTGAGTATTAGTAGGATAGGAGTGATGAGAATATATTTGTTGAATTGTTTCATTAATATTCAGAGTAGTTCCGAGAGGATCCGGAAGCGTTTCGGGGTCACCGGAAGGGTTTCGGTGAATATCGGGTAATACCGTGTATTACCGATATATTATATATAGGTGGAAAATGTTTTGGGAGATGTTAAAAAATATATATAATGGTCTAGAAGTACTTATAGCATTTTATATTTAATTTAAATATCAACGGGCCTTAAAAGGCCAAGAGGTGGAAGCCAACTTGGGCCATGAAGGCCCAAGTGGAGGAGGCGTCCCCCCTTTCCTTGTGTGTGTGTTTGGGGGGGGGGGGGCGAATCATACTATGGGAGGATTCCAACTCCTCCCCCCTTTGGATGGCGCCCTAAGGAGGCTTTCCCTCATTGGTGGCAACCCTCCTCACACCCTCTATCCTATATATGCTTGAGGTATTGGCCACAACTGATGACAATTGTTTTGGAGCCTCCTCTAGTTCTTCTAGTTCATATTCTATTTGGTCCTAGTTAACTAATCATAGCATGGCTAATCCTCTTGTCCTCATAATTAGAAGCCCAGTGTGGTTCTAATCTCCTCCCTCTTCTTCGGCGATGATTATCTCTGGACGGCGAAGTGCTGCCGGATCATGAAGGTTGCATGCTAGTAACCAAGTAGAGAGGTCGTGCTTTCGGTCTTCACTTCGAGGGACTGTTAGTGGGCGGTATGAAGGATCATTCATCTACAGTTCGAGGGACTCCATGTACGATCTACACCGACACGTTCCTCTTTCGTTGCAACTCGGTGATGGTAATGGTCATGATCCCAACCTGTTATGCATCTTCATATTGATCTTGGCTGATCGTAGGCGTTAAATTTTTTGTTTTCTACTATGTTTCACAACATTTCTTACTTGTGGATACCCATGGTAAAAATGCGGTAATTTATCGAGATCACTTGACATATGTTTTGGTAATCAACTTGCGGACTCCCGTGCTGACATTGGGGTAATCTAGGCATAGAGGTTGATACATTTTTTCATCCTACTTTCTCCAATAGGAACTTTGGAGTGATTCTTTGTCGCACACTGAGGGATATTTATATGATTCTATTATGTTAGCACTATTCAGAGATTGCACTGGTGAAAGTATGAACCCTAGGCCTTGTTTCTAAGCATTGCAATACCGTTTGTGACCAGTTCTATCACTTGCTACCTTGCTATTTTTATTATTTCAGATTACAAAAAACCTATATCTACTATCCATACTATACTTTTATCACCATCTCTTTGCCGAACTAGTGCACCTATACAATTTACCATTGTATTGGGTGTGTCATGGACACAAGGGATTTCTTGTATTTGATTGTAGGATTGTTTAAGAGAGACTATGTTCATCCTACACCTCCCACAGATTGATAAACCTTAGGTCATCCACTTGAGGTAAATTTGTTGTTGTCCTACAAAACTCTGCGCTTGGAGGCCCAACGGAGTCTACAAGAATAAAGTTGCGTAGTAGACATCAAAACATACAAGCATTCGGGAGCTGCAAGATATAACTTAGAGTAAACATGATGAACATCATATAGATGAATGCATATCAGTTGCGAAGAACTGAACACCGGGGGGAAACTCGAGGCATAGGAACAATACAAAAAGAGGAAAAATACTAAAAGTAATGCAAGTATGGAAGAAGTCAATGGTGCTCAATGGCAACAACTGATTTGTTCGGTCAGTTCACACTTCTGCCAAAGTGCTATGTTTGGTTGGAGGGACTTGTGATTCAACACAAGAGAAAATCTCTATCCGTCCTATTCTCCTCGACCGGAAGTTCCTTGAACTCTGATTGATTTACTCTTGGTAGATTCTTCAAGGCAATCCCCAAAATTTCATACACTTATCCTTGGAAAACAACAATGACTCTTGGTTCCTCAGACCAACGCCTAACCATCTGGTGGATGTGTAGTCCACAAGAGTAATAGGCACAAGCTTGTTTGGAATTTAGTTCTTCATGATGCTCAATCACTCAACAGATTTTAGGCTCTAGAGTTTTCTCTCTATAATTTTCTTGATTCTATCGAAGAGTGGGTTGATCAGACAAACTCTTGTCAAATCAAACAACACATCTAACTTTTGCAGGTTGGGGTGGGCGGCTATTTTTTGGGAACGATCCCGAGGTGCAAAATGACGAATAGGGGCACATGCCTCCTAATGACCAACCGACACATGGCATTACGGTTGGATTTCAACCTCATGTGATGACTTACTTGAGGAATAAGTCAAGCCAACTCAACTATCAGTGATTCTTTCTCCAAGTACAGAAGAAATTCATCTCGGGCTCAGAGAAAAATCACTCTGCATGAAGTGATTTCTCTTGTCTTCACTAGAAGAAACAGGTTTATGATTGAGCACATATCAAAGACCTAAATCTCAACTACATTTGGAGACCCCCCCCCCTAATAGTACGGTTTTCCCTATGATTAAATAGAGAAAAATGAATAGTGAAAAAAAATATGTATTCATGATGACTTTATTCTTCTCGCAACAGTCAATTATTCCTCTTATGACTCACCAAAACAATTGCTCTTCGATTCAACTTTTGGGGTCATCTCCCACACGAATAACAATCTCCTCTGTAACTCTAGCATACTTCTCTTAACTCCTCCTTAAGGACTTACTTCTTATGTATATTCGCAAACACATTAGTCCCTCAATGGGGAAACCCATTGTGCCCATCTATGGTTGGGGACAAGAAAGAGAAAGGGAGCAATGGGGGAGCATAAGGAAGAAGAGAGAGCAAAGAGCAAGTGGCAGATTGCTACTATTGTGCATTTTTTTCTTGCAAAGCACAACAAAAATTCATGAAAACTCTTCATTGCCAGTTACCAGCTATACCAATTTGGTTGAGATCCCCAAAACATAGTAGATTACAAGGATTTGGTTTTTTAAGACAGAAGGAACGGGGAAAGGGAGCATAGGCGAACGAATCCAAGCCTGGCCATGGTTCAAGTAGGAAGGAACTGACATATGAATCACCACAATTATCATCGGTAATGGTAAATAAAGTGCAGCAAGGTAGCCCAATCCTTTTGTGGTAAAGGACAGGCCAAAACGGTTTCTTATGATAAGCAAAGAGTTCTTGAGGGTACACGGGAATTTCACCATGTCACTTTCATCATGTTGGTTTGATTCGTGTGTCGCTACTTTGATAATTTGATATGTGGGTGGACCGGTGCTTAGGTGTTGTTCTTACTTCAACAAACCTCCTACTTATGATTAACCCCCTCGCAAGCATCTGCAACTACGAGAAAAGTATTAAGATAAAATCTAACCATAGCATTAAGCTTTTGGATCCAAATCAGTCCCTTACGAAGTAGCGCACAAACTAGGGTTTAAGCTTCTGTCACTCTAGCAATCCATCATCTAATAACTACTCCACAATGCATTCCCTTAGGCCCAAATATGGTGAAGTGCCATGTAGTCGACGTTCACATGACACCACTATGGGAATCACAACATACATATCATCAAAATATCGAACACATATCAAATTCACATGATTACTTGCAACATGACTTGTCCCGTGACCACAAGAACAAAAGTAACTACTCATAAATAATAATCATGCTCAAGATCAGAGGGGTATTAAATAGCATAATGGATCTAAACATATAATCTTCCACCAAATAAACCATATAGTAATCAACTACAAGATGTAATCAACACTACTAGTCACCCACAGGTACCAATCTGAGGTTCCGGTACAAAGATTGAACACAAGAGATGAACTAGGGTTTGAGAGGAGATGGTGTTGTTGAAGATGTTCATGGAGATTGCCCTCCCAAAGATGAGAGAGTTGTTGGTGATGACGATGGCGAAGATTTCCCCCTCCGAGAGGGAAGTTCCCCCGGCGGAATCGCTCCGCCGAAGGGCAAAAGTGCTCCTACCCAAGTTCCGCCTCGAGACGATGGCGCTTCATCCCGAAAGTCCCCCCTTGATTTTTTCTAGGTCAAAATGACCTATATACAATAAATGGGCACCGGAGGTGGGCCGTGCTGGGCACAACCCACCAGGGCGCGCCTGGTGGCCCAGGCGCGCCCTGGTGTCTTGTGCTCACTAGGTGGGGCCCCTCCGGTAGTTATTTGCTCCAGTATTTTTTATATATTCCAAAATAATTCTTCGTAAATTTTCATCTCATTTGGAGATGTGCAGAATAGGTAACTCTGACGTAGCTTTTTCAGGGCCAGAATTCCAGATGCCGGCATTCCCCCTCTTTGTGTAAACCTTGCATATTATGAGAGAAAAGGCATTAGAATTATTCCAAAAAGCATTATTATGCATAAAAACATTATAAATAACAGTAGGGAAACATGATGCAAAATGGACGTATCAAATCCCCCAAGCTTAGACCTCGCTTGTCCTCAAGCGAAAAAATTGAAATCGAAAAACATGCCCACATGCTTAGAGAGAGAGGTGTCGATAAATACAAAATACGGACATAGAAGCTTCATGCTTATTATTATAACAGCAAATAACTTTAACATAAAACTTTATCACACAACTTTTATGATATAACTTCTCATGAACAAGTAACAATTCATCACAACATTGAAGTATAAAGCATAAACCTTATTGAAAACAAACAAACTATGTTCTCAGTCAACTTTGCAACTACAATTCATCATATTTTCAGGAAGGGTCACGTATCGGAGCTTTTAAGAAAGTCCACATACTCAACCATCATTTAACCTTCTATGATTGCTAACACTCACAGCATACCCATGCTTACAGTAACCTCCTCATCTGTGAACCACACATAGGGAAAAGTATCCTTGAAGATATTTGGGTCCAGAGGCTGGTAAGAAACAGGGCACTCTTCCTCTGAATCTTGAGATGACATATTTTTAGATCTGCCAGAAAAATAGCACAAAAGAAGAACAGAAGATTTCTCCATGATACGGTGGTCAATACGTTCGGGGGTATATAAAGATTTTTTTATCTTGGGAAACAAGCGAACGAGAGGAAAACGGAGTCGGGAAGGTTCCCGAGGTGGGCACAACCCACCTGGGCGCGCCAGGCAAGCTAGGCGCGCCCTGGTGTCTTGTGCCCTCCTCGTTTGCCTTCCTGGTTGTTTCTTATTTTCCTAATTTTTGTAATATTCCAAAACTGACAAAAAATATTTTTGCGGATTTTTCGGAGTCCGTTTACTTGCCTTATCACGTACCTCCTCTTTTTTAGGATTCTAGAGTGTTCCGGAAGGTCTCTTTTATGTGTTCCTCCGGTGTCATGGTTTCAATAATATTGCTTTCAACATTAACAGGCGTACCTCAGATAGAGTGTTTAATTCTTTGCCCGCTGACCACCTTCCGGTTAGTACCTTCAGCATTATTAATCTTGATAGCTCCAGAGCGATAAACCTCCTCGATAATATATGGTCCTTCCCATTTAGAGAGAAGTTTTCCTGCAAAGAGTCTAAAATGAGAGTTGTACAAAAGAACATATTCTCCAACTTTGAATTCCCGCTTTTGGATTATTTTGTCATGCCATCTTTTAACTTTTTCTTTAAACAATTTGGCATTTTCATAAGCTTGGGTTCTCCATTCATCTAAAGAACTAATATCAAATAACCTCTTTTCACCGGCAAGTTTGAAATCATAGTTGAGTTCTTTAATTACCCAATAAGCTTTATTTCAAAATCAAGAGGCAAATGACAAGCTTTTCCATAAACCATTTTATAAGGAGACATGCCCATAGGATTTTTATATGCTGTTCTGTAGGCCCAAAGTGCATCATCCAATTTCTTAGACCAATTCTTTCGAGACCAATTAACAGTTTTTTGTAGTAATAGTTTTATTTCTCTATTGCTAAGTTCAACTTGACCACTAGATTGAGGATGATAGGGTGATGCAATTCTATGGTTGACATCGTATTTAGCAAGCATTTTACGGAAAGCATCATGAATAAAGTGTGAACCACCATCAGTCATTAAATATCTAGGGACTCCAAACCTCGGCAAAATAACTTCTTTAAGAATTTTAATGGAAGTGTTATGATCAGCACTACTAGTTGGAATAGCTTCTACCCACTTAGTAACATAATCAACAGCAACCAAAATATGTGTATACCCATTAGAGGAAGGAAAAGGTCGCATATAATCAAAACCCCAAACATCAAATTGTTCAATAGCAAGTGAATAATTCATAGGCGTTTCTTGACGCTTACCGATATTACCAATTCTTTGACATTCATCACAAGATAAAAAAAACTTACGGCCATCCTTGAAGAGAGTAGGCCAATAAAAACCAGATTGCAATACCTTGTGAGCAACTCTATCTCCCGCATGATGCCCTCCATAAGCTTCGGAGTGACATTTCCGTAGGATTTGTTACTGTTCATGCTCAGGTACACAACGTCTAATAATACCATCTACTCCTTCTTTATAAAGATGTGGGTCATCCCAAAAGTAGTGTCTTAAATCATAGAAGAATTTTTTCTTTTGTTGGTATGTGAAACTAGGCGGTATGTATTTAGCAACAATATAATTAGCATAGTCAGCATACCAAGGAGTATTATGAGAAACATTTATTGTAGCTAGTTGTTCAATAGGAAAGCTATCATCAATAGGTAGTGGGTCATCAAGAATATTCTCTAACCTAGACAAGTTATCAGCTATGGGGTTCTCAGCTCCTTTTCTATCAGTAATATGTAAATCAAATTATTTTAGCAAAAGAACCCACCTAATGAGTCTAGGTTTAGCATCTTTCTTTTCCATAAGATATTTAATAGCAGCATGATCAGTGTGAACAATTACTTTGGAATCAACAATATAAGATCTGGATTTGTCACAATAAAACACAACTTCTAAAAATTCTTTTTTAGTAGTAGCATAATTTCTTTGGGCACTGTCTAGAGTTTTGCTAGCATAATGAATAACATTTAATTTCTTATCAAATCTTTGTCCTAGAACAGCACCAACAGCATAATCACTAGCATCACACATAATTTCAAAAGGCAAGTTCCAATCAGGTGGTTGAACAATAGGTGCAGAAGTTAAGGCTTTCTTAAGTGTTTCAAAGGCTTCTACACAACCATCATCAAAAACAAATGGAACATCCTTTTGTAAAAGATTTGTAAGAGACCTAGAAATTTTAGAGAAGTCTTTAATAAACCTCCTATAGAAACCAGCATGACCAAGGAAACTATGAATACCTTTAATATCTTTAGGACATGGCATTTTCTCAATTGCATTAACTTTAGCTTTATCCACCTCAATACCTCGTTCAGAAATTTTATGCCCCAAGACAATACCTTCATTAACCATAAAGTGACAGTTCTCCCAATTCAAGACAAGATTAGTTTGCTCACATCTCTGCAAAAATCAATCAAGGTTGCTCAAGCAATCAAAGAAAGAAGTTCCATAAACAGAAAAATCATCCATGAAAACCTCAACAATCTTTTCAGAAAAATCAGAGAATATAGTAGTCATACATCTTTCAAAGGTAGCAGGTGCATTGCATAAACCAAAAGGCATACGTCTATAAGCATAAGTTCCAAAAGGGCAAGTAAAAGTGGTTTTCTCTTGATCAGGTTGTGACACGGGTAATTGAGAAAAACCAGAATATCCATCCAGAAAACAAAAGTGTGTGTGCTTAGATAATCTTTCCAACATTTGATTAATAAAAGGCAAAGGGTAATGATCCTTTCTAGTTGCTTTATTTAATTTTCTGAAATCGATTACCATTCTATAGCCAGTAACAATTCTTTGTGGAATAAGTTCATTTTTATTATTAGGAACAACAGTAATACCTCCCTTCTTAGGGACACAATGAACAGGACTTACCCATCTACTATCAGCTATGGGATAGATTATAGCTGCTTCCAGAAGCTTTAATATTTTAGTTCTTACCACTTCTTTCATCTTACGATTCAAACGTCATTGATGATCAACAACGGGTTTAGCATCAGGTTCCATATTAATCTTGTGCTGACAGAGAGTGGGACTAATGCCCTTAAGGTCATCAGGGTATATCCAATGGCAGCACGGTGCATCTTCAGAATTTTCAATAATCTTTCTTCTTCATGTTCTGAAAGGTTAGCACTAATAATAACAAGATATATCTTTTTCTCATCGAGATAAGCATATTCCAGAGTGTCAGGCAATTGTTTCAATTCAAGCCAAGACCAACCCAACAAGACAGATATCACCAAGGAAAACCCTCCCTTGTCGGGCAGGCAAGCCTAGTGGGGTCGAGGTTGCTCCAAGGACAAGTCTCAAGACTCCACCGGCAGGCTTGCCGGGGACGCAGTAGGCGGATTACCCCGCCAAGGTTCCACCGCTCCACCTCACAACAACGCAAGTCACTTATCAAGCGCGGTGTCGAGCCCCCAGGTGATTATGTTGCTGTTACTGGATACGTGGCAGCCATTTCTGAAGGAGATCATCCCTAAATGACACCCGTCCAGGAGACGTGTCACGCAGACAGGCGAGAAGGTGACTGCATGGCACGGCAGGGCTGCCAGGCCACGCATCAATGTGACACTAAGTGGTGCATTTAATGCACTCTATCTAGTCTACAGAGTTAGGTATGATAGCATTGTGGCTATCCAATCAGTGCATAATGACTGATTTGCCATTATGGTGACCCCTTAACCTATAAAAGGAGGGCCATGGCAACCTGAGAAAGGATTGGGACCCACTTACTCTCATACGCGCGTAGCTGCTCCTGCCCCGAGGCGACCTTGCCGGGCTAGAGCGCTGCACCTCCACCACAATCCACTCATGAATCCACCAAAGCAGGAGTAGGGTTTTGCGCCTCGCGGTGGCCCGAACCTGGGTAAAACTGCCCGTGTCATCGCTGTCGTGCTGCTCTATGCTTTTCGCTCTTTGTGCAATGCGCTCGTCCCCCTTGCTGAACCACAAGGGGCCGATGGCCCTGTAGGTGGCTGTCTGAAAACCACGACATCTTTGGCACGCCAGGTAGGGGGGCAGCGCTTGCGCGAACCCGAGAGTGTAAGCAGCGCGTCATCTTCATCATTGTTTTCTTCATCAACGGCTTCATCATCCATGGCGCCCAAGAAGAAATCCGGTGCTTTGGCTCACCCATCCACCTCGAAGGCCCCCTCGCATGCGGCCGCTAATGCCACGGGGGCTGCGGAGGAACATGGGAATGCCGACGCCGCGGGGAACATGACCGGCGCAGGTGGCGCCATCACTGTTCCCCCTGTGGCTGAAGCAGGAGCAGGAAGCACCGGAGGAGGGCCACATCAACAACACCCCAGCAGCCATGCTCCACAAGGTGCGGGTGGGGAGAATATTCTGTCTCCGTCTCCCCACCTCACCGAAGGACATAGCTGCAGTGATGGCGCTCGCCCTAACGCGAATCAAGACCTCCTAGCTCCCACCGCTGTGGGTGCGGCTACAGGGCCCGCGCCATCCCTAGGTCAAGCTGGCCAGGACGATGCGTCGAGCGGGGTTGCCAATCCCCAAGCACACCCGCCCCGTCACCACGACATCTTGGCGACCGGCTCGCGGCAAAGAGAGCACGGTGCTGTCACTACTGGCACCGTCAGGAGTAAGGCGACATCGCGATCTGCATCATCGTCTGTGCCGAGCACTGCTTCGGAAGCCATGGCGCGGGCCCAACTCCTGTTGAGATTTCTGCCGGTAGCCAATCAGATGGATGAGTGGAGAGCCACCATTCAGAGCTTGATTGGCTTCGCCGAGGCGGGAAGATCACGGCAGGCAGGCCCGCCACAGCCTCCACCAATGGCGGCAATGGCCCAAGCCGCTGGCCGCACCGAGGGAGCCGTTCCGACGGTGCAATCCCCTTCGCGACAGCCAGCACAGGGACCGCAGCCAGAGCCACGCCACCAAGAACCCGACGACGTATCAATGGCTTTGTCTGATCCTCAGGTACGTCGAGACCAGCGACGGGTCCTAGAAGACAGGCGCAGGGAAGACGCGCGCGTTACCATCGAGCGACACCGCGAAACCCGCCACCAGTCTGATAGGCGCAATGGCCCCGACATCGACGAGCCCATGCCTGGTGAGGGAGGATGCCTGCCTTTCGAGGTTGGGTGCCCTGCCTTCACTCATTAGCTGCGGCAAGTCCGTTGGCCATCTACCCGTACGTTCAAGCCAGTGATACCAGAAAAATATGATGGAAGATTGAACATGGCAGAGTTCTTGAGCATCTACACCATCGCTGTTCAAGCTGCTAGGGGAAGGGATGAGAAGGTATTCACCAACTACTTCCCTTTGGCACTCAAGCCAAATGTGAGGTTGTGGCTGATGCACTTGCCAGAGAACTCCATCTCGACCTGGGCTGATCTGTGCGATGAGCTTGTTGGCGCCTTCACGGGCGGCCATCAAGAACCAGGACGGCCCAGCGACTTGCAGCTCCTCCCATAGAAGGAAGGAGAGAGCTTGCGGAAGTACATGTAGAGATTCAGCCGGGTGCACAGGAACATTCCAGACATCTATCCAGCAGCTGTGATAGCTGCATTCTAGTCCAATGTGCGTAACTGCAGGATACGTTCCAAAATGAACGTTCGGTTGCCTAAGACTGTGAATGAGCTATACACTCTGGCGGATAAGTGTGCCCGAACGGAGGAGGGGAGGCGACTCCCCGGCGAAGAAGATGGCGTCAACGTTGATTCAGAGGATGACGCCACCAGTCAGAAGAAGAATAAGAAGAAGAAGAACAAGAAACGCAAGGATAAAGCAGTGATGGCTGTTGAAGGAGCAAACACTCCTAGTATCGGCAAGAAGGCTAAAGCTGAGACTCCCGGCAAGGAAGTTGCCGCGTGCGCTGACTGCCGGGAAGCCGCGGCTGCTGAGAAGGCTGGGAAAGCTGACGGGCCATACTGCAAGATCCATCGGACTAAGGGACACGATCTTCAAGAGTGTCATCAAGTTGAACAGCTCGTCAAGAAGTAGAGGGCTGAGTACGAGAAGCGTGACAAAGAGAGAGATCAAGATGGTGTTGGCGGGAAAGGCCGATGTGGCAGAGGAGGCCGCCCTGGCAAGGCCCCACAGAATCAAGGGCAACCTACCAGAGGCCGTGAGAAGAAGGGATGGGAGTGATGGGAGTGATGAAGGAGACGAGGAGGAAACCAGTGAGTAGGAGTTCCAAAAGGCCACTGACGCCCTCTGCATTGATGGAGGTGCATCCTTGCACCCCTCTCACCGCCAGCTCAAACAGTGGGCGTGTGAGGCCAATGCCATGGAGCCAGCAGCAGATTCTCCGAAGCCGCTCAAGTGGTCCCGCATGCCCATCATCTTTGATGAAGAGGATCACCCCGACCGCACCACCACGGTAGGGTGTTTGCCATTGCTGGTTTCTCTAATGATCCACAACCTCAAGGTCACAAAGATGTTGGTTGACGGCGGGGCCGGGTTGAATCTGATATCTCCCAAGGTCATCAGCAAGCTCCAGATAGCAGACGAAGAGCTCAAGGTTACTGGTACTTTCCAAGGGATCAACCCCGACAGGAGTCATCCTAAGGGGAAGATCACACTGCCGGTGATGTTTGGTAGGGAGTTGAACTACTGGACCGAGAAGATCATGTTTGATGTGGTTGACCTCCCCCTGCCGTACAATGGAATCCTTGGCCGCCCAGCCTTGGCAAAGTTCATGGCAGCATCCCACTATGCTTACAACACTTTGAAGATGCCAGGGCCGATGGGCGTCATTTCCATTCCATCAGACAAGAAGGACGCAATCATATGCGTCGATCAGATGTACCGGGAAGCTGTCGCAGCAGAGGCATCGGAGACTACCGCTCCTACCATGGAAAGCAAGAAAGGGAAGAAAGCTAGCAAGGACGCTAGCAAAGAATCTGGGAAGCACGCCTCTTCGGAGTGTGTTGCGCCTGTTGATGATTTGCCGGAGAGTTTTAATAGCAAGAGCTGAAAGGTTGATGTGCTAGCTGTGAAGAAGGTCCTGGCAGGGTTGGTTGGCGCTGATGGTACATTCACTATCAGCTCCATACTTGATGACAAACAGGAAAGCGCGCTCATTGCCTTCCTGCGGCTGAATGTCGATGTGTTTTCTTGGCAACCATCTGACATCCCCGGTGTTCCCAGGGAGGTAATCGAGCACCACCTTGCTTTCTGCCCACATGCCCGGCCCGTCAAGCAGAAGGTCCGAAAGCAAGCTTCGGAGCGGCAACAGTTTATTGCCGAGGAGATCAGAAAACTTGAAGCCGCTGGTTTGGTCAGAGGAGTGTTGCATCCAACTTGGTTGGCGAATCCAGTGGTGGTGCGCAAGGCGAATGGGAAATGGAGGCTTTGCATAGATTTCACAGATCTAAATAAAGCATGCCCAAAGGACCCATTCCCCTTGCCGCGCATCGATCAGATTGTGGATTCCACCTCTGGATGTGATCTGCTTTCCTTCTTGGATGCCTACTCCGGGTACCACCAGATTTTTATGTCTAAGAAAGATGAAGAGAAGACCGCGTTTATAACCCCATGTCGCACGTACTATTCTGTACGTATGCCCTTTGGGTTAAAAAGCACTGGATCCACTTTTGCAAGGGCAGTACAGATTGGATTTGAGTCCCAGCTGCACAGGAATGTTGAAGCCTACATGGACGATATAGTGGTCAAAACCAAGGACAGATCAACTCTCATTCAGGACTTGGAAGAGACCTTTGCTAATCTGCGCAAGATTAACTTGAAGCTGAATCCAGAGAAGTGTGTGTTTGGCATTCCTTCCGGCAAGCTACTTGGCTACTTTGTGTCCCACCGGGGGATAGAGGCCAACCCCGACAAGATCAAGGCGATTGAGCAGATTCAAGCACCCAAGACAGTTAAGGACGTGAGGCATTTGACTGGATGCGTTGCCGCGCTAAGCAAGTTCATTTCCAAGTCTGCCGAGCGCGCTCTGCCGTTCTTCAAAATCTTGAAGAAGGCAGGGGCTGTGGAGTGGACCCCAGAGGCAGACGCTGCACTACAAGATTTGAAGACCTATCTTTCCTCTGTTCCCAACTTTGTCGCTCCGAAACCACAAGAGCCATTGCTGCTATACTTAGCGAAAACCAATCAAGTGGTTAGCGCGGCACTGGTGGCACAGTGGGAGGTAGATGAAGGAGCAGCTGCAACTGCCATCCCCTCCGGAGAAGGAAGTGAACTCACCCCGGCAGAGTCAGAGGCAGATCAGAGCAAGGAGGAACGGGGCAATGAGGACTGTTCCAAGGTCACGGCAAGGAGGAAAGTGGTGCAGCGGCTAGTGTACTTCGTCAGCTCCCTGCTGCAGGGGGCTAGGTCGAGGTACTCTGGCGTGTAAAAGTTAATTTTTGTCCTCATCATGGCCTCAAGGAAACCGCGCCACTACTTCCAAGCCCACGAGATCACGGTTGTCACCCGCTTCCCCTTACAGCGCATATTGAGGAACCCTGAGGCCACTGGCAGTATAGTGGAATGGGCACTGGAGTTGTCCAGCTTTGGATTGAAGTTCAAGAGCACGTCAACTATTTAGAGCAGAGCACTAGTGGAGTTTATTACAG
Source organism: Thinopyrum elongatum (assembly GCA_011799875.1). Lineage (NCBI taxonomy): Eukaryota > Viridiplantae > Streptophyta > Magnoliopsida > Poales > Poaceae > Thinopyrum > Thinopyrum elongatum. Next base: position 169,641,698 of record CM022298.1, read on the forward strand.
AATGGACGCCTACCCCTGACGAAGTAGTGTTGGAAACAGTTATCCCCAGCAAGGAAGCGCCCAAGAATGGATCTTGTACTTTGATGGTGGCCTTCTCCCTACAAGGTGCAGGAGCTGGCGTGCTTCTTGTTGCTCCCTCAGGGGAGCACCTCAAGTACGTGGTTCAAATGCATTTCCCCGGGAAAAGGCTACCAACAATACTGCAGAGTATGAAGGACTCCTCGCCGGGCTCAGGATCGCAACAGAACTGGGAATCAAGAAGCTGATTGTTCATGGAGATTCACAACTGGTGGTGAGACAAGTGAACAAGGATTATCAAAGCCGATTGATGGAGGCATACGTCGAGGAAGTGAGGAAGTTGGAGGAGTGCTTTGACGGATTGCAAACATAGCACATACCGCGTGTGGAAAACATATTGTTGATCATCTGTCAAAGTGCGCTGCGCAAAAAGTCCCTGTGGAAACAGGGACTTTTGTTCTCCATTTGACTCAACCCTCCGTATACCCGACAACAATGGCCAGAAAAAGGAGAAAACTGGACTCCGGTAGGCCTCTCCCGGCAGAGCTTCCCGAAGCCCCCAGCAGAGAGCTTGGCGGGAACAACTCCCCTTCGATCGGTGGGCTGCACCCTCCCGCCAAACTACCAACCTTTGTGGTCGAGGAGTGCGCTCCCATGAATGAGGAGGTGCCGTTGGTGCTCGTTGCTGAGCCTCAGGCTCCAACTTGGGCGCGGTACATAGTCCATTTCCTCCAAACAGGAGAACTTCCCGAAGAGCAAGAAGAAGCTGAAAGAGTAGCCCGGAGGGCTAGTATGTATCAGTTCGTTGATGACACGCTATACAGAAGAAGGCCCAATGGTGTGAAATTGAAGTGCATTTGCCAGGAAGAAGGAAAGAAACTGTTGGCAGAGATACACAAGGGTATGTGCGGCTTCCACATTGGATCGAGGGCCCTGGTTGGAAAAGCCTTCCGACAAGGTTTTTACTGGCCCACGGCCCTCCAAGATGCAATTGAGCTAGTCACCAAATGTGAAGCCTGCCAGTTCCACTCCAAGAATATCCATTAGCCTGCTCAAGCTCTACAGACGATCCCTTTGTCATGGCCCTTCTTGGTCTGGGGGCTCGACATCTTGGGCCCCTTCCCCCGTGCTACTGGGGGCTTTGAGTTCTTGTTTGTCGCTATCGACAAGTTCACAAAGTGGCCAGAGGTGGAGCCCGTGAGGAAGGTGACCGCACAGTCAACTATCAAGTTCTTGAAAGGATTGGTGTGCCGTTTCGGAGTACCCGCCAGGATCATCACTGACAATGGCACTCAGTTCACAAGCCGCGCCTTCATGCAATACGTTCATGCCCTCGGAAGCAAACTCTCATTTGCCTCTGTTGCCCATCCGAGAAGCAACGGACAAGCTGAGAGGGCCAACGCTAAAGTGCTGCGAGGACTCAAGACAAGAACATTTGATAGGCTATAGAAGTGCGGCAGGCGATGGATCGACGAGCTGCCGGTGGTTCTTTGGTCCCTCCATACGACACCAAATCGAGCTACCGGGTAGACTCCCTTCTCCCTAGTCTATGGGGCAGAAGCAGTGATCCCCACGGAACTCATACATGGATCACCTCGAGTGCTTGCCTACGATGAAGTAGCAGAGGAACCGCACCGGCGTGACGACGCTGTGCTACTTGAGGAGAACCGTCTCCGGGCTGCTACGTGTGCTGCACGCTACCAGCAAGCCATGTGTCCCTATCACAGCCGCAGGGTTCATGCCCGGAGCTTTGAGGAAGGCGACCTTGTCCTTAGGCATGTTTAGTCTGGAAAGGGTGCAAACAAGTTGATGCCGAAGTGGGAAGGCCCTTACCGGGTAGTATGAGTCACCAGACCTAGCGCAGTCTATCTGTAGACCAGAGATGGCATTCAGTTGCAAAACTCATGGAACATTGAGCATCTCCGTAAGTTCTAACCGTAAGGCACGGCTGTCGGGCCCTGCCCGGCAACCACCCTTTTGTACAAGCCTTGCCGATGTTGCATGTAGCCCTTTGTACAAAGCCCGGCGCAGACCCTGAGAACCAGATAAATAAACGAAGTGTTGGGGGGCCCCCTGTCGGTGTCAAAACCGGCGGATCTCGGGTAGGGGGTCCCGAGCTGTGCGTCTAAGGTCGATGGTAACAGGAGACAGGGGACACGATGTTTACCCAGGTTCGGGCCCTCTCTATGGAGGTAATACCCTACGTCCTGCTTGATTGATCTTGATGAATATGAGTATTACAAGAGTTGATCTACCACGAGATCGTAATGGCTAAAACCCTAGAAGTCTAGCCTGTCTATGATTGTGATGATGATTGTCCCTACGGACTAAACCCTCCGGTTTATATAGACACCGGAGGGGACTAGGGTTGTACAAAGTCAGTTACAGAGAAAGGAATCTTCATATCCGAATGCCAAGCTTGCCGTCCACACCAAGGAGAGTCCCATCCGGACACGGGAGAGAGTCTTCTGTCTTGTATCTTCATGGCCCATTAGTCCGGCCCACATTACGTAGCCCGGACGCCCGAGGACCCCCTAATCCAGGACTCCATCAGTAGCCCCTGAACCAGGCTTCAATGACGATGTGTCCAGCGCGCAGATTGTCTTCGGAGTTGCAAGGCGGGTTCCTCCTCCGAATACTCCAAAGTACCTGACTCAAGGAGTGGCATTCGGCCTTCCATTTAATGTCGTGCTCACCGGCTTCCACGCCCTCATGACGTCAGTTTCCACGTGTCGAGTGAATACGAGAGGTCGGGGTATCTTTGCACATAATTCCCTGACCATGTAAGAAAGGCGTCTATTTAAAGAGATTGGATCTTCAGATCCATTTCACGCCCAGCAGGAAATCCTCAAAGCTTGCTAGGAGAAACCATTCCAACATGGCTAGTGCTCCCAATTCTTCCACCCGCCCCCACGGCTCCACAAAAGGCGATTGGGAAAGATGTTCTGTATCCCATAACCAGCTGGTGAAGCTCCAAACACAGGGATATCTTCCCCCCATGGATCTGGTCCCTGTTCGAGCAGGCTTGACCTCCTTCTCAGGCGAAGCTTTGGCGGAGAATTTCCCCAATCCAACTAGGGGGGAACGGGTGTGCTTCATTCCATATTTGCTAAGAGGTGTTGGGTTTCCAATCCACCCTTTCCTCCGAGGACTCCTGGAGTACTATGGCCTCCAACTGCACAACCTCACACCGGCCTCTATCTTGCACGTCGCAGGTTTTGTTGCCCTTTGCGAGCTTTTCCTAGGCTGTGAAGCCCACTTTGATTTGTGGAGAAAACTATTCTGCCTCGTCCCTCGTACCCAAGAGGGATCCGTCTTCAAGGTGGGCGGCGCCGAAGTATGGCGCATAGCCGGGACCGGATACCTACCCGGCACACCAAAGAAGGCATCCGGGGAGTCGCCCTCAGAGTGGTTTTATATTGAGGATGTCGCTCTCCTAGACCCAATCCGAATGGGTCTCCCCGAATTTTCCAGCGCTCCTTTGAAGAAACGCCACAGCTGGCGCCCTAGGAGCCTCGAGGAGGAAGATAGTGCGGAAATCCATCAATTAATGAGCAAGATAAAGACATTCGCCCAGTCCGGATTAGCAATTATCGAGGTAATGGCGATCTCCATAGTGCGGGGTGTCCAGCCACTCCAATTCAGAGGGCTCCCCATGTGGCACTACAATGGGGAAGATGACGCCTCATGCTGCGGCCGGAAAGGTCCGGACACCCCCGTCGCTCTGGCCAAAATATTGGCCGATCTGTACAATGGGGGGACGGAGGATTTTATTCGTCTTAGACGCCAAGAGGGATTTTCCATGTACAATCCTCCCAGCTGGGTGAGTTTTAATCCCACCACCATACTCAATTCTTTCCATGAGTCATTTTTTATTGATACTAACCCGTCCATTTGTAACAGGAATGGCGAAAGGTCGTCACGGGGATCTACAGCCCTGCTCCATAGCCGGAGGACCATAACCGGGATCTTGACCCCGGATTCGAAGAGGATCCGGACATATTTGTGGAGCTTGAGGAGGGAGTATTTTACCAGGCGAGCTACGATGGCACAAAAGTGGCCATTATAGCCCACTATCCTGGCCTCCTTCCTGCCTCACACGTAAGTAATCAGGAGACCTCTCCTCCGAAAGAGCTTCCTCATTCTGCCTCACCCACCGCACTGTCTCGTGTTCCAAAGGGGAGGCGCTTGGTGCGCCATGTTACGCCAGAGGCGACTCGAAAGAGAGCGGTGCCCACATCGGGCAAGCCTTCGAAGAGCAAGGCAAATGAAGTCACGACCGAGCCGTCGTTGAAGAGGTATGGCTTCGCAAATATGCCACTTGGCAGTCACATCCAACTGTGACATTGTCTGTTTGTGTCTCATCAGGAAGAGCGTTCGCCGGACTATGTCCGGGGGTCCTGCAGATCACGCTCCCAACAGCCAGGCTTCAGAACCTGCCATAAAGACGAGGGCCGGTACGGGAGTGACGTCGGATTGTCCTTCGGCGAAGGATTCGGATGATGTATCCGTCACAAACTCAGAAGTGGAAAGCGCCATGAATCATCGGCGCTGGAGGGCCGCTCTTCGCGACCCCGGCTTTACAAAAGAGGCATTTAATGCCTTCAGCTCGGCTGATGCATACATCCGAGCTGTTCGAGACGGGCTTACCAGAGCCACAGACCAGCATTTGAAAGATATGCGGGTAAGTTTACATCGTACGAACCTGAGAATTATATACCAGTAGCCCCCGAGACTTGAAGCAGTTGATACAACTGATTTAAGGATCGTCTATAACCAGGTGCTTATAGAGAAGAACAACCTGTTGTCTCAAGAACTGGAAAAGTGTCGGACTCAGCTAACTGCTGCCGTCAACGAATTGGAGAAATCCAAGGAGGCGTCGCCTTGTAATGTTCCCCTCCATCGAGAAAATATAATCATATACCAGCAATGCTAACAGTGTTGCATATCTCATGGCAGGATCGTTAAATCAGCTGAAAGAGGCACTTGAAATCGCGCAAACGGATAAACAAGAAGCCAAAAGGCTACTGGCCGCGGGCGAACGTGTGCTGACACGGGTCAGGGAGGATAAAAACAAGCTGGAGGATTCCAACACCCTGCTGGGCGAAGAACTGAAAAATGTGCGAGCCCAGCTAGCTGACTCCGTGAAGGAAAATAAGAGGCTACGAGGCGGCATATTCAGTATGCTTTCAAACTTACCTCCGAGTAATTTGGCGAGAAAAGGAACTGACAGATTAATGTCTGCAGGTATGCTGACCGGCCGTCCCGAAGAGGAAATGTCCGGATCTTCAAGCGATCTGCTACAAGAGCTGTCGCAAATGCACGAGCGAGCTCGGCAGGCAATGCGGAGTGTTGCCAAGGCCTTGTGGCCATCCGTCTCCCCTCCAGGAAGTATGGAGGAACTTGTGCAGCTATTCAAAGGAGCGCGGAGGCGCTTCCGTTTATGGAAGATATCGGCCTGTCGAGAAGGTGTGTGAGAGGCCTGGGCCATGGTGAAAATACGGTATACCAAGCTTGATCCGAATCATATGGCTCGGGTCGTACCTCGAGGATCAGAGGGAAAAGAGGTTCCAGTTAGTTTAGTATATGACCAAGTAAAGGTAGCCGCCGAATTGTCCCAACAGGATTGTAAGCTAGACAGCCTGTGGGACGGCATAGAGGAAGAAGCTTTTGAGTCTAAGTGACTATGTGCTTCGATTGACAAATTTGTCCCTAGCTGGATTGTAAAACGATTGTCATAGCGGACCTTTTCGCTTCGACCTCCGGGCCCGAAGGTGCGGAGTGTTTCCGAATACCCGCACGGTAATATAAACCGGGGTATGCGTAGAAACCAGGCGTAGGGGTCATAGTTGCTTGAACAGACAAGTTGTATCCGGCTAGCTATGTTATATTACGTATGATCGTAAGAAACATCTTCCAGAGAGAATAGTTCCGTTAAGGGTTCCTTTCCCTGGGAGAACATGCGTTAATGTTCATGTCCAAACTGTGATTAAAAAATCGCAGTATACATAGCATCTGGGGGTTCATAGTGTAATGAGTGAAAAAAAAACATCTTTAGTCCACCGACCGAATATTCCCTTAAGAACGCTAGCTTTCGGCTTCACCCAGTCTGAGGTACACATCCGGATGACCCGGCAGTAACAATCGCAGAGGTGCTCCCTTTATGCCCTAGCCGAACTAACGGGAACGTAGGGCATAAGCACAGGAGCCAGGCAACCCAGCTTGGCCAAAACTTAAGTCATAACGATGCATATAATCACGAAGAAAAGGTACATATGAGGAAAAGGCACATATGTGGTGAGCTTGATGCTCGAAAAATAATAATAATAAGCTTCTGTGCAAGAAGCTCCCAGGTATTATGGACGTACATATTTAAGGATGTGTACGTCATAGGTGCGCGGTTTAGCCGCACAAGAGCTTAAAGCTAGAGAGGAAAAAAAAACAAAAGAGAGTAAAAAAAGGTAATGGACAAAAAGGGAGAAGAAGACGAACAAAGAGTCCGGCTCTAGGCGTAGAATCTTCGGAGTCTGGTGGCGTTCCATGGGTTCGGCTCCAAGCGATTGTCTGATGCATCACGCAGTCGGTACGCTCCTCCAGTGAGAACTTCGTCAATGATGAAGGGACCCTCCCATTTGGGCTTGAGTTTGTCCTTTTTCTTCTCTGGCAAGCGTAGAACGAGTTCGCCAACATTATAAGTCTTGGCCCGCACTTTTCTGCTTTGGTATCTGCGAGCCTGTTGTTGATACAATGCGGAACGGGCCTTTGCAACGTTGCGCTCCTCCTCCAAGGCATCTAAGCTATCCTGCCGATCAAGCTCGGCCTCTCTCTCTTCATACATGCGCACTCGTGGTGAGTCATGTATAATGTCGCAGGGCAACACGGCCTCTGCGCCGTACACCATGAAAAACGATGTGTATCCAGTAGTGCGGTTGGGCGTGGTCCGCAGCCCCCAGAGTACGGAGTCGAGCTCCTAAACCCAGTGCTTGTATGATTCTTTCAAAGACCGCACTAGTCTGGGTTTAATGCCGCTCATAATAAGACCATTCGCTCGTTCGACTTGACCATTTGTTTGCGGGTGATAGACGGAGGCATAATCGAGCTTGATGCCCAGGTTAGCGCACCAGGTTTTCACCTCGTCGGCTGTAAAGTTGGAGCCTTTGTCTATGATAATGTTGTGTGGAACACCGTAACGGTGTACGACACCAGATATAAAGTCTATCACTGGTCCGGCTTCGGCCGTTTTAACCGGTTTGGCCTCAATCCACTTAGTGAATTTATCTACCATGACCAGCAGATATTTTTTCTTGTGGCTTCCCCCTTTAAGGGGTCCGACCATATCAAGCCCCCAGACCGTGAAAGGCCATGTAATGGGGATTGTTTGTAGCGCAGTAGGCGGCATATGGCTTTGATTAGCGAAAAGCTGGCATCCGACACAACGTTGGACAAGGTCCTGTGCATCTGCTCGGGCCGTAGGCCAAAAGAAACCTGTACGAAAGGCTTTACTCACAAGGGCCCGAGCCACGGCATGGTGACCGCCAAGGCCAGCATGTATTTCGGCCAGGAGCTGTCGCCCCTCTTCTTCGGAGATACATCTTTGAAGGACTCCGGTAGCGCTTTTCTTGTAGAGCTCACCGTCATGGACCTTGTAGGCTTTCGAGCGCCGGACAATGCAGCGAGCCTCATTAGGATCCTCAGGGAGCTCTCGCCTATTAAGGTAGGCCAAGAAGGGTTCGGTCCATGGGGCAATTACTGCCATTATGAGATGGGCCGATGGTGTTGCTTCGGTGGCTGAGCCCCCGATGATATCGGTATTGTGCTCGGACTCAGGGGATATGATCGGGTCCGGACTAGTGTTGCCGCTTTCATCCTGCCACACCACGGATGGCTTGAAGAGCCGTTCCGGAAAGATGTTAGGCGGGACGGGGTCGCGCTTGGCTCCCATGCGAGCAAGGACATCCGCCGCTTGATTACTTTCTCGAGCCACATGATGAAACTCGTGTCCCTCGAACCGGGCTGATATTTTGAGTACGGCGTTACGATAGGCCACCATTTTCGGATATTTTGCATCAAAGTCTCCATTTATTTGGGATATCGCGAGATTTGAATCCCCGCGCACCTCCAGACGTTGTATGCCCATGGAGACGGCCATCCGAAGACCATGTAGTAAGGCCTCGTATTCGGCTGCATTATTGGAGTCTGTATATAAGATTTGGAGTACATACTGGACTGTGTCTCCCGTTGGGGATGTTAAGACGATGCCCGCTCCCAAACCAGCCAGCATCTTAGAGCCATCGAAGTACATGACCCAGTTGGAATATGTGCCGTACTCTTTAGGGAGTTCGACCTCTGTCCATTCGGTGATGAAGTCAGCCAATACTTGGGATTTAATGGCTCGGCGCGGTTTATACGTTATGTCGAATGGCAGGAGCTCAATGGCCCATTTGGCAATCCGGCCCGTAGTGTCGCGGTTGTTTATTATGTCATTGAGTGGTACTTCGGAAGCCACCGTGATCGAGCATTCTTGGAAGTAATGTCATAGCTTCCGGGATGCCATGAAGACCGCATATGCTATCTTTTGGTAATGAGGGTACCGGGATTTGCAAGGTGTGAGGACAGTGGATACATAGTATACCGGTTTTTGAAGCGGGAATTTGTGTCCGTCCTCCTCTTGTTCAACGACGAGCACTGCGCTCACCACCTGGTGAGTTGCGGAGATGTATAACAACATTGGTTCGCCGATGTTTGGCGTGGCCAGGATTGGATTGTTTGCTAAAAGAGCCTTTATTTCTTCCAGTCCGGTCATTGCTGCATCCGTCCACTCGAAGTGGTCGGTGCGTCGGAGAAGGCGATAGAGTGGCAATGCTTTTTCTCCATGTCTGGAGATAAAGCGACTTAAAGCTGCAACGCATCCGGCTAGTTTTTGGACCTGTTTAAGGTCTGTTGGTGTAGCCACTTGTGACAAAGCTCGAATTTTGGCCGGATTTGCCTCGATTCCTCTATTGGAAACAATGAAGCCCCGCAACTTTCCAGCGGGAACGCCGAAAACGCACTTTTCCGGATTGAGCTTGATGTCATATGCACGGAGGTTGTCGAATGTGAGATGTAAGTCGTCTATTAGTGACTCGATGTGTCTAGTCTTGATGATGACATCATCCATGTATGCTTCGACTGTCTTGCCGATTTGCTTTTCCAGGCATGTTTGAATCATGCGTTGGTAGGTAGCGCCGGTGTTTTTAAGCCCAAAGGGCATAGTGTTGAAGCAGAAAGGCCCGTATGGGGTAATGAATGCCGTTGCGGCTTGATCGGACTCCTTCATTTTGATTTGATGGTATCCGGAGTATGCGTCGAGGAAACATAGTGAGTCGTGTCCTGCAGTAGCATCAATGATCTGATCGATGCAGGGGAGGGGGAAGGGATCCTTGGGGCAGGCTTTGTTGAGGTCTTGGAAATCGACGCATAGGTGCCAGGATTTATCCTTCTTTCGTACCATCACCAAGTTTGCTAGCCAGTCCGGATGTTTTATTTCTCTGATGAATCCGGCCTCGATTAACTTGGCCAGCTCCTCCCCCATAGCTTGTCGTTTGGGTTCGGAAAAGCGCCGCAGTGTTTGTTTGACCGGCTTGTGTCCCTTCGATATATTGAGGCTGTGTTCGGCCAACCTGCGTGGGATTCCCGGCATATCAGATTGGTGCCAGGAGAATATGTCCCAATTTTCACGTAGGAACGCTCGTAATGCGGCGTCAACCATTGGGTCCAGCTGTGCCCCGATAGAGGCTGTCTTCTTGGGGTCCGTTGGGTGGACCTGGAATTTGACGATTTCGTCTGCTAGTTTGAAGGAGGTGGATTTGGGTCGCTTGTCCAGGATTACGTCGTCCCTATCCACCGTGGAGCGCAGTGCGGCTAATTCTTCGGTTGTGAGGGCTTCGACCAATGCCTCGAGGGCCAGGGATGCGGTTTTGTTTTCAGCGCAGAGTGCTATGTCCGGATCACTGGAAAGGGTGATAATACCATTGGGCCCGGGCATCTTGAGCTTCATGTACCCGTAATGAGGTATAGCTTGGAAGCGTGTAAATGCATCTCGCCCCAATAGGGCGTGATATCCACTGTTGAAAGGGGCCACATGAAAGGTCATCTCTTCGGACCGGTAATTCTCCGGTGTGCTGAATACCACATCGAATGTGATTTTTCCCGCGCACCGCGCCTCCCGAGTGGGAATGATTCCTCGGAAGGTCGTGCTACTTTGCTCGATGCGGCTCTTGTCTATTTCCATTTTGTTGAGTGTGTCCTCATAGATGAGGTTTAGTACGCTGCCGCCAGCCATGAGTACTTTGGTGAGCCGAAAGCCGTCTATGATTAGACTAAGGACCAAGGCGGCTGGTGCCCGGACTGTCCTGGATTTTGGTTCGTCACTGGCATTGAAAGTTATGGCCGCGTCGTTCCAGGGGTTTATTGTTGCGACTTGGTAGACTTTGGCGAGGTCGCGGAGTGCTCTTTTGTGCCTATTGTTTGAAGCGAAGGTCTCGAAGACTGTCAATACTCTGAGGTCGTCGTCTTCCGGGGGGTGTAGTTCTGAGGTGTTTTTGGTGAGGATATCCTTGCCGCTCTTGGCCACTTGCCGGAGTATCCAACATGCTCTAAGGCTGTGAGTTGGTACGGTATCCGGTGTTGTGTGTATTTTGCATGGCCTATCGAGCCATCCCTCCAGAACGGTTCCGTGCCCCGTAATAGGCTTGGATTTCTTTACTATTAGGTCGGGCACCCCATGGGGGTGCATCCTTTTTGCTCGGGCAAGGGGTTGAATGGAAACCAGTGGTTCCCGCCGAGCTGCCTGAGTTTTCCAGGCGCTTTCCATTGCGCAGTACTTCTGTACTATGGTTGCCAAGTCAGCGAAGTGTGATACGCGACGGCGGTTGATGGCGTTGAGGATTCCTTCGTCCGTGCAATTGTTGCAGAATGCTGAGATCGCGTCTTCGTCGCGGCAATCTTTAATCTTGTCTTTGACAAGGAGGAATCTGGCCCAAAAGTGATGGGCTGTTTCCTAAGACTTCTGTCGTGGGTACATGAGGTCGCGTCTGTCTGGGTGAGTGGGTGGCTTTAAATCCGAACCCTGACCCAATTAGGGTCCGGAGTTTGAGAAACCTCCGAGCTTAATAATTCGGGCTCCGGGGTATCAACTGATTTTTCGGGCCCATCGTCCGATTCTAGGTTCGGAGGACAGGGCGTGCCGTTCCGCAGACAGGTATCCGGCTCTTCGAGCTCGGAAATCCGAACATAGTTCATCCTCAACACAGGGGAAGAGTTGGTGTTTTGCTCTTCTACCACCGTTATCTGATGGGTGATCGGTGGAGATTTGATTTCTCTCTGATCGGGCTTAAGGCCAATCCGATCGTAGTCTGTGACGACCCCCAAGGCGGTGATGCGATCCAGGAGTTCGTTTAAAGATGCCAACTCCGTCAGATCCATCTGTTTGGAGTATTCGGAGTCAACGCAGAGGCGATTTTCGATGACCCGAGAAGTCATCGTCGGCTTAACGTCCGAACGGGCGGTCATGATAAAGCCGCCCAGCCGGAGGGTTTGGCCTGAGGCCAGGGCTCCTCCGGAGGTGATATTGTCCTTGATAACAAGGCGAGCCATCAACCCTATCTTCGACGTCACAGCGGAACTCTCAATGAAAGCACCAATGTCGGTGTCAAAACCGGCGGATCTCGGGTAGGGGGTCCCGAGCTGTGCGTCGAAGGTCGATGGTAACAGGAGACGGGGGACACGATGTTTACCCAGGTTCGGGCCCTCTCTATGGAGGTAATACCCTATGTCCTGCTTGATTGATCTTGATGAATATGTGTATTACAAGAGTTGATCTACCACGAGATCATAATGGCTAAAACCCTAGAAGTCTAGCCTATCTATGATTGTGATGATGATTGTCCCTACGGACTAAACCCTCCGGTTTATATAGGCACCGAAGGGGGCTAGGGTTGTACAAAGTCGGTTACAGAGAAAGGAATCTTCATATCCGAACACCAAGCTTGCCGTCCACGCCAAGGAGAGTCCCATCCGGACACGGGAGAGAGTCTTCTGTCTTGTATCTTCATGGCCCATTAGTCCGGCCCACATTACGTAACCCGGACGCCCGAGGACCCCCTAATGTAGGACTCCCTCACCCCCAAAACTTGCATGCATGCATAAGCATAGCATGAGCATAGCATGATCATGTAGATGAGGTCGCATGTAGAACTGTTTTCATCTGCATTAAGTTGCAGGGTTCTTGCCGTGGACTTGTTCCCGAAGAGAAGAAACGAAGACAAGCCTACACAGCGATCTCCGGCAAGCCAAGCAGATAAGTTCCTTCTTATCCATACCTATCCTGTAAGGTGGAAACTTGTGCATATGAAAACCTTGTCAGCTTCGAAACATGGGTGCTCCCATCCTTTGACCCAAACGTTGCTTCGAGCAAGGTGGTCGCAGTGGCCTTTGGTGGAGAGGGTCCGACGAGGGGCTGGTCCCATGTTATAGTTTTACTCCCGGCAGGCCCTGCCCAGCGGCAGCAAACTAAGGGTTCCGGAAGGATAGCTTACCGGGGAAACTTGTTTACTTGAACGTATAGAGGCACCTCACCTCTGCCTAGACATGATACATGCACAAGTACCTGGCAAGGCTTGTCTTTTTCATTAATATGCTGATAAGCAAGTACAGATCTTACAAAACACAAACATGGATAAAGAAGTTTACAAAATTTAGACTAAAGTTTGGCAAGTGCCTACATATTTTAGACTAAAAAAAGATAAGTGCCCCGTGATCCCTTTCTTGTCCCTCTCCTCCTAGGCACTGCGGCAGAAGGTGAAGAAGGCAAAAGGAGTGCCTGAGCAGAAGCCCAGCGTGATCCCGTTAGGGCCTGTCGGGTGCAGCCTGACAAGATCGAGAGTGGCGAGGCTACGAAGGAAAGGGGCGGAGGGAGCAGCTCGGCGGTGCCCTGGTCACCACCTCCAGGGCCAGCAAGAAACCCCAGCACAAGCACCGGCGGGGAGAACCGCCGAAGCTCAGCTGGAAGATTACTGGAGGAGGCGAAGGCACCAAGAGAGCGACCCCCTCCCCGGCAACCGTCCTAAAGAGGCCGGTGATGATGGTGCCGGGGAGGGAGGGGAAGATCGGAAAGATGAGGCAGCGGGCCGGCAATACGAGATGAAGGCGTCGATGCCATCATACTCTGACCTGACGGCCTGCCGCCCGCCTTCTCCGTCTTCCCTCGTTCTTTCTTCATCACCACCGCTCTGGGAGGACGCCAGTCCCTCGGGCCGTCACCTCCCCCGGAGAAATAGTAGGTGACGGCGGCATCCGAGGTGTGCAAGGAGCACCGCTCCTCACCCTGGAGGGAAGGGAGGTGCCGCCATCTTCAACGTTCGCCCCGACTCCACCGGAAGGGGCAGTGCTGGGATTACCGAAGATCCCGAGCACTGCACCCCGGACAGGCGCCGGAAGCCCCAAGAGCCTCATCGTCAAGTTGACGAACCTCGGCGTCCTATGGCAAGGGCAAGCACCCTCCGCCAAGTGGTCGGCTCGTGTGGGAGAGACGGGCGCCTCACCGTCTCGGAGAAGCATAACACCTCCCATACTGTGGACAATTCGGCGCCCACACCCCCGACCGCTGCATCTCCTGCGCCCTCAGACCAGACTCACTCCCCCAGCGTCAATACGAGCGTTCGGCATCATCGACCCCGAGCTAGAGCCCGGGGCCCGACCCCGGCCTCTCCCCCTCAACATTGAAAAGGAGAAGGCAAGAAATATAGAAAGAGAGGTGCATGGATGGATGCCTTTGCTTCATCCTTGCCCCCTCTTTTATAGGCAAGCTGGGGGCTGGGGGCTGGCCCTTTGCCCCCTGCCCTAGAGGGGTCTCTTTCTGATTCGACCTGTCCAAGCTACCACCGACGGCCGGATCCGATCACCGCCCCTCTCCACCAATCCAAAAGAAGATTGAGCTCCTGCCATGATTCCCTCTCCCGCACCATGCGCCTCCGTTACCTACCCCACTCAATGCATGCAGCATACGTGGCAAGGGATAAGGGCGTGGTGGGAAGAGTGAATTGGCAGTTACTCCCCCGTGTGTTAAAGTCATTCACGGGCCATTACAAAAGCAGCCCAACTGCAATTGGCATCGCACGACGCGCGGGAAAGCCGGAAACTGACTCAAACACAAGTTAATGAAGAAGCAAAGAAGATCTCAAAGGGTAAATTACCGCAACTTGCTCGCCTGTGTACTAGATAGGGCCTACCCCGACGACGCTCGGCAGTGCCATTAAAACCAGGCCCGGGGGCTCCTGTCGGTGCAACAAACCCCAGGTATGTTGCCTGGACTGTACACAGCCTCAAGAGCAAAGTCGCAACATTCAAGATAAAGCCATGCAGAAGAGATAGATCTTTGAGGAATCGAAGGGCGGATCAAGAAGACCAAGACCAACCCAACAAGCCAGATATCACCAAGGAAAAACCTCCCATACCGGGCAGGCGAGCCTGGCGGGGTCGAGGTTGCTCCAAGGACAAGTCTCAAGACTCCCCCGGCAGGCTTGCCGGGGACGCAGTAGGCGGATTACCCCGCCAAGGTTCCACCGCTCCATATCACAGCAAGTCACTTATCAAGCACAGTGTCAAGTCCCCAGGTGATTATGTGGCTATTACTGGATACGTGGTAGCCATTTCTGAAGGAGATCATCCCTAAATGACACCCGTCCAGGAGATGTGTCACGCAGATAGGCGAGAAGCTGGCTGCATGGCGCGGCAGGGCTGCTGGGCCATGCATCGATGTGACACTAAGTGGTGCATTTAATGCACTCTGTCTACTCTGCAGAGTTAGGTATGATAGCACTGTGGCTATCTAATCAGTGCATAATGACTGATTTGCCATTGTGGTGACCCCTTAACCTATAAAAGGAGGGCCATGACAACCTAAGAAAGGATTGGGACCCCCATACTCTCATACGCACGTAGCTGCTCCCGCCCCGAGGCGACCTTGCCGGGCTAGAGCGCTGCACCTCCACCACAATGCATTCATGAATCCACCAAAGCAGGAGTAGGGTTTGACGCCTCGCGGCGGCCCAAGCCTGGGTAAAACTGCATGTGCCATCGTTGTCGTGCTGCTCTATGTTTTCCGCTCTTTGTGCAATGCGCTCGTCCCCCTTGCCGAACCACAAGGGGCCGATGGCCCCATAGGTGGCCGTGTAAAAACCACAACAAACTCAAGTCTCCTTTGGTGGGGAAGATGATGATGATGGTGGTGATGGAGTGGTGAGTTTGTCCATCTTGCATCGGAGGCTAAAGTTGCTCTCCCTCAGATCCTCATTCTCAAGCTCAAGCTTTAATATATTCTTGCATAACGCTTCTTTGCTTTCCTGCAAGAAAGGAGGAGGGATAGGTTCGGTTTCATCCTCCTCATCTGTGAACCACACATAGGGAAAAGTATCCTTGAAGATATTTGGGTCCAGAGGCTGGTAAGAAACAGGGCACTCTTCCTCCGAATCTTGAGATGACATATTTTCAGATCTGCCAGAAAAATAGCACAAAAGAAGAGCAGAAGATTTCTCCGTGATATGGTGGTCCATACGTTCGGGGGTATATAACGATTTTTTATCTTGGGAAACAAGCAAACGAGAGGAAAACGGAGTCGGGAAGGTTCCCGAGGTGGGCACAACCCACCTGGGCGCGCCAGGCAAGCTAGGCGAGCCCTGGTGTCTTGTGCCCTCCTCGTTTGCCTTCCTGGTTGTTTCTTATTTTCCTAATTTTTGTAATATTCCAAAACTGACAAAAAATATTTTTGCGGATTTTTCGGAGTCCGTTTACTTACCGTATCACGTACCTCCTCTTTTTTAGGATTCTAGAGTGTTCCGGAAGGTCTCTTTTATGTGTTCCTCCGGTGTCATGGTTTCAATAATATTGCTTTCAACATTAATAGGCATACCTCAGATAGAGTGTTTAATTCTTTGCCCACTGACCACCTTCCGGTTAGTACCTTCGGCATTATTAATATTGATACCTCCAGAGCGATAAACCTCCTCGATAATATATGGTCCTTCCCATTTAGAGAGAAGTTTTCCTGCAAAGAATCTAAAATGAGAGTTGTACAAAAGAACATATTCTCCAACTTTGAATTCCCGCTTTTGGATTATTTTGTTATGCCATCTTTTAACTTTTTCTTTAAACAATTTGGCATTTTCATAAGCTTGGGTTCTCCATTCATCTAAAGAACTAATATCAAATAACCTCTTTTCACCGGAAAGTTTGAAATCATAGTTGAGTTCTTTAATTGCCCAATAAGCTTTATTTCAAAATCAAGCGGCAAATGACAAGCTTTTCCATAAACCATTTTATAAGGAGACATGCCCATAGGATTTTTATATGCTGTTCTGTAGGCCCAAAGTGCATCATCCAATTTCTTAGACCAATTCTTTCGGGAACAATTAACAATTTTTTGTAGTATTAGTTTTATTTCTCTATTGCTATGTTCAACTTGACAACTAGATTGAGGATGATAGGGTGATGGGCATCCTTGAAGAGAGTAGGCCAATAAAAACCAGATTGCAATACCTTGTGAGCAGTTCTATCTCCCGCATGATGCCCTCCATAAGCTTCGGAGTGACATTTCCGTAGGATTTTTTCCTGTTCATGCTTAGGTACACAACGGCTAATAATACCATCTACTCCTCTATAAAGATGTGGGCCATCCCAAAAGTAGTGTCTTAAATCATAGAAGATTTTTTTCTTTTGTTGGTATGTGAAACTAGGCGGTATGTATTTAGCAACAATATAATTAGCATAGTCAGCATACCAAGGAGTATTATGAGAAACATTTATTGCAGCTAGTTGTTCATCAGGAAAGCTATCATCAATAGGTAGTGGGTCATCAAGAATATTCTCTAACCTAGACAAGTTATCAGCTACGGGGTTCTCAGCTCCTTTTCTATCAGTAATATGTAAATCAAATTATTTTAGCAAAAGAACCCACCTAATGAGTCTAGGTTTAGCATCTTTCTTTTCCATAAGATATTTAATAGCAGCATGATCAGTGTGAACAATTACTTTGGAATCAACAATATAAGATCTGAATTTGTCACAAGCAAACACAACTTCTAGAAATTCTTTTTCAGTAGTAGCATAATTTCTTTGGGCACTGTCTAGAGTTTTGCTAGCATAATGAATAACATTTAATTTATTATCAATTTTTTGTCCTAGAACAGCACCAACAGCATAATCACTAGCATCACACATAATTTCAAAAGGCAAGTTCCAATTAGGTGGTTGAACAATAGGTGCAGAAGTTAAGCCTTTCTTAAGTGTTTCAAAGGCTTCTACACAATCATCGTCAAAAACAAATGGAACATCCTTTTGTAAAAGATTTGTAAGAGGCCTAGAAATTTTAGAGAAGTCATTAATAAACCTCCTATAGAAACCAGCATGACCAAGGAAACTATGAATACCTTTAATATCTTTAGGACATGGCATTTTCTCAATTGCATTAACTTTAGCTTTATCCACCTCAATACCTCGTTCAGAAATTTTATGCCCCAAGACAATACCTTCACTAACCATAAAGTGACACTTCTCCCAATTCAAGACAAGATTAGTTTTCTCACATCTTTGCAAAACTCACTCAAGGTTGCTCAAGAAATCAAAGAAGTTCCATAAACAGAAGAATCATCCATGAAAACCTCAACAATCTTTTCAGAAAAATCAGAGAATACAGTAGTCGTACATCTTTGAAAGGTAGCAGGTGCATTGCATAAACCAAAAGGCATACGTCTATAAGCATAAGTTCCAAAAGGGCAAGTAAAAGTGGTTTTCTCTTGATCAGGTTGTGACACAGGTATTTGAGAAAAACCAGAATATCCATCCAGAAAACAAAAGTGTGTGTGCTTAGATAATCTTTCCAACATTTGATTAATAAAAGGCAAAGGGTAATGATCCTTTCTAGTTGCTTTATTTAATTTTCTGAAATCGATTACCATTCTATAGCCAGTAACAATTCTTTGTGGAATAAGTTCATTTTTATTATGAGGAACAACAGTAATACCTCCCTTCTTAGGGACACAATGAACGGGACTTACCCATCTACTATCAGCTATGGGATAGATTATACCTGCTTCCAGAAGCTTTAATATTTCATTTCTTACCACTTCTTTCATCTTAGGATTCAAACGTCATTGATGATCAACAATGGGTTTAGCATCTGGTTCCATATTAATCTTGTGCTGACAGAGAGTGGGACTAATGCCCTTAAGGTCATCAGGGTATATCCAATGGCAGCACGGTGCTTCTTCAGAATTTTCAATAATCTTTCTTCTTCATGTTCTGAAAGGCTAGCACTAATAATAACAGGATATATCTTTTTCTCATCAAGATAAGCATATTCTAGAGTGTCAGGCAATGGTTTCAATTCAAACACCGGATCACCTTTAGGTGGAGGAGGACCTCCTAGAGTTTCAATAGGCAAATTGTGTTTGAGCAGAGGTCGTTGTTCAAAGAAAATTTTATCTATTTCATTTCTTTCATGCATATGCATATCATTTTCATGGTCTAGCAAATATTGTTCTAGTGGATCAGTAGGGGGCACAACAATAGAAGCAAGACCAATTATTTCATCCTTACTAGGCAATTCTTTCTTATGTGGTTGTCTACTAAACTTGGAGAAATTAAACTCATGAGACTCATTACCAAAGCTAACACCGATAGTTTGTTTTTCACAATCTATTTTAGCATTCACGGTGTTCAAGAAAGGTCTACCAAAGATAATGGGACAAAAATCGTCTTGTGGGGAACCAAGAACTAGAAAATCAGTAGGGTATTTTATTTTCCCACACAAGACTTCAACATCTCTAACAATCCCAAGTGGTGTGATGGTGTCTCTATTAGCAAGTTTAATAGTAACATCTATGTCTTCTTTTTTAGCAGGTGCTATGTCATTCATAATTTCTTGGTATAAGGTAAAAGGAATAGCACTCACGCTAGCACCTAAGTCACATAAACCATGATAACAATGATCTCCTATTTTAACTGAGACAACAGGTGAGGGAGTTATGGACTAAGGGGTCCTCGGGGCGTTGGCCCATTAAATATGGGCCGGACTGGTGAAGCCGTACAGTGACAGGAGGTCTATAAAGCCGTGGTGTGCCCTCCAAGTCAAGGCTAGGCAGGATCTCTTTACTCCTTATTGTAATCTATATCCAGTAACCCTAACCCTACCGGTGTCTATATAAACCGAGGGTTGTAGTCTTTAGGGTTAGACCTATATTCATCACCTCATCACATTAGGCTTTAGCTCATGCTAATCTCGAGGTAGATTTACTCTGTAACTGTGACGCCCCCGGCCCGATCGTGCACTAATCATACACGCAAATGCACACGATCAAGCCTAAGGACTCACGGGAAGATATCACAACACAACTCTAAAACATAAATAAAGTCATACAAGCTTTATATTACAAGCCAGGGGCCTCGAGGGCTCGAATACATAAGCTTGCGTACAAGCGTCAGCGGAAGCATCAGATATCTGAGTACATATATTAAAAGAGAAAAAGAAAGGCCTTTAGAAAGGCGGGGCAAAATAAAACACTACGATCGAAAGGCGAAGGCCTCCTGCCTGGGACCCTCCGATCCTACTCCTGGTCGACAGTCAACTCGTAGCAGTATCCATCCTCTGGGTAGTAGTAGCAGACGATTGACGGGGCATCTGTCTCAAGGGGCTCTGTCCTCTGGTCACGACAAACTGATATGGGGAGAAAAGGAAAACAAAGCAACCGTGAGTACTCAGAAGTACTCAACAAGCAAGGATCTACACTACATATGCAACATTTTCAAAGGGAAGGCTGTATATGTGGACTGGGCTGCAGAAATGCCAGAATAGAGAGAAGGCCGAGTCCTATCGAAGACTAGCATCTTCATCGGTCTTGTAGCAATAGGAGAGAGTAGAACAGTACAATATAATGTAGCAGTATCATTAAGTCTCAACCTCACCCAGAGATCCTTTCTCGACTCCCTGCGAGAAAGCAATCCCAGAGCCATAAAGTCATCAACCTCGTCCGGAGATCCCTTCTCGACTCCCTGCGAGAAGCAATCCCAGAGCCATAGTATCCAGTTCTAAATTGTATCAATCAGGATACAACTCTGAGTGTCCTTTACCGTAGGACCGGCTATCGATAGAAGTTTTCTTCCCTGCAGGGGTGCACCAACTTACCCAACACGCTCGATTAACTCCGGCCGGACACACTTTCCTGGGTCATGCCCGGCCTCGGCCAAACGACACACCGCAGCCCTACCTAAAGCTCAGCAGAGAGGTCCCCGCCGGTCTACATCCTAAGCACTCAGAGGTCTTGGGCCATCGCCCTGTGCACTCCGGGTCATTGTGTGCAGGGTGGATACCAGCACCGCCTCGGAGGGTCGGTACGATCCGACCGTGCTACAATGCTGAACTGGACGTCTGACAGAACTGTCGGCTGATGCTACGATGCAGAACGCCCATACTATGCCCACGTGATGGTTAGTGCTATCAGACCAGAGGCTTGCTCGGATCAAATATCCAAATCGTTAGGACTAGGGGCTTGCGGTAACGAGCAGAGACTCACGAAAGATGTGACCCCGTCGCCCCGTCTCGAGGACTTGCTGCAAGGGTTAAGAATACCCGGCCGTGCCTCGTATTCATCATTCGGGCACCATACAAGCAACCCATCTTCACAACACTCGTCTCTCAGGCGCACGCGGGTACCCCTCAGGGTCGACCTGCCTATCCAAGTAACAGTGTAAAGTCCAAGTATCCGTGTGTCTATAACATCAGGGGAATCCAAGGTATCACCCTCACTGAATTCCCACTCGATGTATCCATCAAGGTGAACTCGGAGGAATCACCCTCGATGGGTTCACACTTGAGGTGTTGTACGACGGCGTCATTATCGGAAGCGGTGAAGGAGGAATCACCCTCGATGACCACGACCGAATAGCTACTCTACAGAGTTAACATCAGAAGTGCTACACGAGGTATCACCCTCGGCACTCGATATTAACGCTGCAGTGTCGTTACAACTAAGGGGGGTGATGTGCGGTGCCGGGGTCTAGTCTTCAATCCCGTTGATCGGGTCTTCGGATAATCCAGCGGGGCAGTCGGGACAAGTGGGGCCACTGATAGGTCTCTATCCAGCCTATACTAAGCAGTTTAGGATATGCAGGTAATTATCAACAGCAGGTTACAATAAACAGGCTATGCATCAGAATAGGTAAAGCAGTAGCAGCAGCAATTCTAATGCAAGCATGAGAAAATAGAATGGGCGATATCGGGATGATCAAAAGGGGGGCTTGCCTGGTTGCTCGGAGGCAAGGGCAAGGTTGTCAATGGTGTCTTCGGGCTCCGGAGCTGTGTCGGCCTCGGGGACGACATCGGTGTCGGGGGCTACCGAGAGAGAAGAGGGGGAGGAAACAGTAAATACTAAGCAAACAAGTGCATGTCATGTCAATAAGCAAAGCTAGCGGTGTTCTATCGTAGGGCTAGGTAATACCGGCGAAAGTGAAAAACATCCGGGAAAGTATTCCTGGTGTCCGGCTTTTCGGACAGACGAAAAGAGGGGAACGGTTGCACGTTCGGATAGTTAGGGACGTGTGACGGACGAACGGATCGCGTATTCGGATTTGTCTCATCGTTCTGAGCAATTTTCATGTATAAAGTTTTTCGATCGGAGTTACGGATTAAAAGATATGATTTTCTAAAGTTTTTATTAATTTCTGGAATTCAAATATTTATTTAACTCAACATTATCCAGAACAGTGTTTGGTGATGTCAGCATGACTTAATGGTGACGTCAGCAGTCAACTCTGGCTGACCAGGGTCAAACCTGACAGGTGGGACCCACATGTCATACACTCTGACATTAACAGAGGGGTTAAATTAATTAACTGGATTCATTAGCAGGTGGGGCCCAGCAGTCAGTGACTGATTAGTGTTTAAACTAATTAACAGATTTTCTATTTATTTTAAATTCGTTTAAACGACCGGGCCCCACATGTCAGTGAGACCGGGCGGCCACATCAGCGCGTTGACTGGGGTCAACGGGGCCCAGTGGGGCCCGTGGTCAGCGGCAGGGAGGTGGGGCCCGCGGTGCCAAGTGGCAGCCACGTCAGCACCGGCCACCGGAGCGCGCCGGCGAGCCCGAACGCGGCACCGAGCTCCGGCGAGCTCGGGTTTCGCCCATAGGGCATCTCCGGGGGCGTGATTGGGCTCTATCGAAAGGGCGCAGCGAGCCGCATCATGTGGTGGGGGTGGTTGGTCGCGGGGGTGGCCGGAACGGCGGCAGCATCGATTCTAGCGGCGGCCGGAATACGGTAAGCTCGGGGTCGAGCCCAGGGGCTCGCCCGATATGAACTACTGCGCGCACGTGATGCCTGGGCTCTCTAGAAACACGGCGGAGGCAACGGCTTAGCACAGGGTGGACGAGGGCGTGAGCCACGAGCTCCAGGGCGGAAACAGGAGCACGGCAATGGCGACAGCTAGCTACGGCTCGTGCTAGCGCAAGATGGAGGAAGGGGAGGATGCGGAGCTCACCGAGGAGCGTACGGAGTGCTCGTTGATCAGTTTAGGAGCAGCAGAGCAGGGGATCGACGCGGCGAAGTTTCGGTGGCCGCGGGCGTTGACGGAGACGATGCGGTGATGGCGCTGCTCCCCAAGACGAAGCAGGGCAGCAGCTTGACAGAGACGAGGGCTCCAGAGCTTCTGGACAAGACGCGGAGACGAGCGGGGCACGGCGGCCGCGAGCTTCAGCGGTGGCCGTCCATGGCGGCGTCGGGCGAAGCGGGGAGCGAGGGAGGAAGGGGGGAACTGGGCAAGGGTTCGCCAAGGGGGAGTGCGGGGTTGCTCTTTAACCCAGCGCGCGCGCGGGCGCGCTGTCGATCGCTCGGAGGGGGGGGCCTGGCTCGCACGCACCAGGTGCTCGACAGCAGCGGCGTGAGCAGTGCGGGAGGTGGGGGATAGCGCGGGGGTGGGCTGGGCCGCGGCTGTAGCGGTAGGCCGATTGCACAGTAGATCCTTTAGGCCTTTTTCTTTTTCTCTTTTTCTGTTTCTTTTCTTTTCTGTTTTGTTAATTATTAGAACCCCAATTGGTTTTTGTAAAAAGTGTGACCTAGTCCATAAATACTAGTGCATTATACCCTAACACCAAAAACTAGTTTGGGCAAAACACCATTTCATATTTGATCTAGATTAATTAAAAGGCTTGTAAATATTATTTTCAGCCACTGTTAAAAGAGGTTTGGGTCACCTAATTAATTTATTTAATGTTGGTTACAATTTTAGAATGGTCTCTGTATTATTTGTCATTTGTTGAACATTTTAGTTTTCATGTTGCACAACTTTTATTTTCCACTTTCATTTGAATTTGAATTTGAAAAGAGATATGATACTAATGATGATTAAGCACTGTTGATCATGATGACATGGCATAATCAAAAGGGTGATTACTGTAGCTTAATACATGGGGTGTTACAAATCTCCTCTACTAACAAGAATTCTCGTCCCGAGAATTAAGAGGTAGAAGGAAAAAGTTCGGGGTATTTCGCACGAAGATTATCCTCGCGTTCCCAAGTGGCTTCATCTTCAGTATGATTTGACCACTGTACTTTGAGGAACTTGATAACCTTCTGACGGGTCCGACGTTCAGATTCATCGAGAATGCGGATCAGATGTTCCTTATATGAAAGATCATCATGCAATTCGAGCATCTCGTGATCCACTGCTCGGTGCAGAGATTCCTTGAAGCATTTACGAAGTTGCGACACATGTAAGGCGTCGTGGATATGGGAGAATTGCGGCGGCAACTCCAGTTTATACGCCACCTGACCACGTCTAGCAATTATGCGGAAAGGACCAATGTAGCGCGGAGCTAGCTTGCCCTTGATTCCAAAACGGTGAGTGCCCTTCATAGGAGTGACTCGCAGATAAGCCAGATCACTAGGTTGATAAGTCAAACCCCATCGTTTGCGATCATAGTTGCTCTTCTGGCGGTCCTGAGCCGCCTTGAGATTTTTTCGGACAATACGGACTTGTTCTTCGGTGTGTTGAATAATATCCGGACCCACGAGCGGTCGTTCCCCAGTTTCTGACCAATTCAGAGGGGTTCGACACTTACGTCCATAGAGTACTTCGAAGGGGGCCATCTTCAGACTGGCTTGATAGCTGTTGTTATAAGAGAACTCGGCATACGGGAGAGATTCTTCCCACTTCTTGCCGAAAGAAATAACACAAGCCCGCAGCATGTCTTCAAGCACTTGATTGACTCGCTCGACTTGGCCTTGGGATTGGGGGTGATAAGCTGAACTCCAGGTAATATGAGTTCCCATAGCTGTTTGGAAACTTTCCCAGAATTTGGAAGTGAAAAGACCACCACGGTCCGAACTGATCTCCTTCGGAATACCGTGGAGTGATACAATTCTAGAGATATACAACTCTGCTAACCGACTAGCAGTGATAGTTTCCTTGACGGGCAGAAAGTGTGCAACTTTAGAGAGTTGGTCGACGACGACAAGAATAGCATCGTGACCCTTCTGTGACCTGGGAAGTCCTGTAACGAAATCCATCTGAACCTTATCCCATTTCCATAGAGGAATAGGAAGTGGTTGCAGAATTCCAGCTGGTTTCTGATGTTCTGCTTTAACGCGACGACACACATCACATTCAGCAACATATCGAGCAATATCCTGCTTCATTTTTGACCACCAGTACCTTTGACGGAGATCACGATACATCTTGGTGCTACCCGGATGAATAGACAGCGGGGTATCATGTGCCTCCTTCATGACCTTGTCAGTCATGAGCTCGAAGCGAGGTACGACAATGCGGTTTCTGAAATACAAGGTTCCATCTTCAGACAGCGAGAAATCCCTGTACTTTACAAGGTGAAGGTCTTTCTTCATCAGATCAATTTCAGCATCCTTAGCTTGCGCATCCTTAACAGCTTTCTCAAGATCTGGTTGTATCACAAGGTTATTAAGAGAACCCTGTGGGACAATAAGCAGATTCAGCTTGCACAGTTGTTCAAAAAGACGAGGTTGAGCTCGTCTAACCATGAGGTTGTCGCAATAGGACTTGCGGCTTAATTCATCAGCCATCACGTTAGCCTTGCCAGGGGTATAGGATATACCCAAATCATAGTCCGCAATGGCCTCCATCCATCTTTGCTGACGGAGGTTTAGAGATGGTTGAGTGAACAAGTAATTCAAACTTTTATGATCCGTGTAGATCTCGCAACAATTACCGAGAAGGTAATGTCGCCACAACTGCAGTGCATAGATGACAGCAGCTAGTTCTAAATCATGTACCGGATAATTCTCTTCATGTGGGCGCAACTGACGAGAGCCATAAGCAATCACTTTACGCTCTTGCATTAGGACACAGCCTAATCCTTCACGGGATGCATCACAATAAATCACAAAGTCTTTGCGGGTATCTAGAGGAGAAAGTACTGGGGCAGATGTCAGCTTGTCTTTGAGTGTTTGAAAACTTTCCTGACATTTTTCTGTCCATTCAAACTTAACGCCCTTGTGAAGCAGATCAGTCAGGGGCTTAGCAATCTTAGAAAAGTTCTCGACAAATCGATGGCAATAACTTGCAAGGCCGAGAAATCTTCTGACTTGCTTGACATTCTTCGGAGGAGTCCAGTCCAGAATAGCCTGAACTCGTTCTGGGTTAACGGCAATTCCATCTTTGGAAATCACATGACCGAGATATGTCACTTCATATAACCAGAATTCACATTTGGAGTATTTGGCTTACAACTGGTGTTCTCGGAGCCTTTCCAGTACAAGACGGAGGTGTTCAGCATGTTCTTCCTTATTCTTTGAATAGACCAGAATATCATCCAGATATACCACGACAAATTTGTTGAGGTAATCCATGAAGATGTAATTCATCAGACGGTAGAATGTGGCTGGAGCATTTGTTAAGCCAAATGACATTACAGTGTACTCATAAGAGCCATAGCGAGTAACAAATGCAGTCTTCGGAATATCCTCTTCACGAACACGGATCTGATGGTATCCCAATCTCAAATCAAGCATAGAGAATATTGAGGAACCGGCAAGTTGATCATACAAATCATTGATCCGGGGAAGCGGATATTTGTTCTGGATTGTGGCTTGGTTAATGGGCCGATAATCCTGAACCAATCGGTTAGTTCCATCCTTCTTCTTAACGAAGAGTGAAGGTGCTCCCCAAGCAGAGGAACTAGGGCGGATGAAACCTTTCTTAAGTGACGTGTCGATTTCTTCCTTAAGCTCGAGAAGATGATGCGGAGGCATCTTATAAGGACGCTTCGCAATAGGGGTAGTGCCAGGTTTCAAGTCGATGACGAACTCAACAGCCCTAGCAGGGGGTATTCCCGGAAGTTCTTCTGGAAAGACATCTTGAAAATCACGAACAACTGGAACGTTCTCGATGCCTTCAAGAGGTGAAGCATTCAATGCATTCATAACATATATCTGGCTTTCAGCATCCTGAGCTATTCGGGCTGAGTAATTGATCACCTGACCAGAAGGGTGTGTGAGCTGGACTATCTTAGTAGCACAATCAATCAAAGCATTATGGGCTGTCAACCAGTCCATACCGAGAATAATGTCTATGTCGGAAGGTCCAAGTACAATGAGAGAAACTGGAAAAAGTAGACCTCCAATCTCGATGTGGTTGTGAGGGCTTAGCATTGTGGTTTGCCACTTGGATCTCGGGGACTGAACCATTAGAGGAGTGGGTAATTCTTCCAAGTATAACTCATGTGACTGAGCAAATTGTTGGGACACAAAAGCATGCGATGCTCCTGAATCGAAGAGAACAGAGGCCGGTACTGAATTCACAGAGAGTGTTCCCAGGATGATAGTCGGTTCCTTCTGAGCCTTTTCAGCATTGACGTGATTGTCATAGCCAAGTACAACAGCAGACGGTATGGTATTACGGTTTCTGAAACGGCGATTTCGACAACTCTTCTTACGACCACTAGAAGGACGTGGCGCCACTTGATGAGAATCCATAGCATTAGGCGGTCCATCATGAACCGTAAGCTGTCTCGACGGTGAAGGCAGACGAGGTGCAACATAAGACGGTCTTGGTGTTGGGGCAGGTCGGTGATGAGCATTGTGTGGGATCCAGACTCGACGTTTCTGAACAGGCTGACCCGAGGATGAGCCAGCTTCATGAGTGCGCTTGAGTGACTCCTTGTACTCAGTCAGAGCTGTTTCAACTTGGAAAGATTTGCTGACAAGCGTTGCGAATTCTGTGCAATCATGGACAGCAAGTGCAAGTTTTATATCGGTACGCAGTCCTTCACAGAATTTCTCCTGCTTGCGAGTGTCAGTGTCGACATCATCCGCAGCATAGCGGGATAATTCAAGGAATTTCCTCTGATATTCATCCACAGTCATTTTGCCTTGAGTAAGTTTGCGGAACTCCTGCTTCTTCTGGTCCATCAGACCCTGAGGAATGTACCGTGCATGAAGGGCTGACTGAAATTCCTGCCAAGTGGTTACAGTCTCTGCAGGCAACATAGCCTTGTGGCTTTCCCACCATTGAGCAGCTGGGCCCTTCAGGTGGAATGTCGCAAAGGTGACGTAACTATCAGGGGCAACATTAGCTGACTCCATCTCAAACAGGATGTCACGAAGCCAATCATCAGCATCCATAGGATTGGTGGAGTTGCGGAAAACGGACGGATTGAGGCGCACAAATTCTGGCAGAGTTATTGGAGCATTCTGTTGCTGAGCATTCTGAGTTGGGAATTGAGCCAATACTCCGGTCATAAACTGACGGTTGAGCTCAAACTGCTGACGGTTGAGTTCAAACTGCTGCATCATGGCGGCAATATAGGGTGGAGGTGGAGGATCGTCAGCCATCCTGCCAAATCAACAGGGGCAGTTTAGCAAGAAAGACTGCATGTGTAAGGAGTTATTCAGGACGTAACACGAGAGATGAACAGGAAGGGCATTAGATGTAAAATAGTAGTCGTTGAAAGACATACCAATCCATGCACAGAGTCGGGTACATGCGGACAGCACAACGGCGCAAATTTAGAAGCAAGACATTCTAGGCGGCGCGCAGGCACGCGGTAAGGAAGTACACAACGAGACATAGCAAAGGCTACATCAACGTCGGAGAAAACTATTGGAGCGAGGAATCTGCAAGTGACAAAACAGGGTGCCCTCGATAAGAGGATCCTGTAAGCAGAACCTGGTCCACAATCTTGGAGCAAGGGGGGAAATTTTCAGAGCACCGGGTGGATGTGATCACGAGAACCTAATGTTGGAGTTATTAAAATTTTAACCCGAGTAGAAGAGAGACCAGAGTCACAGAGTAAAGGTCGAAGAGTAAAAGATCCTAATACCACCCAATTGGCGACGTGGGCCCGTAAGCCACAAAGCCAAGTTAGTAAAACAGTTTTTGGACCACTAGAATCAACTTCGGCCAAGGAGTTGAAAAGGGGTTCCTACAGTCAGTCGGCTCTGATACCAACTTGTGACGCCCCCAGCTCAATTGTGCACTAATCATACACGCAAATGCACACGATCAAGCCTAAGAACTCACGGGAAGATATCACAACACAACTCTAAAACATAAATAAAGTCATACAAGCTTTATATTACAAGCCAGGGGCCTCGAGGGCTCGAATACATAAGCTTGCGTACAAGCGTCAGCGGAAGCATCAGATATCTGAGTACAGATATTAAAAGAGAAAAAGAAAGGCCTTTAGTAAGGCGGGGCAAAATAAAACACTACGATCGAAAGGCGAAGGCCTCCTGCCTGGGACCCTCCGATCCTACTCCTGGTCGATAGTCAACTCGTAGCAGTATCCATCCTCTGGGTAGTAGTAGTAGACGATTGACGGGGCATCTGTCTCAAGGGGCTCCGTCCTCTGGTCACGACAAACTGATATGGGGAGAAAAGGAAAACAAAGCAACCGTGAGTACTCAGAAGTACTCAGCAAGCAAGGATCTACACAACATATGCAACATTTTCAAAGGGAAGGATGTATATGTGGACTGGGCTGCAGAAATGCCAGAATAGAGAGAAGGCCTAGTCCTATCGAAGACTAGCATCTTCATCGGTCTTGCAGCAATAGGAGAGAGTAGAACAGTACAATATAATGTAGCAGTATCATTAAGTCTCAACCTCACCCAGAGATCCTTTCTCGACTCCCTGCGAGAAAGCAATCCCAGAGCCATAAAGTCATCAACCTCGTCCGGAGATCCCTTCTCGACTCCCTGCGAGAAGCAATCCCAGAGCCATAGTATCCAGTTCTAAATTGTATCAATCAGGATACAACTCCGAGTGTCCTTTACCGTAGGACCGGCTATCGATAGAAGTTTTCTTCCCTGCAGGGGTGCACCAACTTACCCAACACGCTCGATTAACTCTGGCCGGACACACTTTCCTGGGTCATGCCCGGCCTCGGCCAAACGACACACCGCAGCCCTACCTAAAGCTCAGCAGAGAGGTCCCCGCCGGTCTACATCCTAAGCACTCAGGGGTCTTGGGCCATCGCCCTGTGCACTCCGGGTCGTTGTGTGCAGGGTGGATACCAGCACCGCCTCGGAGGGTCGGTACGATCCGACCGTGCCACAATGCTCAACTGGACGTCTGACAGAACTGTCGGCTGATGCTACGATGCAGAACGCCCATACTATGCCCACGTGATGGTTAGTGCTATCAGACCAGAGGCCTGCTCGGATCAAATATCCAAATCGTTAGGACTAGGGGCTTGCGGTAACGAGCAGAGACTCACGAAAGATGTGACCCCGTCGCCCCGTCTCGAGGACTTGCTGCAAGGGTTAAGAATGCCCGGCCGCGCCTCGTATTCATCATTCGGGTACCATACAGGCAACCCATCTTCACAACAATCGTCTCTCAGGCGCACGCGGGTACCCATCAGGGTCGACCCGCCTATCCAAGTAACAGTGTAAAGTCCAAGTATCCGTGTGTCTATAACATCAGGGGAATCTGAGGTATCACCCTCACTGAATTCCCACTCGATATATCTATCAAGGTGAACTCGGAGGAATCACCCTCGATGGGTTCACACTTGAGGTGTTGTACGACGGCGTCGTTATCGGAAGCGATGAAGGAGGAATCACCCTCGATAACCATGACCGAATAGCTACTCGACAGAGTTAACATCAGAAGTGGTACACGAGGTATCACCCTCGACACTTGATATTAACGCTGCAGTGTCGTTACAACTAAGGGGGGTGATGTGCGGTGCCGGGGTCTAGTCTTCAATCCCGTTGATCGGGTCTTCGGATAATCCAGCGGGGCAGTCGGGACAAGTGGGGCCACTGATAGGTCTCTATCCAGCCTATACTAAGCAGTTTAGGATATGCAGGTAATTATCAACAGCAGGTTACAATAAACAGGCTATGCATCAGAATAGGTAAAGCAGTAGCAGCAGCAATTCTAATGCAAGCATGAGAAAATAGAATGGGCGATATCGGGATGATCAAAAGGGGGGGCTTGCCTGGTTGCTCGGCGGCAAGGGCAAGGTTGTCAATGGTGTCTTCGGGCTCCGGAGCTGTGTCGGCCTCGGGGACGATGTCGGTGTCGGGGGCTACCGAGAGAGAAGAGGGGGAGGAAACAGTAAATACTAAGCAAACAAGTGCATGTCATGTCGATAAGCAAAGCTAGCGGTGTTCTATCGTTGCGCTAGGTAATACCGGCGAAATTGAAAAACATCCGGGAAAGTATTCCTGGTGTCCGGCTTTTCGAACAGACGAAAAGAGGGGAACGGTTGCACGTTCGGATAGTTAGGGACGTGTGACGGACGAACGGATCGCGTATTCGGATTTGTCTCGTCGTTCTGAGCAATTTTCATGTATAAAGTTTTTCGATCGGAGTTACGGATTAAAAGATATGATTTGCTAAAGTTTTTATTAATTTCTGGAATTTAAATATTTATTTAACTCAACATTATCCAGAACAGTGTTTGGTGACGCCAGCATGACATAATGGTGACGTCAGCAGTCAACTCTGGCTGACCAAGGTCAAACCTGACAGGTGGGACCCACATGTCATACACTGTGACATTAACAGAGGGGTTAAATTAATTAACTGGATTCATTAGCAGGTGGGGCCCAGTAGTCAGTGACTGATTAGTGTTTAAACTAATTAATAGATTTTCTATTTATTTTAAATTCATTTAAATGACCGGGGCCCACATGTCAGTGAGACCGGGCGGCCACGTCAGCGCGTTGACTGGGGTCAACGGGGCCAAGTCGGGCCCGTGGTCAGCGGCAGGGAGGCGGGGCCCGCGGTGCCAAGTGGCAGCCATGTCAGCACCGGCCACCGGAGCGCGCCGGCGAGCCCGAACGCGGCGCCGAGCTCCGGCGAGCTCGGGTTTCGCCCATAGGGCATCTCCGGGGGCGTGATTGGGCTCTATCGAAAGGGCGCAGCGAGCCGCATCACGTGGTGGGGGTGGTTGGTCGCGGGGGTGGCCGAAACGGCGGCGGCATCGATTCTAGCGGCGGCCGGAATACGGTAAGCTCGGGGTCGAGCCCAGGGGCTCGCCCGATATGAACTACTGTGCGCACGTGATGCCTGGGCTCTCTAGAAACACGGCGGAGGCAACGGCTTAGCACGGGGTGGACGAGGGCGTGAGCCACGAGCTCCAGGGCGGAAACAGGAGCACGGCAATGGCGACAGCTAGCTACGGCGCGTGCTAGCGCAAGATGGAGGAAGGGGAGGATGCGGAGCTCACCGAGGAGCGTACGGAGTGCTCGTTGATCAGTTTAGGAGTAGCAGAGCAGGGGATCGACGCGGCGATGTTTCGGTGGCCGCGGGCGTTGACGGAGACGATGCGGTGATGGCGCTGCTCCCCAAGACGAAGCAGGGCAGCAGCTTGATGGAGACGAGGGCTCCAGAGCTTCTGGACAAGACGCGGGGACGAGCGGGGTACGGCGGCGACGAGCTTCAGCGGTGGCCGTCCATGGCGGCGTCGGGCGAAGCGGGGAGCGAGGGTGGAATGGGGGGAACTGGGCAAGGGTTCGCCAGGGGGGAGTGCGGGGTTGCTCTTTAACCCAGCGCGCGCGCGGGCGCGCTGTCGATCGCTCGGAGGGGGGGGGGCCTGGCTCGCACGCACCAGGTGCTCGACAGCAGCGGCGTGAGCAGTGCGGGAGGTGGGGGATAGCGTGGGGGTGGGCTGGGCCGCGGCTGTAGCGGTAGGCCGATTGCACAGTAGATCCTTTAGGCCTTTTTCTTTTTCTCTTTTTCTGTTTCTTTTCTTTTCTGTTTTGTTAATTATTAGAACCCCAATTGGTTTTTGTAAAAAGTGTGACCTAGTCCATAAATACTAGTGCATTATACCCTAACACCAAAAACTAGTTTGGGCAAAACACCATTTCATATTTGATCTAGATTAATTAAAAGGCTTGTAAATATTATTTTCAGCCACTGTTAAAAGAGGTTTGGGTCACCTAATTAATTTATTTAATGTTGGTTACAATTTTAGAATGGTCTCTGTATTATTTGTCATTTATTGAACATTTTAGTTTTCATGTTGCACAACTTTTATTTTCCACTTTCATTTGAATTTGAATTTGAAAAGAGATATGATACTAATGATGATTAAGCACTGTTGATCATGATGACATGGCATAATCAAAAGGGTGATTACTGTAGCTTAATACATGGGGTGTTACAGTAACCATACTATACATCCAATACAATCAAGCAAGACGTAGGGTATTACCTCTTAGAGAGGGCCCGAACCTGGGTAAACACCGTGTTCATCGTCCCTTGTTCCCCATCAATCTCATATCCACAGCACGGGACCCCCTACCCCGAGGTCTGCCGGTTTTGACACCGACATTGGTGCTTTCATTGAGAGTTCCGCTGTTGGATCGCCGAAAGGATCGATGGCTCAACCAGTCGTTAGAGACCACACTCGTGCCGAGGGCTTCCCCGCCCTGGATCGTCTCTTCATGTTCGGTGGCGTATTATTACGCGCCGATCACACTAGTCGCCTCGACCAGATTGAAGGCTTCTCCCCCATGGAGGGACGTGCCGGCTCGGGAGCATCAACCACGGGGCCAGTTGTCTCCCAGGGTCCGGCCTTGAAGCCCGACTCCGACAGACCATCCACGATAACCCCCGCCGAATCTCCGGAGTATTCGGCACCCCCGTGTGCCCAGCCAGCAGACCACCTTGCAATTCTATTCCACGCAATGTGAATCTCCATTACCAGGCCCACGGCCTATGATCAAGTCGGGCTTAAACCCAACGACCAAGAAATCAACACCCCTCCGGTCACGCACCTCGTCGCCACCGTTGAAGAGGCCCAGGAGGGGCCACAACCTTATAAGCTAAAATTAGTGTACACTCGAGTCTCTAGCTCGGAGTCAAGCACCAGCCCAGAAATACGTCCAGACTTGAGCCCTAAAGCAGGATCCGGCCACAAGCCGATCCAACTGCACATCAGTCCGAACCCGAACCCTGCGCGATCAAAACCGGACGCAACTCAACCTCCTATTGCGGATAGTCCGGGTCCACCGCAGGTGGGAATCCCAAAATTCTTCCCACCCACCCACCATGCAAAATACTCCCTGAATTCGGGAAATCCAGACATATGGGACCTCATGAATGTCAAACAGCTGCCAAATGAGACAGTCCATCATTATTGGGTTAGATTTCTCCTTGTAAAAAATAGGATGGCATCTTGCTCTGACAAAGAGATAATCAAAGCTTTCCAGTTCACCTACAAGGACGAGGGCCTTTTGAACGCCCTCGCTCATCGCCGAGTTCAAAGCTTCACCAAGCTATCAGACATGGTACGCAAGTATTGCGCCATGGAAAACACGCGGAGGGCGCAACAGATGAACATGGGGTCATCGCCCGCCGCACAGCATGGAAGGTCTCGCATTAAACGAGCATACACACATAGGTCGCCGGAACACGAGCCCAACGAAAAGAAAACCAGACCCAATACACTCGGTCTTGCTAGATGCAAACCCAACCCACAGACTTTGAGCCTGTTGGGTGGTAAGACAAGTGGCCAAATATGGCGAGCCAATCTTGGGCCTTACACCTCCAGATAAGCAGTCCGCGGCTTCACCATAGGACCACAATGTCCTTACGGTATACGAGACGTTTGCCTCAAACAATAAAAGGAAAACGGCTCTTCGAGAGCTCAGCCAGATGTATCAAGTGACGGCCGCACAGCCATGGGAAGCCGCACCTATTACC
The DNA here is from genome assembly GCA_011799875.1 of Thinopyrum elongatum. Classification (NCBI taxonomy): domain Eukaryota; kingdom Viridiplantae; phylum Streptophyta; class Magnoliopsida; order Poales; family Poaceae; genus Thinopyrum; species Thinopyrum elongatum. Next base: position 169,675,944 of record CM022298.1, read on the forward strand.
TTTGACGAGAAGGACGAGCCAAGTCCCCGTAGCAATAACGCACCGGCCGCACTGGTCCTCGACCCCATTGTCGATGGTTTTTGGCTGACTAAAGTACTGATGGACGGAGGCAGCAGCCTCAACCTTGTCTACGAGGATACTCTCGACAAGATGCAGTTCAACAGATCCCGCATCGAACGTAGCCACACCACATTCCAAGGTATAATACCCGGTAGGGAGGCAGACTGCATGGGACGCATAACCCTGGACGTTGTGTTCGGCACACCAGATAACTACAAATCCGAACCTTTGCTATTTCACATTGTGCCCTTCCGCAGCGGATACCATGCCCTCCTAGGGCGTGAGGCATTCTCGAGATTTCAGGCCATACCACATTACGGGTATATGAAACTCAAAATGCCAGGGCCCAATGGGGTAATCTCACTTAAAAGCAACCCAAGCAAAGCCTGGCGAGCCGAAAACAAGACGGCATCCCTCGCCCTAGAGGCACTATCCGAAGCCCTCGCGGCCAAAGAGTTGACAGCACTACGCACTACAGTCGACAGGGATGATGTGGTCCTCAGTAAAAGACAAAAATCCACATCATTCAAGCCAGCAGATGAAATAGTAAAATTTCAAGTGCACCCAACAGATCCCAATAAAACGGCATCCATAGGAGCACAGCTAGACCCCGCAGTCGACAAGGCGCTAAGAACATTCCTGCATGAAAACTGGGAAATATTCGCCTGGCACCCCTCAGACATGTCGGGAATCCCACGCAGGCTGGTAGAGCACAGCCTAAACATCTTAAAAGGCTTCAAGCCGGTGAAACAGACTCTATGCCGATTTTCCGAACCCAAACGGCAAGCCATGGGCGAAGAGCTCGCAAAACTGTTGGAAGCCGGATTCATCCGCTAGATCAAGCACCCCGAGTGGTTAGCAAATCTGGTTATGGTACCCAAGAAGGATAAGTCCTGGCGGCTCTGTGTCGATTTTAAAGACCTTAACAAGGCCTTCCCCAAGGACCCTTTTCCCCTGCAAAGAATAGACCAGATCATTGACGCCACCGCCGGACAAGACTCGCTATGCTTCCTTAACGCGTACTGCGGATACCACCAGATCAAGATGAAGGAGTCCGACCAGGTGGCAACCACAATCATCACTCCGTACTGGCCTTTATGCTTCAACACCATGCCGTTTGGGCTAAAAATCGTAGGAGCCACATACCAAATGATGATTCAAGCATGCCTCAAAAACCAAATCAGCAGAACGGTTGAGGCGTACATGGACGATGTGGTTGTCAAAACCAAAAACATCGACCAGCTGATAGAGGACCTCCGCCAAACCTTCGACAACTTGCGAGCCTATGATATACGACTCAACCCGGAAAAATGCGTCTTCGGGGTCCCTGCTGGAAAGTTGCTCGGAATCATCATCTCCCATATAGGAATCGAGGCCAACCCGGCCAAAATTAGTGCACTATCCCAACTCGCAATACCAACAGAGCTCAAGCACGTCCAGAAATTGGCCGGATGCGTGGCAGCTTTGAGCCGCTTCATATCTCGCCTCGGAGAAAATGCGCTCCCACTCTACAGACTGCTTAAAAAGACCAAGAACTTCCAATGGATAGACGAAGCAACCGCGGCACTTGAGGAGATTAAAACACTTGTCGCTGGCAACCCTATCTTGGCCGCACCTAGCGTCAGCGAGCTCGTGCTACTATACATTTTAGCCACCAATCAGGTGGTTAGCGCGGTGCTCGTCATGGAGCGGGAGTCTGAGGGCCACATGTTCCAAATCCAGAAGATTGTCTATTATGTGTCCGAGGTACTTACGCCATGCAAATCACTATACCCCACAATCAAAAGATAGCTTATACGGTTTTTATGGCGTCCCAAAAGCTACGACACTACTTTCAAGAATGTTCGGTCACATTGGTGTCAGAGGTCCCATTAAATGATATAATCAACAACAGGGACGCCATGGGCCGCATCACCAAATGGGCCATCGAGCTCCTTCCCTTCGAGCTATCGTACAAACCACGCCGAGCCATTAAATCTCAGGTATTGGCCGATTTTATAGCGGAATGGACCGAAGACGAACTACCCCGAGAGTAGAGTACATATTCGCACTGGACGATGTATTTTGACGGCTCAAAAATGTTAGCCGGACTGGGGGCTGGGGTCATCCTAATCTCCTCTACAGGTGACACTGTTTGGTATGTCCTACAAATAATGTACATGGACTCCAACAATGCATCCGAATACGAAGCGCTACTACATGGTCTTCGTCTGGCCATGTCAATGGGAGTGCAGCGCCTCGAAGTAAGAGGAGATTCAAACATAGCGATCTCTCAAGTCAACGGCAAATTCGACACCAAGGATCCCAAGATGGCGGCATACAGAAATGCGGTTCTCCGGATATCGGCCCAATTCGAGGGCCTAGAATTCCACCATGTCTCTAGGGACAGCAACCAAGCCGCGGACGTCCTCGCCCGCATGGGCGCCAAGCGCGACCCGGTTCCCAAAAACACTTTCCTTGAGCGGCTCTTTAAGCCCTCCATAGTATGGCAGGACGGTGACGCTGGCGCACTAATCAATGAGCCCGCTCACAATGCTTCCCCTGAAAAGGAGGCCGATGACCATATCATCAGCGGCTCCGCACTTAAGGAAACACCTTCCGCCCACGAAATCATGGCCATAATTGCCCCCTGGACAGAACCTCTGGTCGCCTACCTCACTCGACAATAGCTCCCGGAGGACCAGACGGAGACACGACGTATAGTCCGGCGCTCTAAAGCATACAAGGTCCATGAGGGCGAGCTTTACAAAAAAAGTACCACAGGAATCCTGCAAAGGTGCATCTCCGAAGAAGAGGGGCATCAACTCCTGGCATAAATACACGCGGGCATGGGCGGCGACCACGCAGCAGCTCGGGCCTAGGTCAGCAAGGCTTTTTGAGCAGGATTCTTTTGGCCTACCGCCCATGAGGATGCCTGGGCTTTCGTCCAACGTTGTGTTGGATGTCAGTTGTTCGCAAATCAAAGTCACATGCCCCCATAGCTCTTCGGACGATACCGATAACATGGCCTTTCGCGGTGTGGGGTCTCGACATGGTCGGGCCACTCAAAGGGGGCACAAAGAAAAAGAAGTACCTATTGGTCATGGTCGACAAATTCACCAAGTGGATTGAGGCAAGGCCCATCACTTCGGCAGAATCCGGACTGGTCGTCGACTTCTTATCTGACGTCGTACACCGTTATGGTGTCCCCCACAGCATAATTATCGATAACGGTACCAACTTCACCGCCCAGGAAGTCAAAGACTGGTGCGGCAAAATGGGCATTAAGCTTGATTACGCTTCGGTGTACCACCCACAGACCAATGGACAGGTCGAACGGGCCAACGGGCTCATTATGAGTGGCATCAAGCCTTGCCTGGTTCGATCACTTGAACAATCAGATTGCCATTAGGTCAAGGAACTCAATTCTGTATTATGGGGACTGCACACTACTCCTACCCGATCAATCAGATACACACCATTTTTTATGGTATACGGTGCGGAAGCCGTTCTCCCATGCGATCTCATCCATGAAGCGCCTAGAGTGCGCATGTACGAAGAAAAGGAAGCTGAGTTGGATCGGCAGGATGACTTGGATGCTCTTGAAGGAGAACGGGATATATCTCGGGCTCGATCTGCACTTTATCAGCAGCAAGCACGGTGCTACCAAAACCGCGAAGTCCGGGCGAAGACATACAACATGGGCGACCTCATCATCCGGCTCCCCGAAAAGTAGAAGCAAAAGCTCTCGCCCAAATGGGAGGGCCCGTACATCATTGACGATGTACTTGCAGGAGGAGCATATCGCCTTCGCCGCCCGTCTGATGATCGCCTCGAGCCGAAACCGTGGAACGCAGCCTGGCTGCGGCGCTTTTATGCCTGAGTTAGACATCGTCACCCGCATACATCCTCAGCTCTCTTTGTTTTTTCTTTTTCTTTTTGGACATGGCAGGCGTTCGGCTAAACCGAACCATACCAAGCTAATACCGTATACATCAATGAATGTAACACCCAGCTTTGCATGGGGTCTCCCTTAGAGGAGCCGAGTAATATAATCAATATAAATCGCATTCATTTCGATTGCAGCCTTCTCATATCTTTCAAGCCAAAATATGCACTTATTTGACTCAAGATCTTTGCCAAGCTGGGTTGCCTAGCTCCTATGTTTATCCCTACGTTCCCGATTGTTCGGCTAGGGAGTAAAGGGAGCACCTCTGCGATTGTTATGACCGAGTCATCCGGGACTGTACCTCAGACTGGTGAAGCCGAAAGCTAGCGTTCTTACAGAATACAATAAGTCGGCCTAAGGGAAGTGAATATAGCCTCGCGCTTATCACCAGGGTTTTTTCGCAGCCATTGGTCTCCGTTGATCTCACGTATCCAGACTATAAATTTACCCGAAGAAAGGAACCTTTGGAGGAACTATTTTCATTGGAAGATGTTTCTTACATCAAACAGTAATATAACATAACTCTCCGACATGTTTCGTCCGTTCGAGCCAGATGGCCGGATTGTGTGGTTCCCGAAGTGTTGCCTTGTTTCCCAAGGCACGTAGTACGAAACACTTCCCGATCACTAATCGGGGAGGTAGAAGCTGATGGCCGGTTAAGACAACATTCTTTAAAAATAAAAATAAGAACGCGGATTGAGCTCGGTCAATGTAAAGTACATAGATACATAGAATTGACAAAACTACTCTTGATCGACATTGTCTATCAATTACTCTAAAGCACAATCCTTCTGAGAATAGCGAGCGGCTGGCATCACATCATCATACACCAAGTTTAGAGGTATCTCTCGGCCGTCAGGGCCCACTGGACCAACCTAGGCCATATGCTCCGAGTCTAGCTTGGTGAAACGGGTCTTTACCATAGCCCATGCCTCACGCGCTCCTTCTCGGCAAGACAAGATCTTCCATAATTTGAACCTTCACCGAGCTCCCTTAAAGCGACTGGCTAGTTCGGCCATGTTCTCTGGCGGCACATCTGACAGCCATAATGCCTTCGCAATGCTCTACATGGCTTTTCGGGACCTCTAGTAAGTCTTCGACAGCTCCTTTAAAAGGTTCCCGTCATAGGTGGTAACTTCTTCCTCGGGCCGCCCAGTCAAGAGACCTAAAAAGCAAGTGTTGCATTTTGTCATTAAAACACCAATGGACAATGGTACTTGCCAGCAGAATGGTAAGATCAGTGCTTACCAAATATGCCACCTTTCAGCTTCTGGTTTTCCTCCAAGGCTTGTGCCAGCTGAGTTTTCAAACTCTCAATTTCCTCGGCTTTCTGCTGATTCTCTGCCTCGAGCTCATTTTTCTCCATATGACTTTGCGTTAGCACTTGTTTACCAGCTTCCAGCTCCTTCGGCAACCCGCTTACGGCTTCCGCGGCTATATGGAGAAAAAGGTGTTAATGCATAGAATACACCGTATACCTTTCTAGGCGTTGTGAAACAGTTTCTTCTACTTACCGGACAATTCGCTGCTGGCTTTTCGAGCTGCATCCAGTTCGGCCTTGGTTTTGACCAACTGTGTCCGACTCACCTCAAGGTCCTCGCACAACTTTTTGCTCTGCTCTCTTGCGGCCTACAAAAATCATATCATTAGAAATCCTTAACTCGGTCGTCCCGCCCAAATTAAGGCTTGGGGCTAGTTGGTTAGGGAACATGATCTGCTTTCAAGCTATTTTAGTTACATACCTGCACTCTGGCGGCAAAAAGACCGGCGATCCCATCAAGATCTGTCCGGGCCACTCCAAGGTACACATCCACCGAATTAAAGGCACTAAATTCCTGCTCGGCAAAGGCAGTATGACGTAAAGTTTCCCTCCGATAGCGATGATTCATTACGCTCTTGACTTCAGAGTTGGTGACCGAAACATCATCGGAATCTGCCGGAGGCGCGCCGGTTGCCGCATGTTCGGAGGAAGCTCCGGCTTGTGCCGAAGACTTAGGACCGAAGCTGCGATTCGGCGCACCCGGGGAATCTTTGGACTGATGCAGTGGCATAGTTCTTCTGCAAAATTAAGCAAGCTTTAATAAAAGGGTGTTAAAAGCAACCCTCGCTGTAATTCCGAAATACGTCACCTCTGGGCCGAGGAGGCAGGTGCTTCCGCTTCGGCGGAGGCCTTCCACTTTGATCTCCCATTAGGGGCCGAAGCTGGCGCTGTCCGTGCTCCTCCCAAGGCGGTCTGATGCATAGTGTGGCGACCCTTGGGAGGAGAAGTCAGCACGTGGGGAATAGCGCGAGATGAGCGCCCTGTTCGGGAGAGGGTCTTCTTTTCACTTATTGTGGAAGAGGGAAGAGCCCCGGGGTGGTCGGTTGTCAGAGCGACCTTGGTGCCATCAAGGCTCTCCTGATAAAACACCCCATCTTCAAAATCAATCGACGTTTCTGGATCGTCATGATACCTCGGATCGTCGTCACGGGAATGATCCTCCGGTTGAGGAGGAGGGCAATTAATGGACGCAACTTGATGCCTCCATCCCTGTTCAAATACAACCAGTCAGAGTTTGGGCGTAATCCGTGAGCTCAAGATAGTGGATTGTGGTTTACCCAGTCCGCCGGATTGTATCCGGAGCAACCTTCCCGGATACTCATTCGAGCAAAATCTGCCTCCTCTCCCTTGAAGAGATCGGCCAATATTTTGGCCAGAGCCGCCTTATTGTCTGGCCCTTGTTGCTGATAGCGGGTTACGTCATTGGTCCCGTTATAGCACCATAAAGGATGACCCCTTTGCTGGAGGGGTTGCACGCATCGGGTAATAGCGACGGCCATCACTTCCATCATGGTTAACTTACTGCTAGTTAGCAGCCTAACCTTGGCCGCCAATGAACGCACCTCTTCACTGTCCTGTTGGGAAGGGCCTTTGGGCCACCAGTTGAACCGCTTTATAGGTAGGTCGTTTGAGTATTCGGGCAACCCTTGCCGAATTGGATCAGCGAGGGGAACGTCTTCAATATAAAACCACTCCGAGGTCCATCCTTCGGGATCTTTTCGCGGGGTTCCAGTTGGGTACCCTGTCCCAGCTATCTGCCATACTTCGGCGCCGCCTACCTCGAATATGGATCCTCCCCAGAGGCGAGGGACAAGATAGAAATACTTCCTCTACAAGTCGAAGTGGGCCTCACAACTCAAAAATATCTCGCAAAGGGCTACAAAGCCAGAGATATGCAATATGGACCCCGGGGTGAGGTTGTGGAGCTGGATCCCATAGAACTCCAGCAAACCCCATAAAAAGGGATGGTTGGGAAAGCCCAAACCTCTTAGAGGGAAGGGCACGAGACATACCCTCTCCTCCTTACTCGGAGCGGGGGAGTTCTCGGCAAGGGCGTAGCCATCGACGGAGATGAGACCGGCGCGGACGGGAACCAAATCTACCGGAGGCAGGAAGCACTGCGTCTGCAAGTGCCTCAACTGAAGGTGTGAAACTGAATAGCTCGACCAATCGCCTGGAAGTGGGCTGTGCGGGCGCAAGGATGAACCTGGGAGGTCGGCCATGGCGCCGGGAAATTTCTTCGGTGTTGTTCCTTGTGAAAGGGGGGGGGGTAAACTGTCCCCCGCACCTTTAGATCTATAAATAGGCGTCTCACCTTGAAGCTGGAAGGACGGGCTCGTGGAAAGATGGCATTGGGCCGCACGCCTTCTCAAAAGGTGCACGAAGCCCTTGCCCCGAGGAATGGCATTAAACTCTGATGGTCCCACCTCAATCTCGAGATATCTTTGGATCCCAGAATCTTGAAACTGTTCGGGCCCGAGCACGTATTAGTTCGGGTTCCAAATAGTGTTCGACGAGATTGATACGGCTCCAAACTGAATAAAGGAATGGAAGAACTCGTCTCGCAAGCCGATGATATGAAGATTCCAGAGGACAATCCCCGGCATTGGAAGCTAGTTCGGGGGCTACTGAGGGAGTTATGGACTAATGGGTCCTCGGGACATCGGCCCATTGAATATGGCCCAGACTGGTGAAGCCATACAGCGACAGGCGGTCTACAAAGCCGTGGTATGCCCTCCAAGTCAAGGATAGGCAGGACCTCTTTACTCCTTATTGTAATCTATATAAACCGAGGGTTGTAGTCTTTAGGGTTAGACCTATATTCATCACCTCATCACCTTAGGGTTTAGCTCATGCTGATCTCAAGGTAGATTTACTCTGTAACCATGCTATACATCCAATACAATCAAGCAGGACGTAGGCTATTACCTCTTCAAGAGGGCTCAAACCTGGGTAAACACCGTGTTCATCGTCCCTTGTTCCCCATCGATCTCAGATCTGCAGCTCGGAACCCCCTACTCCGAGCTCTGACGGTTTTGACACCAACAACAGGCATGCCAACAGCAGGTCTATGTTTATCTTTTTCATCGGGTTTGGCAATTCTAGCAGCATCATCGCAGAAGTAAATAACATGCCCATCCATATTTTCTACCAGGAGATCTTTAACCATAGCAACACTAGGTTCTACTTTAATTTGTTCAGCAGGTTTAGGTGCTCTAATATTACTTTTGTGAACCACAGTTTAGACCTTAGCATGTTCTTTTATCCTAATAGGGAAAGGTAGTTTTTCAATATAAGTAGTAGACACAACTGGATCAACATTGTAAATAATGGTTTCATCTTTAACTATGACCGGTTCTTTAATTTCTTCTTTAATAGGGGGATGATATTTAAACCACTTCTCCTTAGGGAGATCAACATGAGTAGTAAAAGATTCACAAAAAGAGGCTACTATCTCAGAGTCAAGTCCATATTTAGTGCTAAACTTGTGAAAAGCATCTGTATTCATAAAAGATTTAACACAATCAAATTCCAGCTTAATACCTGACTCTTTACCTTCGTCGAGTTCCCAAACTTTAGAGTTGTGTTTAATTCTTTCTAAAAGATCCCACCTGAATTCAATAGTCTTCTTCATAAAAGAACCAGTACAAGAAGTATCGAGCATGGATCGATCATCATGAGAAAACCGAGCCTAAAAATTCTGAATAATAATTTCTCTAGAGAGCTCATGATTGGGGCATGAATATAACATTGACTTAAGCCTCCCCCAAGCTAGAGCGATGCTTTCTCCTTCACGAGGACAAAAATTATATATATAATTCCGATCACGATGAACTAGATGCATAGGATAATTTTTTTGGTGAAATTCCAATTTCAATCGATTCCAGTTCCAAGATCCAATATCATCGCGTAGCCTATACCATGTCAATGCTTTTCCCTTCAAAGATAAAGGGAAAACCTTCTTCTTAGATTCATATCCGGATAAACCTGCAAGCTTAAATAATCCACAAATTTCATCCACATATATCAAGTGCATATAAGGATGTTCAGTTCCATCTCCTGCATAAGGATTAGCTAGCAAATGTTCTATCATACCCGAAGGAATTTCATAACCAATAGTTTCAGTAGGTGCAGTAGGTTGAGGGGCAACTAATTGTGCTTCCGGTCGAGGAGAAGATACCCCGAACAAACCCCTCAAAGGAAGGTTCTCCATAGTAACAAGTGACTATAAATTTTCAGCACGCAGTAATAATTTTTCCTTACCAAGAGCGCTTCACTCCCGGCAACGGCGCCAGAAAAGAGTGTTGATGACCCACAAGTATAGGGGATCAATCGTAGTCCTTTCGGTAAGTAAGAGTGTCAAACCCAACGAGGAGCAGAAGGAAATGGCAAGTGGTTTTCAGCAAGGTATTTTCTGCAAGCACTGAAATAGTCGGTAACAAGTAGTTTGATAGCAAGATAATTTGTAACGAGCAAGTAATGGTAAATAAAGTGCAGAAAGGTATCCCAATCCTTTTGTGGCAAAGGACAGGCCAAAATGGTTTCTTATGATAAGCAAAGCGTTCTTGAGGGTACACGGGAATTTCACCATGTCACTTTCATCATGTTGGTTTGATTCGTGTTCGCTACTTTGATAATTTGATAGGTGGGTGGACCAGTGCTTAGGTGTTGTTCTTACTTGAACAAACCTCCTACTTATGATTAACCCCCTCGCAAGCATCCGCAACTACGAGAAAAGTATTAAGATAAAATCTAACCATAGCATTAAACTTTTGGATCCAAATCAGTCCCTTACGAAGTAGCGCATAAACTAGGGTTTAAGCTTTTGTCACTCTAGCAACCCATCATCTAATAACTACTCCACAATGCATTCCCTTAGGCCCAAATATGGCGAAGTGCCATGTAGTCGATGTTCACATGACACCACTAAGGGAATCACAACATACATATCATCAAAATATCGAACACATATCAAATTCACATGATTACTTGCAACATGACTTCTCCCGTGACCTCAAGAACAAAAGTGACCACTCACAAATAATAATCATGCTCAAGATTAGAGGGGTATTAAATAGCATAATGGATCTGAACATATAATCTTCCACAAAATAAACCATATAGTAATCAACTACAAGATGTAATCAACACTACTAGTCACCCACAGGTACCAATCTGAGGTTCCGGTACAAAGATTGAACACAAGAGATGAACTAGGGTTTGAGAGGAGATGGTGTTGTTGAAGATGTTGATGGAGATTGCCCTCCCAAAGATGAGAGAGTTGTTGGTGATGACGATGGCGATGATTTCCCCCTCCGGGAGGGAAGTTCCCTCGGCGGAATCGCTCCACCGAAGGGCAAAAGTGCTCCTGCCCAAGTTCCTCCTCGAGACGGCGGTGCTTCATCCCGAAAGTCCCCTCTTGATTTTTTTCTAGGTCAAAATAAGCTATATACCAGAAGATGGGCACCGGAGGTGGGTCGTGCTGGGCACAACCCACCAGGGCGTGCCTGGGGGCCCAGGCGCACCCTGGTGTCATGTGCTCACCAGGTGGGCCCCCTCCGGTAGTTATTTGCTCCAGTATTTTTTATATATTCCAAAATAATTATCCATAAATTTTCAGCTCATTTGGAGATGTGCAGAATAGGTAACTCTGACGTAGCTTTTTCAGGCCCAGAATTCCAGCTGCCGTCATTCCCCCTCTTTGTGTAAACCTTGCATATTATGAGAGAAAAGGCATTAGAATTGCTCCAAAAAGCATTATTATGCATAAAAACATTATAAATAACAGTAGGAAAACATGATGCAGAATGGACGTATCAACTCCCCCAAGCTTAGACCTCGCTTGTCCTTAAGCGAAAAAACCGAAATCGAAAAACATGCCCACATGCTTAGAGAAAGAGGTGTCGATAAAAACAAAATACGGACATAGAAGCATCATGCTTATTATTATAACAGCAAAGAACTTTAAAATAAAACTTTATCACACAACTTTTATCATATAAGTTCTCATGAACAGGTAACAATTCATCACAACATTGAAGTATAAAGCATAAACCTTATTAAAAACCAACAAACTATGTTCTCAGTCAACTTTGCAACTACAATTCATCATATTTTCAGGAAGGGTCACATATCGGAGCCTTTAGGCAAGTCCACATACTCAACCATCATTTAACCTTCTATGATTGCTAACACTCACAGCATACCCATGAACAAAAAGTTTCAACCGGACACATAGAAAGATAGGGGCTTATAGTTTCGCCTCCCAACGTATTCACCTCAAGGGTGATGTCAACAATAATAACTCATGCTCTCTCATATCCAACTGGATATATGTGCCTAGATCTTTCCTCACCACATGATGCTTGCAAAAAGAGAAAATAAAAAGGAATAGCGAAGAATACTTTGACTCTTACATAAAAGTAAATACGTACAAGTAAAAGATAGACCCTTCGCATAGGGAAGCAGAGGTTGCCATGCGCTTTTTGTTTGTATGCCAAATCCCTTAATGCAAAAGAACATCACGTTGTATTGCCCCTTATGATAGCAACCTTTATTATGCTGTCCGTCACTTTTATTACTTTGCCATCACAAGTTCGTACAATGCTCAATTTTCTCTTACACTAAATGATCCAACCCATTTATAAGCAATTTTTATTGCCTTATTGCACCGATGACAACTTACTTGAAGGATCTTACTCAATCCATAGGTAGGTATGGTGGACTCTGAAAATAAGATTTTGGGTTTAAGGGTTTTTGGATGCACAAGTAGTATCTCTACTTAGTGCGGAGTTTTTGGCTAGCAAAGATATTGAGCAAGGAGCACATGTTGAAGGATCTATGACAATATAACTTCTATGTGAATATGAACAAACATAAATCATTACGTTGTCTTCCTTATCCAACATCAACAATTTTGACACATAATATGTAATGGGGGCTCACAATCATAAAAGATGTCCATGATAGTGTATTTACATGTGAATCTTCTCTTCCCTTATTAATTCTTTCATGAATTGCATCATTGACCAATGCTATGTTTGTCAATCTCCAATAAATTTTACCACTTATACTTTTCCTTATGTGATGTCATTACTTACCATAAGATTAGCATATGATATTTTTCATTTATTTTCCTTTCTTTTTATTGAAACGAAAGAGTAAAGAAACAAAACTCAAACTATTCTTTATTATATATCTCGCACATGATTACATAGATAGGTAGAAAACTAAGCAAGCACTCAAAAATAGATCGAACTAATCTTTTATTCAACTAAATCATAGGATAACTAAGGATCGAACTAAAATAGATAAAGGCAAAGATAGTGGTGGTGATACGATACCGGCGCACCTCCCCCAAGCTTGGCACAAGCCAAGGGGAGTGCCCATACCATGAAATCAAGTCTCCTTTGGTGGGGAAGATGATGATGGTGGTGGTGATGGAGTGGTGAGTTTGTCCAGCTTGCGTCGGAGGCTAAAGTTGCTCTCCCTCAGATCCTCATTCTCTAGCTCGAGCTTTAATATCTTCTTGCATAACGCTTCTTTGCTTTCCTGCAGGAAACTAGGAGGTATAGATTCAGTTTCATCCTCCTCATCTGTGAACCACACATAGGGAAAAGTATCCTTGAAGATATTTGGGTCCAGAGGCTGGTAAGAAACAGGACACTCTTCCTCCGAATCTTGAGACGACATATTTTCAGATCTGCCAGAAAAATAGCACGAAAGAAGAATAGAAGATTTCTTCGTGATACGGTGGTCAATACGTTCGGGGGGTATATAAAGATTTTTTTTATCTTAGGAAACAAGCAAACGAGAGGAAAACAGAGTCGGAAAGGTTCCCGAGGTGGGCACAGCCCACATGGGCGTGCCAGGCAAGCCAGGCGCGCCCTGGTGTCTTGTGCCCTCCTCGGTTGCCTTCCTGGTTGTTTCTTATTTTTCCTAATTTTTGTAATATTCCAAAACTGACAAAAAATATTTTTACGGATTTTTCGGAGTCCGTTTACTTACTGTATCATATACCTCCTATTTTTTAGGATTCTGGAGTGTTCCGGAAGGTCTCTTTTATGTGTTCCTCTGGTGTCATGGTTTGAATAATATTGCTTTCAACATTTATAGGCGTACCTGAGATATAGTGTTTAATTCTTTGCCCATTGACCACCTTCGGGTTAGTACCTTTGGCATTATTAATCTTGATAGCTCCAGAGCGATAAACCTCCTCGATAATATATGGTCCCTCCCATTTAGAGAGAAGTTTTCCTACAAAGAATCTAAAACAAGAGTTGTACAAAAGCACATATTCTCCAACTTTGAATTCCTGCTTTTGGATTCTTTTTTCATGCCATCTTTTAACTTTTTCTTTCAACAATTTGGCATTTTCATAAGTTTGGGTTCTCCATTCATCTAAAGAACTAATATCAAATAACCACTTTTCACCGGCAAGTTTGAAATCATAGTTGAGTTCTTTAATTGCCCAATAAGCTTTATGTTCTAACTCTAGAGGCAAATGACAAGCTTTTCCATAAACCATTTTATAAGGAGACATACTCATAGGATTTTTATATGCTGTTCTGTAGTCCCAAAGTGCATCATCCAATTTCTTAGACCAATTCTTTCGGGACCTATTAACAGTTTTTTGTGGTATTAGTTTTATTTCTCTATTGCTAAGTTCAACTTGACCACTAGATTGAGGATGATAGGGTGATGCAATTCTATGGTTAACATCTTATTTAGCAAGCATTTTACGGAAAGCACCATGAATAAAGCGTGAACCACCATCTGTCATTAAATATCTAGGGACTCCAAACCTCGGGAAAATAACTTCTTTAAGCATTTTAATGGAAGTGTTATGATCAGCACAACTAGTTGGAATTGCTTCTACCCACTTATTGACATAATCAACAGCAACCAAAATATGTGTATACCCGTTAGAGGAAGGAAAAGGTCCCATATAATCAAAACCCCTAACATCAAATGGTTCAACAGCAAGTGAATAATTCATAGGCATTTCTTGATGCTTACCGATATTACCAATTCTTTGACATTCATCACATGATAAAACAAACTTACGGGCATCCTTGAAGAGAGTAGGCCAATAAAAACCAGATTGCAATACCTTGTGAGCAGTTCTATCTCCCGCATGATGCCCTCCATAAGCTTCGGAGTGACATTTCCGTAGGATTTGTTCATGTTCATGCTCAGGTACACAATGTCTAATAATACCATCTACTCCTTTATAAAGATGTGGGTCATCCCAAAAGTAGTGTCTTTAATCATAGACATGAACGAAACCCCTTTGTCCAACGACCGATAGCGGAACCGTGGACGTCCATATCAATCCCTATGATTAGACGAATGAAATTTGAGTGAACCTTTGGTTATCATGTGATGTTACCTTTTCTTTGCGATACTTTACAAAATCCTAGGTGAGATGTATTTGTATCCGCTTAAGTCATACACATGCACTACAACAAAAAGACACATCCGTGACATTTTGGGCTGAACGAAAAAAATTGCTGTCATACTTATGACACTTCTATGACGATAATTGTGACAAAAGCACGTATCATCGTAGATGTGGTTGGCTCCTACTTCTATGACAAAAAATCATGACAGAAAATGGGATTTTCATCATGGGCGGGCCGGGGACGCACCTGCATGACATTCTTTGGGCCGTCCATGACGGAAAAAATCGTGGTAGAAGCGAGGGCGAGGAAAATTTTGAGGAGTTCCCAGTTACGGTGGGTGGTCAGGGCCAAGCGATGAACGGAGGGATTGCACGTTTCTCTCGTACAGATACGCGCGTGTGTGCGAGGTGTTGGGCTCTAACTGAACCCGAGCGAGGCGTTCGCTTACTGAACTCAGGCGATTGCACTAGCTACGTTACTAAACCCGAGCGATCGATCCCGTGGCTGTTAACTGAACCCGAGCGGTTCCTTCGCTACTGATGCTAACTGAACTCGAGCGAACGATCGCTGCTGCTGCTGCTTACTCAAGCCGATCGAACCTGCTACCTCTTGATGAACAGTGAACGTGGGGGTTGGTTGAACGAGTCGAGACATACGTGGTTGGGGTTGGATGAACAGTTCCCGATGGGGTTGTATGAATAGGACCCCGTGGTAGTAGTAGTAGGCCGTTGCCGCTGGATGAAAAGGACCCCGAGAGGAGGCCGCCACAGCCGAGCTGGTTGGGGGTGGATGAACAGGACCCTATGGAGGGCTGGTTGAACAGTAGCCGGTGGAGGGCTGTATGAACAGTATCCCGTGGATGAACAGTATCTGGTGGAGGTAGGAGGAAGACGCGGTGCATGAACAGTGGAGGTGGAGGCTGAAGCAAGTCGACGGTGGGTGAACAGTAGTCCGTGGAGTCCCGTTCTGCAGTACGCCACACCCCTCCGATGAACAGGACCCCCGTTTCGACCGTAGCGCTCCAACACAAGTCTGTTTCCTCCGTTTTGCGGTACGCCACACCCCTCCCGATGAACAGGACCCCCGTTTCGACCGTTGCTCTCCAACACAAGTCCGTTTCTTCCATTTTGCGGTACGCCACACCCCTCCCGATCAACAGGATGCCGTTTCGACCATGGCCGGTCGAACAGAAGGCCGTTTCCTCCGTACTGTGGTACGCCAAACCCTGTTTCGGCTGTTCCGTCCAAGCCGGTTGGCTCCCGTTCAACAGGACGCATTCCGACCCAGTCTGTTGCCTCCCGATGAACATGACGTTGTTTCTCCGTTCTGACCCAGCCGGTTGGCTGCCCGATGAACAGGACGCCAATGCTGCCGTCCGTTGCCTCTCCATGTACACGAGCCATGGCCATACGTATGCGCAAGTACGCGTTCGAGACCCCGCCTGTATGTACGTACGTGGCCGTATTTTTTGGCATGTGGCTGTACGTACGTGTACATGATTTAGAAGGGACTGCCTAAACTGCTACGTCGGGGGCTCAACTACTACACGTGCCGCTGCTTGCTCTGCCATGGTTCATCGTCGCAGAGAGACCGATCGACCAGTATGTACATACACGTTCGCGACAACGCTATGTACGCTTCGACCAGGTGGGTCCCGGCTGACTGGGAGGATAAGGAGGCACTTCCTTGCGTACGAAGTTATTGATGGTGGGTCTGAGCTGTCAGGGGGAGGATTCATTTTTTTCACGCCTAATATGGAGGCACTTTCCTTGCGTCCGAAGATATTGCTGGTGGGTCCCAGTTGTCAGGGGGAAAACGTTTTTTTTTAAAATACAGCTAAGCCAAAATATAGAGGCCCTTCCGGTAGGTCCCTGCTGTCAGGTGGAGGAATCATTATTTTGCGCGTAATAAGGAGGCACTTCCTTGCTGCGGCCATGGACCCAGCTGTCAGCCTTTCCACGTACAGTCCTCTTCCGATGTCAGTCATTCCTTGACCATGTTGACCACGCCGCGCCGAGAGCACCAAGGCGGTGGACGACGGCGAGGCCTAGGAAGGGAATGACCCTGAGCCGGGGAAGACTCGGCAGTTGTTTCCCACGCGGAGGGGCGTACGAGGGTTTACTGGTTGGGCTGCAGTGTGAGGCTACCGTCGCCGGAGAATAACAGCAGGCCTGGGTGAGTACAGGGATGGCCAGGCCAGCGATGGGAGTAGGGTGGGGCGCTGAGGCCTGCGCGGCAGCAGATCCGGCCACAGGAGGCAGGAGCAGGCGGCACGACCAGCGCTGGTTTGGGCGGCTGGAGCAAGAAGACCTGAGGTTGAAGAAGCACAACGGCCGTTGGATGGACATCGTACGGTCACTGGAGCTAGAATCGTTCATATTGACTATGTTGACAAAACCCTCCATCTGCGTCAACTTAGTAGGCCCACAAGTCAGCCTTCAAATATGGTGGGTCCCACCTAGCAGCGGGGGTATTCATTTTTTTTGCATAGTAAGGAGGCAGTTCCTTGCATGCGAAGATATAGTTGGTGGGTCCGAGCTGTCAGTGGGGGGAATGTTTTTTTCGCGAAATACAGAGGCCCTTCCGGTGGATCCTAGCTGTCAGGGGGAAGGATCATTATTTTGCCCATAATAAGGACGCACTTCCTTGCGTGCGAAGATGTAGCTGGTTAGTCCCAGCTGTCAGGGGGAGAAAACATTATTTTTCAGGGTAAAAAGGATGCAGTTGCATGCATGCGTCCATGGGCGTGGTGCGTCCCCACTGTCAGCCTCTCCACGTACAGTCATCTTTCGATGACTCTCGTTTGTTGACCACACCATGCAAAGCGCACCAAGGCCGGTGGACGACGACGAGGCCCCAGACTGGAACACCCCGGAGATGGGGAAGACGCGGCAGTGGAGTCACAGACGGAGAGGAGTGGGAAACTTGATTGGTTCGGGTGCGGGGTGGGCCTACACTCGGCAGAGAATAACAGGAGGTGCGGAGGAGTGAAGGGATGGCCTGGCCGTCGATGGGGTAGCGTTTCGCTATGAGGCGCGCAAAACAGCACCGCTGGACGCCGGAGGCTGTAGCAGGCGGTCCCGGCAGCGCTGGGGGAAGAAGACGAGAGATTGAAAAAGAATGCCGGCCGTTGGATGTAAATCCAACGCCTTGCTTAGGCTTCGACCTACTGGCCCACATGTCAGCCAGTCCATTTGGTTTTTTTAGTCCATTTGGTGGGCTGGGTGAAACAATGATGTATTGTCTATGCATCCCATTTATATATTATGTTAGAATTTAAAGCCCATTTGCATTTTTCTTGAAATCCGCGGACTTGCTGGGCTGGGTGAAAATATCATGTTGGGCTGGACGGAGAAATGTTATAAAAACATAAACAAATGATTGCACGTCTATTACTGCATTGGTCAGTAAAATCTTTGCAAGCTTATGTGCGCAATCACCAGGAGTTAACTTGCCAAGTTATATATAAACAATTATTATTATTATTTTGTAAGAACTTTCGATTTACGAAATAAAATATCATTTTAATTTGATGAGTTAATTTGATGAGTTAATTTGATGAGAGCACCAAGGCGGAGGACAACATCGAGACCTCGGATTGAACGAACCGGAGCTGGGGAAGACGCAGGCGGAGGGGAGTATGAGGGTTGACTTGTTCGGGTGTAGGGTGTGCCAGTGGAGCTGCCGCCGCCGATGTGTGGGAGTAGAGGGATGGCCTGGCCAGCGCCATAGGCTAGGATGGGTCACCGAGGCGTGCACGGCAGCGCCGCCAGCCGCTGTAGGAAGAGGAAGAATGATTGAACAAAATAAAGAAATACAAATGGATAGGTGGTTGGTCCCAGATGTCTGTGTATGAGACCTGCTGGGTCCACCTGAGAAGGGGAATATGTTGGGAGGAAGGAGATTCAAAGCACGGCAGCACAGTGAACTAGTTACATACATAAGCAAATAGCCACTAAAAAAAGCAAACAGGTTAACGGGTTCTTAGACGAAACATTTCGGACAAAACAGATAATTACGACACATAGGCTAATGCATGAAGCACTCAGATGATAAAGGTGCTTAAACAGATAAAGTACATCATCTAGACCTTCCTAGCACGCTTGATCATGATGTTGCGGCTATCTGTGTACTCGTCGGTTATGGGAAGCAGACACGCCCTCATGTCCAAGATCCGCCTGTACATGTCGTAGCATGCGTACGCGTCCTTGGCCGCGTAGGTTATGTAGGCTAGATTCAGAGGTACCTCCCACATTTTCGGGTTCTTGGTATCGACGTCTTCTTTCATGTTGGCGTAGCAGGGGTCGATGATGGTCGCGGCAAGGTCAACCACGGAGTCCTCCTGCCCATTGCCGATGATCTTGTATTGCTTCTGGATATCGAAAAGCTTATTGCACCAGATGCTCTAGAACCTCTGGTGGCCCTACAGCAGTGGTAGATGAGAACCTCGTCCTGCACGCATACCTGGGCGACAGCGATCCGCTGGTCCCTCTCAGAACCATGAGCCTTCTTGAGAGAAGCTCCGGTTTGCGAGAAGCTTATACCACAACTTGTTCCAATTCGGCCAAAAAATTTACCACAGCATGTTAGTGCCATGACATGACACCATGCCAAGTTTCATGATTTTCAGGCGTGTTTTGGATTTACAAGAATTTTAAAACTAAGTTTCTCAATGTTCTTGGCCGAGCCACGATGCCCAGGTGTTTGAATTTCATTCCCATTTCTTGCATGGGACCTAGAAATTCACCCGAGGACACGCATGTTATTTTTCAACCAACTTTGGTGCACTGGAGCATGTGCTTGTAGTTCAAATTTGAATTATGCACATTAAATGACCAGAAACTCAATTAATGTATAAAAAAGGCCAAACGAACCCGGAATAATTCCAAAATTTAACACGACACTCATATAGTTCTATGTTGCCTCTGTAAAGAAAATCAAGGGGGGGCAGCGTATATCATTTCGCACACAAAGGTGACACGTTCCCTCTCAGAACCATGAGCCTTCTTGAGAGAAGCTCCGGTTTGCAAGAAGCTTATACCAAAACTTGTTCCAATTCGGCCAAATTTTTTACCACAGCATGTTAGTGCCATGACATGACACCATGCCAAGTTTCATGATTTTCGGGCGTGTTTTGGATTTACAAGAATTTAAAAACCAAGTTTCTCAATGTTCTCGGCCGAGCCACGATGCATAGGTGTTTAAATTTCATTCCCATTTCTTGTGTGGGACCTAGAAATTCATCCGAGGACACACATGTCATTTTTCAACCAACTTTGGTGCACTGGAGCATGTCCTTGTAGTTCAAATTTGAATTATGCACATTAAATGGCCAGAAACTCAATTAATGTATAAAAAATGTCAAATGAACCCGGAATAATTCCAAAATTTAACATGACACTCATATAGTTCTATGTTGCCTCTGTAAATAAAATCAAGGGGGGGAGTAGCGTATATCGTTTCGCACACAAAGGCGACACATTTCCTCTCAAAACCACGAGCCTTCTTGAGAGAAGCTCCGGTTTGCAAGAAGCTTATACCAAAACTTGTTCCAATTCGGCCAAATTTTTTACCACAGCATGTTAGTGCCATGACATGACACCATGCCAAGTTTCATGATTTTCAGGCGAGTTTTGGATTTACAGGAATTTAAAAACCAAGTTTCTCAATATTCTCGGCCGAGTCACGACGCCTAGATGTTTGAATTTCATTCCCATTTCTTGCATGGGACCTAGAAATTCACCCAAGGACACACATGTCATTTTTCAACCAACTTTGGTGCACCGGAGCATGTGCTTGCAGTTCAAATTTGAATTATGCACATTAAATGACCAGAAACTCAATTAATGTATAAAAAAGGCCAAACGAACCCGGAATAATTCCAAAATTTAACAGGGCACTCATATAGTTCTATGTTGCCTCTGTAAAGAAAATCAGGTGGGAGGCAGCGTATATCGTTTCGCACACAAAGGTGACACGTTCCCTCTTGGAACCACGAGGCTTCTTGAGAGAATCTCCGGTTTGCAAGAAGCTTATACCAAAACCTGTCCAATTTGGCCAAAATTTATACATATGAAAACAGGGTTTAGATTATCCCGAACATCTCGTTACCTAGACCAATGTACTGTGATTTGAATTCAACATAAAATGGATACAAATATTTGAATTGAAGATCGTATGGTACATGTAGTTCATATTGAAATATGATTACTACTATATGCATGTTTTCTGTTATCAAGATAATATTTAAATGATGGTATAACTTGACAACAATCATATTCAAATAAGGAAAATTGATTCAAATTTAGTCCATATGGTAGACAACAATATATATATATATATATATATATATATATATATATATATATATTCATATATTCATAGGGTGGAGTAAAATGTTCATATAAGATGGAAGATCAAAATGTAGGACTACATCCATTATAAACCGCAAGATCACCTAATGATATATTCGAATTCAACATAACATGGATTCAAAAATTGAAATTCGAGATCCTGGCATTTGTAATCATATAAAAAGGGACATGACTCTTTCTTGTGGTGGGAATTGATTTGTTTTTTGTGTTGTTGAGGGAAGTGCGAATTGATTTGGTACTGTACAGGCAAATCTTGTTCTCCCGATTTTTTTTACATTTTTCTTGTAGTTTTTTCAATGGCATCTATAGCAATATAGTAAAAGGGGACATGACTCTCTTGTGTCTTGTATGAATTGTTTTTTTGTACACGTTAAGTTTGTTCTGCCGAACATGGAATCCGCACCTTGTTATCCCGAAATTTTCAAGCTTGGGTATCTTTTGGCTCCTGCTGTGAAACTCCCGCCTCTTCAACCCACGCCGCGCCTTGTTATCCCGAAATTTTGACGCGCGCGAAAACTCCCTCCTCATCCGAAATCGGTCCCACAGCCCAGACACATGAAATCCCCCTTCTACCCCTCAGCCGGAAATGCCGCCTCGACATCGCGTGGTCAAAACCGGTGGTTGTACGTTCATAACTTACCCCACATTTCGGACAAGCGCGTCCCTAAGCCATGGCTCCCCCTACCTTCCCCTTCTCCCCCCACCATTCGTACACCGAGGCCGCCAAAACCCGCGAAACGCCACGCTCCTCCGTCGGCCTCCCCAGCCGGAGACTCTTCCCCGACGACATCGTCCACAGCAATAGCTCGACGTCCCTCATCCACAACACCGGATGAGGATCCATCGTCGATCTCGTCATCCTGCCGGATTAGCCGCCCCATCCTCCACCTCCAAGGAGCTGCCCCAACATTCGCCTCGTCCATCGCGCCACCTCCAGCCCCACAGCACCGTCTTGACCTGCCCCACCGGACTCGCAGCACCCTCACCAATTCCTCCGATGAAGCCGAGGCCTACTCTGCGCCACCAAGGAGGTTCTGCACTCACCACTGCATTTTATCTTTTATTCAACCTCACGGGGCCGCCAGTGCTCAATACCGAGCAGCCATGGTGGGTCTCCATCGACGGCGCCGTCGCCGGCCACTTCCACCATGGCGTCTCTCCCCCATGTCGTTGCTTCCTCGGCGGCGACTTCCACACCAGCACTAGCTGCTGCTGCTCCGGCTCTCGCCCGCTCTGCTGCTGCTGCTTCGGCTCTCGCTCGCGCTGCGGGTCTGTTCTTACTGTCAGTCGCGCTGCTGCACTGCCTTGCTTTCATTCGTGCTGCTACTCTGCTCTGCTATTGATGTCGGTCGCGCTGCTGCTCCGCTCTTGCTCTCATTCATGCTGCTGCTCTGCTCTGCTCTTGCTCTCGCTCGCGCTGCTGCTGCTGCTGCACAACCTACGGCAGCTACAGGAGTTGCTGCTTTAGCAGTCACTCGTGGTGCTGCTGCATGAGTTGCTCTCTGCTAGTGTGTTCCCTGCTCGAGCGGCTGCTGATTTAGATCACTACTTCTTTGCTACTAGTGCTCGAACACCCTAAACTTCTATTGCAATGCTCTGCTACTAGTTCAATCAGTTTTGACTGTAAAGTTCAGTTTCTTCAACTAAGTTCAGAGTGAACAGTATTTACTGCATCTGTCGGAGCGGCCGTGGCGCGGCTGATGCATTTTACATCTAGCACTTTTTGGTGATGTATTTTACATCATCTATTGCAGATGCTATTAGCGTCCCACTTCAGATTAACGTTGTCTGTCTTGTCCTGCTTCAGCCTCACTGTCGTACACCTCACTGGAGCTGCTCCAACGACGGAACCATCCATCACAGCGGAGCAGTACCCTCGGCGCCATCTCCAGAGGCCTCAGATCTTCTTCCCCGCCTCCGACAGTCACACCAACATCACCATCCTCCACAACCAACCCAATGATGCTGAGGTCGACAAGGCTATGGCAAAGAGGTTGTACACTCATCGCATCACTTTGTTACTCTGCATTCATGTCGATCCCTCAGGGAGCCTTTGGTTCAAAGCAGTTGCAAATCTAGAAATAAATGAATCATGGTCACAAAGTTAACAGGGAGAAAACTAAATGCTATTTTGAACCACAATTTGAATCGGTTTAGCAAGATAGCCATTATATGATACTCATGTGGATCAAATCTAAGCTCACAAAATATTTTGAGGGCAGGCTTCAGCCTATTGAAGACTACCTACTAGAATCGCCACTGGTTCAAAGAAAAAGTGAAGGAGAACATAGGAATTGGAAACTTTACTATGGTACTACTATTCGTGCATTTGGTTAGAAGGAATGGAGCAAAGCAAAACTGGACGATTTTTTTCCTTTGGTGTCTCTTTCAAAGAAAAAACGTAGAAATTTTAATATCCACTTGGATGTCCTTTTCAAATTAATATGCATGAAGAACAGGACTAATTGCATTACTGGCATAATAGGATTCTTATTTTACATTTTCTTGTGGCTTGACTTTAATTTGACCATGTTTCTCCATTCCTGTGTTCTTCCAATTCATGTGAACCAAACACCCAGGTTGACAGAAATCCTATGTTTGCAAATGCTCTATTTTGCATGTGCATTCCTATCCTATTCATGTGTTTTTCCTGTCCCTGCGTTTATAGAATCCTCCAATTCTAAGGAGCCCTTACAGATTTACTTCATTTTCAGATAGGTGTCAAAGAAAACTTTGTGTGTTATGTCCTGCTCCTACCGTGTCGTCATCCACCCTACCTGAGGTGCACCATCGAGGGAAGCGTTCACTGCAGCAGAGATTCCCCCTGCAGACTTTCTTTCGCCGCCTTAGATCATCTTCCCCGTTGCCGGCAGCCACGCCAACTGCATTACCATCATCGACTAAGCAAATGAACCTAAGGACTACATAGTTCTGGAAGAGAGGTCGCACTCTTTCGTGTCTGCTTACATTATACATCGATTATTATTACCTGCTACTTTATCGTCCTGTTCACCTCTTAGACTCCGAGTCAGGTCCAAACTAATGTTCAAACTTGAGTTTTAAAATGCCTGTGGGGCACATATCGAGGCAGCAATGAATAGTATATGTCTACTATCTGGTTCATCTGGGGTCTTCTATGTGGTTCATGTTGGGTGGGCAACAAACAGTAGATGATCCACCATCTATCTTTTTAAACTGAAGCTATAATCTGCCTGCTATCATTAGTTTTGGATCTATCCACTCGTTTGCTACCATCAGTCTTGATTTCTGCATGCACCCCTTAGGACTTACATAATCTAACTATGTTTTTTTATTATGCATGTCAGTTCTTGTACACAATCGTACTGAACATGTAGAGAAAAAGAGAAGACCGTTGCATGGGAATATAATGTCATGCAGACGCCGCTCCATGGTGGGCGAAGTGGGCCCCCCTCCCCCCATTCCAGATTGTATTCCAAAGGAAGATAACTGTTCAGAGGGGGATTTAGAGGGAGCCGACCACTCCTATTTACCCCCTGAGGTGTTTGCTCTAACCTGGCATGCTGATGTTGGTCATATCATGCATATGGCGCCTCGCATTGCTTACATTATACATCTTATATGTCATCAGCTTAGTTTAGATTTGCTTTGTGTGAATGCCACCTGTTTGGTTTCTATATCATACTCCCACCGTTCCTAAATATTTGTCTTTTTAGAGATATGAACAAGTGACTACATACAGAACAAAATGAGTGAATCTACACTCTAAAATATGTCTATATACATCCGTATGTGATAGTCCATTTGAAATCTCTAAAAAGACAAATATTTAGGAACGGAGGGAGTATATGTGAATTATGCAATGCCATCTTCTTTAGCCAGGCATCATATACGTGAATCAGGCAATGCCATCCTGTTTAGCCAGTCATCGTATATGTTACTTGTATCGTGCCATATTTTTTTTTCATAATGTCTTCCATTTGTCAACAATGTCTATACATTCATCTACTCTTCCTGTGCATCAGCCATTTGAGTCGGTCATGGGAAAATCTGGAGTGAAAATAAGGTGTTCTGAGCAGTCAGTGCTACCTGTCGATGCAAATTTCTTGCTGGTTACAGATAGCTCCTCAGAGGAGGATTCAGAGACAGATGACCAGTCGTATCCCCCCCCCCCAAGGTGTATGCTCTAACTTGGCAGGGTTATATTGCTCATATCATGCATATGGTGTCTTGCATTGCCATGCCATCTGCTTAGATTAGACATGCTTTGTGTGAATGCCTCCTGTTTGCTTTCTATATCAGATATGTGAATTATGCAATGCCATGTTTTTCAGCCAGTTATCATATATGTGAATTATGCACTGCCATGTAGCCAGGCATCATATATGTGAATTATCTCATGCCATCCTTTTTTTCCATTACGTATTCCATTTGTCGACAATCTGTGTATATTGAACTACTCTTCATGTGTATCAGCCATTTGAGCCGGTTATGGAAAAATCTGGAGTGAAAACAAGGTCTTCAGAGCAGGCAATGGTATCTGTTGAAGCATATATCTCAATGGTTACAGGTAGCTCCTCAGAGGAGGATTCAGAGACAGATGACCAGTCCTATATCCCACCTGAGGTGTATGCTCTAACTTGCAATGTTTATATTTCTCATATCATGCATATGGTGTCTTGCATTGCTTAGTTTACACATCATATACACAATATTCAATGCCATCTGCTTAGTTTAGAGTTCATACATGCGAGTGCCAGCTGCTTAGTATATGAATCAATTATGTGAATTATATCATGACATCCTGTATACTTAGACAACATGTATGTGAATTATTTCATCCCAACCTATTTTAGAAAGACATCATATAGTTTTGTCATGTCATCCTGTTTAGATACTCATCATATGTTGAAGTATGCCATTATATCCTGTTAAGTTATCCATCATATATCTGAAACTGTGTCATGCTATCCTGTTTAGTTAGCCATCATATATGTGAAATTGTGTCATGCTGTCATGTTTGGTTAGACAACATATATGTGAATTATGACATCTGTCTATCATACAATGTCTGTACTTTCAATTTCTTTTCTTGTTTATTAGCCATTTGAATTGGAGGGGGTGATGGCAGTATCTACGGGAGTAAAACCCCTTCTTCACAAAAGACGGTGCTACCCGTCGATGCAGATAGAACCATGGTTGTACTGGCCCACGAACTAGCCCCACCACACATAATCGAGACTCTTCCAGATTGTACACTTACACCGTTGGACAAAGAACCAGCTAAACCCCATCTAACCCCAACCCCAGCGGATAGTAACCCACTTCTTGTTGACACAGCACCATGTCCACCACAGAGTACCCCCACACGAGCAGTTTGTAAAGCAACTGCAGTGCCCAAAGCACGAAGACCATCATAGCAAACCCAAACTCCACGTTTAAAGCAGAAGAGCAACTGTTCTCAGGTCAGATTCCATAGCTATGGTCTATACTCCTTTGCTCTTGCATCACTGTATTTACTCATACCAACTAATTTTGAATTTGAAGGATCCAATTGAAACTCCAATGGCGCAACAGGTATGTTTTAAACCTATTTCTTTAACTGGATTGCTGTTCTAACTTCTTGCTCTATGTTGATTTCAGTTTCAGTTGTATAAACAGTTATGTTCTCATGTCATGCACATTACAAGTGTTGACAGTGCTGTGTAGTTTCCCACACTTATATTCTGTCTATGCTGCTGTGTCTTACAAATATATGATTTGAACTGTGTCTCTATCTTGATTTGGCAACATAAACTAGAATGATATGGACAATACAGTGACCATAGTACATAGATATATGTTTGTTTCATGTTGTTATCCTGTCCACCTTACTACTGAACCGGTTTATCAAAATGAGTTTCGTATATTACATGCTAAGCCTATGATGTGTCTGCTTGTTTCTCTTGTAGAATACGAACAGAATATTGGAGAAGAGCACCCCATTATACAATGTTAGAGAAAGTAATGCAGATAAGGTTCAAGATAGTGAGACAACCCTGTT
This sequence comes from Thinopyrum elongatum, assembly GCA_011799875.1. NCBI lineage: Eukaryota > Viridiplantae > Streptophyta > Magnoliopsida > Poales > Poaceae > Thinopyrum > Thinopyrum elongatum. The sequence goes on from CM022298.1 coordinate 169,703,053, forward strand.
GGTCTCCAAGAAAGGTGAGACAACCCCAAAGTCCTGCATTGATGTAGTGTTCGAGTTACTGGCCACTACCGCTAGCACAAGCTCTTTGAACTTGCTGCCTGAATCACTTCGGCTTCTTCAGTCTCAGCTACATGCTGAAAGGCATCAGTCAGCTGTGCTGCGACAAGAAGCCGAAGGACTGAGGAAGTCCCTGCAGAATTCAGATGCATACTTTCTGGTGCAACAACAAGCGCTGGACGATTTTAGCGCCAAACAGGAGAAAACTAATAAGCTTGCTAAGCTTCTTGCCAGCATGGTGGGTATCCAGGATATCGTTTCTTGAGCTCTTCTGAAGTGGTTCCAGTTCTGGACTTGTTTTGCTGCCGCGTTTATTTTCTCTGGTGGCCAATTTAGACGCCCAGTGTATGTAATATGCTGCTTTGTTCACTATATTTGCACTGGTGGCGAACTTTGATACCCAGTGGATGTAATATTTGTAATAGCCGTAATAGCCTAGCGTCAGTTGCTTGCTTATTTATTTCCTTATTGTCTTGTTTTTCTTTTGGTAGTCGATGCAGTTCTTTTTCCGCGGTAACCTTTTTATTTAGAACTAGGCCACAGTAAACATGGGCAACATACTGACCGTTGTAACCATGGTCCTGCTGCCTGCTGTAGTGGGCTACCTAAGGTCTGTATGATCCATGGGCCTTCTACGGGCCGTAGATTCAATGGGACTTCTACCAGCCGTATGATTGATTGGCCAAACATGGGCCATACTTTCGTGGACAATTAACGAACCCAATATGGGCCGTAAATGGGCTATAATGGGAATCATCTGTTTATGGGCCGTTAACAGGCCCATATGTACAACGGGCTTAATTCCAATGGCAGGCATAATGGGTCATTAATGGGCCATATTTGATGACGCCATGAAAACGGCCCAACGGATTAAAGGGCCACACACGGGCCGACTTTAACCACGGGCTGAATTTGGCCCACAAGCGGAACAGGCCAGTAACGGACCATAAGTAATCGAATGCCAGAAATGAGCCCAATAATAAATGGGCCCTTAGAAGGCCGAAAGATAACACGGGCTGAAATGGCCCAATGGAATAATGGGCCATTAATGGGTATAAAGTTATATACTGTTCATTGTGGGCCAGTTTCACCACGGGCCTTTTATGGGCCAAGATTTAGAAAGGGCCTCATATGGGCCGAAAGACGTCATGGGCCATACATGGGACGGAAGTTACAACGGGCTGGAATCATATTGGACGGCCCATATGGCGCTACTGGGCCTAATTCGGATAGGCTATAACGGGCCGTGAGTTGGCGGGCTGTAAATGGGCTATATGCGAACAGGCCGTTAACAGGCCTTCGGTGGGCTGCTACCTTTTGACTAAGTCAAATGGGCCAGCCTTTTGACCTGAATGGGCCACTGTTGGGCCATGCCACGTGTTGACGTATCATAGGCGCATCCCGTCCATTCGCTGGATGACATCTGTCCTAGCACTGAGCTGACACGTGGATACTTCGGCGAATGAGAATTTTACACGTGGAAAATCCCCACTGGTCAAGGCTGTTAACGGGTTATTGGATCCAAACCGGAACCCTATAGCTTAACAGCGACCTATTACGATGGATGCCATGTGTCGATTACCCTTGACGAAAACACTTCCATGACGCGCGATTTATCGTCATGGAAGTGGACACTTCCGTGATGATAATTTTGGTAATGTCATGGAACACTTCTACGACAGCATAGGTATGACTATCTTGATTCTGTCATAAAATCATCATGGATGTACATGCATGACAGAAAACATGACCTACTGTGACAAACACGTATCATCATAGAAGTGTTTTTTTTGTAGTGATGCTCACTATACCGGTCCCCTTGCTGCCGGTTTTGTTCTTCTTTCTCGTTGACATGTTCCAGCATCCCCGCGGTGTAGTCACCTGTGTCTGGCCAGACGATGGTGAATGCCGTCATGCTGAGATGGCCCCAATAATATCTCTCCATCGTCGGAGGAGCAAATTTCACTCTCGAGCTATCGAGTCCCTTGTCAAACTTTCTGACGAACCTATAAGTTGTCGTTATGATCACCATGTTACAGATGATGTTTGAGCAACCCCAAAGCTCATCTTACAGTGAGAAGTGACTACGATACTCACATGGTCTAAGGAACTAAGACACATGCTCAGACTCCGTGTTAAAACAAATGACTTGTGACGATATCATCTCAAAGTATAACGAACAAGCTTGGATCGATTCAATATGATTGTTCTTCTAATGTCGTACTCTCAATGTTGTTTTTGGACTATCCTTACACTTAACGATATCCTAAGATCTGGAAAACGTGATGGCTAACAACACTTAAGCCAGTCTTAGAGGTGAGACTAGGAATCCTATTTTACTTTTAAATCGTTCCACACATGCATATGAGTTTTCCAATGAATCACACATTGCAGGATCATAGTAGTTACAACATAGAATATAAACTCTTAATTATGAACATGGATATATAAAAATACAACAGACTCTCACTTGCACTAGAGTCAATAATCGAGTTACATAGTTTCTCTAACACCTATGGCTATCCGGTGTTGCTCATGCTTCACTCGTGGTAAAGCCTTCATCATCGAGTTTGATACATTCAAATAGGTGTGAACCTTGAGAACCTTCACAAATCCTTTGTCGACATATTGTTAGATGATGTGATACTTGCGCTTAATGTCTCTGGTTTTCATGTGGGATCTTGGTTCCTTTGCTTGAGCAACAACACCACTATTGTCACAATAGAGGGCCATCGGGTTCTTCGCACTTGGGACAACACCAACTTCTTCAAAAAACATCTTGATCTAGACCGCCTCCTTTGAAGCTTTTGAAGCAGCAATATACTCTGCTTCTATCATAGAAGCCGCAACATTATTCTTTTTGAAACTCTTCCAAACCAGTTCACCACCATGAAGGGTGAAAACATAGCCCGATTGAGATTTGTAGTCATCTATATCAGTCATGCAGCTAGCATTGGTGTAACCATTTACAACGAGCTCTTCATCTCCTCCATAGACAAGGAGCATGTCCTTTGTTCTTCAGAGGTACTTAAGAATATTTTTAACAACTGCCCAATGAGTCACTCCAGGATCACTTTGGTACCTGCTACTAACACTTAGCGCATAAGAAACATCTAGTCTTGTACATATCATAGCATACATGATGGATCCAATTACTAAAGCATATGGGACTCCACTCATCTGCACACGCTCATCAACTGTCATAGGACATTGACTTCTGCTAAGTGTCATGACATGTGACATTATGAGGAATCCTTTCTTTGCATTCTCCATTATAAAGATCTTTAAAACCTTGTCAATGTACATGCTCTGGCTTAGCGCAATTAGACGTCTTGATATATTTCTATAGATCTGTATGCTCAATATATATGCTACTTCAACTAAGTCTTTCATTGAAAACACACTCTTTAGATAGTCTTTTACTGTGCCAAGAAATTTTGTATCATTTCCAACCAACAATATGCCATCTACATATAAGATTAGAAATGCTACAGAACTACCACTAAATTTCTTGTATACACAAGCTTCTTCATCATTTTTAATCAAGCCAAACTCTTTAACCACTTCATCAAAACGTTGATTCCACCACCACGATGCTTGCTTCAAACCATAGATAGATCATTGAACCTTGCATAGTTTCCCAACATCTTTAGGATTAACAAAACCTTCTAGTTGTATCATGTATACATCCTCTTTGAGGATATCCATTTAGGAAAGCAGTTTTGACATCCATTTTCCACATCTCATATTTGAAATATGTGGCAAGAGCCATCATAATCCGCACAGACTTCAACATAACTATTGGTGAGAAAGTTTTGTCATAATCAACTTCCTCAACCTGCGAAAACCCTTTACCAACTAGCCTTGCTTTATAGATAGTAGGATTGCCATCCGCGTTCGTTTTTCTTTTAAAGATCCATTTACATTGTATGGGTTTCACACTCTCTGGAGGATCAACCAATCTACAAACTTAATTCTCGTGCATGGACTCTATTTCGGATTGCATAACTTTAAGCCATTCTTTTGAGTTGGTCGCCACCATCGCTTCTAGGTAGTTCGGAGGTTCATATTCCTCTAAGATGGACATTTCATTGTGAAACCATTCAGGAGGTTAGATAACTCTTCCTGACCTACGCGGTTCATTTACATTTTTTGCTGGAGCCACTACAGCTGGTATAGTATCTCCTGGTTCAGTTGTGCAAACAACTTCTGTAACAGATTCTGTTTCATCGGTCCTGTCAACGACTTCTCGAGATTCTGTAATCTTGTCTAGCCGTATTGTCCTCCCACATACTTCTTAGCGAGAAACACCTTCTCGAGAAAGTGTCCATATTTTGCAACAAACACTTTGTCATCAGACTTTTGGTAGAAGCAATACCCAAATGTTACTTTGGGATAACCTACAAAGTAACACTTGTTTATTTTGGGATCGAGTTTATTTGGTTGTAAACATTTTACATAGGCTTCACATCACCAAATTTTGAGATGCGACAAATTGGGTTTCTTCCCATGCCATAACTCATATGGCGTCGACTCAACAGACTTTGACGGTGCTTTGTTTAATATATATATTGTTGTTTCAAGTGTGTATCCCCAAAATGATAAAGGAAGGTCGGTAAAGGACATCACTGACCTCACCATGTCCAACAAGGTTCAGTTACGCCTTTTAGACACTCCATTCATCTACAGAGTTCCGGGAGGAGTAAGTTGTGGAACAATTCCACAGTCACTTAGATGTTTGCTAAACTCGTGACATAGATATTCTCCACCATGATATGATCGTAGAAACTTTATCTTTTACCCACGATGATTCTCAACTTTGTTTTGAAATTCTTTGAACTTTTCAAATGTTTTAGACTTATGTTTCATCAAGTAAATATAACCATATCTACTCAAATTATCTGTGAAAGTTACAAAGTATATGTATCCACCGCGCGCTGGTATACTCATTGGCCCACATACATCACTATGTATTATATACAATAATTCAAGCACCCATTCTGGATGACCAGTGACCGGCATTTTAGTCATTTTACGCATCAGACAAGCTTCGCATGTATCAAATGATTCAAAATCAAACGATGTTAATACTCCATCTTTATGAAGCTTTTGTATACGTTTCTTTCCGATATGAGCAAGATGGCAGTGCCACACGTAAGTGGTATTATCATTCTTCTTAAGACGTTTAGAATTAATGTTATAGACATCCTTTTCAGGTTCAAGATCCAATATGAATAATCCACCAACCATGGGTGCAAATCCATAAAACATATTCTTATAATATATCGAACAACCATTGTTCTCTGATTTATAAGAATAATCGTCACTTATGAAACATGATCCAGAGATAATGTTCTTACATAACTTTGGAACAAAATAACAATTACTTAGTTCTAAGACAAATCCTGAAGGCAAACATAAAGACATGACACTGACGGCTTGAGCAGTGATCCCATCACCATTCCCGACATGCATCATGACTTCATTCTTTCCCAGCTTGCGAATATTCCGTAGTCCCTGGGTTGTGTTGCAAATATGAGCAACCGAACTGGTATCAAATACCCATGACTTGGAATTCTCAGCAAGTAGAATATCAATAACATTAACTTGTATAACTTCTATACCTTTACCAGAAGACGAGTTCTTCTTATCCGCTAGATATTTCAAGCAATTTCTTTTCCAGTGTCCTTTCTCTTTGTAGTAGAAACATATAGTCTCATGAGATGATCCACCCTTGTTTCTCTTGGTGTTGTGTTTCTTGAAACTTTTTGTTTTGTTTACCAACAAATTTTGTTGATTCTACAACCCAATCTCATTGGTTTTGAGCATTGCTTCGTAAAAGCAAAGTAAGGAGCAAATCATTTTTTGGTTTCTTTGGAAAATCAATCTGTCATGGTTTTGTCACGGAAGATGTCCTCATGAAAGGACTTAGTCGTGAGGCCATCGCCGCTAGGTGATTGCTTGAACGGGGTTGATCGAAATCGAGAGACAAGGGTTTACCCAGGTTCGGCCCCTTATGGTGGAGGTAAAAGCCTACTCCTGCTTGATTGCTATTGATGATGATGATCTTGATTACAAGGGTGTGACTTGGCTAACCTATTACTCAAGAGCTCGTAACTTTGTCCTTTCTGCCTGAGGGGCTCCCCTTTACATACAGGTTGAGGCCCTGGGCTTACAAGAGAGTCAAAGTCGTACTACAACCCGTGTTTGAATATGTTTCCTACTTGTCTTGCTTCCTAAGTAAGGAAGCTTCCTTCGGCCACTTATACTTCTAGGCCATGAGCCAGCCCACCTGGTCGACTCATCACCTGGGCCTTGAACCTGTGGTCGCCTCAGCTCCTTCTCAGACCATACTTCTTAAGTCGCCACTGAATGACCCGGCCCTCAACGGGCGGGTCATACTACGGGGTTATATCCCCAACATTAGCCCCAGATTGATTTGAATTTATTCATGTCAATCCTTTGGTTAATAACAACTCTGGGTCATCTTCTCTTCCTTGATTCTCTAATGTAGCTGGGTCATGGATGCTGGCTTATGCTACTTCCACACTTTTCATTTTTCTCATATTTGAATCATGACGTCATCTTCTGAAATTCCAGGAGCTCCAGTGTGACGTCATAACGAATCTTTGTGTATATCCGTCTGGCCCAAAAATTGAGGCGTCCCTTACTCAAAAAATTATTGCATTTCCTCTATTTTCACGCATGCCTCTTCTCCTTCTTTTTTTTCCTTATAAATACACTTGAGGGGGTCCCGTTTTTAATTTTACCTCTTCATCCCCTCGCTTCTTCTTCCTTGCTCCTCGCCTACTCGCGACCAGGGCTCTTTGCTGCCGAGCGACCTCGGGTGCTCCGGCGATGTCAACCACCTCCTCGATCCTGCGTGCGCCGTCATCGACACCGCCCAAGAACACCTCAGAGCTTCCGCCGCATCCGGGTACGCCCCATTTCTTCTTAGATCTGTACCAGTTCATCATCTGCTTACCTAGTTCATCGGTGTTTGTCCATACTCATCGTCTTGTACCACCATTGCCTGCTGCCCAGATCTAGATTCAAGCAAACCTTTTGTAAAAACATTCCGATGTTAGTTATAACACCATTTTTGCATCTAGGAGCTTCAGATCCCCATTAGGAACTGCGAGCAGACTAGCTGATACTTCCATTGTATGTCTTAGGAATGCTAAATATTTTTCTTTCAAGCTATTTTGTAGATCTGCAAACACAAATGTTTCAATGGAAACGTGTTTGTCCAACACTTAGTAAAAAACTAGAATCCCCAGTTTAGGATGAGTCGCCTCATGTCTTACCGGCTCATCATCATATATAACTCGCCTAGGTTAGAAGTCACACTGGTTTCTTTGTTTGGCCGACTCATGAATTTGGTGACTCATTTAATAAATGAATAGCCATGCTGGTTGATTGCTTAACCAACACCACTTTATCTGTGCCACCAACTTTACTGTATAAAACAATTGGCGATTTGTCGTTTAGTAAATGACCCGCCGTTTATACTTTATCCGCAGTTCTTAACCTTTAGGCAACTCATCATGTCAAAAACCACGACTTGCAACTGGGCTAAGTCTCGAGTATCCAAACTCGTGCTTGATAACCTTGTGACTCAAGGTCTATTGTCGGCTCAAGATGTTTTTGGCTGGCGAGCTCCAGAAGGAGAAAATCTCCCTCAGCCCGATCAAGGAGAAATTGTTGTCTTTGTAGACCATCTCCAAAGGGGCTTCTCACCACTCGGCTCAAAATTCCTTAGGGATTTCCTCAATTTGTTTGACCTCCGTCTCCAAGACATTGGACCAAACTCGATGACCAACTTATGCCAGCTTCAAGTATTTTGCGAAGTTTATCTTCACATAGAGCCAACTGTTACTCTATTTTGAGAGTTTTTCTACATCAACCATCAAACTGAGTGCGCAGATGGCCCCAGTGTTGAATTTGGCGGGGTGTCACTCCAGAGACAGAAGAATTGTCCTTTTCCAGAGGTCAAATTGGCGAGTCATCTGAAAGGATGGAATGCAACATGGTTCTATTGTAGGAACACCGCTCCTGCCAACGAGAACCCCCTGTCGGGTTATAGACCGGATCGACTTAACGCAACCCTTGTTTTTCCGGGTTGGGGTACTGATGAAGAACATCAACAAATCGCCCCCCTCTATCCCAAGATAAGGGCCTTGAAGGCAAACGGCCTCACCGGAGTTGACTTGATCCGGTGCTAGATCAGTTGGCGGGTTCAACCATTAAGTCGCACGACCGACTTAATGTGTAATTATTCTAGTGAGTCGAACGATGTGCTCACTTCAATCAAGTCGATTTGACTGAAGCTAAAGTTAACAAGGCCACCAAGAAGCTACTGGGCGAGCCCCAGGAAAAATGCACCAAAACAGGGGTTGCTCCCTTCTGCTTAAAGAACCCTGTGCCTCCAGTAAACACCTTTGTACTTTTTCTTTCTTTATTCTACATTGTACTTGCTAATCATAATGCTGATTTCTGGCTCATCACAATTGCAGGCGACTGATGTGTTCTGGAGGAGGAAAGAATCATGCAAGTCGAAAGCCGCCCCTGCTCCAAAAAGACATAACCCGGCCGATGAAGATGAGACGGCGGCTGAAAACGCGTCGGAGGTAGAACTTGACTCTCTCGGCCGTCTTTTTATTGAACTTGCTGACGCCTCCACTTCTCAGGGTCACACCGAGGGTAGTCAAGCGACGACGATGAGGTAATTTACATCTCCTCCGACTCGAAATCTTGTGTCCCCAAGGTACCAAGAAGAGTCGTCAGGAAGGTGCCATTTTCTCATCCACTCGCTCACTTAGACCCAAAATTTCTTTTGAAGAAGATGCAGCAAGCCGGTAAGCGCAAACTTCGAAGCAATTCAGGCGAGTTGACTGCCGAGTTATCACACGAGCCGGCGGCTTGAAAGCGGCGGGTTGAGGTGCCTCACAATCCTACCCCATCTCTTCCTCGAGCTGGACTTATTAGGCAGCCTCTTAATCCTTCTAATTCAAATTATCAAGAGTCGGAGCCGTCTTCTGGAGAATCAACTGCCTCCAAGCTTCTGGCTTTCCCCATCAAGCGCGGGTGAGTACTTGTAATATATTTCTTTGCTCATTGCAACATCTTACCAACTGATAAAATGTTTGTACGTGGATCAGGGCCAAAGCCAAGAAAAAGGCCGGCGAGTCATCTACTGCCCCCACTGCTACTGAAGCTCAAGATCTGCCACAGGGTAACCCGGAAATTCCGGCGACTCATACAAGCGTGGACAACTCGGATCATGGCCTAGAGATGACTCATGAGCCGGTTGTAACTGACAAGCCGCCAGCGGATGAAGAGGCGAACATAATTAATGAGCAGGCCATGCCAGATGAGCCAATCAACAATCTTCAGCCACCAAGCCCTGCTAATGTCCTAGCCCTCGTCATGAGGCTAAAGATATTGACCAAATAATGGTCGATACGGAGGTAGTCATTACTGGAGAAGGCCAAGGTGCTCCTGATGCTTCAAGTAGTTTGACCAAAATCCCGGCCAATGATGATCTTGTCTGTCAAGACAAGGGGAAGACCAAATTGGAGTAGCCTGGCTTTGATAATCTGACCGCTGAAGAGCTTCATCATGAGTTTCTGACCCGACTATCTGAAAGCCGAGACGTTGAAGCGAACATAGTCAACATATTGAAGAAAAAACATGAGGTATGAAATAACTCGCCTTTCCCATACTGTATACATATATGCATAGCCCCCAAGTCTTAGACATAGGCAAGCATAAGTATGTGTAAGACATGTACATAGTATCTTGAAACTTTGAGCTGTAGCCCCCAAGAGTCGGGTTGTTATGGAAATAACAAGCCGGTTCTTGAAAAAATATCCGTTATAAAATAACAAGCCAGCTCATCTCTTTGAGAAAGTCAGGTCTTCCAATGATATGGAGTAAGAAATTTGAACTGTGTAGCCCCCAAGGGCCAGGTTGTCATGCAAATGATAAGTCAGTTCTTCAAGTATAGATCCTTAGCTATTGCACAAAAAATAAACACCATGTAGCCCCCGAGGGCCGGCTCATCTTCATGAGATGATTCGCCTTCTATAGCCCCCAAGTGCCACGTATGTTGCTTGCAACTGCTTGGGCTTAAAAGTAGGGTAAATTTGCCTTCTATAGCCCCCAAGTGCCGGGTCATGCATCCTCGCCGGCTCGAGACTTAAATGACTTATATATGAATTGTTTCCCTATCTTTCAGGAGACTTTGAACACAGCCGAGTCACAATTGACCGGCTTAAAGAAAGATTTTGATGCTGAACAAACTTTGTGAGTCAAGGTAGAATCGAGTCTGCAGTCCTCCGTAGAAGAGCTGGAAAAAATCAAGGCGGCTTTTGAGACTGAAAGAGCCACGTTCAAGACCGAGAAAGCCGCTTTAATCAAGCATGCGGAGGATGCTGAGGGCCGGCTTGCGACCGAGGCGCAAGAGCTGGTCGAATTGAGACTTCAGATCACAAATATGACTGCTGCTGTTTTTGGTAAGTGACACTTGTTGTATTCTATAAAATCCTTTGCAACATATGAGCCGGCTTAACTTTTATGAGTGCTTATCTTTTGTAGGAAAAAGAGATCCACGAGGCATCCAAGCACCCTTGGTGAAACTGAAGGCTATATACAGGTTTTTGGAGCAACTGTATTCGGGCAATCTTCATACTATCATGGCTATGAAATGTGGCAAAGAGCCGCTAGTACTGATAAAAGACGTGCTCAAACAGCTCTCAACCATGCCGAAGCAACTAGAAGAGTAGAGGAAATTAGCTGCCCGAGCCAGTGCAATGCAATCATTGAGCTGTGCAAAGGCCTTCGTCCCAGAGATGGATCCAGCTGACATGTTTGAAGGGTTTCCAGAGTTTAAACTTGATGGGAGCCAGTTTACTTCGGCGGATTATGCTCGTGTCTTGAAAGAGACACGTGTGTTGGCGAGTCATATTGCTGGAGAGCTTGAGTTGTCAAAATACCAGCCGGCGTATGACGAGTCAAACGTATGGGTCCCACCGTCTACTTTTGAGTCGGTTGATCTGACTCCAACGCGACGTAAGCACTATTTTGCTCCTGATGTCGACCCGTCAATTATCAAGAAAGATGATGCCCTTTTCAAGGCTTTGACAAGAATTGATTGGGATGTGAGAAACCAATACCTCGAGCAGGAAGAAAAGGCGCAGGATGACCCGAAAGCTTCCAATGCTGAAAATCGCCAAGGTGTCAACCCGGATCAGGTCAACCCGGAGGGCACAGGAGCCAGCTTGCACAAGTAAATGACTCCTAAAAACCCATTGATGATTTCAATCCCAACTGTGGCGATGTAATAGCGTAGTAATACTTTTGCATCATCTGTGGTGCCTTCGCGCTCATTGATACTTTGAGTATAAAGATTTTGACTGGTGTGGTGTTATGTTGACCCGTCCAGTACCCTTTGAAGATCCTGCTTCATTGAGTAATGATATGGTGAGTCATCTTTGCATGAGTCACCAATAACTTGACTTCTTCCTACATAAAAGGATTCTCAGAATAACTCGGCGTATTAACAACCCGCCGACTCATGGATGACATGAATCTGTTTTCAAAATCCGGTGTTTTAAAGACCCGGCGGCTCATGGCCAATATCAATCTCTTTGATCAAAATAAACTGGTGTATTAATGACCCGGCGATTCATGATCAATATCAATCTTTATCAAAAAAAGATAATCTTGTAAAAAAGAGTTAAATGAAGACATAAATACTAAGTTGGCTTTCGGGGCTCGACAAAAAGACCGTCTTTCGAGGCTCGAGTCTTGCTTCAATGAAGCTGGCTTGATAGCCTATGGTTTGTCCTAGCTTTCTGTAGGCCGACTCTCACAAGACTTAAGCCGGTGTTTTAACCATGACAAGTTTAGGGTCATAATAGATTGACTGTCAAGAGTACGCCGGGTCATCTTGGCAGATGAGCATCAAGCAAACAGGCAGGTTTAACCATGTAATAGAATGGCATATGCCGGGTCGAGAGGGATGTTAATTGCTACACTCGATGAGTTGGAAGCCCCCAAGTGACCTATGATCAGGAAATAAATACTCATACACAATATATGGAACGAAATGACAGAGGCCTCGAGTTTCGGGGATGCCGGCTTTATTAACATTGATCATAAAAGATATATACATATAGGTATGTACAAAGGTTGGAGCTAGTGGCTTTAAGTGTAGTAAGGGCGGAGATGAGCAATTTTCCAAGGCCTGTTGGTCTCCTCCTTAGATGTACGTGATTTCTTGTGTTCACGTATGTCAATTAGATAATATGACCCATTGTTGACATTCTTGCTAACGACGAATGGCCCTTCCCAAGGAGGTGAAAGCTTATGCATACCGGTTTGATCTTGTATAAATCGGATCACTAAGTCGCCCTCCTGGAAAGTACGACTATGAACTCTACAGCTATGATAGCAACGTAGGTCTTGTTGATATATTGCTGATCTTGATGCTGCAAAGTCACGTTCCTCCTCCAGAGCATCGAGGGAATCCTGTCGAGCTTTCTCATTATATGCTTCAACATAAGCCGCCACTCTAGGAGAATCATGACGAATATTGCTTGGTAGCACTGCTTCGGCACCATAAACCATGAAGAAAGGCATATAACCGGTTGATCTATTGGGGGTAGTCTGTATGCTCCAGAGAATAGAAGGAAGTTCTTCAGCCCAACAACCCGGAGTACACTCAAGAGGGACCATAGGTTTGGGCTTGATGCCTCGTAAAATCTCCTGGTTAGCATGTTCTGCCTGGCCATTGGACTGAGGGTGTGCCACACAGGCCATGTCAAGCCGGATGTGCTCTTGCTGACAAAACATCTTCATGGCTCCTTTGGACAAGTTCGCCCCATTATCAGGGATGATGCTATGTGGATAGCCAAAATGAAAGATCAACTTCTTCACAAACTTGAATGTTGTTTCTGCATCGCAATTACTGATAGGCTCTGCTTCAACCCACTTGGTGAATTTATCAACAGCTGCGAGAAGATGAGTTTTCTTGTCCTTGGACCGTTTGAATGGACCAACCATATCAAGGCCCCATACTGCAAAAGGCCAGGTGATGAAAATCATCCGAATTTCCTGAGCCGGTACATGAGCCTGACGTGCAAACTTCTGACATCCATCACATCTGTGCATGATATCCTCAGCATTTGCATGAGCCGTGAGCCAATAAAAACCATGTCGAGAAGCCTTCGTGACCAAGGATCTTGAGCCAGCATGATGAGCACAGTCACCAGAGTGGTTCTCAATGAGGATCGCGTGGCCCTCATCATGGGAGACGCAATGATGAAAAACACCAGTGATGCTTCTTCTGTGCAGCTCACCATGGACAATAGTCATAGACTTAGAGCGGCGGACGATCTGATGAGCAATAAGTTCATCCTCAGGGAGCTCGCCTCGAGTCAGATACGCCAGATAAGGAACCATCCAGTCTGGGGTGGCACGAAGAGCCGCCACCAACAGCGCCTCCGGGTCAGGTATAGCCAGGTCTTTCTTCGGATGGCAACTTGACAGAAGGATTATGAAGTACATCAAGGAAAACATTTGGAGGAACCGGCTTACGCTGGGAACCAAGCCACGACAATGCATAAGCCGCCTCGTTGAGCCGCCTATCAATGTGATCCAATTGATAGACCTTGAAGTGACCTGCGATGTTAGTCACCGCCTACCAGTAAGCCGCCATTAGGGGATCCTTGGAGTCCCACTTTCCAAAAACCTGCTGAGCAACCAAATCGGAGTCGCCAAGGCATCTAACCCAGCTAAGGTTCATCTCCTTGGCCATACGGAGACCGTGAAGGAGGGCTTCATACTTGATGTCGCTTGAACTACGTCGGTATTTCCCCAAAGAGGAAGGGATGATGCAGCATAGCTACGGTAGGTAATTCCCTCAGTTATGAAACCAAGGTATCAATCTAGTAGGAGAACCAAGCAACACTATGTAAACGGTACCTGCACACAAAGAACAAATACTTGCAACCCGACGATTAGGAGGGGTTGTCAATCCCTCTACGGGTAACGGTGCCAGAAATTGTCAAGTTGATGGGATAAAAATTGTGTAGATTGGATAAATAGATCTCGATAAAATGCAAAATAAAATAAATAGCAAAAAAGTGCAGCAAGGTATTTTTGGGTTTCACAGACCTTAACACCAATATTCTTACTAAAGCATAATTACTCACCAACATGACTCACATATTACTATCATCATATCTCAAAACTATTACAAAGAATCAAGTTTATTTTGTCCAATGATCTTCATGAATGTTTTTATTATATCCCTATTGAATATCCATCACTTTGGGACTAGTTTAATATATTGCAATTGCTTTTGACAAGCTCAAACAATTTTAAGTGAAGAACATGAGCATAAATTTTTCCGTCTCTCAAAATAATATAAGTGAAGCATGAGAGAATTTCTTCAAAATTACTAACTCTCAAATAAATCTAAGTGAAGCATGAGAGCATTTCTTTAAAAATATTAAAGCACACCGTGCTCAAAAAGATATAAGTGAAGCACTAGAGCAATTCCATAGCTCAAAAAATGTAAGTGAAGCATAAAGAGCAATTCTAACAAATCATAGCATAATTGACTCTCTCAAATAGGTGTGTCCAGCAAGGATACTTGTGACAAACTAAAAAGCAAAACAAGCAAAGACTCATATAATACAAGACGCTCCAAGCAAAACTCATGACATGTGAAGAATTAAAATATAGCTCCAAGTAAAATACCGATGGTCGTTAGAAGAAAGAGGGGATGCCTTCCCGGGCATCCCCAAGCTTAGTTGCTTGGTTATCCTTGAATATTAACTTGGGGTGCCTTGGGGCATCCCCAAGCTTAGGCTTTTATTACTCCTTATTCCTTCATCCATCGCGATCTCACCCAAAACTTGAAAACTTCAATCACACAAAACTTAACAAAACCTTCGTGAGATCCGTTAGTATAAGAAAACCAATCTTTACTTTAAGTACTGTAGCAAACCCATTCAAATTTTTTTATTGCATTATATCTACTGTATTCTAACTTTACTATGGCTTATACCCCCCGATACAATCCATAGATTCATCAAAATAAGCACACAATGCAAAGAAAACAGAATCTGTCAAAAACAGAACAGTCTGTAAAGATGCGAATTGTTCTCATACTTCTGTTACTCCAAAAATTCTGAAAAACCAGGAGAACATAGGCAATTTATATATAAATATTTTGTAAATAATTCAGAATTTTTATTCGCTTCTGTGAATTTAAAAAATTATATTATTCGACACAAAAGTTTCTATTTTTCAACAGGATCAAATCAACTATCACCCAAGCTATCCCAAAGGCTTTACTTGGCACAAACACTAATTAAGACATAAAAGCACAATCATAACAGAGGCATAATTGTGAAAACACTCAAGTACAGAAATAAAAAGGCAAAAATAAAATTTTTTCATTGGGTTGCCTCCCAACAAGCGCTATCGTTTTATGCCCCTAGCTAGGCATAAGATTTCAGTGATGCTCACATGAAAGATAATAATTGAAACACAAAGAGAGCATCATGAAACATGTCACAAACACATTTAAGTCTAACTCTCTTCCTATTCATAGGCATTTTATAAGATAACAAATTATAAAGACAAGAAGAACCTAGCATATGCAAGGAAGGAGAAGGAAACAATAGCAATCTCAACATGAAGAGAGGTAATTTAGTAACATGAAAATTTCTACAACCATATTTTCCTCTCTCATAATAACTACATGTAGGATCATAATCAAATTCAAAAATATAGCTATCATATAAAATTTTCTCTTCATGATCCACATGCATAAAAGTTTTATAATCTTCCAAGATAGTGGGATTAACATCAACTAGTCATGACCTCTCCAAACCCACCTTTATCAAAAATTTCATAAGATTGAACACTCTCCAAATATGTGGGATTATTTTTACGTAAAGTTGACGCTCTTCCAAACCCACTTTCAATATTATTGCAAATAACATATTCATCATGAGGCTTAAATAAATTTTCAAGATCATAAGAAGAATCACCCCAATCATGATCATTACAATATGTAGTGGACATAGCAAAATTAGCATCCCCAAGCTTGGGGTTTTGCATATTATTAGCACAATTGACATTAATAGTATTTATAGTAAAATCATTGCAATCATGCTTTTCATTCAAGGAGCTATCATGAATCTCTTCACAAATTTCTTCATCACAATTTTTAGATTCACGAATTTCAAGCAAAACTTCATAAAGATAATCTGGTGCACTCAACTCGCTAGCAATTGGTTCATCATGATTGGATCTTTTAAAAAGATTACCATGTAGATGGGGATCCATATCAATAGATTTTTAGCAAGCGAAGATGCAAACATATAGAAGACACATGGCAACACAAGCAAACCAAAGATTGAACGAGAAAAAGGCAAACGGAAAAGAACACAAATAAAAAGGCAAATTTTTGTGAAGTGGGGGAGATGAAAACGAGAGGCAAATGACAAATAAGGTCAATTGCAAGGAGATGATATTTGTGATTAGGAACCTGATAGATGTTGATGATGTCAACCCGGCAACGGCGCTAGAAATTCCTTTTGATGTCGCTTGAACTACGTCGGTATTTCCCCAATGAGGAAGGGATGATGTAGCACAGCTACAGTAGGTATTTCCCTCAGTTATGAAACCAAGGTATCAATCTAGTAGGAGAACCAAGCAACACTATGTAAACGGTACCTGCACACAAAGAACAAATACTTGCAACCGATGATTAGGAGGGGTTGTCAATCCCTCTACGGGTAACGGTGCCAGAAATTGTCAAGTTGACGGGATAAAAATTGTGTAGATTGGATAAATAGATCTCGATAAAACACGAAATAAAATAAATAGCAAAAAAGTGCAGCAAGGTATTTTTGGGTTTTTGGTATAATAGATCTGAAAATAAAATCAAATAAAATTAGATCTCAAAGAAAATATGATAAAGAATAGACCTGGGGGGCGTAGATTTCACTAGTGGCTTCTCTCGAGAAAATAGCACACGGTGGGTAAACAAATTACTATTGGGCAATTGATAGAAGATTGAATAATTATGATGATATCCAAGGCAACGATCATTATATAGGCATCACGTCCAAGATTAGTAGACCGACTCCTGCCTGCTTCTACTACTATTACTCCACACATCGACCACTATCCAGCATACATCTAGAGTATTAAGTTCATGAAAAAACGGAGTAATGCAATAAGAACGATGACATGATGTAGACGAGATCTAGGAATAGCCCCCATCTTGTTATCCTTAATAGCAACGATACATGTGTGTCTTGCTGCCCCTTCTGTCACTGGGAAAGAACACCGCACGATCGAACCCATCACAAAGCACCTCTTCCCATGGCAAGAAAAATCGATCTAGTTGGCCTAACTAAACCACAAAATCGAAGAAGAAATATGAGGCTATAAGTAATCATGCATATAAGAGATCAAAGAAGACTCAAATAATATTCATGGATATAGATCTGATCATAAACTCAAAGTTCATCGGATCCCAACAAACACACCGTAAAAGGAGTTACATCAAATAGATTTCCAAGAGACCATTGTATTGAGAATCAAAAAGAGAGAAGAAGCCATCTAACTACTGCCTACGGACCCGTAGGTCTACAATGAACTACTCACGCATCATCGAAGAGGCACCAATGAGGATGATGAACCCCTCCGTGATGGTGTCTAGATTGGATCTCGTGGTTCTGGAACTTGCGACGGCTAGAATTGTGTTTTGTCGACTTCCCTAGGGTTTTTGAAATATTTGGGTATTTATAGGGCGAAGAGGTGGTGCGGGAGGCCACCGAGGTGGGCACAACCCACCAGGGCGCGCCTGGGCCCCCAGGCGCGCCCAGGTGGGTTGTGCCCCCCTCGGGGCACCCCTCTGGTACTTCTTTGGCCCATGTTGTTTCTTCAGGTCCATAAAAATTCTCCACAACATTTTGCTACGTTTGGACTCCGTTTGGTACTGATATTCTGCGAAGTAAAAAACAAGCAAAAAACAGCAACTTGCACTAGGCACTATGTCAATAGGTTAGTCCCAAAAAAATGATATAAAGTTGCTATAAAATGATTGTAAAACATCCAAGAATGATAATATAACAGCATGGAACAAGCAAAAATTATAGATACATTGGAGATGTATCAATACTCAGCTGCGTTGTTAGTACAAGGAAACATGATCCTCAGAACATAACAAAATTTATCACCTAGTGGGGAAAATAAGATAACTCCAGATCTCGAGCCCTCCAACTGCCTCGAACCATCAAAGTGGATAGTCCAATAAGTGTTATCTCGCTTCTCTTCTGGGACTTGAAGTTCAGTCCAATCGTTGATGAAGTCCACCAATGCTTGAGACTTAATAGCTGTCCGAGGCACATATTTCAGATGATGGGGTCCCAACTCAATTGCCCACTTAGCAATCCTTCCTGTGGCTTCCCTGGTTTGGATGATGTCTCCCAACGGGGTAGAGGTAACCACAGTTATTGGGTGTTCTAGAAAATAATGCTTCAGCTTGCAACCCGCCATGAAGACCCTGAAAACCAACTTTTGCCAATGTGGATATCTCTGTTTGGATTCTGTCAACACTTCACTGATATAGTAGATTGGCCATTGAACAGGATATTCTTTCCCAGCCTCCTTGCGCTCCACGACAACTGCAACACTTACCGCTTTGTTATTGGTGCCAATATACAGGAGCATAGGCTCTTTGTCGGTAGGGGCAGCCAAGACAGGCGGCTCAGCCAACTGCTTCTTGAGGCCTTCAAAAGCTTTTTCTGCAGCATCACTCCAGACGAAGTTGTCCGCCTTTTTTAGCATCTGATATAGAGGGATGGCCTTCTCACCGAGGCGGCTTATGAACCGGCTCAAGGAAGCTATACGACCCGCCATACGCTGAACATCGTTGATGTTGGTCGGCTTGGCAAGGAAGGTCACCGCCATGATTTTCTCTGGATTAGCTTCTATGCCTCGTTCAGACACCAGAAAACCCAACAATTTTCATGCTAGAACTCTGAAGACACACATTGTCGGGTTAAGAATCATCTTGTACCGCCGAAGGTTGTCAAAGGTCTCCTTGAGATCATCAAGCAAAGTTTCCTTCTTCTGAGACTTGACGATGATATCGTCAACATAAGCATGAACATTGCACCCAATCTGATTGTGAAAACAACTCTGCACGCAGTGCTGATAAGTCGCCCCTGCGCTCTTAAGCCCGAAAGTAATCGAGACATAGCAGAAAGCCACAAAAGGTGTGATGAAGGCTGTCTTCTCCTAATCCTCAACAGCCATCTTAATTTGATGATAGCTGGAGTAAGTGATACGTCTCCAACGTATCTATAATTTTTTCTTGTTCCATGCTGTTATATTATCATTCTTGGATGTTTTCAATCATTTTATAGCAACTTTATATCATTTTTTGGGACTAACCTATTGACATAGTGCCCAGTGCCAGTTGTTGTTTTTTGCTTGTTTCTTACTTCAAATAATATCAGTACCAAATGTAGTCCAAACGCAGCGAACCTTGTTGGAGAATTTTTTTGGACCAGAAGACACAACATGGGCCAAATAAGTACCAGAGGGGAGGCCCGAGGTGCGCACAACCCACCTGAGCGCGCCCAGGAGGGTTGTGCCCCCCTCGGTGGCCTCCTGCACCGCCTCTTCCCCCTATAAATCCCCAAGTATTCCATAAACCCTAGGGGAGTCGACGAAAAACAATTCCAGCCGCCGCAAGTTCCAGAACCACAAGATCCAATCTAGACACCATCACGGAGGGGTTCATCATCCTCATTGGTGCCTCTCCGATGATGCGTGAGTAGTTCATCATAGACCTACGGGTCCGTAGGCAGTAGCTAGATGGCTTCCTCTCTCTCTTTTGATTCTCAATACAATGGTCTCTTGGAGATCTATTTGATGTAACTCTTTTTTGCGGTGTGTTTGTTGGGATCCGATGAACTTTGAGTTTATGATCAGATCTATATCCATGAATATTATTTGAGACTTCTTTTGATCTCTTATATGTATGATTATTTATAGCCTCGTATTTCTTCTTTGAATCTATGGTTTAGTTAGGCCAACTAGATCGATTTTTCTTGCCATCGGAAGAGGAGCTTTGTGATGGGTTCGATCGTGCGGTGTTCTTTCCCAGTGACAGAAGAGGCAACAAGACATGCATGTATCGTTGCTATTAAGGATAACAAGATGGGGGCTATTCCTACATCAATAGATCTCATCTACATCATGTCATCGTTCTTATTGCATTACTCCATTTCCCCATGAACTTAATACACTAGATGCATGCTGTATAGCGGTCGATGTGTGGAGTAATAATAGTAGATGCAGGCAGGAGTCGGTCTACTAATCTTGGACGTGCTGCCTATATATTGATCATTGCATTGGATATCATCATAATTATTCGATCTTCTATCAATTACCCAAAAGTAATTTGTTTACCTACCGTGTGCTATTTTCTTGAGAGAAACCACTAGTGAAATCTACGGCCCCCGGGTCTATTCTTTATCATATTTGCTTTGAGATCTATTTTTATTCGCTTTTGTTTTCAGATCGATTGTTCCAAAAACCTAAAAATACCTTGCTGCACTTTTTATTGCTTATTTTATTTCACGTTTTATCGAGATCTATTTATCCAATCTACACAAATTTTATCCCGTCAACTTGACAATTTCTGGCGCCGTTACCCGTAGAGGGATCGACAACCCCTCATAAGTGTTGGGCTGCAAGTATTTATTCTTTGTGTGCAGGTACCGTTTACATAGTGCTGCTTGGTTTTCCTACTGGATTGATACCTAGGTTTCATAACTGAGGGAAATATCTACTGTAGCTATGCTGCATCATCCCTTCCTCTTTGGGGAAATACCGACGTAGTTCAAGCGACATCACTGGAGCCTGCAAAATATTGGAGTGTCATTAGGGATGCAAATGATGGTTTGTGCATTCCATTTGTAATCTCCCGTACCGTAGGATGGCATCCAGATGAAACAAGTCCACTGGCTTGTCACCGCGAAGATGTGGTCTACATGGCACACGGCGTCTTCGAACGTGTAGGGGTACAAATCTGCCGCGGAGATATCATCAACATCTATCAGGTTCCTAATCACAAATCTCATCTCCTTGCAATTTACATTATTTGCCATTTGCCTCTCGTTTTCATCTCCCCCACTTCACCAAAATTTGCCATTTTATTCGCCCTCTTTTTCGTTCGCCATTTTCTCGTCAGATCTATTTTTGTTTGCAATCTTGTTTGCGTAGTCACGATGACTCAAGAAAACACCAAGTTGTGTGATTTTTCCAATACCAATAACAATGATTTTATTAGCACTTCAATTGCTCCTCCCGCCACTAGTGTGGAATCTTGTGATATTAATGCCGCTTTGTTGAATCTTGTTAGGAAAGATCAGTTTTCCGGTACTCCTAATGAGGATGCCGCGTCCCATCTAAACACATTCATAGAATTATGCGATATGCAAAAGAAAAAAGATGTGGACAATGATATTTCGAAGTTGAAATTATTTCCTTTCTCTTTGAGGGATCATGCAAAATTTTGATTTTCTTCTTTGCCTCGCAATAGTATCTATTCTTGGGATAAGTGCAAAGATGCTTTTATTACTAAGTATTTTCGGCCCGCGAAAATTATTTCCCTTAGAACTCAAATCATGAATTTTAAGCAACTTGAGCATGAACATGTTGCACAATCTTGGTAAAGAATGAAGTTGATGCTAAGAAATTGTCCTACTCATTGTTTAAATCTTTGGATGATCATACAAAAAATTATGCGGGATTGAACTTTGTTTCTAGAAATCTCTTAGATTCCACCGCGGGTGGTACTTTTATGGAAATTACTTTGGGTGAAGCTACTAAATTGCTTGATAATATTATGGCAAATTATTCACAATGGCATACTGAAAGAGCACCTACTAGTAAAAAAGTTAATTCGGTTGAAGAAACTAGTACTTTGAGTGAAAATGTTGATGCTCTTATGAAATTGGTTGCTAATAAAAGTGCTCCTATTGTTTAAATCTTAATGATGTGCCTTTGTCTACTTTGATTGAGCAAAATAGTGATCCCATATATGTGAATTTTGTCTCACGAAATAATTATAATAACAATGCATATAGAGGTAATTGTAATCCTAGGCCTTTTTCCTGGAAATTCCTCTAATAATTATGGTAATTCCTATGGTAATTCTTGTTACAATAATAATAGGAACACCTCTGATCTTGAGAATAATATTAAAGAATTTATCAATGCTCAAAAAGTTTTCAATAATACGATAGAAGAAAAGTTGAATAAGATTGATGATACGTCTAGAAGCATTGATAGAATTTCTCACGATTTAGAAAATCTCAAGTTGAAAATTTTTGTACCCAAGGTTTATGAATCAATTAAAGATTTATATGTTTCTATGGATGAAAGTAAGAAAATACCCGCTATGCTTAGAGCTAAAAGAGAATTTTTAGAAAGAGCGTTTTCTAGTGATTGCTTTCATAAAAATGATGAAGATCTTAAAGTGATTGGTGTTTCTTCTATTTATTCCTTGTTTAGTAAAATTAAAATTGATGATAAAGGGACTAAAGAAGAGTCAACTTTAGTTAGAAGGCGTCCCGATAGTTCAGAGGGTGAAAATCTTGATCAAAAAATTGATAAAAGTGGGTTTGGACGGGTCAACACTTTAACTAGTGATGTGCCCAATCTTTTGGATTACAAAGACTTTAATTATGATAATTTCTCTTTGATTTATTGTATTTCTTTGTTGCAATCCATGATAAATTCACCCCATGCTTATGAACAAAATAAAGCTTTTACTAAACATATCGTAGATGCCATGATGAAAGCTTTGGAAGAAAAATTGGAGTTAGAGATTTCAATTCCTAGAAATCGCATGATGAATGGGAACCTACTATAAAAGTCAAGATTAAAAATTATGAGTGTTTTAAATTATGTGATTTGGGTGCTAGTGTTTCCACAATTCCGAAATATTTATGTGATGTGCTTGGTCTTACCGATATTGAAGAATGTTCTCTTAATCTGCACTAGGCGGAATCTACTATTAAAAAGCCTTTGGGAAGAATTAATGAAGTTCTTATTCTTGCAAATAGGAATTATGTGCCCATAGATTTTATTGTTCTTGCAATCTGTCTTGTCCAATTATACTTGGTAGACCGTTTTTAAGTACTATTGGCGCCGTGATTGATATGAAAGAAGGCAATATTAAATTTCAATTTCCACTAAGAAAGGGTATGGAACACTTCCCTAGAACAATAATTAAGCCACCATATGAATCAATCATGAGGGCATCCTATGGATCTTAAACTAAAGATGACAACACTTGAATCTATGTATTATGCCTAGCTAGGGGCATAAAACGATAGAGCTTGTTGGGAGGCAACCCAATGAATAAAATTTATTTTTACCTTTTTATTTCTGTTCTTGAGTGTTAACACAATTATACCTCTGTTATTATTGTGTTTTTTATGTTTTAATTAGTGTTTGTGACAAGTAAAGCCTTTGGTATAGCTTTGGTGATAGTTGATTTGATCCTGTTGAAAAACAGAAACTTTTGCGTCCAGTAATAGAATTTTTTAAATTCACAGAAGCGTAAAAAAATTCTGAATTCGTTACACAAGATTGATATATAAATTTCCTCTGTTGTCCTAAATTGTTCAGAAATTTTGGAGTTACAGAAGTATGAGAACAATTCGCATCTTTACAGACTGTTCTGTTTTTCACAGATTCTGTTTTCTTTGCATTGTGTGCTTATTTTGATGAATCTATGGATTGTATCGGGGGTTATAAGCCATGGTAAACTTATAATACAGTATATATAATGCAGTAACAAAATTTGAATGTGTTTTCTACAGTACTTGAAGTAAGGATTCGTTTTCTTATACTAACGGATCTCACGAAGGTTTTGTTAAGTTTTGTGTGATTGAAATTTTCAAGTTTTGGGTGAGATCGTGATGGATGAAGGAATAAGGAGTGAAAAGAGCCTAAGCTTGGGGATGCCGCCTATGATATATCTATAGATGTCATTAGTTTTTACACATGAGATTACTCCCACATAGGTCAATCACAATAGATTTTTTTGTAAAATAATGCATCTTGGTGTTCCGTGCAATGCACGGGCATCTTGCTAGTGAACTCTTGAATCTCAAGGCCAAGGAGCTACAGTTGCAAGTGGAGGGTACTGCTGTTCTCTAGAACCATCACTGTACTATCAATGCAGGGAATGTACAGCTGCATACTCTCCCTGCTCTACTCAAGCGCGTAGCTGGCCTACTCAGCCGCTCCTCTCACGCACACACTAGCAGTCTGTTTATCAACGACGGTTCCTACGGGGGCAGAACATTTGAGTTCTTCGATACAGGGAGACTAGGCTTTTCGCTTCCATTTGTGGAGGTGTAATGGATCTCGTCGAACTTTGTTTGTTGGTCCTTCCTTCTTTATTAATGAGATGAGGTGCTTGTTGTAACTCTTTTTTGCGGTGTGTTTGTTGGGATCCCATGAACTTTGAGTTTGTGATCAGATCTATATCCATGAATATTATTTGAGTCTTCTTTTGGTCTCTTATATGCATGATTATTTATAGCCTCGTATTTCTTCTTCGAATCTTTGGTTTAGTTAGGCCAACTAGATCGATTTTCCTTGCCATGGGAAGAGGTGCTTTGTGATGGGTTCGATCGTCCGGTGTTCTTTCCCAGTGACAGAAGGGGCAGCAAGACACGCATGTATCGTTGCTATTAAGGATAACAAGATGGGGGCTATTCCTACATGAATACATCTCGTCTACATCATGTCATTATTCTTATTGCATTACTCCGTTTCTCCATGAACTTAATACACTAGATGCATGCTGGATAGCGGTCGATGTGTGGAGTAATAGTAGTAGATGCAGGCAGGAGTCGGTCTACTAATCTTGGATGTGATGCCTATATATTGATCATTGCCTTGGATATCATCATAATTATTCGATCTTCTATCAATTGCCCAATAGTAATTTGTTTACCCACCGTGTGCTATTTTCTTTAGAGAAGCCACTAGTGAAATCTTCAACCCCCGGGTCTATCTTTATCATATTTGCTTTGAGATCTATTTTTTTTCGCTTTTATTTTCAGATCTATTATTCCAAAAACCCAAAAATACCTTGCTGCACTTTTTTTATTACTTATTTTATTTCACGTTTTATCGAGATCTATTTATCCAATCTACACAATTTTTATCCAGTCAACTTGAAAATTTCTGGTGCCGTTAACCGTAGAGGGATTGACAACCCCTCATAAGCGTTGGGTTGCAAGTATTTGTTCTTTCTGTGTAGGTAACGTTTACATAGTGTTGGTTGGTTCTCCTACTGGATTGATACCTTGGTTTCATAACTGAGGGAAATACCTACCGTAGCTGTGCTGCATCATCCCTTCCTCTTTGGGGAAATACCGACGTAGTTCAAGCGACATCAAATGGAGTTTCTGGCGCCGTTGCCGGGGGACATCATCAACATCTATCAGGTACCTAATCACGAATATCATCTCTTTGCAATTTACATTATTTTCCATTTGCCTCTCGTTTTCATCTCCCCCACTTCATAAAAATTTGCCTTTTTATTCGCCTTCTTTTCGTTTGCCTTTTTCTTGTTTGATATTTTGTTTGCTTGTGTTGCCATGTGCCTTCTATATGCTTGCATCTTCGCTTGCTAAAAATCTATTGATATGGATCTCCATCCACTTGCTAATATTTTTAAAAGATCCAACCATGATGAACCAATTGCTAGTGAGTTGAGTGCACTAGATTATCTTTATGAAGTTTTGCTTGAGATTCGTGAATCTGAAAATTGTGATGAAGAAATTTATGAAGTGATTCATGATAGCTCCTTGAATGAAAAGCATGATTGCAATGATTTTACTATAAATTCGATTAATTTCAATTGTCCTAATAATATGCAAAACCCCAAGCTTTGGCATGCTAATATTGCTATGTCCACTACTTATTGCAATGATCATGATTGGGGTGATAATGATTCTTATGGTCTTGAAAATTTATTTAAACCTCATGATGAATATGCTTGCGATAATATTAAAAGTGGGTTTGGAAGAGTGTCAATTTTAGCTAAAAATAATCCCACATATTTGGAGAGTGTTCAATATTATGAATTTTTTGATAAAAGTGGGTTTGGAGAGGTCATGACTTTAGTTGATGTTGATCCCACTATCTTGGAAGATTATAAAACTTTTATGCATGTGGATCATGAAGAGAAAATTTTATATGACAGGTATATTGTTGAATTTGATTATGATCCTATATGTAATTATTTTGAGAGAGGAAAATATGGTTGTAGAAATTTTCATGTTACTAATTTACCTCTCGTTATGTTGAGATTACTATTGTTTCTTTCTTCTTCCTCGCATATGCTATATATTTCTTGTCATGATAATTTGTTTGCTTATAAAATTCCTATGCAACAGAAGTATGTTAGACTTAAATGTGTTTGTCACATGTATTATGATGCTCTCTTTGTGTTTAATTCTTTTCTTTCATGCGAGCATCATCAAAATTATCAATGCCTAGCTAAGAGGCTTTAAAGAAAAGCACTTGTTGCGAGGCAACCCAATGAATAAAATTTATATTTGCCTATTTCTTTCTGTTCTTGAGTGTTTGCACAATTATTCTTCTAATATGATTGTGTTTTTTATGTTTTAATTAGTGTTTGTGCCAATTAAAGCCTTTGGGATAGCTTTGGTGATAGTTGATTTGATCCTGTTGAAAAACAGAAACTTTTGCGTCCACTAACACAATTGTTTAAATTCATAAAAGTGACAAAAATTTCTGAATTTTTTACAAAAAATTGATATAAAAATTTTCTATGTTTTTATTATTTTTCCAAATTTTGCGAGTTACATAAGTATGAGAACAATTCACATCTTTACAGACTATTCTGTTTTTGACAGATTCTGTTTTCTTTGCATTGTGTGCTTATTTTGCTGAATCTATGGATTGTATTGGGGGGTATAAGCCATGGTAAAGTTAGAATACAGTAGATATAATGCAATAACAAAATTTGAATGGGTTTTCTACAGTACTTAAAGTGAAGATTGGTTTTCTTATACTAACGGATCTCACGAAGGTTTTGTTAAGTTTTGTGTGATTGAAGTTTTCATATTTTGGGTGAGATCATGATGGATGAAGGAATAAGGAGTGAAAAGAGACTAAGCATGGGAATGCCCCATGGCACCCCAAGTTAATATTCAAGGAGAACCAAGCAACTAAGCTTGGGGATGCCCCGGAAGGCATCCCCTCTTTCTTCTAACGACCATCGGTATTTTACTTGTAGCTATATTTTTATTCGTCACATATCATGAGTTTTGCTTGGAGCGTCTTGTATTATATGAGTCTTTGCTTTTTTTTTCTTTCTAGTTTGTCACAAGTATCCTTGCTGGACACACCTATTTGAGAGAGCCAAAATAATGCTATGATTTGTTAGAATTGCTCTATATGCTTCACTTAAATTTTTTGTGCTATGGAATTGCTCTAGTTCTTCACTTATATATTTTTGAGCACGGTGTGCTTTAATATTTTTGAAGAAATGCTCTCATGCTTCACTTAGATTTATTTGAGAGTGAGTAAATTTTTGAAGAAATTCTCTCATGCTTCACTTATATTATTTTGAGAGACGAAAAATTTTATGCTCATGTTCTTCACTTAGATTTGTTTGAGCTTATCAAAAGCAATTGCAATATATGAAACTAGTCCCAAAGTGATAGATATTCAAGAGGGATATAATAAAAACTTTCATGAAGATCATTAGACAAAATAAACTAGATTCTTCGTAATAGTTTTGAGATATGATGATAGTGATACGTGAGTCATGTTGGTGAGTAATTATGCTTTATTAAGAATATTGGTGTTAAGGTTTGTGATTCCCTATGCAAGCACGAAAGTCAATAGTTGTGCAATGAAATTACATCCTACTTGTGGTGCATTATTCGGTGTTAGTTATGCTTAATGCTCGCTTATGTGATTTTTCGTTTCTTGGTTGGTTGCTTCTCAATCTTTTTGCTAGCCTCCACTTGTATTAAGTAGAAATACTACTTGTGCCTCCAACATATTTAAACCCAGTTTTGCCATATGAGTCCACCATACCTACCTATATGCGGTATTTCCATGCCGTTCTAAGCAAATTTGTATGTGCCATCTCTAATTTTCAAAATAAAATTTCTTTTTGTGTGCCCGTACCGCTCATGAAGCGGTAGGGGGTGGCCAATATTTTCCATGCTAGATGTGTTATTCTCAAGATGAGTGTTTATTCACTTCTCATTGCACGAGAGTACGGCGGTAATAGGGATGCCCAGTCCTGAAATGAAAAAGAAATTTGATTTATGTTGTCAAATAATAAATTCCTTGGAAAGTGTTGGTATGGACGATACCTGTGGATACGGCTAGCCGTGGAATGTGAAAGAATGGTGGAAAAAGGAAGAAACTTTATTTTCTGTTTGGGAACCACCTATGATATATCTAGCATGGAATATGTTGGGAATTACTCGGTCATTTTCGTTGACGGTAAAAGTATGCCTCTCAAAAAAAATCATCCCTCAATTTAAGCTTTAAACTCTGGCACCTCTACAAATTCCTACTTCCCTCTACAAAGGGCCTATCTATTTACTTTATGCAATTTTTATTTTTATTTGAGTCTCCATCTTCTCTTATAAAGCACCAACTAAGGGGCACCATGATCATACTTGAGCATTGGATGTAGCTAATATGCGAGTGTGTTTCATGAATGGATCTATGATTGAGCATGACGGGCTAGGTATAACTTTCTTTAGTGTTGATATTTTGAAAGACATGGTTGCTTGTTGATATGCTTGAGTATTGAAATCTTCATGTCAAAACTAGACTATTGCTTTGAACCATATAAAAGTCCATATGTCCATGCTAGAAAAGAAAAGAGTATGTGATGAACATGTTAGGTAGCATTCCACATCAAAAATTCTGTTTTTATCATTTACCTACTCGAGGACGATTAGGAATTAAGCTTGGGGATGCTGATACGTCTCCATCGTATCTATAAGTTTTGCTTGTTCCATGCTGTTATATTATCATTCTTGGATGTTTTACAATCATCTTATAGCAACTTTATATCATTTTTTGGGACTAACCTATTGACATAGTGCCCAGTGCCAGTTGTTGTTTTTTGCTTGCTTTTTACTTCGCAGAATATCAGTACCAAACGGAGTCTAAACGCAGCGAAACTTTTTGGAGAATTTTTTTGGACCAGAAGACACAACGTGGGCCAAAGAAGTACCAGAGGGGAGGCACGAGGTGGGCACAACCCACCCGGGCGTGCCAAGGGGGGTTGTGCCCCCCTCGGTGGCCTCCCGCACCGCCTCTTCGCCCTATAAATCCGTAAATATTCCAAAAACCCTAGGGGAGTCGACGAAGAACAATTCCAGCCGCCGCAAGTTCCAAAACCATGAGATCGAATCTAGACACCATCACGGAGGGGTTCATCATCCTCGTTGGTGCCTCTCCGATGATGCGTGAGTAGTTCATCATAGACCTACGGGTTCGTAGGCAGTAGCTAGATGGCTTCCTCTCTCTCTTTTGATTCTCAATACAATGGTCTCTTGGAGATCTATTTGATGTAAATATTTTTTGCGGTGTGTTTGTTGGGATCCGATGAACTTTGAGTTTATGATCAGATCTATATCCATGAATATTATTTGAGTCTTCTTTTGATCTCTTATATGCATGATTATTTATAGCCTCGTATTTCTTCTTCGAATCTTTGGTTTAGTTAGGCCAACTAGATCAATTTTTCTTGCCATGGGAAGAGGTGCTTTGTGATGGGTTCGATCGTGCGGTGTTCTTTCCCAGTGATAGAAGGGGCAGCAAGACACGCATGTATCGTTGCTATTAAGGATAACAAGATGGGGGCTATTCCTAGATGAATAGATCTCGGCTACATCATGCCATCGTTCTTATTGCATTACTCCATTTCTCCATGAACTTAATACACTAGACGCATGCTGGATAGTGGTCGATGTGTGGAGTAATAGTACTAGATGCAGGCAGGAGTCGGTCTACTAATCTTGGACGTGATGCCTATATATTGATCATTGCCTTGGATATCATCATAATTATTCGATCTTCTATCAATTGCCGAACAGTAATTTGTTTACCCACCGTGTGCTATTTTCTTGAGAAAAGCCACTAGTGAAATCTACGCCCCCGGGTCTATCTTTATCATATTTGCTTTGAGATCTATTTTTATTCACTTTTATTTTCAGATCTATTATTCCAAAAAAAACAAAAATACCTTGCTGCACTTTTTATTACTTATTTTATTTCACGTTTTATCGAGATCTATTTATCCAATCTACACAATTTTTATCCCGTCAACTTGACAATTTCTGGCGTCGTTACTCGTAGAGGGATTGACAACCCCTCATAAGTGTGGGGTTGCAAGTATTTGTTATTTGTGTGCAGGTACTATTTACATAGTGTTGCTTAGTTATCCTACTGGATTGACACCTTGGTTTCATAACTGAGGGAAATACCTACCGTAGCTGTGCTGCATCATCCCTTCCTCTTTGGGGAAATACCGACGTAGTTCAAGCGACATAAGACCATACTTCTTAAGTCGCCACTGAATGACCCGGCCCTAAACGGGCGGGTCATACCACGGGGTTATATCCCCAACACAATCCCTGTTGCAGTTATACGATCATAATAGCAAGTCTGTCACCGCGCTCACCAACTTCAGTTATTTTGCACTCTTCCATTGCTTCAGTCATATCATGAACTTCAGTTGTTTCTTTGTGATACAGAACTTCCAGTGCTCTGACAATCTCGACAGTACTGAGTTTTTCAAAATGTTTCTGTAACACTTGATCCATGCAAGATAACATAATACTCTTGACAACATTGAGATCATTTTTGTGAGATATGAACATGTTGATGACATCCTTTGATGCTCCTGGCGCCGCGAAATCACCAAGTTGTTGATCCAGTACATATTCTTTCTTAGCACTCCTGAGAACACATCTCAGAGTGTTGATCCAATCCTCATAGTTTCCACCATTTACAGTTACCTTTTGTTTCTCAAACAAAGGAGCTAAATTGAAACTATTGTGATCCATTGATCTACAACGATAAGCATAAGATTCACTTAGACATTTGATCATAATTAATTTGCACTAGTGTTTAAACAAATTTTAATGTAAAGTGCACTCCCACTCAAATCAATATCTCTCATAATCGAAAGTCCGTGATTCAAGATCCTGATCTTGTTCATAGCCATGGATGGTAGCATCACAGATGACGTGAACTTCAACCGGTGGGCAAACTTGTTGATCATATCTCCATATAACTCTTGTTCATCTTTCGATGCTTCGTGCTCCGAGTTCAGAACTTTTCTGTCAGAACTTCAAGATAACCAAGTGTTCCCGCTGTGAGGTCCTACCTTAACCTGCCTTACACTTCACGATTTGTTTCTACTCATGGTAGCATGTAGTACTACGAAAAGCCACATGTGATAGACGGTTGTTACACTAGGAAGAGCACCTTTTAACTCGATATTTTTTGTGAGAGATCGACCTAATAATTGACTACTATGAAATCAAAGGGTGCAAGCAACAAAAGGGATAAACATCTCAAGAAATTCGTAAAAGCATGATATGTTATAGCCCTGGGCGCCGGTAACATCTCCATGATCCTCCGAGGTCTTCATGAAAATTTCTCCGAAAACGCTGTCGTGGCGACAATTGTGAAAACTGTCGCTGTGGCAACGATTTTTCTCCTGCACCTGGTGAAGCTCCGGGTCCTCCATGTAACCTGTAGTCTATCTCTACATCTATTAAATTAAGGTGGCAATCCCATGGATCCAGCCATCATGCCGTGATGCGCATCCCACTTAACGTTACAACATATAACCATCTCATACATAAACTCATTATCATGACGATGGCTATACCACATCATATGCAAACCTGCAAAACCAAGTTAGACGTCCTCTAATTGGTTTGGCAAATTTTAATTACGTGGCTTCTAGGGTTTCCGGATAACACTAGCTGCCTACGTCCACCATCAAGGCGATAATTCTTGTGGCTAGATTAACTTTCGGGGTGTGTGAGGGAAGAGACACTACAAAAAAAAACCACTTCCGTGATGATACGTGTTTGTCACAGTAGGTCACGTTTTCTGTCATGCATGTACATCCATGACGATTTTATGACAGAATCAAGATAGTCATACCTGTGCTATCGTAGAAGTGTTCCATGACAATACCAAAATTATCATCACAGAAGTGTCCACTTCCATGACGATAAATGGCGCATCATGGAAGTGTTTTCGTCAAGGGTAACCGACACATGGCGTCCACCATAACGGGTCGCCGTTAAGCTATCGGGTTCTGGTTTGGATGCGATAACCCGTTAACAGCTTGGACAAATGGGGATTTTCCACGTGTAAAATTCTCATTCGCCGGAGGGTCCACGTGTCGGCTCATCGTTGGGACAGATGTCATCCGTACAATGGACGGAAGATGCCTATGATATGTCAACATGTGGCACAACCCAACAGTGGTCCATTTAAGGTAAAAAGGCCGGCCCAGCTAAAGGCCCACCATATTTTTTCCAGACACTAGTGGGCCGGCCCGTTAACAGCCTGCCATGTTTTGGGTCAAATTACGGCCCATATCAGATCTGGCCCATTCACAGCCTGTCGTGTTTTGGGCTAAATTACGGCCCATATATGATCAGGCCCGTTAACATGCCACTATTCTTTTGGGCCCATTCTAAGCCGGGTTTGTATTTTAGCCTGTTAAATGCCCGTTTACCAGTTCAGCCTGATAATCGTTTCGGCTTGTTAGCGGCCCTTGGTGCACGTGGGCCTTTGTCGGCCTGGTTTCACTTTAGGCCATTTAACGGCTCGTGGTGCAACTGGGCTATTTCTTGTCCGAAGTGACTTTAGGCCTCTTAACGGCCCGTAGTCTTCGTGGATAAATTTCAGCCCAACGTGCCTATCGGCCTGTTAATGGCCCGTGTAACAGTTGGTCCTAATTACAGCCCGCGTTGAATCCGGCCTGCTTACAAATTATCTGTTAATGGCCCGTGACACAGTTGGGCCTACGGCCCGTGTTGATACCAGCCTGCTTAAAGCCCATAATTTTATTGGGCCAAACATGGCCGGAGATAAATTTTGGCCTGTTAACGTCTCGTATGCTATTTGGGCCAAACATGGGCCTATGACAGTTTCGGCCTGTGTTGGCCCGTGAATTTTTTGGCTCAACGCTAGCCCAATCTAGTTTTCATCCTGTTAAAAGTCCATGGTATTCTCTGGCCCAACTGGCCTGAACTTTACTTGGCCAGTTAAAGGCGGAAAACTACTATACGTTTAGGCCTTCTAATGGCCCAAAATGATTATAGGCCCATGATTCGGCCCATATATAGCGAGTTACGGGCTGGCCTAAAGACCGACAACATTGAGATCGGTTGAAGCTTCCAGCCTAAATTACAGCATACCGACTAAGAATAAACCTAGACTATACAATAAAGAAATTATGGCATATTACATCCACTCGGCATCAAAGTTCGCCACCGGTGATAATAAAGCGCAATGAGACCGTGGATTACATACACTTGGCATCAAAGGTCGCCACCAGTGCATATAAATGCACCGACAAAAGAATATACAAAACTGACAGCACTTCAGAAGGCATTTGGCCTGCCCCAGAGGTGCATCGCAAGCAGCAGAACAAGCGGATGAGACCTCAGTTGTGTCAACGATAGATGCTCAAACCCTAGCTACGTAGCAAGAAAGCGTGCATGGTTGTCCTCTGAGGTCTTCTTTACATCATTGACATCAAGTCGGAGATGAGCTGAACCAAGCCTTTCCGCTTTAAGTTGAGACTGAAGAAGTCGAACTGATTGAGGCAGCAACTGCACGGAGTTTGTCTCACAGCTGCTTTTGAGTAGCTTCAACTCATTGTCTTCATCAAAACATGACCTTGGGGTCATCTCTCTCTCTCTTCAAGATGGTTTGGCTCACTATCTTCCCTAAAGTTCTGCCTGGCATAAGAGATATCACTCTGAAAGAGAAACAAGGAGACACATAACAGGTTTCACAAATATATATAAGCAACGATAGTCAGGGTGGTGGCAATTCCGTCCCATTTTATATTTGTAAATAAGAAAATAAATGGATCTCTTCTGCATAAGGAACATGTTTTTACAACTACAATTTGAAACTGGTAGTTGTTGCAAATATCCAATCAGATGTAAACACCAAAGTAAACAACAGTGGAGGAAATGACGCCTATCCAAATCTATACTAGAACAAAGTTTGAAGGCTTGAGAAGGATGAACTTACATTACATGTTAACACAGGCTGGACAAAGCCCTTCTCCATGTCGATGGAAGGATAATTCAAGAAATTCCCCAAAGAAACTTCTTTATAAGCGTTGCCTTCATTCTACATTTTTGTAAAGAGTAAATATAGATCTAATAATATTGGAAGAAATAGGGGATAATGAAGCTCAGGTGCAGAGTGATGATACATAATCAAATAGCTATTAATTAAGTACAACGTTACAAGGCAAAAGGTACTAACAAGAGGAATGCAGACCTCAATGTGTGTAGTGGCATTGGCTTTATTCAACATTTTGGTAAGAGTAAATGTATATCTTATAATTTGGAGAAAGTGGAGGGCAGGGCAGATAAGATACAGAGTAATGCTAGACAATCAACTATCTCGCAATGCAAGTACAGTAATACTACCACTGTCCGTTATTACTTGTCGCTCAAATGGATGTATCTAGCACTACTTAAGTTCTAAATACATCCAATTGAGGAACAATTAATTCGATACAGAGGGAGTACATGACAACAGGTACTTACATGAGCAATCCAGAACTTCATAACCATTGTGTTAATTCTACATTTATGTAAGAGTAAATATAGACCTTATAATTTTGAGCAAAGGGAGGATAAGGAAGCGAACATTTACAGTGATGCTACATAATCAAACAGCAGTGAGTGTAAGTATGCTGATAAAGGGCAAGAGGTACTGACAAGAGCAATGCAGTGCCCAGTATTGTTGTGAGATCCTATGATCCATTGAGAATGGAGATTCATCTGAAATTAGTTTTCATACAAGAGAGATGGTAAGGCACATGCAGAAATGTAGGAGTTCAAATTTTGAATTGATAGCATAGAAAATAACTGACTTTGGGCTCTCTGCAGTTCTAATAGGGCTTTGGCCAGTGGAGTAGGAGTAAAGTGTGTTATAGTTGGGCATGTGATTTCTGTGGCTGCTGATCTATCTGATTTATCAGGTATCACTACCTTTTCCAAATACTTAGTTTGTACTCCTTGAGGATGTGAACTCACCCTCTTCCTTTTGGACATCTATTACGAAAGAACAACATTTGACTGGAAAAACATAGTATGATGACACATGGAATAGGTACAGAAAATGGATAGGCATGGCATATACTCATATATGATGCTTAAACTAAGAAGATGGTGGTGTAACAAAGTAGAAGTAATGCAAGAGGTCATATGCAAGATATGTGCGACCAATACAACCTTGCCAAGTTACAGCAAGCACCTTGATGGGTGAATAAGATAGGCCATCCTCCACCATGCCAATTTTGTTAGCCAGTGGATTGTTCCGCAATATTCCTTTCGTGCGCCCATTCTCATATTCATTTTGATCATGTTCAATACGTGACATGCATGAAAACATAAAAATAAGTGAGATTATCTTTGTAATGCATAAGTGATTCTAATCCAATACCGCCTCCCTGTAAACCCCTATGTGCTATCTCTGCAATTCTTCTGAGAGATGTCATGTGTGTTGTAATTTGGTGTGTGTGCATTAATATAATGTGGCCTACTACTCAAAATATGAGAGCTTCAGAAGTAATGATACTTTGCAGATGACAGCTTCAACATATAGTAAGGAAGAACAACTCGACCTGACCTGACAGATTCAAAACATACTAAGGAAGAACAACTCGACCTGACCTGTCGACCGCAAATGTCTCTGCTACTCTTCCCAACAAGGAAGATACTATACTTATTAAAGAAGAAGAGAACAGGATCATGTTAAAGAAGAGTAGAAGAGCAAGCAGATTGAAGATATTACAAGTCTTTCTATACAATGTCTGTTGCCAACCCATGATGAACCAGAGCGCATAGAGAAATACTATTCCTTCCGGTCTCTCCATATGTGGCTCACATGCATTTCAAAACTAAAGTAGGAACATTTAGCTGACCAATTAAACTTGTCTCAGTTTTACTAATATCAGCATCATATCAGATTCTAATTTGTACAACTAAGCTTGTTTAGCTCGATGGGTGGAGCAGTGCTATTACGACACGAATCATGTAGGATGATCATGGTCATCATAAAATGGGGAAACCGTAAGCATGATGACTATAGTGTTGACCATGGCAGTGACATGGCAGATCTGAAGCTGCAAACCACGCAAAGGGTACTTAGCAACTGATGTTTGCTTTGAAATAACAACTAAGATTTGGTATGGACAAGAAAGTACAGTCAACAAGTGACAAAGAAATGCAATTCCTGCTGTCTCTCTATATGTCGCGACATGCATTTGGAAACTCAAGTGGGAGCTTTAGCTAACCAATTAAATGTGTCTGTTAACTAATATCAGTATCATATCACAATCATATTTGAACAACTAAGCTTTGGAATTATGAGTGCTATGTTGTTTAGCTTGAAGGGTGGAGTACTGCTAGTACGACAGAAAGCACCTACGCAAATCATAGTAGTGTAGATAAAAGGGGAAAACCTTAAGCATCACGAGTAAAATAAGGAAAGTGGAACTAGTTGGAACATATGGGCTTGTATTGCCAGTACGGCTAGAAAGGCTTCGGCCCCAAAAGGGGCAGCTCTATTCAACTGAAGGCACAATACTGTTACTATCACTCTAGACTCTCAAAGGCAACATGGCTCCCACCATTTCCCGGATATTATGGCAAACCATCTAGAATAGTTGAAAGCATCCATCTGAAGCGACCCAATAGACCCGTAGACTGCAAATGTCCCTGCTCCACTTCCCGACAAGGAACATACTGTACTACTCCCTCCGTTCCTAAATATAAGTATCTTAGAGATTCGAATGCAGACTACATATGGAGCAAAATGAGTGAATGTACACTCTAAAATATGTATATGTACAGCTGTATGTAGTTCTTATTGGAATATCTAAAAAGACTTATGTTTTACCAAAAAGGCTTTCGCCCCGCTTTATAAATAAAGCAACGATGAACAACACCCGATACAAACGCACGCCACCACAACACACGCACGCACCCAAGGAAGTTTAGGAACGGAGGAAGTAATATACTTATTAAGAAGAACGAAGAGGAACATGATAACAAAGAGCAAGCAAATTTTAGATAATACAATGTATGTTGTCCACCCATGATGAACCAGAGCGTATAAAGAAATGCAAATACCTGTTGTCTCTCTATATGTGGCGCACATGCTTTTCGAAACGAATATAGGAACATTAGCTGACCAATTAAACGTTCTCTGTTTTAGTAATATCAGCATCATATCAGATTCGTATTTCAACAACTATGCTTTGGAATTATGAGTGGCATGTTGTTTCGCTTGATGGGTTGAGGTCTTGAGGAGCAGTGCTAGCACGAGACGAAGCACCTACGATGATGGTAGTGAATATAAAGGGGGAAAACCATAAGCTTTACTAGTATAGTGACCGTGCCATGGCAGACCTGAAGGTGCAAACCGGAAAAAGGCTACTTCGCAACCAATATTTGCTTTCAACTAGCCACAACGATTTGGTATGGACAAGAAAAGTACAGTAAACAACTGACAATCTATTTTCCGGGTGAGATCAATAACTCAAGCAGATATGAAAGAGTACCACCTCTCTTGCGACGCCGTGTAGGCCCCTGCTGATACGTTGAGGGTGTTGCGGGTGCAATGGCTGTTGGCGGCGCGGAAGAAGACTTGAGACAGCAGATGACGGCATCGGGGGATAAGTCTTGTTGCCGTGGACGAGGCGGTCGTAGGAGCGGCAACAGCAAGGTGGACGACAGTACCGATGAAGCGAGAGGACGCGATGAAAGGATCCTGGTTCGGCGCTGTGGATGAGAGACAGCCATCTCTTGCAGTGGACGACAGGGTAGGGGCAGCAGCTCTGGCAAGGTGGATGATGGGGTGGCAGACTGGGGAGGCTGGCCGGTGTGGGGAGGTTGCTGTGGCGCCGATGGTGTGTGAATGGAAAATGGAGGGGGAGGGGACCTCAAACTTTGGGATGCGCTTGTCTGAAATATGGGAAAGTTATGAACTTAGCCCCCATTTAAAATTTGGACGTCTCATCGGTTGGGGATAGGACGGTAATCTCACATCTCCCCAATATTTTCCCAGAGCGATTTCGGGCGAGGAGAGTGTGTTTTGGCACCCACGGTGTATGAATGAGGCTGACAGGTAGGGCGATTGTGTCACGTATGAGTGAAGTTACAAACCTGCCCCTATTAAAAATATGTGCCTACATCTATTTCGGCCGAGGAGAGTTTGTTTTGCCGCCCACGTCTATGAATGGGAAATGTAGGGAGAGAGAGAGAGGTCATTCGGACCAGTTTGAGTCAAATGTGTGTTTGCTGCCCATGTTTGCCACCCACCGTGTCTGAATGGGGTGACATGCGGTCGTGTCATGTCTGATTGAAGTTACTAACCTACCCCTATCAACAGCAGTGGAAATCGGGCTAATTCGGCTGTAAAGTGTCAAGGGTAGACAGTAATTTCCATCTCGCAAACACTGGCTTCGGGCAGTCGACAAAAGAGAGTGGGTGTTTTGCCGCTTCGTTCAAAATTTGGGAGAATTAGCATTCACGTTTACCCTGGGCCCTCGCAACTAAATTCAAATCCAATTTGTATTCGATTATGAATATCCATACATCATTCTACGTTTTGTTATTTATTTCCTCAAAACAACAACAAAGATTTATTCCACCTTTATATATGAATATGATTTAGAAAATGTCGTGATCTTCGAATTTAGTATGTTGGATACACTTTGAGTCAAACAGTTATTTCATCCAATACAATTTGCTCACACGAAAAACAGTTCACCTTATGTCCACTCATACAAGTACTGAGGATTACCTCGCCTAAAAAAATCAGATTATTACAACACATGGACAACAAATATGGGGTCTTACAACATAATCCATTCAGAGACATGACACAACATGCAAGTATACTAATCTAATGACAATTTCAACTGATATCTAAAGAAGAACTGGGATAACCCTGGGCTTCAGATAGCAGAAGCAGCAGGACCTCCTCCATCTTCAAATGCAACATTCTTACTTCCTCCAATTCTTGGTTTGCTTGCATAATGCGTGCAGCTAATTGCATAATTTCTAGCCTCAAGATCAAGATTACCTCATTCATGGTAGCCACACCATCTCTTTTTGCCTCTAGTAGAGCATCAAGAACTATAATATTTGTGCTCAGACTGCTCTCCAACGGTGTTGCCACTGAACTGCTACCATCTGGTAACATGGATGGTGCACTGCTTCCACAAATAGATTCTGGGGTTGTACATTGTGTCCTGAAAGGTTTCTGCTGGACGTAAGTAAGAGATAGTTATCGCATGATCCAGGCAGTAAGCTTACATGGTAAACGACATACGAATTATTACCAAGCATGGCAAGCTATATTAAAATTGTTTGAAGCAGCATCATCTGAAAACAAATTAAAATGGTAAGATGAAAAAGGCAGTGTACCACCGCTATATTTAAGTTGCCAGGGCATATAAGCAGTTGAAATAATCTGAGAAAGCACTTAAATAGTGTGGCCTCATATAATCTACTAAGACAGTCTTGTGATGAAGTTCATAGGAAAAGTTAAGGAGTCAAATGAATTAGGCATGCATTTCTTTACGATAGTACAGCAGGCACTGCTGATATATTGGCCAACTCAGGTATAGGCTAACAAGTAACAAACAAGCATTCGAATCAAGCAATACAGCAAAGCAGACAACTGAACTATTTGTAATTCTGTAGGATTACAGGTTGAGGGCACAAGCCAAGAAAATATCCCACACGCATTACATTTCCCATGTACTAAAACACACTGGCTTACCATATGTTGTTGTGAAGCCTCGCTGCTGTTGCAATGTTCTTTGAAGATATCATCAGCATCCCGTGGTTGCAAATCTAGTCGTTGTAGTTTATTCTTCCCCCTCTATTTAGGTAAAACTAATTTTAATCACATGCACTCATTCGAATTGATCATCAATGGTTAATCTAAAATAATGAAAGAAGGGTGTGTGCTTACACGACAATATATGTGCTTCACTCTATTTTTATGCTTGTTCGAGGTGCCAGCCCCAAAAGAAAAAATATTTTGCTTGATGGGGTTGGCAGCTCCATAATGAATAGAAGCATCAAATTAGTCATGCAACTTGCGAAGATCATGAACGCACAAAAAATTAATGAATAGAGGCTCGAAGCAGTGCTCTCATAGCTAGCATGGGAAAATGTAGGTTAAAATGAACAAAAAGCAGCGGAACCACAAGCTAGTTTGCTGGTGTGTAATTAAGCATAGAGAACATAGAAGCAGTCCAGTACAATAATTGTAACCAACAGGTGGCATCAGAACAACACCATTATCATAAATATAGCATGCAAGAATTAAAATAGTAGGCAGTGATATCTAGGAAGTACAGTAATACTTTGGACAAAACAAAAGCATTGTAACTATATGTGCACTGGTTTGTAATTTAGCACACGTAACTTGTTCACTGATGTCGCTTGAACTACGTCGGTATTTCCCCAAAGAGGAAGGGATGATGCAGCCCAGCTACGGTAGGTATTTCCCTCAGTTATGAAACCAAAGTATCAATCTAGTAGGAGAACCAAGCAACACTATGTAAACGGTACCTGCACACAAAGAACAAATACTTGCAACCCAACGATTAGGAGGGGTTGTCAATCCCTCTACGGGTAATGGTGCCAGAAATGGTCAAGTTGACGGGATAAAAATTGTGTAGATTGGATAAATAGATCTCAATAAAAAGCGAAATGAACTAAATAGCAAAAAGGTGCAGCAAGGTATTTTTGGGTTTTTGGAATAATAGATCTGAAAATAAAAGCAAATAAAAATAGATCTCAAAGCAAATATGATAAAGAATAGACCCGGGGCCGTAGATTTCACTAGTGGCTTCTCTCAAGAAAATAGCATACGGTGGGTAAACAAATT
Organism: Thinopyrum elongatum; assembly: GCA_011799875.1. Classification (NCBI taxonomy): domain Eukaryota; kingdom Viridiplantae; phylum Streptophyta; class Magnoliopsida; order Poales; family Poaceae; genus Thinopyrum; species Thinopyrum elongatum. The sequence goes on from CM022298.1 coordinate 169,744,444, forward strand.
ACTGTTGGGCAATTGATAGAAGATCAAATAATTACGACGATATCCAAGGCAATGATCAATATATAGGCATCACATCCTAGATTAGTAGACCGACTCCTGCCTGCATCTACTACTATTACTCCACACATCGATCGCTATCCAGCATGCATCTAGTGTATTAAGTTAATGGAGAAATGGAGTAATGCAATAAGAATGATGACATGATGTAGACAAGATCTATTCATGTAGGAATAGCCCCCATTTATCGTTAAACTCAAAGTTCATGGGATCCCAACAAACACACCGCAAAAAGAGTTACACCAAATAGATCTCCAAGAGACCATTGTATTGAGAATCAAAAAGAGACAAGAAGCCATCTAGCTACTGCCTACGGACCCGTAGGTCTACAATGAACTACTCACGCATCATCGGAGAGGCACCAATGAGGATGATAAACCCCTCCGTGATGGTGTCTAGATTGGATCTCGTGGTTCTGGAACTTGCGGCGGCTGGAATTGTGTTTCGTCGACTCCTCTAGGATTTTTGGAGTATTTGGGTATGTATAGGGCGAAGAGGTGGTTAGGGAAGCCATCGAGGTGGGCACAACCCACCAGCGCGCGCCCGGGCCTCCAGGCGCGCCCAGGTGGGTTGTGCCTCCCTCGGGGCACCCATCTGTTACTTCTTTGTCCCATGTTGTTTCTTCTGGTCCATAAAAATTCTCCAAAAAGTTTCGCTGGGTTTGGACTCCGTTTGGTACTGATATTCTGCGAAGTAAAAAACAAGCAAAAAACAGCAACTAGCACTGGGCACTATGTCAATAGGTTAGTCCCAAAAAATGATATGAAGTTGCTATAAAATGATAATATAACAGCATGGAACAAGCAAAAATTATAGATACATTGGAGACGTATCATCATCCCCAAGCTTAATTCCTACTCGTCCTCGAGTAGGTAAATGATAAAAACAGAATTTTTGATGTGGAATGCTGCCTAACATGTTCATCACATATTCTTTTCTTTTGTAGCATGGACATTTGGACTTTTATATGGTTCAAGGCAATAGTCTAGTTTTGACATGAAGATTTCAATACTCAAGCATATCAACAAGCAACCATGTCTTTCAAAATATCAACACTAAAGAAAGTTATCCCTAGCCCATCATGCTCAATCATTGATCCATTCATGAAACACACTCGCATATTAGCTACATCCAATGCTCAAGTATGATCATAGTGCCCCATAGTTGGTGCTTTATAAGAGAAGATGGAGACTCAAATAAAAATAAAAATTGCATAAAGTAAATAGATAGGCCCTTCGCAGAGGGAAGTAGGGATTTGTAGAGGTGACAGAGCTCAAAGCTTAAATTAAGAGATAAATTTTTTTGAGAGGCATACATTTCCAGTCAACGAAAACGACCGAGTAATTCCCAACACTTTCCATGCTAGATATATCACAGGCACTTCCCAAACAGAAAATAAAGTTTATTCCTTTTTCCACCATTCTTTCACAATCCATGGCTAGCCGTATCCACGTGTGCCCTCCATACCAACACTTTCCAAGGAATTTATTATTTGACAACATAAAGTAAATTTCTTTTTCATTTCGAGACTGGGCATCCCTATTACCGCCGCACTCTCGTGCAATGACAAGTGAATAAACACTCATCTTGAGAATAACACATCTAGCATGGAAAATATTAGCCACCCCCTGCCGCTTCATGAGCGGTACGAGCACACAAAAAGGAAATTCATTTTGAAAATTAGAGGTGGCACATACAAATTTTCTTAGAACGACATGGGAATACGACATATAGGTAGGTATGGTGGAATCATATGGCAAAACTGGGTTTAAAGATTTTAGACACACAAGTAGTATTTCTACTTAGTACAAGTGGAGGCTAGCAAAAAGATTGAGAAGCAACCAACCAAGAAACGAAAAATCACAAAAGCGAGCATTAAGCATAACTAACACCGAATAATGCAGCACAAGTAGGATGTAATTTCATTGCATAACTATTGACTTTCATGCTTGAATATGGAATCACAAACCTTAACACCAATATTCTTACTAAAGCATAATTACTCACCAACATGACTCACATATCACTATCATCATATCTCAAAACTATTACAAAGAATCAAGTTTATTTTGTCCAATGATCTTCATGATTTTTTTTATTATATCCCTCTTGAATATCTATCACTTGGGACTAGTTTCATATATTGCAATTGCTTTTGACAAGCTCAAACAAATCTAAGTGAAGAACATGAGCATAAAATTTTTCCGTCTCTCAAAATAATATAAGTGAATCATGAGAGAAATTCTTCAAAATCACTAACTCTCAAATAAATCTAAGTGAAGCATGAGAGCATTTCTTTAAAAATATTAAAGCACGCCGTTCTAAAAAAGATATAAGTGAAGCACTAGAGCAATTCCATAGATCAAAAAATTTAAGTGAAGCATATAGAGCAATTCTAACAAATCATAGCAAAATTTTGGCTCTCTCAAATAGGTGTGTCCAGCAAGGATACTTGTGACAAACTAAAAAGCAAAACAAGCAAAGACTCATATAATACAAGACGCTCCAAGCAAAACTCATGATATGTGACGAATAAAAATATAGCTCCAAGTAAAATACCGATGGTCGTTAGAAGAAAGAGGGAATGCCTTCCGGGGCATCCCCAAGCTTAGTTGCTTGGTTCTCCTTGCATATTAAATTAGGGTGCCAGGGGGCATCCCCAAGCTTAGGCTCTTCTTACTCCTTATTCGTTCATCCATCGTGATCTCACCCAAAACTTGAAAACTTCAATCACACAAAACTTAACAAAACCTTCGTGAGATCCGTTAGTATAAGAAAACCAATCATTACTTTAAGTACTGTATAAAACCCATTAAAATTTTGTTATTGCATTATATCTACTGTATTCTAACTTTACCATGGCATATATACCCCCCGATACAATCCATAGCTTCATCAAAATAAGCACACAATGCAAAGAAAACAGAATCTGTCAAAAACAGAACAGTCTGTAAAGATGCGAATTGTTATCATACTTCTGTAACTCAAAAAATTCTGAAAATTTAGGAAAATATAGGAAAATTGTATATCAATCCTGTGTAAAACATTCAGAATTTTTCGTCACTCGTGTGAATTAAGACAATTCTGTTACTAGACACAAAAGTTTCTGTTTTCAACAGGATCAAATCAACTATCACCAAAGCTATCCCAAAGGCTTTACTTGGCACAAACACTAACTAAAACATTAAAAACACAATCATAACAGAGGCATAATTGTGCAAACACTCAAGAACAGAAAGAAAAAGGCAAAAATAAATTTTATTCATTGGGTTGCCTCCCAACAAGCGCTATTGTTTTATGCCCCTAGCTAGACATAAGATTTCAAAGATGCTCACATGAAAGATAATAATTGAAACACAAAGAGAGCATCATGAAACATGTCACAAACACATTTAAGTCTAACTCTCTTCCTATGCATAGGCATTTTATAAGATAACAAATCATAAAGACAAGAAGAACCTAGCATATGCAAGGAAGGAGAAGGAAACAATAGCAATCTCAACATGAAGAGAGGTAATTTAGTGACAAGAAAATTTCTACAACCATATTTTCCTCTGTCATAATAATTACATGTAGGATCATAATAAAATTCAACAATATAGCTATCAAATAAAATTTTCTCTTCATGATCCACATGCATAAAAGTTTTATAATCTTCCAAGATAGTGGGATTAACACCAACTAAAGTCATGACCTCTCCAAACCCACCTTTATCAAAAATTTCATAAGATTGAACACTCTCCAAATATGTGGGATTATTTTTACCTAAAGTTGACGCTCTTTTGAACCCACTTTCAATATTATTGCAAATAACATATTCATCATGAGGCTTAAATAAATTTTCAAGATCATAAGAAGAATCACCCCAATCATGATCATTGCAATAAGTAGTGGACATACCAAAATTAGCATCCCCAAGCTTGGGGTTTTGCATATTATTAGCACAATTGACAATAATAGAATTTATAGTAAAATCATTGCAATCATGCTTTTCATTCAAGGAGCTATCATGAATCACTTCATAAATTTCTTCATCAGAATTTTCAGATTCATGAATCTCAAGCAAAACTTCATAAAGATAATCTAGTGCACTCAACTCACTAGCAATTGGTTCATCATGATTGGATCTTTTAAAAAGACTAGCAAGTGGATGGGGATCCAAATCAATAGATTTTTAGCAAGCCAATATGTAAGCATATAGAAGGCACATGGCAACACAAGCAAACAAAAGATCGAACGAGAAAAAGGCAAACGGAAAGAAGGAAAAATAAAAAGGCAATTTTTTGTGAAGTGGGGGAGATGACAACGAGAGGCAAGTGGCAAATAATGTAAATTGCAAGGAGATGAGATTTGTGATTAGGAACCTGATAGATGTTGATGATGTCTCCCCGGCAACGGCGCCAGAAATTCCTTTTGATGTCGCTTGAACTACGTCGGTATTTCCCCAAAGAGGAAGGGATGATGCAGCACAAGTACGGTAGGTATTTCCCTCAGTTATGAAACTAAGGTATCAATCCAGTAGGAGAACCAAGCAACACTATGTAAACGGTACCTGCACACAAAGAACAAATACTTGCAACCCGACGATTAGGTGGGGTTGTCAATCCCTCTACGGGTAACGGTGCCAGAAATTGCAAGTTGATGGGATAAAAATTGTGTAGATTGGATAAATAGATCTCGATAAAACGCAAAATAAAATAAATAGCAAAAAGGTGCAGCAAAGTATTTTTGGGTTTTTAGAATAATAGATCTGAAAATAAAAGCAAATAAAAATAAATCTCAAAGCAAATATGATAAAGAATAGACCCGAGGGCCGTAGATTTCACTAGTGGCTTCTCTCAAGAAAATAGCATACGGTGAGTAAACAAATTACTGTTGGGCAATTGATAGAAGATCGAATAATTATGATGATATCCAAGGCAATGATCATTATATAGGCATCACGTCCAAGGTTAGTAGACCGACTCATCCCTGCATCTACTACGATTACTTCACACATCGACCGCTATCCAGCATGCTTCTAGCGTATTAAGTTCATGGAAAAACGGCGTAATGCAATAAGAACGATGACATGATGTAGACAAGATCTATTCATGTAGGAATAGCCCCCATCTTGTTATCCTCAATAGCAATGATACATGCGTGTCTTGCTGCCCCTTCTGTCACTGGGAAAGAACACCGCATGATCGAACCCATCACAAAGCACCTCTTCCCATGGCAAGAAAAATCGATCTAGTTGGCCTAACTAAACCAAAGATTCGAAGAAGAAATATGAGGCTATAAGTAATCATGCATATAAGAGATCAAAAAAAGAGTGAAATAATATTCATGGATATAGATCTAATCATAAACTCAAAGTTCATCGCATCCCAACAAACACACCGCAAAAAGAGTTACATCAAATAGATCTCCAAGAGACCATTGTATTGAGAATCAAAAAGAGAGAAGAGGCCATCTAGCTACTGCCGACGGACCCGCAGGTCTACAATGAACTACTCATGCATCATCGGAGAGGCACCAATGAGGATGATGAACCCCTCCGTGATGGTGTCTAGATTGGATCTCGTGGTTCTGGAACTTGCGGCGGCTGGAATTGTGTTTCATCAACTCGTCTAGGGTTTTTGGAATATTTGGGTATTTATAGGGTGAAGAGGCGGTGCGGGAGGCCACCGAGTTGGGCACAACCCACCAGGGCGCGCCTGGGCCCCCAGGCACACCCAGGTGGGTTGTGCCCCCCTCGGGGCTCCCCTCTGGTACTTCTTTGGCCCATGTTGTTTCTTCTGGTCCATAAAAATTCTCCAAAAAGTTTCGTTGCGTTTGGACTCCGTTTGGTACTGATATTCTGCGAAGTATAAAACATGCAAAAAACAGCAACTGGCACTGGGCACTATGTCAATAGATTAGTCCCAAAAAATGATATAAAGTTGCTATAAAATGATTGTAAAACATCCAAGAATGATAATATAACAGCATGGAACAAGCAAAAATTATAGATACGTTGGAGACGTATCATTCACTACCACACATATGGACCTACAGGTGCAAGCAGAATAACGCGTCTCATGAAAAATTGATTGATGCCCTGAAAAAATTCAAAGGTGCGGTGCTTATGCTAAGAAAGTGAACGTAGGCGTCGGCCGTTGGATAGTAGTACCTGATTCTCGGCAGCGTATGGGCATCATTGTCATATGTGAAAGCTAAGTATCATCGATGGTGCTCGTGTTGCGGTTGAGTTTGGTTCGGCTGTCGCCGTTGTTGAAGTGGCTCCGGTGCTTTGGTTGCGGCGCGTGTTGACATACAAGGAAGCTGATCTGTGGTAAGTGAACAGTTCCACGATAAAGAAGAGAAAAACCGAAGGAGTACAAATCGATATAACCAGATGATGCTGCCTTGTCAGTAAAGCAGGGCCGATGGAGTTGAATATGGCATCCGTGGAGCGGGTCCGGTGCAGTGGACGAAGGCCTCGGCGAATCACATCCGGCGCGGTGTACAGTGCTTTCGGTGAGGCGGATCTGTTGTGGCGAACGAGGGCTTGTATGAAGGGCCAGCAATGTGGCGGACAAGGGAGTCGGTGAAGGGCCTACACTGTGGTGGACGAGGGCGCCGGTGAAGCAGATCCGGTGCGATGGACCATGACGGCGGTCAAGGAGATCTGGAGCGGTGGACAAGCCAGTCGCTGAAGCGGCTCTGGTGCAGTGGTGAGTTGGCAGTTGGGGGTCCCAAGGTGTGGAAGGTAGATCCGGTGGGGTGTCAGGTCCACCACTGCGGCGGAGGACTAGATTCGATGGCTTGGGGGGGTTGGGGTGGGGAGGGGAAGGGGAGGGGTTCTGGGGAAGAATATTGGGGGCAAAGAGGGGAAAACAATGGAGTTACCAAAGTAGACCTTTTTAGTTCATGTGGCAGGGGTAAAACAAGAATATCGTGGGCCTAAACTTTCAGGCGCGAGATATTTCGATGTGAGCGGAAAATTTGAAAGCTTTTGGCAGCTGAAATTAAGTGTTCTGCTCTTGTATGGCTGACTATGATATCATGGCTGAGAATTTATTTGTTGTGCACGCAAAAAAAAGTGCAAGTTTCAATAATCAATGTCTCCAACTCAAAACTTAGATTGTCCATTGAATTCAAATATGGATCATTGAGCTAGTGGAGGCAAATACCATCATATGCTCCAATTCAAATGAAATTCCAAATCCTAAATATGATGACAAAAACAAAAATGTGTATGTGTATGAATAAAGTGGATGATTATAAGGTTTGAACATGACCGTATGTGTATATCTCTAGGTTTGATATATGAATTTGAAATCACGAAATCCCGGCTTAAAAAATGTACCCCCGTTTAAATGAATTACAAAAGCTAATAATGGAGTCGAATTGCAAAATTCCAATCTTAGGTTCGTAATTCTGGTACTTCAAAGTATACCACGCATGTTCAAAAGTATCGTTATCTCATAGTCCAAACTGTGAAACAAATTGATCAACCATGAGTGCACACACTATTGACCATATATATCTCAGTTACGCTTACGTCTCTTAGATATAGACACCTCACTCTTTATCCGAAGCCCACCACCCTGTCCCCACTCCCCCCCCCCCCACAAGCCTTTGTCTACCCCGGACACAAACACGGGAGCACATTAACTCCCCTCTCTCTTCTAAGTCCGGACCCCAATATAGGTCTCTATCACTTTGTCTCTCGGGTAAGCACACATCTCTTCCCCCACTCTCTAGGTCTCCTGGCATCTCTCTTCCCCAAGCACACGCACTATATAGCAGTGTATCTTTCCCATAGACACAAAACATTGCCCCAAACGTCTATCTCCCTAGTTATGTGGTTCTCACACACTCTCCACCATCCCTCTATCTCTCTCTCGCATTAATTGATACACACCTCACTCACCACCCCCACTACTCACAAGCACCCTTTGTCTCCTTGTGCACCACTCTCCTCTTTCAATGTCTCCCACATGCGGACCCGACCCAGCTCCTTTCCTATATACATATATGTCGTGACTCTTTCCATAGGTCCCTAGTGTATCATCGATCTCAATCTCGCATGTTGGTCTCTACACCATCTATTCTAGATCTCTCATTAAGTCTCTATCACGCACACGGTGACTCGATTTCCTTGCGTCTCCGTACATAGGCCACTTTCGAACAACATCAACCTTGTCTCCCTATCTATACGCCACTTCCGCACACAAACGTCCCCTCTCTTCCTCTCTCGCTCTCTCTCTCTCGCACCCCTCTCTCACACACACTCGATGTCTCTTCCAAACAGTCTACTCCCCACCCATGCTATCCCGCTACTACACATGTCTTTCTCTCTCTTGGACACACAGGTCACACCATTCCCCCTTCCCTACTAGTTTTACATCATTAGTGGTCTCTCTTCTCCACATACACACACTCCCTCTCACACACACACGCGCGTGCAAACACACACAGACACACAGAACACCCATCTACTGGATCCTTCTTTTAAGACACACACCCTTGCATATTCTCTCCAACTCTAGATATATATACATACCCCCCCCCTCTCTAACTCACATGGCACCAAAATTCTCCGTTGATACGTCTCCAATGTATCTATAATTTTTGATTGTTCCATGATATTATATTATCTGTTTTGGATGTTTTATATGCATTAATATGCTATTTTATATCATTTTTGGGACTAACTTATTAACCTAGAGCCCAGTGCTAGTTTTTGTTTTTTCCTTGTTTTTGACTTTTACAGAAAAGGAATATCAAACGGAGTCCAAACGGAATAAAACTTTACGATGATTTTTCTTGGATCAGAAGAAACCCACGAGACTTGGAGAGGAGGCCAGAAGACCCACGAGGCGGCCACAAGCCGTGGGGCGTGCCCTAGGGGGGCCCTGGCTTGTGGGCCCCTCATGGACCGTCTTGACCTAATCTCTGCACTATAAATCCTCAAATATTCACCCTATACCAGAGGACACACCAAAAATACTTTTCCGCCGCCGCAAGCTTCTGTTCCCGTGAGATCCCATCTTGGGGCCTTTTCCGGCACTTCGCCGGAGGGGGATTCGATCACCGAGGACCTCTACATCAACCTTGCTGCCCTTCCGATGCAGCGTGAGTAGTTTACCACAGACCTAAGGGTCCGTAGCTAGATGGCTTCTTCTCTCTCTTTGATCTTCAATACAATGTTCTCCTCGATGTTCATGGAGTTCTATCCGATGTAACCTTCTTTTGCGGTGCGCTTGTTGAGATCCGATGAATTGTGGATTTATGATCAGATTATCCATAAATATTATTCGAGTCTTCTCTGAACTCTTTTATGCATGATTAAGATATCTTTGTATTTCTCTTTGAACTATCGGTTTGGTTTAGCCAACTAGATTGGTTTTTCTTGCAATAGGAGAGGTGCTTAGTTTTGGGTTCAATCTTGCGGTGTCCTCACCCAGACAAAAGGGGTAGCGAGGCACGTATTGTATTGTTGCCATCAAGGATAAAAATATGGGGTTTATATCATATTGCTTGAGTTTATCCCTCTACATCATGTCATCTTACTTAAAGCGTTGCTCTGTTCTTATGAACTTAATACTCTAGATGCAGGCAGGAGTCGGTCGATGTGTGGAGTAATAGTAGTAGATGCGGAATCGTTTCGGTCTACTTGTCACGGACGTGATGCCTATATTCATGATAATTGCCTTAGATATCATCATAATTATGCGCTTTTCTATCAATTGCTCAACAGTAATTTGTTTACCCACCACATGTTTTCTTCAAGAGAGAAGCCTCTAGTGAAACCAATGGCCCCCGGGTCTATTTTCCATCATATATTTTCAGATCTATAAACCAAAAAACCCAAAAATACCTTGCTGCAATTTATTTATATTTACTTTAGTTTGCTCTTTTATTTATCTTTTATACCTATCTCTATTAGATCTCACTCTTGTTCGTGACCGTGAAGGGATTGACAACCCCTTTTTCGCGTTGTGTGCAAGTGTTTGTTAGTTTGTGCAGGTGCATATATTGGAGACTTGCTTGTGCCTCCTACTAGATTGATACCTTGGTTCTTAACTGAGGGAAATACTTATCTCTACTTTGCTGCATCACCCTTTCCTCTTCAAGGGAAAAATCAACGCAAGCTCACGAAGTAGCAGGAAGAATTTCTGGCGCCGTTGCCGGGGAGGTTCTACATCAGGCCTACCAAGTACCTATCATAAACTCTCATCTCTTGCACTTACATTATTTGCCATTTTCCTCTTGTTTTCCTCTCCCCTACTTCTAAAACATTTTCAAAAAATACAAAAATATTTGCCTTTTTATTCGCTCGTCTTTTTGTTTGCTTTCCGTTTGCTCGTGTGCTAGATTGCTTGCTTGCCTTCATGGCTCAACCTAAGAGCCTTGATTTTTACTATAGAAAGTTGGAAGAAATTGAAATAATACCAAAAGCTTCATGTCCTTACAATTTGAGCATAATAGTTTCTTTAGGAACGAACTTAAGGAACAAAAAACTATGATGAAGTATATTAATAAGGAGCTTGATGATGTTACTAAGGAAATATACGGTCTTAAATCTCAATTTGCTCATATTGAAAATTTAGTAGGCCAAATTTCCGATAAGCAAACCACCTTGGTAAATAAGATGGCCGCTAAACCAGAATCTTTAAATAATGATGAAGATCTAAAAGTGATTGGTGTGACTCCTATTGAATATTTGTTTGCTAATATAAATCTTGATAAAGATGGGATTGGAGATGAGTCAACTTTAGCTAGAAGACGTCCCAATAATTTGGAGGGTGAAGATCTTAATGAAAAAATTGATGAAAGTGGGATTGGCGAGGTCAAAACATTAAGTAGCGATGAACCCACTCTTTTGGATTTCAAGGACTTTAATTATGATAATTGTTCTTTCATTGATTGTATTTCCTTGTTGCAATCCATGCTTAATTCACCTCATGCTTATAATCAAAATAAAGCTTTTACTAAACATATCGTTGATGCTATGATGAAATCGGTTGAAGAAAAACTTGAATTGGAAGTTTCTATCCCTAGAAAGCTTTATGATGAGTGGGAACCTACTATTAAGATTAAAATTAAAGATTATGAGTGTAATGCTTTGTGTGATTTGGGTGCTAGTGTTTCCACTATTCCGAAAACTTTATGTGATGTGCTAGGTTTCCATAAATTTGATGATTGTTCTTTGAATTTGCATCTAGCGGATTCCACTATTAAGAAACATATGGAGAAGATTAATGATGTTCTTATTGTTGCAAATAGGAATAATGTGCCCGTAGATTTTTTTGTGCTTGATATTGATTGCAATCCTACATGTCCTATTATTCTTGGTAGACCTTTCCTTAGAAAGATTGGTGCAATTATTGATATGAAAGAAGGAAACATTAGATTTCAATTTTCGTTAAGGAAGGGCATGGAACACTTTCCAAGAAAGAAAATTAAGTTGCCATATGAATCTATTATGAGGGCTACTTATGGATTGCATACCAAAGATGACAATACCTAGATCTATGTTTTATGCCTAGCTAGGGGCGTTAAACAATAGCGCTTGTTGGGAGGCAACCCTATTTTTATTTTTGTGTTTTTTGTGTTTGGTTATGTTTTTAAATAACTACACATTATTATCTCTGTAGTAATTGTGTTTTTGTGTTTAATTAGTGTTTGAGCCAAGTAAGACCTTTGGGATGCTCTATGGTGATAGTTGATTTGATCTTGCTGAAAAACAGAAACTTTTGCGCTCATTGCAAGAAATTTAGAAAATCACAGAAATGTGCTTTTGATCTGAATTTTTTACACAAGATTTATATAAAAGTTTCCCAGGTTGTCCTAATGTTTCAGAATTTTTGGAGTTATGGAAGTATACGAAACTTCCTGATTACTACAGGCTGTTCTGTTTTGACAGATTCTGTTTTCTATGTGTTGTTTGCTTATTTTGATGAATCGATGGGTAGTATCTGTGACGCCCCCGGCCCGATCGTCCACTAATCATACACGCAAATGCACACGATCAAGCCTAAGGACTCACGGGAAGATATCACAACGCAACTCTAAAACATAAATAAAGTCATACAAGCTTTATATTACAAGCCAGGGGCCTCGAGGGCTCGAATACATAAGCTTGCGAACAAGCGTCAGCAGAAGCATCAGATATCTGAGTACAGATATAAAAGAAAGCACTGAAAGGCCTTTAGAAAGGCGGGGCAAAATAAAACACTACGATCGAAAGGCGAAGGCCTCCTGCCTGGGGCCCTCCAATCCTACTCCTGGTCGTCATCCAACTCGTAGTAGCATCCATCCTCTGGGTAGTAGTAGTAGTTGATCGACGGGGCATCTGTCTCAGGGGGCTCCGTCATCTGGTCGCAACAAACTGATATGGGGAGAAAAGGTAAACAAAGCAACCGTGAGTACTCAGAAGTACTCAGCAAGCAAGGATCTACACTACATATGCAACATTTTCAAAGGGAGGCTGTATATGTGGACTGGGCTGCAGAAATGCCAGAATAGAGAGAAGGCCTAGTCCTATCAAAGACTAGCATCTTCAGAGGACTTGCAGAAATAGAAGAGGGTAGAACAGTACAATATAATGTAGCAGTATCGTTAAGTCTCATCCTCACCCAGAGATCCTTTCTTGACTCCCTGCGAGAAAGCAATCCTAGAGCCATACAGTCATCAACCTCGTCCTGAGATCCCTTCTCGACTCCCTGCGAGAAGAAATCCCAGAGCCATATATCCAGGTATCCAGTTCTAAAATTGTATCAATCAGGATACAACTCCGAGTGTCCTTTACCGTAGGACCGGCTATCGATAGAAGTATTCTTCCCTGTAGGGGTGCACCAACTTACCCAACACGCTCGATTAACTCCGGCCGGACACACTTTCCTAGGTCATGCCCGGCCTCGGTCAAACGACACATCGCAACCCTACCTACAGCTCAGCAGAGAGGTCCCCGCCGGTCTACATCCTAAGCGCAAGGGGGTCTTGGCCATCGCCCCTCACCCTTCGGGTCGTTGCGCACATGGCTCAGATCCAAGCACCACCGCAATGGCGCCAATCACTCCATGCCGCACTGCTGAACTGGACGTCTGACAGAGCTTTCGGCTGATGCATACGATGCAGAACGCCCATACTATGCCCACGTGATGGTTAGTGCTATCAGACCAGAGGCCTGCTCGGATCAAATATCCAAATCGTTAGGACTAGGGGCTTGCGGTAACGAGCAGAGACTCACGAAAGATGTGACCCCGTCGCCCCGTCTCGAGGACTTGCTGCAAGGGTTAAGAATGCCCGGCCGTGCCTCGTATTCAGCACTCGGGCACCACACTGGCACCCGTCTTCACAACACTCGCCTCTCAGGCGCACGCGGGTACCCCTCAGGGTCGACCCGCCTTTCCAAGTAACAGTGTAAAGTCCAAGTATCCGTGTGTCCATAACATCAGGGGAATCCGAGGTACCACCCTTGTTGGATTCCTACTCGATGTCTCCGTCAAGGTGAACTCGGAGGAATCACCCTCACTGGGTCCACACTTGAGGTGTTGTACGACAGCGTCGTTATCGGAAGCGGTGAAGGAGGAATCACCCTCGATGACCACGACCGAATAGCTACTCTACAGAGTTAACATCAGAAGTGCTACAAGAGGTTTCACCCTCGGCACTCGATAGTAACGCTGCAGTGTCGTTACAACTAAGGGGGGGTGATGTGCGGTGTCGGGGCCTGGTCTTCAATCCCGTTGATCGGGTCTTCTGACGATCCAGCGCGGCAGTCGGGATAAATGGGGTCATTGATAGGTCTCTACCCAGCCTATACTAAACAGTTTAGGATATGCAGGTAATTATCAACAGCAGGTTACAATAAACAGGCTATGCATCAGAATAGGTAAAGCAGTAGCAGCAGCAATTCTAATGCAAGCATGAGAAATAGAATTGGCGATATCGGGATGATCAAAAGGGGGGGGCTTGCCTGGTTGCTCGGCGGCAAGGGCAAGGTCGTCAACGGTGGCTTCGGTCTCCGGAGCTGCGTCGGTCTCGGGGACGACGTCGAGGTCGGGGGCTACCGAGAGAGAAGAGGGGGAGGAAACAGTATAAATACACAGCGATCAAGTGCAGCACAAAGCATAACATGGCAATACGCGGTGACGGAGGTGATCTAACGCAGTGCCGGGTGATACTGGCGAAGGTGGGATTCATCCGGGAAAGTATTCCCAGTGTCTGGCATTTCGGACAGACGAAAAGAGGGGAACGGTTGCATGTTCGGATAGTTAGGGACGTGTGGCGGACGAACGGACCGCGCATTCGGATTCGTCTCGTCGTTCTGAGCAATTTTCATGTACAAAGTTTTCCGATCGGAGTTACGGATTAAAAGATATAATTTTCTAAAGTTCAAATCAATTTTCTGGAATTAATTATTTACTTAAAATCGAATTATCCAAAACAGTGCAGAGTGACGTCATCGTGACGTGTTGCTGATGTCAGCAGTCAACAGTGGATTTGACTGGGTCAAACTGACACGGGGGACCCACATGTCATTGACACAGAGTTAATCCAGAGTTAGTTTTGAATCTAAACTAATCTAATCAGGGGGGCCCACATGTCATTGAGACATCTAACTAAAACTAATTAAATTAAACATTTTAATTAGCAGTTAATTAACAGGGCCGTGGGGCCCATGTGTCAGCGACACGGGCTGCCCAGTCAGCACCGCTGACTGGTCAAAGGGGAGCCCCGGGCCCACCAGTCAGTGACCCTGGCGGTGGGCCAGACGGGCCACGTCGGCGCCGGCCGCCGGAGATGCGCCGGCGAGCCCCGAGCCCGGTGGTGGAACTCCGGCGAGCTCGGAAATGCGCTACAGGGCACCATTCGACGCGGGGCTGGGCTCTCTGGAACGGGCTCTTCAAGCCGCTTCCGATGGTGGCGGTTACGGCGGCGGGGGTTGCCGGAATCGAGCGCGGCGACGACGGCAAGCGGCGGCGGCTACGGGTGGTGATGGAGACGCAGCAGCAGTACGCGCGCGAGCCAACTGACTACGCCGCGAGGCCCTACGCGATGCGGGGAAGCGAGCGAGCATGGCCACAGGACCAATTGGTCACCGACGACACGTCGGCGACGAGCTCAGCGGAGTCCAGCACGGCCATGGGTGGAGCGGCAGCTACGGAGAGGGGAAGAGCGCAGGGGGAGAGGGAGGAGGACGGGGTGCTCACGGTGGTCCTGTAGGCGTGCAAGGGTGGGCTCGGGGTAGCGCAACGACGGCGAATCGTGACGGCGATCACCGGCGCCCGAAGCTTGAAGACGAGCTCGTGCGCGACGAGGCAGGTGATTTTCGCTCCGGTTCGATGCAGCAGGCGAAGCAGCAGGGGACGGCGGGGCGATCTGGCACTGCCGCGAGGTGTAGGGGCGACGGTGGCCGCGCGTATCAGACGGCCGAGGCCATTGCGGCGCTCGGAGGGAGGAGGCAGGGAGGAAAGAGAGGGGGAAAGTGAGCGAGGGAGGGCTCAGAGGTGTCCGCGGGGTGCTCTTTATCCACGGCGAGCGCGCGACGCGCTGTCGAGTGCCGAGGGAGGGGGGCCGGGCTCGGGGGCGCGCGCGCACGCAGGGTGCTCGACAGCGCGCCCGCGGCGTCAGGGGGTAGGGGGAGGGGGCTAGTTGGGCTGGACCAGCTCCTGTGCGGCTGTGGGCTTAAGTGCACAGGGGCATTTTTCCATTTCTTCTTTTCTTTTCTTTTCTTTTCTATTTTGTTAATTGTTTAGGCCCCAAATGGTTTTTGTAAAAAGGGAGACCTAGTCCATAAATACCAGTGCTTTATACCCTAACACCAAAAACTAGTTTGGGCAAAACATCATTTCATATTTGTTTTAAATAAATTAAAAGGTTACTAAATGTTATTTTCAGCCACTGTTTTAAGTTGTTTGAGTCACTTATCCAATTTTAATAATGTTGTTTACAATTTTAACATAGCCTCTGATTTATCTGCTATTTAATGAACAATTTAGTTTCTATGTTGGACAACTTTTATTTTTCACTTTCATCTAAATTTGAATTTTGAGTTAGGAGTTGAAATGCATTATGATGCAAATGATGATCACGCACTGTTAATCATGCTGACTTGGCATTATCAAAATGGAATTATTGTGGCTAACCACTGGGGGTGTTACAGTATCGGGGGGTATGAACCATGGAGAAGTTGTAATACAGTAGATATAACACCAATATAAATAAAGAATGAGTTCACAACAGTACCTAAAGTGGTGATTTATTTTATTATACTAACGGAGCTTACGAGTTTTCTGTTGAGTTTTGTGTTGTGAAGTTTTCAAGTTTTGGGTAAAGATTTGATGGACTATGGAATAAGGAGTGGCAAGAGCCTAAGCTTGGGGATTCCCAAGGCACCCCAAGGTAATATTCAAGGACAACCAAGCATCTAAGCTTGGGGCATCCCCTCTTTCGTCTTCAATCCATCGGTAAATTTACTTGAGGCTATATTTTTATTCACCACATGATATGTGTTTTGCTTGGAGCGTCTTGTATGATATGAGTCTTTGCTTTTTAGTTTGTCATAATCATACTTTCTGTACACACCTTTTAATAGGGACACACTTTAATCGTGAATTTATTAGAATACTCTATGTGCTTCACTTATATCTTTTGAGCTAGGCAGTTTGCTCTAGTGCTTCACTTATATCTTTTTAGAGCATGGCGATGGTTTTATTTTATAGAAATTGTTGAACTCTCATGCTTCACTTATATTATTTTGAGAGTCTTAAACAACATGGTAATTTTCTTAGGTTATGAATTTAGTCCTAATTTTATGGGCATCCAAGAGGGATATAATAAAAACTTTCATATAAAGAGCATTGAATATATGAGAAGTTTGATTCCTTGCATTTGTTTTGAGATATAAAGATGGTGATATTAGAGTCATGCTAGTGAGTAATTGTGGATTGGTATAAATACTTGTGTTAAAGTTTGTGATTCCCGTAGCATGCACGTATGGTGAACCGTTATGTGATGAAGTCAGAGCATGATTTATTCTTTGATTGTCTTCCTTATGAGTGGCGGTCGGGGCCGAGCGATGGTATTTTCCTACCAATCTATCCCCCTAGGAGCATGTGTATTAGTACCTTGTTTTGATGGCTAATAAACTTTTGCAAAAAGTATGTGAGTTCTTTATGACTAATGTTGAGTCCATGGATTATACGCACTCTCACCCTTCCACCATTGCTAGCCTCTCTAGTACCGCGCAACTTTCACCGGTGAATTAAGCCCACCATATACCCTTCCTCAAAACAGCCACCATACCTACCTATAATGGCATTTCCATAGCCATTCCGAGATATATTGCCATGCAACTTCCACCTGTCCATTTTATCATGACACGTACCATCATTGTCATATTTTTCTCATATGCATGAGGCATTCATATAGAGTCATATCTTTGTTCTAGTATCGAGTTGTAATTCATGAGTTGTAAGTAAATAAAAGTGTAATGATAATCATTATTAGAGCATTGTCCCATGTGAGGAAAGGATGATGGAAGCTATGATTCCCTCACAAGTTGGGACGAGTCTCCGGACTTAAAAAAATAAAAGAGGCCAAAGAAGACCAAATAAAAAAAAGGCCAAAGAAGCCCAAATAAAAAAGGAGGCCAAAGAAGCCCAAACAAAAAAAAGAGAGAAAAAGAGACAAGTGACAATGTTACTATCCTTTTTCCACACTTGTGCTTCGAAAGGCACCATATTCTTCATGATAGAGAGTATCCTATTTTGTCACTTTCATATACTAGTGGGAATTTTTCATTATAGAACTTGGCGTGTATATTCCAATGATGAGCTTCCTCAAATTGCCCTAGGTCTTCTCGAGCAAGCAAGCTGGATGCACACCCACTTAGTTTCTGATGTCGCTTGAACTATGTCGGTATTTCCCCAAAGAGGAAGGGATGATGCAGCACAGCTACGATAGGTATTTCCCTCAGTTATGAAACCAAGGTATCAATCCAGTAGGAGAACCAAGCAACACTATGTAAACGGTACCTGCACACAAAGAACAAATACTTGCAACCCGACGCTTATGAGGGGTTGTCAATCCCTCTACAGGTAACGGCGCCAGAAATTGTCAAGTTGACAGGATAAAATTTGTGTAGATTGGATAAATAGATCTCGATAAAACGCGAAATAAAATAAGTAATAAAAAGTGCAGCAAGGTATTTTTGGGTTTTTGGAATAATAGATCTGAAAATAAAAGCGAACAAAAATAGATCTCAAAGCAAATATGAAAAAGAATAGACCCGGGGGCCGTAGATTTCACTAGTGGCTTCTCTCAAGAAAATAGCACACGGTGGGTACACAAATTATTGTTGGGCAATTGATAGAAGATCGAATAATTATTACGATATCCAAGGCAATGATCAATATATAGGCATCATGTCCAAGATTAGTAGACCGACTCCTGCCTGCATCTACTACTATTACTCCACACATTGACCGCTATCCAGCATGCATCTAGTGTATTAAGTTCATGGGGAAACGGAGTAATGCAATAAGAATGATGACATGATGTAGACGAGATCTATTCATGTAGGAATAGCCCCCATCTTGCTATCCTTAATAGCAACGATACATATGTGTCTTGCTGCCCCTTCTGTCACTGGGAAAGAACACCGCACGATCGAACCCATCACAAAGCACCTCTTCCCATAGCAAGAAAAATCGATCTAGTTGGCCTAACTAAACCAAAGATCCGAAGAAGAAATACGAGGCTATAAATAATCATGCATATAAGAGATCAAAAGAAGACTCAAATAATATTCATGGATATAGATCTGATCATAAACTCAAAGTTCATCGGATGCCAACAAACACACCGCAAAAAAGAGTTACAGCAAATAGATCTCCAAGAGGATATTGTATTGAGAATCAAAAGAGAGAGAGGAAGCCATCTAGCTACTGCCTACGGACCCGTAGGCCTATGATAAACTACTCACGCATCATCGGAGAGGCACCAATGAGGATGATGAACCCCTCCGTGATGGTGTCTAGATTGGATCTCGTGGTTTTGGAAATTGCGGCGGCTGGAATTGTTTTTTGTCGCCTCCCCTATGGTTTCTGGAATATTTGGGGATTTATAGGGCGAAGAGGCGGCACGGCAGGCCACCAAGGGGGGCACAACCCCCATGGGCGCGCCTGGGCTCCTGGGCGCACCCAGGTGGGTTGTGCCCACCTCGGGCCTCCCCTATGGTACTTCTTTGGCCCATGTTGTGTCTTCTGGTCCAAAAAAATTCTCCAAAAAGTTTCACTGCGTTTTGACTCGGTTTGGTACTGATATTTTACGAAGTAAAAAACAAGCAAAAAAGAGCAACTGGCACTGGGCACTATGTCAATAGGTTAGTCCCAAAAAATGATATAAAGTTGCTATAAAATGATTGTAAAACATCCAAGAATGATAATATAACAGCATGGAACAAGCAAAAAATTATAGATACGTTGGAGACGTATCAGTTTCCATTTGAGCTTTCATACAGTTATAGCTCTAATGCATCCGTTGCATGGCAATCCCTACTCACTTGCATCGATATCAATTGATGGGCATCTCCATAGCCCATTAATTTGCCTAGTTGATGTGAGACTTTGTCCTTCCTTTTTGTCTTCTCCACAACCACCATATTCTATTCCACCTATAGTGCTATATCCATGGCTCACGCTCATGTTTTGCGTGAAAGTTGAAAAAGTTTGAGAACACCAAAATTAAGAAACAATTGCTTGGCTTGTCATCGGGGTTGTGCATGATGAAATACTTTGTGTGATGAAGATGGAGCATAGCCTGACTATATGATTTTGTAGGGATAACTTTCTTTGGCCTTGTTATTTTGAGAAGACATGATTGCTTTATTAGTATGCTTGAAGTATTATTGTTTTTATGTCAATATTAAACTTTTCTTTTGAATCTTATGGATCTGAATATTCTTGCCACAATAAAGAAAATTGTATTGATAAATATTTTAGGTAGCATTTCATATAATTTTTTTTGTTTTTATCATTTACCTACTCGAGGACGAGCAGGAATTAAGCTTGGGGATTCTTGATACATCTCCAACGTATCTATAATTTTTTATTGTTCCATGCTATTATATTATATGTTTTGGATGTTTTATATGCATTAATATGCTATTTTATATCATTTTTGGGACTAACTTATTAACCTAGAGCCCAGTGCCAGTTTTTGTTTTTTCCTTGTTTTTGACTTTTACAGAAAAGGAATATCAAACGGAGTCCAAACGGAATAAAATTTTATGGTGATTTTTCTTGGACAAGAAGAAACCCACGAGACTCGGAGAGGAGGCCAAAAGACTCACGAGGCAGCCACAAGCTGTGGGGGCGCGCCCTAGGGGGGCGCCCCCTAGCTTGTGGGCCCCTTGTGGACGGTCTTGACCTAATCTCTACACTATAAATCCTCAAATATTCCCCCTATACCAGAGGGCACACCAAAAATACTTTTCCGCCGCCGCAAGTTTCTGTTCCCATGAGATCCCATCTTGGGGCCTTTTCCGCCACTCCGCCGGAGCGGGATTCGATCACGGAGGATCTCTACATCAACCTTGCTGCCCTTCCAATGAAGCATGAGTGGTTTACCATAGACCTAAGGGTTCATAGCTAGTAGCTAGATGGCTTCTTATCTCTCTTTGATCTTCAATACAATGTTCTCCTCGATGTTCTTGGAGTTCTATCCGATGTAATCTTTTGCGGTGCGTTTGTTGAGATCCGATGAATTGTGGATTTATGATCAGATTATCTATGAATATTATTTGAGTCTTCTCTGAACTCTTTTATGCATGATTAATATATCTTTGTATTTCTCTTCGAACTATCAGTTTGGTTTGGCCAACTAGATTGGTTTTTCTTGCAATGGGAGAGGTGCTTAGTTTTGGGTTCAATCTTGTGGTGTCCTCACCCAGTGACAGAAGGGGTAGCGAGGCACGTATTGTATTGTTGCCATCAAGGATAAAAAGATGGGGTTTATATCATATTGCTTGAGTTTATCCCTCTACATCATGTCATCTTGCTTAAAGTGTTGCTCTGTTCTTATGAAATTAATACCCTAGATGCAGGAAGGAGTCGGTCGACATGTGGAGTAATAGTAGTAGATGCAGAATCGTTTCGGTCTACTTGTCACGGACGTGATGCCTATATTCATGATCATTGCATTAGATATCGTCATAATTATGCGCTTTTCTATCAATTGCTCAACAGTAATTTGTTTACCCACCGTATGTTTTCTTCAAGAGAGAAGCCTCTAGTGAAACCTATGGCCCGGGGTCTATTTTCCATCATATATTTTCAGATCTATAAACCAAAAAACCCAAAAATACCTTGCTGCAATTTATTAGATCTCACTCTTGTTCGTGACCGTGAAGGGATTCACAACCCCTTTTTTGCATTGTGTGCAAGTGTTTGTTAGTTTGTGCAGGTGCATATATTGGAGACTTGCTTGTGCCTCCTACTGGATTGATACCTTGGTTCTTAACTGAGGAAAATACTTATCTCTACTTTGCTGCATCACCCTTTCCTCTTCAAGGGAAAAATCAATGCAAGCTCAAGAAGTAGCATCCGTCTCTCTAACTCACACATCTCTCCCCATGTCTGCATGTGTATCTCACACACTCACTCTCTCATTATGTTTATGTGTCTCCATGTTACACAACACAAAGCCCCATGCACATGTCTTTCTCTATCCTCCACACACACACACACATAAAGAATCTCTTCTCATTGCCTTAGTCTCTCCATATCACACACACGCGCTATCTCTCTTTCGCACGCACGCTCAACCAAGGTTTTCTTGTGAATAACTTACCGTATATTCATCAATAGTCGTGGCAGTACGACGAACACGAGACATGAAAAGGAATACATCTACACATCCGTAGACCACCTAGTATGACTACGAGGACTAGAGCGAGCCGAAAGTGCGCCGCCGTCACCCCCTCCTTATCGGCGACGGGAAAACCTTTGTTTTACACAGTCGGGAAGCCATCATGCTAAGGCCCCACATGCTCATCCGTTCAATAGAATGTAGATCCAAGTTTATGGAAACAAGTATCAATAATACGTTTGTATTTCCATACTTATACTCCTATAAAAGACTTAGTTGGTGATGATGGTGTGTGAGCCATCCATCATTTCTGACCATTAGATCTACATCTAACGATTGTGAGGTAAGTTGTTGCCTTTTCGCAACAACATCCCACTTCTCTACTCCAATTTGCAGAAAACCCCTTAGTATCTTAAAACCAGCCACATCCCTCCCTCACCTCATCAAAACAGCCCGAGGAATATATTCTGACTGGAACATAATATACTTTTAGTCATACGTGCATGTATATCAAAATTAGAGTGTTTTCTATCAAGTTTGTGAATAGGTATTATTCTACTTATGATCCATTGCAACGCACGTGCACATTGCTAGTATTTCCATAGTTTCGAGTTTTCCATCAAGATATTAGTCACTCATGGTCGATATTTAGTTTGAATTACGTACACATAGGCACTATGTAACTAGCCGTGCTTATTGGCTTCCAAAGCTGAACTTTCACTCCTACTTACAGTATGTTGAGTATTTAACAAAAAACTACCACTTTCAATCAGCCCTAGGAAGAAACTACTGTACAAAGAATAGCAAAAACATACCCAAAATTTCTTAATCCGCGCCAAAAAACTACTACCTAGTGTCGATTAGGCTCGTTTAAACCCGTTTATGACAGGGTTGGCTCACACGTCCCTGCTGACGAGGCACCTTAACCAACACCGTCTGTTTGACCGTTGTGTTGACCGTTAAGACACGAGGGACCCACATCTGAGCATCTATCCTATTCTTCCTCCTCCAATCATTATTTTTCCTAAACATTACTTCAAACAGTTCATATGCGTGTTCGTCGCTGGCGCCGGTGATGAGCTAGTTGGCCGCCCGCTCCGCCAGACGGGCCGGATGCCGCGCTGGCCTCCACACGGGTTGGCTGGTTGGCTCGAGCGTGGCTCACGCGTGAGCAAGCCGCTGTGCTGGCCTTTGCTCGAGCCAGATGGCTGGCCTTAGCGCGGCACGCACGAGCAAGCCACCGCACCGCCGTGCCAACCTAGCTAGCAAACCTTGCAGACAAGCAGCTGGATGCATCCAGCAGGGTGTGTGCTAGCTTGGCTAGCTAACGGCCGCGAGCGCCGCATGGAGCTGGCATCCGGGCTGCCGCAAGATGGGCTCCGCGCCGCCGGTGCTTTTGACCTTGCCTTCTGCCGGCAGCGGTAGCTGCCTCCCATGGCCGAGGATGACTAGGTGGACGGGCCGGAGGTAGGAGGTGACTCAGGGATTATTGTCCAGACTGACATGTAGGTCCCACAAGTCATAATGCCTAACTTGCCGGTCAAATAGACGGTGTTGACTTAAGGGGCTACATGGGTATAAATGTGCCTATAACGGCACTTGGTAGTTTATTGCAACGGATTAAGAATTTTTTGGTATGTTTTTGCTAATTTTTGTAGAGTAGTAGTTTCTTGGTATGGTTGATTGGAAAGTGGTAGTTTCTTGGTAGTGGTTTCTTGTAAGGAACAATGTACTAGCGACAAAAGGCGATTCTAGGTTGTGTTGTACTACTAGTGGTCGCGGGAGTGTATAGCACATTCTCGTTTTGTGGGTTCGATACTGGCCGAACGTACGGCAGTCTTTTTTTAAAATATTAACCTCGCTGCGAGCCAATATTGTACACTGGTAGTTTGACTTTTGAAGTCCGACGGACGTATCGCACCACAATGTGGGTGCACTAGATAGCCCAGCCACGTGAACGGGTTTTCCCTCCCATCATCTCGTGGCTCGCGTACTAGAGTAGTACTATGCCCTAGCCGCACCTCGCTTGATGCTTCCTCATCAGCTACCATCTTTAAACTAGCGCCTCCCAATTAAGCCCGAGGAGACGGAAAAGCCTGGCGCCGCACTGGGAACTATGCAATATGGCTCTGGACGTAAAGTACTAGTAGTACTACTCTGTAGCTTGTCGCGTTGCACGCACGGACTTCGTTCCATTCTCGGCTCTAAACTCTATAAAAAAATTCCTCTTGACGCAATTTTTTTGTTTTGAAACGAAGGCAAAAGCTTTGCCTCATCTCTTTAATAAAGAAGGAAGGACCAACAAACAAAGTTCGACGAGATCCATTACACCTCCACAAATGGAAGCGAAAAGCCTAGTCTCCCTGTATCAAAGAACTCAAATGTTCTGCCCCCGTAGGAACCGTCGCTGATAAACAGACTGCTAGTGTGTGCGTGAGAGGAGCGGCTGAGTAGGCCAGCTACGCGCTTGATTAGAGCAGGGAGAGTATGCAGCTGTACTTTCCCTGCATTGATAGTACAGTGATGGTTCTAGAGAACAGCAGTACCCTCCACTTGCAACTGTAGCTCCTTAGCCTTGAGATTCAAGAGTTCACTAGCAAGATGCCCGTGCATTGCACGGAACACCAAGATGCATTATTTTACAAAAAATCTATTGTGATTGACCTATGCGGGAGTAATCTCATGTGTAAAAACTAACAACATCTGTAGGTTTACATAACTCAGCACGTACACCGCTGATGCAGATCCTCTCCAACACTGACCTCCGCAAGCACGTCGATGGCGTCATCCGTGTCCCAACAACTCAGACTGAGCAGAGTAGGAAAGACGAGAAAGAGGAGAGATAAGGTGAGCAGGAGTGGGGCGTGGTGGTGGTAGGTAGTCGAACTGAGCGGAGGCATGGGGATGGACGACGCCGACAGCGGCCACCATGCCAGATTATTCTGGAGGTTTCCTTTTTTAATTGCTCAACAATGAGGTTCTGGGAGATAAGGATGAATGAGGGAAGGCCTTATATGCAAATGTGGAGAGAGGTGCGGGTATCTTTTTGCAAAATTGCCATAGTTTGCTTTCTATCCGTCAAATATAGATCGGACGGTCTATATTGCAGGATGGCAGACATACCATCATCACCAACTCGGTTTTTTATAAGAGTAGAGAAGAGAAAACTGGTGCACTATAGAAGTACGGTAGACAGTATATAGAGAAAGTACTATTGCTACAGTACTACATAGTGTAGTAAATAATAACTGCACCATCGCACTACCACTATGTGTGCTCGCATAACTTTCTTAACGAAGGGACGAGGCCCTGCGGTTACGCTCTTATCTCCTCCTCGCCGGTTCCCCTCCCCCCGAATAGACCAAGGCAGTTCATCGCTGCTGCCATGGATTCGCTAGGCGGTTCTCCTCCTCGTTGGGGCTGGGAGAGCTTGGACGACGATCCTCTGCGAGAAATTGCACGCCACTTCAACTTCCTCACCACCGCAAGACTTGGTGCTTCCTGCACCAACTATTTTAAGACGGTGCCTAAACAGGCTTGGGAGAAGGCCATGCTTGTTCGTCTTCCATGCGTCCTCGAGCAGAAGGTTATTCAATGGGGCAATCCATTGAATAGTCCACCGCAACTTGGCCGTGCTTGCATGTTGACTCCGCTAGAGTTGCCGACGTAGAGAGGTACTTGAATTTTGTCCGATGAGCAGGTCAGTCATGGAGTTTGACCATGTAGTGTATATTCTAAACGGTACCTGCACACAAAGAACAAATACTTGCAACCTGACGCTTATGAGGGGTTGTCAATCCCTCTATGGGTAACGGCGCCAGAAATTGTCAAGTTGATGGGATAAATTTTGTGTAGATTGGATAAATAGATCTCGAAAAAAAGCGAAATAAAATAAGCAATAAAAAAGAGCAGCAAGGTATTTTTTGGGTTTTTGGAATAATAGATCTGAAAATGAAAATAAAAATAGATCTCAAAGCAAATATGATAAAGAATAGACCCGGGGGCCATAGATTTCACTAGTGGCTTCTCTCAAGAAAATAGCACACGGTGGGTAAACAAATTACTGTTGGGCAATTGATAGAATATCGAATAATTATGACGATATCCAAGGCAATGATCAATATATAGGCATCACGTCCAAGATTAGTAGACCGACTCCTGCCTGCATCTACTACTATTACTCCACACATCGATCGCTATCCAGCATGCATCTAGTGTATTAAGTTCATGGAGAAATGGAGTAATGCAATAAGAATGATGACATGATGTACGCAGGATCTATTCATGTAGGAATAGCCCCCATCTTTTTATCGTTGATAGCAATGATACATGCATGTCTTGCTGCCCCTTCTGTCACTGGGAAAGAACGCCGCACGATCGAACCCATCACAAAGCACCTCTTCCCAGGGCAAGAAAAATCGATCTAGTTGGCCTAACTAAACCAAAGATTCGAAGAAGAAATACGAGGCTATAAATAATCATGCATATAAGAGATCAAAAGAAGACTCAAATAATATTCATGGATATAGATCTGATCATAAACTCAAAGTTCATCGGATCCGAACAAACACACCGCAAAAAAGAGTTACATCAAACAGATCTCCAAGAGACCATTGTATTGAGAATCAAAAGAGAGAGAGGAAGCCATCTAGCTACTGCCTACGGACCTGTAGGTCTATGATGAACTACTCACGCATCATCGGAGAAGCACCAATGAGGATGATGAACCCCTCTATGATGGTGTCTAGATTGGATCTCGTGGTTCTGGAACTTGCGGTGGCTGGAATTGTTTTTTGTTGACTCTCCTAGGGTTTCTGGAATATTTGGGGATTTATAGGGCGAAGAGGCGGTGCGGGAGGCCACCGAGGGGGGCACAACCCCCCTGGGCGCGCCTGGGCTCCTGGGCGCACCCAGGTGGGTTGTGCCCACCTCGGGCCTCCCCTCTGGTACTTCTTTGGCCCATGTTGTGTCTCCTGGTCCAAAAAAATTCTCCAAAAAGTTTTGCTGTGTTTGGACTCCGTTTGGTACTAATATTCTGCGAAGTAAAAACAAGCAAAAAACAGCAACTGGCACTAAGCACTATGGCAATAGGGTAGTCCCAAAAAATGATATAAAGTTGCTATAAAATGATTGTAAAACATCCAAGAATGGTAATATAATAGCATGGAACAAGCAAAACTTATAGATGCCTTGGAGACGTATCAGCATCCCCAAGCTTAATTCCTACTCGTCCTTGAGTAGGTAAATGAGAAAAACAGAATTTTTGATGTGGAATGCTGCCTAACATGTTCATCACATATTCTTTCTTTTGTAGCATGGACATTTGGAGTTTTATATGGTTCAAAGCAATAGTCTAGTTTTGACATGAAGATTTAAATACTCAAGCATATCAACAAGCAACCATGTCTTTCAAAATATCAACACTAAAGAAATTTATCCCTAGCCCATCATGCTCAATCATTGATCCATTCATGAAACACACTCGCATATTAGCTACATCCAATGCTCAAGTATGATCATAGTGCCCCTTAGTTGGTGCTTTATAAGAGAAGATGGAGACTCGAATAAAAATAAAAATTGCATAAACTAAATAGATAGGCCCTTCGCAGAGGGAAGTAGGGATTTGTAGAGGTGCCAGAGCTCAAAGCTTAAATTGAGAGATAAATTTTTTTGAGAGGCATACTTTTCCCGTCAAAGAAAACGACCAAGTAATTCCCAACACTTTCCATGCTAGATATATCATAGGCGGCATCCCCAAGCTTAGGCTCTTTTCACTCCTTATTCCTTCATCCATCACGATCTCACCCAAAACTTGAAAACTGCAATCACACAAAACTTAACAAAACCTTCGTGAGATCCGTTAGTATAAGAAAACCAATCTTTACTTCAAGTACTGTAGAACACACATTCAAATTTTGTTAATGCATTATATATACTGTATTCTAACTTTACCATGGCTTATACCCCCCGATACAGTCCATAGATTCAACAAAATAAGCACACAATGCAAAGAAAACAGAATCTGTCAAAAACAGAACAGTCTGTAAAGATGCGAATTGTTCTCATACTTCTGTAACTCCAAAATATCTGAACATTTAGGAAAACAGAGGCAATTTGTATATAAATCTTGTGTAACAAATTCAGAATTTTTTGATGCTTCTGCGAATTTAAAAAATTCTTTTACTGGACGCAAAAGTTTCTGTTTTTCAACAGGATCAAATCAACTATCACCAAAGCTATGCCAAAGGCTTTACTTGGCACAAACACTAATTAAAACATAAAAAACACAATAATAACAGAGGCATAATTGTGTGAAAACTCAAGAACAGAAAGAAAAAGGTAAAAATAAATTTTATTCATTGGGTTGCCTCCCAACAAGCTCCATCGTTTTATGCCCCTAGCTAGGCATAATGCATAGATTCAAGTGTTGTCATCTTTAGTTTTAGATCCATAGGATGCCCTCATAATTGATTCATATGGTGGTTTAATTATTGCTCTAGGGAAGTGTTCCATACCCTTTCTTAGTGGAAATTGAAATTTAATATTGCCTTCTTTCATATCAATCACGGCGCCAATAGTACGTAAAAACGGTCTACCAAGTATAATTGGACAAGACGGATTGCAATCAATATCAAGAACAATAAAATATATGGGCACATAATTCCTATTTGCAAGAATAAGAACATCATTAATTCTACCCAAAGGCTTTTTAATAGTAGAATCCGCCAAGTGCAGATTAAGAGAACATTCTTCAATATCGGTAAGACTAAGCACATCACATAAAGATTTCGGAATTATGGAAACACTAGCACCCAAATCACATAAAGCAAAACACTCATAATTTTTAATATTGAATTTGATAGTAGGTTCCCATTCATCATGCAATTTCTAGGAATTGAAATCTCTAACTCCAATTTTTCTTCCAAAGCTTTCATCATGGCATCTACGATATGTTTAGTAAAAGCTTTATTTTGTTCATAAGAATGGGGTGAATTTATCATGGATTGCAACAAAGAAATACATTCAATAAAAGAGCAATTATCATAATTAAAGTCTTTGTAATCCAAAAGAGTGGGCACATCACTAGTTAAAGTGTTGACCTGTCCAAACCCACTTTTATCAATGTTTTGATCAATATTTTCACCCTCTGAACTATCGGGACACCTTCTAACTAAAGTTGACTCTTCTTCAGTCCCTTTATCATCAATTTTAATTTTACTAAACAAGGAATAAATAGAAGAAACACCAATCACTTTAAGATCTTCATCATTTTTATGAAAGCAATCACTAGATAACGCTCTTTCTAAATATTCTCTTTTAGCTCTAAGCATAGTGGTTATTTTCTTACTTTCATCCATAGAAACATATAAATCTTTAATTGATTCATCAACCTTGGGTACAAAAAAATTCAACTTGAGATTTTCTACATCATGAGAAATTCTATCAATGCTTCTAGACGTATCATCAATCTTATTCAACTTTTCTTCTATCATAGTATTGAAAACTTTTTGAGCATTGATAAATTCTTTAATATTTTTCTCAAGATCAGAGGTGTTCCTATTATTATTGTAAGAAGAATTACCATAGGAATTACCATAATTATTAGAGGAATTTCCAGGAAAAAGGCCTAGGATTACAATTACCTCTATAAGCATTGTTATTATAATTGTTTCGCGAGACAAAATTCACGTCTATGGGATCACTATTTTGCTAAATCAAAGTAGACAAAGGCACATCATTAAGATCAATAGGAGCACTTTTATTAGCAACCAATTTCATAAGAGCATCAACTTTTTCACTCAAAGTACTAATTTCTTCAACCGAATTAACTTTTTTACTAGTAGGTGCTCTTTCAGTATGCCATTGTGAATAAGTTGCCATAATATTATCAAGCAATTTAGTAGCTTCACCCAAAGTAATTTCCATAGAAGTACCACCCGCGGCAGAATCTAAAAGATTTCTAGAAACAAAGTTCAATCCCGCATAAATTTTTTGTATGATCATCCA
Organism: Thinopyrum elongatum; assembly: GCA_011799875.1. NCBI lineage: Eukaryota > Viridiplantae > Streptophyta > Magnoliopsida > Poales > Poaceae > Thinopyrum > Thinopyrum elongatum. The sequence continues at coordinate 169,774,360 of CM022298.1, forward strand.
AAGATTTAAACCATGAGTAGGAAAATTTCTTAGCATCAACTTCATTCTTTCCCAAGATTGTGCAACATGTTCATGCTCAAGTTGCTTAAAATTCATGATTTGAGTTCTAAGGGAAATAATTTTTGCGGGCGGAAAATACTTAGTAATAAAAGCATCTTTGCACATATCACAAGAATCGATACTATTGCGAGGCAAAGAAGAAAACCAAATTTTTGCACGATCCCTCAAAGAGAAAGGAAATAATTTCAACTTCGCAATATCATTGTCCACATCTTTTTTCTTTTGCATATCACATAATTCTACGAATGTGTTTAGATGGGATGCGGCATCCTCATTAGGAGTACCAGAAAACTGATCTTTCGTAACAAGATTCAACAAAGCGACATTAATATCACAAGATTCCGCACTAGTGGCGGGAGGAGCAATCGGAGTGCTAATAAAATCATTGTTATTGGTATTGTAAAAATCACACAACTTGGTGTTTTCTTGAGTCATCGTGACTATGCAAACAAGATTGCAAACAAAAACAGATCTGACGAGAAAACGGCGAACGAAAAAGAGGGCGAATAAAACGGCAAATTTTTGTGAAGTGGGGAGATGAAAATGACAGGCAAATGGCAAATAATGTAAATTGCAAGGAGATGAGATTTGTGATTAGGAACCTGATAGATGTTGATGATGTCTCCTCGGCAACGGTGCCAGAAATTCCTTTTGATGTCGCTTGAACTACGTCGGTATTTCCCCAAAGAGGAAGGGATGATGCAGCACAGCTACGGTAGGTATTTCCCTCAGTTATGAAACCAAGGTATCAATCCAGTAGGAGAACCAAGCAACACTATGTAAATGGTTCCTGCACACAAACAACAAATACTTGCAACCTGACGCTTATGAGGGGTTGTCAATCCCTCTATGGGTAACGGCGCAAGAAATTGTCAAGTTGACGGGATAAAATTTGTGTAGATTGGATAAATAGATCTCGATAAAACACGAAATAAAAAAAGTAATAAAAAAGTGCAGCAAGGTATTTTTGGGTTTTTGGAATAATACTCTGAAAATAAAAGCTAATAAACATAGATCTCAAAGCAAATATGATAAAGAATAGACCCGGGGGCCGTAGATTTCACTAGTGGCTTCTCTCAAGAAAATAGCACATGGTGGGTAAACAAATTACTGTTGGGCAATTGATAGAAGATCGAATAATTATGATGATATCCAAGGCAATGATCAATATATAGGCATCACGTCCAAGATTAGTAGACCGACTCCTGCATGCATCTACTACTATTACTCCACACATCGACCGCTATCCAACATGCATCTAGTGTATTAAGTTCATGGAGAAACGGAGTAATGCAATAAGAACGATGACATGATGTAGACGAGATATATTCATGTAGGAATAGCCCCCATCTTGTTATCCTTAATAGCAATGATACATGCGTGTCTTGCTGCCCATTCTATCACTGGGAAAGAACACCGCACGATCGAACCCATCACAAAGCACCTCTTCCCTTGTCAAGAAAAACCGATCTAGTTGGCCTAACTAAGCCAAAGATTCGAAGAAGAGATACGAGGCTATAAATAATCATGCATATAAGAGGTCAAAAGAAGACTCAAATAATATTCATGGATATAGAAGTTCATTGGATCCCAACAAACACATCGCAAAAAAGAGTTACATCAAATAGATCTCCAAGAGACCATTGTATTGAGAATCAAAAGATAGAGCGGAAGCCATCTAGCTACTGCCTATGGACCCATAGGTCTATGATGAACTACTCACGCATCATCAAAGAGGCACCAATGAGGATGATGAACCCCTCCGTGATGGTGTCTAGATTGGATCTCGTGGTTCTGGAACTTGCGGCGGCTAGAATTGTTTTTCGTCGACTCCCCTAGGGTTTCTGGAATATTTGGGGATTTATAGGGCGAAGAGGCGGTGCCGGAGGCCACTGAGGGGGGCACAACCCCCCTTAGCGTGCCTGGGCTCCTGGGCGCGCCCAGGTGGGTTGTGCCCACCTCGGGCCTCCCCTCTGGTACTTCTTTGGCCCATGTTGTGTCTTCTGGTCAAAAAAATCTCCAAAAAGTTTTGCTGCATTTGGACTCCGTTTGGTACTGATATTCTGTGAAGTAAAAAACAAGCAAAAAACAGCAACTGGCACTGGGCACTATGTCAATAGGTTAGTCCCAAAAAATGATATAAAGTTGCTATAAAATGATTGTAAAACATCCAAGAATGATAATATAACAGCATGGAACAAGCAAAAATTATAGATACATTGAAGACGTATCAACCAGGCATCCCCTGATCAAAATAAGATCGCCGATCCTAGATATGCATTTGCATCCACGATTCAGACTAACCTGGAACCTTGTAGCTGACTTTGGCAGATTGGGATCAACTATCTTAGCAGTCGTTACCCATGGTACCACTAATGTGCAACAAGGTCACATGGTCTACCATGATCGGACCGTCACCATCTACCCAGGTATTCCATTTTCTCATTGCTGTGTGTTATAGTAGTAGTACTTATTAGTTCTTTTGTTTTCTTGACTGGGACATGTTTAGTAGTACTAGTGCTACAATTTAGTATTAGATTTTTTAACCCTCTCGCCTTCTCTTTCATTGTAGTACTACTAGTACTAGTACTTTTTACCTTGGAGGACGTGTATAGCTAGGCCCTTGAAGACTTGAACCCACTAGCTCCCACCATTTTGGTTTTTCCATGTCTTACTATCTCATCCATGTAGCCAAGAGTGGCTATATATAATAAGCCGGCTATTTTACTTCCTCTATACTGGAGTAGTACTACTTGTTGCACAATATTACTGACCGCCATATTTGTGCACAACATTATCATGCATGGACCTTGACCATGTACGTTGCCATGTGTCCAGATCTGAGATGTCGCATGTACCAGATGGACAGCGCCGAGTTCGACCCCCGTGATGCTATGTGGTGCCGAGGAACACTCTTGGAGAGTACTCGCTTTTCATTGGGGACAGCTACCCCATTGTGAAGCAGATGCCACCTTCCGTGCACGACACCGAAGGCCTGCCGTTCATGAAGCATGGTTTTGTCTTCAGTGCGCACCACCGGATGAACGACATGCTTGGACACGCTATCCCTGATTTATGCCGCTTCAGCTTGTATGAGTCTCATCGTGTGGAACCAGACTAGAAAGCTGCGACAATGATTCCTGTTGCCCACCGCTATGGATCGTGCCATCTAGGAAGAACACCTGGGACTGGAACCTGGAGGAGGACATGGAGCCCATCTATAACGTGTAAGTGAAGTATGGTAAATTGTGAATGGTAGCGCTGTAAATATATGTAGAGTAGTCATGCACAAATTTATCACATGAAATAGAGATGAACTTGTGTGGCATGCTGGCATTTGTCCTTTAGAATTTATTACTAGTAAATGTGTGATGTGTACGTGTAACTTGTGTGGCTGTTGCACGGGCACCAACACGCTCTGTGAGAAAAAAAAGGTGGCACAGCTTTCGCTATAGGTGACGTGTCGGCATCATACAGTAGCGATTGTTCACTGTAGTTGTAGTACTAGGACGACAACTCGTACTCCTATAAACTTTGCGCTTGGCTCTTCGCCTCTTCAGGAGGTTCAACAATTCGTACTCCTATAAACCTTGAACTTGGCTCTTCTCCTCTTCAGGAGGTCCGACAATGATGATACTACAGTATAATATGCTTCTGGAAATCTGACACCGAATGAACTGCTACACGTCCACCGCGAGGGCGAGGGCGAGGGAGAGGGCGCTATAGTCAAAACCCTCTCCTCGTCCTGCGAGCCACCGCGTGCGTGGGAGAGGGAGAGGTCATAGGCGTACGTAGTAAGCAAGCTTCTCCTCATCATGTGAGCCACCGCGCGTGGGCGAGGGAGAGGGTGTAGTAAGCAAGCTTCTCCTCGTTCTGCGAATTGATGGGACACATCAAAGTAGTAGTCCATACTGCGCCCTTTCCGGTTAATATGGCTTAATTTGAAACGAGATAAATACACTGGCGGCCAATGTATGTAACAATACGGTCACTGGACTTCATACTATGCTCATTACGGTCACTATATAGTTTTGCGGTGATTATACGGTCACTAGCTCACCGTAGAGCACCGTATTGCACCCTGCTAACCGGCCACATAGTCGACATGGCACTTTGTTGACTGGTTAAATTGGCACCTGGTTTCTGGGTCCCAGGTGTCAGTTGGCAGAGCAAACAAATCAGTTAAACAAAACTTTACACAGGCGCGACAGGAGTCCAACCCTTGCGCGCGAACCACCCTGGCTGTGTATGTGAGTGCATGCACGTGTACTCCCTTGGTCCGTGAAAAACTGTACATCTAGCATGAGAAATTTTCCCAACAAAGAGTGTACATCTACACTTCCAATGCACTTAGCCTTTAATCTAATCGGTATTGATTGACTAATGCAGCAACTTGTGCTCTAGCTATAGGCTGCATGTCTATCCTTAGTTACAGCATGCAACAACCTTCATTTAATCTTCTTCTCTCAATGGTCGCGTGCACACATAAGTCTACTAATTTTGGGCGTTAATTAAGCCATGGAGTTCCGGTTCCACTTGGTCAATGTGTAAATCTCTATATGTATAGTCTTTCACAGACGGAGGGAGTGTGTTGAGCACTTGAGCGTGAGCATGTGTGTTGCGTCTTGTGCTCTGTGCCGCATGGATGTGTGAGTGTTGCGTGCGAGCATGTGTACGTGTGAGTGTTGCATGCATGCATGCATGAGGCTTATACTCCCTCCCATTGACATGTTCATATTTCAAGCTTCATTAAAACGTTGCATGCAAGACTTAAGAGAAAACTCACCAATGCATGTAAAAGTTCTGGTCTTTTGTTCTTCACGTATGCGCGCATGCATTCCAATTAATACATTCGTAAACACAATTTTCTTGAGGAAAACGAGCCCATTATTGACTACTACCTTGGTTGATGATTTTTTTATTGACCTGTATATAAACCAGAAGGAGAGAGTAGGTAGTATACTAGTAGTACTCCTACATAATTGGCGCCGGGTGCCTTGGCCAATGGTTCTTGTTGTTGGACAGGATGAGAGTAGAGGCATAGGGATACTGTAGATAGGAAGTCTTGGCGATCCATTATTCCCCCGTCTCGGTCAGAGAGTACTATTCAACTAGTCTTCACAGTGAAGTGACAATACACGCTGCATCAGATGGGACACTTAATTAATAAGCTGAGCTAGCGTGTTGGTGTTACTAAATCAGCCTTACCTTGTACTGCCATCATGTTTGCCAGTGGAGAACGCTTCTGCAAATACGCCTACGCACCTCCCTCTTCCATTAATTGACATATGGGCCCTCTTGAGGTAGACCCACATGTCATCGGCTTAACTATTTACACTCCAAAGGACGGTATATCCTGGTAGTAGTACTAGTAGAATTGAGATTTACTGCTCTTTCTTGCCCATCTTTCCCTCTTCTTCCTCCTCTCTTCTTCCTCCTCTCTTCTTCCTACTCTCTCCCCATCGTCGGCCGCACACCATTTCCGCCTGCTCATTGCTCGGCCACACACGCCATCGTCTTCGCTCGCCCGCCCGAATCCACTTCCCCGCTCGCTCATAGGCACCGAAAACCCCAATCACTCAACGCCCTAAAAAACCCTATGGCAGAATCGATTGACACATAGAGTCACGATTGGAATTCCCTCCCCGATGTTCTCTTGGAGCAGATCTGTAATCGTATGGACCTGTTCAGCACCGTGCGTCTGGCCGCATGCTCGGTGTCTATGTACCGTGTACTCATCTGCAACCGGTCGGCCCTTTTCAAGACGCCCTGCTTGCTGATGCCCGATCCTCGCAGGTGGCCCAGACACCGACTTGACGATCCTACAGAGGTTGTCGTCGTGCCCCTCGACATGCTACCACTACCCGCCCACATGTCCTTCATGTGCGGCCACTACTGGGCGGGCATGAAGGCCAACTGGATCGTCCTCATCCACCAATTCGGTAGTCCGTGGCGTCTCATGGATGTCTACACCCAGCGATAGATCGCCCTTCCATCATTAGATACCGCCGGCATCAAGCCTCGCGGCCCGCCTGACACTCCCGCCTACTACGCACAAGACACGTCGAGCTTCTGGTATGACCTCCCTTTGCTGAAGGTTGTAATCTGCGAAGTGCCCACACCATCAGAAGGCTACATTGATTACAAGCTCATTGCCTTGTTCGGTGTGGGATTAGTCTATCTAGAATCCGGTCGCCATACATGGTTATGGCTCATCATCAATCCTGTTTACCCTCCATTTCTGTCTGATGCTATAGTGCACGATGGCATCGTTTACGCGGTCGACGCACAGATTGGTTGCATATACTGGTGGAATTTATCGTCGTGTAATTGTTCTATCTCATCTCATCTTTACCTTATGAATATGACTGACTGTTGATTGTTAGAAATTTAGAATAGATAGTATGTCTATAACCACATCATTGCTATATGTTCCTCTCATTTCCTAAATTTTTATGACCACACATGTTATTGTTAGAGTTGATATGAGAACAATTGGCATCTAATGATTGTTAGAATAGATATTATGAGTATAACCTCATGATTGCTATATGTTACTCTCATTTCCAAGATTTTTATAACCACGCATGTTATTGTTAGAGTTGATATGAGAACAGTAGTAACTGCTATGGTAGAATATGAGTAGGCCCTCGCGTAGCTATTTTCCTCTAATTTTTACATGATGTTTGAACCATGACATATTGCAAGAATATGAAAGCCATTGGCATAAATTTTTTAACTTGGGGTACGATTATGACCACGGCATTGCAATTCTCTGGCTATGATCTGTGTCATGATTATAATAATCTTAATTCCACACATACTTTGAACATGATTGTATATTTTTGTCCTTTTGGTCTCCAATTTGATTTGTTGCAGCAGATGCAAATGCGCTGGCCTTCATAATTCCAGGACCTGGAAATATACAAGTCAATGGGTGGTGGTTTATCGCTCGTTCAACTGACGGTGGGCATTTGATGCTCATTCGCATGTACCAAATTGACCAAACCATTTCATCAAACCACATGCAGTACAATGCCTGGGGCGTTCGCGACTGTGATGGCTATGGCTGCTTCGTGTTCGAGAAAGATCCCAGCTCCGTTGGGCCAGGCGAATTCAACTGGAGGTGGGTTTATAGCCTCGGCAACCACTCCATGTTCCTCGGGCTCGGTTATCCGATCATCTGACCAATCATCGATCATATCACCGGCGATGATTACCGTGCTATGCGACTTCCATTCGCCAGGGGGAACTATGTTTACACATCGTACCATGGGTTTCATGAATTACCATATCCAGAGAATCGTCGACACAGCTTGTTGTCAGATGATCTTCAGTGTGTGAAAAGCATCAAGCTTCCAAGCGATGAATGGCTTTTACAAACCCGACATGCGGCGATGTGGTTCATGCCAACAGCGAATGTGCACAACTTGATTCGTAGTGATATCTAGACTGAGCCATGTATCCTGCTGCTATAGCATGACCCTCTTTTGTTGGATAGTATGTACTATAGTTAGTTTGAAGGATAGATACCTTTCTGGGATCAAGTGCATCCTAACTCACCTGCATAGCATGTACTGATAATCATGATGGAGATGCTGTGCAGAAGCCATATATATATATATATATATATATATATATATATATATGTATGTATATGTATATATATATATATCAATTAGGCTTCAACTGCGTACTTGTTGGTGAAAGTGTTGTCCAATGGGAATTATATTTTGTATTATTCATGTAGCCTAGAAAGTCTGTCGCACAGCCTTGTAACTTCGTACTCCATTTCTAAATTTCTAGTACTAGTAGTCCTCTATACCGTATATTGCGCTACTCGTACTACTACCTCCCTCCTGGTTTATTGGTCCCCTTCGTAATTTGTGTCAAATTTTGACTATAAATTTAACTAACTAAATGTTAATGCATGTCACAAAAAATTATATCGTTGGATTCGTATTTGAACATAGTTTCCAATGGTATAATTTTCGGTGACATGCATTGACATTTTGTTAGTTAAACCTATGGTTAAAATGTGACACTAAATGCGACTAGTAAGTAGTACTAGTATACGTCAGTCAAATTATTCATCATGTCCTCACATTGAATTGACGTGACAACACGTTGCGCGTGAGGTGACACAAGAGTCCCGGCGGCGTGTTAGGTGCACCAAAGTGAGCCTCACCCCTCTCGTAGTACAACAACACTCTCCCATTCTCTACAAAATCACTCTCCCATTATCTCCCGGTCTCCCCGCCTCCCAGCCGCCGCCTTGTTCAGATCCAGTTGGTAAGGTGAGCGATGAGCTACTGGAGCTGCTATACTTCATTGCAAGTAGTCAAAAGGAAGACGCTGGAAAAATTGATCTCAACAAGGATGTTCTTCAAGCTAGCCGGATGAAGGAAGGAACCAGTGAGGCCGCTCCTATGAGTATTCGTACCGTCGCCATGTATGATGATTTCGATCTTTATGGGGGTTTTCAAGTCTTTAGAGTATGCATGTAGTAATGAAGCCGAGACCCCAGTTTGTTCGGGTATTGTGGACTTCAGATTTGGAGTAGCACTTATCTGTCGAAATCTTTCATCATTTACTTAAACAGTTGATTGATCATACATTGAGTACCATTTAACTGGAATTAACCGATGCAAGTCCACGAAGGATTGGCCAGTGCTGCCGGCTGGCATCAAGTTCGATCCCACGGATCAGGAGCTGATCGAGCACCTTGAGGCCAAAGTGAGTGCTGACAGCGTGAGATCTCACCCTCTCATCGATTTGTTCATACCAACCATCGACAGCGATCACGGCATATGCTACACCCATCCTGAGAAACTTCCAAGTGAGACACCGATCAGCCGTCTACTTGCACAAATATATTCCTTTGTTTATACCTCTATTTTTCTTTTTGGACACAGACCTAGTGAGGCAATTACAATTTGACAGTTAACAAAAAGTGAAGCAAGTGACTGCAACATGCCAAAGATGTTATGAAAATGCAGACTACATACCCTAAAACTTGTATTCGCCAATATTGCAGGTATCACACTAAGTGGCCTAAGCAAGCATTTCTTCCAGCGCAACTCTAGGGCGTTTAAAAGGGGCACGCGGACGTGTTGCAAGATACAGTCGGAGTGCTACATGCACGCGATGTGGCACAAGACCGGCAATACCTTGCCGGTGATGGTCAACGGCCGGAACACGGGCAGCAAAAAGGTTCTGGTGCTGCACACCAACAAGAACTTTAACCAGCAGAAGACCAACTGGGTGATGCACCAGTACCACCTCGGGGACCTGGAGCAAGAGAAGGAGCGGGAGGGTTCTGGCACTTATTTGAGAGGGTGATGACACAACATAAAAGTAAATAGATAGTCCCTTAGCAGAGGGAAGCAGTGATTTGCAGAGGTGCCAAAGCTCAAGTTTTAAAACAGAGGTAAATGAAATTTTGAGAGATGCACCCTTCTTGTTTACTTCGCGACCATCAGTTATCAGTATCTTCCATGCTAAACACATTAGTGGTGGTTCCCAAGCGATAAAAGTAAAGATTTTCTCCCCCTCCACCAACAGTCACACTCCACAGCTTGTCCGAAACAACGGGTGCCGTCCATACCAACAATAGTCCTGGGGGAGTTTTGTTTAATTATTTGCATTTTGATTTCGGGACTGGGAACCCCTATTACCGCCCCTTTCTCGTGCAATGGTGAGTGAATAAACACTCATCCTGAGAATAACCCGCTTAGCATGGAACATACCGACTACCTCCTGTCGCTCTATGAACAATCCAGGCACACAAAAAGGATATTTATTTGAAGTTTTTAGAGGTGGCACATGCAAATTTACTTAGGACGGCAGGGTAATACCGCATATAGGTAGGTATGGTGGACTCATCTAGAATAACTTGGGTTTCGGGTTTTTTATGCACAAGCAGAATTCCCACTTAGTATAGGCGAAGGCTAGCAAATAGGTTGAGAAGCGGCCAGCTAGCGAGCAACAACGGTCATGAACATGATTATGCATAAGTAACATTGGATACTAGCATGAGTAGGATATGAACACCATGAACATAAATATCATAGAGGCTATGTTGGTTTTGATTCAACTACATGCATGAACATGTGCCAAGTCAAGCCACTCGAACATTCAGAGGAGGATACCATATCATCATACTACATCACAATCATTTTAACGCAATGTTGACATCTAAGATAAATCATTATCCACTCCTAGCTACTTATGCATGGCATGAGAAACTATAATCTCTAATTGTCATTGCAAACATCTTTGATCATAATAGGCTGAATCATGGATACTAGGTTAAACATATTTACAAAAACAGAACAAGTCGAGTTCATACCCATTTCTCTCTGCCACGGCCAGTTCATCGAATATCGTCATTATTGCCTTTCACTTGCATGACCGAATGATTTGAAAATAATAATAGTGCAAGAGTGCCATGGACTAAGCTGGAATCTGCAAACATTTTATTCAAAAGGAGAAGACAAGGTAATATGGACTCTTTGTCAGATCAACAATAATGCATATGAGAGCCACTCAACATTTTCATCGTGGTCTTCTCCTCGGTACGACTCGAAAGAAAAGAAAAAGAAATTCAGAGAAACACACAGAAATATTTTTGGAGTTTTTGGTTTTCTGAAGGAAAGCAAATAAAAGGGAAAAACAAAAATGAGAAAACTATTTACACGGGAAAGCTCCCAACCAGCAAAAGAAGAACAAGGAAATCTTTTTGAGTTTTCTTTTTAGTACTACAACAATTTAAACTAGGAAGAAAAATCAAAAAGAAGCAAAAAAAATATTTTTGGATTTTCTCAAAGTTTTCCAAACACACAAGAAGAAAGCGAGAGAAATAATTCTAACATGGGTGATACAATGAAAAAGTGTGGACACCGACAACTGAAATGAAATGTGTGAACATGAATGTAATGTCGGTGGAAATACGTACTCCCCCAAGCTTAGGCTTTTGGCCTAACTTGGTAATCGCCAGTCGTAGAAGACATGGGGTCCTATGTTGAAGTGCTGAGGAGCGGGCACCTGTGGATCCCATTGCTGAGGTTCCTCCTCTGCTGCAGCCTGGTTGTTCCGGTAAGTAACAATGTCCTCAGGCATAATCCTGTATCCGTGCGTGGCAATATGATCAAACAAAGCAGGTGCAGGCAGTGGAACAATATCACGAGTTTTCTCACTAAAAACTAAGTTATAGGGAATAGGGATATTAGGGTAATCAGCAGCAATAAACTGGTGGTGTTCCATAGCCGCACGATCTAGGTAAACCTTGGGCAAAGGGTAATCATGCTGGCGTATCTGAACGTTAAAGTGAGTCGCCAAGCGAGTAGCGTAAATGCCACCATGTATTTTGCCCTTGGATCATTTAATGTGAAGGTGACGTGCCACAATAGCTCCCAAGCTATATGTGGTGTCGCCATAAAGTGCGCGGCGTAAAACAGCGAAGTCCGGGGCACTAAGTGCACCCACCTTCTCTCTAGCAAGCAAACACTTTGCGATGAATAAAGCAAAATAATGCACGGCAGGAAAATGCAAGCTAGTAGCGGTGACACTCGATACCCCTCTCTCATCCCCCACTATCAGAGTATGGTAAAAACCATCAAACTCTGTAGGCCTAGGCTCAACTAAACTACCATCAGAAGGAAGCAAGCATATGTCATAAAAATCAGTAAGCGATATCTGATGGGTTTCAGCATATAAATTAAACTGCACCTCAGGGGGATTATTCCTAGGATGGAAATGAAAATTTTGCACAAAGGAATTTGTGAGAAGATGATACTATTCGCATTCAGCTGCGATGAAGTCGGTGAGGCCGGCATTGGCAGCGTATTGTGCAAACTCCTGAAGTATTCCGGCCCCTTCCATGAACGGGTTATGCGGCCATTCGCACGGCCATAACTCCGCCAGTCTCCGGGTATGGAGATCACTGTCAGATGACTCCCCAATAACTCCCTTGGCGTTCTTCTTGGAAGCAAACTTCCTAAAGATACTCATCTTTTTCCTATGAACAAAATTCTGAAATTTTTAGTCAACAATATTTTTCTCAACAAAACTTCACAAGATTGTAAGCAACTATTCATAGGGATGCATAGAGGCCATAGCAAGCATTCAAACTACTTAGAACTCTAAGAATTCAACATGCAAGCTCATCTACAGCAGCACCAAGAGTAGCTAATTATTCAAAGTATAAACTACTAAAGCAAAAACTAATTGGACACACGAGAGAAGTCACATACCAAGCAACAATCCCCCTAAACAGTTTCAGAAATGGAGCTTCGAGCAAAGAGATCGAAATCCGCGGGTTTGAGAGCAAGAACACGAGAGAAAGAGCAATGGTGAATTTTTTTCTGGAGGTAGGTGGTGATGTGGGATGAAGAGATAAGTGAGGGGGACCACATGGGGACCACAACCCACCAGGGCGTGCCTGGGGGTCCTGGCGCGCCCAGGAGGGTTGTACCCACCTGGTGCACCTCCCTCTGATATTATTTGCACCAAAAATTCTTAAATATTCAGAAGAAAAAAATCGTATTAAATTTTTAGAGCATTATGAGAACTTCTATTTTTGGGTCATTTTTATTGCACGGAAAATTCAGAAAACAGACTAAGCATGGCATTTTATTTTATTTAACTAAGAAAAACAAAAAGTAAAAGTGAGGGACAGAAGGTAGTGCTCACTAAATTCATCAACTTCGTACCTCTCAAAAATGATTCATTAATAAGGTTGAAGTCTTATTAACAACCACTTTCGATTAGCATGAAACCGAAGAACTTTCGTAAATCACTAAGTTACCTCAACGGGGATATGAATGTCCCCAACAATAAGCATTTCATATTTCTTTTTAACAGTAGGTAGAGGTAGTTGAAAACTTCCAATAGTGATTGTCGGAGATTTGTCAATAACATTAATACCATTCACTTGGAATTGTTTCTTCGGAAAGTGCACCGTATGCTCATTACCATTGATATGAAAAGTGACCTTGCTTTTATTGCAATCAATAATAGCCCCTACAGTATTCAAGAAGGGTCTACCAAGGATAATCGACATGTTGTCGTCCTCGGGCATCTCAAGTATAACAAAGTCAGTCAAAATAGTAACATTAGCAACAACAACGGGTACATCCTCACAAATACCGATAGGTATAGCAGTTGATTTGTTAGCCATTTGCAAAGATATTTCAGTAGGTGTGAGTTTATTCAAATCAAGTCTTTTATATAAAGAGAAATGCATAACACTAACACCAGCTCCCAAATCACATAAAGCAGTTTTCACATAATTTCTTTTGATGGAGCAAGGTATAGTTGGTATTCCCAGATCTCCAAGTTTTTTAGGTACTCCATCTTTAAAAGTATAATTAGCAAGCATGGTGGAGATTTCAGCGTCAGGTATTTTTCTCTTATTGGTGATGATGTCTTTCATGTACTTTGCATAAGGAGGCATTTTTAAGATATTAGTCAAGCGAGTACGCAAAAAGACCGGCCTCAGCATTTCAGCAAAGCGTTCAAATTCTTCATCATCTTTCTTTTTAGTTGACTTAGGTGGAAAGGGCCTAGGTTTTTGAACCCATGGCTCTCTTTCCTTACCATGTTTTCTAGCAACAAAGTCTCTTTTACCATACCTTTTATTCTTAGGTTGTGGGTTATCAAGATCAACTGCTGGTTCTATCTCAACATCATTGTCTGGTTCTTTATTATTTGTTTGAGTTTCTTCATGAACCTCATCATTATCTTTTTCATTATCAGAAGGTGAGTGTTCACTACCAGATTGAGTTTCAGCATCAGAGATAGAAACTTCATTATCATTATCAGGAGGTTTTTCTACTTCAGGTTCACTAGAGGCATGCAAAATCCTATCATTTTTCTTTTTAGAAGGACTACGTGCATCAGTGTCAACTCTTTGAGAGTCTTGTTCAATTATTTTTGGGTGTCCCTCAGGATAAAGTGGTTCCCGAGTCATCCTACCTCCTCTAGTCATTACTCTAACAGCATGATCATTGATATTATTATTCATTTCATCTAACAATTCTCTTTGAGATTTAGCAACTTGTTCTAACTGAGTTTGAACCATAGAAGCATGCTTCCCTACACCTCTAACATCATTTGAGATTCTAAATAACAAGTCACTCAAGCGAGCTATCATATCAGAATTGTATTTCAATTGTTTCATAACATTTGCATTGAAGTGATCTTGCTTTCTAATGTAGTTTTCAAACTCATAAAGGCATTGGCTAGGGTGCATATTGTGAGGATTATCATTATCATTGAATTTCATTAGAGAATTTACCTCTACCACCTTAGGTGGTGGTGATGTATCAAGCCCATGTATTTCTTCAATAGGAGGTAAATTTTTGACATCCTCGGCTTTAATACCCTTTTCCTTCATAGATTTCTTTGCCTCTTGCATATCTTCAGGACTGAGATATAAAATACCCCTCTTCTTCGGAGTGGGTTTAGGCGGTGCTTCAGGAGGAGTCCAGTCATCATAATTTTTCAATATGTTATTCAATAATTCTTCAGCTTGCCCAATAGTTCGTTCCCTGAAAACACAACCAGCACAACTATCTAGGAAGTCCCTAGAAGCATCGGTTAGTCCATTATAGAAGATATCAAGCATTTCATTTTTCTTAAGAGGATGATCAGGCAAAGCATTAAGCAATTGCAGAAGCCTCCCCCAAGCTTGTGGGAGACTCTCTTCTTCAATTTGCACAAAGTTAAATATTTCCTGCAAGGCAGCTTGTTTCTTATGAGCAGGGAAATATTTTTCAGAGAAGTAATAAATCATATCCTGGGGACTACGCACACAACCAGGAGCAAGAGTATTGTACCAAGCTTTAGCATCACCCTTTAACGAGAACGGAAATAATTTGAGGATATAGTAATAGTGAATTTTCTCCTCATGAGCAAAAAGGGTGGCTATGTCATTCAACTTAGTAAGATGTGCCACAACAGTTTCAGTTTCATAACCATGGAAAGGATTAGATTCAACCAAAGTAATTAACTATGGGTCGACAGAGAATTCATAATCCTTATCATCAATAAAGATAGGTGAAGTAGCAAACTTAGGATCACATTTCATTCTAGCATTCAAAGATCTTTCTTTATACTTGCTTAATAATTTTTCTAGATCATCTCTATCCTTACAAGCAAGAATATCTCTAGTTGCCTCCTCACCCATAACATAACCTTCCGGTACCTTTGGCAATTCATATCTAGGAGGACTAGTTCTAATAGGTGTTTCAAGGTTTTCCGTTTCAAGTTCATCATTAGTTTCAACAATATCATGATGTCTTACTCTAGCAATTTGTTCATCAAGAAATTCACCTAGTGGCACATTATCATCAAGCAAGGTACTAGCATCATCATGAGTAGCATTCATAGCAGAAGTAGCATCATCAATAACTTGCGACATATCAGAATTGATAGCATGTGGTGATGTTGCAAGTCTACTTATAACAGAAGGTGAATCAAGTGCGGAGCTAGATGGCAGTTCCTTACCTTCCCTCGTCTTAGAGGGAAAAATCTTAGTCTTAGCATCCTTCAGATTCTTCATAGTTATAATTTGATAATAATCCCAAGTGACTCAACAAATATAGCTATGGTCCCCGGCAACGGCGCCAGAAAAAGGTCTTGATAACCCACAAGTATAGGGGATCGCAACAGTTTTCGAGGGTAGAGTATTCAACCCAAATTTATTGATTCGACACAAGGGGAGCCAAAGAATATTTGCAAGTATTAGCAGCTGAGTTGTCAATTCAACCACACCTGGAGATTAATTATCTACAGCAAAGTGATCAGTAGCAAAGTAGTATGATAGTTTTGATAGTAGCAGCAGCAATAGTAACGGTAACAGTGGTAGCAGTGATTTTGTAGCAAGTGCAATAGTAATAGCAGCAGTAGTAACTTAGCAAAAACAATATGTAGGAAAATCGTAGGCATTGGATCGGCAATTTGTTGGATGATATTCATCATGTGACAGTCATAACCTAGGGCGATACGGCACTAGCTCCAGTTCATAAATATAATGTAGGCATGTATTCCATAAATAGTCATACGTGCTTACGGAAAGAACTTGCATGACATCTTTTGTCCTACCCTCCCGTGGCAGCGGGGTCCATATTGGAAACTAAGGGATATTAAGGCCTCCTTTTAATATAGAACCGGAACAAAGCATTAACACACGGTGAATACATGAACTCCTCAAACTACGGTCATCACCGGGAGTGGTCCCAACTATTGTCACTCCGGGGTTGCTGGATCATAACATGTAGTAGGTGACTATAACTTGCAAGATCGGATCTAGAACATGGATATAATGGTGATAACATAAACGGTTCAGATCTGAAATCATGGCACCCGGGCCCAAAGTGACAAGCATTAAGCATGGCAAAGTCATAGCAACATCAATCTCAGAACATAATGGATACTAGGGATCAAGCCCTAACAAAACTAACTTGATTACATGATGAATCTCATCCAACTCCTCACCGACCAGCAAGCCTACGAAGGAATTACTCACTCCCGGTAGGGAGCATCATGGAATTGGAGATGGAGAAGGGTTGGTGATGACGAAGATCGAAGATCCCCCTCTCCGGAGCCCCAAACGGACTCCAGATCTGGCCTCCCGATGAAGAACAGGAGGTGGCGGCGGCTCCGTCTCGCGAAATGCGATAATTCTTTCTCCCTGATTTTTTTCTGGAAAAATAGGATTTTATAGTGTCGATTTCAGGGTCTGCGGGGCCACCAGGTGGGGACAACCCACCTGGGCGCGCCTGGAGGGGGTGGCGCGCCTTGGTAGGTTGTGCCCACCCAGGTGCCCCCCTCCGGTGGTTCTTGGCTCCAGAAATTATCTTTTATTGTATAAAAATCCTCGCAAAGTTTCGTTCCATTCCGAGAACTTTTATTTCTGCAGAAAAACAACACCATGGTAGTTCTACTGAAAACAGCGTTAGTCCGGGTTAGTTTCATTCAAATCATGCAAATTAGAGTCCAAAATAAGAGGAAAAGCGTTAGGAAAAGTAGATACGACGGAGACGTGTCACAGGACTAAAAAGATTATAAGTTAGTTTGGTATTGGTACTTTTTCTACCTGGTCGTCTGCAACTTGGTATTGTTGTTAAGGATCTTTCAGTATGAACTTGGCATTTGCTTCCAACCATCATGTCGCGGGATGACGTGGATATAAAGCTGAATCATTTGTTTCAAAACGAATTTTGAGGCACCTGATTTTTGTTATGGGTAGCATAAGCACCTGCCGTTCGAATTCCCAGTTCCCCAAGTTTTTTACATCTTCGAGTACGCATGGGATCCATCCGATTTCACAGGCTGATAGTTGGACGTAGCATGTTGGGATTGGAGTATGGCATGCCAAGCCCAGCTGCAAATTGTTAAAAGAGAGAAGCGATGGATTTTGGCCTTCCAGAACAGTTAAGTGTCGCCACCTCGATTGCGTGAAGCGCCTCCCATGGGCTCAAAAAAGGCCTAGTCGATTATTATTAGTTGAAATATGTAAAATTTTCCATAATAAAAAGAAATATGTAAAATGCAATGAATTTAGTCTGGTTTCACTGAAAATCATCTGATTTGCATGAAATTCGTCTGTGGAACCACAAGACGGCTGTCCATACAGAGCCTAACCGTACAGAACCAGCAGGTCCATGGTCGTACGCAAGCAAGTGCATGCACTTATTATCACAATGGAAAAATAATGCTGACGTCTGAGACAGTGAAACCCATGAAATTTTCAACGTAGTCAATAAACGAGAGAATTCTACAAGTATAGACTAATAACTGGGTCCAGCAAGTATATTGTTTTTTCAGGTCGAGGAACTATCAACAGGGCTCTAGACTGCCCAGGCTTGGTTTTGTTTTTAACAGGGCCCAGCCCATGACAACAATGGGGCACAAAGATCCAACAGGTATCAACTGGCCTCTGGCCCGCCAGCCTTAGTTATATTTTCTCCTAGAACATCCGCACGCAGTTCTTTTAGTGAAGAAAATGCACAGCCCAGTTCTATTTTCCTCTAAAAATGCCATGTCCTACTTCCGTTTTCTGATCTCTACCTATAGTTTTACTAGTTCATATACATATATTATTATATTGAAAATACTTAAAGTTCCATTTTCATCTTTACATCCTTATTTTTTGTTGTTGTTTTCCCTCCGAGCGCTGATTTTTTTACCACTGGTCTAACCTAAAACCAACTCAATTGTCCCACGTCTTATTAGCTTACAAAAATAAAACAACATTTTATTTGGCAAATCAATAAGTTCTTAAAAAATAAATTTTTATCTTTTTTGGATTAAAACAGTTCGGACTCCACCGAAATATGCAAAATTAGGTTGATCTTTGAGACGGTGGTCCTGGCCAAAAAATTGGTTGTAATAAATTCCTTAAGAATTAGCGAATGGGCTGCAAATTATTAAAAAAAATATAGCAAATGCGCTCTATGTTGTCTGCCACAAATTTGGAGGTTGGCTTGTGGGCCTACTAACTTGACGCGGACGCAGGGCTTCGTCAACATAGTCAATATAAACGATTCTAGCTGTAGTGACCGTACGATGTTAATCCAACGGCCGTGCTGCTTCTTCAACCTCTGGTCTTCTTACTCCAGCCGCCCAAACCAGTGATACGTCTCCAACGTATCTATAATTTTTTATTGTTCCATGCTATTATATTATCTGTTTTGGATGTTTTATATGCACTAATATGCTATTTTATATTATTTTTGGGAGTAACCTATTAACCTAGAGCCCAGTGTCAGTTTCTATTTTTTCATTGTTTTTGAGTTTTACAGAAAAGGAATACCAAACGGAGTCCAAACGGAATACAACTTTCGCGATGATTTTTCTTGGACTAGAAGACAACCAGAGGACTTGGAGAGGGGCCAGAAGGTTCCCGAGGAGGCCACAAGCCTGCCAGGCGCGCCCTGAGGGCTTGTGGGCCCCTCAGAGGTCTTCCAACCCTAATGTTTGCACTATAAATTCCAAAATATTCCCCCAACACCAGAACCGTCCACCAAAATACTTTTCCACGGCCGCAAGCCTCTGTTCCTGTGAGATCCCATTTTGGGGCCTTTTCCGGTGATCTGCCGGAGGGGGATTCGATCACAGAGGGCCTCTACAGCAACCTTTCTTCCCTTCCGATGATGTGTGAGTAGTTTACCATAGACCTACGGGTCCATAGCTAGTAGCTAGATGGCTTCTTCTCTCTCTTTGATCTTCAATACAATGTTCTCCTCGATGTTCTTGGAGATCTATTCGATGTAATACTTTTTGCGGTGTGTTTGTTGAGATCTGATGAATTGTGGATTTATGATCAGATTATCTATGAGTATTATTTGAGTCTTCTCTGAACTCTTTTATGCATGATTAATATATCTTTGTATTTCTCTTCGAAGTATCGGTTTGGTTTGGCCAACTAGATTGGTTTTTCTTGCAATGGGAGAGGTGCTTAGTTTTGGGTTCAATCTTGCGGTGTCCTCACCCAGTGACAGAAGGGGTAGCGAGGCACGTATTGTATTGTTGCCATCAAGGATAAAAAGATGGGGTTTATATCATATTGCTTGAGTTTATCCCTCTACATCATGTCATCTTGCTTAAGGCGTTACTCCGTTCTTATGAACTTGATACTCTAGATGCATGCTGGATAGCGGTCAATGTGTAGAGTAATAGTAGTAGATGCAGAATAGTTTCGGTCTACTTGTCACGGATGTGATGCATATATTCATGGTCATTGCCTTAGATATCGTCATAACTTTGCGCTTTTCTATCAGTTGCTCAACAGTAATTTGTTCACCCACCGTATGCTATCTTCAAGAGAGAAGCCTCTAGTGATATATATGGCCCCTGGGTCTATTTTCCATCATATATTTTCAGATCTATAAACCAAAAAAACCCAAAAATACCTTGATGCAATTTATATATATTTACTTTAGTTTGCTCTTTTATTTATCTTTTATACCTATCTCTATTAGATCTCACTCTTTTTCGTGACCGTGAAGGGATTGACAACCCCTTTTTCGCATTGAGTGCAAGTGTTTGTTAGTTTGTGCAGGTGCATAGATTGGAGACTTGCTTGTGCCTCCTACTGGATTGATACCTTGGTTCTTAACTGAGGGAAATACTTATCTCTACTTTGCTGCATCACCCTTTCCTCTTCAATGGAAAAATCAACGCAAGCTCAAGAAGTAGCAGGAAGAATTTCTGGCACCGTTGCCGAGGAGGTTCTACATCAAGCCTACCAAGTACCCATCATAAACTCTCATCTCTTGCATTACATTATTTTCCATTTGCCTCTCGTTTTCCTCTCCCCCACTTCTAAAATGTTTTCAGAAAATAACACAAATATTTGCCTTTTTATTCGCCCTTCTTTCGTTCGTCTTTTCATTTGCTTTTTGTTTGCTCGTGTGCTAGATTGCTTGCCTTGTCATGATGTCTCAAGAAAATACCAAATCGTGTGACTTTTCCAATACTAATAATAATGATTTTATTAGTACTCCGGTTGCTCCCGCCACTAGTGTGGAATCTTATGAAATTAATGCCGCTTTGTTGAATCTTGTTATGAAAGAGCGATTTTCCGGCCTTCCTGGTGAAGATGCCGCATCCCGTCTAAATACTTTCATTGAGTTATGTGATATGCAAAAGAAAAAAGATGTGGATAATGATATTGTTAAATTGAAGCTATTTCCGTTCTCACTACGAGATCGTGCTAAAACTTGGTTTTCGTCTTTACCTAAAAATAGTATTGATTCATGGAATAAGTGTAAAGATGCTTTTATTTCCAAGTATTTTCCTCCCGCTAAGATCATCTCCCTTAGGAATGATATAATGAATTTTAAGCAACTTGATCATGAACACGTTGCACAATCTTGGGGGAGGATGAAATTGATGATAAGAAATTGCCCTACTCATGGTTTAAGTTTATGGATAATCATACAAAACTTTCATGCCGGATTGAATTTTGCATCTAGAAATCTTTTAGATTCCGCCGCAGGAGGTACTTTTATGGAAATTACATTAGGAGAAGCTACTAAACTCCTAGATAATATTATGGCAAATTACTCTCAATGGCATACCGAAAGATCTTCCACTAGTAAAAAAGTGCATGCGATTGAAGAAATTAATACTTTGAGTGGAAAGATGGATGAACTTAT
Source organism: Thinopyrum elongatum (assembly GCA_011799875.1). Taxonomy (NCBI): domain Eukaryota; kingdom Viridiplantae; phylum Streptophyta; class Magnoliopsida; order Poales; family Poaceae; genus Thinopyrum; species Thinopyrum elongatum. Next base: position 169,795,587 of record CM022298.1, read on the forward strand.
GAAATTGTTTGCTCGTAAGAGTGCTCCTATTGATCCTAATGATATGCCTTCGTCCACTTTGATTGAGAATAATCGTGATTCTATGGATGTGAATTTTGTTGGTAGGAACAATTTTGGTAATAACGCATATAGAGGTAATTTCAACCCTAGGCCGTTTCCTAGTAATTCCTCTAATAATTATGGTAATTCCTACAAAAATTCTTATGGAAATTATAATAAAATACCCTCTGATCTTGAGCATAATATTAAAGATTTCATTAATTCTCAAAAGAATTTCAATACTATGGTAGAAGAAAAATTGCTTAAGATTGATGATTTGGCTAGGAACGTTGATTGAATTTCTCTTGAGATTGATTCTTTGAAGATTAGATCTATGCCACCCAAGCATGATATTAATGAATCTCTGAAAGCTATTAAAATTTCTATGGATGAATGTAAAGAAAGAACCGCTAGGATGCGTGCTAAGCGAGATTGGTTTGTAAAAGCGTGTTCTTCTAGTTTTTGTGAAAATAATGATGAAGATCTTAAAGTGATTGGTGTGACTCCTATTGAATCTTTGTTTTCTAATATAAATCTTGATAAAGATGGGACTGGAGATGAGTCAACTTTAGCTAGAAGGCGTCCCAATAATTTGGAGTTTAAAGATCTTAATGAAAAAATTGATAAAAGTGGGATTGGAGAGGTCAAAACTTTAAGTAGCGATGAATCCACTCTTTTGGATTTCAAGGAATTTAATTATGATAATTGTTCTTTGATAGATTGTATTTCCTTGTTGTAATCCATGTTAAATTCACCTCGTGCTTACAATCAAAATAAAGTGTTTACTAAACATATCGTTGATGCTATGATGTAATCTTTTGAAGAAAAACTTTTGTTGGAAGTTTCTATCCCTAGAAAGCTTTATGATGAGTGGGAACCTACTATTAATATTAACATTAAAGATTATGAGTGCAATGCTTTGTGTGATTTGGGTGCTAGCGTTTCCACTATTCCGAAAACTTTATGTGAGGTGCTAGGTTTCCGTGAATTTGATGATTGTTCTTTGAATTTGCATCTAGCGGATTCCACTACTAAGAAACCTATGGGAAGAATTAATGATGTTATTATTGTTGCAAATAGGAATTATGTGCCCGTAGATTTTATTGTGCTTGATATAGATTGCAATCCTACATGTCCTATTATTCTTGGTAGACCTTTCCTTAAAACGATTGGTGCAATTATTGATATGAAAGAAGGAAACATTAGATTTCAATTTCCGTTAAGGAACGGCATGGAACACTTTCCAAGAAAGAAAATTAAGTTGCCATATGAATCTATTATGAGGGCTGCTTATGGTTTGCGTACCAAAGATGACAATACCTAGATCTATGTTCTATGCCTAGCTAGGGGCGTTAAACAATAGCGCTTGTTGGGAGGCAACCCAATTTTATTTTTATGTTTTTTGTTTTTGGTTCTGTTTTCAATAAATACACATTATTACCTCTGTAGTAATTTTTTTGGTGTTTTAATTAGTGTTTGAGCCAAGTAAGAACTTTGGGATGGTCTACTGTGATAGTTGATTTGATCTTGCTGAAAAACAGAAACTTTTGCGCTCATTGCCAGAAATTTCAAAAATCACAGAAACATGCTTTTGATCTAAATTTTTTACAAAAGATTTATATACAAATTGCCTAAATTTTCCTAATTTTTCAGAATTTTGGAGTTACAGAAGTATACGAAATTTCCAGATTACTACAGATTGTTCTGTTTTTGACAGATTCTGTTTTCTATGTGTTGTTTGCTTATTTTGATGAATCTATGGGTAGTATCGGGGCGTATGAACCATGGAGAAGTTGGAATAAACTAGATATAACACCAATCTAAATAAAGAATGAGTTCACAACAGTACCTAAAGTGGTGATTCATTTTATTATACTAACGGATCTTATGAGTTTTCTGTTGAGTTTTGTGTTGTGAAGTTTTCAAGTTTTGGGTAAAGATTTGATGGACAACAGAATAAGGAGTGGCAAGAGCCTAAGATTGAGGATGGCCAAGGCACCCCAAGATAATATTCAAGGACAACCAAGCATCTAAGCTTGGTGATGCCCCGGATGGCATCCCCTCTTTTGTCTTCAATCCATCGGTAAATTTACTTGAGGCTAAATTTTTATTCACCACATGATATGTGTTTTGCTTGGAGCGTCTTGTATGATATGAGTCTTTGCTTTTTAGTTTGCCACAATCATCCTTGTTGTATACACCTTTTGAGAGGGACACGCATTAATCGTGAATTTATTAGAATACTCTATGTGCTTCACTTATATCTTTTGAGTTAGGCAATTTGCTCTAGTGCTTCACTTATATCTTTTGAGAGCACGATGGTGGCTTTATTTTATAGAAATTATTGAACTCTCATGCTTCACTTATATTATTTTGAGAGTCTTAAACAGCATGGTAATTTGCTTGGGTTATGAATTTAGTCCTAATATGATGGGCATCCAAGAGGGATATAATAAAAACTTTCATATAAAGAGCATTGAATAGATGAGAAGTTTTCCTGGGATTTGTTTTGAGATATAAGGATGGTGATATTAGATTCATGCTAGTGAGTAATTGAGGATTGGTAGAAATACTTGTGTTAAAGTTTGTGATCCCCGTAGCATGCACGTATGGTGAACCGTTATGTGATGAAGTCAGAGCATGATTTATTTTTTGATTGTCTTCCTTATGAGTGGCTGTCGGGGATGAGCGATGGTCTTTTCCTACCAATCTATCCCCCTAGGAGCATGCGTGTAGTACTTTGTTTTGATGGCTAATAAATTTTTGCAATAAGTATGTGAGTTCTTTATGACTAATGCTGAGTCCATGGATGATACGCACTCTCACCCTTCCACCATTGCTAGCATCTCTAGTACCGTGCAACTTTCGCCGGTGCATTAAACCCACCATATACCTTTCCTCAAAACAGCCACCATACCTACCTATTATGGGATTTCCATAGCCATTCCGAGATATATTGCCATGCAACTTCCACCGTTCCATTTTATTATTACATGCACCATCATTGTCATATTGCTTTGCATGATCATGTAGTTGGCATAGTATTTGTGGCAAGGCCACCGTTCATATTTTTTTATACATGTCACTCTTGATCATAGCACATCCTGCTACACCGCTGGAGGCATTCATATAGAGTCATATCTTGTTCTAGTATCGAGTTGTAATTCTTGAGTTGTAAGTAAATAAAAGTGTGATGATCATCATTATTAGAGCATTGTCCCATGTGAGGAAAGGATGATGGAAGCTATGATTCCCTCACAAGTTGGGATGAGTCTCTGGACTTTATAAAAAATAAAAGAGGCCAAAGAAGCCCAAACAAAAAAAGATAAAAGAAGAAGAAATGAGAGAAAAGAGAGAAGGGACAATGTTACTATCCTTTTCCACACTTGTGCTTCAAAGTAGCACCATGATCTTCATGATAGAGAGTCTCCTATTTTGTCACTTTCATATACTAGTGGAAATTTTTCATTATAGAACTTGGCTTGTATATTCCAATGATGGGCTTCCTCAAATTGCCCTAGGTCTTCGTGAGCAAGCAAGTTGGATGCACACCCACTTAGTTTCTTTTTAAGCTTTCATACACTTATAGCTCTAGTGCATCCGTTGCATGGCAATCCCTACTCACTTGCATCGATATCGATTGATGGGCATCTCCATAGCCCATTAATTTTCCTAGTTGATGTGAGACTTTCTCCTTCTTTTTGTCTTCTCCACAACCACCATATTCTATTCCACCTATAGTGCTATATCCATGGCTCACGCTCATTTATTGCGTGGAAGTTGAAAAAGTTTGAGAACACCAAAAGTATGAAACAATTGCTTGGATTGTCATCAGGGTTGTGCATGATGAAATACTTTGTGTGATGAAGATGGAGCATAGCCAGACTATATGATTTTGTAGGGATAACTTTCTTTGGCCATGTTATTTTGAGAAGAAATGATTGCTTTATTAGTATGCTTGACGTATTATTGTTTTTATGTCAATATTAAACTTTTGTTTCGAATCATATGGATCTTAATATTCATGCCACAATAAAGAAGATTACATTGATAAATATGTTAGGTAGCATTCCACATCAAAAATTCTGTTTTTATCATTTACCTACTCGAGGACGAGCAGGAATTAAGCTTGGGGATGCTTGATACGTCTCCAACGTATCTATAATTTTTTATTGTTCCATGCTATTATATTATCTGTTTTGGATGTTTTATATGCATTAATATGCTATTTTATATTATTTTTGGGACTAACCTATTAACCTAGAGCCCAGTGTCAGTTTCTGTTTTTTCCTTGTTTTTGAGTTTTACAGAAAAGGAATACCAAATGGAGTCCAAATGGAATACAACTTTCGCGATGATTTTTCTTGGACCAGAAGACACCCAGAGGACTTGGAGAGGGGGCCAAAAGGTTCCCGAGGAGGCCACAAGCCTGCCAGGCGCGCCCTAGGAGGGCGCCCTGAGGCCTTGTGGGCCCCTCGAAGGTCTTCCAACCCTAATCTTTGCACTATAAATTCCAAAATATCCCCCCAACACCAGAAGCGTCTACCAAAATACTTTTCCGCCGCCGCAAGCCTCTGTTCCCGTGATATCCCATCTTGGGGCCTTTTCCAGCGATCTACCAGAGGGGGATTCGATCGCGGAGGGCCTCTACATCAACCTTGCTGCCCTTCCAATGATGTGTGAGTAGTTTACCACAGACCTACGGGTCCATAGCTAGTAGCTAGATGGCTTCTTCTCTCTCTTTGATCTTCAATACAATGTTCTCCTCGATGTTCTTGGAGTTCTATTCGATGTAATCTTCTTTTGCGGTGCGTTTGTTGAGATCCGATGAATTGTGGATTTTTTATAAGATTATCTATGAATATTATTTGAGTCTTCTCTGAACTCTTTTATGCATGATTAAGATATCTTTGTATTTCTCTTCGAACTATCGGTTTGGTTTGGCCAACTAGATTGGTTTTTCTTGCAATGGGAGAGGTGCTTAGTTTTGGGTTCAATCTTGCGGTGTCCTCACCCAGTGACAGAAGGGGTAGCGAGGCACGTATTGTATTGTTGCCATCAAGGACAAAAAGATGGGGTTTATATCATATTCCTTGAGTTTATCCCTCTACATCATGTCATCTTGCTTAAGGCGTTACTCCGTTCTTATGAACTTAATACTCTAGATGCATGCTGGATAGCGGTCAATGTGTGGAGTAATAGTAGTAGATGCAGAATCGTTTTGGTCTACTTGTCACTGATGTGATGCCTATATTCATGATCATTGCCTTAGATATCGTCATAACTTTGCGCTTTTCTATCAATTGCTCAACAGTAATTTGTTCACCCACCGTATGCTATCTTCAAGAGAGAAGCCTCTAGTGAAATCTATGCCCCCGGGTCTATTTTCCATCATATATTTTCAGATCTATAAACCAAAAAACCCAAAAATACCTTGCTGCAATTTATTTATATTTACTTTATCTTGCTCTTTTATTCATCTTGTATACCTATCTCTATTAGATCTCACTCTTGTTCATGACCGTGAAGGGATTGACAACCCCTTTTTCGCGTTGAGTGCAAGTGTTTGTTAGTTTGTGCAGGTGCATAGATTGGAGACTTGCTTGTGCCTCCTACTGGATTGATACCTTGGTTCTTAACTGAGGGAAATACTTATCTCTACTTTGATGCATCACCCTTTTCTCTTCAAGAGAAAAATCAACGCAAGCTTAAGAAGTAGCAACCAGCACCGGCCGTACTGCCTGCTCATGCCTCCCGTGGCCGGCTGTGCTGCCACGCAGGCCTAACCGCCCCACACTACTCCCATCGCTGGCCTAGCCATCCCTCTACACACCCACAGTTCCTGTTATTCTCCGGCGATGGCAGACGAACCAGTAAACCCTTCCGGCGACGGCAGACGAACCAGCACTCCCCTCCGTGTGGGAAATAACTGCCGAGTCTTCTCCAGCTCCAGGTCGTTCCCATCCTAGGCCTCACCATCATCCACTGCCCTGGTGCTCTCAGCGTGGCGTGGTCAACGTGGTCGACGAACGACATCCATCGGAAGAGGACTATACGTGGAGAGGCTGACAGCTGGGTCCATGGCCGCACGCAAGGAAGTGCCTCCTTATTACGCGCAAAATAATGATTCCTCCACCTGACAGCGGGGACCCACCAGAAGGGCCTCTGTATTTTGCGGAAAAAAATGTTCCTCCCGCTGACAGCTCGGACCCACTAGCTATATCTTCGCACACAAGGAAGTGCCTCCTTATTACGCACAAAAAAAATGAATACTCCCCTTGCTGGCTAGGACCCACCATATTTGGAGGCTGGCTTGTGGGCCTACTAAGTTGACGCGGATGCAGGATTTGTCAACTTAGTCAATATAAATGATTCTAGCTGCAGTGACCGTACGATGTCCATCCAATGACCGTCGTGCTTCTTCAACCTCTGGTCTTCTTGCTCCAGTCGCCCAAACCATCACCGGCCGTGCCGCCTGCTCCTGCGTTCCGTGCCCGGCTGTGCTGCCGCGTAGGCCTCACCGCCCCACCCTACTCCCATCGCTGGCCTGGCCATCCCTGTACTCACCCAGACCTTATGTTATTCTCTAGCGATGGCAGCCTCACACTGCAGTTGAACCAGTAAACCCTGGTACTCCCCTCTGCGTGGGAAACAACTGCCGAGTCTTCCCCAGCTCCGAGTCGTTCCCTTCCTAGGCCTCGCCATCATCCACCGCCTTGGTGCTCTCGGTGCGGCGTGGTCAACATGGTCAAGGAACGACTTCCATCGGAAGAGGACTGTACGTGGAGAGGCTGACAGCTGGGTCCACGGCCGCAACAAGGAAGTGCCTCCTTATTACACACAAAAATTGATTCCTCCACCTGACAATGGGGACCCGCCGGAAGGGCCACCGTATTTTGCGAAAAAAATGTTTCCCCCCTGACAGTTGGGACCCACCAGCTACATCTTCGCACGCAAGGAAGTGTGTCCGTATTACGGGCAAAAAAATGATTCTTCCCCCTGACAGTTGGGACCCACCAACTATATCTTCGCACGCAAGGAAGTGCCTCCTTATCCTCCCTGGCAGCTGGGACCCAACCGGTCGAACCGTACATAGGGTTGTCTGTCTGGTCGCGAACGTGTACATACATACTGGTCGATCGGTCTCTCTGCAGCGATGAACCGTGGCCGAGTAAGGAGCGGCACGTGTCGTAGTAGAGGCGCGAATGTAGCATGTCACGTAGTCCCGTCTATATCGTGTACACGTACCATGCTGCAAGAAAGTAAATACGGCTACGTACGTACATAAGGGCGGGGTCTCTAACGCGTACATCGATGTCGTCCTGTTTATCGGCAGCCAACCGGCTGGGTCAGAACATAGGAAACAGTGTCATGTTCATCGAGAGGCAACCGACTGGGTCGGAATACATCCTATTCATCGGGAGCCAACCGGCTTGGATGGAACAGCCGAAACCAGGTCTGGTGTACCGTAGAACGGAGGAAACGGCCTTCTGTTCGAGTGCCTACGGTCGAAACGGGGTCCTGTTGATCGGGAGGGGTGTGGCATACCGCAAAAAGGAGGAAACATACTTCTGTTGGAGCGCCTACGGTCAAAACGGGGTCCTATTCATCGGGAGGGGTGTGGAGTACCGCAAAACGGGACTCCATGGGCTACTGTGCATCCACCGTCTACTGCCTCGCTCCAGCCTCCACGGGCTACTATTCATCCACCGTCGACTTCCTCCAGCCTCCACGGGCTACTGGTCATCCACCGTCGACTTCCTCCAGCCTCCACCTGCTACTGTTCATCCACCGCATCTTCCTCCTGCCTCCACCAACTATTGTTCATCCACGGGTTACTGTTCATCCAGCCTCCACCGGCTACTGTTCAACCAGCCCTCCACGGGGTCCTGTTCATCCACCACCAACCGGCTCGGGTGTGGCGGCCTCCTCGGGGTCCTGTTCATCCAGCGGCAACGGCCTACTACCACGGGGTCCTGTTCATCCAACCCCCACCAAGAACTGTTCATCCAACCCCAACCAACCGGCTAGACTCACCACGTCACGACTCGTTCAACCAACCCCCAATGGTCACTGCTCATCAAGAGGCAGGTTCGATCGGCTTCAGTAAGCAGCAGCAGCGATCGATCGCTCGGGTTCAGTTAGCAGCAGTAGCGAAGGAATCGCTCGGGTTCAGTTAACAGCCAGGGATCGATCACTCAAGTTCAGTAACGTAGCTAGTGCAATCGCTCGGGTTCAGTAAGCGAAAGCCTCGCTCGGGTTCAGTTAGAGCCCAACGCCTCGCACACACACGCGTACGTATACGAGAGAAGCGCGCAAACCTCCATGCATCGCTCGGCCCCGACCACCCACCGTAACCGGGAACTCCCCGAAATTTTCCTCGCCCTCGCTTCTACCATGATTTTTTTCGTCATGGACGGCCCAAAGAATGTCATGCAGGTGCGTCCCCGGCCCGCCCAGGACGAAAAGCCCATTTTCTGTCATGATTTTTTGTCATAGAAGTAGGAGCCCACCACATCTATGATGATACGTGTTTTTGTCACAATTATCGTCATAGAAGTGTCATAACCATGACAGAAAAAAATTCGTTCGGGCCAAAATGTCACGGATGTGTCTTTTTTTTATAGTGAGACTTGATTAAAAATCTCTAGCCCCACACTAAACTTCGCCAAATACAAGTGAACCCCTAGAAGATCGTTCATCTTCATTGCCCTCTTGTGCTTGCGACGGTTCACTATTCTTGACTATGATGAAGCCCAAAGAACTGTTAGCATATCGTCGACAGCCAGAGCCAATCGATTATCAGAACTTTGTGAAAAGCTACATCATGCCGTTAATGAACTGAACTAAAGCAACACTCGAGGGATGCGTAGCAAGAACATCAACCCTCACATCCATATGGGATCTAGATCGTAACCTGCATCTACTCATAGAACCGCTCATGATGCCACTGTTGGGAAATGTAGTAGAAAACAAAAAAATCGCCCTACGATCACCCAGGAACAATATGAAGATGCATTAACGGTTATGATTCGATCATTACCAACTCCGAGTAGCAGCGGAAGTAGATGAGTCAGTGTACATCGTAATTGAAGTCCCTCGAACCGTAGATGAACGATCCCACGAATAGCCCATGAATAGCCCCTCGAACAGAAGACCGAAAGCACGACCTCTCCATAGATTGCAAGCGCACGGTCTTCACGATCTGGCAGCACTTCACCGTCCAGAGCTAATCATCGCTGGAGAATTGAAGGGAGGAGATTAGAACCACATTGGGATTCTAATTATGAGGATTAGAGGATCTAGGTCTAGCTCAAATTGATCAACTAGGACCAACAAGAACTAGAACTAGAGAACTAGAGGAGGCTCCAAAACGTGTGTATTCAAAAGTGCCCAAAGCCTCTGGTATATATAGGTTGGAGGGGAGGAGGGGGCGCCACAAGGGGAGGAAGGACTCCCACTATTGGAAATATGACCTACATGCAATAAAAAATTGGTTATTATCATATTTCCTTGTTCATGATAAATGTTTATTGTTCATGCTAGAATTGTATTAACCGGAAGCTTGAATACATGTGTGAATATATAGACAACACAGTGTCCCTAGTGAGCCTCTACTAGACTAGCTCGTTGATCAAAGATGGTTAAGGTTTCCTAACCATAGACATGAGTTGTCATTTGATAAAGGGATCACATCATTAGGAGAATGATGTGATGGACAAGACCCAACCGTAAGCTTAGCATCAGATTGTTTAGTTTATTTGCTATAGCTTTCTTCATGTCAAGTATTTGTTCCTTAAACCATGAGATCGTGTAACTCCCTGACACCGGAGGAATACTTAGTTTGTATCCAAACATCACTTCGTAACTGGGTGATCATAAAGGTGCTCTACAGGTATCTCCGAAGGTATCTGTTGGGTTGGCATGGATCAAGACTGGGATTTGTCACTCCGTATGACGGAGAGATATCTCTGGGCCCTCTCGGTAATACAACATCTTAAAAAGCTTGCAAGCAATGTGGCTAATGAGTTAGTCACGGGATCTTGTACTATGGAACGAGTAAAGAAACTTGCCGGTAACGAGATTAAACTAGATATGGATACCAACGATCGAATCTCGGGTAAGTAACATATCGCCGGACAAAGGGAATTGCATACGGGATTAACCGAATCCTTGACATAGTGGTTCAACCAATAAAAGATCTTTGTGGAATATGTAGGAATCAATATGGGCATCCATGTCCCGCTATTGGTTATTGACTGGAGAGGTGTCTCGGTCATGACTGCATGATTACCGAACCCGCAGGGTCGCACGCTTAACGTTTGTTGACGCTAGAGTAGTATTGAGATATTTGATGATTTGTAATCGAATGTTGTTCGGAGTCCCAGATGAGATCCCAGACGTCACGAGGAGTCTCGGAATGGTCGAGAGGTAAAGATTTATATATGGACAGTCATATTTTGGGTTCCGGAAAAAGGTGCAGTTTTTTCGGTATTGTACCGTGAAGCTTCTAGAAAGTTCCGAAGGATTCCGGAGGGGTCCGTAAGTCCACAAGTGGGTCCACTATGACCCAAGGGCTGGCATGGGCTGAGGGTAGGCGCCCTGGCCTTATTGGGCTAGGCGCACCAAGTCCTCAAAAGCCCATGTGGCTAGGGAAGGGAAAAAAGGGAGTCCTAGTAGGAATAGGATTGGACTTGGAGTCCAAGTCCTCTCCCCCTTGGCTGCGCCCTAGGGCTTGGAGAGGCTGTTCCCCACGCCCCTCCACCTATATATAGAGGGGAGGGGCGCCCCAAGAGGATACACCAAGCCCTTGGTGCCCCTCTCTCTCTCCCGTTACTCCGTAGTTCCCCCGTCCTCGTTCTAGTAGCGCTTGGCGAAGCCCTGCTAAACTAGCTCCACCACCACGCCGTCGTGCTAGTTGTGATCCCATCTAATTCTCTACCTTCTCTTGCTGGATCAAGGAGGAGGATACGTCATCGAGCCGCACGTGTGCTAAACTCGGAGGTGTCGTCCGTTCGGCACTAGATCGGTTGGACGTGATCGGATCACGAAGAGTACAACTACATCAACCGCGTTATATACGGTTCCACTTTTGGTCTACGAGGGTACATACACACACTCTCCCCTCTCATTGCTATGCTTCTCCTAGATAGATCTTGGGTGTTCGTCGGAATTTTTTTGATTTTCATGCTTCGTTCCCCATCAGTGGCGTCATGAGCTAGGTCTATGTGTAGGTGTATATGCACGAGTAAAACACAAAGAGTTGTGGGCGTTGATGCTCAAATTGCTTACCTCTCTTGTCTTATTTGGATTCGGCGGTATTGTGGGATGAAGCGTCCTGGACCAACCTTACTTGTCCACGCACAAGAGACCGGTTCCACTGACAGAAATGCAACTTGTTTTGCATAAGGTGCCTAGCGGGTGTCTGTCTCTCCTATAGTTGAATCTAATTTGATGAAGGCGATCCTTATAGAAGGTTTACAGGCAACTTGATTATCACCGTTGTGGCTTTGCGTAGGTAAGAACGTTCTTGCTAGTTGCCGATAGCAGCCACGTAGAATTTGCAACAACAAAGTAGAGGACGTCTAACTTGTTTTTGTAGGGCATGTTGTGATGTGGCATGGCCAAAACGTGATGTGATATATGTTGATGTATGAGATGATCGTGTTTTGTAATAGGTTCACGACTTGCATGTCGATGAGTACGGCAACCGGCAGGAGCCATAGGGTTGTCTTTAATTTATTAATCACCATGTAATTGCTTTACTTTATCGTTATGCGTTGGCAATAGTTGTAGAAGCAATATTTGCGGAGACGACCATGTGATGACACGACGGTGGAGATCATGGTGTCATGCCGGTGACGATGGAGATCATGCTGGTGCTTTGGATATGGAGATCAAAGGCACGAGATGATAATGGCCATATCATGTCACATATTGATTGCATGTGATGTTTATCCTTTTTATGCATCTTATTTTGCTTAGAACGATGGTAGCATTATAAGATGATCCCTTCACTTAATTTCGAGAAATTGTGTTCTCCCTGAGTATGCACCGTTGCAAAAGTTCGTTGTTTCGAAGCACCTTGTGATGATCGGGTGTGATAGACTCTACATTCGCATACAACGGGTGTAAGCCACATGCAGAATACTTGGGTTAAACTTGACGAGCCTAGCATGTACAGACATGGCCTCAGAACATAGGAGACCGAAAGGTCGAACATGAGTCATATAGTAGATATGATCAACATGAAGATGTTCACCATTGATGACTACCCCATCTCATGTGATGATCGGACATGGGTTAGTTGATTTGGATCATGTGTCACTTAGACAACTTGAGAGATGTTGATTTAAGTGGGAGTACATTAGTAATTTGATTAATTGAACTAAATTATCATGAACTTAGTCTTAATTGTCTTTGCAAAATTTGGGTTGTAGATCAATGGCCCGCGTTGTAGTTCCCCTGAATTTTAATGCTTTCCTAGAGAAAGATAAGTTGAAAGATATGGAAGCAACTATGCGGACTGGGTCCGTAACTTGAGGATTATCCTCATTGCTACACAGAAGGCTTATGTCCTTGATGCACCGCTAGGTAACGCACCCCCCTCCAGCGTTGCGTCTGGATGTTGTGAACATCTGGCAGGCACGTTCTGATGACTACTCGATAGTTCAGTGCGCCATGCTTTACGGCTTAGAACCGGGGCTACAAAGATGTTTTGAGCACCACGGAGCATATGAGATGTTCCAGGAGCTGAAATTGGTATTTCAAGCTCATGCCCGGGTCGAGAGGTATAACATCTCCGACAAGTTCTTTAGCTGTAAAATGGGGGAGAACAGTTCTGTTAGTGAGCATATACTCAGAATGTCTGGGTTGCACAACCGCTTGACTCAATTGGGAGTTAATCTTCCAGATGACTCGGTTATTGACATAATTCTCCAATCATGCCACCAAGCTATAAGGGCTTTGTGATGAACTATAATATGCAAGGGATGGATAAAACACTTCCCGAGCTCTTCGCGATGCTTAAGGCCGCAGAGGTAGAAATCAAGAAGGAGCATCAAGTGTTGATGGTTAAAAAGACCATTAGTTTCAAGAAAGGCAAGGGAAACAAAGGGAACTTCAAGAAGAACGGTAAAGCAGTTGCTGCTCCCATGAAGAAACCCAAGGCTGGACCCAAACCTGAGACTGAGTGCTTCTACTGCAAGGGGAATGGTCGCTGGAAGCGAAACTGCCCCAAGTACTTGGCAGATAAGAAGGCTGGCAACGTCAACAAAGGTATATTTGATATACATGTTATTGATGTGTACCTTACTAGTGCTCGTAGTAGCGCCTGGGTATTTGATACTGGTTCGGTTGCTCATATTTGTAACTCGAAACAGGAGCTGCAAAATAAATGAAGACTAGCTAAGGACGAGGTGACGATGTGTGTCGGAAATGGTTCCAAGGTTGATGTGATCGCCGTCGGCATGCTACCTCTACATCTACCTTCGGGATTAGTTTTAAACCTAAATAATTGTTATTTGGTGCCTGCGTTGAGCATGAACATTATATCTGGATCTTGTTTATTGCGAGACGGTTATTCATTTAAGTCAGGGAATAATGGTTGTTCTATTTATATGAGTAATACCTTTTATGGTCATGCACCCTTTGTGAATGGTTTATTCTTGTTGAATCTCGATCGTAGTGATGCACATATTCATAATATTGATGCCAAAAGATGCAAAGTTAATAATGATGGTACCACATATTTGTGGCACTACCGCTTAGGTCATATTGGTGTAAAGCGCATGAAGAAACTCCATGCTGATGGACTTTTGGAATCTCTTGATTATGAATCATTTGAGACATGTAAACCATGCCTCATGGGCAAAATGACTAAAACTCCGTTCTCCAGAACAATGAGCGAGCTAGTGACTTATTGGAAATAATACATACTGATGTATGTGGTCCGATGAGTATTGAAGCACACAGTGGATATCGTTATTTTCTTACCTTCACAGCTGATTTGAGTAGATATGGGTATATTTACTTAATGAAACACAAGTCTGAAACATTTGAAAAGTTCAAGGAATTTCAGCGTGAAGTGGAAAATCATTGTAATCGTAACAAAAAAATAAAGTTTCTACAATCTGATCGTGGAGGTGAATATTTGAGTTACGGGTTTGGTATGCATTTAAGACAATGTGGAATTGTTTCACAGCTCACGCCACTTGGAACACCACAACGTAATGGTGTGTCCGAACGTCGTAATCGTACTCTATTGGATATGGTGCGTTCTATGATGTCTCTTACCGATTTGCTAATTTCATTTTGGGGTTATGCATTAGAGACAGCCGCATTCACTTTAAATAGGGCACCGTCTAAATCTGTTGAGATGACACCGTATGAGTTGTGGTTTGGCAAGAAACCTAAGCTGGCATTTCTTAAAGTTTGGGGATGCGACGCTTATGTCAAGAGGCTTCAGCCTGATAAGCTCGAACGCAAAGCGGAGAAGTGCGTCTTCATAGGATACCCTAAAGAGACCATTGGGTATACCTTCTAACACAAAGCTAAGGGCAAGATCTTTGTTGCCAAGAACGGGTCCTTTCTAGAGAAGGAGTTTCTCTCGAAAGAAGTGAGTGGGAGGAAAGTAGAACTTGATGAGGTAATCATACCTTCTCTCGAATTGGAAAGTAGCACATCACAGAAAGTAGTTCCCGTGATGCCTACACCAACTGAAGAGGAAGCTAATGATGATGATCATGAAACTTCGGATCAAGTTACTACTGAACTTCGTAGGTCGACTAGGGTACGTTCCGCACCAGAGTGGTACGGTAATCCAGTCTTGGAAGTCATGTTGTTAGACAACGGCGAACCTACGAACTATGAAGAAGCTATGATGAGCCCGGATTCCAACAAATGGCTTGAGGCCATGAAATCCGAGATAGGATCCATGTATGAGAACAAAGTATGGACTTTGGTGGACTTTCCCGATGGTCGGCAAGCCATTGAGAATAAATGGATCTTTAAGAAGAAGACAGACGCTGATGGTAATGTCACCGTCTATAAAGCTCGACTTGTCGCAAAAGGTTTCCGACAAGTTCAAGGGGTTGACTACGATGAGACTTTCTCACCCGTAGTGATGCTTAAGTCTGTTAGAATTATGTTAGCTATTGCCGAATTTTATGATTATGAGATCTCGCAAATGGACGTCAAAACGGCATTCCTTAACCGGTTTCTTAAGGAAGAGTTGTATATGATGCAACCAGAAGGTTTTGTCGTTCCTAAGGATGCTAGCAAAGTATGCAAGCTCCAGAGATCCATCTATGAACTGGTGCAAGCATCTCAGAGTTGGAATATTCGCTTTGATGAAGTGATCAAAGCTTTTGGTTTTATACAAACTTACGGAGAAGCTTGTATTCACAAGAAAGTGAGTGGGAGCTTTGTACCATTTCTGATATTATATGTGGATGACATATTGTTGATTAGAAATGATATAGAATTTCTGGAAAGCATAAAAGGATATTTGAATAAGAGTTTTTCAATGAAAGACCTCGGTGAAGCTGCTTACATATTGGGCATCAAAATCTATAGAGATAGATCAAGACGCCTAATAGGACTTTCACAAAGTACATACCTTGACAAAGTTTTGAAGAAGTTCAAAATGGATCAGTCAAAGAAAGGGTTCTTCCCTGTATTGCAAGGTGTGAAATTGAGTAAGACTCAAAGCTCGACCATGGCAGAAGAAAGAGAAAGGATGAAAGCCATTCCCTATGCCTCAGCCATAGGCTCTATAATGTATGCCATGCTGTGTACCAGACCTGATGTGTGCCTTGCCATAAGTATGGCAGGAAGGTACCAAAGTGATCCTGGAGTAGATCACTGGACAGCGGTGAAGGATATCCTGAAGTACCTGAAAAGGACTAAGGACATGTTTCTCGTTTATGGAGGTGACGAAGAGCTCGTCGTAAAGGGTTACATTGATGCTAGTTTCGACACAGATCCGGATCACTCTAAGTCTCAAACCGGATACATATTTATATTAAATGATGGAGCGGTCAGTTGGTGCAGTTACAAGCAGAGCGTCATGGTGGGATCTACATGTGAAGCGGAGTATATAGCTGCTTCGGAAGCAGCGCAAGAAGGAGTTTGGATGAAGGAGTTCATATCCGATCTGGGTGTAATACCTAGTGCATCGGATCCAATGACTATCTTTTGTGACAACACTGGAGCTATTGCCATTGCCAAGGAGCCCAGGTTTCACAAGAGAACCAAGCACATAAAGCGCCGCTTCAACTCCATTCGTAATTATGTTAAGGATGGAGACATAGAACTTTGCAAAGTACATACGGATTTGAATGTGGTAGACCCGTTGACTAAACCTCTTCTGCGGGCAAAACATGATCAGCACCAAGACTCCATGGGTGTTAGATTCATAACTATGTAAACTAGATTATTGACTCTAGTGCAAGTGGGAGACTATTGGAAATATGCCTTAGAGGCAATAATAAATTGGTTATTTTCATATTTCCTTGTTCATGATAAATGTTTATAATTCATGCTAGAATTGTATTGACCGGAAACTTAAATACATGTGTGAATACATAGACAACACAGTGTCCCTAGTGAGCCTCTACTAGACTAGCTTGTTGATCAAAGATGGTTAAGGTTTCCTAACCATAGACATGAGTTGTCATTTGATAACGGGGTCACATCATTAGGAGAATGATGTGATGGACAAGACCCAACCATAAGCTTAGCATCAGATCATTTAGTTTATTTGCTATAGCTTTCTTCATGTCAAGTATTTGTTCCTTAAACCATGAGATCGTGTAACTCCCTAACACCGGAGGAATACTTAGTGTGTATCCAAACGTCACTTAGTAACTGGGTGATCATAAAGGTGCTCTACAGGTATCTCCGAAGGTATCTGTTGGGTTGGCATGGATCAAGACTGGGATTTGTCACTTCATATAAAAGGAGAGATATCTCTGGGCCCTCTCGGTAATACAACATCTTCAAGAGCATGCAAGCAATGTGACTAATGAGTTAGTCACGGGATCTTGTACTACGAAATGAGTAAAGAGACTTGCCGGTAACGAGATTGAACTAGGAATGGAGATACTGACAATCGAATCTCGGGCAAGTAACATATCGCCAGACAAAGGGAATTGCATACGGGATTAACCGAATCCTTGACATCGTGGTTCAACCGATAAACGAACTTCGTGGAATATGTAGGAATCAATATGGGCATCCAGGTCCCTTTATTGGTTATTGACCGAAGAGGTGTCTCGGTCATGACTACATGATTCCCGAACCCATAGGGTCGCACGCTTAACGTTCGTTGACGCTAGAGTAGTATTGGGATATTTGATGATTGGTAACCGAATGTTGTTCGGAGTCCCGGATGAGATCCCGGACGTCACGAGGAGTCTCAGAATGGTCGAGAGGTAAAGATTTATATATGCGAAGTCATATTTTGGGTTTCGGAAAAAGGTGCAGTTTTTTCGGTATTGTGCCATGAAGCTTCTAGAAGGTTCCGGAGGATTTCGAAGGGGTCCAGAAGTCAACAAGTCAGTCCACCACGACCCAAGGGCTGGCATGGGCTGAGGGGAGGCGCACCAAGTCCTCAAAAGCCCATGTGGCTAGGGAAGGGGAAAAAGGGAGTCGTAGTAGGAATAGGATTGGACTTGGAGTCCAAGTCCTCTCCCCCTTGGCTACGCCCTAGGGCTTGGAGAGGCTGTTCCCCACGCCCCTCCACCTATATATAGAGGGGAGGGGCGCCCCAAGAGGACACACCAAGCCCTTGGCGCCCCTCTCTCTCATGTTACTCCGTAGTTCCTCCGTCCTTGTTCTAGTAGCGCTTGGTGAAGCCCTGCTGAACTAGCTCCACCACCACCATCACCACCACGCCGTCGTGCTGGTTGTGATCCCATCTACTTATCCGCCTTGTCTTGCTGGATCAAGGAGGAGGAGACGTCATCGAGCCGCACATGTGCTAAACTCGGAGTTGCCATCCGTTTGGCACTAGATCGGTTGGATCGTGATTGGATCACGAAGAGTACAACTACATCAACCGTGTTATATACGCTTCCGCTTTCGGTCTATGAGGGTACGTACACACACTCTCCCTCTTGTTGCTATGCTTCTCCTAGATAGATCTTGGGTGTTTCTAGGAAAAAAATTGATTTTCATGCTTTGCTCCGACCAAGGGGGGAACGAGGAGTCTTTCCCCCTCCCCAATTCGCACCCCCCCCCCCAAAGGGGAACATGGGGGCGCCTTCCCTATTGGCCCAATTCTCCCTCCACCACTTGGCCTTTTAAGGCCCGTTGATATTTAATTACATATAAAAGCCTCCTAACAATTACTAGAGCCTTTTATTATTAATTTAACATCATCGGAAATATTTTCCACCTATATATTATTTGTCAGTAATACCCGGTATTGCCCGATAAACTCCGAAACCCTTCCGCTGACCCGGAAATGCTTCTTGTTCCTCTTGAAACTATTTTAAATATTAATGAAACAATTCCAAAAAAAATCCTCAATACTCTCGTCCTACTAACACTCAGCAAATCATGATTACCTTAAGCTTGTGACCCTGTAGGTTCGGTAAAATATAGACATGAATGAAACCCCTTCATCCAATGACCGATAGCGGAACCGTGGACGTTCATATCAATCCCTATGATTACACGAATGACATTTGAGTGAACCTTTTGTTACCATGTGATATTCCCTTTGCTTTGCGGTACTTTACAAAACCTGAGGTGAGATGTATCAGTATCCTCTTGAGTCATACACATGCTCACTATTCCGGTCTTCTCGTTGTCGGTTTTGTTCTTCTTTCTCGTTGACATGCTCTGGCATCCCCATGACATAGTCACTTGTGTCTGGCTAGAGGATGACGGATGCCGTCACCCGGAGAGGGCCCTAAGAATATCTCTCCATCGTCGGAGGAGCAAATTCCACTCTCGAGCTATCGAGTCCCTTGTCAAACTTTCTGATGAACCTGTAAGTTGTCGTTATGATCACCATATTACAAATGACATTTGAGCATCCTCAAAGCTCATCGTACAGTAAGAAGTGACTACGATACTCTCATGGTCTAGGGAACTAAAACACATGCTAACACTGTGTTAAATGACTTGTGACGGTATCATCTCAAAGTATAACATACAAGTTTGGGTCGATTCAATATGATCGTTCTTCTAACGTCATACTCTCAATGTTGTCTTAGGACTACCGTTACACTTAAGGATATCATAAGATCTGAAAAATATGATCACTAACAACACTTGAGCCAGTCTTAGAGGCGAGACTAGGAATCTTATTTTACCGTTTAATCATTCTACACATGCATATGAGTCGCATATTCTAGGATCATAGCACTTATAGCATAGAATATAAACTCTTGATTATGAGCATGGAAATATAATAATACGATATTATTGCCTCTAGGGCATACTTCCAACAATCACGTGTATAGACATGATACATGATGGAGGGGGTGGGGCAACCAGGGCCCTAACCCACATAGCGAAGGACATATTATTTTTGAGCCGAAACCGTAGAACAATTGTTCCACTGTAGTTTTCATTTATATATTATGTACAATAGAAGAAGTTACAATACAAGTCATCCAATATCAGCTCTAGGAAACATAATAAAAGTTATATTACAAATACTGCTCTATCCAAATTCTGATCTTCTCTGCCTTGACGGGCTTAGCTCGGAGCTGGGTTGCCGAGAGGCCCTCTTTCAGATAGTGCTTCGAAGTGTCCAAGTGAGGTGTTGCGGCTCTAAAAATCTTATCATTCCTGACCGACCAAATACTCCAACAATCAACATCCCATGATGATGGTGTCTAATGCAATTTCTCTTGGTAGCTTGGCCAATGTAAGTTGGACCTCATCATATGCAGAAATGCCTCTGTGCTTAGTGGGGATCAGGTTATCCTAACACATCAGTGCGAATGGGCAGTTTCAGAAAAGATGGATCAGTGTTTCCTCGGTACAATCTGCACATAAAGCGCAGTTATAATCCTCCAAGAACATGCTTCTACGCCGTAGCAAATTTCTTGTGTTCACTCGACCATGCAGAAGTAGCCAGAATTTATTTTTCTGTGCCTGGGTCTGCAAGAAGTGCTCCATAGCTGCTTGAAGATCGTGTGAGTTGTGATGGCCCCAACGACGGCCTTGTACATTTTCATGGAGGAATACTGTGGAGAAGTCCATGTGTAGATCCACTTGTATTGTGCATCAGTTGTATCTCTGTTGTTAATGACCTCTTGAACTGAATGTATGCTTGTTGTGACAGTGGCCTATGAAAGAGTTGGCTGATCTCTAGGAGCTCAAGTACTTTGGAATGTGAAATATCCCTGTTGATATCAAAGAAATGTAATGTAGGTCTGGGTATTTGTGTTGAAATATGTTGACCTAACCATTTATCAGTCCACAACAGTGCATCATCCCCTCTGCCTGCATTGCACAAAGCATGGACAGATTTCTGCTACTGTACATTTTTGTTCGTTGCAGAACACATATATTTTACTTTTTTGAGGGATTACAAAACACATTCATGAAACCTCTTTGTTACCATTTACCAGTCATACCAACTTGGGCGAGATCTCCAAAACGCAATAGGTTCCGAATATGTGAACGCTGATAGTGTTGAAGCGGATACGCGTTTAGCATAAGCGATAACTGAACAGGGCAAAATTGACTTCTCCTAAATGTCACGCATTAAAGTTACTGCGAGGTCACTCACGTGCATGCGACTGAAGCAGCATATCCATTGTGGACACTGTAAAGCTGATAATTCTCTCAAATTAGTTCACTCCCTTGACTTACAGTAAACACCTCATGCAGGCCCTGAACTCCTCTCCACTCAATGGAAAGGCGGGGCGCTAAACATAATACACTGTAATGATAGCTAAAAATTCAGAGTAAAAAAGGAAAGAGAGGAAAAGAACATCTCTCCCCCTAGGTACATTCCGGCATTACAAGAAGACCGACGGCGAGGGGTTGACGACGATGTGCCTGAGCGGGTTCGTGACGTCGCCGCCGCCGGCGTGCCTCACGAACTCCGCCGGCGTCAGGAAGTTGCCGTGGCAGACGCACACTATCCTCACCTCCTCCCCTTTCCTGTACTTGTACAGGAAGCCGTCGATCTTCTTGCCGTTGGGGCCGTCCACCTTGGAGGAGACCATCGGCATGTCCTCCATCATGCTCTTCCGCAGGTCGCCGGTGCTCGTTGTGCGCATCGTCAGTGACCGGAGGGTCCGCAACGGCGGTTGCTCCTTGACGATGCCGTTCGGCAGCTTCCCGGCCGGCGCTGGTGCCGGCGGCGGGAGGGATTTGTTCTGGTTGCTGGCATTGTTATTATTATCAGAAGATATCTCCATGCTCGATGTGCTCTTCGCCTCAGCGCCATCACCGCTACCTGCACCAATGCAGAGGAGAAGAAGTCACATTTTCATATTCCAACATGCTAATAAAGATTCATATCCCAATTGTTCTTTTCCGTTTACTAATCGTCAGTGCTTTCCAGTTTTCAGGTGGACAATTCAAATCATATATATTTAGCTGCTCGGATAATGATTAGTCTGAATAATCATACCCTGACGCTACGTAACTATTAGTAGTGACTACTAAAAGCTTAGAAACTGCTTATATGCCGTAGAAGGCATCTCTTTCAGACCCTAGGAGCAACAGCACGGCTCGAAATAATCCCAGAAATGACATCACCCAAAACAAAGGCCCCGAAAAGAACACAACAAATCCCATGCGTACGTAGAAGTATCATCAGGTTGTGCAAAAAAGAATCCCCCATTTGGCGAGAAAGAAGCATCAGCTCAACTAGCGTTCTAACGAATCGATCCCCGTAAGTCACAAGACCAAAGCAAGATCCATGGCAAATAACACCCGACTTGTTAGATCCCCCTCTGCCCATGCATCTCCTACCCAAAGAACTACGGTAAGCTCGGCATGGCACCGACCTGCATGGATCACCGGGAGCTTAGCGACCAGAACAGGCAACTGAATGAATAATTCAAGCAAGGAAGCGCAATAAAACATTGGGAATTGCAAGCTGATTGTAGCGAATACTAGTTTGGAGTGGTGATGAAGCTGGTGAAAGCATGTGTATACCTTGCTCCGGCATGCTTGAGGAGGTGTTCCCCTGGTCGACGACGGAGCGCCGGAGCTGGAACGCGCTGGGGTAGAGCGGCTCCTGGGCGTCGTCCCGGCTGCTGCTGCCGCCGGACTTGCCGGAGTTCATGGAGGTGCGGCGCTCGAGGCGCTTGCGCTTTGCCTGGAGGCGCTTGAGGCTCTGCATCTCGCGCCGGCGCCACCGCTCCTCCTCGGTCTCGGTGGGGAGCGAGCTGGTACGCATCAGCGGCGCCGGCGGGGGCGTCGCGGCGGCGAGGTCGTCGCTGGTGCCCGGGAGCGAGCACATGGCGGCGAGGGAGGAGGAGCGCACCAGCCGCGGCTTCTTGGCGTCCCGGCCGGAGTTGGCGCCGAAGCAGCCGCCCAGGGACAGGCCGAGGCTGAGCTCGACCACCTCGTCCGGCTCGCCGTCGCCGCCCCCCGCCTTGTCCGACGACGCGCCCTTCTCGCCGCCGAACCGGCCCAAGAAGTCCCTCGACGCCATGGCCGGCAGAGAGAGCAAGCAATTCCCCGCCGCGAAACAAGCGCCAATCCCTCCTCTCCCCGAGCACCAAGGAAGGCCAAATTCTCAGGAACACCTCGCCATTGCCGCGAATCCGTCCCGCGCGGGGCAATTCTCGGTCTCCAAACCCAGAGGAAAGAACATCACAGCGCCCAGGAGGAACAAACAATCGACGAGCGTCGGGCAAGCAGAGCCAGCAGAATCGGGGGCAATCAGATCCCTTCGACGCTCCCCTGCGCGCGGCGTGTGGTATCCTCGAGCGAGAGAGAGGGAGGGGGGGTGGATGGGAATGGAGAGGAGAGGGGAGGAGAAGAGAAAGAGGCCTGCGCTGCGTGCGTGTCGCTCTAATCTCCTTCGTTGTTAGACTACTCCCTCCATTAAACCGAATTGTTTGGGAGATGGGAATAGGGGGGAGCTAGCTGGATGGGACTACGAGCGCATGGAGGCCGGCCACGTGTCGGACAGCAGGTACACGTGTTGGATCCCGACAAAGCCCAGCCGGTATCGGGCGGCGCGCGGCTCGGCTCCGCTCGGTTGGGACCGCGGTTGGTGATGGTAGTAGTACGTACTTGGGGAAGTGTGACGTGTCGAGGCCGCGTAGGGGCGTCTGCCTGACACGTTTCGGGCTTCTGGTTCAGGACACGGCTCCCCGTGCAGTGTCACTCCAGACTACTTGTTTTTTTATATATGTCCTGCTACTGTTTGTATGATTGTATCTATACGCACGTCCTGGTAAATATTGGTGGCTATAAATAATTAGTGCACGCGTTTTTTTAACACAGTACGGACGCAAGCGCTCATATAAACGCGCATACACACTCCTATGAACGCACACATACATACCTTACCCCTATGAGCACCTTCGAGAGACTGAGCCGGTATCTCATCTTGAGATTTTACGAAGTCACCGTAGACGCCTCGTAGTCGACGGAAACGTCTCCTCCCACTGAAAGCGTATCGCCGGAAATCCTGAAATAAATCTAAGATAAATGCGAGCACCAGGATTTAAATCCTGATGAGCTGGAGATACCACTGTCCACCTAACCATCCCAACCACATGTTGGTTCGCAATTAGTGCACGCGTTAGAAAGGCTTAAACGGCACATTCGCGTGCACTTTACTTAAAATAAAACTAAGAAAAAAATTTAAATGTCAAAGAACACATACCCCCTCCGTTCCTTTAGGTATATTTGTTTTTTAATAAAATTCCACAACGTAAGATGTATTTCTTCTAGTTCCTCGTAATTCTCTTTTTAGCCCTATGAAAAAAATCTCTCTTTTGATTGTCTGTGTATCTCTTTGTGTATCTCTTCTTGTAGTAAAAGAAGAAAAATATCTCTATCGATTGCATATATCTCTTACTTTCCTAAGTTAACTGATTTATTGCATGTATCTCTTACTTTCCAAAGCTAACTGATTTACTTGCCACTAACTAATAAATTTGTCAAGGGTAATTTAGTCCTAACTAATCTATAATTATGTACCTTGGTCATCGTGTTAAAAATAATACACCTTACATAAAGGAATGGAGGGAGTATTAAATAAACTGTGTTAGAATGTTTAAAAAACTATGTTAGAGAGTGTAATCAAGTAGCTCATGAACTAGCTAGGGTAGCTAATTTTTCTCCTCCCAATTTATGGATGGATTATGCCCCGAGCATGATCATCCAAATGCTTTCAAATGATGGCATCATCTTGACACTTGAATAAAGGAGGAGATGATTGTCAAAAAAATCAGCCCTTACAAAAACATCATTTACAAGCATTAGAAATTACAATCAAGTCTTTGCAAAATCAGCATTGTTTTCATTCTGCATTCATCGATGGTGTGCCTGAGCAAAGCTCATTACCACCTTTGGGCCTCCATCTCAACCTTGTTGAAAACCAAGAGATTGCAGAAGTGGCGGTCAAGAAGTCGTCGATGTGGACCAGCAGGCGTCGTGATTGTGAAATGGAAAGATTGTCGCCGCCTCGAAGAAGCTGAAACCAAGGAGAGCTATAAGATAACCCTAACTACGGCGAAACAAAAGAGGGAGATACAAACGTCACAAGTTCTTCGATTGAGTATATTTGGTTGGGCCTTCATCTGACAGAGCTGGAACTAAAGAACGAAAACATGTCGCAACACCATCCCCTCCGCAACCATGGAAAACACTAATAACACCACACCAAGTATTCAATGATCGGCACCATCATCCGCCTCGTCCATGCCACTCCAAGAAAGGGCATTGACATAGAGAAATCCAGGAAGAATTACTCACATCGTCTGTTGGGAAACGTTGCATGAAAAATAAAAAAAATTCTACGCACACGCAAGATCTATCAATGAGATGCATAGCAACGAGAGGGGGAGAGTGTGTCTACGTACCCTCGTAGACCGTAAGCGGAAGCGTTTGACAACGCGGTTGATGTAGTCGAACTTCTTTGCGTTCCAACCGATCGAGCACCGAACGTACGACACTTCCGCGTTCAGCACACGTTCAGCTTGATGACGTCCTCCGCCTTCTTGATCCAGCAAGACGGCGAGGTAATGGATGAGTTCCGGCAGCACGACGGCGTGGTGACGGTGATGGTGAAGTGATCTCCGCAAGGCTTCGCCTAAGCGCTACGAAAATATGACCGAGGGTGTAAACGGTGGACGGGGGCGCCGCACACAGCTAAGACAATGTTGTGTGTCCTTGTGTGGCACCCCCTCCCCATATATATATAGGTGGGGGAGAGGAGGAAGCCAGGGCGCGCCCTAGGGCTGGCCGCCGGCCACTAGGGCCCCTGCCCTGCCCTGCGCCCCCTGCCATGTATTCCCCAAGGGGGAAGGAAAGAGGGGGAGAGGGAAGGAAGGGGGAGACCTAGTCCCCTCTTTCCTTCTCTCCCCTACGGCCGGCCACCTATAGGGGGTGCACCAGCCCCTGTGGGCTGGTGTGTTCCCTCACTTGGCCCATTAAGCCCATTACTTTGTCGGGGTTGCCCGGAACTCCCTCCGGTGACCCGACAAGTACCTGGTATCACCTGAAACACTTCCGGTGTCCAAATACCATCGTCCTATATATCAATCTTTACCTCTCGACCATTTCGAGACTCCTCGTCATGTCCGTGATCTCATCCGGGACTCCGAACAACATTCGGTCACCAAATCACATAACTCATATAATACTAGGGACAATTCCATTTCTCCCCCTAACTTAGGCCACCACCTAGCATTTGCCCCTAATTTCCAGGTATGCTCAAAAATACCCCTCTGTCGTCAAGTCACCTTATAGAAATGCCCTTGTCGTCCAGTCAAAGGGCTATGACCGTCTGGTGAATAGTAACATGGTGAACAGTAAAATCGAAAAAATAGTAAAAAAACCCTAAAATTTTGTGGGATAAAAGATACTCAAGGGTGCAAGGTGCGTGCAAATTTTGGCGCTATTTGGACATTCCAGGAACTCGTGGCAAAGGAAAAACTGTAAATCTATACGCTGTGAACAGTAAATTAAAAAAATAGCAAGAAAATTTAAAAAAATATGAAATTTTTTGGCATCAAAGAGGCTTGGGTGCACAAAGCGCTTGCAAAATTTTGTGATCAAATGACATGCGAGGAGCTCTAGCAAAAAAAAACAAAATAGTGCATTTTTTCAAAGTTTTTTTCTGCGCCAAATTTTGTTTTTTTTTCTCCACGAGCTCCTACAATGTCGAAACATAACAAAAAATTGCACGCACCTTGTGCACCCCAGCCTCTTTGATGCCAAAAAATTTCATATTTTTTTGAATTTTCTTGCTATTTTTTTGAATTTACTTTTCACAGCGTACATATTTACAGTTTTTCCTTTGACACGAGCTGCTGGAATGTTCAAACAGCACAAAAAATTGCGCGCACCTTGCTAGCATGAGTATCTGCGATCCCACAAAAGTTCATTTTTTTTTTATTTTTTTGCTATTTTTTCGAATTTACTGTTCACCAGACGGTCAAACTCCTTTGATCGGACGGTAACGGCACAGAAGGGCATTTCTGTAAGGTGACTTGACGGCAGAGGGGTATTTTTGAGCATACCAGAAAATTAGGGGTAAATGCCAGGTGGTGGCTCAAGTTAGGGGGAGAAATGGAATTGTCCCATAATACTATATCGTCATCGAACGTTAAGCGTGCGGACCCTACGGGTTCGAGAACTATGTAGACATGACCGAGACACCTCTTCTGTCAATAACCAATAGCGGAACTTGGATGCCCATATTGGCTCCTACATATTCTACGAAGATCTTTATCGGTCGAACCGCTCTGACAACATACGTAATTCCCTTCGTCCATCGGTATGTTACTTGCCCGAGGTTCGACCGTCGGTATCTTCATACCTAGTTCAATCTCGTTACTGGCAAGTCTCTTTACTCGTTCCGTAATACATCATCCTATAACTAACTCATTAGTCACTTTGCTTGCAAGGCTTCTTATGATGTGTATGTAACACCCCCTTGTAATAAGCTCTGTGACACTCTGTTAAAACTGCCAAGTCATGATCATTTGCAGTGGCAAGTCATATGGGTTAATGATCCAATTCAAATTCACATCTGAAAATCAACTCAAATTCAAAAGAGAATTATAAAGTTGATCAAACTCTGTTGGGAAAATGTTCATTAAATGGCAAATAATCCAGGAACATCTGTAAAACCATTTTCAAAATATTTGGAGTTAGATAATTGGCTCAAACCATTTGGAATAGCACCAAAACAGAATATTTAAATCCATTTAAAATCATTTTTAATTCAAAAGAGTTCCAACATTTCCCAAACCAATTTTTGGTGAAAGGCAATGCTGCATGGTGTTATTTGGGTCAACTCCCATATTTTACAAAATAGTAAAAGAGGCCTAACCATTAACAAAACAGAAAAGAAAAGAAAACAGAAAATAAGAAAAAGAAAAAAAAGGCTAAAGCTGGACTGGACCAAGTGCACAGTGCACTGGCCCAGCCCAGCCGGCCCACCTCACCTCTCTCCGTCGCCGTGTCGCCACGCCCGTGGTCAGACGCGCGCTCGCCGCTCCGGCGCCGACAGCGCGACGCCGCCGACACTACAGTGAGGAGGAGGGGATAAGACCGACGCCCTCCACTCCTCCCTGGCCTCTCCGTCATTCTCCCCTCTCCTCTCGCTCGCCCCGCCTCTTTTCCTCCTCAGATCCGGGAGCAGCCGAACGCAGCCGCCACCGCTCGACGCCGTGCTCGCGGCCACCGGCCTTGCCCTGCCTCGTCTAGGTGTCCCTCGTCTCCGCCGTCGTCTGCTCGATCGTCTGGCGCACTCAGGTGGAGCGGAGGAGCCCCGTTGGTGTCGCGCGACGCCATCCCCTTCCGCCTCTGCTCCGACGATCTCCGTCGTCCCCGGCGAACTGCGGCAGCTACTAAGCCTAACGAGGGCTTTTCTTAGCCGCACGGTGAGCTACTCTACCTTCCCCGTCTCTCTGTTTGGCCTCGCACGCTCCCTAGCCCTAGTCTCACCGGCGCCCGAACGCGCCTCCGCATGAGCTCGCCGCCGGCGCCCTTCCGGTGACCAAATGGTCACCGGGCCGAGCCCTTTGCGCTCAGCGCATCGAGTAGGTTCCCAACAGCCTCGCCATTTGGTCACTTGCGCGCTGCTGCCTCGATCCCGTCGATGACCGAACTCCAGCGCCCGCCGCAAAGCTCGTCGTCGGCGACACACGTCGTTTCCGGCCACCTCACCGCCACCATTATACGCGCCGACGAATGGCCGTTCGAACGCACCCGGCCCCATCCCTTTTGGTGGCCTGTGGGCGAAGTCCGGCGAGCCCCAGGCCGCGCCGCCGCTGTTTTGGTCACCGGCGACCTGCCGCCGGCCGTCCGCTGACCTGGCCGCCACGTAGACCCGTCTGGGTCGCTGGCCGGTGGGCCCCGCTGCTCCGTTGACCGCGTTGACCCGAGTCAACGCGGGCACTGTTCACCCCTGTAGCTGACATGTGGGCCCCATTCGATAATTAGACTAATTAAACAGTTAATTAAATAAAATTAATTAGATTAGTCTAATGTCTCACTGACAAGTGGGGCCCGTCCCCTAATTAACCCTGGAATTAAAATTAGCCCATTGTTAAAAATAACAGAGGCTGACAGGTGGGTCCCACTGGACCCACATGTCATATTTGACCAGTCAGCGCCACTGTTGCATGCTGACGTCATCCTCACGCAATGCTGACATCATCAGGCACTATTCTGGATAATGTTGAGTTTATTAAATAAATCAATTCCAGAAATTCAAATAAACTTTAAAAATTAATAACTTTTAAACCGTAGCTCGGATCGAAAAAGTTAAAACATGAAAGTTGCTCAGAACGACGAGCCGAGTCTGATCGTGTGGTCAGTTTCTCCATCGGAACCCCCTACGTAGAAGAATTCGTAACTCCGGACCCAAATCCGACAGATGAATAGTGCACACACATCGGATATTAAATCCCAGATTAATTCTAAAAATAACTAAAATGACTTAGATGCATATTTAGGCAACCCTGCACTGCATCGTAGCATCACACGCATCGTATTGCATTTGTTTGCATTATGTTTACCTGTTTCTTCCCCCTCTTCTCTCTCGGTAGACCCCGACGTTGACGTAGCTCCCGAGGCAGACGCCGCACAGGAGTACGACTACGTCCCCGACGGTACCACTAAAGACCTTGTCCTTGCCCCAGAGCAAACAGGCAAGCACCCCCATTTTGAACATGCCTATATCGCCTATTCTCTTCTCTCTTATGCTTGCATTAGAACTGCTACTGCTACTGTTTTCCTATATCTGTTGCATAGCCTGTTTATTGTAACCTGCCTTGCTACCTTACTGGTTATCCTAGACTGCTTAGTATAGGCTGGGTAGAGACACGACAGAGACCCCCACTTGATCCCGACTGCCCTGCTGGATATCAGAAGACCCGATCTTCGGGATTGAAGACTAGACCCTAGCACCGCACATCACTTTCCCTTAGTTGCCGACACTGCTGGGTTACCGTCGAGTGCCGAGGGTGATACCTCGTCAGCACTTCTGATGTTAACCTTGTAGGTTAGTTACTCGGTCGTGGTAAGCGAGGGTGATTCCTCCTACACCACCCCCGATAACGACATCGTCGCGCAACCCCTCAAGTGTGGACCTCGAGGGTGATTCCTCCTTCGTTCACCTTGATGATAACATCAGGTGGGGTTCCATCGAGGGTGATTCCTCAGGGCTCCCCTGGTGTCAGACACACAGTTACTGTTGATGAGTTGACTTGCACTAAACCATGATACTAAAGACGGGTCGGCCCTGAGGGGTACCCGCGCGAGCTTAACGCGAAGTGATGTGGAGTCGGGTTGACCTGGATGGTGCCCGCAAGATAACTACGAGGCATGGCCGGGCATTCTTAGCCCTTGCCGCAAGTCCTCGAGACGGGGCGACGGGGTCACATCGATCGTGAGTCTCTGTTCGTTTCCGCGCGCTCCTAATCCACTACGGTTTGGATATTTGATCCGAGGGGCCTCTGGCCCGATAGCACTAACCATCACGTGGGCATAGTATAGGCGTTCTGCGTCGTATACTTCAGCCGGAGCTTAATGGACGTCAGCGACTGAGCGGCGCGCGCTGAATTGGACTGGGAACACAATCGCGCTTGTATAAGGGGTTGCTAGGTCTGCTTTCAGCCGCGTATGCAACATGCAGGAGTTCCCGGGGCGAAGGCTCAAGACCCCTGGGCGCATAGGTTTAGTCCGGCGTGCTGACCTCTTTGTTAGGTATTCGGTCGGGTTGCGGCGTGTTGCTTAGCCGAGGCCGGGCGTGACCCAGAAAAGTGTGTCCGGCCGGAGTTAAGCGAGCGTGGTGGGTAAGTTGGTGCACCCCTGCAGGGAAGAAACTTCTATCGATAGCCTGTCCTACGATAACGGACACTCGGAGTTGTATCCCGATCGGTACAACTAGAACATGTGATGAGAGCTGGATAGTACGGCTCTGGGATTGCTTTCTCGCAGGGAGTCGAGAAAGGATCTCAGGTCGAGGTTGATGATACTACTACTACTTTACATTATGTTCATCTGATCTCTTCTATTGCTGCAAGACTGTCGAAGATTGTTGAAGATGCTAGTCTTTGATAGGACTAGGCTTCCCCCTCTATTCTGGCATTTATGCAGCCCAGTCCACATATACAGCCCCCTTTGAAAATGATGCATATGTAGTGTAGATCCTTGCTTGCTGAGTACTTCGGATGAGTACTCACGTTTGCTTTATTTTCTTTTCCCCCATATCCAATTGATGCCACCAGACGACGGAGCCCCTGAGTCAGACGCCCCAGCTGACGACCAGTACTACTACCCGCCTGGCGAGTACTACTACTACGAGGAGCCGACTGACGACCAGGAGTAGGATCGGAGGGTCCAGGGCAGGAGGCCTACGCCTTTCGATCGTAGTATTTTATTTTACCCCGCCTCTGTGAAGGCCTATTCTCTCTCTATAATATATCTGTACTCAGATATCTAATGCTTCCGCTGACGCTTGTATGCCATCGAGCTATGTATTCGAGCCCTCGAGGCCCTGGCTTGTAATATAAAGCTTGTATGACTTTATTTATGTTTTAGAGTTGTGTTGTGATATCTTCAAGTGAGTCCTTAGGCTTGATCGTGCGCATTTGTGTGTATGATTAGTGCACGATTAAGCCGGGGTCGTCACAGGTTGGTATCAGAGCCGACTGCCTCTAGGAATCCCCCTATCCAATTCCTTGGCCGAAGTTGAGTCTAGTGGTCAAAAAATGTTTTACTAACTTGGCTGTGTGGCTTACGGGCCCACGTCGCCAACTGGGTGGTATTAGGATCTTTTATTCCTCGTCTTTACTCTGGGACTCTAATCTCTCATCTATTCGGGTTTAATAAAATTTACTAACACCGACATTTAGGTTCTCGTTAATCCTATCCACCCGGAGAGCTGGATTCAGTGCGATTTCCCTGTCTTTGATCTGATTAGTCTGATAATCATTTTCCTTTCCATTGTTTTGTTTAACCTTTCTCTCCGAGTTGTATTATACTCCGAGTTGTCATTCGATAAGACCGGATTCTGCATCAGAGTGCACACGGAGAGTAGGATCCAACGAGTTGATCGATCTTCGGTGTTTTCTAAACTCGACTTGAGGTTGGGTTATCACCAGATCCGTGTCCGCGAAGAGGATATTCCGAAGACTGCATTCGTTACTCGTTATGGCTCTTACGAGTATACAGTCATGTCGTTTGGTTTAACAAATGCTCCAGCTACCTTCTCCCGCCTAATGAATTACATATTCATGGATTACCTCGACAAATTCGTCGTGGTATATCTGGATGATATTCTGGTTTATTCGAAGAACAAAGAAGAACATGCTGAGCATCTTCGCCTAGTTCTGGAGAGACTTCGAGAGCACCAACTATATGCCAAGTACTCTAAGTGCGAATTCTGGCTTTCTGAAGTAACCTACCTTGGACATGTCATCTCCAAGGATGGTATCGCAGTTAACCCGAAATGAGTTCAGGCTATTCTTGACTGGACCCCTCCGAAGAATGTCAAGCAAGTCAGAAGTTTCCTTGGGCTTGCAAGTTATTGTCGCCGATTCATCGAAAATTTCTCTAAGATTGCCAAGCCCCTGACTAATCTGCTCCACAAAGGCGTTAAGTTTGAGTGGACAGACAAATGTCAGGAAAGCTTCCAGACCCTCAAGGACAAGCTGACTTCTGCTCCAGTCCTTGCTCCTCCAGACTCCCGCAAAGATTTTGTGATCTTCTGCGACGCCTCTCGCCAAGGACTAGGTTGCGTCCTAATGCAAGAGCGCAGAGTAATTGCATATGCTTCGCGACAACTGCGTCCACATGAAGAGAATTACCCAGTGCATGACCTTGAACTTGCTGCTGTCATTTATGCTTTGAAGCAGTGGCGTCATTACCTCCTTGGTAATTGGTGTGAGATTTACACCGATCATCAGAGCTTGAAGTACTTATTCACTCAACCGGAACTTAATCTTCGTCAGCAGCGTTGGTTGGAAACTATCACCGATTATGATTGTGGAATTTCCTACACTCCTGGCAAAGCTAATGTGATGGTTGATGCCTTGAGCCGCAAGTCATATTGTAGTAACCTCATGGTTAAGCAAGCTCAACCCCAGCTATATGAAGAATTGCGCAAGCGGAATCTCTGCATCATCCCGCAAGGTTCTCTTGATAACCTTGTGATACAACCAGATCTTGAGAAAGCTGTCAAGATTGCGCAGTCTAAAGACGCTGAAATTAGTCTGATGAAGAAAGAGCTTCACCTTCAAAAGTACAGGGATTTCTCGATTGCTGAAGATGGAACCTTGTACTTCCGAGATCGCATTGTAGTACCTCGCTTCGAGCTGATGACTGACAAAGTCATGAAGGAGGCCCATGATACACCGCTATCTATCCATCCGGGTAGTACCAAAATGTATCGAGATCTTCGTCAAAGGTACTGGTGGTCTAGAATAAAGCAAGATATTGCTCGTTATGTTGCCGAGTGTGACGTTTGTCGTCGCGTGAAGGCAGAACATCAGAAACCTGCTGGAATTCTGCAACCGCTCCCTATTCCTCTATGGAAGTGGGATAAAGTGCAAATGGACTTCATTACTGGTCTTCCCAAGTCTCAGAAGGGTCACGATGCTATTCTTGTCGTCGTCGATCAACTCTCCAAGGTTGCACACTTTCTGCCAGTTAAGGAGACTATTACTGCTAGTCAGTTAGCAGAGCTATATATCTCCAGAATTGTTTCACTCCATGGTATTCCCAAGGAAATCAGTTCAGACCGTGGCAGCATTTTCACTGGCCATTTCTGGGAAAGTTTCCAAAAAGCAATGGGAACTCATATTACTTGGAGTTCAGCTTATCATCCCCAATCCCAAGGTCAAGTTGAGCGTGTTAATCAAGTGCTTGAAGATATGCTTCGAGCTTGTGTTATATCCTTCGGTAAGAAATGGGAGGAATCTCTCCCGTATGCCGAGTTCTCTTATAACAACAGCTATCAAGCCAGCTTGAAAATGGCCCCCTTTGAGGTTCTTTATGGTCGTAAATGTCGAACCCCTCTGAATTGGTCAGAAACTGCGGAACGACCTCTTGTTGGACCGGACATCATTCAGCATGCTGAAGAACAAGTCCGAATTATCCGGGAGAATCTCAAAGCAGCTCAAGACCGTCAGAAGAGTAATTATGATCGTAAGCGATGGGGTGTGATCTATCAACCTGGTGATCAAGCTTATCTTCGTGTCACTCCAATGAAGGGCACCCGTCGTTTCGGAATCAAGGGCAAGCTAGCTCCTCGCTATATTGGTCCTTTCCGCATCATGGCTAGACGTGGACAGGTGGCATATCAATTGGAGTTGCCACCGCAATTCTCCCATATTCATGATGTCTTCCACGTGTCGCAACTCCGAAAGTGCTTCAAGGAATCCCCGCACCGTGCAGTGGATCATGAGATGCTCGAACTACAAGATGATCTTTCTTATAAGGAGCATCCGATCTGCATCCTCGACGAAGCTGAGCGTCATACTCGTCAGAAGACGACCAAGTTCCTAAAAGTGCAGTGGTCGAATCACACTGAAGATGAAGCCACTTGGGAACGCGGGGATCATCTTCGGGAAGAATATCCCGGACTCTTCCCTTCTACCTCCTAAATTCTCGGGACGAGAATTTCTTTTAGAGGAGGAGAACTTGTAACACCCCCTTGTAATAAGCTCTATGACACTCTGTTAAAACTGCCAAGTCATGATCATTTGCAGTGCCAAGTCATATGGGTTAATGATCCAATTCAAATTCACATCTGAAAATCAACTCAAATTCAAAAGTGAATTATAAAGTTGATCAAACTCTGTTGGGAAAATGTTCATTAAATGGCAAATAATCCAGGAACATTTGTAAAACCATTTTCAAAATATTTGGAGTTAGATAATTGGCTCAAACCATTTGGAATAGCAACAAAACAAAATATTTAAATCCATTTAAAATTATTTTTAATTCAAAAGAGTTCCAACATTTCCCAAACCAATTTTTGGTGAAAGGCAATGCTGCATGGTGTTATTTGGGTCAACTCCCATATTTTACAAAATAGTAAAAGAGGCCTAACCATTAACAAAACAGAAAAGAAAAGAAAACAGAAAATAAGAAAAAGAAAAAAAGGCTAAAGCTGGACTGGACCAAGTGCACAGTGCACTGGCCCAGCCCAGCCGGCCCACCTCACCTCTCTCCGTCGCCGTGTCGCCACGCCCGTGGTCAGACGCGCGCTCGCCGCTCCGGCGCCGACAGCGCGACTCCGCCGACACTACAGTGAGGAGGAGGGGATAAGACCGACGCCCTCCACTCCTCCCTGGCCTCTCCGTCATTCTCCCCTCTCCTCTCGCTCGCCCCGCCTCTTTTCCTCCGCAGATCCGGGAGCAGCCGAACGCAGCCGCCGCCGCTCGACGCCGTGCTCGCGGCCACCGGCCTCGCCCTGCCTCGTCTAGGTGTCCCTCGTCTTCGCCGTCGTCTGCTTGATTGTCTGGCGCACTCAGGTGGAGCGGAGGAGCCCCATTGGTGCCGCGCGACGCCATCCCCTTCCGCCTCTGCTCCGACGATCTCCGTCGTCCCCGGCGAACTCCGGCAGCTACTAAGCCTAACAAGGGCTTTTCTTAGCCGCACGGTGAGCTACTCTACCTTCCCCGTCTCTCTGTTTGGCCTCGCACGCTCCCTAGCCCTAGTCTCACCGGCGCCCAAACGCGCCTCCGCATGAGCTCGCCGCCGGCGCCCTTCCGGTGACCAAATGGTCACCGGGCCGAGCCCTTTGCGCTCAGCGCATCTAGTAGGTTCCCAACAGCCTCGCCATTTGGTCACTTGCGCGCTGCTGCCTCGATCCCGTCGATGACCGAACTCCGGCGCCCGCCGCAAAGCTCGCCGTCGGCGACACACGTTGTTTCCGGCCACCTCACCGCCACCATTAGACGCGCCGACGAATGGCCGTTCGAACGCACCCGGCCCCATCCCTTTTGGTGGCCTGTGGGCGAAGTCCGGCGAGCCTCGGGCCGCGCCGCCGCTGTTTTGGTCACCGGCGACCTGCCGCCGGCCGTCCGCTGACCTGGCCGCCACGTAGACCCGTCTGGGTCGCTGGCCGGTGGGCCCCGCTGCTCCGTTGACCGCGTTGACCCGAGTCAACGCGGGCACTGTTCACCCGTGTAGCTGACATGTGGGCCCCATTCGATAATTAGACTAATTAAACAGTTAATTAAATAAAATTAATTAGATTAGTCTAATGTCTCACTGACAAGTGGGGCCCGTCCCCTAATTAACCCTGGAATTAAAATTAGCCCACTGTTAAAAATAACAGAGGCTGACAGGTGGGTCCCACTGGACCCACATGTCATATTTGACCAGTCAGCGCCACTGTTGCATGCTGACATCATCCTCACGCAATGCTGACATCATCAGGCACTATTCTGGATAATGTTGAGTTTATTAAATAAATAAATTCCAGAAATTCAAATAAACTTTAAAAATTAATAACTTTTAAACCGTAGCTCGGATCGAAAAAGTTAAAACATGAAAGTTGCTCAGAACGACGAGCCGAGTCTGATCGTGTCGTCAGTTTCTCCATCGGAACCCCCTACGTAGAAGAACTCGTAACTCCAGACCCGAATCCGGTAGATGAATAGTGCACACACATCGGATATTAAATCCCAGATTAATTCTAAAAATTACTAAAATGACTTAGATGCATATTTAGGCAACCCTGCACTGCATCGTAGCATCACACGCACCGTATTGCATTTGTTTGCATTATGTTTACCTGTTTCTTCCCCCTCTTCTCTCTCGGTAGACCCCGACGTTGACGTAGCTCCCGAGGCAGACGCCGCACAGGAGTACGACTACGTCCCCGACGGTACCACTAAAGACCTTTTCCTTGCCCCAGAGCAAACAGGCAAGCACCCCCATTTTGAACATGCCTATATCGCCTATTCTCTTCTCTCTTATGCTTGCATTAGAACTGCTACTGCTACTGTTTTCCTATATCTGTTGCATAGCCTGTTTATTGTAACCTGCCTTGCTACCTTACTGGTTATCCTAGACTGCTTAGTATAGGCTGGGTAGAGACACGACAGAGACCCCCACTTGATCCTGACTGCCCTGCTGGATATCAGAAGACCCGATCTTCGGGATTGAAGACTAGACCCTAGCACCGCACATCACTTTCCCTTAGTTGTCGACACTGCTGGGTTACCGTCGAGTGCCGAGGGTGATACCTCGTCAGCACTTCTGATGTTAACCTTGTAGGTTAGTTACTCGGTCGTGGTAAGCGAGGGTGATTCCTCCTACACCACCCCCAATAACGGCATCGTCGCGCAACCCCTCAAGTGTGGACCTCGAGGGTGATTCCTCCTTCGTTCACCTTGATGATAACATCAGGTGGGGTTCCATCGAGGGTGATTCCTCAGGGCTCCCCTGGTGTCAGACACACAGTTACTGTTGATGAGTTGACTTGTACTAAACCATGATACTAAAGACGGGTCGGCCCAGAGGGGTACCCGCGCGAGCTTAACCCGAAGTGATGTGGAGTCGGGTTGACCTGGATGGTGCCCGCGAGATAACTACGAGGCGTAGTCGGGCATTCTTAGCCCTTGCCGCAAGTCCTCGAGGCGGGGCGACGGGGTCACATCGATCGTGAGTCTCTGTTCGTTTCCGCGCGCTCCTAATCCACTACGGTTTGGATATTTGATCCGAGGGGCCTCTGGCCCGATAGCACTAACCATCACGTGGGCATAGTATGGGCGTTCTGCGTCGTATACTTCAGCCGGAGCTTAATGGACGTCAGCGACTGAGCGGCGCTCGCTGAATTGGACTGGGAACGCAATCGCGCTTGTATAAGGGGTTGCTAGGTCTGCTTTCAGCCGCGTACGCAACGTGCAGGAGTTCCCGGGGCGAAGGCCCAAGACCCCTGGGCGCATAGGTTTAGTCCGGCGTGCTGACCTCTCTGTTAGGTATTCGGTCGGGTTGCGGCGTGTTGCTTAGCCGAGGCCGGGCATGACCCAGAAAAGTGTGTCCGGCCGGAGTTAAGCGAGCGTGGTGGGTAAGTTGGTGCACCCCTGCAGGGAAGAAACTTCTATCGATAGCCTGTCCTATGGTAACGGACACTCGGAGTTGTATCCCGATCGGTACAACTAGAACATGTGATGAGAGCTGGATAGTACGGCTCTGGGATTGCTTTCTCGCAGGGAGTCGAGAAAGGATCTCAGGTCGAGGTTGATGATACTACTACTACTTTACATTATGTTCATCTGATCTCTTCTATTGCTGCAAGAATGTCGAAGATTGTTGAAGATGCTAGTCTTTGATAGGACTAGGCTTCCCCCTCTATTCTGGCATTTATGCAGCCCAGTCCACATATACAGCCCCCTTTGAAAATGATGCATATGTAGTGTAGATCCTTGCTTGCTGAGTACTTCGGATGAGTACTCACGTTTGCTTTATTTTCTTTTCCCCCATATCCAATTGATGCCACCAGACGACGGAGCCCCTGAGTCAGACGCCCCAGCCGACGACCAGTACTACTACCCGCCTGGCGAGTACTACTACTACGAGGAGCCGACTGACGACCAGGAGTAGGATCGGAGGGTCCAGGGCAGGAGGCCTACGCCTTTCGATCGTAGTATTTTATTTTACCCCGCCTCTGTGAAGGCCTATTCTCTCTCTGTAATATATCTGTACTCAGATATCTAATGCTTCCGCTGACGCTTGTATGCCATCGAGCTATGTATTCGAGCCCTCGAGGCCCTGGCTTGTAATATAAAGCTTGTATGACTTTATTTATGTTTTAGAGTTGTGTTGTGATATCTTCAAGTGAGTCCTTAGGCTTGATCATGCGCATTTGCGTGTATGATTAGTGCACGATTAAGCCGGGGTCGTCACAGTGTATTACCGAGAGGGCCCAGAGATACCTCTCCGATACTCGGAGTGACAAATCCTAATCTTGATCTATGCCAACTCAACAAACACCTTCGGAGATACCTGTAGATCTTTTTTATGATCACCCAGTTACGTTGTGACGTTTGATATCACACAAGTTATTTCTCCGGTATCCAGGAGTTGCATAATCTCATAGTCGAAGGAATATGTATTTGACATGAAGAAAGCAATAGCAATAAACTGAACGATCATTATGCTAAGCTAACAGATGGGTCTTGTCCATCACATCATTCTCCTAATGATGTGATCCCGTTATCAAATGACAACACATGTCTGTGGTTAGGAAATCTTAACCATCTTTGATCAACGAGCTAGTCTAGTAGAGGCTTACTAGGGAAACGGTATTTGTTTATGTATTCACACATGTATTTAAGTTTCCGATCAATACAATTCTAGCATGAATAATAAAAATTTATCATGAATAAGGAAATATAAAATAACAACTTTATTATTGCCTGTAGGGCATATTTCCTTCAGTCTCCCACTTGCACTAGAGTCAATAATCTAGTTCACATTGCCATGTGATTAATACCGATAGTTCACATCGCCATGTGACTAACACCCAAAGAGTTTACTAGAGTTAATAATCTAGTTCACATCGCTATGTGATTAACACTCAAAGAGTACAAAGGTGTGATCATGTTTTGCTTGTGAGAGAAGTTAGTCAACGGGTCTGTCACATTCAGATCCGTATGTATTTTGCGAATTTCTATGTCTACAATGCTCTGCATGGAGCTACTCTAGCTAATTTCTCCCACTTTCAATATGTATCCAGATTGAGACTCAGGAGTCATCCGAATTGGTGT
This sequence comes from Thinopyrum elongatum, assembly GCA_011799875.1. Lineage (NCBI taxonomy): Eukaryota > Viridiplantae > Streptophyta > Magnoliopsida > Poales > Poaceae > Thinopyrum > Thinopyrum elongatum. The sequence continues at coordinate 169,835,033 of CM022298.1, forward strand.
CAAAGCTTGCATCGACGTAACTCTTTACGAAGAACTCTTTATCACCTCCATAACCAAGAAACATTTCCTTAGTCCTCTTTAAGGCACCTAAGGATAATTTTGACCGCTGTCCAGTGATCTACTCCTGGATCACTATTATACCCCCTTGCCAAACTCATGGCAAGGTACACAATAGGTATGGTACACAACATGGCATACTTTATAGAACCTATGGCTGAGGCATAGGGAATGACTTTCATTCTCTCTCTATCTTTTGCCGTGGTTGGGTTTTGAGTCTTACTCAACTTCACACCTTGCAACACAGGCAAGAACCCTTTCTTTGACTGATCTTATTTTGAACTTCTTCAAAACTTTATCAAGGTATGTGATTTGTGAAAGTCCTATTAAACGTCTCGATCTATCCCTATAGATCTTGATGCTCAATATGTAAGTAGCTTCACCGAGGTCTTTTAATGAAAAATTCTTATTCAAATATCCTTGTATGCTATCCAGAAATTCTATATCATTTCCAATCAACAATATGGCATCCACATATAATATCAAAAATGCTACAGAGCTCCCACTCACTTTCTTGTAAATACAGGCTTCACCATAAGTCTGTATAAAACCATGTGTTTTGATCACCTCATCAAAGCGTATATTCCAACTCCGAGATGCTTGCACCAGTCCATAGATTGATCGCTGGAGCTTGCACACTTTGTTAGCACCTTTAGGATCGGCAAAACCTTCTGGTTGCATCATATACAACTCTTCTTTAAGAAATCCATTAAGGAATGCAGTTTTGATGTCCATTTGCCAGATTTCATAAAATGTGGCAATTTCTTGAAGATCCATTTATTTTCTATGGCTTGCCGATCATCGGGCAAGTCCACCAAAGTCCATACTTTGTTCTCATACATGGATCCTATCTCAGATTTCATGGCCTCAAGCCATCTGTCGGAATCTGGGCTCATCATAGCTTCTTCATAGTTCGTAGGTTCGCCTTGGTCTAGTAACATGACTTCCAGAACAGGATTACCGTACCACTCTGGTGCGGATCATGCTCTAGTCGACCTACAAGGTTCATTAGCAACTTGATCTAAAGTTTCATGATCATTATCATTTGCTTCCTCTTTAGTTGATGTAGGCATCATGGGAACGGATTTCTCTGATGTGCTTATTTTCCAATTCGAGAGAAGGTACAATTACCTCATCAAGTTCTACTTTCCTACCACTCACTTCTTTCGAGAGAAACTCCTTCTCTAGAAAGGTTCCATTCTTGGCAACAAAGATCTTGCCTTCAGATCTGTGGTAGAAGGTGTACCCAATTGTTTCCTTAGGGTATCCTATGAAGACGCACTTCTCCGATTTGGGTTCGAGCTTATCAGGCTGAAGCCTTTTGACATAAGTGTCGCAACCCCAAACTTTAAGAAACGACAGCTTAGGTTTCTTGCCAAACCACGTTCATACGGTGTCGTCTCAACGGATTTAGACGGTGCCCTATTTAACGTGAATGCGGCTGTCTCTAATGCATAACCCCAAAATAATAGTGGTAAATCGGTAAGAGACATCATAGATCGCATCATATCTAATAAAGTACAGTTACGACGTTCAGACACACCATTACACTGTTGTGTTCCAGGTGTCGTGAGTTGCGAAACTATTCCACATTGTTTTAACTAAAGGCCAAACTCGTAACTCAAATATTCGCCTCCTGCGATCAGATCGTAGAAACTTTATTTTCTTGTTACGATGATTCTCCACTTCACTCTGAAATTCTTTGAACTTTTCAAATGTTTCAGACTTGTGTTTCATTAAGTAGATATACCCATACCTACTCAAATCATCTGTGAAGGTCAGAAAATAACGATACCCGCTGCGTGCTTCAACACTCATCGGACCGCATACATCTGTATGTATTATTTCCAATAAGTCATTAGCTCGCTCCATTATTCCGGAGAACGGAGTTTTAGTCATCTTGCCCATGAGGCATGGTTCGCAAGTATCAAATGATTCATAATCAAGTGACTCCAAAAGTCCATCTGCATGGAGTTTCTTCATGCGCTTTACACCAATATGACCTAAACGGTAGTGCCACAAGTATGTTGCACTATCATTATCAAATTTGCATCTTTTGGCATCAATATTATGAATATGTGTATCACTATGATCGAGATTCAATAAACCATTATCATTGCGTGTATGACCATAGAAGGTTTTATTCATGTAAACAGTACAACAATTATTCTCTAACTTAAATGAATAACCGTATCGCAATAAACATGATCTAATCATATTCATGCTCAACGCAAACACCAAATAACATTTATTTAGGTTCAACACTAATCCCGAAGGTAGAGGGATTGTGCGATGGTGATCGTATCAACCTTGAAATCACTTACAACACACAACGTCACCTCACACTTAACTAGTCTCTGTTTATTCTACAACTCCTGTTTCGAGTTACTAATCTTAGCAACTGAACCGGTATCGAATACCCAGGTGCTACTACGAACACTAGTAAGGTACACATCAATAACATGTATATCAAATATACTTTTGTTCACTTTGCCATCCTTCTTATCCGCCAAGTATTTGGGGCAGTTTCGCTTCCAGTGACCACTCCCTTTGTAGTAGAAGCACTCAGTTTCAGGCTTGGGTCCAGCTTTGGGCTTCTTCTCGGGAGTGGCAACTTGCTTGCCATTCTTCTTGAAGTTCCCTTTTTTTTCTTGCCCTTTTTCTTGAAACTAGTGGTCTTGTTAACCATCAACACTTGATGCTCTTTCTTGATTTCTACCTTCGCTGATTTCAGCATCGCGAAGAGCTCGGGAATCATTTTCGTCATCCCTTGCATATTATAGTTCATCATGAAGTTCTAGTAGCTTGGTGATAGTGAATAGAGAACTCTGTCAATCACTATCTTATCTGGAAGATTAACTCCCACTTGATTCAAGTGATTGTAGTACCCAGACATTCTGAACACATGCTCACTGGCTGAGCTATTCTCCTCCATCTTGTAGGCAAAGTACTTGTCAGAGGTTTCATACCTCTCGACACGGGCATGAGTCTGAAATACCAATTTCAGTTCTTGGAACATCTCATATGCTCCGTGGTGTTCAAAACATTTTTGAAGTCCCGGTTCTAAGCCGTAAAGCATGGCGCACTAAACTATTAAGTAGTCATCATATCGAGCTTGCCAAACGTTCATAACATCTACATCTGCTCCTGTAATAGGTCTGTCACCTAGCGGTGCATCAAGGACATAATTCTTTTGTGCAGCAATGAGGATAATCCTCAGATCACGGACCCAGTCCGCATCATTGCTACTATCATCTTTCAACTTAGTTTTCTCTAGGAACATATCAAAAACATAGCGGAGCTATATTGCGAGCTATTGATCTACAACATAGACATGCAAATACTATCAGGACTAAGTTCATGATAAATTAAGTTCAATTAATCAAATTACTAATGAACTCCCACTTAAATTAACATCCCTCAAGTTATCTAAGTGATACATGATCCAAATCAACTAAACCATGCCCGATCATCACGTGAGATGGAGTAGTCTTCAATGGTGAACATCTTCATGTTGATCAAATCTACTATATGATTCATGTTCGTCCTTTCGGTCTCCAGTGTTCCGAGACCATGTCTGTACATGCTAGGCTCGTCAAGTTTAACCCAAGTATTCCGCGTGTGTGAATCTGGCTTACACCCGTTGTATGTGAACGTAGAGTCTATCACACCCGATCATCACGTGGTGCTTCGAAACGACGAACTTTGGCAATGGTGCATACTCAGGGAGAACACTTTTATCTTGAAATTAAGTGAAGGGATCATCTTATAATGCTACCGTCATTCTAAGCAAAATAAGATGCATAAAAGATAAACATCACATGCAATCAAAATATGTGACATGATATGGCCATCATCATCTTGTGCTTTTGATCGCCATCTCCAAAGCATCGTCATGATATCCATCGTCACCGGCTCGACACCTTGATTTTCATCGTTCCGTCGGGGTCATCTCGCCAACTATTGCTTCTACAACTATTGCTAACGCATAGCGATAAAGTAAAGCAATTACATGGTGTTTGCATTTCATTCAATAAAGAGACAACCATAAGGCTCCTGCCGGTTGCCGATAAATTACAAAACATGATCATCTCATACAATAACATATATCTCAACATGTCTTGACCATATCACATCACAACATGCCCTGCAAAAACAAGTTAGACGTCCTCTACTTTGTTGTTGCAAGTTTTACGTGGCTGCTACGGGCTTCTAGCAAGAACCGTTCTTACCTAAGGCAAAAACCACAACGGTGTTTCATCAAGTTTGTTGTTTTAACCTTCTTCAAGGACCGGCCGTAGTCAAATTTGATTCAACTAAAGTAGGAGAAACAGACACCCGCCAGCCACCTTTATGCAAAACTAATTGCATGTCTATCGGTGGAACCGGTCTCATGTGCATGGACATGTAAGGTTGGTCCGGGCCGCTTCATCCCACAATACCGCCGAATCAAAATAAGACGTTGGTGGTAAGCAGTATGACTATCACCGCCCATAACTCTTTGTGTTCTACTCGTGCATATCATCTACGCAAAGACCTGGCTCGGATGCCACTGTTGGGAAACGTTGCATGGAAAACAAAAAAATTTCTACGCACACGCAAGATCTATCAATGAGATGCATAGCAACAAGAGGGGGAGAGTGTGTCTACGTACCCTCGTAGACCGTAAGCGGAAGCGTTTGACAAAGCGGTTGATGTAGTCGAACTTCTTCGCGTTCTAACCGATCGAGCACCGAACGTACGGCACCTCCGCGTTCAGCACACGTTCAGCTCGATGACGTCCTCCGCCTTCTTGATCCAGCAAGACAACGAGGTAGTGGATGAGTTCTGGCAGCACGACGGCGTGGTGACGGTGATGGTGAAGTGATCTCCGCAGGGCTTCGCCTAAGCGCTACAAAAATATGACCGAGGGTGTAAACGATGGACGGGGGCGCCGCACACGGCTAAGACAATGTTGTGTGTCCTTGTGTGGCGCCCCCTTCCCATATATATATATATATATATATATAGGTGGGGGAGGGGAGGAAGCCAGGGCGCGCCCTAGGGCTGGCCGCCGGCCACTAGGGCTCCTGCCCTGCCCTGCGCCCCCCTGCCATGTATTCCCCAAGGGGGAAGGAAAGAGGGGGAGAGGGAAGGAAGGGGGAAACCTAGTCCCCTCTTTCCTTCTCTCCCCTAGGGACGGCCACCTATAGGGGGCGCACCAGCCCCTTGTGGGCTGGTGTGTTCCCTCACTTGGCCCATTAAGCCCATTACTTTGGCGGGGTAGCCCGGAACTCCTTCCGGTGACCCGACAAGTACCCGGTATCACCCGAAACACTTTCGGTGTCCAAATACCATCATCCTATATATCAATCTTTACCTCTTGACCATTTGGAGACTCCTCATCATGTCCGTGATCTCATCCAGGACTCCGAACAACATTCGGTCACCAAATCACATAACTCATATAATACTATATCGTCATCGAACGTTAAGCGTGCGGACCCTACGGGTTCGAGAACTATGTAGACGTGACCGAGACACCTCTCCGGTCAATAACCAATAGCGGAACCTGGATGCCCATACATATTCTACGAAGATCTTTATCGGTTGAACCGCTAACCGCTATGACAACATACGTAATTCCCTTTGTCCATCGGTATGTTACTTGCCCGAGATTCGATCGTCGGTATCTTCATACCTAGTTCAATCTCGTTACTGGCAAGTCTCTTTACTCATTCCGTAATACATCATCCTGTAACTAACTCATTAGTCACTTTGCTTGCAAGGCTTCTTATGATGTGTATTACCGAGAGGGCCCAGAGATACCTCTCTGATACTCGGAGTGACAAATCCTAATCTCGATCTATGCCAACTCAACAAACACCTTCGGAGATACCTGTAGAGCATCTTTATGATCACCCAGTTACGTTGTGATGTTTGATAGCACACAAGGTATTCCTCCGGTATCCGGGAGTTGCATAATCTCATAGTCGAAGGAATTTGTATTTGACATGAAGAAAGCAATAGCAATAAACTGAACGATCATTATGCTAAGCTAACGGATGGGTCTTGTCCATCACATCATTCTCTTAATGATGTGATCCCGTTATCAAATGACAACACATATCTATGGTTAGGAAACCTTAACCAACTTTGATCAACGAGCTAGTCTAGTAGAGGCTTACCAGGGACATGGTATTTGTTTATGTATTCACACATGTATTTAAGTTTCCGATCAATACAATTCTAGCATGAATAATAAACCTTTATCATGAATAAGGAAATATAAAATAACAACTTTATTATTGCCTCTAGGGCATATTTCCTTCATCATTGCCGTTGTTGTAACTTAACCAACGACAAATAACTCAAAGACCCTATGAGACTTCGACCAGATACACGGATCCGGGGTCGCCCCAACCTCATGTCATCGTGGCGGTGAGCATAGGCCAAAGGAACCCTCAACAGTGTCAGGGGCTCAAGGGGATGTGGAACTCCACTCTTGATTGCCATGTCATGACATCTAATTATAAATATTTTCTATTCTGGTGTTTTGGGGATTCAAAGAGGTTGTGGATGTTGGATTAAGATTGATGTGGAAGAATGCACATATGGGCATAGAAACCCATTTGCTAGTCATGCTTATAATACCTCCTTTCAAAAATAGAAGAACCACAAGAACTAATTGTAATATTTGTATAGCATTCAATCTCGATATATAGAGAGCTCGCTCGAATTAGTCTAATGAGAATACCATCATTAAATTGGTACAAAAAACAATATAAATTCATGCACTTGGTGATACATTTCCCTAAAAACTGGTGGTCGAATGGACTCATGGGAACATATATTGGAGTAAAGTTCTTCAGGTTTTTCTCTCTCCCACCGCTCAAATTTGAGAGCCCCCTACAAGATCCACCCGGCCTGATGCCCTCTCTTTGTCGGTTGCGGTGTTCGTCGGAGCAGAGGAGGGAAATGAGCTCATGGTTGTCATGTATATAGTAGTGGTAGATAGTGTTTTACTTATGGTTGTTTGGCGTGATGACATATGCGAGCTCTTCACCGGCGCAAACGAGCATCACTCAATGGATGAAGTCCACTCCCCAAGCCTGCCTTCGATGGAGAAAGGAGGCGCCCAATGGTGGATCTATCGCTCGCTCTTCAAATAAGCTCATGAGATGATGAGTGAAGGGATCTAGATAGACCTAAAGGGGGTGATTAGGTACAATTACAAATTTTAATTACTACTTACCAATTTTAGGAAATTATGTGGAATACGATAGTTAGCATAACAATTGCAAAGGTGATTCTAGTGTTAGCAATATACTCAACAACAACAACTAGGAGGACAAGCAACCACAGTATAATATAATAAGTAAAAACAATGAGATAAGTAAACTGCAAGTAAGGAGTCTAGGTTGGGGATAGCCGAAACTCTGGAGACAAGGATGTGTCCCGATTTCACTTCCTTGGAGGGAACCTAGTCACCATTGGAGGGCGGCTGTTACCACGAAGGCTCACCCTATTATGCTTGAGATATCACCACAAAGGCGATTTCTCAATTGAAAGTGCATTTAATCCCCGGGTAGTTTTCGTAATTCATCACGGCATATATCTCATTGAACTAATGCATATCCAAAAGAATATTTCAGGAAATTTCAATTTAGGTACAACTTTGGGATGTGAAATTGGACCCCTGATGGTGTCCTCGACTAGGGGGTGCTAGCCACATCGGCTGATAGCCAAATGAGTAGGGCCGAGGACCCCCGTGAAGATAAACCAATGGGCCTTGTTTATCAGGCCCACCGGCCCAGGAGAGCCAAGGTGGAAGATTCGAAGACTTGGCGTGTACTCCAAAGATTTAGAGGTAATCTTTGACACGATTGCCCTTAGATACAACCGACCTATGTAAACCCCAGACACCCCGGTATTTATATAAACCAAGGGGTGAGGGCCGCCAAGGACAACTCATACACACACGATGTCGTGGTAGATCACTTGTACTCTATACCCCCTCCGTTGAAATCCATAGAATCAGAGCAGGACGTAGGGTATTACCTCTTCGAGAGGGCCTGAACTTGGGTAAACTCTTGTGTCCCTGTTACCATCATGCCAAGACTACCATCTCGGGACCCCCTACCCGAGATCTGCTGGATTTAACTCCATCAACCCCTCGAAATGCTAAGGACAAGTGTTGATCAATGACTCAAGACTTCATTTTATGTTTGAGTGATCCAAGAACACATTTAGTACATAGGTATGCCAATACTATCAAAAGGGGTGAGGTTCTGATCATGGACTCACTTCTCAAGTGCTTAGAGATCAAGCTCTAGAAGCCTCAGTCAAACACTCACATTCCATTATGTCCAAAAACCTAAGTGAAAATCGGACTGACCGATCCACTCCTATCCGATCTCACTGAGTTAGCCATGACATAGTTGTTTCCTAAACCCTAAATGGCCAGTCCCACCAAAGAGCACTTGCCAACATTTTGTTACCGACTGAAATTCATTTGGATTTTCTGATTGATATTAGTTGGTGACACTGGACTGTGTAAAGTGCTTAGGTCATCATTACTCAGAGCCACCAAATGTTTTCATCCGGTCTCACCGAAACGCCTAAAGTTCAAACTTGTTGTACAGATCGGTCTCACCGAGTGGTTTCGCCTAGTCTCATCGAGTAGTGCATAAAGATGTGTAACGATTGGATTTTTAGTGCTGCCTATATATACCACACCACTCCATCAAACTCTTAGAGAGCAACTAGAATGAAGCAAACACTTCTCATATCCATTTTTCTGAGAGTGAGCTCGCCATCATTGTGTTGAGATCAAAGGGATTCCACTCCAACCATAGAAACATTGATTTCTAGCACCTCATTGCTTTCCAGCCAAATCCTCTCCTACCCCAAAGCCAAAATCTTTAAGAGAGCATTTGAGTGTTTAGGAGATTATCTTTTAAAGCACAAGATCAATAAGTTCATCATCAACAACCCCACCTATTACCTTTTGGAGGGTAGTGCCTCCTAGATTGCCTAGGTGTGCTTGGGAGTCTCCAAATCGTATGGAGAAATCAAAAAGTTTGTAAGGGCAAGGAGATCGCCTACTTCATGAAGATCTACCCCGAGCGAGGCTAGTCCTTCGTGGGCTTGATTCCTCCATGGAATCTCGCAACCGTTATCCTCGTGATCACTGATCCTTGAGATTGAAGCCTCCATCAACATGGTCGTACGATAGCACCACCTATCAGAACCATGGGTCAAAATCTTCCGTGTCACCATAGTGTTTGCATATCTCCAAACTCATCCCTTTACTACTATCACTTTCCATGTCTTTAGTTTCCGCTGCCTATGACTAGACTTGCATCTGCAAGGTGTTTCTAGACTTGCTTAAATTACTAAAATTTGTTGAGAACTAAAATTGGGAAAGGAGTCATTTTTAATTTGACAAGTAGTCTAATCACCCCCTCCTCTAGATGTGCTTTTGATCCTACATCAATCACTAGTGGTAGACCTTGAGGAGACCTCCAAACTTTCACAAATTTTCTGGGGTAATCACAACAACCAATTCCTCTCCAAATAACTCCTACCACCTAGGAGTCTCCAACCTCCAAGAGTAACAAGATCAAGGAGGAAATTCTCAAGACTTGTTCAAAATACGATTTGCTTTGCTCAAAGAGGAAGAGGGAGTGGATCTATCACTTGGCAGAATTTCTCCCAAGAACTCTCACAAATCTCTTCGAGATCTAAGATTGAGTGTGGGAGAGAGTGAGAGGGGGCACTTGTGTTCTTGGGGATGAATTAGAGTGTAGTGGTCAACCCAACCCTCTACCGGTGTGGTAGAGGGGTATATGTAGCTCCTCGAGAAAGAAGTTGTTTGAGCCGTTTAAGTTAGGAAGCCTAGACGTCCGGATAGGAACCTGGATGATCTAGCTAGGAATCCGGACAGTATGGCTAAGTCAACCGCTGGTAGTTGAGCTAATATAGCCGGACAACGTCGCTCCCTGTGTGTTTGTCTAGGTAGGACATCCGGAGGAAGCCTGGACATCCTGGAAGGTACCTAGACCATCCGGCCACATGCAAACCCTACTATGGTGGATCATGAGCTGGCTGGACGTCTCGGAGCGAGTCTGGAACATCTGAGAAAGCCCAGATAGATATCCTCTCTTATTATCCACCCGGGCAAACATCTGGGCAAAGGCCAGATGATCTCAGGAGATGCCCGGACAATCCGGGTTTAGAGCAAACATTCGGTTGCTCTCGGGGGTCTAGTCGGGCACAGTTCAGATGATCCAGGCAAAGCGGATGATCCGGGTAGCAACCTGGGCGATCCGGCTGTTGAGACGAGAATGGCCACTTTGGTGGTTGGGTTTTGGCTAAGATATTTCTGGGGACGTGCATGTGCATGGAAAGATATTGACTTAGAGCAAATCTTTAATGAACCCCTTTGATCCCCTTTAACAGTGCGGGATCCCTATAACTTAAGATTAACTGGAAAAAGAACTATGCCTCTTTTCTCGTTTTTGCCATGCTCGAGTCATATATATCCTGGTGGGTCCATGATCCCTGCGCAATGATGCCAAAAGGACTAATAATATGTGTATACGCTTGGCAAAAATAATTGCTCCCCTATATGTATATTATCATCAACATCAAAACATAATTAAGGGCATGATTGCACTTTCAATGGGATCTGGTGATTTTGGAGGCGTTTGTTCCATGTTTCTTTAATCATTGAGGCGACCAAGGTGCACTTGTTTCCATCCCCCTCGAGTCCATCATCGTGTTGGAGATGGGTTGCCGACGTCTGATCCAGAGCACCTGCTACTGCTCTATTATGCACTTTTTCTGAGCGGTGTATTGCAACATCTCCGGTTGCTCCGCTATTGACTGTTATGGCCGAATGGCAACTATTTTCCTCTCAGCCAAGATGCTGAAAGGAAGGGCAAGTCTCACTGTGACTCAACGTTCGTTTCTTCTTTGTGTGGCTTATGTTGACGATGGAGCGATGTCGAGCCCCCCATCCAAGTAGTTCTGTCTTCGGCGATGGTGAGCTCGGTCTGTGTGGGAGCCCTGTTCATGACCGTGGATCACATTGCAATCTTCTTCTCGTGTCAAGGCTTTTCATTTTGCAAAGTGTTTGGACTGAGTTGTAATTTTGCTTTTCAGTTGTACTGCAAATGCAATATCTGTAAGACTGTTCGAGGTCCTTCGTGGTTGGTCTCTTGTTAAAAATCACATTATTGAGCAAAGCAAGAATAACTCTTATCTCATGATAATTTGACTAATGTATATTGAAAAATTCAAGAATTTTATGTTTCAATAGTATATATATATATCTATCAAGTTTAGCATGAACCGGCACGACGTTATCTGAAATCCATGAATTTGTGCGTGAACCATTCATGCCATAGAGACGGTACCAGGTAGTATTTCCTACGGCACCAATCAAGTGCATTAACATACTCCGTTAAAAGAAACACGACGCCAATCCAGTAACCTCGTTCGTTTTGTGAAAGAAAGATGCGAGAGAGGAGCGAATGGAAACAGATGTATGAATGAATAGTGTTTCTCATTGATTGATGACCGGGTATTTATACCCTGATTACAAGGTAGTTAGAGTTACAATGTCGGTAATTACAATCGACTTAAGCATTGATTATTAGGATTAAATTAATCCTTAACACTCCCACTAATCTATGCTAGTCTAATACGCATCATCTTGATAAAGACTCCTCCCAGTATGTGTTTTCCTTGAGAATGTTCATCGTCTTCATTTTGAGAAAGACTCCTCCAAAAACCCTGTGGGAAAAATATGAGGAGAATAATGCAAATATGTTGCTAAAACTCCTTTAAACCCAATGGGAAAAAATAATAAGGAGAAAATGATGCAACATATAATGATTATTGTCTCTTGATAACTCATATGAGAAAAACCTTTGAAGAAGGAGAAAACTCGCTTGTGAGTTTAGAGAACAATAATATGAAAAAAAATATGCTTTGTATACTTTCCTTTAAAAACCCCAATGGGGAAAAAGTTGAAAGTATTGCATATGATCTTAAAAAGATATTGCCTCATTAAAAACCATCATGAAAAACTTTGAGAGAAAACTCATACGGGAAAAAGAGTGCAATCTGACATGCCATTGAAAACTCCTTTAAAACCCAATGGGAAAAATATACGGAGAAAATGATATGGCATATGTGAACACTTGTATCTATATTGTCTCGTTAAAAACCTTTTATGAGAAACCATGAGGAAAAACTCATGAAGGGAAAAAGAGTACAATATATGCAATCTGATGATTGTTAACAGGTTATAGTTTGGGAGATTACTCCCCTTGAACTCTGCAAATCTGGAGGATGTGTCATACCAATTCAATTGACATGATCATGACATTGTGAATAATCTGTAGGATTTTCACAGTATTTTGGTTGCAAATTATTTCCTCACTTTTCTATAGTGCGTGAGGATGAGTAATTTCGAGCCATGTGCTTTTATGATATTTCTCTTCATATAACCTACAAGTATTGAGTAACACAAGTGGAAGCATATTGATAAATCAAGTTATGTGATTCTAATGAATCTCAACCACATGATTTTGAGTGTGGTTTATCATTCCGTTGAGCCATGCAAATTTTGCAATGCTTTTAGATAAAGCAATTATGTCAGAATGATAAGTGGAAGTAGTCATTAGAGTCTATTTAGATGACTTCCATGAGAAGATTATTCCGATGAATTCAGTCATTAATGTGGCATTGTTGGGATCAAATAAAGAGCCAATATCATTTCATATACCATGGTCATATCTTGATTTTCCTGATGGAATTGCCCATGATTTATTGTGAGCTTGAGATATAAGTTGATATTTCTTATATCAACCGTATACCTTCGTTGGGGGTTGCACTCTAAACAAAGATAGCAAATATAGTGTCAGGCCTGACGTAGTTTGCAATTATATGAGTGCGTTGGTGTTAGTGAGATGTAGAAACTTAGGTCCTGATATCACTTCATTATCACCCTAGATATGAATGGATTTGTACCTTACCAAGGCAGTATGACCATACATGTCATTTATTGTTATGATATATCCATATTGAACTTCTCATATATACTTTGGATATATGTAGACTGATATGTATTCGTGAGAGAATGCTCAAGTTGTAAGCTTAAGCTAAATTTGGTTGAATCCAAATTTTCCGTCTTAAGATGATTTTGTGTGTGTTTAGGTCTTGTATAGACATTGATGATGAGGTCATCAATATACACTGAGGTGATGAAAAGAAATCAAATTGATTCCTTAATTAAACATGTAAATAATCATCATTATTCGAGTAATCCTTTTGAAGAAGGAACTCATTTAGTCGGGAGTACCATATGATATCCGACTATTTCAAGTCATAGAGTGACATATGAAGTTTTACACAAAACTTGTTGCGATTTGCTTTTGGATTCGGAAGTATAAGCCCTTCAGGGACTTCAATAGAGATTTCTGAAATGAATGACTCATATGAGTATGTAGCCACTCCATCAATCAACTGCATGGATAATATTATTATTTTTATTGCCAATGATATTTAGTATCGAAACATAATTCCACTCATACCAAGCGGGTATGTTACATCGTAATCGATGTCGGGTCTCTGCGTGAACCCTTTTGCTACAAGCCTCACTTTCTCACCACCTCATTGACTTTGTTTATGAATGAGAAGTTTTTTAGTATTCCATATGAAAGATACTTATGAGGAGTAGGTCTTACTGCGGTAAATACCACTCGTTTGCAGAGTGAGTGCTATTCTTCATTACTTGCTTCCTTTTATGTGAACCAATATGAGTGCAAGAGGTACTCTACCATGGTTTTTGGTTCTGGGCCCAAAAGGTTTTAGCAAATTGAGAAGAAATATATGTCGACAAATGTAGTCTTTAGTTTATATGATTCTGATGGAATCATGGAAGTTTGTGGATAAAATATTTATTCCTTTTTAACTCCTTGTGATTTCCTACAACAAATGGAGTCAAGGTGTTTCGATGTCCCGGCACCAAAACATTTGTGCACATTTATACCGGGCTTTGGATGATGAGCATCCACTGAGGTGTCTTTCAACATGATGTTGAATTACATTTACTGGTTGAGGATTTGATTTCCTCTGTTTCCGAGGAAGCATATGAGAAGTTATATCTCGTGTGATCAGATTTCTCCCCCTCTTGCTCTCATTTGGGGAGAAGAGTAGTTTATGAGGTACCTATACTCTTTCTGACACTCTTACTGCAGGAATATAAAATTTAGTGATACATTTGTCATCAGTAAATGTATGTGGCAGATTTGCAATGTGTTGCAAATATGTGATGTCTAAACTTCTAGTTCAGATTCTTTGAGTATGTGGATATAAGGACTGAATGTCAATAAAATTTCTAATTTATTTCTAGGCATTGTTTGTGGTACTTATCTCCCCCTAATGCTGGAAAATGTCCTTATTGCTCATGCAATCAGCATACGGGCTATGAATAATTTTGATTGACGGATAAATTGTTATTCCTCACATAGATCCCTAATTTTCTGTGAGTGCCCATTGATGTACGCTGGAGTGGTGATATCGGCATGTAACCGAATTATCGCAGATGGGAAATACTTTGTTGATTTCCACGTAGTTACTATAAGGGGAAAGTAGTATGATATGCAATTGGTATGATTTAGATCATACCTACGATGTGTAAGGCCGTATGTGTCCACAAGAGGCTGGTAAATTTACAATTCTTTAAAAGTGGTCATGTAATTCATTTGACTATCTTTGATAAGAAAATTAGTTAAACCATTTTGGGTATGTACATAGGGTACTGATGCAATCAGAAAATTCTCGTGAAATGAGTTCACCGACATTGTCCATTCGAATGGGTTTATCCTTTGTTCAGGAGAATTTGCTCCTACTTTGATAAGTTAAGCAATTCATTGGGTAAGATCATGGCTGTATGTGATAATGGACACACTTAAAAACATTTTATGAATGTGTATATGAGTACCATGAAGTATCTAAATTACCCCAGATAATGGTTCAACATTCCACATATATCTTTTGAATGTGTTCAAAGAAGAATAAGTGGCTCATTTAGAATTTTAAGGTGAGAGTTCCTTAAAACAGATTTCCCATATGGCACATGTGGTGCACATATAATCTGATGATATGGGAAATATTTGCAGCTTGTTAAGTTATGACCAACAGAATTGTAAATAATTTTCTAATCATCCCCAAACCAGGATCACTAAGGTTATCAAGCCTAATATTTAATTTATTAATACTTAGAAAATCATTGTGTACGCAACAATATTGAGTATGAATTGAAACATACATTCAAATTTATCGAATATTGTATCCAAGGGATATGATATTGGACATTTTACTACATGTAGTAGTACAAGTATAGGCGAATAATATGTTGGGATAATTAGGAGATTACCCAGGTCTCCGATATTATTGAGTGCAAATGAGTTCATCCTCCATTTTCTGCACTAACTTTTGGTCCTCCTTCTGATGACGATTTTGGGAACAATCCTTTACCAGAATCTGGTTGTTATTTGCAAATTTTCAAATTTATCCCATTGAACTTATTTGCCTTTTAATAAATTTGTGGTGTGGTTCGACCATTTGTTTGAGGGTTTGGTAATCATAGGTACAATATTTATATAACCACACATTTGACAAACTTGAGAGTTGTCTTTTGATCATTTGAAAACGACCGATTCCTATTAAGAGATAATTCTATCTTTGGTTGTCTATTAACCTCCACTTTACTTCGAATTCCTCATGGTTCTATTTTGTGACCACTAAATTGCATAGTATTCTCGGTACTAGCAAGAATTTTAAATTATGGTATAGCACCCATTGTGTGAATCTGATGATTTTAAGAAATTCCATGTTTCTTCGTCATGGAAAATGGCAATACTATCATATGAGGATGTGAAGGGTATTAAGGGCTTTTCAACTGGATCTGTATATAGGAAAATATTTGATCACGAGATCTCAACTTGAAGTTGATTAAGTGACAAAATTGTGAGCTGCGATAGACTTGAGGTCTTGAAAATGAATGGGTGATCATTCGTGATGTGCTCATGGCATCATGTTTATCTTAAGGGAAATATTCAGGGTGAATAAAAATTCATCCATTATGTACTTAGTTTGAGAACTAAGTGAAGTTGGTGACACATAAAATGCATATGAACGTTGCAACTTTAGAGTCACTGCCAGAAACATAGGCGTTGCATGTTTAACATTGGTTAGTCACTATGAAAGTATAACCACAATGTGATGTGGACATTGCAAAAATGTTGAGACACTCAATCATTGCCATAAATTATGGGATCCATCTTGATGGATGGATGACACTATAATTATAAATAGTGACATAGGCTCCATTGCCATGTATTTTACCAATGCAATAGAAAGTAATCACCATGGTATGCAAATATTTGCGTAATTTTCTATGACATATTTAAGCAAAGTGAGGCTTGAATTAGCACAAGATTACCATTCCGGCATATAGTGATTGCACATGAATAATATTTACTATAAGAGTAAATAATTTTAGTGAACAACAACACCAATTTCCTCAGAGGAGCAAATTTTAGAATAGTTGATGCTTTATAACCGTATGTGTAGACCTCAATTTATAGGATAACACTTTGAAGATAATCACCAATATGGTGTAGATCTCACAGTAATAGAAAACATAGTCTGACTTTTGTCAGTAGATGTTCATAATTCTATTACCTTATGTTATGCTAAATATATGAAATCACTTTGAAGGTAATCATCTGTCAGAGTGACATGATGTAGACCTTGCAGTAACAGTGGATAGTCTGCAAATTTTTGCAGTAGATGCCAGTATTACCTTATGACATCTTGAGGTAGTCGCATCTAATATTAATATTTGGAAGAGCACGTTGAAGGTAGTCATCTTGTCAAAGTGGCAAGACGTAGACCCCATAGTATTGATGGATAATCTGCAAATTGTGCAGTAGATGCCATCATTACCTTGTGATTCACAAATAAATGCGGGTAGTCATATTGAGTATGACACTTCATAATTCATGTTTGAATTACATTTAAATTAGCAAGATTTATAAAAAAATCTATAGTTAGTTCTCCTAAAACGTATGCCTTAGGAAATGTTTGCGGTAAAGACAAATATAATGTCTTAAATTCTAAAGGAATAAGTTTACCAAAACATTCTTTTGTATTAGTATTACTGTGGTAATACATATCGGTGGTGTTTTTTTTTTTACATATTTATGTAAGTATATAAAGACATGAGGTCTTTGAATGAGAATTTTACCCATTGTAAATGGTGTATAATTATGTTGTACGTAATTTAGGATGACTTGTGGTTCTCCCACATATATTTTTCTAAAGCCAAAAGCTTAGAATAGAAATAATAATAACCAAAGGGTTAAAGTGTTAAAATAGTAACCCTGAGGGCTAAACTACAAAGTCCAATAGACTTGATGATTTGATTGCAAAATACTGCAAGCCAGAGGGCTGATACAGAAATACATGGACTTTCACGGAATTAACATAAAGTTAGAGGGCTAAATCAATAACTATCCCAATGGATAAGAATCCCCAATCTTACTCCTGTGCGTGGTGGCTAATCATGTTTCTCCAGAAACTGTCGCCGCTCATGAAATAGCCAAAATAGATAAGGAAGTTGGAGATTCGCCGGTGCGCCGCAAGCTGGACGGAGACGTCCTTTGCCGTTCCGGATGACGCGCCGCCAACAGGCTGCGTCTGCGGTCGCCGCCATGCTGCCTCACCTTGTCCCGCTACCAGCCAGGCCGGAGGTCTGATTCGGCGGCGCGGCGGGGACGAAGCCGCTGGAGCCGGCATCTTAGTATAGTGCATGACTGAAGCCAAGCGATGCCTCATCCCGTCGATGTGTTCGACCGTCGTCCAGCGTCAAGGCAAGATTCTGTTTATGGTAAAGCAGATTTGTGTAGCAATGAAGAAAATTGGAAAAGTAGCACCTTGTTTCTCTGTAGCAATTAGATGAAGTTGGTATCTGCGTGGTGCTTGACTCTAGTCTTTGATTGATTTCTTCTTCCCTTTGCACGACCGGATGGTTCTTGCTTGATTGAAGCTTTCTCTTCCTTGGTCAAGGATCTCTTCCGGTTGATGCCTCAGCCATCTATTCATCTCACCATGTCCACATACTATGTGCAGAAAAAGCAGTTAATCTCCAGATCACGGGAAGAACAAAAATTGGACGGAATTAGTGTTTCCTGATTGATTCCCCGATGCTTGTTGTGGCAGTCAATAGACAGTCGCTGTGTGCTGACGCCGTTTAAGGCGTTCGTGCCTGCCGTTGGGTGCCGCCGCCGCTGACTGGAAAGGTCCCACTGACGGTGTCCGCGCCGCCGGGAGCGTGGGAACGCTGCGGGTGCCGGCGTGCGAGTTTGCCGCCTGTGCGTGCAGGTCGCAGGCCATGCGTCGAGCGGAGCAGCGCGAGTCCTTTCTTCGATTTCTTGCGCTCTCTCGGTAGAGCGTGCTGATAACGTGTGAAAGAAAGATGCGAGAGAGGAGCGAATGGATACAGATGTATGAATGAACAGTGTCTCTCATTGATTAATGACCGGGTATTTATACCCTGATTACAAGGCAGTTAGAGTTACAATGTCGGTAATTACAACCCACTTTAAGCATTGATTATTAGGATTAAATTAATCTTTAACACGTTTCTCCTAGCTCGAAGTGGCCAAGCCGAGCCACACCCGACGGAAGCCAGTCTAGAGCCGGCTCGGTTAGGCTCGTGTGGCGGGCCCACGCGAAGCGGAGGTAGCCCTCCGCGACCTGTAGGGGCACCCAGCAGGCAGCAACTGGCACCCAACAAACAGCCGCTGCAACTTGCCGCGCATCCGTCCGCTTTTAAAGCCCGCAGGCGCGCGGTACGTGTGCGTGAGGTCGCCGCATCGCGCGCCACGTGCGGCCTTCCTCCTCCCGCGCGGGCCCCACGACAGCTCACCGCCCCACACGCAGGCCAGCTTTGCCGTCCCTTTTCGTCCCTCGAGACCCGTCCGCGGCGAGTGACACGCGGGGCCACTCGGAGCCCGGGCCCGGCGGTCGGTGCCACGCTTGTAGCACCAGGCGTGTGGGTGTCTCTGCTGTGAGGTAAGCGTGCAGGTGGGGTGTTGTCGCTGGGTCTGCGGTGGGCGGACACGTCACCCCCGGGTGGGGGCGACGGCGACGTACCGGCGCGGAGATCCACGTGTCGGGGGAAAGGCCCAGAGGGGGCGAACGGACGGCGGAGATGGGCGCCTGCCTGTCCTCCCTGGTGGGGCCAACCGCCCACAAGTGGACGGCGGATAGCGTTTGCTTGTGGTCCTCCGGTGCGAGGGCCCCGGATCCTCTGCGGCGCGCCGGCTGTGGGTGAGCTTTGAAGAGTTGCCTGGGTGGGCGATGGACAGACGGACAGATCGTCGTATGAGGTCCCGGCCTCCATGTGTAAACCTCTGGGTTCTCTGTAGTTATCTCTTTCCTGGATTCCATCTGTGTAGTAGTAGTAGTACTAAATTTGTAATCATGCTACTGGAGCAGTTCAACACGTACTACTTGACAGTTAAATGAGCCCAGTCAATTTTTCCGGTGTTCTTTATGTTCTTCAGCTTGACTAATGTACATGCGGCATCGAATTTTTCTTTTTTTGAACACAGATGCCGCGCAGGTATACAGATGATTTCGAACACACTGTGCCTGCGGTGCTGCAATAACAAGGTGTAAATGCAGATAGTACTGAATAGACGCACACTCATCTCTACAACTACATGTAGCTTTTTAGTGCTACATCTCAACCGTAATAAGGACGCTTAGCTCAAGCAGCTAGCTATAGAAAGTATAGCCAGCCAAGATGTGTCTCTAAAGACCAGTCTAAACCATCGGTGATCACAATTCACAAATGATCCGTCGAAACGAGCACGCAGCCATCAAAGCTGACCAGCGACTAGCCAATAATTGCTGGACCTCGACGGAGAGGAGGATAGCCACACGCGGCTCGTTCGCAGGGGATCCGTCAAATCCGCGAGGCGGGGAGCAGGATCTTGGGGATATCGATTTTGTACGATGTTCGCCACAGAAAAAGGTGAAAGGAAAAGAAAAAAAAACGGCGATCGGACGCTGTCAGATTCAAACCCCAATAATCTACTCCGCATCCTCCCGTCTCCGCTCGTTGCACGGCGCCAAGTTGCGTTCGACCTTGCGCTTTCAAAGCAGTGGTTAGGCTGCTGATATTATTGTTAGCAGCAGTACATGCTAATGCTGATACCTTTTTTAAGAATACAGTAAGTGCTAATCTCTGCACAAAGATTCGGCTTAGCTAGTGCGAAGTTTTCTTGCCAACTCTAACAATAATTAATATCGCGAAGTCTTCTTTACAATTCTGAGTACTCTCCGGTTTCCCAATAACTGCTTCACGCCAAACGTCGAACAAAAAAAAGTTTGTTTTGAGGATGTTTTACATAAGTACTCACTCCATCCCAAAATAAAGTTGAGACACTTATTTTGGAACGTGATGAGTATCTGAGAGTCATATACAAACCGAATACAAATTTGTCCCAGACCTATATGAGGTTTTATTAGGTGAGTTCTCACAAATATGGAGTATATAACACTAAAAATTAGCGATAAAGTTACACTTTGAAGAGGCCATAGTGGTGAAAGCAATAGCTATTAGAACATGAAGGATTAGGGCATCTTCAACGCTGACCCGCAAATTTGCTCCGCCATATGTCCGCGGGCAGAGATCAGTCCGCGTACACGGATGCGGGAGCCGGTTATCCAACTTTGCCCGCATACATTTCAACCACCGTTTGAACTAAACGAACAAAATTCATGCAAACACGACGGATTTCATTCAAATTCGCTTATAATTTACATACAAAGGTCGATATTTCGACCGTTTAACTAAAAAAAGTAGAGAAAAAAACTAAACCCTACAACGGACAACCACCTCGTACGTGTGGCCGCCCTGCCCTGCCCTACCATCGCCGTCCGTACCGTCGCCGTCGTCCCTCCAGCCGCGGAATGGCGCCGGAGGGCCGCGACAGCCTTGTCCAGCAAATGCCTGCCGCTCGCAGAGGAGCCGCTCCGCCTCCTGCTGCGCGGTGCGGAGGGCCGCCACGGCCACTGCCGATGTAGCCTCCGGAGCCCGGGCGTCGGCCTTGGCGCGGTCGTTGTTGGCGGAAGGATCGCTAAGCGACCATTCCTCGCCGATCTTGGCGAACTCGCCGTCAAGGCAACGACGGCACCTGGCGGCTGTCTTCGCGGTGGTGACAGAGCGGTCGAGGGCCCACGCGGTGGCGAGGTCGAGATCGTTGAGGACCCAATCCGGCGCCACATCGATTTTGGCGAACGCGAAGCGGCACCTGTCGTTGCGGTGGTTGAACCGCGCCTGTGGCCTCGCCGCGCGCTCCTCGTCGGAGATGACAACCCTGGAGTCCGAAGGACCGCCGTCACCGCCGCCTCGGAAGTAGTGGAGGATGCGGCCCCATGCCTTCATGATCGTGGGCGGCAGCTCCTCCTTGACGGCGCGTCGGTGGTGGCGGGGCAGCGAGGTAGGCCTGTCATTGCGGGCTTACCGGTTGTGCGGGGACGACGCCAACTCATCCTTGCCCCGGCGTCTGATCTGGACGTCGCGGTTGGCCGAAACGACGCCGGCTCATCCTTGACGCGGCATCCGATCTGGACGCCGCGGTTGTGCTAGGCGGGGGTGACGTCGGCTCGTCCTTGACCCGCTGGAGCGGGGATGCCGGCTCGCGCTTCACGCGGTCTCGCGGTGGGGACGATGGCTCCTCCTTGACGCACGCCGGCGATGGTGGCGAAAGTCCCATGTGATGGAGCGAACGCTCCGTCATTATCTCGATCTGATGGACGAATTCTTCATCCGTCACAGCTGCCTCCGAGGGAAGGCGGGGCCTCTGCTACGGCAGCTGCTCCGGCTACTGCGACATCTGTTATGGCGTCTGGTCCTCCTCGTCACCGAAGGAGATCACGATCTCCTCCTTGCCGGAGGAGCCGGTTTTCCATGGATGACAATGGGCCCGGGGGCGAGGGTGGCACCGCCAAGAACCACTAGACGAAGAACTTCCACCACCTCTGCATGCGGGCACGGAGAACCAGGACTTCGGCATCCCTGCTGGGCTCGGACAAGAGGAAGGGCTCGGGGACAGGGACGGGGAGGGGAAGGGGGATGGTGCTCAGGAAGGGGGAGTGCAGCTCTTTGCATCGCCAGCGCACAGCTTAAATAGCCGCGGCCAAGCCAGGCGAAGGTGCGGTCAGCCCGCTTCAATGCGGCGCAGCGGCCGGAGTTGGTTTCTCGGGACGCAACATCTGCATTGAAGTGTCGACGCCTGAGAGGTCATGTCCGTCAGCGCCACCCTCCCGTCCGGTAAAATCGTGGGCATCAATGTCAGCCAATGCATGCTCTGGGCTGGCATGGATGCGGCACGACAAGCGGCGCAGGTGTTCGATGGAAAGCACAGGAGAGGAAGGTAGTTTTTTTGGTGGGCCAGAGCAGTCAGACGCGGGTGTGGTAGCGGTCCGTACACCCGCAACCCCCTCCCCCACCACTTTGTCTCTGATTTATGGGAAAAACACGTCTAGACCGGCAAGCGGACCGATACAGGCCCGCATTGGATGGCAGAACACGTCCGGAACACGCGGTCCGAACGTATGCGGGCGGTTTGAGGGTCCCCGTTGGAGATGCCCTTACAGCTCTCTCAATGCATTGTCTCTTAGCATGTTATCATAAGAGGACAACTAGCCCAATGCATTGTTTCTTAGGTTGCATCTGAATTTAATGATTTTAGACTCATGCATATATGTGATTGATCCAACATTTCTTTTCTATGGCCACACACAAAGGTTGTATGTTAGTTAGGGCATCTCCAATGCTGACCCGCAAACCGGACACCGCATCCATCCGGGGACTGGGTGGGAGGGGACCAGTCCACGGAAATTGATGCGGGAGCTAACCATCCAAAGCTAGCCACATACATTCGTCCCCATTTTTTTAAAGTCTGCATACATCCACACGCCGAAAATAGCCGCATATCTAGTCTAGTTTAGCTAAAAAAAATCAAATGTTCAAATGCAGCAGTAGTACTAATTTAGATATTACTGTCCGACAATGTTGTCTCCCTTAACTGTCCACAAATGGCCAGTCAGATCCTCCTTCAGTTGCTCATGAGTTACTCGATGCCAAATTTGTTGATGCATTTGAACAAACTCACCAAATGTGGCCGGATTCTAGTTTGGAAGTTCGATATGACCACCCATCTTCTCAAATTCAAGACCTACAACAACATCCTCACTTTTATCCTTGACGATCATGTTGTGCATGATCACACAACATGTCATCACCTCCCACAAGGTCTCTGGATCCCATTGTTTAGCAGGTCAACGAATAACTGGAAAACGTGCCTGCAGAACCAATAGGAGAATCACGCAAAGCCTCGTGAACAACACCTACACACACAAAGCAAATACTTGCACCCAACACAGGCAAGAAGGTTGTCAATCCCCTTGAACTCGTTACTTGCAAGGGTCAAATCTTGTATAGGTAGATGGATAAATTGCATAACAAAAAAAAGATAAAAAATTGCAGCAAAGGAATTTAGGTTTTCGTAATATGATAAAGGTAGACCCGGGGGCCATAGTTTTCACTAGAGGCTTCTCTCTCGAACACATAGCATACGGTGGGTGAACAAATTACTGTTGGAAAATTGATAGAAAAGCGCATAGTTATGACAATATCCAAGGGAATGATCATGTATATAGGCATCACGTCCGAGACAAGTAGACCGACTCCTGCCTGCACCTACTAATATTACGGCACCAATCGACCGCTATCCAGCATACATCTATGGTACTCCCTCCATTTACTTATACAAGGCCACTATGAAATATATATTTTGCATCTATACAAGGCCACCAACAATAATCGAGGCAAAAATTAATGATGTTTTCTCGTAGTAGCAACTTATTTAATACTTGCATGCATGCAGTCATAATGACACTTAGCTACTTCCTCCACTTGATTTTCTTGCATGCATGCGGTGTATTAATGATCCCTGTAAACGAAAAGAAAAGTTAGATTGCAAAACATGTATTAAATTTTACCTTGGTACCTGTAATTTGAGTTTGTTGCCTTGTATATAAAAATGGAGGGAGTATTAAGTATAAAACATAGTAACGCCTTAAGCAAGATGACATGATGTAGACAAAGTAAACTCAATCAATATGAATAAACCCCATCATTTTATCCTTAATGGAAGCAATACAAATACGTGTCTTGTCCCTTTCTGTCACTGGGATATAGAGCACTGCAAGATTCAACCCATCACAAAGCACCTCTCCCACTGAAGATAAATCAATCTAGTTGGCCAATCCAAACGGATAGATCGAAGATAAATACAAAGCTATAACAATCATGCATAATAAAGTTCAGAAAAGACTCAATTACTTCTCATGAATATTCAGATCATAAACCTAAAATTCATCGGATCCCAACAAACACACAACAAAAGAAGATTACATCGAAAAGAACTCCAAGAACATCGAGGAGAACATTGAATAGAAGATCAAAGAGAGAGAATAAGCCATCTAGCTACTAGCTATGGACCCGTAGGTCTGTGGTGAACTACTCACGCATCATCGAAAGGCAGCAAGGATGATGTAGAAGCCATCCGTGATCGATTCCCCCTCCGGCAGAGTACTAGAAAAGGCCTCCAGATGGGACCGCAGAAGAACAGAAATTTGCAGCGACAGAAAAAGGGTTTCAGGTGGCTCTCTGTTGGTTTTCCAATATTTGAGAATTTATAGAAGTGGAGTTAGGTTAGACGGAGCGTCTTGGGGCCCACAAGGTAACAGGGCGTGCCCTGTTGCCTTGCCGTCTCCTTGATTGGCGTCTTGTCTCCTCCCGAAGCTTCTAGGGTCTCCCTTGTCCAAACAAAATCGTCAAAAAGTTGCGTAGCGTTTGGACTTCGTTTGGTACTGATTTTCTGGAAAACCAAAAACACACAAAAAATAGCAACTGGCACTAGGCACTGGGTTAATAGATTAGTCCCAAAAAATAATATTAAATAACATATAAATGCATATAAAACATCAAAGATTGATACTATAATAGCATGGAACAATAAAAAATTATAGATACGTTGCAGACGTATCAAGCATCCCCGAGCTTAATTCCTGCTCGTCCTCGAGTAGGTAAATGATAAAAGCAATTTTTTTTAATGTGGAATACTATCTAACATGTTTATCATGTAATCTTTCTTTTAGGGTATGAATATTAAGATCCGAATGATTCAAAGCAATAGTTCATAATTTGATATAAAGACATCAATACTCAGGCATACCAACAAACAATCATGCCTTTCAAAATAAAAATGCTAAAGAACACTATCCCTACAAATCATATAGTCTTGTCATGATTAGTCTACCTAACACAAAGTATTAATCATGAACTACCCCGATGACAAGCCAAGCAATTGGTTCATACTTTTAACACGCTTCAGCTTTTTCAAGCCCACACAATACATGAGCGTGAGCCATGGACATAGCACTCACTACAAAAAAAACACTTCCGTGATGATACGTGTTTGTCATAGTAGGTCACGTTTTCTGTCATGCATGTACATCCATGACGATTTTATGACAGAATCAAGATAGTCATACCTATGCTGTCGTAGAAGTGTTCCATGACAATACCAAAATTATCATCACGGAAGTGTCCACTTCCATGACGATAAATTGCGCGTCATGGAAGTGTTTTCGTCAAGGGTAACCGACACGTGGCATCCACCGTAATGGGTCGCCTTTAAGCTATCGGGTTCCGGTTTGGATCTGATAACCTGTTAACTGCCTGGACCCATGGGGATTTTCCACATGTAAAATTCTCATTCGCCGAAGGATCCACGTGTCAGCTCAGCATTGGGACAGATTTCATCCCTATAATGGACGAAACACGCCTATGATACGTCGACACATGGCACGGCCCAACAGGGGCCCATTTAGGTTTAAAAGCCAGCCCAGGAAAAGGACCACAAGATTTCGTCAGATCTAATGGGCCGGCCCATTAACAGCCTAATATTTTCTGAACCAAATTATGGCCCACATCAGATATGACCCGTTAAAATACTGCAATATTCTGCGTCAGTTTACGGCCCATATCAGATCCCGCCCGTTAACAACCCGCAATAGTTTGGGACAAATTACGGCCCATATATGATCTGGTCCGTTAACTGACTTTCATATCTTGGGCCAAATTACGACCCATAACAGATATGGCCCTTTAACAACCACTGTGCCTTTGGGCCCATTGGGGGCCTGATTTGCTCTTCGGCCTCTTAATGGCCCGTTTAACAGTTCGACCCGATATTAGTTTCGGCCTGTCAGCGGCCCTGTGTATATATGGGCCTCTTTCGGCCCGGTTTCACTTTCGGCCATTTAAAGGCCCGAGCTGCATCTGGGCCTAATTCTGGTCCATAGTGACTTTCGGCCTCTTAACGGCCCGTAGTCTTCGTGGATACATTTTAGCCCAAACTGCCTATCGGCCCGGTAAAGGCCCTTGATAGTGTTGGGCCTAATTTTGGCCCGTTATGCATCCGGCCTGCTTCCAGCCCGTTATGTAATTGGGTCCACCAAGGCCCAAAACCATTTCGGCCTGTTAATGGCCCGTCATATCACTGGGCCAATAATGGGCTGATGTATATTCCAACCTGCTGTCGGCCCGTGATTTGTCCGCCACAATTCAGGCTCAATCTACATCTCGGCCTGTTAAAAGCCCATTTTATTTTCTGGCCCAATTAAGGCAAGCGATTTACTCGGCCTTTCAAAGGCCTGAAACTAATAGTGGGCTAGATTAAGTCTAGGCCTACTAATGGCCCAAGATGATTGTAGGCCCACAGTTCGGCCCATTCATAGCGATTGGCGGCCGGCCAGGTTTGGTATCGATTTTTTTAATATAAACCTAACATATTGGATCATTGCGCTCCGATCGAAGATTAGGACCTTTTCTCAGAGCGATGACAACATATACAGCAAATAAATTACAGCAGCGTGACGAAGAATAAACCTAGACTATACAACAAAGAAATTACAGCATATTACATCCCCTGGACATCAAAGTTCGTCGCCAGTGATAATAAAGGGCAACCAGACAGCAGATTCCATACACTGGGCAGGTCGCCACCAGTGGAAGTAAACATGCCGTCAAAATAATAGACAGAACCGACAACACTTCAACACAGTTCAAGAAAGGTTAGCCCTGCCCAGGAGCAGCAGCGCAAGCAGCTTAGCAACCTGATGAGACTGCGCTTGTTTGACGCTTATATCCACCAACTCAAGCTGCATAGCATCAATAGACGTCCTTTACTTATGGTTAATCTTTCATAGAGATTGGAGTTCCAGTCGGATTTGAGCGGAAGCATGTCTTTCTGCTTGAATTTCAGATTGAAGAAGTCGAACAGATTTAGGCGGCGACTTCGTCGAGCTTGTGTCACTGCTATTAGCGAGTAAGTTCGACACTACATCAAGACATGACTTTAGGGTTGTATCGCTATCCCCAAGATGTGTTGCCTTCTTCTCTGGAATATATGTTAGAGGGACAAACAACGGGTTTGTCTCACTATCATTGTGGCAATTCTTCCTAGCATCAGTGATGTCACCCTGAAAAAGAAACAAGTAGGTAGATAACAGGTTTTACACGTATAAGCATCAGTGCTCATCTCATTTCTTAGTCAGAAATAAAGAGACACGATTTAAAAATAGCATTAACATAATAGGCATTGTTCATAGCTAAGACGGCAGGAAATGTCATTGTGCAGGAGCGGCGAGCTTCATCACACCACTGGATTACAGATCAAGAACACAAGCATACATGCAGTGCTAAACAACGTATAAGTATGAATGGTGAGTGTACTATCAATTTATACCATTTCAAATTGGTAAATAAAGAAACATGATTTAAATAACATTAACATAATATGGCATTGTTCATAGTTAAGACATAGCAGGATATGACATTGTGCTGGAGTTGGTAGTTTCACCACACCACTGGATTACAGATCAAGAACACAAGCATACATGCAGTGCTAAAGAAGATAACTTGCTATGTTTAGTTTAATTTACATGGTATGAATAAGGAACTAGGTTGTACAACTAAAAACTGAAATTGAGAAGGACAAACTTATGTTTATGTACTTCTTCGTAATAAACTTTGAACATGCAATTTGATGCAGACGACAAAAATAAACAACATTTGCAGTCATAGCTATCCAAATATACACAACAAAGTTTGAAGGCTCGAGGAGGAAAAACTTATGTTAGTAGTGAAGACCGGCTCTATAAACCCCTTGTCCATATTGATGGGGGGGGTGGGGGGGGGGGCAATTCAAGAAGTTTACAACAGACTCTTCTTCAAGAGCATTGCCTTTATTCTACATTTTGTTAAGATTAAATATAGATGTGATAATATAAGAACAAATGGCGATTATTTAAGCTAAGATGCAGACTACAAATGTAAGTACAACATACATGCAAAAGGCACTGACAAGAGCAATGCAGAGCTAAACTTCTTGAAAGTGCAACTAATCCCTGGGTGATTTTGGTAATTCTTAACAACATATAGCTCATTGAACTAATACTCTTTCAAGATGATCATTTCAGAAAGTTCAATGATTGGCATGGCATGGACTAGGAATGTGGACCTCTCAAAATGCTAAGGACACATATTGGCTCAAGCTCAAGACTCTACTCTTTTCATTTTAGTGATCCAAGATCACATTGAGTCCATAGGAAAGCCAATACTATTAAAAGGGGATAAGGTGTTGCTTAATGGCTTGCTTGCTCAAAATGCTTAGTGATATCCTCCAAAACCCTCAACCACTTTCTCATATCCACATATGTCCCAAACCAAAAGTCAAACTCGGCCCCACCGATTTGATCTATCCGGCGCCACCGAGTTCATTTGACATAGCCACTGCCAGAAACCCTAATTAGTTCGGTCTCACCGATAGGGATCTCGGTCTCACTGAGATGGGATTGCTAACTCTCTGTTTCCCTTCGTAACGTTTTGGTCTAACCGAGATGAGCGATCGGTCCCACCGAGTTCGCAATGCAAACTCTCTGTTTCCTCTTCGTAACGTTTTGGTCTCACCGAAATGAGCGATCGGTCCCACCGAGTTTGCCTGACCAACTCTCTGTTTGCCTATTACAGAAATCGGTCTCATCGAGTTCATGTAATCGGTCTCACCGAGATTACGTTATGCCCTAACCCTAATGAAATCGGTCTCACTGAGTTGACATGTCGGTCCCACCGAAAATCCTAACGTTCACATTTTGAACTAAATCGGTCTGACCGAGTTTCACTATTCGGTCCCACCGAGTTTGGTAAATTGTGTGTAATGGTTAGATTTTGTGTGGAGGCTATATATACCCCTCCACCCTTCCTCCATTTGTGAGGAGAGCCATCAGAATGTGCCTACACTTCCAGCATTCATTTTCTGAGAGAGAACCACCTACTCATGTGTTGAGACCAAGATATTCCAATCCAACCACAAGAATCTTGATCTCTAGCCTTCCCCAAGTTGCTTTCCACTCAAATCATCTTTCCACCAAATCCAAATCTGTGAGAGAGAGAGTTGAGTGTTGGGAAGACTATCATTTGAAGCACAAGAGCAAGGAGTTCATCATCAACACACCATCTATTACCTTTTGGAGAGTGGTGTCTCCTAGATTGGTTAGGTGTTACTTGGGAGCCTCCGTCAAGATTGTGGAGTTGAACCAAGGAGTTTGTACGGGCAAGGAGATCGCCTACTTCGTGAAGATCTACCCTAGTGAGGCAAGTCCTTCGTGGGCGATGGCAATGGTGGGATAGACAAGGTTGCTTCTTCGTGGACCCTTCGTGGGTGGAGCCCTCCGTGGACTCGCGCAACCGTTACCCTTCGTGGGTTGAAGTCTCCATCAACGTGGATGTACGATAGCACCACCTATCGGAACCACGCCAAAAATCTCCGTGTCTACATTGCGTTTGCTCCCTCCAAACTCCTCCCCTTTACCTTCATATGCAATGATTTACATTCCGCTGCTATACTCTTAGAATTGCATGTGTAGGTTGATTGCTTGACTTGTGCTAAGTTGCTAAAATCTGCCAAGACTTAAAATTGGGAAAAGGCTAGATTTTTATTTGGTCAAGTAGTCTAATCACCCCCCCCTCTAGACATACTTTCGATCCTACAAGTGGCATCAGAGCTTTGGTCTCCATTTGCCTTGATTTACATAGCTTTGGTGATCATAGCCTTGGTTTCACAACCTAGGAGAGTATGGCATCTAGCGAGGGAAATTACCACTGTAGAGGTCCTTACTTTGATGGTACTAATTTTGCTAGTTGGAAGCATAAGATGAAAATGCATATTCTTGGACATAACCCCGCCATTTGGGCTATTGTGTGTATTGGCTTGCAAGGTGAATTCTTCGATGGGAGAGAACCGAATCGTGAAGCTACTGCTGAAGAATTGAAGATGTTGCAATACAATGCTCAATCTTGCGATATCCTCTTCAACGGATTGTGCCCCGAAGAATTCAACAAAATCAGCCGTCTTGAGAATGCAAAGGAAATTTGGGATACTTTGATTGATATGCACGAAGGTACCAACTCCGTCAAGGAATCCAAATTGGATGTGCTTCAAAGTCAGCTTGACAAGTTCAAAATGAAGGATGGTGAAGGTGTCGCTGAAATGTACTCTAGGCTTGCTCTCATCACAAATGAGATTGCCGGCTTAGGAAGTGAAGAGATGACCGACAGATTCATCATCAAGAAGATCCTAAGAGCCTTGGATGGAAAATATGACATCGTGTGCACATTGATCGAAATGATGCCAAATTACAAAGATCTCAAGCCAACTGAAGTCATTGGAAGAATTGTAGCTCATGAGATGTCACTCACGGATAAAGAAGAGCTTCACAACAAGTCTAGTGGTGCTTACAAAGCCTCATGTGATGCTCCTACATCATCAAGTGAAAAACAAGCCTTCAATGAGGAATTGAGCCTAATGGTGAAGAACTTCAACAAGTTCTACGAGAGTAGAAGCAAGGAAAGAAGTTCCAAGTCAAGGTCCTACAATGACAAAAGATCTTCTAGTCATGAGCGTAATTGCTACAACTGTGGAAGACCCGGACACTTCTCCAATGAGTGTACGGCTCCCTACAAAAGAAGAGAAGACTCACCTAAAAGAAGAAGCAAAAGAGAAGAATCACCTCCAAGGGAGAGAAGGAGTAGAGATGATTGTTATGAACGAAGAACCTCTCGCAGAAGCAAGGATTCAGAAAGGAAGGACAAGTCATCAAGGAGCTATACAAAATGAAGACATCAAGCTCATGTTGGTGAATGGGTATCCGGCTCCGACTCCGACAACCACTCCGAGAGGAGTTATCACTCCGACTCCGAATATACTCAAGATGAAGGTATTGCCGGTCTAGCACTTGTGTCAACCAACTCCTATGACATATTTGACTCACCAAATGAAGGAATTGGAAGATGCTTCATGGCTAAAGGCCCAAAGGTATCACACCCCGAGTATGTTGATTTCAATAGTGATGAAGATGATTTGCTAGGTGATGATGATTTACTTGTTGACAACTCTAGTGATGAAAACTATGATGAACTTGCTATTAATCATGCTAAACAAGATAAAACGAATGACGATGATAAGAAGGAGATTGAGCATCTAACTAAAGAACTAAACACTCTTAAGTTAGCTCATGAAACTACCTTAGAAGATCATCGAGAGCTTTTAAAGACTCATGAGAAACTACGCTTTGAAAAGCTCAACCTAGAGCATGAGCATGGGTTCTTAAAAGCAATCAATGATGATCTTCGTAAGAAAAGTTCTTCTTACATTGCCAAGCATTTACTCTTGTCTACTTACATGCCACAAGTAAAATCTAGCAACAAGAGTAAGAAAGATTCTTCTTCTAGTAGTAACAATAATCATGCTAAATCCAATATTGTTGCTTCTAGTAGTTCTTTTGATTCCACTAATGATTCTCTTAGCCAAGTTACACTTGAGCAAGAAAATAGCTTATTGAAGGGAATTATAGAGAAAGGTGTTCACAAGAGCCTTGCCGGAAGTAAGCAATTTGGGGAAATTGTACGCAAGCAAGGAAGGCACCGGAAGAATCAAGGTGTTGGTTTTGAACGAAAGGTCAATGCCAATGGAGTTGAGTGGGAAGAAGATCAATACCCCAAGACGAAGTTTGTTCCTCAACAAGAGAAGTATGATCCTACTTCCTTCGAGGGGACACAAGCTCATGATGATCTTCCACCACAAGACCTCAAGCAAAAAGGCAAGGACAAGCTTCAAGAGGAGATTGATGCATTTGAAGAAGCTCCTAAGGCCTTGGTCAAGTGGGTTCCCAAGACTACATCAAGTTCTACTTCATCAAGTACGACTACAACTCCAAGGATTCCCATCAAGATGATGTGGATCCCGAAGAACAAGAACTAGAGAACTCTTGAGGGTGACTCCACCAACATATTTCACTCATATCATTTTGGCAAGAACAAGTGCAATCATCTTCCACATCTTGCACTAGTTCAAGGAGTCACAAACCCTCTTGTTGGTAAGACAAGGGACAAGGTAACCTAATGCTTTCATGGACATCATCTTGTGTGTACTTCACTCCATGTCTATGGATATCCTTGTTTGTTCCTTGTGGGACTAACCCATGTAGGTATTGAAAGTGCAACTCACTCCAATGGATTGCTCGAAATGATCTACATCAACATTGAGCATCCATATCTTCAACATCTACATGAAGTCATCATCGACAAAACCCAAGGTTAGTTCATCCCTCTTAGGGGGGATATCACATCTAGGGGGAGCTTTACTCTAAGAATTGAGCTAAAGCAACTCTAATGGTGTGAACACAACAATGCTTTATGTAAAAGTGGTAACCCCACTTGTGCTTAAACGATGAGTATGACCTATGATCAAATGTTCTTGTTTGACTCCTAAGTCAATATACTCATATATAGATGATCTAGTCATCGCCAATTGCTTGATAGATGCTAGAGTGTTTGTGCATGCTTTGTCACATATTTCATTTGCCATTTTATTGTGTGAGCATGTTGGTTGCATATTTTTTCTCATTCGAGGACATCCATTTGTTGTTTTGATTGTTTGATCTGTTTCTTTTGACAAATGGATGGACAAGAATGCCTAAGAACCTCCTTTAGCTATCTATGCTTTTCTCGTCTCAAAATCTATTCATGCTACATCACAACATTTGATCAAGTCAGATTCGAACCCTCTGGGTGAGGAGCACTCGGAGTCACCGATTCGTCATAGACTTAAACTTCCAAAACCTCTCTGTGCATTTCGGTCTGACCGATTCGTCCTTTTCGGTCATACCGAGTTCACTGAGTTGATCTAGGTTTTCAATCTCGGTGCAACCGATTAGAACCATTCGGTCACACCGAGTTGCAGTAACCGCTTGCGATTCTGCTTCTCGGTGCCACCGAGTTGTTCCACTCGGTCACACCGACAGGGTTAGGATATATATACCGACAGGTCAAATTTTGGAAATTTCTCCAAAACCTTTTCACCCGCGCGTGTCCTGCTCTGCCGACTCGGGTCTCCGGATCGTCCTCTCGTCGCCAGCGACCCCCTGCCGCTGGTCTCCGCCGCCGTCAACGGAAATCTTCACCGCCGTTGCCGCCGTAGCGAGCTCGT
The DNA here is from genome assembly GCA_011799875.1 of Thinopyrum elongatum. NCBI lineage: Eukaryota > Viridiplantae > Streptophyta > Magnoliopsida > Poales > Poaceae > Thinopyrum > Thinopyrum elongatum. The sequence continues at coordinate 169,868,845 of CM022298.1, forward strand.
CGCCAAGTTAGGGTATGAGTTCGACCCTTTGTGCAATCTTTACCTCCGATTCTTAGCACAAAGACAATGCCATGATTCTTACCACGTATGAGATCAATCTATCCAACGAAAACTTCCTTTAGATTAGTTTTGATTCGAAAATTTAGGGTTAGGTTTCCGCCGAACTCATCTCGGACCGACCGAGTTGTAGAAATCGGTCTCACCGATTTGGCTTAGGCCATTGCACTTGTAACTTTCGGTCTGACCGAAAGTTGCAAATTGGTGTGACCGAGTTCAACTCTCAGTGAAACCCTAGCAATCTCGGACTCACCGAACTTTGTCTCGGTCTGACCGATCTCACTAGTTCAGACTCCAATATTGCTTTGGTGGCACCGAGTTTAACAAATCGGTAGCTCCGAAATGCTTTCTGTGGAAAACTAAAACTAAATTTTTGACTCAATTGTTTTGCAAAATCTCTGCACTTTGTGATGCACATCCACTCTATCTCATCTATAACTATTCACAGGGTCAGCTTTTAGTTTGCAGTGCCAGAATGTCTGATCTGAGTGATAGCCAGAACAAGTCTGAGGAGCAAGTGAATCTAAGTGAGGGCACTAGTCCCTCTGACAGCTATGAGGATGGCAGCAGAAGTACTCCTAGCAACCTGTCTAAGGCTGCTACTAGGCAGAGGAGAAAGAGAAATTCTGATTATGAAGATGAAGACTATGTTGCTGCTGAGGAGGAAGTCAGCTCCAAGAAGAAGGTGCTGAAAAAGGAATATGCTGCTGTTGCTGCAACCAAGCCTGTGTTGCACAAGAAAGCTCCTGCCAAGAGAGTGCCCATGTCCAAAGCCAGAGCCTCAACTCAGGAAACCATTGAGTTCACTCTTGAACCAAAGGAGGCTGGTGAGGGCAAGAAGAGAAAGGAAAGGGTCAAGAAGACAATAGCCAAAGTAATTGGCAGACCCTCTATGATGAGAGACCCAGCTGAGGATGAAGAAGAAGATGAAGAAGAGGATGCTGCACCAGCACCCAAAGCTCAGAAGTTGATGGGGGATGCCATCAAGTCTGGGGCTGCTTCAGCAAAGCCCAAGACTGCCCCCAAGTCTACTGCTCAAGCTTCTAAGTCTGCACCAAAGAGAAGCACAAGAAACATACCAGCTGCTGAAAAGAACAAGGCCCCAGTGCCTGAAGGGGAAGAAGAAGAAGAAGCCCAAGTGCTTAGGAAGTTGAAGCCCAAGATTCCTGATCATGATGATACACATCCTGTTGCTGAAAACATGAAGGCAAGGAAGGATGCAGGTCTCAGATTGTGGAGACAATTAGATCCATATGCTGTGAGGAGAAGGACTGCTGTGGACTATAGATTTCACACCAAGGAGCAGCAGGACTTCTATGAGACAATTCTTTTGGATAAGAAGCCCATAGTGTGTGACATGAAGTGGGTAGACTGGGAATACATCAACAACAATGAAGACCACTTCCTAGGAGTGCATGAAAGTTTCAGACTCAATGGAGTAGACACTTTTGTGGGTCAGAAGCTTACCAAGTGGAATGATGAGCTCATTATGCAATTCTATTCTACAGCTCATTTCTATCCAGATGGAAGGATTGTATGGATGTCTGAAGGTACAAGGTACCAATCAATAGTTGCTAAGTGGGCCAAGCTGATCAATGCCCCTGCAGAGCTTGAGGATGACATAGATGTCTATGCCAAGAGAAAGAAAGATCACAACTCCATGGCCAACATGTATAAGGAGATTCCTGACAAAGCCTTGGAGACTCACAGGCTAGGCTCTGTATATTATCTGTTGTCTGGACTGGCCACTATTAACACCATCTTGAGGCACACCTTGTTGCCCAAATCAAGAGATCACAGGATGATCAGAGGCCACTCCATCAATTTGCTTCAGTTGTTTGATGTGCCCTAGAAGTTTAAGGTGATGAGTTTGATTGTTGAGACAATCAAGAGGACAGCTGCAGACCAGAAGAGATCATGTGGGTATGCTCCACACATCCAGATGCTCATCAAGTCCAAGATGGGCACAGGCACATATTTGTTGGATAAAGAACACCTTCCCTTGAGGCCTGAATTTGAGGACAACATAGTTGTCATGGATGCTGAAGATCCTACATCAGTAGAGGCTGAAGAGAAGAGGGAGAAAGCAAAGGCAGAGAAGGCAGCCAAGATGCCAAGTGTTGAAGAGGCATCTCAAGTTTTTCTCAAGTCAAAACAAGATCAACTTAGCTATCTCATTCAAGCAACTTTGAGGATTGAGAAAGGTTTGGCCACCCTGACTCAGAATCAAGAGAGCCTGGAGAGGATCATTGAAACAAAGTTTTATGATCTGGACTTGAAGGTGACAGAGATGCAGACAACTGTTGAGCAGCTCCAGGAAGAAGCTGAAGAGAGGAAAGGGAAAGCTACCACAGATGCTTTTCAGAGAGTGCCTAGGGCACAGAGATCTGCAGCAATGCCTGTGACAGATACAAGAGCTACTGCGTCAGCACCTGCAGGTATAGCTTCAGTTGCCCCTCCGGTTGCAACTCCACCAGCTCCAACAACCTCAACAGATGCATTTGTTCTTGGAGTCCTCTCTACACCGCCTCCCGATGATCAAGCCTAGAGAGACGCATAGCACTATGCATTTTCAAGCTTTTTGGTAACTTGTTGCCAAAGGGGGAGAAAGTGTATAGATCATAGGCTTCGAGAGAGAGTGCTTGCTTCTTTTTGCCATTCTCTTTGCTACTTTTTGTGTGCTTGCTTGGTTGATACTCTATGTTTATGTGTGTGAGATACTTATGGTCATGTGTTTGATCATATCCTACATTAATGTTTGTGCTTGGATGATGACATTATTTATCTCTCTTGTATGATCATTCACTTTGCCTTGGTGATGAGTGCATATTTTCATATTTTCATATTCCATCATTTTGAGCGCTCCACCAAGATGTATGTGACATGGAAGAGTAACCCATGATCCTAATCGATTGTGCATTTGCATTCAAAAGCAAATTTTAAATAATGCACAAATTTAGGGGGAGCTCTTGCTTATCACATACTTCTCAAAGCGACGATATATTTCATTCTTATTATCATGTGTCGAAGCTTTGATCTATATGTTGTCATCAATTACCAAAAAGGGGGAGATTGAAAGTGCAAATAATCCCTGGGTGGTTTTGGTAATTCTTAACAACATATAGCTCATTGAACTAATACTCTTTCAAGATGATCATTTCAGAAAGTTCAATGATTGGCATGGCATGGACTAGGAATGTGGACCTCTCAAAATGCTAACGACACATATTGGCTCAAGCTCAAGACTCTACTCTTTTCATTTTAGTGATCCAAGATCACATTGAGTCCATAGGAAAGCCAATACTATTAAAAGGGGATGAGGTGTTGCTTAATGGCTTGCTTGCTCAAAATGCTTAGTGATATGCTCCAAAACCCTCAACCACTTTCTCATATCCACATATGTCCCAAACCAAAAGTCAAACTCGGCCCCACCGATTTGATCTATCCGGCGCCACCGAGTTCATTTGACATAGCCACTGCCAGAAACCCTAATCAGTTCGGTCTCACTGAGATGGGATTGCTAACTCTCTGTTTCCCTTCGTAACGTTTCGGTCTAACCGAGATGAGCGATCGGTCCCACCGAGTTCGCAATGCAAACTCTCTGTTTCCTCTTCGTAACATTTCGGTCTCACCGAAATGAGCGATCGGTCCCACCGAGTTTGCCTGACCAACTCTCTGTTTGCCTATTACAGAAATCGGTCTCACCGAGTTCATGTGATCGGTTTCACCGAGATTACGTTATGCCCTAACCCTAATGAAATCGGTCTCACCGAGTTGACATGTCGGTCCCACCGAAAATCCTAACGTTCACATTTTGAACTAAATCGGTCTGACCGAGTTTCACTATTCGGTCCCACCGAGTTTGGTAAATTGTGTGTAACGGTTAGATTTTGTGTGGAGGCTATATATACCCCTCCACCCTTCCTCCATTTGTGAGGAGAGCCATCAGAATGTGCCTACACTTCCAGCATTCATTTTCTGAGAGAGAACCACCTACTCATGTGTTGAGACCAAGATATTCCAATCCAACCACAAGAATCTTGATCTCTAGCCTTCCCCAAGTTGCTTTCCACTCAAATCATCTTTCCACCAAATCCAAATCTGTGAGAGAGAGTTGAGTGTTGGGGAGACTATCATTTGAAGCACAAGAGCAAGGAGTTCATCATCAACACACCATCTATTAACTTTTGGAGAGTGGTGTCTCCTAGATTGGTTAGGTGTTACTTGGGAACCTCCGTCAAGATTGTGGAGTTGAACCAAGGAGTTTGTACGGGCAAGGAGATCGCCTACTTCATGAAGATCTACCCTAGTGAGGCAAGTCCTTCGTGGGCGATGGCCATGGTGGGATAGACAAGGTTGCTTCTTCGTGGACCCTTCATGGGTGGAGCCCTCCGTGGACTCGCGCAACCGTTACCCTTCGTGGGTTGAAGTCTCCATCAACGTGGATGTACGATAGCACCACCTATCGGAACCACGCCAAAAATCTCCGTGTCTACATTGCGTTTGCTGCCTCCAAACTCCTCCCCTTTACCTTCATATGCAATGATTTACATTCTGCTGCTATACTCTTAGAATTGCATGTGTAGGTTGATTGCTTGACTTGTGCTAAGTTGCTAAAATCTGCCAAGACTTAAAATTGGGAAAAGGCTAAATTTTTATTTGGTCAAGTAGTCTAATCACCCCCCCTCTAGACATACTTTCGATCCTACACTTCTTCAGTAGCATTGCTTTTATTCAACATTTTGGCAAGAGTAAATATAGATCTGATGTGTAGAAAACGGAGGGCAAGGGAAAATAAGCTGCAAAGTGTACATGAACAACTAGCTGACAATATAAGTACAGTGATGAAGGACAACAGATACTTACAAGAACAATGCAGAGCTAAACTTCTTCATAAGCATTGGGCTTATTCTACATTAATGTAAGCATTAATATAGATCTGATAATTTAGAGCGAACAGTGGATAAGCAAGCTATAATGCACAATGATGTCACATAATCCACCAGGTATGAATGTAAGTACAGCGATAGGACAACAGGTACTAACAAGAGCAAAGCAGCGAGCATCATAGTTGCGATATCCTAGGTTTTGCGGCGCTGGTTCTATCGCCAATATAAGTGGGGTGCTATCCAATTTCTCTGGTACCACCACCTTTTTCAAGGACTTTGCTTGTACTCCTTCAGGTTTTGCAATCACCCTCTTCCTTTTGGATGTCTGAAACACAAGAACAACATTTGAATGGAAAAACATGGTATGACGATAAATGGAATAGGTATTGATAATGGATGGGCATGGCATCTTCACATATATCATGAGTAAACTAAGCAGATGGCGGTGCAATGAAGCAGAAGAAATGCAAGACACCTTATGCAAGATACGTGCAACCAATAAAATCTTGCCAAATTAGAACAGGCACCTTATTGGGTGAACAGGATATGCCATCTGCCTTTGACTCCTTGAGCTCAGAATAGTCATTAGGATCATATTCTGAATACGAATCTGTAGGTCGGGAGCATGTGGGTTTCATTGCATACACAATGGACCTCAATCCCTTGATGCCAAGTTTGTTACCCATTGAACTGTTCTGCAATATTCTTCTGATGTGCGCATTCTTATATTCATTGTGATTATGTACAATATCTGAGAAGCATGAAAACATAAATAGTAGTGAGATTATCTTTGTAATGCAGAGGATATTCTAATGTAATAGGGGCTCCATGTAAACCCTTGTGTCCTATCACTGGATTCTGATGAGAGAGCCCATGTGTGCTGTAATATGGTGCGTAGATTAATATAATCTAACACAACTACACAAAAAATAGGCTCCCTGTTGGGAGCTCCAGATGTAAGGATAGTTGGCAGATGATAGGTTCATAATATACCGTATAGAAAGTTTATTGCCAAACCATGATAACGAGAGCGCACAACCACTAGGAAGATTGTAGTGTCGATAAAAGGGGGACACCATAAGCATCATAAATAAATCGGGGAAGTGGAACTGGCTGGCAAATATGGGGTTGTATTGCCGCTACTAATCGAAAGCCTATCAATCACCTACAGGCCAGCTCTATTCACCTGAAGGCGCACTACTGTTACTATCAGTCTAGTCTCTCAAAGGCCGCACAGCTCCCAGCATTTCCTGGATATTATGGCAAACGAACTCGAATTGCTGAAAGCAACTTGCAGAAGCGGCCAAATAGACCTGTCGACTACAGATGTCCCTGCTTGCCTTCCTGACAAGGAACATACTGTACTTATTAAAGAAGAACAGAAGAGGAACATGTTAAAGAATAGAAGAGGAAGCATATTATGGAGATTCCGTTTCTTTCTATACAATGTTGGTTACCCACCCATGATGAATCAAAGCATCCAAAGAAATGCAATTCCATGCCGTCTCTCTCTATGTGGCCATAGGCATTTGGAAACTCAAGTAGGAGCATTAGCTGACCAATTAAATGTATGTCTGTTAACTAATATGAATATCATGTCACATTTGTATTGGAACAACTAAGCTTTGGAATTATGATTGGTGTGTTGTTTAGCTTTAAAGGGTGGACTGCTGCTAGTAGGACACAAAGCACCTACGCAGATCATAGTGTAGATATAATGGGAAAACCCTAAGCATCACGAGTAAAATCAGGAAAGTGGAACTTGCTGGAAAATATGTGCTAGTATTGCCGATACGGCTAGAAAGGCTTCGGATATGAGCTCTCTACAACTGAAGGCGCAGTACTGTTACTATCAGTCTAACTCTCAAAGGTGACACAGCTCCCAGCATTTCCTGGATATTAGGGCAGACCAACACGAAGAGTTGAAAGCGTCCATGACAAGCGACCGAATAGAGCTGTACACTGCAAATGTCCCTGCTCCTCTTCACTACAATGAACATATTGTACATTTTAGAGTGTAGATTCACTCATTTTGCTCCGTATGTAGTCCATGGAGGAATCTCTACAAAGACTTATATTTAGGAACGGAGAGAGTACTTATTAAAGAAGAACAGAAGAGGAACATGCTAAAGAAGAGAAAGCAGATTTTGGATAATAAAATGTTCGTTGCCCACACATGATGAACCAAGAGCATAAAGAATGCAGCTCCTTGCTGTCTCTCTATATGTGGCGCACATGCTTTTCGAAAGTAAAGTAGGAACATTAGCTGACCAATTAAATGTTCTCTGTTCTAGTAATATCAGCACATATCAGATTCATATTTGAGCAACAAAGTTTGGAATTATGAGTGGCATGTTGTTTAGCTTGATGGGTTGAGGAGAAGTGCTAGCACGTCTCGAAGCACCTAGGATGATGGTACACTGAATATAAAGGGAATGTCTACATGCAAGTCACCTGACTTTCGTCATTTGGGTCAGTCAACCATTTCAGGCGGTTGGATGAAGATCCTACGTCTCCTAACCTTTCTTATTCCTCGCCTCTTATTCTTCCCCTAGAGACCACCGCACGGGCCGCTGGCCGAACCATCGGCCCCCGCCCTCCCCGGAACCGCTGACCACCTCCGGTCTTCCGCCGCCCCTGGCCATCCCTCTAGCCAACCCCACCCCCACCCGCGTCGAGTTTTGCCTCCAGCGAGGCCCCACCATAGCCCAATGACCACCCCCCACAACCACTGTCCGCACCAGAAACCCTAAGATAGATAATGGGGCAGCCCTCCGGCGAGCCCCTTCCTTCCCTCCGGCGAACTCCCAAAAATGGACTGACCCCAAATTGAAATTCAGTCGACTGTCATTTAAGCTAATGCGGAATATAAAGGGGGAAAACCATAAGCATTGCGAGTATAGTGGTGAGCGTGCCATGGTAGATCTGAAGGTGCAAACCGGACAAAGGCAACTTCGCAACCAATGTTTGGTTTCAACTAACAAGTAAGATTCTAAGTGATGGACAAGAAATCACAATAAAGCAGTGGTGATCTATTTTCTTGCTGAGATAAGTAACTTGAGCAGATATGAAAGAGTACCACCTCTGGTGTGGCGCCGTGTAAGCATCTGCTGAGACGTTGAGGGTGCTGCGGTAGCGATGGCTGTCGGCAGCGTGGAAGCAAATCTAGGAGGGCAGATGGTGGCGGCAAGGGAAATATCCCGGCGCGGTGGACGATACGGTCGTACGAGTGGCCTCGGCAAGGTGGACGATGGTGCAGATGAAGCAAGAGGACGCGATGCAAGGATCCTGGTCTGAAGCCGTGGATGAGAGAGGTCAATCTCTTGTAATGGAGGACGGCATCGGGGTATTAGCTCCGGCATGGTGGAGGAGGACGGCGGTGGATGGGGTGGCGGACGGAGGAGACTGGGGTGGAGAGGGTGTTTTAGCGCTCACGGAGTACGAATGGGGAAATGGAGGGAGAGAGGTAGGGGGGACCATGTCTCCAGGACGCGCTTGTCTCAAATGCGAGGAAATTTACAAACTTAGCCCCCGTTAAAATTTTCCTACATCACAGCAATATTGGTCGGTTGCGGATAGGACAGTAATCTCGCATACACCGAATATTTGCCGACGGAGATTTCGGCCGAGGAGAGTTTGTTTTGGCACCCACCATGTATGAATCGGGGTGAGAGGCGATTTCGGCCGAGGAGAAATTGTGTTTTGGCGCCCACCGTGTATGAATCCGAGGAGGTGAGAGGCGGAGGCAGTTATGTCACGTTTGAGTGAAATTACAAGCCTACCCCTATCAAAACCTATAGAAATCGAGCTGGTAGGCTTTGCGTGTCAGGGATAGGCAGTAATTTCCATATCCCAGATTTTGGTTTCGGGCGGTTACCGCAAGTTTTGCCGCTTCGTTCAAATTTTTGGAGAAAAAGATTTCAGGTTTACCGTGCCAACTCAATTCGAATCCATTTTGTATGCTTTTTTTTCGGGCAGGATCCATTTTGTATTCGAATACAAATCTATACACATCATTTTTTATATATACTTTCAAAAGCACAACACCCTTTATACATAAATATCATTTACAAATGGCATGATCTCAGATTCATAAGGCCGAATCCATCTTAATTTGAATTTTCAAATTTTTGAAACCACTTTATGTTGAAATCCAATGTATGCATTCCTCGCTAATTGTCTCCAATTAATGTGTGTTTCATGCGTTTTTTTACTTCTCAAACACGTATAATGTGTTTGACACACGCAACATATAGTGTAATCCCGTTTAGACATTAATTGCATATAAACCATGCATTGTCTCTAATTAAAAAAAAATCTATGGATCACTAATATTGATAAACTAAATAACATTACACGTGTCCCCAAATTCAAATGAATATGCATGTTTGATAGACCAATTTTTGTTATGATATTATCGATGTCCTGATCTCTAGTTTAAATATTTGAATCCCCTTTAATCCAGATATTCGTCTCATATAGCTATCACTCATGCTTATATCTCTCTCTAGACCTATACGCCTTCACCGTATCTCGGGTATCTCTCGTGCTACTTATATGTTGACAGCAGTCTTTTATCTTCGTAACACACTGACGGTACTCTCTCCCTCGACCTTCACTCTATCTCTCTCTAAGTATATCTCGCTCCCTGCTATGTGTCTCTAACTATGATTTTCCCTGTGAAATCTCTTTCTCTCACACAAACACAAACTTTGTCTCTCGAGGTCTCATTTCTCTCTACCATTCCCCTGTATGCCGCTCACACACACACTCTCACACAGAGATGTCTCGCCCTCCCTATGTCTCAGTAGCTATGACTCTCCGTCTTAAATATCTCTCTCTCATAGACAAACACAAACTCCGTCTCGCAGGGTCTCATATCTCTCCACCATTCCCTTTGTATGCCGCTCACACACCCTTTCTCCCTAGGGATATCTCGCGTTCCCTGATATGTCTCTCTAGCTACGACTCTCCTTGTGAAATATCTTTCTCGCAAACAGAAAACTCCGTCTCTCGGGATCTCATTTCTCTCTAATATTCGTCTCTATGTCACTCACATGCACCCTCTCTCTATCTCTCTCACACCCACACACATATCTTAGCCTTCTGATCCACTCGGCTCTTATCTCTAACACACACACACTAGCCGATCTCCCTCTAGCTAGCATCTCTATCTTTCTATTTCTCTGTTTCTCCACCAACCTTCTTTCTCGCCCACACTCTTGCTTCCTATCATGCACACTATATCTATTTCTCTCTACATGCAGTCATGCACCCTGTTTTTATCTTTCTCTCATACACACATAACTCACCCCTCTGAACCACTCGACTATTATCTCTAATACACAAACTAGCTGATGTCCCTCTAGCTAGCATCTCTATCTCTCTATCTATCTGTTTCTCCGTCAACCTTTCTTTCTCGCACGCACTCTTGCTTCCTATCACGCACACTATATCTGTTTCTCTATACATGCATCTATAGGTCAATCTCTTTTGCACACACGTTGTGTCTCGCTCTCTCTGCTCGCCATAGATGCATGCTCCAGCCCACGCCACTCTCTCTTAAAGACAAAAACACATGCTCAATCATCAGGCCTTCTTCCCTCCACTCTCACATGCATGCATACTGTCATACCGATCAATCTCTCCCATCCCGTTGATCTTATGACTTATGTCTCCTTTCTTTTATCTTGATCATGCATGCGCGCGCGCGCACACACACATCCCACGTATGTATACCTCTCGCACATGCATGTTCAAAGGTCTCATATGTCTCCATACATAGTTAATTACCCTCAACCCTCACCCCACATCAAATCTTTCTCTTCTTGTGTGCACATGACTTCCGTTTGGATGGGTCTCTTCTCTAAAACACACATGTATGATCGAAAGTATGTCTAGAGGGGGGGGGGGTGATTAGACTACTTGACCAAATAAAAATCTATCATTTTCCCAATTTTAGTTGTGGGCAGATTTTAGCAATTAGCACAAGTCAAGCAATCAACCTACACATGCAATTCTAAGAGTGTAGTAGCGGAATGTAAAACATTGCATATGAAGGTAAAGGGAAGGGTTGGAGAAGGCAAACGCAATGGAGACACGAAGATTTTTGGCGTGGTTCCAATAGGTGGTTCTATCGTACATCCACGTTGATGGAGACTTCAACCCACAAAGGGTAACGGCTACGCGAGTCCACGGAGGTCTCCACCCACGAAGGGTCCACGAAGAAGCAACCTTGTATATCCCACCATGGCCATCGCCCACGAAGGACTTGCCTCACTCGGGTAGATCTTCACGAAGTAGGCGATCTCCTTGCCTTACAAACTTCTTGGTTCAACTCCACACACTAGTAGAAAAAGGGCCTAATGTGAAGCACATTAGTCCCGGTTTGTAACTGAACCGGCACTAGTGTGACCATTAGTGCCAGTTCCAACGGCTAGGCGGGCGGCGCTCATTAGTACCGGTTCGTGGAAAACCTTTAGTACCGGTTCATGCCACGAACCGGTACTAAAGAGGTGGTGGCAGGCTGTTGTCAGTCTGGGGCCCCACCAGCACCTTTAGTACCGGTTCATGCCATGAACCGGTACTAGAGGCAGAAAAGGGTTGAACATTGATGATGTGCCTTTGAATGGTGCATAATGAACACACAAAATGTCTGGAGTTAAAATAAGTTATTAAAAATGAAGGAGAGGCGCAATGCTCACCTGCACTTTGGTTAGCTCCAGGCCTTGAGAAACTGCAGATAGCTCCATGCAGTCTACACCATTTCCTCAAGGCCAGGAGCTAAGCAACGTGCAGGTGAGCATTGCGCCTCTCCTTCATTTTTCTCCGTCTCTGCACTCAGGGCTTATAAACCGCTGCGAGTCCCTCTCACTTGGCGAGGTGGGACTAAATTTTAGCCACCGCCAGGACAAGGCCTTTAGTCGTGGTTGGTGGCTCCAACCGTGACTAAAGGACTTCATTTGCTATTTTTCATGCATTTACTGATTTTTTTGAGCTAAATGACCCTGAAATTGAAAAGCACTACAAATGAACTCTGAAAAGGTTGAAAGTTGGCATGGTATCATCATTTCACCCACATAGCATGTGCTAAAAAGTTGAGAGGGTTACGGCAAAAACTGGATGCACTTCGTTTACAAAATGGACAATCTCTTTCGAAGTATCAGGGTTTCAGACGAAAACTCGTCTGTTACAAAGGCATTTCATTTTTTTAACTTATTTCAACTCCAGACTTTTTGTGCGTTCAGTATGCGCCATTCGAAGCAACGTCATCAATTTTCAACCCTTTCTGACTTCATTTGCTATTTTTCATGCATTTACTAATTTTTTAAAGCTAAATGACCCTGAAATTGAAAAGCACTACAAATGAACTCTGAAAAGGTTGAAAGTTGGCATGGTCTCATCATTTGACCCACATAGCATGTGCTAAAAAGTTGAGAGGGTTACGGCAAAAACTGGATGCACTTCGTGTACAAAATGGACAATCTCTTTCGAAGTATTAGGGTTTCGGACGAAAACTCATCTGTTACAAAGGCAATTCATTTTTTTAACTTATTACAACTTCAGACTTTTTGTGTGTTCAGTATGCACCATTCAAAGCCATGTCATCAACTTTCAACCCTTTCTGACTTCATTTGCTATTTTTCATGCATTACTGATTTTTTTGAGCTAAATGACCCTGAAATTAAAGCACTACAAATGAACTCTGAAAGGTTGAAAGTAGGATGGTATCATCATTTCACCCACATAGCATGTGCTAAAAAGTTGAGAGGGTACGGCAAAAAATGGATGCACTTCAGTACAAAATGGACAATCTCTTTCGAAGTATCAAGGTTTCAGACGAAAACTCGTCTGTTACAAAGGCATTTCATTTTTTTAACTTATTTCAACTCCAGACTTTTTGTGCGTTCAGTATGCGCCATTCGAAACCACGTCGTCAATTTTCAACCCTTTCTGACTTCATTTGCTATTTTTCATGCATTTACTGATTTTTTTAGCTAAATGACCCTGAAATTGAAAAGCACTACAAATGAACTCTGAAAAGGTTGAAAGTTGGCATGGTGTCATCATTTCACCCACATAGCATGTGCTAAAAAGTTGAGAGGGTTACGGCAAAAACTGGATGCACTTCGTGTACAAAATGGACAATGTCTTTCGAAGTATCAGGGTTTCAGACGAAAACTCGTCTGTTACAAAGGCATTTCATTTTTTTAACTTATTTCAACTCCAGACTTTTTGTGCGTTCAATATGCACCATTCGAAGCCACGTCATCAATTTTCAACCCTTTCTAACTTCATTTAGTATTTTTCATGCATTTACTGATTTCTTTGAGCTAAATGACCCTGAAAAAAGAATCACTGAAAAATCTATTTTTAGAGTAAAGTTATTCCCAAACTAGTGATTCACACAAATTTCAAAGAATTCAAATTTGAAAACTACTGGCACTAACAGAAAGTTTGTAATTTTTTGTACCTAAAGCAAAAATATTCACAAAGAAATTCTAAATACAGCAAAATACAACTCAGAAATAAATAAAAGAAAAAAAAATAAGCAGACAAATTTAAACTATTCAAATTTGAAAACTACTGGCACTAACAGAAAGTTTGTAATTTTTTGTACCGAAAGCAAAAATATTCACAAAGAAATTCTAAATATAGCAAAAAACAGCTCAAAAATAAATAAAAGAAAATAAATAAAGCAGACAAATTTAAACTATTCAAATTTGAAAACTACTGGCACTAACAGAAAGTTTGTAATTTTTTGTACCTAAAGCAAATATATTCACAAAGAAATTCTAAATACAGCAAAAAACAACTCAGAAATAAATATAAGAAAATAAATAAAGCAGAAAAGAAAAAAACTAAATAAAAAAAAGCCCGCCTACTGGGCCACAGCGGCCTGCATACGACTAGAAACCCAACCTGTAGTTGGGCCAGGATGCAGGCCCGCAAGCCCAGTAGGCCCAACAGGGCAGCGCAACACAGGTAGGCCCAGAAGGCCTGCTTTAGAGAGGAGCTCGAAGGAGCAGCCGCGGCTGGGTTTATAAACCAGTGCGGCTGCCCTTCGCTCGGCAAGGTGGGACTAAACTTTGTGCACCGCACCTGGGCCAGCGCATACCCTTTAGTACCGGTTGGTGGCTCCAACCGGTACTAAAGGGGGGTCGCTTCCCGCCGCTTGGCCTGGCCAAATTTGACCTTTAGTACCGGTTGGTGGCTCCAACCGGTACTAAAGGTCCATCCTATATAAGCAGCACTTATGAAATTTTCAGTTTTCTTCTCTTCTTCCTTTGCTTCAACCTCGTCACCGTCGCCCGTCCCCGTCGCCGCGCCCGTCCCCGTCGCCGCCCCATCGCCGCGTCCGTACGTCCCGATCGCCGCCCCGTTGCCGTGCCCACCTCCGTCGTCGCGCGCCGCCCCCGGATCGTCCCCGTCGCGCGCCGCCCCGGCCCGTCCCCGTCGCCGCCCCACGCCGCCAACCCCGTCGCCTCGCATCGCCGGTCGTCGCCCCGCTGTAAGACCGCCCCCTGCCGCGCCATGGCCGCCCTCACACACACACAGTACACACACACACACACACAATACACACACACACAGACAGTAATTATTTTCTATTTTTTTTAGTTTTTTATACTTTAGTTTATATAAATGTTAAATTAATGTCAAATTGTTAGATGAATTAGATAGAAATGTTAAATATTAATGTCAAATGTTAGATGAATTAGATAGAAATGTTAGATATTAATGTCAAATGTTAGATGAATTAGATGAATTATAGTAAGTGCTTAGTTGAATTAGTAAGAAAATTTAATAAGTGCTTAGTTGAATTAGTAAGAAAATTAATTATTTTTATTTATAGTAAGTGCTTAGTTGAACTAGTTGAATTAATAGAACTAGTTTATTTTTAGTAAGAAAATTTAGGTATATGAGATTTGATGATCTAATTAAAATTTTACTATAGAACTAGTTTATTTTTAGTAAGAAAATTAATAGAACTAGTTTATTTTTAGTAAGTGCTTAGTTGAATTAGTTGAATTAATAGAACTAGTTGAATTTATGTCATTATCACTTTGTCATCAAAGAATGCTATATGAACATAGGAAATGTCTGACGACGAAAAGGATTTCGGTATGTGCGAATACTGCAAAGACGAGCGCGACCTGTGCGATAGAAATTTCCTAGTTGATGGTAGGCGCTTCAGCATCAAGCTGGATGAGACCTTCGAAGTGGATACAGTAAGTCACAACGACAAGTCTTTTTTCGTAATTAAGCATGACTTCTGCTTCATTTGCTTCAACTTATAATTATAATTTTTTACTATTCTACTAGCGTATCCCCTGGCATGCAA
The DNA here is from genome assembly GCA_011799875.1 of Thinopyrum elongatum. NCBI lineage: Eukaryota > Viridiplantae > Streptophyta > Magnoliopsida > Poales > Poaceae > Thinopyrum > Thinopyrum elongatum. The sequence continues at coordinate 169,884,136 of CM022298.1, forward strand.
GAATTTTTGTCTTGGATAAGATTGGTTTCAGTCCTATGGAAACTATGGAGGTAAAGAGAGTTCACTTGAGGACCGAGCATGGTTATACTTTCGACGCAAAATTATACAATGCAGACACCTACACCTATTTTGAATGCAAAAATTGGAGAGCACTATCAAGGCTTATGCATTTGAGCCTGATAAGCTTATCACCTTTGATATTCGTCCGAAAGATGATATTGAAGGTAATATCGACATCTGGGTCAATGTGCAGACGCCTCCAGTTCTACCATTATGTGAGTTTCTCAACCATATTTATGTCTTCGATATTGTTTATTCAAAAATAGTTGACAACTAATTTCTATTGACAGCTTATTTCCATTCAAGCAAACATGTCCGGCGCTTGGTAGACATGACCTACCACTGTCCCGGGGCTGAACTAAACTGCGAGGAGATAAGTCATTATGTTTCATGGCTTGAGGATCTTGATGCTGTCAAGACAAATTATTTTTCTGGACTTGAAAATCTTAGTACTCAAAACGTGCGACCAATAGTGTTCGTATTGAACTACGGTCACATCTATTTAGGAAAGATGGTAAGATTTTTACTATTTGTCCTAAGTGCATCTTTTGCATACATTATTTTTTAAGCTAAACTTCATTGCTAAGTATGTTACTACGATGTTCTTCAACAGGGACTCCCGATGATAGTTGTGCCTCATTGGATCGAGACTAAAGGTCGCATGGCAATGGTTAGCTTACGACCAAGACATCCTACATTGCACATGAGTGCATTCAGGATTTATAAAACCGAGCAAGTCTTAATAGTGAAAGACTGGAGCAAAATTGTGAAGGATCGCAGAGAAGTACTAGGGGGCAGCAATCAGAAGCGCAACCCACAATTAGGAGACAGGTTCATCTGCATGCTCCAATATGATGAATCAGGAGTGCTACACATGTTCTATGCTATTTTACTTGAGAGAGAGCAGCAAGAGTGATTAGCTAGCTAGAATGAGTTTGAAGATGATGATGTGCTACACTATGACTGTGATGATTAAATAGCTAGTGTTGGTGGTAATGACTATGATGATTATTATTAGCTAGTGTTGGTGGTGATTAGATAGTGGTAATGACTATGATGATTAAATAGTGGTAATGACTATGATGATTATTAGCTAGTGTTGTTGGTGATGATATGATGCAAGAGTTTTTATATTAATATGATGATGAGTTATTATATCATTGGGTGAAAGAACTGCGGATTAGTTTCAAGTGGATGGATCCTAAGTGATCAAGTAATGGATTATCGTGATAATCCATGACTTGATCACTTAGGATCCATCCACTTGAAACTAATCAGCGGTTCTTTCACCTAGTGATTTAATAACTCATTATAATGTAAAAACAATCTCTAAATTGCTATTGTACGTAAATATACCTCACCGGTCTTTGTATATACCAAATTGTATATATACATGTGTGTATGTGTGACTGGTGGTGCGAGACATTCTATGATATATATATATATATATGATTGGTTCTACGAGAAATTCTATTTATATATATGCATAACGTGTACAATATGTAGTATTGTAAAATACCAGCAAATGAAAAAATTAAATGGAAAACATAAAATTAAAGGAAAAATAAATAATAAAACCAAAACCCCTAAACCTTTTAGTACCGGTTGGTGTTACCAACCGGTACTAATGGTCTCCCCGCCCCCGGCGCTGGCTCGTGCCACGTGGTGGCCCTTTAGTGGCGATTTGTGTTTAACCGGTACTAAAGGGGGGGGGGGGCTTTAGTCCCCACCCTTTAGTGCCGGTTGCTGAACCGACACTAAAGGGCCTTACGAACCGGTGCTAAAGCCCGGTTCTGCACTAGTGACATCATGACGGAGGCTCCCAAGTGACACCTAACCAATCTAGGAGATAGCACTCTCCAAAAGGTAATAGACGGTGTGTTGATGATGAACTCCTTGCTCTTGTGCTTCAAATGATAGTCTCCCCAACACTCAACTCTCTCTCTCACACACAGATTTGGCTATGGTGGAAGAAGGATTTGAGTGGAAAGCAACTTGGGGAAGGCTAGAAATCAAGGTTCAAATGGTAGGAATGGAATCTTTTGATCTCAATACATGAGTAGGTGGTTCTCTCTCAGAAAATGAATGGTGGAAGTGTAGGAACATTCTAATGGCTCTCTCACTGATGGAGAAGGGGTGGAGGGGTATATATAGCCTCCACACAAAATCCAACCGTTGCACACTTTTGACTCATCTCGGTGGCACCGATTAGTTAAACTCGGTGGCACCGATCTGTTCAAAAATATGAACGTTAGGAATCTCGGTGGGACCGACTGGAACAACTCGGTGGGACCGATGTGCTTGGGCTTAGGGCAAACCTCGTCTCGGTGGCACCGATTGCATCAACTCAGTGAGACCGAAGTGAAGCAATAAGGCAATAGAGAGTTGGCAAGCCATCTCGGTGAGACCGATTGCAAATCTCAGTGAGACCGAAATAATTGCAACAAGTAACAGAGAGTTGGCAAGGCCATCCTGGTAAGAACGAGATCTGTATCGGTGTGACCGAATCGTTAGGGTTTCTGGCAGTGGCTATGTCAAATGAACTCGGTGGCTCCGGGTAGAAAGAATCGGTGGGCCGAGTTGGAGTTTAGGGTTTGGACATATTTGGATGGAGAAAGTGGCTGAGGGTTTTGGAGAAATATCACTAAGCACTTTGAGCAAGCAGACCATTAAGAAACACCTCATCCCCTTTTAATAGTATTGGCTTTCCTATGGACTCAATGTGATCTTGGATCACTAAAATAGAAATGAAGAGTCTTGAGCTTTTGCCAATCTTTGTCCTTAGCATTCTGAGTGGTCCACATCTCTAGTCCATGCTATGCCAATCATTGAACACCCTGAAATATTTATCTTGAATGGATATTAGTTCAATGAGCTATATGTTGTTATGAATTACCAAAACCACCCGAGGATTAGTTGCACTTTCAACACACTCACACTTAACTATCTCCTTCTAGCTACCCCCTCTCTCACTCCTTCCCTCTATCCCAGAAACCAATAAGACTATCCCTTCGTTTAATTCCCGCCTACATGCACCATCGATAGTAGTCTTCCTCGGTGTCTCTCGAACAAACACGTTATCTCGATGTCCACTCCTCTCACGCGCACACTCCTTCTCTTCGCTCTTTACGAGCCTCTTCTCTCTCGTACCCCCCTCGTTGGAGGCCTCTGCCATACACATCACCTCTCTATGATGAAGCCACACACACTTAATTACTTTCCCTACCGAAGACTCAGTTTCACACACACACACACTCTCTCTCTCTAAGACTCCATTTCACACACACACATGCTCTAGGTGGAGCATTTGTTCCTACCACCCTTCATCCAACCTTACCCGTATGAAAATCAATCACCTTAATTTACTTATATAACATGGACAAATTCCACTTTATTTTAGTAGTTAGCAAACTTCTCATAATTATATAACGCAAATCACGAGCAGGAAGTGACATTTTTTTTACACAACCACATTAATATGGCAACGTAAATCACAAGCTAAAGTGTAGTACCATTATACTTATATCCCAATGTCAAAGGTGGAGTACATGTCTGAAGAGTAGAGGCGCACACACACACTCCGTCTCTGAGAATCTCACACACAAACCAGTTACGTGACGCCCCCTAAACAGACCCATATGTGTACAATTTGTGCATGCGTGGGTACACGTGATGGAGCACATTTATTTAAGCCGGACGATGAACCCAAACAGTAGCCGCATTCATTCCCGCCGATAGCTTGAATCTGCGTTGGTATTTCCCCAAAGAGGAAGGGATGATGCAGCATAGCTACGGTAAGTATTTCCCCCAGTTATAAAACCAAGGTTATCAATCCAGTAGGAGAACCAAGCAACACGATGTAAAACGGTACCTGCACACAAAGAACAAATACTTGCAACCCAACGCGTAAGAGGGGTTGTCAATCCCTCCACGGTAAAAAGATAGATTAAATTGTATGAGATTGGATAAATAGATCTAGCAAAAACACAAAATAAAATAAGTAAAGAAAAAGTGCAGCAAGGTATTTTTAGGTTTTTGGAATAATAGATCTGAAAACAATATGATAAAAGATAAACTCGGGGCCGTAGATTTCACTAGTGGCTTCTCTCGAGAAAATAGCATACGGTGGGTAAGCAAATTACTGTTGAGCAATTGATAGAAGAGCAAATAATTATGACGATATCCAAGGCAATGATCATGTATATAGGCATCACGTCCAAGATTAGTAGACCGACTCCTGCCTGCATCTACTACTATTACTCCACACATCGACCACTATCCAGCATGCATCTAGTGTATTAAGTTCATGGTGAAACAGAGTAATGCAATAAGAACGATGAAATGATGTAGACAAGATCTATTCATGTAGGAATAGACCCCATCTTTTTATCCTTAATAGCAATGATACATGAGTGCCTCGCTACCCCTTCTGTCACTGGGTGAGGACACCGCAAGATCGAACCCATCACAAAGCACCTCTTCCCATCGCAAGAAAAATCAATCTAGTTGGCCAAACCAAACCAAAGTTTCAGAGAAGAAATACGAGGCTATAACAATCATGCATATAAGAGATAAAAGAAAACTCAAATAATATTCATAGATAGATCTGATCATAAACTCGCACTTCATCGGATCCCAACAAACACATCGCAAAAAGTCATTACATCAAATAGATCTCAAAGAACATCAAGGAGAACATTGTATTGAGAATCAAAAAGAGAGAAGAAGCCATCTAGCTACTGCCTACGGACCCGTAGGTCTATGGTGAACTACTCACGCATCATCGAAGGAGCACCAATGAGGATGATGAACCCCTCCGTGATCGTGTTCCCCTTTGGCAGAGTGCCGGAATAGGGCTCTAGATTAGATCTCGTGGTTCTGGAACTTGCGGCGGCTGGAATTGTGTTTCGACGACTCCCCCAGGGTTTCTGGAATATCTGAGTATTTATAGAGCTGAGAGGCGGTGGAGGAGACCTCCATGGGCCCCACCACTCAAAAGGGCACTCCAGGGACCTTTGGCACGCCCAGGTGGGTGGTGGGCCCCATGGGCCTCCCCTCGTGCACTTTCTTGGCTCCCAAGTTGTCTTCTGGGCTGAAAAAAATCTCCAAAAAGTTTCGCTGTGTTTGGACTCTGTTTGATATGGATATTCTGCGAAGTAAAAAACAAGCAAAAAACAGCAACCGGCACAGGGAACTATGTCAATAGGTTAGTCCCAAAAAATGATATGAAGTTGCTATAAAATGAATATAAAACATCCAAGAATGATAATATAACAGCATGGAACAATAAAAAATTATAGATACGTTGGAGGCGTATCAGCATCCCCAAGCTTAATTCTTTCTCGTCCTTGAGTAGGTAAATGATAAAAACAGAATTTTTGATGTGGAATGCTGCCTAACATGTTCATCATATATTCTTTTGTTTTGTAGCATGGACATTTGGACTTTTAGATAGTTCAAAGCAATAGTCTATAATTGACATGAGGACTTCAATACTCAAGCATATCAACAAGCAACCATGCCTTTCAAAATATCAACACTAAAGAAAGCTATCCCTAGCCCATCATGCTCAATCATTGATCAATTCACGAAACACACTCGAATATTAGCTACATCCAATGCACAAGTATGATCATAGTGCTCCCTAGTTGGTGCTTTATAAGAGAAGATGGAGACTCAAATAAAAATAAAAATTGCATAAAAGTAAATAGATAGGACATTCACAGAGGGAAGAAGAGATTTGTAGAGGTGCCAGAGCTCAAAGCTTAAATTGAGAGATAAAATATTTTGAGAGGCATGCTTTTCCCGTCAACGAAAACGACCGAGTAGTTCCCAATACTTTCCATGCTAGATACATCATAGGCGGTTACCAAACATAAAATAAAGTTTATTCCTTTTTCCACTATTCTTTCACAATCCATGGCTAGCCGTATCCACGGGTGCCTTCCATACCAACACTTTCCAAGGAATTTATTATTTGACAACATAAAGTAAATTTCATTTTCATTTCTGGACTGGGCATCCCTATTATCGCCACACTCTCGTGCAATGACAAGTGAATAAACACTCGTCTTGAGAATAACACATCTAGCATGGAAAAATATTGGCCACCCCTGCCGCTTCATGAGCGTTACGGGCACACAAAAAGGAAATTCATTTTGAAAATTAGAGTTGGCACATACAAATTTACTTGGAACGACATGGAAATGCCGCACATAGGTAGGTATGGTGGACTCATATGGCATAACTATTGACTTTCGTGCTTGCATAGGGAATCACAAACCATAACACCAATATTCTTACTAAATCATAATTACTCACCAACATGACTCACATATTACTATCATCATATCTCAAAACTATTACAAAGAATCAAGTTTATTTTGTCCAATGATCTTCATGAAAGTTTTTATTATATCCCTCTTGAATATCTATCACTTTGGGACCAATTTCATATATTGCAATTGCTTTTGACAAGCTCAAACAAATTTAAGTGAAGAACATGAGCATAAAGATTTTCATCTCTCAAAATAATATAAGTGAAGCATAAGAGAATTTCTTCAAAAATTTACTAACTCTCAAATTAATCTAAGTGAAGCATCATAGTATTTCTTCAAAAATTAAAGCACACCGTGCTAAAAAAGATATAAGTGAATCACTAGAGCAATTCCACAGCTCAAAAAATTTAAGTGAAACACATAGAGAAATTCTAACAAATCATAGCATAATTATGGCTCTCTCAAATAGGTGTGTCCAGAAAGGATGATTGCGACCAACTAAAAAGAAAAATAAGCAAAGACAAATATAATACAAGACACTCCAAGCAAAACTCATGATATGTGACGAATAAAAATATAGCTCCAAGTAAAATTATCGATGGCTGTTAGAAGAAAGAGGGGATGCCTTCCGGGGCATCCCCAAGCTTAGTTACTTGGTTCTCCTTGAATATTACCTTGGGGTGCCATGGTAATCCCCAAGCTTAGGCTCTTTTCACTCCTTATTCTTTCATCCATCGAGATCTCACCCAAAACTTGAAAACTTCAATCACACAAAACTTAACAAAACCTTCATGAGATCCGTTAGTATAAGAAAACCAATCTTTGCTTTAAGTACTGTTGAAAACCCATTCATATTTTTTTATTGCATTATAACTACTTATTCTAACTTTACCATGGCTTATACCCCCGATACAATACATAGATTCATCAAAATAAGCACACAATGCAAAGAAAACAGAATCTGTTAAAAACAGAACAGTCTGTAAAGACTTGAATTTTACTCATAATTCTGTAACTCCAAAAATTCTGAAAAATTACGACAACATAGGAAATTTGTATATTAATCTTGTGTAAAACATTCATAATTTTTAGTCGCATCTGTGAATTTTAACAATTCCGTTACTGGACGTAAAAGTTTCTGTTTTTCAACAGGATCAAATCAACTATCACCCAAAGCTATCCTAAAGGCTTTACTTGGCACAAACACTAATTAAAACATAAAAATCACAATCATAACAGAGGCATAATTGTGCAAACACTCAAGAACAGAAATAAAAAGGCAAAAATAATTTTTATTCATTGGGTTGCCTCCCAACAAGCGCTATCGTTTTATGCCCCTAGCTAGGCATAATGCATAGATTCAAGTATTGTCATCTTTGGTTTTCGCCCCATAGGTTGCCCTCATGATTGATTCATATGGTGGCTTAATTCTTGTTCTAGGGAAGTGTTCCACACCATTTCTTAGTGGAAATTGAAATTTAATATTCCCTTCTTTCATATCAATCACGACACCTATAGTTCGTAAAAATGGTCTACCAAGTATGATGGGACAAGATGGATTGCAATCAATATCAAGAACAATAAAATATATGGGAACATAGTTCCTATTTGCAAGAATAAGAACACCATTAATTCTTCCCAAAGGCTTTTTAATAGTAGAATCCGTCAAGTGCAAATTAAGAGAACATTCTTCAATATTGGTAAGACTAAGCACATCACATAGAGATTTCGAAATTGTGGAAACACTAGCACCCAAATCACATAAAGCAAAGCACTCATAATTTTTAATCTTGACTTTAATGGTAGGTTCCCACTCATCATATAATTTTCTAGGAATTGAAATCTCTAATTCCAACTTTTCTTCTAAAGCTTTCATCATCGCTTCTACAATATATTTAGTAAAAGCTTTATTTTGTTCATAGGCATTGGGTGAATTTATCATGGATTACAACAAAGAAATACATTCAATCAAAGAGCAACTATCATAATTAAAGTCTTTGTAATCCAAAAGAGTGGGCACATCACTAGTTAAAGTTTTGTCCTCTCCAAACCCACTTTTATCAATTTTTTCAACAAGATTTTCACCCTCCCAATTATGAGGACACCCTCTAGCTAAAGTTGACTCTTCTTCAGTCCTCTTTTCATAAAGTTTAATATTACTAAACAAGGAATCAATAGAAGAAACACCAATTATTTTAAGATTTTCATCATTATTATGAAAGCAATCGGTAGAAAACGCTCTTTCTAAAAATTCTCTTTTAGCTCTAAGCATAGCGGTTCTTTTCTTACTTTCATCCATAGAAACATATAAATCTTTAATTGATTCATTGGCATCAACCTTAGGTGGAAATTTTTTAATCTTGAGATTTTCTACATCATGGGAAATTATATCAATGCTTCTAGACATGTCATCAATCTTATTCAACTTTTCTTCTATCGTAGTATTGATAACTTTTTTAGCACTGATATATTCTTTAATATTACTCTCCAGATCAGAGGGGTTCCTATTATTATTGTAAGAAGGAATACCATAGGAATTTCCATAATTATTAGAGAAATTTCCAAGAAAAGGCCTAGGATTAAAATTACCTCTATAAGCATTGTTATTAAAATTGTTTCGTGAGACAAAATTCACATCTATGGGATCACTATTTTGCTCAATCAAAGTAGACAAAGGCACATCATTAAGATCAATAGGAGCAATTTTACTAGCAACCAATTTCATAAGAGAATCAACATTTTCACTCAAAGTACTAATTTCTTCAACCGAATTTACTTTTTTACTAGTAGGTGCTCTTCGGTATCAACAAATCTTCTTTTTCTGCAGCATTATTCTATGATCTTAGGAGCACTGGCCGCCATGGCCCAAATGAAAGTCAAAAGACCTCTAACTCACAGTTCGATTGGACATGTAGGTTATATTGGTACTGGTTTCTCCTGTGGAACCATAGAAGGAATTTGCCATTGTGAATAATTTGCCATGATATTATCAAGCAATTTAGTAGCTTCACCCAAAGTAATCTCCATAAAAGTACCACCCGCGGCGGAATCTAAGTGATTTCTAGAAACAAAATTCAATCCCGCATAATTTTTTTGTATAATCATCCAAAGATTTAAACCATGAGTAGGACAATTTCTTAGCATCAATTTCATGCTCAAGTTGCTTAAAATTCATGATTTGAGTTCTAAAGGAAATAATTTTCGCGGGCGGAAAATACTTAGTAATAAAAGCATCTTTGCACTAATCCCAAGAATCGATACTATTGTGAGGCAAAGAAGAAAATCAAATTTTTGCATGATCCCTCAAGGAGAAAGGAAATAATTTCAACTTCACAATATCATTGTCCACATCTTTTTTCTTTTGCATATCACACAATTCTACGAATGTGTTTAGATGGGACGCGACATGCTCATTAGGAGTACCAGAAAATTGATCTTTCATAACAAGATTCAACAAAGCGGCATTAATATCAGAAGACTCCACACTAGCGGCGGGAGGAGCAATCGGAGTACTAATAAAATCATTATTATTAGTATTGGGAAAATCACACAATTTGGTATTTTCTTGAGACATCGTGACTATGCAAACATGATTGCAAGCAAACAAGAGATCTGACGAGAAAAGGGCGAACAAAAAAGAAGGCAATTTTTTTTTGTGAAGTGGGGGAGATGAAAATGAGAGGCAAATGGCAAATAATGTAAATTGCAAAGAGATGAGATTTGTGATTAGGAACCTGATAGATATTGATGATCTCTCCCCGGCAGCGGCGCCAGAAATTCTTTGCCGGTAGCTTGAATCTACGTTGGTATTTCCCCAAAGAGGAAGGGATGATGCAGCACAGCTACGGTAAGTATTTCCCTCAGTTATGAAACCAAGGTTATCAATCCAGTAGGAGAACCAAGCAACACTATGTAAACGGTACCTGCACACAAAGAACAAATACTTGGAACCCAACACGTAAGACGGGTTGTCAATCCCTCCATGGTAAAAAGATAGATTACATTGTATGAGATTGGATAAATAGATCTAGCAAAAACACAAAATAAAATAAGTAAAGAAAAAGTGCAGCAAGGTATTTTTGGGTTTTTGGAATAATAGATCTGAGAACAATATGATAAAAGATAGACCCGGGGGCCGTAGATTTCACTTGTGGCTTCTCTCGAGAAAATAGCATACGGTGGGTAAACAAATTACTGTTGGGCAATTGATAGAAGAGCAAATTATTATGACGATATCCAAGGAAATGATGATGTATATAGGCATCACGTCAAAGATTAGTAGACCGACTCCTGCCTGCATCTACTACTATTACTGCACACACCGACCGCTATCCACCATGCATCTAGTGTATTAAGTTCATGGAGAAACGGAGTAATGCAATAAGAACGATGACATGATATAGACAAGATCTATTCATGTAGGAATAGAGCCCATCTTTTTATCCTTAATAGCAACTGTTGGGAAACGTAGCATGCAATTTCAAAAAAATTCCTACGACCACGCAAGATCTATCTAGGAGATGCATAGCAACGAGGGGGAGAGTGTGTCTATGTACCCTCGTAGACCGTAAGCGGAAGCGTTTGACAACGCGGTTGATGTAGTCAAACTTCGTCCAGCGCCGACCGATCAAGTACCGAACGTACGGCACCTCCGAGTTCTACACACGTTCAGCTCGATGACGTCCCTTGTCCTCTTGATCCAGCAAGATGTTGAGGAAGTAGATGAGTTCCGTCAGCACGACGGCATGGTGACGGTGATGGCGAAGTGATCTGCGCAGGGCTTCGCCTAAGCACCACGAGAATATGACCGAGGGTGTAATCTGTGGAGGGGGGCGCCGCACACGGCTAACAATTGATGTTCTGTGTTCTAGGCGCCCCTCCCCATGTATATATAGGTGGGAGGGGGAGGGAAGCAGCAAGGGTGCACCCCAAGTAGGAGGAATCCTACTTGGGGTCCTCCCCAATTCGGCCTCCCCCCTTCCATAATTGCCGGAGGGGGAAGGAAAGAGGAGGGAGGAGGGAAGGAAGGGGGAGGCCAAATCCCCCCTTTCCTTCTCCCTTCCCATCTTTCCTTCTCCTCTGGTTCGGCCCATATGGGGGGCACAGCAGCCCCTAGTGGCTGCTGTGTTTCCCCTCTTGGCCCATAAGGCCCATATCTTTTGCTGGGGGTGCCCGGAACCCCTTCCGGTGACCCGATATGTACCCGGTACCCTCCGGAACACTTCTGGTGTCTGAATACCATCGTCCTATATATCAATATTTACCTCTCGACCATTTTGAGACTCCTTGTCATGTCCGTGATCTCATCCGGGGCTCAGAACAACATTCGGTCACCAAATCACATAACTCATATAATACAATATCGTCATCGAACATTAAGCGTGCGGACCCTACGGGTTCGAGAACTATGTAGACATGACCGAGACACCTCTCTCGTCAATAACCAACAGCGGAACCTGGATGCTCATATTGGCTCCTACATATTCTACGAAGATATTTATCGTTCGAACCGTTATGACAACATACATTATTCCCTTTGTTCATCGGTATGTTACTTGCCCGAGATTCGATCGTCGGTATCTTCATACCTAGTTCAATCTCGTTACCGGCAAGTCTCTTTACACGTTCCATAATACATCATCCTACAACTAAATCATTAGTTACTTTGCTTGCAAGGCTTCTTATGATGTGCATTACCGAGAGGGCCCAGAGATACCTCTCCGATACTCGGAGTGACAAATCCTAATCTCGATCTATGCCAACCCAACAAACACCTTCGGAGATACCTGTAGAGCATCTTTATGATCACCCAGTTACGTTGTGACGTTTGATAGCACACAAGGCATTCCTCCGGTATTCGGGAGTTGCATAATCTCATAGTCGAAGGAATATGTATTTAACTTGAAGAAAGCAATAGCAATAAAACTGAACGATCAATATGCTAAGCTAACGGATGGGTCTTGTCCATCACATCATTCTCCTAATCATGTGATCCCGTTATCAAATGACAACTCATGTCCATGGTTAGGAAACCTTAACCATCTTTGATCAACGAGCTAGTCAAGTAGAGGCTCACTAGGGACACGGTGTTTGTTTATGTATTCACACATGTATTTAAGTTTCCGACCAATACAATTCTAGCATGAATAATAAACCTTTATCATAAATAAGGAAATATAAAACAACAACTTTATTATTGCCTCTAGGGCATATTTCCTTCAGTCTCCCACTTGCACTAGGGTCAATAATCTAGTTCACATCGCCATGTGATTTAACACCAATAGTTCACATCGTCATGTGATTAACACCCATAGTTCACATCGCCATGTGACCAACACCCAAAGGGTTTACTAGAGTCAATAATCTAGTTCACATCGCCATGTGATTAACACCCAAAGAGTACTAAGGTGTGATCATGTTTTGCTTGTGAGAGAAGTTTAGTCAACGGGTCTGTCACATTCAGATCCGTATGTATATTTGCAAATTTCTAGCTAATTTCTCCCACTTTCAATACGTATCTAGATTGAGACTCAGAGTCATCTGGATCAGTGTCAAACCTTGCATCGACGTAACCCTTTACGACAAACTCTTTATCACCTCCATAACCGAGAAACATTTCCTTAGTCCTCTTCAAGGCATCTAAGGATAATTTTGACCGCTGTCCAGTGATCTACTCCTGGATCACTATTGTACCCCCTTGCCAAACTCATGGCAAGGTACACAACAGGTCTGGTACACAACATGGCATACTTTATAAAACCTATGGCTGAGGCATAGGGAATGACTTTCATTCTCTCTCTATCTTCTGCCGTGGTCGGGCTTTGAGTCTTACTCAATTTCACACCTTGAATACAGGCAAGAACCCTTTCTTTGACTGGTCCATCTTGAACTCCTTCAAAACTTTGTCAAGGTGCGTGCTTTGTGAAAGTCCTATTAAGTGTCTCGATCTATCCCTATAGATCTTGATGCTCAATACGTAAGCAGCTTCACCGAGGTCTTTCATTGAAAAATTCTTATTCAAGTATCCTTTATGCTATCCAGAAATTCTATATCATTTCCAATCAATAATATGTCATCCACATATAATATCAGAAATGCTACAGAGCTCCCACTCACTTTCTTGTAAATACAGGCTTCACCGTAAGTCTGTATAAAACCATATGCTTTGATCACCTCATCAAAGCGTATATTCCAACTCCGAGATGCTTGCACCAGTCCATAGATGGATCGCTGGAGCTTGCACACTTTGTTAGCACCTTTAGGATCGAAAAAACCTTCTGGTTGCATCATATACAACTCTTCTTTAAGAAATCCATTAAGGAATGCAGTTTTGACGTCCGTTTGCTAGATTTCATAATCATAAAATGCGGCAATTGCTAACATGATTCGGACAGACTTAAGCATCGCTACGGGTGAGAAAGTCTCATCGTAGTCAACTCCTTGAACTTGTCGAAAACCTTTCGCAACAAGTCGAGCTTCGTAGAAAGTAACATTACCATCAGCGTCAGTCTTCTTCTTGAAGATCCATTTATTTTCTATTGCTTGCCGATCATCGGGCAAATCCACCAAAGTCCACACTTTGTTCTCATACATGGATCCTATCTTAGATTTCATGGCCTCAAGCCATCTGTCGGAATATGGGCTCATCATAGCTTCTTCATAGTTCGTAGGTTCGTCATGGTCTAGTAACATGATTTCCAGAACAGGATTACCATACCACTCTGGTGCGGAACGTGCTCTGTTCGACCTACGAGGTCCAATAGTAACTTGATCTGAAGTTTCATGATCATTATCATTAGCTTCCTCTCTAGTTGGTGTAGGCATCACGGGAACGGTTTTCTCTGATGAACTACTTTCCAATTCGAGAGAAGGTACAATTACCTCATCAAGTTCTACTTTCCTCCCACTCACTTCTTTCGAGAGAAAACTCCTTCTCTAGAAAGGTTCCATTCTTGGCAACAAAGATCTTGCCTTCGGATCTGTGGTAGAAGGTGTACCCAATTGTTTCCTTAGGGTATCCTATGAAGATGCACTTCTCTGATTTGGGTTCGAGCTTATCAGGCTGAAGCCTTTTGACATAAGTGTCACAACCCCAAACTTTAAGAGACGACAACTTAGGTTTCTTGCCAAACCATAGTTCATACGGTGTCGTCTCAACGGATTTAGACGGTGCCCTATTTAACGTGAATGTAGCTGTCTCTAATGCATAACCCCAAAATGATAGTGGTAAATCGGTAAGAGACATCATAGATCGCACCATATCTAATAAAGTACGGTTACGACTTTCGGACACACCATTACGCCGTGGTGTTCCAGGCGGCGTGAGTTGTGAAACTATTTCACATTGTTTTAAATGAAGGCCAAACTTGTAACTCAAATATTCACCTCCGCGATAAGATCGTAGAAATTTTATTTTCTTGTTACGATGATTCTCCACTTCACTCTGAAATTCTTTGAACTTTTCAAATGTTTCATTAAGTAGATATACCCATACCTACTCAAATCATTTGTGAAGGTTAGAAAATAACGATACCCGCCGCGTGCTTCAACACTTATGGACCGCATACATCGATATTTATTATATCCAATAAGTCATCAGCTTGCTCCATTGTTCCGGAGAATGGAGTTTTAGTCATCTTGCCCATGAGGCATGGTTCACAAGTATCAAATGATTCATAATCAAGTGATTCCAAAAGCCCATCTGCATGGAGTTTCTTCATGCGCTTTACACCAATATGACCTGAACGGCAGTGCCACAAATATGTTGCACTATCATTATTAATTTTGCATCTTTTGGCATCAATATTATGAATATGTGTATCACTATGATCGAGATTCAATAAACCAATCACATTGGGTGTATGACCATAGAAGGTTTTATTCATGTAAACAGAACAACAATTATTCTCTGACTTAAATGAATTACCGTATTGAAATAAATATGATCCAATCATATTCATGCTCAACGCAAACACCAAATAACATTTAGGTTCAACACTAATCCCGAAGGTAGAGGGAGTGTGCGATGGTGATCGTATCAACCTTGGAATCACTTCCAACACACATCGACACCTCTCCCTTAACCAGTCTTTGTTTATTCTGCAACTCCTGTTTCGAATTACTAATCTTAGCAACTGAACGAGTATGAAATACCGAGGGGTTACTACAAATACTAGTAAGGTACACATCAATAACATGCATATCAAATATACCTTTGTTCACTTTGCCATCCTTCTTATCCGCCAAATATTTGGGGTAGTTCCACTTCCAGTGACCATTTCCTTTGCAGTAGAAGCACTCAGTTTCAGGCTTGGGTCCAGCTTTGGGCTTCTTCACGGGAGTGGCAACTTGCTTGCCATTCTTCTTGAAGTTCCCTTTATTTCCCTTGCCCTTTTTCTTGAAACTAGTGGTCTTGTTAACCATCAACACTTGATGCTATTTCTTGATTTCTACCTTCGTCGATTTCAGCATCACTAAGAGCTTGGGAATCATTTTCGTCATCCCTTGCATATTATAGTTCATCGTGAAGTTCTAGTAACTTGGTGATAGTGACTAGAGAACTCTGTCAATCACTATCTTATATGGAAGATTAACTCCCACTTGATTCAAGCGATTGTAGGATCCAGACATTCTGAGCACATGCTCACTAGTTGAGCTATTCTCCTCCATCTTGTAGGCAAAGTACTTGTCAGAGGTCTCATACCTCTTGACATGGGCATGAGTCTGAAATATCATTTTCAGCTCTTGGTACATCTTATATGCTCCATGGCGTTCAAAACATTTTTGAAGTCCTGGCTCTAAGCCGTAAAGCATGGCGCACTAAACTATCAAGTAGTCATCATACCGAGCTTGTCAAATGTTCATAACGTCTGCATCTGCTCCTGCAATAGGTCTGTCACCTAGCGGTGCATCAAGGACATAATTCTTCTGTGCAGCAATGAGGATAATCCTCAGATCACGGACTCAGTCCGCATCATTGCTACTATCATCTTTCAACTTAGTTTTCTCGAGGAACATATAAAAAACATAGGGGAGCTATATCGCGAGCTATTGATCTACAACATAGATATGCAAATACTATCAGGACTAAGTTCATGATAAATTAAGTTCAATTAATCAAATTACTTAAGAACTCCCACTTAGATAGACATCCCTCAAGTCATCTAAATGATACGTGATCCAAATCAACTAAACCATGTCCGATCATCACGTGAGATGGAGTAGTCATCAATGGTGAACATCTCTATGTTGATCATATCTACTACATGATTCATGTTCGACCTTTCGGTCTCCAGTGTTCCGAGGCCATGTTTGTACATGCTAGGCTCGTCAAGATTAACCCGAGTATTCTGCATGTGCAAAACTGTTTTGCACCCGTTGTATGTGAACATAGAGTCTATCACACCCGATCATCACGTGGTGTCTCAACACGACGAACTGTCGCAACGGTGCATACTCAGGGAGAACACTTATACCTTGAAATTTAGTGAAAGGATCATCTTATAATGCTACCGCCGTACTAAGCAAAATAAGATGCATAAAAGATAAACATCACATGCAATCAAAATATGTGACATGATATGGCCATCATCATCTTGTGCTTTTGATCTCCATCTCCAAAGCATCGTCATGATATCCATCGTCACCGGCTCGATACCTTGATCTCCATCATTGTGTCGTGGTCGTCTCGCCAACTATTGCTTCTACAACTATCGCTAACGCATAGTGATAAAGTAAAGCAATTACATGGCGTTTGCATTTCATACAATAAAGAGACAACCATAAGGCTCCTGCCGGTTGCCGATAACTTTTACAAAACATGATCATCTCATACAACAATGTATATCAGATCATGTCTTGACCATATCACATCACAACATGCCCTGCAAAAACAAGTTAGACGTCCTCTACTTTGTTGTTGCAAGTTTTACGTGGCTGCTGCGGGCTTCTAGCAAGAACCGTTCTTACCTACGCATCAAAACCACAACGGTGATTTATCAAGTTTGCTGTTTTAACCTTCAACAAGGACCGGCCACAGTCAAATTCGATTCAACTAAAGTAGAAGAAACAGATACCCGCCAGCCACCTTTATGCAAAACTAGTTGCATGTCTGTCGGTGGAACCGGTCTCCTGAACGTGGTCATGTAAGGTTGGTCCGGGCCGCTTCATCCAACAATACCGCCGAATCAAAATAAGACATTGGTGGTAAGCAGTATGACGATCACCGCCCACAACTCTTTGTGTTCTACTCGTGCATATCATCTACGCATAGACCTGGCTCTGATACCACTGTTGGGAAACGTAGCATGCAATTTCAAAAAAATTCCTACGGTCACGCAAGATCTATCTAGGAGATGCATAGCAACGAGGGGGAGAGTGTGTATACGTACCCTCATAGACCGTAAACAGAAGCGTTTGACAATGTGGTTGATGTAGTCAAACTTCTTCTAGCTCCGACCGATCAAGTACCAAACGTACGGCACCTCTGAGTTCTACACACGTTCAGCTCGATGACGTCCCTTGTCCTCTTAATCCAGCAAGATGTCGAGGAAGTAGATGAGTTCCGTAACCACGACAGCGTGGTGACGGTGATGGTGAAGTGATCCGCGCAGGGCTTCGCCATAGCACCACGAGAATAGGACCGAGGGTGTAATCTGTGGAGGGGGGCGCCGCACACGGCTAACAATTGATGTTCTGTGTTCTAGGCGCCCCCTCCCCACGTATATATAGGTGGGAGGGGGAGGGGAGCAGCAAGGGTGCGCCCCAAGTAAGAGGAATCCTACTTGGGGTGCTCCCCAATTCGGCCTCCCCCCTTCCATAATTGCCGGAGGGGGAAGGAAAGAGGAGGGAGGAGGGAAGGAAGGGGGAGGCCGAATCCCCCCTTTCCTTCTCCCTTCCCCTCTTTCCTTCTCCTCTGATTCAGCCCATATGGGGGGCACAGCAGCCCCTGGTGGCTGCTGTGTTTACCCTCTTGGCCCATAAGGCCCATATCTTTTGCCTGGGGTGCCCGGAACCCCTTTCGGTGACCCGATATGTACCCGGTACCCTCCGGAACACTTCCGGTGTCCGAATACCATCATCCTATATATCAATCTTTACCTCTCGACCATTTCGATACTCCTTGTCATGTCCTTGATCTCATCCGGGTCTCCGAACAACATTCGGTCACCAAATCACATAACTCATATAATACAATATCGTCATCGAACGTTAAGCGTGCGGACCCTACGGGTTCGAGAACTATGTAGACATGACCAAGACACCTCTCTGGTCAATAACCAACAGCAGAACCTGGATGCTCATATTGGCTCCTACATATTCTACGAAGATCTTTATCGGTCGAACCGTTATGACAACATACATTATTCCCTTTGTTCATCGATATGTTACTTGCCCGAGATTCGATCGTCGGTATCTTCATACCTAGTTCAATCTCGTTACCGGCAAGTCTCTTTTCTTGTTCTGTAATACATCATCCTACAACTAACTCATTACTTACTTTGCTTGCAAGGCTTCTTATGATGTGCATTACCGAGAGGGCCCAGAGATACCTCTCCGGTACTCAGGGTGACAAATCCTAATCTCGATCTATGCCAACCCAACAAACACTTTTGGAGATACCTGTAGAGCATCTTTATGATCACCCAGTTACGTTGTGACGTTTGATAGTACACAAGGCATTCCTTCGATATTCGGGAGTTTCATAATCTCATAGTCGAAGGAATATGTATTTGACATGAAGAAAGCAATAGCAATAAAACCGAACGATCAATATGCTAAGCTAACGGATGGGTCTTGTCCATCATATCATTATCCTAATGATATGATCCCATTATCAAATGAAAACTCATGTCCATGGTTAGGAAACCTTATCCATCTTTGATCAACGAGCTAGTCAAGTAGAGGCTCACTAGGTACACGGTGTTTGTTTATGTATTCACACATGTATTTAAGTTTCCGATCAATACAATTCTAGCATGAATAATAAACCTTTATCATGAATAAGGAAATATAAAATAACAACTTTATTATTGCCTCTAGGGCATATTTTCTTCAGCAACGATACATGCGTGCCTCGTCATGTCATCGTTCTTATTGCATGATACGTCTCCAACGTATCTATAATTTTCGATTGTTCCATGCTATTATATTATCCATCTTGGATGTTTTATATGCATTTATATGCTATTTTATATTATTTTTTGGACTAACCTATTAACCTAGAGCCCAGTGCCAGTTTCTATTTTTTCCTTGTTTTTGAGTTTCGCAAAAAAGGAATACCAAACGGAGTCCAAATAAGCTGAAAATTTACGGCGATTTTTTATGGACCAGAAGAAGCCCCCGAAGCAAAAGAGTTGGGCCAGAAGAGCTACGAGGACTCCACAAGGGTGGAGGGCGCCCCCCCCTGGGGGCGCCCTCCGGTCTTGTGGGCTCCTCGTGGACCCCCCTGACTTGTTCTCGACGCCAAAAATTCCTATAAATACAGAAACCCCCAAAAATAAACCTAGATCGGGAGTTCCGCCGCCGCAAGCCTCTGTAGCCACCAAAAACCAATCGGGGCCCTATTCCGGCACCCTGCCGGAGGGGGAAATCATCACCGGTGGCCATCTCCATCATCCCGGCGCTCTCCATGACGAGGAGGGAGTAGTTCACCCTCGGGGCTGAGGGTATGTACCAGTAGTTATGTGTTTGATCTCTCTCTCTCGTGTTCTTGATTTGGCACGATCTTGATGTACCGTGAGCTTTGCTATTATAGTTGGATCTTATGATGTTTCTCCCCCTCTACCTTCTTGTAATGAATTGAGTTTTCCCTTTGAAGTTATCTTATCAGATTGAGTCTTTAAGGATTTGAGAACACTTGATGTATGTCTTGCATGTGTTTATCTGTGGTGACAATGGGATATTCACGTGATCCACTTGATGTATGTTTTGGTGATCAACTTGCGGGTTCTGTGACCTTGTGAACTTATGCATAGGGGTTGGCACACGTTTTCGTCTTGACTCTCCGATAGAAACTTTGGGGCACTCTTTGAAGTTCTTTGTGTTGGTTTGAATAGATGAATCTGAGATTGTGTGATGCATATCGTATAATCAAACCCGCGGATACTTGTGGTGACATTGGAGTATCTAGGTGACATTAGGGTTTTGGTTGATGTGTGTCTTAAGGTGTTATTTTAGTACGAACTCTAGGGCTATTTGTGACACTTATAGGAATAGCCCAATAGATCGATCAGAAAGAATAACTTTGAGGTGGTTTCGTACCCTACAATAATCTCTTCATTTATTCTCCACTATTAGTGACTTTGGAGTGACTCTTCGTTGCACGTTGAGGGATTGTTATATGATCTAATTCTGTTATCATTGTTGAGAGAACTTGCACTAGTGAAAGTATGAACCCCAGGCCTTGTTTCCAAGCATTGCAATACCGTTTTCGCTCACTTTTGTTACTTGCTACCTTGCTATTTTTATATTTTCAGATTACAAAAACCTATATCTACCATCCATATTGCACTTGTATCACCATCTCTTCGCCGAACTAGTGCACCTATACAATTTACCATTGTATTGGGTGTGTTGGGGACACAAGAGACTCTTTGTTATTTGGTTGCAGGGTTGTTTGAGAGAGACCATCTTCATCCTATGCCTCCCACAGATTGATAAATCTTAGGTCATCCACTTGAGGGAAATTTGCTACTGTCCTACAAAACTCTGCGCTTGGAGGCCCAACACGAGTCTACAAGAAGAAGGTTGCGTAGTAGACATCAAGCTCTTTTCTGGCGTCGTTGCCGGGGAGGTTAGTGCTTGAAGGTATATCTTTAGATCTTGCAATCGAATCTTTTAGTTTCTTGTTTTATCACTAGTTTAGTCTATAAAAGAAAACTACAAAAAAATGGAATTGAGGTTGCCTCATATGCTTCATCTTTTTAATGTCTTTCGTGAAAATGATGGAAAGGAAAATTGTGCTCAATTGTTAGAAGAAGAAGTCAATAAAATGTTTGGCATAAAATCTTTGAATGATGAGCATGATTGCATTGTTGTTAGTATGAATTCTTTGAATATCCATGATGCTAATGATATGCAAAGCCACAAGCTTGGGGATGCTATGTTTGATGAAGATGATATTTTTAGTCCCGCAAGTTTTGATGAGAAAATTTATTATGATGAAAGCATGCCTCCTATTTATGATGATTATATTGATGAAAGTGGGTTTGGAAGAGTGTCAACTCTAGGTAGTATTGATCCCACTATTTTGGAGGGTGTTGAATCTTTTCACAATATTGATAAAAGTGGATTTGGAGAGGTCATGACTTTATTTAGTGATGAATCCACTATTTTGGAAGAGGTTCCAATTGATTATGAAAACAAAGTTGCTATCTATGATGATTATTGTGATGACATGTATGCTATAAATAATAATGATAACCATGAAACTTGCCATCATGATTTTAATTTTCAATTGGATTATGCCTCACATGATAGCTATTTTGTTGAGTTTGCTCCCACTACTATTCATGAGAATAAATTTGCTTATGTGGAGAGTAGTAAAATTTGCATGCTTGTGGATCATGAAAAGAATGCTTTATGTGATAGTTATATTGTTGAATTTATTCATGAAGCTACTGAAAATTATTATGAGGGAGGAACATATGCTTGTAGGTATTGCAATAATATCAAGTTTCCTCTCTATGTGTTGAAAGTTTTGAAGCTATGCTTGTTTTACCTTCCTATGCTAGTAGATTCTTGTTCCCATAATTTGTTTGCTAACAAAATCCCTATGCATAGAAAATGGGTTAGACTTAAATGTGCTAGTCATATGCTTCATGATGCTCCCATTGTGTTTCAATCCTTATCTTTTATGTGAGCATCATTAAAATCATCATGCCTAGCTTAAAAGGCATTAAAGAAAAGCGCTTGTTGGGAGACAACCCAATATTTACCCCTACTGTTTTTGTGTGTTCGCATGATTAATATACTGTAGTAATCATGTTTTATAGCTTTTGTTTCAATAAAGTGCCAAGTAAAGCCTTTGGGATAGTGTGGATGATAGTTGACTTGATTCTGTGCAAAAACAGAAAATTTTGCGCCCAGTGAAGGAATTGTTAAAATTCACTGGAACATGTAAAAACTCTGATTTTTTTAAATAGGATTTATATAGAAATTTTCTAAGTTTTCCTAATTTTTCAGAAATTTTGGAGTAACATAAGTATGAGCTCAATTCAGATCTTCACAGACTGTTCTGTTTTTGACAGATTCTGTTTTCGATGCATAGTTTGCTTGTTTTCTAGTTTCTATGGCTTATATTGCTTAATATAAATTGTAGAAATGATAGGGTACAGTAGGCATCATGTGATAAAAGTTATGAATCTTGTCTTGACAGTAGGCATCATGATTTGTTTTATTATACTAACGGATCTCACGAAGGTTTTGTTAAGTTTTGTGTGATTGAAGTTTTCAAGTTTTGGGTGAGATACCGATATGAGGAGAATAAGGAGTGACAAGAGCCTAATCTTGGGGATGAACAAGGCACCCCAAGGTAATATTCAAGGAATATCCAAGCAGCTAAGCTTGGGGATGCCCCGGAAGGCATCCCCTCTTTCGTCTCCAACATCATCGGTAAATTCACTTGGAGCTATATTTTTATTCGTCACATGATATGTGTTTTGCTTTGAGCATCATTTTCTTTTATTAGTATTTACTTGCTGTTATTTATAGTAATGTTTTTCATCTTTTAGTTCAATAAAAGATCAAGTGTAGCCTTTACCATGCTTATTTTGCAAGTCTATATGTTGCTGTATTGAAAACAGAAAGTTTTCTATTATTGTCTGAATTCTTATGGAAAGTCAGAACATGATAAAATCTTTAAAATTTTAAACCTTCAGAAATGACAAATTTTATACAGTGTGGTAATTTTTCAGAATTTTTGGAGGTAGGGAAGTATGAGTACAATTGCACTCTTTACAGACTGTCCTGTTTTGACAGATTGCTGTTATGTTTGCATTGTTTGCATATGTTTGCTTGTTTAATGATTCTATTTTAGGATATGAGTATTAAATATGCAGAGGCATTTAGTAGGAAATATCAAATAATAATTTTAGTGATTTGCTACAGTAGAGAATGATAAGGTTTTGCATTGGTTTATACTAACTTATCTCACGAGTTCTTGTTGAGTTTTGTGTGCATGAACTTTTTAAGATTTCGAGAAACTATGATATGAGAGGAATTAAGGAGACACAAGAGCTCAAGCTTGGGGATGCCCAAGGCATCCCTAATTAATATTTCAAGAAGTCTCAAGCATCTAAGCATGGGGATGCCCCGGTTGGCATCCCACCTTTCTTCATCAACAATTATCGGTTAGCCTCGGTTGAGCCTAAGTTTTTGCTTCTTCACATGATGTGTGCTATTTTTAGAAAGTCATTTTTTTGCTTGCTGTTTGAATAAAATACTTAATATCTGAAATTTTTAAATGAGAGAGAGTCCTCACATAGCTACATAATTATTTGACTACTCATTGATCTTCACTCATATCTTTTTGGAGTAGTTTGTCATTTACTCGTATGCTTCACTTATATCCTATGAGTAAATGGTTGAATGAATTGAATATCATAAATCTGAAATTATATATGTTTCATATGCTTATCCCATGGGGAGTAGTGACTTCACATATAAGCAGTAGAGGTGGTAAATTTATTGAAAGTTAGCAAACATAGTATTGGTCACTTGAACAATTCATGAAAGAATATTGAAGGAAGAGAGATTTCACATATAAATATAGTATCTTGGACATCTTCTATGATTGTGAGCCCCATTAATTATTTTCAAACTTGATCAAATGAGTTGAAGTTGGACAAGGAAGACAACATAATGAGTTATGCTTGGGTATATTTGTATAGAAGTTATATTGTTATGGATCCTCCAACATGTGGTGCTTGCTATTTAGAATCTTTTGCTATCCAAAATTTCTGTACTAAGCGGGAATACTGCTTGTGCATCCAAACTCCTTGAACCAAGTTTCTTCCATGAGTGTCCACCATATCTACCTATATGCGGTATTTACCTGCCGTTCCAAGTAAATTTGCATGTGCCAAACTCTAAACCTTCAAATAATAATCTGTTTTGTATGCCCGAATCGCTCATGTAGCGACTAGGGGCTGTCAGTATCTTCCATGCTAGGTGGGTTATTCTCACGATGAGTGGACTCCGCTCATCATTCACGAGAAAATGGCTGGTAACCGGGATGCCCAGTTCCATGCTCAAATCAAATCAAATTATAATTGCAAACAAAACTCCCCCAGGATTGTTGATAGTTGGACAGTCCCTGTTGTTTCGGACAAGCCGTGGAGTGTGATTGTTGGTGGAGGGGGAGTAAAAAACTTTACCTTTCTGTTTGGGAACCGCCTATAATGTATCTAGTATGGAAGATATTGGGAACTCTTGGTTGTTATGTTGATAATGAAAGTATACCTCTCAAAATTATTTTCATCTCTGGTTTTAAAAGCTTCGAGCTCTGGCACCTCTGCAAATCCTTGCTTCCCTCTGCGAAGGGCCTATCTTTTACTTTTATGCAAGACTCAGTAGTATTCCTTCTCATTCCAACCTACTCTTTAGTTGGCAAGCATCATGTGGTGGGGAAAGATCTAAGCATATATGGTCATTCAAATATATTTGATCATGAATTATTATTGTTGACAATTATCTACATGATAAATAAGTTGGGAGGCGAAACATTAAGCCCCTATCTTTCTCTGTGTTCAATGGATGCTATTTGTTCTAAAAATATGCTTTGAGTGGTAGCAATCATGGAAGACTATATGATAGTTGAGTATGTGGGATTTGCTAAATCAAGGCTCTTACATAGACCCTTCCTGAAAATAAGATGAACTGCAATTGTTTGATGACTGAGAACCTAGTTTGTTTGTTTTCAAGAAAGTTTATGATCTATGCTTTAACATGTGAATAGTTTGCTACTTGATCATGAGAAGTTTTATGAGATGAGCTACTGTTTATGATATATAATGATGCTAGAAAAAGTGATTGAAATTATCATTGATCAAACTTGTGCACTTGCTAGCATTCCACATTAAAAATTCTGTTTTTATCATTTACCTACTCGAGGACGAGCAGGAATTAAGCTTGGGGATGCTTGATACGTCTCCAACGTATCTATAATTTTTGATTGTTCCATGCTATTATATTATCTATCTTGGATGTTTTATATGCATTTATATGCTATTTTATATTATTATTGGGACTAACCTATTAACCTAGAGCCTAGTGCCAGTTTCTGTTTTTTCCTTGTTTTTGAGTTTCGCAGAAAAGGAATACCGAACGGAGTCCAAATGAGCTGAAAATTTACGGTGATTTTTTATGGACCAGAAGAAGCCCCTGAAGCAAAAGAGTTGGGCTAGAAGAGCCATGAGGCCTCCACAAGGGTGGAGGGTGCGCCCCCCCCTAGGGCGCGCCCTCCGGTCTTGTGGGCTCCTCGTGGACCCCGCTGACTTGTTCTCGACGCCAAAAATTCCTATAAATACAGAAACCCCCAGAAATAAACCTAGATCGGGAGTTCCGCCGCCGCAAGCCTCTGTAGCCACTAAAAACCAATCGGGACCCTGTTCCGGCACCCTGCCGGAGGGGGAAATCATCACCGGTGGCCATCTTCATCATCCCGACGCTCTCCATGACGAGGAGGGAGTAGTTCACCCTCGGGGCTGAGGGTATGTACCAATAGCTATGTGTTTGATCTCTCTCTCGTGTTCTTGATTTGGCACGATCTTGATGTACTGCGAGCTTTGCTATTATAGTTGGATCTTATGATGTTTCTCCCCCTCTACCTTCTTGTAATGAATTGAGTTTTCCCTTTGAAGTTATCTTATCGGATTGAGTCTTTAAGGATTTGAGAACACTTGATGTATGTCTTGCATGTGTTTATCTATGGTGACAATGGGATATTCACGTGATCCACTTGATGTATGTTTTGGTGATCAACTTGCGGGTTCTGTGACCTTGTGAACTTATGCATAGGCGTTGGCACATGTTTTCGTCTTGACTCTCTGGTAGAAACTTTGGGGCACTCTTTGAAGTTCTTTGTGTTGGTTTGAATAGATGAATCTGAGATTGTGTGATGCATATCGTATAATCAAACCCGCGGATACTTGTGGTGACATTGGAGTATCTAGGTGACATTAGGGTTTTGGTTGATGTGTGTATTAAGGTGTTATTTTAGTACGAACTCTAGGGCTGTTTGTGACACTTATAGGAATAGCCCAATAGATCGATAAGAAAGAATAACTTTGAGGTGGTTTCGTACCCTACAATAATCTCTTCGTTTGTTCTCCGATATTAGTGACTTTGGAGTGACTCTTCGTTGCACGTTGAGGGATTGTTGTATGATCTAATTATGTTATCATTGTTGAGAGAACTTGCACTAGTGAAAGTATGAACCCCAGGCCTTGTTTCCAAGCATTGCAATACCGTTTTCGCTCACTTTTGTTACTTGCTACCTTGCTGTTTTTATATTTTCAGATTACAAAAACCTATATCTACCATCCATATTGCACTTGTATCACCATCTCTTCGCCGAACTAGTGCACCTATACAATTTACCATTGTATTGGGTGTGTTGGGGACACAAGAGACTCTTTGTTATTTGGTTGCAGGGTTGTTTGAGAGAGACCATCTTCATCCTATGCCTCCCACGGATTGATAAACCTTAGGTCATCCACTTGAGGGAAATTTGCTACTGTCCTACAAAATTCTGCGCTTGGAGGCCCAACACGAGTCTACAAGAAGAAGGTTGCATAGTAGACATCATTGCAGTACTCTGTTTTTCCATGAACTTAATACACTAGATGCATGCTGGATAGCTGTCGATGTGTGTATTAATAGTAGTAGATGCAGAATCGTTTCGGTATACTAATCTTGGACATGATGCCTATATACATGATCATTGCCTTGGATATCATCATGATTATTCGCTTTTCTATCAATTGCCCAACAGTAATTTGTTACCCACTGTATGCTATTTTCTCGAGAGAAGCCTCTAGTGAAATCTACGACCTCGGGTCTATTTCCTATGATATTATTTTCAGATCTATTAATCCAAAAATCCAAAAATACCATGCTGCACCTTTTCTTTCTTTATTTTATTTTGTGTTTTTGCTAGATCTATTTATCCAATCGCATACAATTTATTCTATCTCAATACCGAGGAGAGATTGACAATCCCTCTTACACGTTGGGTTGCAAGTTTTTGTGGTTTGTGTGCATGTGTTGTTTACATAGTGTTGCTTGGTTCTCCTACTGGATTGATAACCTTGGTTTCATAACAGAGGGAAATACTTACCATTGCTGTGCTGCATCATCCTCTCCTCTTCGTGGAATTACCAACAAAAATACAAGCAATCATGCGCTGCCCACATTAGTGACATGCAGTTGCCGAGGAACCTACTCTGGAGTCACCCATCCGTCCACTTGCCGCCGCTCATCGCTATTTACCGGCTATATAAACTTCAGCCCCGGCCATGGCCGCAGTCATCCTCCTGCGGTCCCTTTCTCCTCTCAGCACCACTTCCACCATGGCCTCCTTGCGCTCCAAAGCTCTCTGGGACGGACTGTTGCCAGACCAGAAGAAGGGCATTGCCGGCTCCACCCCGGTCGTGCTTCGCCTCCACGATTACGAAGCCGGCACGTCTACGTGGGCGCCGCCGGCAACGAGGAAGAGTAGTTGCATGGCAGTGTAGGGTAACGCAGTAGAAAACAAAAAAAATTCGACCTACACACCACCCTAGGACCACTATGGAGACTGCATACAAGGTTTGATCATTTTCATTACCGACTCGTAGCGTAGCGGAAGTAGAGTCGATGACGATCGTCAGTGCAGGTCCCCGCAGCTAGGATTTATAACCTCCCAACCGCGAGGATGTATACCCTCATCCACCACCCGGACAGCCCTCCGGGAGGCGGTCGGACAGTCCCCCAGACGGTGTCGCGGACAGCCCTTCGGGAGGACTCACAGAACTCGGACCGTCACTTGGACAGCCCTTCGGGAGGCACTCACGAACAGCCCCACGGGCACTAAGATCGAAAACACGACCTCTCTACAGAGTTGCACACATACGGTGTCATCTATCCGGCAGGGCTTCGCCATCCAGAACTAGTTCCCACCGGAACCCAGACAGCCTTTCGGCACTACGAAACTATTTCGTGGGAGGGAGAGAGAATGCCAGATCATGCATGGCTTGTGTGAGAGAGTTGGAGTGGGGATGGAGAGCTCCTCTCCACCTCCTTATATAGTGGTGGAAGGGGTGAGGGGGGGGGGCTGAAATTTCAGCCCACAAAACATGCACCCACCAAACAAGGAAAACATGTTCCCACCAAACATGGAGAAAACATGTTCCCTTGTCCCTGGTGTTCCCCCATGGGGCCCCACCTTCCTCCCAACACTCTCCACCACTTGTGGGGGCTGCCCCCCACCATGGGGGGCCCCCAACATCTTTGTCCAGCCACAAGGGGCTGCCCCCTCAAGGGGGGGCGCCCCCAAAACAGCCCCCACGATCCGTGGGATCTTGTCCCCTCACGCTGGGACAAGATGTTTTCCGCGACTATTACTTCTGAAAAATTCTGGAGGGTCCCAGAACATTTCCGACACCCGCTAAAATTATCTGGACACGCTCTGGAACATTTCCAGTATGGTGGTTTAATTTAAAACCATCTTTGTTTACCCGGTAAACAACTCCGACAGCTCCGGAACTTTTTTTCGGTTTTTTCTCTGGAAAAATTCCAGAAATTACCAGACCAATCTGGCAACCTCCAAAACATTCCCGGTGCTTGCCGAAACCTTTTTGGATCAATGGTTTTATCCGAAACAACTTTTCGGTTTTACCGAAACTTTTTCAGTGTTCTCTCTCCGGAACTCTTCCGTTGTCTCCGAAACTTTTTCGGTGATTTTCTCTCAGACTCCCTGTCTAGTATTCAGCAAATAGATGACCCTTAAGTGTGTGACCCTATAGGTTCGGTGAAGTATAGACATGACACGGAACCCCTTCCGATCAATGATCAACATCGGAGCCGTGAACACCCATGTTGACCCCTATACCCACATGAATGAATATTCGAGTGAACCTCC
This sequence comes from Thinopyrum elongatum, assembly GCA_011799875.1. Lineage (NCBI taxonomy): Eukaryota > Viridiplantae > Streptophyta > Magnoliopsida > Poales > Poaceae > Thinopyrum > Thinopyrum elongatum. The sequence goes on from CM022298.1 coordinate 169,913,596, forward strand.
AGTTGCCGTGTGCTATTCCTGTTGCTTCGCGATATGTTACAAATACCTGAGGTGAGACATGTTGGCATTCCCGTGGATCAACAACTTGTCCACTATGTTAGTTACCTCATTACCGGTATTGTTCTCTTTTCTCGTTCCCGTGTTCTGGCATCCCTGTGATCAAATCACATTATGTCTGGCCAGACGATGATGGATACCGTAACACCGAGAGGGCCCAGAGATATCTCTCCATCGCCGGAGGAGCAAATCCCAATCTTGAGCTATCAAGTTACTTGACACACTTTTCCATGAACCTGTAAGCCGCCGTAATAGCCACCCATTTACGGATGACGTTTAACAAACCCCAAAGTTCATGAAGCAAGTATGAAGAAACTCGACACTCTCATGGTCTAAGGAATTATGCAAACATTAACCATCTCTGTGTTATTAACCATTAACTTGTGACGAGTGAATCTCATAGCATAACATCAATTCGGGTCGATTCAACACAAATGTTCTTCTAACATTGTGCCCTCAAAGTTGCTGGCATAGACATGCCCATGACCAGGAAAACAGAACCATCATGCAACACTTGAGCCAGTCATAGAGGCTTGACTAGGAATACATTTTACCATTTATTATCCCACACGTGCACATGAGTTTCCCTCCAAGCCTCGTTTTATTTGTAGACTCGAGAATCATTGCAGTTATAGCATGGAACATAAACCTAATTATGAACAGGGAGATAATCAATAACATTTATTATTGCCTGTAGGGCATATCTCCTACAGACTCCCACTTGCACTAGAGTAAATAATCTAGTTAATGCTAATGCACTTTACACCTATGGCACATTGGTGTAAAATATGCTTCGCATGTGGTATAGCCTGATATCCAACGGATCTGATGACTTCAGCTCCGTGTGTATCTTTGCATATCCTCGCGTTTTCACGCTTTCACAAAATTCATATTTTGTGTGGACTTGGCTTGGTATGTATGCGAATCACAGGTCAAACCTGGATTCCTCAGACTGAGTTATGGAGCAACTACTTGCAATAGTGTCCCATTGACAAAAGCCATCTTGGAACCATACTAAGTTCATGAATGAACTATATGATTCAACATCTTCTTTGTCGCTTTAAAGGCGGCAACATACTTTGCCTCTGTTATAGAATTCGCCACAGTAACTTGTTTGAACAAATTCCAACTAACTGTGCCACCATATTGTGTGTTACACAAAACCCTCAATTTAAATCGATAATCGCATGGAGAAATGATGAAGACTGTATCGATGTAACCTTTTACAACGAACTCTTCATGATCTCCACTTGCGAGAAAACATGTCATCAGTGCTACTATAGTACTCAATGACCCTTTTTCAGTGTTGTCCCATGATCAGTACTTTTGATCACTTTGGTATCTATACTCGCAACAACTTTGGGAGTATTGGACATATCTGGTTGTTTTACATACCATGGAATACATGATTAATCCGAACACAAGAGTGTGTGGAATCTCCATCATGTATTTTGCTCATCAGTGTTTTGGGACACCGAGTCTTGCAAAAACTCTTTCCATGTGACTTCGGCAAGAATCACTCCTTGGCGTTTAAATGCTAAAAAGTTTTAGCATCTTGTCAATATGTATCTTTGCTCAGCCCCATTAGGTAAATCTATCTCCATAGATCATCATGCCTAGTATTAAGGCTATTTAGCCTAAGCACTTCATCGAAAAACTATTTTCAAATGAAGTCCTAATTCGTGTCAAGAAATTTATTTCAAATTTAACAATGTGTCAAGCACACAAGGTGTTTAGAAATATTATTATGCTCCCACTTACTTTCTTGAATCATAAGCATCTTCGTTACCCATTGATGAAGTCAAAACCCTTTTAACCATTTCATCAAAACACGAAGATTCCAACTCCATTTTGCTCTCTTCTGTCCATCGCTGGAACTCTGAAGTTTGCACACTCACTAGCATCCTCTGGAATGACAAAATACCTTGGACTGTAACACATGCAAGTCCTTGGTTTCATTTCCATCATATGGAAATCCTTTCGTCATCCTTGTTTCATATCTCATGATTGAAATATGTATTAATTGCTAGTTCAACCCGAAGTGACTTTAAGCATCGCTACGGTGAAACAACCTCATCGTAGTCAACTCCTTGAACTTGTATATTGCAACAAGTCGAGCTTTAAGGATAAAACATTTTTATCCATATCAGTTTTTAGTTCCATAAAATTCGTTAGACTCTAAGTCTTTCGAAAGGTGTATCAAGATTTTAATCTTGAAACATTTATATGGAAACTATCTCGGATTATATTGGCATTTAGCCAATTCCGGAGTCAGGGCCCATCAATGCTTCCTTGTGTATCATAGGTATACTGTTGTCTAACAACAATATCTCGTCTGCGCACCTGAGAGGTTTGCACGAGCCTTGCCTACGTGGTTCAGCTGCAAGTTCGACCGAAGTCCATACATTTATTGTAGAGACTTCCGTATCAGTCGCAGTAGGAAACCCTGGATTTACTTCCAAGGTCTCTTTCCTTTGATCTGATGACGAAGATACTGTTTATCTCGTCGAGTTGCACTATTCTCCCACTCACCTTTTTGAAAGAACCATTTTCTTCAAAAAGCATACCGTTCTTTGTGGCAAACCTATTTGCCTCTGTATAGTGAGGGAGGAATACCCAATGACTTGGGATAACCAACAAAGTTGCACTTGTCTGATTTGGAATAGGTTTGTAACCTTTTACACAAGCCCCATATTCCAAATGTTAAGAAAGGATATAACATGGTTGGGCGTACCATACCATGGCGTCATTTCAACAGACCTGATGGAGCTCTTTTCAGTGTAAAAGCCGTAGTCTCTAAAGCATCATTCTTTAAAAGGGATAATGGCAAATTTATATATGTCATCTTTGATCTTACCATGTCATAAATGGTTTGATTACATCTTCACGGACTTTCCACATGCAGTGGTGTTCCGGGAGGTGCAAGTTATGAAACTACTTTCACAACTCATTAGGCATTCGCTAAACTTGTAACTCAAATATTCCTTTCTGCAATCGAATTGTAGAAACATAATTTTCTTGTTACAATAACTTCTAATTCAGTTTTGAAAACCTTTCGAATGAATTCAAAAGATCCAGACTTATGTCTCATCAAGTAAATATCCACATATCTACTTGAGTCATTTCTGAAGATAGATAAATCCACTACTAACAACATTTATCGGACTACACACATCAAATGTATGATCACCAATAAGTTTGTTGTCCGTTCCTTATGGCCTGTGAACGGTATTTCAGTCACTTCACTTTTCGGAGGAAAATTGCAAGTGTCAGATGATTCAAAATCAAAGGACTTAAAAAATCCATCATAATGGAATTTATCCATGCGGGTTTCTCCAATGTGACCAAATGTAGTGCCACACTTGTGTGGTATTCTCTTAGTCTTACGACATTTAGCGTCAGTGTTATGGATGTATCATATTACTATTAATATTCATAACATACATCCCACCTTGGATGGAAGTATGGCCTTTCATGTTATTCATAATACTGAACAACAATTGTTGTTTTTATGAACAACTCTTTTGCAACAAACATTGTGCAATGGGCTAGAGTGTATGAAACTCTAAAATGAATTATGAAAGTAAACACAGAGGTAATATATTATTATCAATATTCATAACATACATCTCATTCATAATGAAAGTATGGCCCTTATGTTATTCATAACATCGAACATCAAAAGTTCTCTTATGAACAACCTTCTTGCAACATACCTTATGCAAAGGGCTAGAGTTTGTGAAAACTCTAAATGAATTATGAAAATAAATACATAGGGAATACACCGATGGAAGGTATAGTAACATTTACTATGTTCCCTGTGTGTATCTAAACCTCATTCCTGGCTAGTCTTTCAGGCCATGGTAGTTCTTACATCGAGTTGCAACAGAATGCAATCGAGTGGGTATCTTTGTGATTAACTCACAATACCCAAGAATTAGTGATTAACATGTTTAACCATAATTCCCAAGAACTATATATTTGACCAGCCTTCTATACATCAAAAACTTGTATGACATTCATACATGAGCTGGATATTCCAGTCTTCTTTCTTTCTGCCTTTATACTTCTAACAGTTTAACTTTCAGTATTTCTCCTACTCTCAGAAGAAGCACCCAACTTAAGAGTGGCGTTAGCCCCGGACTTCCCAGGCGTGAAAGTTTCACTAACACCCTTCGGACACTTCCTTTCTCTTTAAGTTGTTGTTTTATTCACCTTTCATCATATGACAGGCGTTCTTCTGGATCCCTCTCTTATCAATCTAATGCATAGTAAACTCCTTTACTAATAGTTTGTAAACAAACATTTCTTTGGATATCTCATATCTTTTAGCCTTTGTCTGTCTCTGAAAATGATTTTCAGATTCCATGAATATCACATAACTATCCAAACTTTCGAAGTTCGGGTCTCATGGAAGCAAACATATTGCACTTGACTGAAAACGGAATTCTAGCTTTTGGATCGAAGGACGAGAGTCACATGATCCATAGCATAAGCGAGAGAATACCGAAAGTATGCGATAGGACAAAGTCCTTCTTGGCACTCTTGAGGACAATCCTCACATTACGTTACCAACCGTAAAGGTTTAACCAGATATTTAACAGCTATTCAATTTTAATAGGGAAGGTGGAAACGCGAGCCATTATTCTACAACTATTTTGCAAATGACACTTTAGACAGTGTTCAAAATTAATTGCACAGAGAATTAAACAAGCTAATTCTAAAGTGCGCTCCCACTCAAATCAATATCTCTCATAATTGATTGTGAATGATTCAAGACCCGAGTTTTGATTGTTTGCCACGATGGTAGCATCACAGATGACAAAAATCTCAACCGGTAGGCCAACTTGCCAATCACATCTCTATGTGACTCTTGTTCATCTTTCGATGCGTGTGTTCCGAGCTCATGACTTTCATGCCTGAATGTCAAGACAACCAAGTGATCTTGCTGCGAGGTCTCAACTCACCCCCTCACACTTCTCTAATCGTTCGTGCCCATGGTAGCATGTGACACCCCGAAGAGATAGGTGCCGTGACGGTGCTACACTTGGGAGAACACTAACTACTTGATATTTTTGTGAGAGATCACCCTAATAAAAAGCGACTACCGCGCAATCAAGAAGGGTGCAACATAAGGGATAAACATCTCAGGCAATTCGTAATTAGCATGATATGGTATAGCCCTTTCTGACGGAGAAGTCTTTCATTTCTTCGTCTTCGGCATTCGCGTCGATGTTCACCTTCGCGAAGATTGCCACCACCTTGTCGATGCACCAGATAATATTGCTATCTCTATAGCTAATAAAATAATGCGTTACACAAGGTCGACACGCAGGTCATTTAAAGTGCAATCATAGGGCTCCAGCCATCATGCCAAATCATGACACGCAGGTCATGTTAATCAATTTACATCGTATAGACATCTCATACATATTCAAATTATTATGAGCACTGCTATACCACATCATATGCACATGCAAACCCTCCTGCAAAACCAAGTTAGACGCCTCTAATCAGTTCATGCAAAAACTTGTTTTACGTGGCTTCTAAGGTTTCGAAACAAACCGAAACTACCAACGTCCATCATCAAGTATGATAATTCAAGTCGCTAGATTAACTTTCTAGGGTGTATGAAAACCGAGATAATAAAATCTTGAGCCCCATACTAAACTTCGTCATACGCATGACCCCCGTGCAGATCATATCTGCATTGCCCTTTCGCCTGCAAAATTTCATCTTTCTTTTTAACTACGGTGGAAGTCAATGAACTGTTAGCGCTTCGTTGATCAATCAGGATCACGGATTGCCAGAACATTGAAACTCCACCATGCTGTTATCAAGATCAGAAATATGCAAATTCCAGGGAAGCAACAAGAACCTCGGGTAACAGATTTCATCTGCTACCCGCACAAATAATTTTCAGTAATAGAACTCATCTACTACCTAATTATATTGTGCAACACCCAAACATCTCCATGTATTCTAGATCGCAACCTGGATCTACGCATAGCACGGCTCATGAAGCCACTGTAAGGTAACGCAGCAGAAAACAAAAAAATTTCGACCTACGCACCAGCCCAGGACCACTATGGAGACTGCATACAAGGTTTGATCATTTTCGTTACTGACTCGTAGCGCAGCGGAAGTAGAGTCGATGACGATCGTCGGTGCAGATCCCCGCAGCTAGGATTTACAACCACCCAACTGCGAGGATGTATGCCCTAATCCGCCACCTGGATAGCCCTCCGGGAGGTGGTCGGACAGTCCCCCGGACGGTGTCGCGGACAGCCCTTCGGGAGGACTCACAGAACTCGGACCGTCACTTGGACAGCCCTTCGGGAGGCACTCACGAACAGCCCCACGGGCACTAAGATCGAAAACACGACCTCTCTACAGAGTTGCACACATACGGTGTCATCTATCCGGCAGGGCTTCGCCGTCCAGAACTAGTTCCCACCGGAACCCAGACAGCCTTTCGGCACTACGAAACTATTTCGTGGGAGGGAGAGAGAATGCCAGATCATGCATGGCTTGTGTGAGAGAGTTGGAGTGGGGATGGAGAGCTCCTCTCCACCTCCTTATATAGTGGTGGAAGGGGTGAGGGGGGGGGGGGGCTGAAATTTCAGCCCACAAAACATGCACCCACCAAACAAGGAAAACATGTTCCCACCAAACATGGAGAAAACATGTTCCCTTGTCCATGGTGTTCCCCCATGGGGCCCCACCTTCCTCCCAACACTCTCCACCATTTGTGGGGGCTGCCCCCCACCATGGGCCCCCCCCCAACATCTTTGTCCAGCCACAAGGGGCTGCCCCATAAGGGGAGGCGCCCCCAAAACAGCCCAAAACAGCCCCCACGATCCGTGGGATCTTGTCCCCTCACGCTTGGACAAGATGTTTTCCGCGACTATTACTTCTGAAAAATTCCGGAGGGTCCCAGAACATTTCCGACACCCTCTAAAATTATCTAGACATGCTCTGGAACATTTCCAGTATGGTGGTTTAATTTAAAACCATCGTTGTTTACCCAGTAAACAACTCCGGCAGCTCCGAAACTTTTTTTCGGTTTTTTCTCCGGAAAAATTCCAGAAATTACCAGACCAATCTGGCAACCTCCAAAACATTCCCGGTGCTTGCCGAAACCTTTTTTGATCAATGGTTTTATCCGAAACAACTTTTCGGTTTTACCAAAACTTTTTCAGTGTTCTCTCTCCGGAACTCTTCCGTTGTCTCCGAAACTTTTTCGGTGATTTTCTCTCAGACTCCCTGTCTATTATTCAGTAGATAGATGACCCTTAAGTGTGTTACCCTATAGGTTCGGTGAAGTATAGACATGACACAGAACCCCTTTCGATCAATGATCAACATCGGAGCCGTGGACACCCATATTGACCCCTATACCCACACGAATGAATATTCGAGTGAGCCTCCAGTTGCCATGTGCTATTCCTGTTGCTTCGCGATATGTTACAAATACCTGAGGTGAGACATGTTGGCATTCCCGTGGATCAACAACTTATCCACTATGCTAGTTACCTCATTACCGGTATTGTTCTCTTTTCTCGTTCCCGTGTTCTGGCATCCCTGTGATCAAATCACATTATGTCTGGCCAGATGATGATGGATACCGTAACACCGAGAGGGCCCAGAGATATCTCTCCATCGCCGGAGGAGCAAATCCCAATCTTGAGCTATCAAGTTACTTGACACACTTTTGCATGAACCCGTAAGCCTCCGTAATTGCCACCCATTTACGGATGACGTTTAACAAACCCCAAAGTTCATGAAGCAAGTATGAAGAAACTCGACAGTCTCATGGTCTAAGGAATTATGCAAACATTAACCATCTCTGTGTTATTAACCATTAACTTGTGACGAGTGAATCTCATAGCATAACATCAATTCGGGTCGATTCAACACAAATGTTCTTGTAACATTGTGCCCTCAAAGTTGCTGGCATAGACATGCCCATGACCAGGAAAACAGAACCATCATGCAACACTTGAGCCAGTCATAGAGGCTTGACTAGGAATACATTTTACCGTTTATTATCCCACACGTGCACATGAGTTTCCCTCCAAGCCTCATTTTATTTGCAGACTCGAGAATCATTGCAGTTATAGCATGGAACATAAACCTAATTATGAACAGGGAGATAATCAATAACATTTATTATTGCCTCTAGGGCATATCTCCTACAGGCAGGTCGCCGCCACTCGGGTCCCAAGAAGGCCACCGCTTCTCCCCTCCCATCAACTCTAAGCTTGTTGGGCACAACATCGAGGGCCAATTATCTGATTGGCGGCGACGTGGAGGTGGAAATCTTCACTTCCTAGAGCTCCGGAGGAGAAGGCTATGGAGGCGGAGCTGGAGAGCACGGAGTCGGAACAGGAAAAGGCAAAAGCAATAGCCGGAGCTTCTGTTCTCGGGGCTCACGGCTGGACATGGGGGACAGACGCCGACGATCATTTAGAATATGTTTAGAGTAGGTTTTACTCCGGTTTGTATGAAAACTGTAATGTATTTCGTCCGGTTTATATGATTTTTTTAAATGTAATGATTTCCGTCCGGTTTCTATAAATTCCACCATGTTTGCATGATTATGCAGGGCAAAGTCATCCCCCGATCAAAATTAGATCGCCGATCATGGAAGTCCATGGGGCATTTTGTCGAACTTGGAACCTTGTAGCTGACGACACCCAGTTGGGACGTACTATCTTAGCAGTCGTTACCCATGGTACCATTGAAGGGCAACAAGGTGCCATGATCTATCATGATCGGACCCTGATCATGTACCTAGGTAATCCATTCTCTCCGATCTAAGAGTAGTAGAGCCAGGAGCTATCGTATATCTTATTGCCATGTCATCTTATAACATTTCTGTACATGTCTCTTTATACTCCAGGAGCAGGAGTAGTTCTTTCCTTTTTTATTGATTGGGATAGTCATCTATGCAATTTTATAATGCCAGTTGTAATAAACTATATAGGACTTACCAATTTCAATTCCTTGTAGTACTAGCTAGGTAGCCATAATCCCATCAAACAAAACTACTCCTACTTTAATTAATGTACATGGCCCACGTAACACTCTCAAATTGTTTGTCGTCGCCTGTGCCACAGCTGGACTATACATTGCTTCCCTTCCCTCTCATAGAAATAATCAATATAAAGTACTTTATTTTAATTTGTATCCGCTGCTTACGTCACCTTATTATACTTGGACCATAACCATACACGTCACCATGTATCCAGGTTTGAGATGCCAGGTGTACCAGATGGACGGCGGCGTGTTCGACTCCCGTGATGCTACACTACAAAAAAAAGACATATCCGTGACATTTTGGGCCAAACGAATTTTTTTTGTCATGCTTATGACACTTCTATGACGATAATTATGACAAAACCCGGTATCATCATAGATGTGGTGGGCTCCTACTTCTATGACAAAAAATCATGACCGAAAATGGGCTTTTCATCCTGGGCAGGCCGGAGACGCAACTGCATGACATTCCTTGGGCCGTCCATGACGAAAATAATCATGGTAGAAGCGAGGGCGAGGAAAATTTCAGGGAGTTCCTGGTTACGGTGGGTGGTCGGGGCCGAGCGATGCACGGAGGGATTGCGCGTTTCTCTCGTACGCGTGTGTGTGAGGCGCTGAACCCGAGCGAGGCATTCGCTTACTAAACCCGAGCGATTGCACTAGCTACGTTACTGAACCCGAGTGATCGATCCCTGGCTGTTAACTGAACCCGAGCGATTCCTTCGCTACTCCTGCTAACTGAAGCCGATCGAAGCTGCCTCTTGATGAACAGTCCCCGGTGGGGGTTGGATGAACAGTGCCCGGTGGGGGTTGGATGAACAGGATCCCGTGGTAGTAGAGGCCGTTGCCGCTGGATGAACAGGACCCCGATCGAGGAGGTGGGGGTGGATGAACAGTAGCCGATGGATGGACCCCGTGGAGGGCTGGTTGAACAGGACCCCGTGGAGGGCTGGTTGAACAGTAGCCGGTGGAGGCTGGATGAACAGGACCCCCGTGGATGAACAGTAGCTGGTGGAGGCAGGAGGAAGTCGACGGTGGATGAACAGTAGCCCCGTGGAGGCTGGAGCGAGGCAGTAGACGGTGGATGAACAGTAGCCCGTGGAGTCCTGTTTTGCGGTACGCCACACCCCTCCTGATGAACAGGACCCCGTTTCGACCGTAGGCGCTCCAACACAAGTCTGTTTCCTCCGTTTTGCAGTACGCCACACCCCTCCCGATCAACAGCACCCCCTTTCGACCGTAGGAGCTCGAACACAAGTCCGTTTCCTCCGTTTTGCGGTACGCCAGACCCCGTTTCGGCTGTTCCGTCCAAGCCGGTTGGCTCCCGATAAACACAACGCATTCCGACCCAGTCTGTTGCCTCCCGATGAACACGATGCTATTTCTCCGTTCCGACCCAGTCGGTTGGCTGCTGATGAACAGGACATCGTCGCTGTACGCGTTCGAGACCCCGGCCGTATGTACGTATGTAGCTGTATTTACTTTCTTGCAGCGTGGCTGTACGTACGTGTACACGATATAGACGGGACTGCCTAAACAGCTACTGCTCCTTACTGGGCCACGGTTCATCGTGGCAGAAAGACCGATGGACCAGTATGTACATACACGTTTGTGACCAGAATGACAACGCTACGTACGCTTCGACCGGGTGGGTCCTGGCTGTCAGGGAGGATAAGGAGGCACTTCCTTGCGTGCGAAGATATTGATGGTGGGTCTGAGCTGACAGGGGGAGGATTCTTTTTTTGCGCGTAATAAGGAGGCACTTCCTTGCGTGCGAAGATGTAGCTGGTGGGTCCATCTGTCAACCTCACCGCATTCAGTCCTCTTCCGATGGCTGTCGTTCGTTGACCACGTTGACCATGCCGCGCGGACAGCACCAGGCGGTGGACGACGGTGAGGCAGGGAATGATGCGGAGCCTGGGAACACGCGGAGGGTGGTACGAGGGTTGACTGGTTCAGCTGCGGTGTGAGGCTGCCATCGCCGCAGAATAACAGGGGGTGTGGGTGAGTAGAGGGATGGCCTGGCCAGTGGTGGGAGTAGTAGGGGGCGGTGAGGCCTACGCGGCAGCACATCCGGCCATGGGAGGCAGGAGCACGTGGTGGTTTGGACGGCTGGAGCAAGAAAATCAGAGGTTAAAGAAGCAGGACGACCGTTGGATGTTAACAATCCAATGGTCACTGGTGATAGAATCGTTTGTTGAATAAGTTGACAAAGCCCTGCGTACGCGTCAACTTAGTAGGGCCACAAGTCAGCCTCCATATCTGGTGGGCCCCAGCTATCATGTGGAGCACTCCATATTTTTCGCTTAATAAGGAGGCACTTCCTTCCGTGCCAAGATATAGCTGGTGGGTCCCAGCTGTCATTAGGAGGATTCATTCGTTTTGGCGTAATAAGGAGGTACTTGCTTGCGTGCGGCCATGGACCATGTGGGTCCCAACTATCAGCCTCTCCATGTACATCCCTCTTCCGATGTTGTCGTTTGTTGACAACGTTTACCATGCCGTGCCGAGAACACCAACGCGATGGACGACGGCGAGACCCAGGAAGGGAATGACCCGGAGGCGGCGAAGCCACAACAGTGGAGGGATGTGGGTGAGTAGAGGGATGGCCTGGCCAGCGGTGGGAGTAGTAGGGGGCGGTGAGGCCTACGCGGCAGCACAACCGGCCACAGGAGGCGGGAGCAGGCGGTCCCGCCGGCGCTGGATTTGGCGGCTGGAGCAAGAAGATCAGAGATTGAAGAAGCACGACGGCCGTTGGATTGACATCCAATGGTCACGTCTGCTAGAATAGTTTGTTGACGTATATAATAAGTAAAAAAATCTTGCATACGCGTCAACTTAATAGGCCCACAAGTCAGACCATTCCCTATTTTTTGAATAATTTACAGCTCATTGCAACTTCTTATGCAATTTATTGCAGTTGGTTTTTTTTGTTGGCCAGGGCCAGGGTTAAAAATTTAAACGAAATTTCGCATATTTTGGTGGGGTCCAAACTATTTTTAATACCGAAATGTCGAGCCAGATTTAAAGTACTTTGAAGATATATTTAAATTAGGTTAAAGCCCAGTGAAATTGGAATATGAAAATGTGAAAAAATTAAGAAATTTGAAAGTAATTGCCAATTTGTCGTCTGTTTTTTATATTTACAGCCCATTTCATATTACTTTAAAGATTTGCAGCCATCTTGAAAGAGTTGCAGCCCAGTAGGGCGTAGAAAAATAAGTAGGCCTGGATTGGGTATTCTTCAGAAAAAATAAACTGGGCTCATTTTCACAAAGAAAAAATAGCTGGGCTGGTCATGTGGTGAACGTAAAATAGAAGCCTGGGCTAGACGGGGCACAACCCAGTTGAAACCCTGCTCCGTATCAACAATAACAAAAAAAATACTGCTCGAGCAGCTACGTCCCAGGTGTCAGCCGATCTTGTGATGTTCTCTTGTCTATTGACTATACGCTGATAATGTCGTGGGTCCCAGATGTCAGCAAACCACTAGGAGGAAGCATTTTCTTTTTCTATACGCTGACAATGGAGTATATAACAAAAAATGAGGAACTTGCTTGCGTACGGCCATGGACATGGTGGGCCCCTACTGTCATCCTCTCCACTTACAGTCCTCTTCCGATTCCTCTTGTTTGTTGACCATGTTGACAATGCGAGAGGGCGGCGCCGCGATGAGCGCACCAAAGTGCGCGGAGGACGACGGCGAGGCCTCGGATGTCAGCGTTAACGATTTAGGAGACGGTGGGGCGGCGATGCGTGCGCTGAGGCGCAGCCAGCCGTGGGAGGCGGAAGCAGGCGGCCCCGCTGGCACTGGTTTGGTTTTGGCGGCTGGAGGAAGACAGGACTGAAGAAACACAACAGACTGTAAAAGCAGCAGGAGTCCTTAACAACCTTAACTGAAACCAGCAGGGGCACTTAACAACCATAGCTGAAAGCAGTATGAGTACTTATACAGGTTCAACCGTACAAAGCATGCCTCGAACAGTGCTACTTTGCCTACAGTTAACCAAGGGTGAGGCCACCAAGCCCCAGGACAAGGCCCAGGCGCCACCCCGCGCATCCACAACCTTCTGAAAGCGGCTTCATCTCGCAATGTGGTCAATAAACAGGATATTCTCTTTAAATCCATGGAAAAGCATGAGCATAACCTTCTGTCCTATTCTCCAAGATGGATGGGCCTTCATTATTTGAGACCACCCATGAATAAGTATCTTTTCACCTCCAAGGGAAATGGAGTAGGTCGACATAAACATCATGTTGTGACCAAGCGCAAGGCTGACCCGACCATGGTCAAGCATCTGTATAGGAACAATAGAACTAGGCAGTTTCTGTTTCAAGAAGATCACAGCTGTAAAACTGTGTATAAGCAAGAGTTTATGAACAACATATATAATAGAAAACATCTCGTACCATAAGTTTCTCGACACAGTTGGACCTGTTCAACATGTGCAGCAGTGGCACACATATCCCACGTGGCCTTCCACCATTGAAACGCCCCACAAGGACCTCAAGATGATCAATAAAGTGTAGGAACTGGTGGATGTTGTCCCAGTCAACTTCAGTGCCATCAGTAACAGTCGAGTTCTTATAAATAACAAACGAGTAGCGTGCTTAACTTTGAAATAACCTACACGTGCCACCAATTATAAGAAATATTAGTTAGAAGTAGCATCTTCGTGAGAGAAGGGAATCACAAATCGTTGCTACTTCTAAAGTTAAATTGTGATTAGTTAGACAGAATAGGTGGATTAAGAAGTAATCAAGGCAACATGCAAGAACCAGATACAAAACTAACATGGATGAACTACTGGAACAACGTCGGGGTGGAAGATCACAGTGAATATGAGACCAGGTTCTGCTATTTCCATCAACATTCGTGCGCCAACTTGCAGTCCGTAAAACTTGAGAAAGTTTATCCAAGTTCGGCCATAAAAAAAGCAGCGATCTTCTTCGTTCATGAACCCAACTCGGAACTTATATCCATGGCTTGTCTTCAATGTGACCATTAAACTGGTGTATTCAGTTATGGCATGGCCGACCATCTTGAGTACATGTGTTCTGGCAGAGCAAGGAATGCACTGCAGAAAAAATAATATGAGAACACAATGTATTCGCTATCCAAATCTAGAAATAATTTCCTCCTTCACGTCAGTGTTGACCATGGTACTAGTACCTTTTATCCAAATATAGCAATCCAAATTTCCAAATTAGTCGATAGCATGTTCAAAAACCCCCACCCTCCCGGATAGAAAAGAGGATTCTAGGAACATACTGTGCGCGTTTTAAAATCCTGTGTTAGGATGAGAAGGAACAAGTGTGGTGTCTCACCGAGGGCGCAGAAACCTGTAGGGTCCTCGCACTTTGGGCACTGCAAATGAAACATACTAGATTTAGTAGGAAGAAAAATGCATCAACGGCGGCGGCTGCCATCCTAGGATTACCCGCGACCAAGGGACTAGGATTTATCGGGGATGGATGAAGAATTCGTACCTGGTTCTCCTTGAGAAAACCCTACGCAATCACCGAGAGGGGGTTTTCTCTGAACAAGCAGACAAGGGAGAAGGGGATTCAGGCCCAGTGAAATATTGCTGCTTCGTCCGTCCAGCTTACTGCTAAAGCTGGAAAGGTGGGGGTTTTCGTGATTTGACGGCTCATTGGGCATTACTGCGGCGCTATGACCGGGGTGAGCCTACCGTGCAGTTGTGCACTCTAATTTGGTGCATGGCACGTGGACCCCGTTGCCGGATGCCCCACATATCAGTGAAAGGAAGTAGAAAGGCAGAGAGATATTCCCTCTGTAAAGAAATATAAAAATCTTTTATATCACAACTTTATATATAAGAAAAATCAAGGGGAATATATATAACATAATATGGGGGTTCAGCTGAGAATATAATACTCAGATAGGCTCACGGTTCTGGACTTTGGGCCACAGGCCGGTGGGCCTGCATGTTTGGGGGCCCATGTGTTCTAACTCAGCGCATTTCATATTGCAAGTGATCGGTACAGCGCTGGTTTTCGATGCTGTCGCAAGGCGAATACAGAAAATTAAATAAAGCATGGCAGCTGTTAGAATGAAATCGAACAACAGTTCCTAACCAGCAATCAGAGTTACAATTCTTTCACGATATCCTATGTGATAAATAATACTGTCATACAACTTATACACACAGGACACTTGTTTCACCATGCCATATTATTACATCAAAAGCTCTCGCAGGATAGATTAGTTCGGCAGTTGCGTGCTGCTACTGAAGAATTTCAAAGTTGATTTGGACCAGCTCTCCATGCCGAGAAAGTTCGATTTTGACATCATCCCCTACCGCAAGATTTGATAGAGTTTTGAACCTTGACCATCCTTTAGCATCAATCATCATGCGATCATCCTTTGTACTTACGGTATATTAAGCAGGTTCATTCACACCAAGGCTGTGCATGGTAAGAGAAACTTGTCCATGGTCGCCCGGATTATTGAACGACTCCCTCATTGCTCTAGGAATTCTCTGTTTGCAAACAAGAAGACATAGACAAACAGTTAGATCAACACAGTGAATCATGTGAAACAACATGGAAAGAAAAAATAACAAAGCACTTGGGCGGCCAATGCTTACTAAGAAGGTGGAGATGTCGGTTTTTGTAAGGACTTTGGTATATGTAGTGCGAACTGCAGCCCAGTCTGTTGCCGGTGCAACTGCTGGTTTCGTTGCCGCTGCACGGGCCGGAGCAGATGCAAGTGCAACTTCAAGTGTTGGTGCAGGTGCCGGAGCCATTGCTGGTGCCCGTGCCAGTGCGACTGGTAGTGCAGCTGCTGCTGCCGGAGATGGTGCTCCTTGTGGAGCTGGTGCCGGTGTCGGAGTAGGTGCCCGTGTCGGTGCCCGATCCTCCGGTAGATCAGCCTGATCCGCTGACGCGGTCGGTGCCCAATCCTCTGGTGGATCAGACTGAGCTGCTGCCGCTGTCAGTGCTAGAGCCAGTGCCGTCTGAGAAGGTCCCGGTGCTCGATCCGACGCTGAAGGTGGTACCGATGTGCGAGACAGCTGCGATCGTCTCTGGTCTGCTATGATTTCATACTTCAGCTTTCTAACTTTACTAGGCTCCGTGACCTTGATCCAGTCTTTTTCTTCATTTCTTTTAAACGCGAGAAGGACTAATTGTGGCGTGTTTGTTAAACCAAACTGCAGTTCATCATAGGCTTCAGGTTGTACTCAGACAACATACTGATCCAATTGTGTCCAGTAATATAAGTGATGGACAGTGCCTTCGTTATTGACACGACATAAGAAGTGAAACCTGCAAAAATAACCATCATAGAGCAAACCAAACGGTTTGTTCTGTAATGAATGTCACATGGCAAAACCTGCATCGTAAAATTGCAGCAAAAGTAAGAAAACATGACATCAAATCAATAAGATTTAGACAGTAAATCAATAAGATTTACTTGATGTGACACGAGTGAATCCTTACCAGGAAATCACTATGTTCAAGTTCTAAACAGAAGGTTGATCGCCCAATTACGGGTGGCATGCAGGGCCCCCGCTTACTCCCACAAGCAGGACAGTCCAAAGGTCGTGACAAATCGTATGGACCGAGCATCCATGGGACTGGAAATCCTGGTGGGTGCGATAAACCCTGCAATGCATACAGATATTGGAGTGTAACCATAATTGATAAACCATCCTCACAAAAAAGATGATCTGGATACTTCAAAATATACAGACTGAATTGACTGGACAAACATTAACATAGACTGTTCTCAGGACTCACCACACAACAAAAGCGGCAGTACTAAACAATACAGGGTTCACACACACAAATCAAGTACTGAACAATAGTACTTACTACAAACAAGCAAAGTTGCACTAATTAAACTCTGCAGACTATTTCTTGCCACCGGCCTACGGGATGTACCCCACATAACTGACTAGGCCATGGACTTCGTGAGAGATGTCTACCAGCACCATCGCCATCTCGTCAACCTTGGAGAACCTAACAGAGTGGTCTTTCCACTCATAAACATGACGATGAAGACAGTCCGCATCAGATTTGTTGGGAAGCTTTACAAGAACCACACCCTTCGTAATCAAAGGCACAACTAAGAAATTGTTGTGGTGAAGTACACCCTCGAGAACACGCCTGACAACAATGCTACAAGAAAACACTAGTTCACGACATGTGGTGACAAGGACACAACATCTGGATAGTTTAGTAGTAGAACTCATCCTCAGGTCTTAAAGTTCACACGGCATGACTTTGAGAACTTCATCTCCACCGCGGACCTGGTTCTAATTCAAACAGAAACTAAATGTTTTATTACTACCTCCATTCAGAAATATAAGATGATTTTTTATATTTTACTCCATATAAGACTACATATACGCACAGAAATGAGTGAACAAAGACACTAGAACATGTCTTCAAAGGCATGAGAGCAGAGGGATTACTTGCAATATCCATAACACAAGTTACTGAGGCTAATATACTCTCTTCAAAGGCATGAGAGCTAAAATCTTGCATTTCCTACAACTAGCATTGAGGTTCATAAAGTAGTTGAAAGTAATCTATAAGAAATTAGTGTCAACCTCTCGCATGTTTTGGTCAAAAGAGCAATTTAGAACCGTCATTTGGCACACAAAAATCACATGCAAGATCACCCAGAAAGTTGTACTACTAGTACTAGTACTGCGTGTTAGATGAAAAAACACGATCAAGATCGCCAAAAAGATCGTCAAGAAGAGATATTACCTGGACTTGCTTAATGAGGGATCCCAGAGAGGGGGGCTTGGACAGGGCGATGGCCTTGAGCTTGTCTGCGGTAGTCTCGGCGGGGTGCTTGCGCTTCTTCGTACCCTGAGCCTCAACAGTTTTGGCCAGAGCCATAGACATCACTTCGGCCGGTGCTCCAGGGTCCATCAAGAAACTGTCAAATAGAAATAAAAGAAAAGAAACCATAATCACAAACCCAAAAGAAGAACAGAGAGGAAGTTATAGGATCAGTCTCGGGGTTTCAAGACCGGGCCTTTGCCAGAATCAACACCATTGATGCGCTCACCTTTCCTTCTTTGGGAGAGAAGAACAATGGCAGAAGCGCGTGCTGTTTGCTTGAACTACGTCGGTATTTCCCCAAAGAGGAAGGGATGATGCAGCACAACAACGGTAGGTATTTCCCTCAGTGATGAGACCAAGGTTATCTAACCAGTAGGAGAACCAAGCAACACTACGTAAACAACACCTGCACACAAGAACAAATACTTGCAACCTGACGTGTTAAAGGGGTTGTCAATCCCTTTCGGGTAACGGCGCCAGAAATTGGCACGTGGCCGGAGATAAATTGTAGTAGATTGGATAAATAGATCGCGAATAAAAAAAGTGCAGCAAAATATTTTTGGGTTTTTAGAAATATAGATCTGAAAATAAAAGATGCAAATAAATAAAAAGGCAAATAGCAAAATAGATCTGAAAATATATGATGAGAAAATAGACCCGGGGGCCGTAGATTTCACTAGTGGCTTCTCTCGAGAAAAATAGCATACGGTGGGTAAACAAATTACTGTTGGGTAATTGATAGAACTTCAAATAATTATGACGATATCCAGGCAATGATCATTATATAGGCATCACCTCCAAGATTAGTAGACCGACTCCTGCCTGCATCTACTACTATTACTCCACACATCGACCGCTATCCAGCATGCATCTAGTGTATTAAGTTCATGGAAAAATGGAGTAATGCAATAAGAAAGATGACATGATGTAGACAAGATCTATTTATGTAGAAATAGACCCCATCTTGTTATCCTTAATAGCAACGATACATACGTGTCGGTTCCCCTTCTGTCACTGGGATCAAGCACCGTAAGATCGAACCCATCACAAAGCACCTCTTCCCATGGCAAGAAAAATCGATCTAGTTGGCCTAACTAAACCGAAGATTCGAAGAAGAAATATGAGGCTATAAGCAATCATGCATATAAGAGATCAAAAGACTCAAATAACTTTCATGGAAAAAACATAAATCTGATCATGAACTCAAAGTTCATCGGATCCCAACAAACACACCGCAAAAAAGAGTTACATCAAATAGATCTCCAAGAGACCATTGTATTGAGAATCAAAAGAGAGAGAGGAAGCCATCTAGCTACTGCCTAGGGACCCGTAGGTCTACAATGAACTACTCACGCATCATCGGAGAGGCACTAATGAGGATGATGAACCCCTCCGTGATAGTGTCTAGATTGGATCTGTGGTTTCTAGAACTTGCGGCGGCTGGAATTGATTTTCGTCGACTCCCGTAGGGTTTCTGGAATATTGTGGTATTTATAGAGCAAAGAGGTGATGCGGGAGGCGGCCGAGGTGGGCACAACCCACCAGGGCACACCTGGGCCCCCAGGCGTGCCCAGGTGGGTTGTGCTCCCCTTGAAGCCCCCCTCTGGTACTTCTTTGGCCCAACAGGTGTCTTCTGGTCTAGAAGAAATCACCAAAAAGTTTCGCTGCATTTGGACTCCGTTTGGTATTGATTTTCTGTGAAGTAAAAAAAAAGCAAAAAACAGCAACTGGCACTGGGCACTATGTCAATAGGTTAGTCCCAAAAAATGATACGAAGTTGCTATAAAATGATTGTAAAACATCCAAGAATGATAATATAACAGCATGGAACAATAAAAAATTATAGATATGTTGGAGACGTATCAGCATCCCCAAGCTTAATTCCTGCTCGTCCTCGAGTAGGTAAATGATAAAAACAGATTTTTTGATGTGGAATGATGCGTAACATGTTCATCACATATTCTTTTCTTTGTAGCATGGACATTTGGCCTTTTATATGATTCAAAGCAATAGTCTAGTTTTGACATGAAGATTTCAATACTCAAGCATATCAACAAGCAACCATGACTTTCAAAATATCAACACTAAAGCAAGGTATCCCTAGCCCATTATGCTCAATCATTGATCCATTCATGAAACACACTCGCATATTAGCTACACCCAATGCTCAAGTACGGTCATAGTGCCCCTTAGTTGGTGCTTTATAAGAGAAGATGGAGACTCAAATAAAAATAAAATTGCATAAAGTAAATAGAAAGGCCCTTCGAGGGGGAAGCAGGGATTTGTAGAGGTGCCAGAGCTCAAAACGAAAAAAAGTAGAGATAAAACATTTTGGGTGGCATGCTTTTCCTGTCAACGAAAACGATCGAGTAGTTCCCAATACTTTCCATGCTAGATATATCATAGGCGGTTCCCAAACAGAAAATAAAGTTTATTCCTTTTTCCACCATACTTTCACTTTTCATGGCTACCCGTATCCACGGGTGCCCTCCATACCAACATTTTCCAAGGAATTTATTATTTGACAACATAAAGTAAATTCATTTTTCATTTCGGGACTGGGCATCCCTAATACCTTTGCCGTACTCTCGTGCAATGACAAGTGAATAAACACTCATCTTGAGAATAACACATCTAGCATGGAAATATATCAGCCACCCCCTACCGTTTCATGAGCGGTACGAACACACAAAAGTGAAATTTATTTTGAAAATTAGAGATGGCACATACAAATTTGCTTAGAACGGCACGGAAATACCGTATATAGGTAGGTATAGTGGACTCATATGGCAAAACTGGTTTAAGGATTTTGGATGCACAAGTAGTGATCATACTTAGTGCAAATGAAGGCTAGCAAAAGATTGAGAAGCATCCAACCAAGAAATGAAAAATCTCATAAGCGAGCATTAAGCATAACTGACACCGAATAATGCACCACAAGTAGGATGTAATCTCATTGCATAACTATTGACTTTTGTGCTTGCATAGGGAATCACAAACCTTAACACCAATATTCTTACTAAAGCATAATTACTCATCAACATGACTCACATATTATATCAACATATCGCAAAACTATTACAAGGAATCAAGTTTATTTTGTCCAATGATCTTCATGAAATCTTTTATTATATCCCTCTTGGATGTCTATCACTTTGGGACTAATTTTATATGTTGCTTTTGATAGCTCAAACAAATCTAAGTGAAGAACATGAGCATAAAATTTTCTTCTCTCAAAATAATTTAAGTGAAGCAATAGAGAATTTCTAAAAAAATTTACTAACTCTCAAATAAATCTAAGTGAAGCATGAGAGTATTTCTTCAAAAATACTAAAGCACACCATGCTCAAAAAGATATAAGTGAAGCACTAGAGCAATTCCATAGCTCAAAAAGATTTAAGTGAAGCATAGAGAGCAATTCTAACAAGTCATAGCATAATTTTGGCTCTCTCAAATGGGTGTGTCCAGCAAGGATTCATGACTACAAATAAAAAGCAAAACAAGCAAAGACTCATATCATACGAGTCGCTCCAAGCAAAACTCATGACATGTGACGAATAAAAATATAGCTCCAAGTAAAATACCGATGGTCGTTAGAAGAAGGAGGGGATGCCACTCGGGCATCCCCAAGCTTAGTTGCTTGCTTATCTTTGGATAATGGCTTGGGGTGCCATGGGGCATCCCCAAGCTTAGGCTCTTCTTACTCCTTATTCCTTCATCCATCGTAATCTCACCCAAAACATGAAAACTTCAATCACACAAAACTCAACAAAACCTTCGTGAGATCCGTTAGTATAAGAAAACCAATCTTTACTTTAAGTACTGTAGAAAACCCATTCAAATTTTGTTATTGCATTATATCTACTCTATTCTAATTTTACCATGGCTCATAGCCCCCAATAATGACCATAGATTCATCAAAATAAGCACACAATGCAAAGAAAATAGAATCGGTCAAAAACAGAACAGTCTATAAATATGCGAATTGTTATCATACTTTTGTACCTCTAAAAATCCTGAAAAAATAAGACAACGGAGGAAATTTGTATATAAATCTTGTGTAAAAAAGTCCGAATTTTTTGTAGTCTTTGTGAATTTTTAAAATTGTTTTACTGGATGCAAAAGTTTCTGTTTTTCAACAAGACCAAATCAACTATCACCAAAGCTATCCTAAAGGCTTTACTTATCACAAGCACTAATTAAAACACAAAACACACAATCATAACAGTAGAATAATTGTACAAACACCCAAGAACATAAAGAAAAAGACAAAAATAAATTTTATTCATCGGGTTGCTCCCAACAAGCGCTATCGTTTTACGACCTTAGCTAGGCATAAAACAAAGATCTAAGTATTGTCATCTTTGTTTCTAGATCCATAAGATGCCCTCATGATTGATTCATATGCTGGTTTAATTCTTGTTCTAGGGAAGTGTTCCATACCCTTTCTCAAAGGGAATTGGAATTTGATGTTCCCTTCTTTCATATCAATCACGGTACCTATAGTGCGCAAAAACGGTCTACCAAGAATAATTGGACAAGATGGATTGCAATCAATATCAAGAACAGTAAAATCTATGGGCACATAATTCCTATTTGCAAGAATAAGAACATCATTAATTCTTCCCATAGGCTTTTTAATAGTAGAATCCGCCAAGTGCAAATTTAAAGAACATTCTTGAATATCGGTAAGACCAAGCACATCACATAAAGATTTTGGAATTGTTGAAACACTAGCACCCAAATAACATAAAGCAAAACACTCATAATTTTTAATATTGACTTTGATAGTAGGTTCCCATTCATCATGTAATTTCCTAGGAATTGAAATCTCTAATTCCAACTTTTCTTCCAAAGCTTTCATCATCGATTCAACAATATGTTTAGTAAAAGCTTTATTTTGTTCATATGCATGGGGTGAATTTATCATGGATTGCAACAAATAAATACAATAAATCAAAGAGAAATTAACATAATTAAAGTCTTTGTAATCCAAAAGAGTGGGCACATCACTAGTTAAAGTCTTGACCTCTCCAAACCCACTTTTATCAATTTTCTCAACAAGATTTTCACTCTCCAAATTATCGGGACGCCTTCTAGCTAAAGTTGACTCTTCTTCAATCCCTTTTTCATCAATTTTAATTTTAATAAACAGGGAGTCAATAGAAGAAACACCAATCACTTTAAGATCTTCATCATTTTTGTGAAAGCAATCACTGGAAAACGTTTTTTCTAAAAATTCTCTTCTAGCTCTAAGCATAGAGGTTCTTTTCTTAATTTCATCCATAGAAACATATAAAGCTTTAATTGATTCTTCAACCTTAGGCACAAAAATTTTCATCTTGACATTTTCTACATCATGAGAAATTCTATCCACGCTTCTAGACAAGTCATCAATCTTACTCAATTTTTCTTCCATCGTAGTATTAAAATTCTTTTGAGCATTGATAAATTCTTTAATATTATTCTCAAAATCAGAGGTGTTACTATTATTATTATAAGAAGGATTACTATAGGAATTACCATAATTATTAGAGGAATTACTAGGAAAAGGCCTAGGATTAAAATTACCTCTATAAGCATTGTTATTGAAATTGTTTCGAGAGATAAAATTCACATCTACGGCATCACTATTTTGCTCAATCAAGGTAGACAAAGGCACAACATTAAAATCAATAGGAGAACTTTTATTAGCAACCAATTTCATAAGAGCATCAACTTTTTCACTCAAAGAAGAAATTTCTTCAACCGAATTAACTTTTTACTAGTAGGAGCTCTTTCGGTATGCCATTGTGAATAATTTGCCATAATATTGTCTAGCAATTTAGTAGCTTCACCCAAAGTAAGTACCACCCGCGGTGGAATCTAAAAGATTTCTAGAAACAAAATTCAATCCCGCATAAAATTTTTGTATGATCATCCAAAGATTTAAACCATGAGTAGGATAATTTCTTAGCATCAATTTCATTCTTTCCCAAGATTGCGCAACATGTTCATGCTCAAGTTGCTTAAAATTCATGATTTGTGTCCTAAGGAAAATAATTTTCGCGGGCGGAAAATACTTAGTAATAAAAGCATCCTTGCACTTATCCCAAGAATTGATACTATTGCGAGGCAAAGAAGAAAACCAAATTTTTGCATGATCTCGTAAAGAAAACGGGAATAATTTCAACTTCACAATATCATTATCCACATCTTTTTTCTTTTGCATATTGCATATTTCCACTAATGTGTTAAGATGGGATGCGGCATCCTCACTAGGAGTACCGAAAAATTGATCTTTCATAACAAGATTCAACAAAATGGCATTAATATCAGAAGACTTCGCACTAGTGGCGGGAGGAGCAATCAGAGTGCTAATAAAATCATTGTTGTTGGTATTGGAGAAATCACACAACTTGGTGTTCTCTTGAGTCATCGTGACTACGCAACAAGATTGCACTCAAAAACAGATCCGACGAGAAAATGGCGAACGAAAAAGAGGGCGAATAAAACAACAAATTTTTGTGAAGTGGGGGAGAGGAAAACGAGAGGCAAATGGCAAATAATGTAAATTGCAAGGAGATGAGATTTGTGATTAGGAACCTGGTAGATGTTGATGATGTCTCCCCGGCAACGGCGCCAGAAATTCCTTTTGATGTTTGCTTGAACTACGTCGGTATTTCCCCAAAGAGGAAGGGATGATGCAGCACAACAACGGTAGGTATTTCCCTTAGTGATGAGACCAAGGTTATCGAACCAGTAGGAGAACCAAGCAACACTACATAAACAACACCTGCACACAAAGAACAAATACTTGCAACCCGACATGTTAAAGGGGTTGTCAATCCCTTTCGGGTAACGGCGCCAGAAATTGGCACGTGGTCGGAGATAAATTGTAGTAGATTGGATAAATAGATCGCGAATAAAATAAAGTACAGCAAAATATTTTTGGGTTTTTAGAAATATAGATCTGAAAATAAAAGATGCAAATAAATAAAAAGGCAAATAGCAAAATAGATCTGAAAATATATGATGAGAAAATAGACCCGGGGGCCGTAGATTTCACTAGTGGCTTCTCTCGAGAAAAATAGCATACGGTGGGTAAACAAATTACTGTTGGGCAATTGATAGAACTTCAAATAATTAAGACGATATCCAGGCAATGATCATTATATAGGCATCACGTCCAAGATTAGTAGACCGACTCCTGCCTGCATCTACTACTATTACTCCACACATCGATCACTATCCAGCATGCATATAGTGTATTAAGTTCATGAAAAAACGAAGTAATGCAATAAGAACGATGACATGATGTAGAGAAGATATATTTATGTAGAAATAGACCCCATCTTATTATCCTTAATAGCAACGATACATACGTGTCGGTTCCCCTTCTGTCACTGGGATCAAGCACCGTAAGATCGAACCCATCACAAAGCACCTCTTCCCGTGGCAAGAAAAATCGATCTAGTTAGCCTAATTAAACCAAAGATTCGAAGAAGAAATACGAGGCTATAAGCAATCATGCATATAAGAGATCAAAAGACTCAAATAACTTTCATGGATAAAAACATAGATCTGATCATAAACTCAAAGTTCATCGGATCCCAACAAACACACCGCAAAAAAGAGTTACATCAAATAGATCTCCAAGAGACCATTGTATTGAGAATCAAAAGAGAGAGAGGAAGCCATCTAGCTACTGCCTACGGACCCGTAGGTCTACAATGAACTACTCACGCATCATCGGAGAGGCACCAATGAGGATGATGAACCCCTCCGTGATGGTGTCTAGATTGGATCTGTGGTTTCTGGAACTTGCGGCGGCTGGAATTGATTTTCGTTGACTCCCCTAGGGTTTCTAGAATATTGTGGTATTTATAGAGCAAAGAGGCGATGCGGGTGGCGGCCGAGGTGGGCACAACCCACCAGGGCGCGCCTGGGCCCCCAGGCGTGCCCAGGTGGGTTGTGCTCCCCTCGGAGCCCCTCTCTGGTACTTCTTTGGCCCAACAGGTGTCTTCTGGTCTAGAAAAAATCACCAAAAAGTTTCGCTGCGTTTGGACTCCGTTTGGTATTGATTTTCTGCGAAGTAAAAAACAAGCAAAAAACAACAACTGGCATTGGGCACTATGTCAATAGGTTAGTCCCAAAAAATGATATAAAGTTGCTATAAAATGATTGTAAAACATCCAAGAATGATAATATAACAGCATGGAACAATAAAAAATTATAGATATGTTGGAGACGTATCAGCGCGTTGGGGTTTTCTTGAAGAAATGAGGAACAAGATGAGGGAGAAGAGTGAAATGATGGTTGCTTCGTCCATCCAACTTACGGCTGGGAAGGTTGGGGTTTTGTTATTTGACGGCTCATTGGGCATTACTGCGGCGCTTCGACCGGGGTAGTCTACCGTGCAGTTGTGCACTCTAGTACGGAGTAATTACGTGCATGGCAAGTGGACCCCGATGCTGGCTGTCCCACACGTCGGCGAAAGTGAGTAGCAAGGTTCACAACGACCGTCGAGGAGGATCCGCATGGTAGAGTGTGTCCACTATTTCCGAAGAAAAAAAATGATTACAACAAGCGTTTCCACTCTTACGACAGAGGAGTGCGAAACCCGGTAGCCACTTGAACTTACACAGTACTCCTACTACTAGGCATGTGCAGTGGTTCATACGTCAGTACTACATAATCTTGTTGCTAGTGCAGTAAGATATGACGATAACAAATGATGTTGTGCACATGTCAACTATCTGAACAGTAATGTAACATACCCCTTTTTTGACTGTCCGGTCGAGAATGAACGGTGAGATCAATGTTAACATAACTAGGTCTACAGTGCACGGAGAGAACGGTGCTACAGTACTCCATGCAACATGAACCATATGAAGCACGAATCAGTGTTAGGCAGGGTGTATGAAGGGTGCATGGGATGGGAGCAAAAGTTCCCTTCTCGACCCACTTTTGGGTGTTTGGCAGAGTGCATGAGTCCACACTAGTAGGTTAACACAAATACACTAGGAGCATGCATGAAGAGGGGTGCTGAGATGAGCATGCACGAAGAGTGAACAACTATATTGAGATGAGAATGCAACAAAACACACCCACACGCTTTGTGCTACAGTGACTGATCTGCATCGTCTGAGTTTGATCCAACGGTCATGTTGCGCCGAGACATGGACATGCCCATGCAGATGACGCCTAAACACCACCGAAGTCTCTCTGCTTCTCGAGGCGCACGACGTTGGTGATGCAGGGTGCCACCGCCCGCAGAGCCCGCTCTCGGTCGACGGGAGCCAGCTCGTCAAAGACGGCGTCCAATGGCACGAATGGATTCCGGTGATGAAGCCCTGAGAGGATTCGCGTGGCAACGGCGACGGCAGCCCGCAACCCCTCCTTGTCCAGCTACGCCCCCACCATCGCGCGGAGACCGCTCAGCTCCTCGGAGATATAGGTGAAGAAGGAGACCAGGTCAGGAAGCCGCAACTCATTGAAGTCGACGGGGTGGTCGAACGGGTTTAGCCCGACGGTCGGCATGGTCGCGCTGGCATGACGGTAGGCATCGCGCAGCCGCAACACGTGCGTGGCAACATGGTCCACCAAGTGGTTGAGGCGATCCTGGACCTCATCACGATTGGCCCAGTCGCGCTCCAGCCGGCTTGCCTGGCCGCCTATCGTATCTCCCGCTTTCTGCAGCAACTTTGCCGACGCCTCGAGCATCTTTGTGGTGGATGCCTGCCGCTTTTGAAGCTCCGTGAACTCCCGCACATAAAGGAGGAGCATGGCACTCCTCTCCTCCTTGAGCTCACGGAGCTCCACGTCCTTGGCCCTGAGCTCCGCATCCTTGGCCTAGAGCTCCTGTGTCAGGCGCCTCACCTCAGACTCCGTGATCTGGTGCGCCGCCATGGAACCAGGTAGAAGCAATGGGGAGAGGAAGCAAAGGTGGCGAAACGGCTGAAAGGCAATGCAATCTACGGGAAGGCGGAGGGAGCCAGCCGAGAAGCGGGGTGAATCTTTTGGTTTTCACCATGGGAAAACACCAGTCGATGACTTTTCACATCCGAAAACAGGCGGAGTCATCATGACTAATTGCTGCCGCGCCTGCTCCCGTCAATCAAAAAAATAAAAATCGTGCCGCGCCTGCCGCACCCAAAGACCAGAGCAACACCGCGGTGGATATTTAAAATTACCTGCCGGCAAGGAGAGAAAAAAGGGGTGAAAAAACAAATGGGGCGGCGGCCTAGCTAATCGGTCGCACTAGCCCAACTAGCTAGCCACCTTGCTTCACTGATGTACTCTGCGGGAAAGGTGGGCTTTTGTGATTTGATGACTCATTTACTTGCTTCGGCGCTACGACCGAGGAGGACTCACAAAACACGCGGTAGGGCATCCCACGTCTCGGCAAGGAAGAAAATATGCGTGCACCACCCGGGAGGACCCAGAAACCGCGCGGTAGGGTGTGCCACGTCTTGGCACGAAGGAAAAATGTGCGTGTAAAAATATACTGTATCAGACATACTACCTATGGTTCGACCTCGGGACCCAACTAGTCGGTCAAAAACACCCCACTAGCCACACAGCTTCATCATGCTAACATGGCACGGAGGATAGGTGTGGTTAGCTCCGTCTCGACCAGCCACAACGTCTCTTGTTCTAGGCGATTCTTCTATTTCCAAGCATTTTTTAGTTACTGGCAATATGCCCGTGCGTTGCAACGTATCCAAAGTAGAATAGTACTTGTTCACAAACTTGAAAGAAAACACTCTTGTTTTGACATACATATATACCACTAAAAATATATTACTTTTCACTCAAAATATATTTCTCAGGCTGTTTTGATGAGGTGAGGGAGGGATGTGGTTGCTTATAGGATAATAAGGGGTTTTCTGCAAATTGGAGCAGAGAAGTGGGCTATTGTTGCAAAAATGCCACAACTTACCTCACTGCTGTTAGATGCAGATCTAATGGTCAAAAATGACGGATGGCAGACACACCATCATCACCAACTGAGTCTTTTATAGGAGTAGAGATAGAGATACTAAAACCACGGCAAGCTCGCGCCGTTCTTCGTGTGTGCCCATGCGTCTAAAGGTTAGACGATGGAGAGGAGAGAGAGATCGCAGACATGGGACCCACCAGTAAGTAAGTCAACGGTCATGCACGTGTTGACAAGCCACTCCCTCTACTCTACTCAATGTAATACTGTATAAAATCAAGTTATGCGACAAAGCCAACAACCGTTGTTGTTTCAGGCTATCGACTTACGCTTTGTAGTCCAGGTTGCCAATTCGAATCTCGTCTTTCAGATTTGTTAGTTTTAGGTCCAAATTTGATCAATGACAAGTGGGACCCCCGTGTGTTGTTCTGATATTTCAGTGTAGGATGTTTTTTTTGCACAAACACTTTGCGCGGTTAGACAAGTAATGGCACCAGTTACACGTATTTTGCAAGTTTAGGAACAAAAATGACAGCGGCATAGAATATCACATCCACCCCGCAGCTTAGATGTTATGGTGATACGAGTTTTTACGTCGTTGGATCTGAGATCCAATGGCTTGGGAGTAGTCTTTGTAATTATGCGCAATTTCCAAACTCTCCAAGGGTTTTTTTGCAATTAAAACATTCAGGCCTCATGTGTGCCGCTGCATCTTGTATCCAACGTCTCCCAGTAGCTCATATTAGGTGCTCCCAGTAGCTTAATTAGCCGCTACGGTGATACAAGCATCTAGGTCGTATGATCTGTGATCAGATGCCACATGCGTAGTACTTGTACTTCCTGCGCAATTCCCAAACTCTTTGAGGCCTATATTGCAAAAACATTCAAACCTCCTACCGTGAGCCGTTAGATCTCCCGGGAACTCGTATCACCATAGAATCTACGGTGCGGGAGCACCTCATATTCTCCCATGCGAGAAAACATCAGGTGCTCTCGCAGCTTGGATGCTACGGTGATACGAGCTTCGAGGTCGTTCGATGTGAGATCCAATGGCATCTAAGCAGTCTTTGTGCTTGTAAGCAGTGGCCGAACTCTTTGGGGGCTTTTCTGCAAAAAAACATTTAAACCACCAAGGTGTTGTTGGATCACAGACCCAACAGCTCCGAAGAGCTTGTATCACCAAAGCATCTAAGCTGTGGTAGCACATGATATTCTTACATACAGGAGAATATGAGGTCCTCCTTCATCTTAGATGCTACGGTGATACGAGCTTCAAGGTCATTGGATATGGGATCCAAGGGCATCTGAGTACTTTTTTGTACAAATTGTGTGCAATTCTCAAACTCATTAAGGTTTCCTGTAAAAATATTAAGACATCCTGTGAGCTGCTATATCTCAGATCTACAAGCTCCAAGGAACTCGTATCAGCATATAGCATCTAAGGTGTGGGGGCACCTGATATTCTCCTGGGGAGGGGGGGAGGTGCATAACCAATGGGTGTTTGCGAGGGTGGGGACAAATATAATGTTCAAAAAATATAATCTAAACAATCCTAAATAGAGCTTCACAATTTTATCTGTCGTGGGAAACCATGGCCACCTATGGGGCCATGAGCCCCTTGTGGTTCGGCAGGGGGGATAAGCACATTGCACTAAGAGCGGAGAGCGTCGCGCAGCACGGCAGAGATCACACGGGCAATTTTACCCAGGTTCGGGCCGCCGCGAGGCGTAAAACCCTACTCCTGCTTTGATGGATTGATGGTGGATGGTGGTGGAAATGCAGCGCTCTTGCCCAGCAGGGTTGCCTCGGGGCGAGAGCAGCTACGCACGTACAAGTGTACAAGGTTCCGAACCCTTTCTATGGTCGCCACGGCCCTCCTTTTATAGATCAAGGGGTTACCACAGTGGCAAATCAGTCATTGTGTACTGATTAGATAGCAAATAGTGCCATCATGCCTAACTCTGCAGGCAGAGCATTGCACATTAAATGTGCCGCTTAGTGTCACATCATGGCCTGCCCGACACGCCTTGCCGGGTTGTTTCGGCCACCTTCTCTCCTGCCTGCATGACACATCGCTGGATGGGTGTCATTTGGAGGTGATCTCTATAGGAAGTGGCTACCATGTGGCAAAAACAGCCACTTAGTCACTTTGGGGCTTGACACCGCACCGATCGATGACTTGTGTCGCTGTGAGGTGGAGCGGTGAAGCCTTGGCGGGGTGTTTTGTCTTCGTAGGACACGGCAGACTTGCTTCCGGGGCAACCTTGACCTCGCCAGGCTCTCCTGCCCGGCAAGGGAGATTTTCCCTTAGTGATGTCTTGCTCCCTTGGCTTAACTTGGTCTTCTTAATCTGCACTCTGATTCTTCAAAGAGCTGATCTCTTGTGCTTGGTCTGGTCTTGAATGTTGCAATCTTGATCTTAGGCCTATGCATAGTCTAGGCAACAGACCCAGGGTTTATTGCACCGACAGGAGCCCCCGGGCCTGGCCCGAACGCGCTGCCAGGCGTCGTCGGGGTAGGCCCTAACTAGTGCATGGGCGAGAGGGTAAGAGTTGCTTGTTCCTTGAAATCTTCTTTGCTTCTTCATTAACCTGAGCCCAGGTCAGTTTCCGGTTCTCCCGTGCGTCATGTAACGCCCACTATAGTGATGGAGATAATGGGCCACGATCCGCGGAGGACCCATGCCCCACGTTCACGGAGCGGTAACCGCCACTCCATTATCCTTCCCGCTCCAATCGCTTCTGCCACTTGTATCGCATGTATTACGCACGGTTGGTGGCGGATGCGGAGGGCGCGGGAATGAGCGCCACGGCAGAAAGCCAGGCACCGTAGATTGGTGCAGGAGGTCGGCCTTGATTCTTCGAGTCATTAATGGTGAGGGGGAGCCGGACTGGCCGAGCGGGGAGGTCACCTTCATAAAAAAAATCCAGCCCCTGCCCCGCCCACCTATAAAAGGGGGCGCGGTGCGAGACGTTCCTTCACACCTCCTTCCCTTTCCATTCCTGACGTAGGTACCTCCTGTCATGGTGAGAGGTCGAGGGTCCGGCCCTGCTTCAGTGGCGACGAGAACTTCTGCTCGACAGCGCCTCCCTCCTCCCTCCCAAGACGCGGGGGCGGAGCCCGCTATGAGAGGAGGTGGGAGAGGGCAAGGTCGTGGTCGCCATGGCGCACGGGGCCGAGGAGGACGGGGCGGCGCTTTGGTTGCGCCCCCACCGGCCGCTCCTCCCCCGATGGAAGGCCATGTTGGAGACCAACCTCTGGAATTTGTCATCAGGCTGTACAAGCCCCTGCGCGGCCGCCTCCGCCTCCCTACTCCATTCGCAAGGGCGATGGAGCTCGAATAGCCGCGCGCGTTGAAACTGCACATGAGGGGCTGCGAGAATGGTAGCATGCGGGTGGATGTGGATTTCCCCGCTCCTCATGTCATGTTATTCCGCCGCGGGTGGAAGACCTTTGCTCGCGCCTATAGCCTATCGGAAGTGCACGTTCTCCATTTTAAATTAATGGAGGCTGATCTCCTTTCCGTCAAGGTTTTTGGGTGCTCGGGCGCTTGCTTAGGGTGATGCGTGGAGAGCTCGACCGACGACGAAAGCTCTTCCTCGAGCGATAGCGACGAGGAGGACAGTGACGGTGATGACGATGGCGTCGACCGGTAGGACGACGACTCTGACTCCGGCTGAGCACCAGCCGCACCGTCACCGTCAGTCGGCGGCACCATCATCTGCACCTGCATCTCCTCTCCGGCAAGGTGATTTGCCGGGGAGTTGGGTGCAGGGGTGGAGATGGTGCTCCTGGCTCCTCCAGCAGCCTTCCAGCTGGGCCTCGGAAGGCTTCCCCGCGGGCTGCAGCTTCGTTCACCCTGCTGCATCCTGCTGGCCCTGGTGGTGGCGGTTGACGGGTCGTCTCCGCCGATCTCTTCACCATCACCTTCGCCCGCGCCCTCCCACTCTCGCCAGGCTCCTCGTCAGGGGACCCGACGGGGTCAGGCTGGGCTTCTGCCCAGGTGCTCCTTTTGCCCTCTTCATCTCCTGCCGCAGTGCCTAGGAGGAGAGGGACAAGAAAGGGCATCACGGGGCACTTATCTTTTTTCAATCTAAAATATGTAGGCACTCGCCAAACTTTAGTTCAAATTATGTAATCTCTTTTATCCAAGTTTGTGTTCTGTAAGATCTGTACTTGTTGGTAAGCATATTAATGAAAAAGATAAACCTTGTCGGGCACTTGTGCATGTAACATGTCCATGCAGAGGTAGAATGCCTCTATACACTCGAGTAAACAAGTTTTTCCCAGCAGGCTATCCTACCGGTACCCTCAGTTTGCTGCCGTGGAGCTAGGCTTGCCGGGCACAAATCGTAAAGAGGGACCAGCCCCCCGCCAAACTTTCTCGCCAAAGGACACTACAACCACCCTGACCGAAGCAACGTTCGAGTCAAGGGATGGGAGCACCCAAGTTTCGAAAGTGGTGAGGTTTTCTTATGCACAAGTTTTTACTTACAGAACATGTATGGATAAGAGAGAGAACTTATCTGTTTGGGCTTGCCGGGGATCGCAATGTAGGCTTGTCTTCTCTTCTCCTCTTTGGGATTGAATCCACGATAAGAGCCTGCAGTTTGGTGCAGATGAAAATGATGCCTCATACGATCTTATCTATATGAACATGCTATGCTCATGATATGCTTATGCATGCATGCAATTTTTGCCCCCCCCCCCCAGCGCATCATTTATTTCTGTTGCTCAGGGTCTGCGCCTAGCTTTGTACAAGGGGTTACATGCAACAGCGGCACAGCCTGTACAAAAGGGTGGCTGCCGGGCAAGGCCCGGCAGCCGCGCCTTACGGGTAGAACTTATGGAGATGCTCAATATTCCATGAGTTTTGCAATTGAATGCCATCTCTGGTCTCCAGACGGACTGCGCCAGGTCTAGTGACTCGTACTACCCGGTAAGGGCCTTCCCACTTTGGCGTCAACTTGTTTGTACCCTTGGCGGACTCAACATGCCTAAGGACAAGGTCGCATTCCTCAAACCCCCGGGCATGAACCATGCGGCTGTGATAGAGACGCAGGGCTTGCTGGTAGCGTGCAGCACGCGTAGTGGCCCGGAGACGTTTCTCCTCAAGTAGCACAGCATCGTCACGCCGGTGCCATTCCTGCGCTACTTCATCGTAGGCAAGCACTCGAGGAGACCCAAATATGAGTTCCGTGGGGATAACTGCTTCTGCCCCATAGACTGGGGAGAAGGGAGTCTGATCGGTAGCTCGATTTGGTGTCGTTCTGAGGGACCAAAGAGCCACCGGCAGCTCGTCGATCCATCGCGTGCCACACTTCTGCAGTTTATCAAAAGTTCTTGTCTTGAGGCCCCGCAACACTTCAGCGTTCGCCCTCTAAGCTTGTCTGTTGCTTCTGGGATGGGCGACAGAGGCGAACGAGATCTTGCTTCCGAGGGCATGAACATATTCCATGAAGGTGCGGCTCGTGAATTGGGTGCCATTGTCAGTGATGATCCGGGCAGGGACTCCGAAGCGGCATACCAATCCTTTCAAGAACTTGATAGCTGACTGAGAGGTCACCTTTCTCATGGGCTCCACCTCTGGCCACTTTGTGAAATTGTCGATAGCGACGAACAAGAACTCAAAGCCCCCAGCAGCATGGGGGAAGGGGCCCAAGATATCGAGCCCCCAGACCGAGAAGGGCCATGATAATGGGATCGTCTGAAGAGCTTGGGCAGACTGATGAATGTTCTTGGAGTGGAACTGGCAGGCTTCACATTTGGTGACGAGCTCAACTGCATCTTGGAGGGCCGTGGGCCAATAGAAACCTTGTCGGAAGGCTTTTCCAACCAGGGCCCTTGATCCAATGTGGGAGCCGCACATACCTTTGTGTATCTCTGCCAACAGTTCCTTTCCTTCCTCCCAGCAAATGCACTTCAATTTCACACTGTTGGGCCTCCTTCTGTATAGTGTGTCGTCGACAAACTGATACATACTGGCCCTCCGGGATACTCTTTCAGCTTCTTCTTGCTCTTCAGGGAGTTCTCCAGTTTGGAGGAAATGGAGTATGTGCCGTGCCCATGTTGGGGCCAGAGGCTCGGCAACAAGGACCAACAGCACCTCCTCATTTGCAGGAGCGCACTTCTCGACCGCAGGGACCGGTGATTTGGTGGGATGGTGCAGCTCGCTGATCGAAGGGGAGTTGTTCCCGCCAAGCTCTCTGCCGAGGGCCTCGGGAGGTCCTGCCGGGTGAGGCTTGCCGGAGTCCAGTTTCCTCCTGTTTCTGGCCATCGTTGCCAGGGATACGGAGGGTTGAGTCAGATGGAGAACAAAAGTCCCTGGTTCCACAGGAAGCTTTTGCGCAGCGCACTTTGACAGATGATCAGCAATACTGTTTTCCGCATGGGGTACGTGCTCTGTTTGCAATCCGTCAAAGCGCTCCTCCAACTTTCTCACTTCCTCAATGTATGCCTCCATCAATGGACTTTGGTAATCCTTGTTGACTTGTCTCACCACAAGTTGTGAGTCTCCGCAGATGATCAGCTTCTTAATTCCCAGTTCTGTTGAAATTCTGAGGCCGGTAAGGAGCCCTTCATACTCTGCAGTATTGTTGGTAGCCTTCTCCCGGGGAAAGTGCATCTGGACGACGTACTTAAGGTGCTCCCCAGTGGGAGCAACAAGAAGCACGCCAGCCCCTGCACCTTGCCGGTACTAGGTGTGCTTGACCCTTCGACTGCCATCACAACTTTCTCCTTGTGCTTCTTATTGCGTTTCTTGTTCTTCTTCTAGCTGGTGGCGTCATTGTCATCATCTGAATCGATGTCAACACCGTCCTCTTCGCCGGGAAGTCGCCTTCCCTCCTCTATGCGAGCACACTTATCCACCAGTGTGTATAACTCATTCATAGTCCGGGGCAGCCGCACGTTCATCTTAGAACGTATCCGACGGTTGCGCACGTTGGACTGGAATGCAGCTATCACGACCGCCGGGTGGATGTCTGGAATATTTCTGTGGACTCGGCTGAACCTCTGCATGTACTTCCACATATTCTCTCCTTCTTTCTGCGGGAGGAGCTGTAAGTCACTGGGCCGCCCTGGTTCTTGATGGCCGCCCGTGAAGGCGCCAACGAACTCATGGCATAGGTCAGCCCAGGTCGAAATGGAGTTCTCCGGCAAGTGCATCAGCCAAGACCTCACATTTGGCTTGAGTGCCAAAGAGAAGTAGTTGGCGAACACCTTCTCATCTCTTCCTCCGGCAGCTTGAATAGCGATGGTGTAGATGCTCAAGAACTCTGTCGGGTTCAGTCTTCCGTCTGGATTGAACGTATGAGTGGATGGCCAATGGACTTGCCGCAACTCACGGGTGAAGGCAGGGCACCCAGCCTCGAAAGGCAGGGACCCGCCTTCGGTGAGTGCGGGATCATCGATGTCGGGGCCATCATGCCTGTCGGACTGGCGGCGGGCGTCGCGGCGTTGCTCGATGGTGACGCGCGCACCTTCCCCTTGCCTGTCCTCCAGGACTCACCGTTGGCCTTTACGCGCTCGAGGGTCGGATGAAGACATTGAGACGTCGTCTGGTTCTTGGTCGCGTGGCTCCCGCGCTGGCTGTCGTGGAGGGGACTGCACCGTGGGGGTGGCCCTTTCCGCACGGGCAGCAGCATGAGCTGTTGTCGTTGCCTGGGGAGTCCGTGGCGGGCCAGCCCACTGCGATCCTCCCGCCTCGGCGAAACCAATCAGACTCTGAATGGTGGCTCTCCATTCATCCATCTGATCGGTTGCCGGCGGAAATTTTAACAGCAGCTGGGCCCATGCCATGGCCTCCGAAGCGGTACTTGGCATGGATGTCGACGAAGATCGTAACGTCGGCCGGCTCCTGACGGTGCTGGTAGTGGTTGCGCCGTGCTCTCGTCGTCGTGAGCCAGTCGCCAAGAGGGCGTGGTGACGAGGTGGAGGCGCTTGTGGACCAGCGGTTTCATTTGGCGCACTGGCTGGGTCAACTCGCTCCGGGGGTGGTGCATGCCCTGCGGTCGCGCCCGCAGCGGGGACGGCCGGAGGATTGCGACTCGCCCCAAAGTGAGTACCACCGCTGTGGCTGTGCCCTTCGAATGGGCGGAGAGGTGCAGACGAAATGATCTCTCTACCCGTACCTCGTAGGGCGTGGCCACTGGGATGCTGCTGGTGTTGTCCTTCTCCGGTGCCTCCTGCTCCTGTTTCGGCCACAGGGGAGGTGGTGGCGACGCTGCCTGCGTCGACCACATCCCCCGCGGTGTCCACATCCCTAGGTGTCTCCGTAGCCCCCGTGGCATCGTTGGTCACGTTCGGCGGGGCCTTCGAGGAGGACGGCTGGGAGGCGGCACTGGGTTTCTTCTTGGGTGCCATGGATGATGGAGCCATTGATGAAGAAAATGACAATGAAGATGACGCACTGCGTACGCTTCTTGGGTTCGCGCAAGCGCATCCCCCTACCTGGCGCGCCAAAGATGTCGTGGGAAACCACGGCCACCTATGGGGCCATGAGCCCCTTGTCATTCGGTAGGGGGGATGAGCACATTGCATAAAGAGCGGAGAGCGTCGTGCAGCACGACAAAGATAACACAGGCAATTTTACCCAGGTTCGGGCCGCCACGAGGCGTAAAACCCTACTCCTGCTTTGGTGGATTGATGGTGGATGGTGGTGGAAATGCAACGCTCTTGCCCGGCAGGGTTGCCTCGGGGTGAGAGTAGCTACGCGCGTACGAGTGTACAAGGTTCCGAACCCTTTCTATGGTCACCACGACCCTCCTTTTATAGATCAAGGGGTTACCACAGTGGCAAATTAGTCATTGTGTACTGATTAGATAGCAAACAGTGCTATCATACCTAACTCTGCAGGCAGAGCAGAGCACATTAAATGCGCCGCTTAGTGTCACATCATGGCCTGCCCGGCACGCCTTGCTGGGCTGTTTCGGCCACCTTCTCTCCTGCCTGCATGACACATCGCTGGATGGGTGTCATTTGGAGGTGATCTCTATAGGAAGTGGCTGCCATGTGGCAAAAATAGCCACTTAGTCACTTTGGGGCTTGACACTGCACCGATCGATGACTTGTGTCGCTGTGAGGTGGAGCGGTGAAGCCTTGGCGGGGTGTTTTGTCTTCGGAGGACCCGACAGGCCTGCTTCCGGGGCAACCTTGACCTCGCCAGGCTCTCCTGCCCGGCAAGGGAGATTTTCCCTTAGTGATGTCTTGTTCCCTTGGCTTAACTT
Organism: Thinopyrum elongatum; assembly: GCA_011799875.1. Lineage (NCBI taxonomy): Eukaryota > Viridiplantae > Streptophyta > Magnoliopsida > Poales > Poaceae > Thinopyrum > Thinopyrum elongatum. The sequence continues at coordinate 169,951,666 of CM022298.1, forward strand.
GGTCTTCTTGATCTGCACTCTGATTCTTCAAAGAGCTGATATCTTTTGCTTGGTCTAGTCTTGAATGTTCCAATCTTGATCTTAGGCCTGTGCACAGTCTGGCCAACAGACCCAGGGTTTGTTGCACCAACATTATCTAAGGTCGAGGGGTAACCCCCGACAATCTACATAGCTCCGCCTATGCAAGAGGTGTAGTGCGAGCGTCTATGTGTGAGAGAGATGACGCGAAAAAGCGAGGTCAATCGAGTCATTTATAGAGGGAGAGATCGAGGGAGTGTGGCCTAGCGTACACTCTAATGTTAAAGACGATACACCGAGATATTGTGTGGCGAAGCTGTGGTGAGGGCTGGAGGGAGATAGTTACCGAGAGAGTGGCCTAGATAGACTTTGTGTGTGCGCGCACGGTGAAGGTGTTTTACAAAGGCAACACATGTGTCTTGAGAGAGAGAGAGAGGGAGCGTTTGTCATGGAGGGCACGACGAGGTTGTGTGCGAGAAATACATTTGTTGAGAGTGTGAGGGCGGGAATGACATAAATGGAGATCGAAACGTGAAGAGCAATAATGAGCGCGCGTGTGTCGGATACCAATAGCTCTATTAACAAAGAAATGAACATCAATCAATACATGAAGTATGTGTGTGTGCGTGGGGGTGGGGGGGGGGGTCGATGGAGAGACCTAAACACAACATTCGCATGTATGTAGTACTAGACTCAATATTCATGTTTCAGTTTCCTGTTCATTTTAAATATTGAATTGAGGACCATGCATGGCTTACATTTTACTCTCTTCGTTCCTAAATATTTGTCTTTTTAGAGATTTCAAATGGACTGCCACATACGGATGTATATAGACATATTTTAGAGTGTAGATTCACTCATTTTGCTCCGTATGTAGTCACTTGTTGAAATCTCTAAAAGATAAATATTTAGGAACAGAGGGAGTATTTTTGAATTCGTGTCATACATGCATGGTTTGGAAAAATAGATGCACTATACTTACTGGATTGTTGTTGTATTCATGTGTGTGTGTGTGTGGTCATATGCTTGATACATACAAGGTTTTCTCACCACCATACCGTTCGTCTTTTAAATTTGAATTTGCAATGAAAAGCTTACTGGGGATACCATGAAATGTGAAATCCACGTTGAGATCACTATATCACAAACTCACTCTAATTCAAGAACTCGTCATAAATCAATTACCGTGCCTTTTGGAATGACCAGTAATTTGCAAGGAAAATACGGGCATTGTAATACATATAGATTCGTTCGGCAATTTGAAAGATTCCTTTCGTATTCTCGAATGGTAGCACCAACGGCGTACCAGCCAGACCCGGGCTCGTGTTGATCCTAAAAAAAAAACCGGGCTCGTGTGTCGTATCCTTCTGGTGGCGTGCGTCATATGCACATTAGCCAACCCCAACCACTCGAGCCTTCGCATTTCGAGTCGAAATATCTGGCGGCCAGAATTGCAGCCCTAGGAAATTCCCCTCATGTCCCCGGTCCATAATGAGTACCAATGAACAATGGAGGGATGCTTTAGTAACTAGACAACGTTACCTATCGTGCCGAGCACGGTTCAATTCCCTCGGTCGCCGCTACCCAAGGTTACCCGTCAACTCCATTGCCTAGTACTAATAGGAGTACTACACCAGGATGAGCACAGAATTGAGTCCCGTTTGTTCGTGCCTAATACTTGAGTTAATATATCAGGCAATGCACTAGTACGGAGGGATTATCCTTTTACTTTGCATATATAACTTGTCTGAAGTCTAACTAAGCAAAATGTTTGACCAAATCCTTTCTTAAGAAATATTAACATCTACAACAGTAAAGATGTATCGCTTGAAAATTTATTGCATGATGCAGGTTATGATATTGTTTCGAATCTTGGATTTTAAATTTCAAAAAATCCATAAGTGACCTGAAATTCATGAAACTGAGCATGGTCTCATGATATGGCACAAATATGCTGTCGTAATTTTTTTGTTCAATTTGAGACAAGCTACTTATGAAAAGTTGCACAAATAAAGAGCCAAGGTATTTTGGAACAAAGACTTGTCACGTTAACGCGAAAGCTTTCACTATTCAAACCGCGGGCGTTTACGTGCCGCCACGAGTCCCGCTTCCAATCGGCAGGTGCCGTCCGAGCAAGCATGTGAGTCAACGGGAGGCATGCGAGCAGACCGCTGCGTCGGCTGACCGGGAGGCATGCGAGCAGGCCGCTGCACAGGCTCACCGGGAGGCGAGCCCTTTGACCAGGCTCCGCCGCCACCTTCGTCCCAACTGCCCCCACTTTTAATGGTGTCGGCGCCGCAGTTTAAAATCACCCCCGCACTACCCAGTATCACTAGAATCTTCTCTCTTCCTCTCCGATTCTCCTGCCGTCTACCTCCAACCAGCCTGACCTAACCGTACACCATGCCGCATCACGATGGTCTGCCCTTAGTCTTCCAGTTTCCTGAGGAAGACACCCAGCCGGAGTCTCAAGAACATAAGGCGCTTTGGGACGAGCTTGAACTAGCCTTGCGGGAAGACGCCGCGCTTGTCCCCGCTCCCGTTCCGGCTCCCGTCGCCCCGACTGTGCCAGCGCCCATCCCCGTGGCATTGATGGGCTGTGAGCCGCACATTGTTGCCGAGCTTGATGCCACGGGGTTCCACGAGGTCCCCGCCGACTTTCACGCGCCCGTGCACCTGCCAGCGCATGCGCTTGCGCGTGCACTGATGCGCGCGCCCGTGCCGGTGCCCGTGCACCTACCAGGGCATGCGCCTGCGCGTGCACTAACGCGCGCGCCCGTGCCGGTGCCTGTGCACATGAATGTCTCCGCCGCGCCGTTGCCAGCGCCTGTCCCCATGTAGGTGCCAGTGCCCCCTCAGCGGCATGGATCACCACCGTCGACCGCTTCCTTGCACCAACGCTTGTCGCCTCCTCCCGCCAGTTGACTCGCTCCTGGAGACCAAAGTCCAGAACATTCTAGCCTTCCTTAAAGCTAGGGCCAACGTCCACGAGTACGCCAACAACGGCGCAAGACGTCACCGTCGCCGTCGCCGTTGGTCAGTGGCCCGACGGCACACAGAGCATGGCAGAGGAGCCGCTTCCCACCGCAAGACGCCCCCCCCCCCCGCCGCCACCGCGTAATCTAAATTTGCCATGAAAAACATTTGGATTGCCATGCTTAAAATCCGAATGTTTGGGATTTATCATTTCCGTTTATTTTAGTTCGATCATCGTATGAATGTAAAGTCAGAGTCACACTGAATGAAATATATGGTTTGATCGATTGAATGTTCTGCTAGAGCCGTATCAAATTAAATATAAAACGTCATCAAGCCACATGTATTCCTTCTCATCGCAAACATTTCATATTAAATACCACGTCAATTCCAAATATTTTTTTAGGGAAGTCAATTCCAAATACTTGTAGGGCGCGACCAGTCCCCTTGTTCGAGCACTAGGCGATACATCTATTTATCCACGGATTTAATTATGATAGAGTAGTAGATAAATAGTACTACAACTAGCCCAACTTGTCCGTCACGGTCACTTTTGTTCCTAAACTTGTTACATGTACAATACTACTAGTACGTAAAACTGGTGCCGTAACTTGTGAACGCGTCCAGATATGGTCAACGGCAACATCGCCCGCGCGTTCTTCGTGTTTGGCTGTGTGTCTAAACGTAGAAGGGGAGGAGAGAGAGAGAGAGAGCAGACTTGGAACCCACCAGTAAAGTGAAGGCAAAATAGTATGTGCTAACAAGCCGGTCCCACTAATGTACTAAAATTAATATTAAAACATGTTATCTATTAAATAGGCTGTGGTAATATAAAAACATTATATCAACAAAGGGGGGTACAACAAACGTTGCTACTATGTTGCCTATTGACGTGCGGCTTGAAGGCTCTGGTCGCATGTTCGATCCTCGTCCTTTTTCATTTTTAATTTATATATGGGTCCAAATTTATTCCATGACAGGTGGGCCCCTTGGTGTGTAGTTGGTAGCACTTTAATTTGTTAGTCGAAATTTGTTCCATTACAGGTGGACTATCGGTGTGTAGTTTGTAGCTTATTTGTAATAATTATAGAGAACAACAGAGTTTTTTGCAAAAACACCATGGTGCGACGTGGAAGGTGAAAAAGGACGTGCGAGAGAGCGGTGACCGGGCCAGAGGGAAATCAATTGGGGGAAGTGCAGGGGTTGCAATGGTGTTTGGAGTAGTTGTGGGCCGAATGCTATGAAAATATAATCTAAACCCACCGGAATAAATGCCTTCGCAAATTAATCCAAGGTTGGAGTCCCCCTCGCAATGTAAATAGTTCCGGCTCTGCGAGGGATGGAGAGGTAGCTTCATGTGTGGAAGATACGTTGTGAGAAAGCGAGGTCAATCGAGACACGGATAGATAGAGAGACAAAGTGAGTGTGGTCCGGCATTCGTTGAAAAGATATATATGCTCTGGAGAGATATTGTTCGATTGAGCTTTTGGGAAGGGTGAGGGCTGTAAGATAGAGCTTGAGAGATGATCCAGTCACAGACATGTAGATATATTTGTGCGTGGGAGGAAGCAAGGTCAATCGATACATAGATAAAGGGAGAGAGATTGAGCGAGTGTGGGTCGTCATGCGATCGAAAGAGTGAGAAAGGTTGGAGAGAGTGACCTAGATAGACAATGTGCATGAGAGAGTATACAATATGAATATGTCGAATTGGGCTCAAACATGGAGATATATCGTTTGTGTCTGAGAAAGAGCGAGGTCAATCAAGACATACATAGAAAGAGAGAGAGAGAGATTGAGCGAGCGTGGCCTGCCATGAGGTCGAAAGAGTGGGGGCGGCTTGGATGGACTGACCTAGATATACAATCTGCGTGAGAGAGTATAGAGTGTGTTGATCGAGGCCCGAACATGGAGATATATCATTTGTGTGTGAGAGAAAGCGAGGTTAATCAAGAGTTACATAAAGAGAGCGAGATTGAGCGAGTGTGGGCCGTCGTGTGGAAGAAAGAGTGAGATAGACTCGAGAGAGTGACCTAGATAGACAATGTTAGTGCATGCGCACGAGAGGGGGGGGGTCTAGATAGGCAATGCATGTATCCAACAAGAGAGGGTGGGAGGGAGAGAGAGAGAGAGAGAGCTCGATCTCAGCATGGAGTGCAATGGCGGGTGTGTGAGAGAGATACATTTGGTAACAGAGTGGAAAAAGGGGGCTGTGTAGTTGAGAGAGTTGGAGATCGAAACATGGAGAGAAAGAATGAATGTGTGTCGGAAACCGATAGCTTTCTAAGGTGGTTAGGAGAGGAAGATTGATCGATACAGGAAGTATGTAGCGTGTGTGTCGAGGGGGGTGGGGCTAAAAACAACATTTGAATGTAGATAGTACAAGACTTAATATCGATGTTTCAATTTAGTGTACATTGTAAGATTTGAATTGGGGACCATGCATATGGCTTCCGTAATTATTTCGAATTCGTGCCATACTAGGTTTGGAAAAGATGACATTGACACGATTGTTGTGCTATTTTGTAGGTCATATGTTTGAATCCATCCAAAGTTTTCTCACTACCATGGAGTTCATCTTATACATATGAATTTGTATTAAAAAAGTAGCGTGGATACCATGAAATGCGAAATCCACGTTAGAATTGGAGATCGCTATGTGACACACACTCTAATTCAAATAACTCCTCATTAATTAATTTATAGTATCTCGTTTCGAATGACTAATTATTTGCAAGGAAAACACAGGCATGGTAATACATACAGATTCGTTTGCAAATGAAAGAAGATTCAATTGCATTCTCAAATGTAGGCGCACCAAGCAGACCAGGGTCGTCTCGTGGCGGTCGCGTGTGTCGTACGGATGCTAGCACCCAGCCACCCACCCCCTCCCTCCCCCCCCCCCGCCCCCAAAAAAAAGAACGACGACAAAAAAAGTTCACGCTTCCACGTTTCGGATTGAAATATCTGGCGGCCCCAATTCCAGCCCTGCAAAATCTCCCTTTTCCACCATCCCCTTCCGCGCCCAGAGCGCTCAAATCCCTAATTCGCCGCCAACCCAAGCAAAGTTCGAATCTCCCCTTGTCTCGTCTCTTTCCCCACCTCTGTGCCGGACGACGACGACGAAGACGACGGTCGCGCTTCACCACCGCATCGGAGCTACCTCATCTACGCCCTTGTCCACCGCACCGGGTGGTCCACCGACAACGTCGGCCGCCGCAACCGACGTGCCTCACAGACACCGACTTCCACCGCATCAGGTGCGCTTCACCGATGCCGTCTCCCACCTCACCGGGGCTACTTCACCGAGCAGATTGTCGCACCTCCACCCCCCCGAGGCCGTTGGGGCTTCACCAACGGTCTCGTCCACCGCATCGTAGTGCTCCGCTGCCGCTCAAGATCTACATCCGTGCGCTGCCAGCCAACGCCAGCGCATCACCCTCAACGGCTCTGAAGTGACCCGCACTCTAGCTAGGCGAGCATGCCCAAACGCCGGCCCGAACTAGGTATCCACATATCACTCCCTTGTGCACTGTTCCGACGATGTTTGGATATCCTTTACTGCTCTCTTAGCTTACACGCCTATGCAACTCTGACTTTAACTCTTATTTCTTTTGGAGATATCATCTGAAACAATCAAAATCATTTTTTAGCGAAGCATGACGGTGCTACGGGATTTGGTACACATCCTGCACACCGGTATAACCTTGTAAGTACCTGTCCTCCGGTACAACAGCAAGGTCAATTCCTCTTATTTGATCAACCATTCGCCATGTCAAAAATGCAGAGGGGGATGCAAGGAGCACAAGGCTTGCACATCCAAGCAAGTGGTAACACGGACTTGTACATGGAACATCCCAAGCGCAAGCAGAGCTACAGTGAGCCTGTACAACGAGCTAGCGTAAGTCCCTGCATTTCATTTAATTCGTACTGGCCTGCGTGTATGATTTGTGTGTAGTGGCGGATCCACGAATTCAAGTTACCAGGGGCGAAAATTTAACTTAAAAAATACGAAGGCACTTGCACTCCAGAAATCAACATAACTTGAGAAATGTGAAGCTACATGCACTTTGAAAACCAGCTAATGATCCAAAGTAATTCTAGATTATAAAACACTAAATGATGTAAGCACCAAAAAACACAAAATGCAACATGGTGTACAAGGACTACTAACATGGACTGTACCTGCTTGAATTATTCGTTCTCTGGCTGAAAATATCGAAGTGTAATTGCACCTATAACCAGTGCGCAAACTGCATATCAATATATCTATCCTGCACAAGTATGCCAATAGTTTCAAACAATAGATTAGAAAAGTATTTATGCTACGTTGTCATGATATGGGGACTTTCTAGTAGATGGCCTCGATGTTTCCCCAAGCCATGAAAATGTACTATAATTTGCTTGTCATCAATTCCTGCAAATCTCTATCTCTCTCTCAACATAGCAGATCATCATTAGACACTAAATCCTCCAATGGGAGCTTGCAAAATTCTTGCATTAGATCCCTCATTAGACACTATATGTTCATCACCAGGAGCATGTAAAATGTTTGCATCAAATCCTTCATTAGCAGTCTGTTCATTAGACACTTCAGGCTCAAGAACAACATGAGCTTGTATGTTTGCACCAGAAACTTGATTAGACACATCAGGTTCAGTCAGTTCAGTATCGATTGGGGGAGTTATAAAATAAGCAAAAATTGGTTTCATTTTCTTATAGATTCCCTACATACAAGCAGTTTTACAACACCGTCAGGTTTAACTTTTGGCCAGAAATTGAACAGTTGAATTAGATATAATCAGGGATGTGATGTACCTGCTCGTTGCGCATGCTGCTCTTGCAAGCTGCGACTGTCCGTTTGCGCAAGCTCGATGCCATGCCCGTGCTGCCGCCGCTGCCTCCCACGCAAGCTACACCCAGGGTTGGATATTCATCTTCTTGTCCTTCCATTCGCTTGAAGCCCAGCGACTGGCATCCAACGAGGGCGCGAGGAAGTGCTGTGTCGGTCTGTCCAGCGGCGGCTAGGTTAAGAGCAAACCAGACTGGAGGCTGGACCGAACAAATTGGGATTTTTCCTGCTGTCGATCGATATGGGAGGTGCTCGTTTGGGCTGCGAGCCTGCTATAGGGCCTGCCTTGCACTTACATTATTGGCCCATCCAAATTGAAATGTTTTTCTTCATTTTTTACATTGCCTGCTCGTGCGCTGAGACGAACAAAACTAGCCTGGGCCAACCTGGACGACTCAAACTAGGTGCACACTTTCCAGCCACTCGAGGCGGCCGCCCATACCAGCCCCTACGGTGGCGTTGCACCTTTTTGCGTGTATGATTGGGGTAGTAAAAAATATTCCAGTGGCGCTTTTGATTTACCCACAGAATGGTTGAATTGCTTGTTTCTATGAACTGAGTTCGCCAATAATGTGAAGGATGCCAGTCTTTTCATCCTATTGTAGATTGCTTAGATCTCGATATGCCAAATGTAATCGCATGAAATATATAGTAAAAGCCAGTGTAATGTGTGTTGTTACAACTAGTCTGACAACCCGTCCTCATATAACATATCAAGGACGCACCATCTTATCAGATTAACCATTCGACTTACTAATGCAGTGTGGGAAGAAAGAAGTATTGGGACTGCGTATCCAAGCAATTGATGCCACGGACTCCTTCGTAGAACCTTGTAAGTGAAAAAGAAGTTGCAGTGTGCCTGTACAAAGAGCTAGCGTAAGTTCAGTTACCTGCTTCTCAGAATTTTAGTTAGCCACTTATTGCAAAATTGTTCAATTACGTTGCTTGGATTAATTTAGTTTGCTACTGATTACATAATGCCATAGCCTGTTAATCCTATTATAGACTACGCCTATCTATGTGTTTGATACTTACTGTTAAGAATTACCTGTTTGCCTGAACTTAAATAACTACTTAAGTACGTAGATAGCTGGTCATATGTACTTCTAGGGTGTAGCAAAATTCACGTGGAATTTATGTTCTGATACCCTGTTTGTTTAAATGGTTTGTTGTTATCACTTGTACCACTATTAATGTTTGCATGTTCATAGATAGACAACTGCCAGGTTTATATGAGGGACACCATCTTTTTAACTTATATATATGTGTGTGTGTCGGAATCATTTTGCTTACATCAAAGAAATTTACAGATGTCTGTGTTGCTGGTAAACGGTACCGACTTGTTACTTTAATACGTTGCCAAGAACTTATTAGTTTTACTAGTTCATGTGTAATTAAATACGTTGCCAAAACTGGTTAGTTTTACTAGTTTGATGTTAGTTTCTTATGGCTCTTGCAACACTTTATTTATGATTGCTAACATTCAAGTTTGCCGGATCCAACTGAAACTCCGTTGGCACAACATGTATGTTTTCAAAAACTTCCTTCTTTACCTGGTTTGCTGCTGTAACTTGTTGCTGTAATCATCTTACCAACTTCAAGTTTTCAGGATCCAATTGGAAGTCCAATTGCACAGCAGGTACATTTTCAAAAGTATATGTGTGTAACAGGTTTGCTGTTGTAACTTGTTTGTTTAACTGGTTTGCTGTTCTAACTCCCAGTTGAGATGTTTTGCTAACTTCAACTTTTCGGAATCCAATCGGAACTTTAATGGCAAAACAGGTTAGCCCAAGATCAAAGAGCGAGGTCCCCATGGACGTTGTATCATCCCACAGAAGTGGCACCGGCCCAATCGTGCATCATGAATTGCCAACTACTGATGCTCTAGAGGCTAAACTATTGGTAGAAAGAGATTCTGCTTCTACACTTAGAGATGAAGTTGACATGTTGAGGAAGCAAACAGCACAATCACAAGCAGTACTCAAGACAACCATTAAATATTTGGTGGATTTCAAAACGAAACAAGCTGAGACTGACCGCACTATTAAGGTCCTGAAGGAAAAAAGGAAATTAAATTCCCACTTGGTAAATCATAGGTGAAATGTTTTTTCCATTGTTGAATAACCTTTGTGTTGTTTGTTCATGTAATCGATCAAACCATTTGTTTTAGAGATCATGTAATAATTGTTTTTTGTTTTTTGGTTTGTAATTTTTTTAGCACGAGTCTGTATTAATTGATAAGACTCTGAGACATTTCATTTTGATTGTTGTGCCAGACCTACAAACATGCCAACCGGGCTGAATGTGCATTCAGCAATAATAATAGTATAGATGGCCCTTAAGTGGCACGCATCTGAAAGGGTCAAGATGCTGTACTAGCTTCGCTAAAAAAATGATGCTCTTCTAGCAAAAAAAGTACAGCGGCCTGGCTTATGTATGTTAGTTGATATTATTGATCCATATACTCTATAAGTGTTTATATGTCTGTTAGTTTAGTACATTATTGGTTGATTGACTCGGTATTTTGAATCTTGAGACATCGCTTGTGTACATATCTAAATGGGAGTACACATTATGCTGCGTGTGACACTTGAGTTGGACATAAAGTGGTTTCAAATATTCGAATTCACCTTCAACTGGATTCTAGCTTCTGAATTCGAGTATTGACGTTTGTAAATCAAATTCATATATGACAGTGGAATACATCTTTGTTGTGCTGTTGAAGATATATAAAAACAGATAGGAAGATTTATAAAGATTCGTATAAGAATACAAAATGGATTCGAATTTAGTTGCTAGGGTAAACGTGGATGCTTATTGTCCCAAAATTCGAAAGAAGCGGCAAAATATCCACTCCCACGTCGGCTACCCGAAGCCAGTGTTTGCGAGATGGAAATTACTGTCTACCCCTTGCACGGACAATCCATCGGCCCGATTTCCACTGCTCTCAATAGGGGGTAGGTTAGTAACTTCAATTAGACGTGACACGACCGCCTCTGAGCCCATTCAGACACGGTGGGCGCCAAACATGGGCGGCAAAACACATTTGATTCAAGCTCGTCTGAAAGACCTCTGTCTCTCCCTCCATTTCCCCATTCATACACGGTGGGCGGTAAAACAAACTCGACTCGGCCGAAATCGATGTAGGCAAATATTTTCAATAGGGGTAGGTTTGTAACTTCACTCAGACGTGACACAACCGCCCTACCTGTCAGCCCCGTTCATACACCGTGGGCGCCAACCGTGAGCGCCAAAACACCCTCTCGTCGCCCGAAATCGCTTTGGGCAAATATTGGGGAGATGCGAGATTACCGTCCTATCCCCAACCAACGAGACGTCCAAATTTTAGACGGGGGATAGGTTTGTAACTTTCCCATATTTCAGACAGGCGCGTCCCAAAAACATGGTTCTCCATACCTCTCCCTCCATTTTCCCGGTCGTACACCGTCCGCGCTAGAACACCATCCCCACACCAGCCTCCTCCGTCCGCCACCCCATCCATCGCCGCCGTCCTCCACCATGCCGGAGCGCCTACCAAGACCGCATCGTCCACTGCTAGAGATGGACGTTTCTCATCCACGACGAAGGACCAGGAGCCTTGCATCGCGTCCTCTCGCTTCATCGGCGCCGTCGTCCTCCTTGCCGGGGCCGCTCCCATGCCCTTCTCGTCCACCACAACGGGACTTATCCCTCGATGCACCCGTCTACTGTCGCAGATCTGCTTCAATGCCACCGACAGCCATCGCACCCCCGATGCCTACACGGCACCGCAAGAGAGGTGGTACTATTTCATATCTGCTCAACTTTTTGATCTCAACCAGAAAATAGATCGTAACTTGGTTACTGCACTTTCTTTTCAGCTCTTAGAATTTAGTTCTTAGTTCGAAGCAAACAATGGTTGCTAAATAGCATTTCTACAGTTTGCAGCTTCAAATCTGCCATGGCATAGTCATAATAGGGTTTAATGGATCATGCTTAGGGTTTCCCCCCTTTTTATGATCACTATATGATCAGCATACATGCTTCATGTCATAATAGCACTGCTCCACCCATCAAGCTAAACAAGCTTAGTTGTTCAAATACGAATCTGATATTATTAAAACAGAGTCGTTTAATTGGTCAGCTAAATGTTCCTAATTTTGTTTCGAAAATGCATGTACGCCGCTCGGGTGTGGATCTACAGGGTGCCCACGGTGGGCCGCGGCCCACCCTGGGATTTTGGGTCGGCCCAGGCCTTGATTCCCCTCTGTTCTATTGCGCTTCCGATCTCTACTCGCCACCAGCCGCCTGCCTCGCTGGCGACTTGCCGTCCCTGTACGGCATGATTCTAGGAGGAGACGCCGGACTAACAAGAGGTCAGGAGCCGCTCGCCCAACAGCGTCATCGCTGCCCGGGCGCGCCGCCATGCCTACCTTCCTAGTCTGTTCAGGGCTCAGGCGTGCAGCAGCCACTAAGCCAACCCAATTTATCCTGAGATACATCCTCAACACTCAGCAGCCACTCCTCATCACCCATTTTCTAATTGATTCATTACTCATTAGGCAGGACTGTCATTAGGGTTTGTTGTGTACTGAGTGCTACCTACACTTAATGGTTCAGATGTATTTCAGTAATCTTTAGTACCTGTAAAGTTCACAGGGTTTCAAAATTCCGGCCCTATGAACAGACACTAGTCATTTTGGATTGTTGGTCATAGTGACATTGACCCAGATTACTACTGCAGGCCAGGTTTGTTGACAATTTTACTTGTCTTTCTTACTCATTCGATATGATATCCAATTATTCACGTCGATTAGTTGCAAACAATAAGTGCTAGACCAACTTCTTGATTCAGATTTTGGACGGTCTCTTACTGCAGTTACAATTCTGCATACTTGTCCTAGTAAGCTCACAAGTAATGATTGATTCACTACCTCTATGCTTGCCTTGTCATATTTGTTGTCAATATTCTTTTAGGGTGGACCACCCTGTTTCAAAATACTGGAACCGCAGACATGAGTGAAAAGTATTTCTCTGTGTGATCTCTTCCATCATGTGTGGGCAACGAACACTACATTGTATAGAAAGAAAGTATCATTTCCACCTTTTACGTAGACTACGATCTTTTACATGGAATACAATCTGCCTACTTGCTTTGTGTCGCACTACCAGCACTCCACCCTTGAAGCTAAACATTATGCCACTCATAATTCCTTAGTTTATTTTTTCAAATATGAATTTGATATGATTCTAATGTTCCTACTTCAGTTTTGAAATGTGTGTCTGCCTGTTATAGAGACATAAGAGGTTTGTATTTCTGTGTGTGGTCTGGTCAACACGGTTGGGGGGTGAACTTTGCATACGCAGGGGTTTATAGGGAGACACTCTTCGAGTTGAATCCGCAATGCATTCCATAGATAATCTGACTACTTTTTATGTTTTCATGAGTCTCAGATACTGAACAGCATCGTAATGATTATGAGCTTGCGCGCATGAAAAGAATAAAGCAGAACAATGCCATGGCTGTCAAACTTGGCATTAATGGACTGAAATCAAGTCTGGATGCAATGCAATGCAAACGCTCTCCACCTACAGATTCATGCTCAGAATATGATCCTAACAGTGATTCTGAGCTAGAGGGAGACCTAAGTCAATGTAGCTCCCTAGTGGAGGAGTCAGAGGCAGATGCCCTATCTTATTCACCCATCAAGGTGCTTGCTCTAACTTTCCAAGGTTATATTGGTCGCACATATCTTGCAACTGAGGCTTTGCATTGCTTATACTTTGTTGCACTGCCATTAGCTTAGTTTACACATCGTGTATGTGAATACGCCCTGCCTATCAATTTTCAGTACATATTCCATCTGTCGTCATACCATATTTGTCCATTCAAATGCTGTTCTTGTGTATCAGACATTCAAAAGGAAGAGGGTGATTGCTAATCGCGAAGGAGAACAAACAAAGTATTTGGAAAAGGTAGTGACACCTGATAAATCAAATAGCCCATTAGGTGTAGTTGCAATATCACCAGACCCAGAAAACACGGCCACAACTCTAGCAGACTCTAGCCCTACTACACTGGCCATCTCTGATGCCCCAACTTAGCAGACCCCAACTGCCGTAAACAGTATGATGATGCCAGTTGACATAGCACCAGCTCTACGATGCAAAACCCCCATTCCAGCAAAGAGTACACCAAATCCAGTTGCCAAATCCCTTTTCGAACGAGAGAGAGCCCCAATTGCAGCAAATAGGACTCCTGTTCCACTTCTTCCCAGTTTATAAGACGAAGCTTATATTGTTGTCCGGAACTTTGTGCGCATCTTTCCTTCATGGAAAGATTATACCACAGACAAAGAACAATTTCCAATCTTCCTCTGCAACTTACGCGTAAGTAATGTACTAATGTTATTCATGGTAATTACTGCATATGTTTCTGCTGACAGAAGACACAAAATTTCATTCTTTTAAATAGGCGAGGACCAAACAGGATAGTCAAGACGAGCAAGGGTTGGCTGCGCTTTTCAAGCACTCGTTGATGAGGTATCGTTCCTACCTGAGGCAAGCGCACTTCGATGGCAAGCCTCTAAATGAAATTTCTGTAAAGTATCCGGTGCTACATTTATCAGACAGGGACTGGAATAATCTTGTTACACATTGGTCTCGTCTGCAGTGTAAGGTACTGTCTATGATATCACATAACAATTTGAACTACATTTCTGCATGTGCCTTAATGTCTCACTTGTACGAAAACTGTTTGCAGAAGAAAATTCATTCTCAAGGGACCACAGAATCTCGCAACTATACTGCACACTACATTGCTCTTGTGAGTACCGCTTGCCCTGTATGACCATACTTACTTTCATAGCTGGTTGATTATGTAGCATCACTGCACATGTTAGCTTCGTTATCCTCCATTTGGTGGACATTATAAGATCCGTATCGACTCTTACATAAATTTAGAATCAACCCAATGCTTTTGAAGAGGTTTAGCTCTGCAGTCCTCTTGTAAGGACTGAATGTCGTCTATCACTGTACTTACATTCACAGCTACTCCGTCCGTCCCATAATATAAGAGCGTTTTGTACAATACACCAGTGTTCAAAACACTCTTATATTATGGGAAGAGGGATTGGTTCATTGTGTAGCGTTCTGCATCTTATCTCCCTCGCCCACCATTTACTAAAAAATATCAGATCTATATTTAATGTTACCAAAAAGTTGAATACACAGACAATGCCAGTGCAGAAGTGTAGCCCATTGCTCTTGTCAGTACATTTTGTTCTGTAACGCTTGTACTTCCATGGATTGGTAGTTGATTATGTAGCATCAATCTGCATCTTATCTTCATTATCCTCTATCCCTTCCAGTATTATCATATCTATAATTACTCTCTACAAAATGTAGAGTACAGGCATTGCTTATGAAGAAGATTCTGTGCTGAAATTCTTGAGTTATCCTTCCCTTGACATGGAGAAGGGCATTATAAAGTCGGTGTTAACAGTTAATGTAAGTCAGTCCTTCTAAAGCCTTTATCCTCAACTGTTGTTTAATTTGCTCATACTCCCTATCATTAACTGCTGTTTAGTTTGTTGTTTCTATCAAAATGCATGTTCGCAACAACTGTAAGTTCCAAGTTTTACTTGTAAAACCAAATTCCTTATTCATACCATGCACATTACTCAATACTCCCTATATGTATGCTTGTTTTTGTGGATCTATAATCCAGTGTGTGGTGAAGCAGCCCACGTTTGCATCTTGTCATCTCCTGTTTTATCTTACTGATGTGGCTGATGACATGAACAACACGCCATGCACATTAACCAAAATAGATACAATGATTGTCTTTGCCCTTCATCTATGCTTGTTTTGTTGACACGGTAATCCAGTAGTGTGGTGAAGCTCCCCGCATTATGAACAATGCCAAATTATGCTATTGATATTTTGAACTTACTCTTTATTTTCTAATTTGAAATTGGATGGAATTGACAGCAAAGTTATCATCTTTGTTTATACATGTGCAAAACCTGTCATCTCTCTGCTTGTTTCAGGGTGATATGCCTAATGGCATGCACAAGTCTGCTGAAGGCTGTGAGACAAACCCAACATATATTGCAGCAAAGAAGGCAAAACATCTTGAACATAGCAAAACAACCCCAAAGTCTTGTCTTGATGCAGTGTTCAAGTTACTTGAGACTAGTAGTCAGACAAGCTCACAGAATTCGCTGTCTGAATCAGTTTGACTTCTTCAGACCCAAGTTCTAGCAGAAAGGCATTCTGCAACTCAACTTCGACTTGAAGTCCTATCTTTAACAAAGATTGCGGAGAACACCAATGAGAACCTCATTGCTAAACAGCTACACCTTGAAGCTATGACCGACATGCTAGGCCGGTCTCACAGCCTTGCTCAGCAGCTTGCACAGCAGTTCCCGCGCAAGGCTAACCTTTCTTGAACTGTCTTGGAAGTGGTCTTGGTTCAGTATTATTTTGTTACGCTGCAATGGCGCCCAGTTTTTGTAATCTGCTTCTTCGTTGCGCTTTATGATCACTGGTGGCGAACTTCGATGCCTAGTGGATGTAATATACCATAAATCCTTTATTGTATAGTGTAGGTTTATTCTAAGTTACTATGCCGTAATTTCTTTATTGTATAGAGTAGGTTTGTTCTTAATTCCTACTAGTTACCGTATATGCCATCATTCGCTATCTGAAAAAAAAGGGCAAAAATCTGATGTTGTCGACCGGGCCGAAACATTCGCCTCTAACGGGCCTGCATTTTAGCGGGCCACAATTGGGCCGGCCTGCAACTTTCTTGGGCCTGAAAGGCCATTGGGGCCTTCACACTTTGTGCCAGGCCCACAACTTACACGGGCCTATATTCGGCCCAAAGTTTAGTTGGGCCTTTAGTGGACCCAGTGCTTAGTTGGGCCCATGTAGCTTTGGGCATTAACAGGCTGAATATTCTGCTGGCCTGTTACGGCCCAGAAGAAACCATGGCCCTTTAGCAGGTAGAAATGCATGTTGGGCCTCAATTTTCACTAGTCATCGACGGGCCTTCAGCAGGCTGAAATGTAGACCGGGCCATTATTGGCCCAGTTAAATGACGGGCCATTACCAGGCCGAAACATATCTCGAGCCTTAGTTGGCCCACTGATATCATGGGCCTTTAAGATGCCGAAAGCTTAGTAGAGGCATGAACGGGCCAAATTATACGACAGGCCTTTAACAAGCCCAAAGTCACGTCGGACCATATATGGCCCATGGGCAGCACGGGCCATTCCCAGGCCGAAAGACACACCAGGCTGAAATGGGCCCATGTTTACATCGGGCCTCTAACAGGCCGAAATGTCAGTGGCCGTAATTGGGCCCAAATATTCGGCGAACAATTAACGGGCCAGATCTGGCTTCGGGCCGTAAATGGGCCATGTTTAAACAGACCGTTAGTGGGCTGGCCCACTAGTACCTGAGTAAATACTACAGGCCTTTGACTGGGCCGACCTTTTTAACCTATATGGGCATTTGTTGGGCCCTACCATGTGTCGACGTATCATAGGCATGTCTCCTCTATTGGACGGGCGACATATGGCCCATCGAGGAGCCGACATGTATTTCCTCCAGCCAATGATGATTTTACACGTGGAAAATCCCCATTGGTCCGGGCTGTTGACGGGTTATCGGATCCAAACCGGAACCCGATAGCTTAACGGCGACCTGTTACGGTGGATGCCATGTGTCGGTTACCCTTGACGAAAGCACTTCCATGACGCGCCATTTATCGTCATGGAAGTGGACACTTCCATGATGATAATTTTGGTATTGTCATGGAACACTTCTACGACAGCATAGGTATGACTATCTTGATTCTATCATAAAATCGTCATGGATGTACATGCATGACAAAAAATGCGGCCTACTGTGACAAACACATATCATCACGGAAGTGGTTTTTTTTGTAGTGCTACCTGGGTGTGGATGAACACACTTGGAGAGTACTCGGTTTTCATTGGGGACAGCTACCCCATAGTGAAAACGATGCCACCTTCCGTGCACGACGCTGACGACCTGCCGGTCATGAAGAACGGGTGCATTCTCATTGCACACCGACGGATTCATATCTTGAACGCCCCTATACCTGATCTATGCTGCTTCAGTTTGGATGACTCTCCATCGTGGGGAGCCACACTAAGAAGCTGTGATGATATGGACTACCGTTGCCCACCGTTATGGATCGTGCCATCTATAATGAACACGTGGGACTGGAACTACGAGACGGACATGTATCCAGGGATGTATGAACTTGAGTAATGTAGTGCAGTAAGTGAAGTAGCCAGGCACAAATAGTATGAACCTGCATGGCATATAGGTATTTGTCTTATTACCACTAAATGTTGTACGTGCAATGCACGGTGATATTATGATGTACTCCTACGTGCCTAAGTACTCTACTATATTAATTGTACGCACATATTAGGTTGGATATTGTGTATGGTCCAAGACCTTCCAACTAGACGCATCTGTCTCTCCGGGTCGCACTTTGTATCGTTATATACTAGTACTACGTGTGGTCTCCGACCTAGAAGTGGAAGAAGTGGAGACGCTCTACCATGTTATTCATGTCCCACTCCTTTCGCTGATGTGTGGGACATCCAGCACGTGCCGTGTTTTGCACTCCTCCGTCGTAAGAGTTGAAATGCTAGCTTTCATCAAAAAGAAAAAAGAAATATAAATCAGCAGTGATACTACTATACCACACGGTTTCCTTGCTCCACCTCGATATCGGAAAGAATACTTTCGTTCGTCGACATGTGGGATGTCGACCATCCTGGTCCACTTGCCATGCACCAAAATTAGAGTGCATCACACAGAACTCCAAGGGAGAGTCACCCCGGTCGTCGCGCCTCAGTAATAATGACTAATGTGCCATCCAATCATAGGCCTAACCTTTCCCACTGTAAGTTGCTCAGATGAATGAACCATCATGACTTCGTTGAATTCCGCTTTTTGAAGAAAACTACTGTACCAGCAATACTGCTAGCTACAGTACTGTACACCAGCGGAGTATGAATAGGAGCAAGTTTATTATCGCACACGCCGTAGTTGCAAGTTGGCTCCCTTAGGAATTGGAGCGATGTTTCCTGGGGGGTTTCTCCAGCGCGGCGTGGCTGTAATTGCGAGTTGATGCCCTTGAGATGCCGACATTGAGGGGCACTCGGGTGGCTGCGGGTTGGGTCAATTTTTTTCACCGGACGGACGTTGCCGAGTGGATTTAGGGCTGGGGTCCGGCTCTAAAACTTCAATGAACACAAGTTAAGCAAAGCTCAAAGGCCTAAAAGTATGCCGCTTATCGACATTGTACGTTAATAATAGATACCAACTTAACTTCCTACATACTGGTAATTTGCTCTAAAAACTACAGTAGTAACTAGTAGATGCTCGTAATTAATTAAACAAACATACGGGCGACACAGACACACACACACACTAATTAGTAGTAGTACTACTTCGCACATGCTGGCCAGACGTAATTGTTCTCTTTGTCGTTCTTGTCGGTGCCACCCCACCGTGGTTGGATATCTGCCCATCTCTCCTCAGCGCCGTGGTAGCAACCACCGTGATCCTGGCAGGTGGAGGCATCGGGGAATGCTGGCCAGACACTGTCGTTCTCCTTCCCGACCTTGCCGGCGACACCCCTCCATGCTTGGATCTCCGCCGATCTCTCCTCAGCAGCGCGTGCGTCCTCTTCTTTCTTGCGGCGGCGGGACTCTCTTTTCTTGAGTGCTTTCTGCCTTTTCCGCTCCCTCTGTGCGGCTTTGGCCACCTCATGCTCTACCACCCATTTGGCCTTGGCAGCTTCAAAGTCCTCCCACGTAGGTGTGAGGTCGCGAGAGGCGATGAACTCAGCATGGCAGGATGCCATCGCTTCCTTACCATTTTGTGTGCGGTCGTGGGCGGCGAGGAACTCGGCGTGGCTGGATGCCATCGCTTCCTTACCGGTTAGTGTGCGGCCCGGTGGCATGAACGACACTTGGAGATAGCTCTTAGGTGGAGTGGCCAGACAACCGTATAGTGCATTGGTTTGTCAAGAGCTCAAGGACAGACGACGAAGGAAATTTGGATTCCTCTTCAATCCTGGTCATTTTTTATCGCACACGGTTAATTTTTGTAGCCTATGGAAACTATGTGCGCTGATCCTACTGTGGGTTTCTTTCTGATTGGCCGCCACCCCAGCCACGCAGATCGCGCATGTGCACCGTGATCGAATGGCATTCCACATCCCTATCATCACACCTGTGTAGCTGTAGTTAGGATTTGATGTTTTTGCGCTACTACCTCCGTCCTGGTTTATTGGTCCCTTCACATTTTCTGCTAAATTTTGACTTTAAATTTATCTAACAAAATGTTGATGCATGTAACTACATATAATATCACTAGAAACTATGTTTAAATACGAATCCAACGATATAATTTTTGGTGACATGCATTATTATTTTCTCAGTTCAATCTATGGTCAAAGTTTGGCACAAAATACTAAGGGGACCAATAAATCAGGATGATGGTAGTAAATTTCTACAAAATGCACATAATGGCCTAAATATGGTAAATGAACCCAAGAAAGTGCCAAATTTGAACATGGTGCTTTCTAGGGTGTATGTTGATCGTAGAAAAAAAGTCAAATGCCACATTTGCAGGGAACAATTATCCCTCGATCAAAAATTAGATCCGCCGTGTTTCGCACTCCTCCCTCGTAAGAGTGTAGATGCTTGCTTACATCAAAACGGAACAAGTGGAGATGCTCTACCACGCTGTTCATGTCCTCATCAATCCGCAGGAGGCGTGGTCAGCAATCTTCAAGTCATCACCTTATTTCAAAAAATCTTTAAGTCATCAAGTCAAGAAACAATAATCTTCAAGTCAGCAAGTCTAGTTAACAAAATCTTCAAGTCATCGGACTAAGGAACCATCATGACTTCGTTGAATCCGCTTCTTCAAGAAAACTTACCGCACCAGCAATACTGCTACCACACACGAAGTCTAGATGGCACTGTAGCACGTCATATCACTCAAACCCACTAGGCCAACTAGCCTGCCTAATGCGTGGGAAAGCCCCGCCCTTGTTAGTTTGTTCTGAATTTCTATCGATCGATTGCACGAACAAGCAAAAGAAAAGAGTAGAAAATGTTACACTTTGCAAGTTCAAGAGGAAAAGGCGACACACTTAAAGCATGCCTGTCGCATTCGCATCACACCCCCAACAGTCGGTCCGGCATGCCACTCACCAAAGGGGACACACGTTGTCTTGCATTTTCACTGACATGTGGGACTGCAATTGAATAAACCGACGATAGCCAAAATCTAATCGCCCGCCGAGCGTCAGCTGAGAAGAGAGAGATGGGGAGGGAGAAGAGATCGGCCGCCCAACGCACACGGACTCCAAGAAATATGGACGGATGCGGGAGGTTTTGTGCGGGTTCCTGTTGGAGATGCCCTAATGTGAATGTATCCGTGAACTAGCTCTTTAAGTTTGATGTGAATGTTGAACTTGGAATGCATCGTGTCTATACATTATGGTATAATTGTGAACTATTGTCTGATCGATCGCTAAGCCAAGTACTACTACTACCATGAACTACTCCCTCAGTCCGTGAAAACTGTACATCTAGCATTAGAAAATTTTCCAACAGAGAGTGTACATCTACACTTCCAATGCACTTAGCCTTTCATCTAATCGGTATTGATTGACTAATGCAGCAACTTGTGCTCTAGCTATAGGCCGCATGTCTATCCTTAATTATAGCATGCAACAACCTTCATTTAATCTTCTTCTCTCAATGGTAGCATGCACACATAAGTCTGCTACTTTTGGGCGTTAATTATGCCATGGAGTTCCAGTTCCTCTTGGTCAATGTGTAAATCTGTATATGTACAGTCTTTCATGGATGGAGGGAGTTGTGCACATGCCAAGTTCATTGGGCTACCGTGTTTCACACTCCTCCATCGTAAGAGTGGAAACAATAGCTTTCATAAAAAATAAACAATGAATAGTATAAAAGAGCACTGACATTATACTGCCCGGTTTCCTTGCTCGTCCTTGATATCAGAAAGAATACTTTCATTCGTCGACATGTGGGACGTCGACCATCCTGGTCCACTTGCCATGCACCAAAATTAGAGTGCATCACACAGTACTGCAGGGGAGACTCACCCCGGTCATAGCGCCGCAGTAATAAATGACTAATGAGCCGTCAAATAGCAGGCCCAACCTTTCCCACTGTAAGTTGCTCGGACGAAGGGACCATCATGACTTCGTTGAATCCGCTTCTTCAAGAAAACTTACTGTACCAGCAATACTGTTACCACACGCGAAGACTAGACGCCACTGTAGCATATCATATCACTCAAACCCACTAGGCCAAACTAGCCGGCCTAACGCCAATGTTCTAGGATTTGTATGTCTCCGTACTGCTATGATTTTGTTGACGACTAGAAAGAAATGGAGGGCCTTTCTCTCTCTCTAGATCTCTCTCCATCCCACAACCCCTCTCTAGCACACGTACACACTCTCTGTAGCCACTCCGAAAGTACGATGTCACTACACATTCACGCTTTCGGCAAAAAAATTACACATTCACACATGTTACAAATACGTGCTAATTTTGTTCCGAATGTTGGCTATTAATGTGAATGTATCCGTGAACCAACTCTTTGAGTTTCATGTGAATTAATGTATAATTGTGGACTATTGTCTGATCGATCAGTAAGCCTACAATTTTAGGAGCTTGGGCTATTGGCCGATCAACGACCAAACCTATAAGCGTACCACGAGCTCATCAGCACCAACATTTCTCTTCGGTGAGTGTTTGCAAGTACTATAGCTCGCAGAGTACCTAGCCTACTAACACAACACGGAATCGGTCGAGGTTTGACACCAAGAATCATCAAACCATTTTTTCATCAAACAAGTCCTACTTATATGATAAACAGTTAAAACTTACGTCTAACCACTCATGCCATATATTACATCAAAAGCTGGCGGGGATACATATGTTTCCATAACTCAGAGACAGTGCAATAGCACTAAGATGGTTTGATAACACACATTGTTCTCGCGATTAAACACAACGCAAACTATGTTGAAAGATTAGTGATGTCGCTTGAACTACGTCGGTAATTCGCCAAAGAGGAAGGGATGATGCAGCACAGCTACGGTAGGTATTTCCCTCAGTTATGAAACCAAGGTATCAATCCAGTAGGAGAACCAAGCAACACTATGTAAACGGTACATGCACACAAAGAACAAATACTTGCAACCCGACGCTTATGAGGGGTTGTCAATCCCTCTATGGGTAACGGTGCCAGAAATTATCAAATTGACGGGATAAAAATTGTGTAGACTGGATAAATAGATCTTGATAAAACATGAAATAAAATAAGTAACAAAAAAGTGTAGCAAGGTATTTTTGGGTTTTTGGAATAAAAGATCTGAAAACAAAAGCAAATAAAAATAGATCTCAAAGCAAATATGATAAAGAATAGACCCGGGGGCCGTAGATTTCTCTAGTGGCTTCTCTCAAGAAAATAGTATACGGTGGGTAAACAAATTACTGTTGGTAAATTGATAAAAGATCGAATAATTATGATGATATCCAAGGCAATGATCAATATATAGGCATCACATCCAAGATTAGTAGACCGACTCCTGCCTGCATCTACTACTATTACTCCACACATCGACCGCTATCCAACATGCATCTAGTGTATTAAGTTCATGGAAAATGAAGTAATGCAATAAGAACAATGACATGATGTAGACGAGATCTATTCATGTAGGAATAGCCCCCATCTTGTTATCCTTAATAGCAACGATACATGCGTGTCTTGCTGCCCCTTCTGTCACTAGGAAAGAACACCGCACGATCGAACCCATCACAAAGTACCTCTTCCCATGGCAAGAAAAATCGATCTAGTTGGCCTAACTAAACCAAAGATTGAAAGAAGAAATACGAGGCTATAAATAATCATGCATATAAGAGATCAAAAGAAGACTCAAATAATATTCATGGATATAGATCTGATCATAAAATCAAAGTTCATCGGATCCCAATAAACACACCACAAAAAAGAGTTACATCAAATAGATCTCCAAGAGACCATTGTATTGAGAATCAAAAGAGAGAGAGGAAGCCATCTAGCTACTGCCTACAAACCCGTAGGTCTATGATGAACTACTCACGCATCATCGGAGAGGCACCCATGAGGATGATGAACCCCTCCGTGATGGTGTCTAGATTGGATCTCGTGGTTCTGGAACTTGCGGCGGTTGGAATTGTGTTTCGTCGACTCCCCTAGGGTTTCTGGAATATTTGGGGATTTATAGGGTAAAGAGGCAGCGCGGGAGGCCACCGAGGGGGGCACAACCGCTCTGGTACTTCTTTGGCCCATGTTTTGTCTTCTGGTCCAAAAAAAATTCTCCAAAATTTTTCACTGCATTTGGACTCCGTTTGGTACTGATATTCTGCGACGTAAAAAACAAGCAAAAAACAGCAACTGGCACTGGGCACTATGTCAATAGGTTAGTCCCAAAAAAAAATATAAAGTTGTTATAAAATGATTGTAAAACATCCAAGAATGATAATATAAGAGCATGCATGGAACAAGCAAAAATTATAGATACATTGGAGACGTATCAATTAGCGCGACCAACTATTTCTTGTCATCGATCTCTGGGGCAATGTCCACATGACAGAGAGCGACATGGGAATCGATCTCTGGGGCGATGTCCATAGGATGGAGAGCGGCATGGGAATTTATCTCTGGGGCAATGTCCATAGGACAGACAACGGCATGGGAATCGATCTCTGGGGTGATGTCCACAGGACGGACCGCGACATCAGAATCATCAAGGACGACCATCGGCACCTGCCCAACCCTAACATATTAGCAAGCACATTGCAAATAATTAAAAACCACAACTATGGTAAGCCATTTTTTTACCTTGTGTAGCTCACCGGGGGATCCCATCCCTCCGGGGGCCATCTCCTCAAAGGGGGCCATCGCCTTGCCAGAGAAATACTGCTTCTCAACGGGGACTATGTCCTCAAACCCGGCCTTGAGCCTCTCATAGGTGGCCATTAGAGTTTCTGGGGTAGGCATGGTGGGGCCCTTGCTGTTCTTCTAGCTTTCTTTCTTCAGGAGTTCGCCCGCCAACGTCGTCAACTCTTTGGCCAGTTCTTGTTTCTTGGAGTTCTTCGTCTCCATGGGTTGGCCCGCCAACATCGCCAACTCGTTGGCCGGTGCTCGCTTCCCAGAGATCTCTGTCTCCAGTGGGTTGTCCGCTGGCAACTCTTTGCCTAGTGCTCCAGGATCCATCGATAATCTGACAAACAAAAAGCAATCGAAAGGAATCCACAATCGCAATGAAACGGGAAAAGAATAGGCAGTGAGAATCGGTCGCTGCTTCGTAAAAAGAAGATTCTTGGAATGAAAATAGAGTAGCATCACTGATTCGCCCACCTTTCCTTCGTCGGTAGAGAAGAAAAATGGCAGAAGTGAGTAACCTAGAGTTAGGTTTTCTTCAAGATAGGGGAGAAAGGGCTTCAATGAGGGTTCTAGTGAAATGATGGTTGCTTCGTCCCGTCCAACTTCGAGGCCACTTTACCACTGCTGGTAAAGGTGTGGGTTTTGTGATATGACGGGTCATGACGGCCACACCGGGGTGACTGGTGAGTCTCGACTGCAGCACTTCGCTGTGATTTGGTGGATGGCACGAGGGCCCGGATGCTTGATGTCCCGCGGGCCCGTCAAACAATGTAATAGAGCGGCTAGTCATAGAGTTTGGACGACAGAGGAGGAGCTGGCAATAGTAGTACTCCAAAAAATTGTACTCTCACATTTTGTTTTGAGGATTAACTGTACTCCCACATAGAAAATATAAATAATTATGCATGTTGGTGCAGCCCACGTTTCCGATAATTTGAGCCATGGGCTTGTTCACAAATTTTACAAGCCGGTGGTTGTTCACGTAATGGAGGGTCTATTACCAGACGTGAACGATCCAAAGTGCGACCTGGCACACTGTTAGGGCTGGACCAAAAGCTTGTAGCTCGCGAGCTTAATGAGCCCTCGATAGTTTGGCTTGTTATGCTCGTGGGTCGCTTCTCAATGAACAAAGCCAATCATCAGTTTCTTAACGAGCTTAATGAACAAGCTAACAAGTTTCACGCTAAGTTCGTTAGTAACAACACAATACACTACAAAAAAAAACCACTTCCGTGATGATACGTGTTTGTCACAGTAGGTCACATTTTTTGTCATGCATGTACATCCATGATGATTTTATGACAGAATCAAGATAGTCATACCTGTGCTATCATAGAAGTGTTCCATGACAATACCAAAATTATCATCACGGAAGTGTCCACTTCCATGACGATAAATGGCGCGTCATGGAAGTGCTTTTGTCAAGGGTAACCGACACATGGCATCCACCGTAATGGGTCGCCGTTAAGCTATCGGGTTCCGGTTTGAATCCGATAACCCGTTAACAGCCCGGACCAATGGGGATTTTCCACGTGTAAAATTCTCAGTGGCTAGAGGAACCTCGTGTCGGCTCACCATTGGGACAGATGTCATCCACTCATTGGACCGGAGGCGCCTATGATACGTCAACACGTGGCACGGCCCAACAGAGGCCCATTCCGGTGAAAAGGCCGGCCCATTTGACTTGGTCAAAAGGTAGCGGGCCGGCCCATGGAAAGCCTGTTAACGGCATGTTCGCATATAGCCCATTTACAGCCCGCTAACTCACGGCCCGTTACGGCCTATCCGAATTAGGCCCAGTAGCATCATCTGGGCCGTCCAATATGATTCCAGCCCGTTGTAACTTCCGGCCCATGTATGGCCCATGACGTCTTTCGGCCCATATGAGGCCCTTTGTAACTCTTGGCCCATTAACGGCCCGTGGTGAAACTGGCCCGTAATGAACAGTGTATTGCTTTATACCCATTAACAACCCATTCTTCCATTGGGCCGTTTCCAGCCCGTGTTATCTTTCGGCCTTCTCAGGGCCCATTTTATTCTTGGGCTGATTTGCAGCATTCGATTACTTACGGTCTGTTAGTGGCCTATTTCGGTTGTGGGCCAAATTCAGCCCGTGGTTAAAGTCGGCCTGTTTGTGGCCCGTTAATCCGTTGGGCCATTTTCATAGGGTCATCAAATACGGCCGATTAATGACGGCCCGTTATGGTCGGCCCATGAACGGACGATTCCAACTCTAGCCCATTTACGGCCCATAATGCGGTCCATTATTGGCCCATGTTTGGCCAATCGATCATACGGCCCGTAGAAGGCCCATTGATTCTACGACCCGTAGAAGGCCCATTGTTTCTACGGCCCATAGAAGGCCCATTGTTTCTACGGCCCGTAGGAGGCCCATGGTCACTACAGTAAATATGTAGCCCATGGTTATTGTGGCCTAGTTTTAAAAAATAGGTTATTGCGGCCACTAGCAAACCGCGGAAAAAGAACTGCACTGACTACAAGCAAACAAATAAACAAGACAACAAGGAAATAAATAAGCAAGCAACTTACGCTAGG
Source organism: Thinopyrum elongatum (assembly GCA_011799875.1). Lineage (NCBI taxonomy): Eukaryota > Viridiplantae > Streptophyta > Magnoliopsida > Poales > Poaceae > Thinopyrum > Thinopyrum elongatum. The sequence goes on from CM022298.1 coordinate 169,979,084, forward strand.
CTATCACGGCTATTACACATATTACATACACTGGGCATCAAAGTTCGCCACCAGTGCAAATATGGGGTACAAAGCAGCATATTACATACACTGGTTGTCAAAGTTGGTGACCAGTGCAAATAAACGCCGCAGCAAAACAAGTCCAGCACTGAAACCACTTCACAAGAGCTCAAGAAACAATATCCTGGGTATCCACCATGTTGGCAAGACGCTTAGCAAGCTTATTAGCTTTCTCTTGTTTAGCGCTTAAATCCTTCAGCGATTGTTGTTGCACCAGAAAGTATGCATCTGAATTCTGCAGGGACTTCCTCAGTTCTTCGGCTTCCTATCGCAGCACATCTGATTGATGTCTTTCAACTTGAAGTTGAGACTCAAGAAGCCAAACTGATTCAGGCAGCGAGTTCGAAGAGCTGGTGCCAGCAGTAGTGGCCAGTAACTCAAACACTACATCAAGACAGGACTTTGGGGTTGTCTCAGTGTCTTCAATATTGTTTCTATCAGCTTTCTTGGAGACCAACAGGGATGTCTCACTATCTTGAACCTTATCTGCATTACTTCCTTTACCATTGCATAATGGGGGTACTCTTCTCCAATATTTTGTTCGCATTCTAAAAGAGAAACAAGCAGACAGATCACAGGTTTATCATGTTGTATATGAAACTCATTTTGGTAAACCAGTTCAGTAGTAAGGTGGACAGGATAACAGCAAGAAACAAACATATATCTATGTAGTATAGTCATTGTATGGTCTATATCATTCTAGTTTATGTTGCCAAATGAAGATAGAGACAGTTAAAATCATATCTGTTTAAGAGAAAGCAGCATAGACAGAATATAAGTGTGGGAAACTACACATCAATAACAACACTTGTAATGTGCATGGCATGAGAACATAACTGTTTATTCAATTGAAACTAAAATCAACATAGAGCAAGTTACAACAGCAAACACGTTAAACAAACAGGTTTAAAACATACCTGTTGTGCCATTGGAGTTTCAATTGCATCGTTCAAATTTGAAATTAGTTGATATGAGTAAATACAGTGATGCAAGAGCAAAGGAGTATGAACCATAGCTACGGAACCTGACCTGAGAACAATTCTTCTTCTGCTTTAAGCGTTGACTTGGGGTTCGGAGTGGTGGTCCTCGTGCTTTGGGCACTGCAGTTGCCTTACTAACTGCTCGTGTTTGGGTGCTCTGTGGTGGAGACGGTGCTGTGTCAACTGGAACTGGGTTACTATCTGCTGGGGTTGGGGTTAGAAGGGGTGTAGCTGGTTCTCTGTCCAACTGGGTAGGGGTACAATCTGTGTGAGTCTGGGTTATGTGTGGTGGGGCTGGTTCTTGGGCAAGTACAACCATGGTTCTATCTGTATCGACGGGTAGCACGATCTTTTCTGAAGACCGTGTTTTTACTCCCATAGATACTGCCATCACCCCCTCCAATTCAAATGGCTGATAAACAAGAAAAGTAATTGAATGTACATACATTGTAAGATAGACAGGTGCAATGGATAGTAGGGAAGAAAACAGGGCATGAAATAATTCACATTTATGTTGTCTAACCAAACAGGATAGCATGACATAATTTCACATATATGATGGCTAATTAAACAGGATAGCAAGACACAATTTCACATATATGATGGCTAACTAAATAGGATAGAATGATATACTTCAAAATATGATGACTATGTAAACAGGATGACATGATATAACTATACGATGTGTCTATTAAAGTGGTTGGCATGCCATAATTCACAAACATGCCGTCGATGGAAACATGATGGCATGATATAATTCACGGATAGAATGACATAATTCAAAATATGATGACTATGTAAACATGATGAGATGATATAACTATATTATGTCTTTAGAAAATGGGTTGGCATGCCATAATTCAGATACATGCTGTCTATGTAAACATCATGGCATGATATAATTCAAATATATGATTATATTCTAAGCAAGTGAGCAGAGGGCAATTGCATATATGATGTGTCAACTAAGGAGATGGCATTCAATATTGTGTATATGATGTAAAAACTAAGCATTGCAAGATAACATATACATGATATGAGTAATATAACCCTGCCAAGTTTGAGCATACACCTCAGGGGGAAAATAGGACTGGTCATCTGCCTCTGAATCCTCCTCTGAGGAGCTATCTGTAACCAGCAAGATATCTGCTTCAGCAGGTAGCATTGTCTGCTCTGAAGACCTTGTTTTCACTCCAGATTTCTCCATCACCAATTCAAATGGCTGATGCACAGGAAGTGCAGTTGAATATACAAACATTGTCGACAAATGGAATGAGTAATACAAAAAAAGGATGGCATGATATAATTCACATATATGACGCTTGGCTAAACAGCATGGCATTGCATAATTCACATACATAATGCCTTGCAACAAGATATCATTGCATAATTCACATATATAATGTCTTGCAACAAGATGGCATTGCAAAATTCACATACATGGTAATTAGACACTAAACAGGTGGCATTCACACAAAGCATGTCTAAACTAAGCAAATGACATGCCAATGCAAGACACCATATGCACGATATGGCCAATATAACCCTGCCAAGTTAGAGCATGCACCTCGGGGGGGGGGGGGGGGGGGAATACGACTGGTCATCTGTCTCTGAATCCTCCTCTGAGGAGCTATCCGTAACCAGCAAGACATGCGCTTCGTCATAAAGCATTGTCTGCTCTGAAGACCTTGTTTTCACTCCAGATTTTTCCATGACCGTGTCGAATGGCTGATGCACAGGAAGAGTAATTGAATGTACTAAAATTGTTGACAAATTTAATATGTAATAAAAAAAGGATGGCATGATGTAATTCACATATAAGATGACTGGCTAACCAGGATGGCATTGCAAAATTCACATATATGATGCCTGGCTAAACAAGATGGCATTGCATGATTCACATATATGATATAGAAACTAAACAGATGGCATTCACACAATGCATGTCTAAACTAAGCAGATGACATATTTTATGTATAAAGTAAGCAATGCAAGGCACCATATGCATGATATGACCAACATCAGCATGCCAAGTTAGAGCAAAAGACCTCAGGGGGTAAATAGGATTGGTCTTCTACCTCTGAATCCCCCTCTGAATAGTTATCTTCCTCTTGATTACAGTCTGGAATGGGGGGAGGGGGTTGCTTTTGCGCCCACCATGGAGCGACGTCTGCATGAAATTTTATTGCCGTGCAAGTCTCGTCTCTTTTGCTCTACATGTTCAGTACCATTGTGTACAATAACTGAAATGCATAGGAATAAAACATAGTGAGATTATGTAAGGAGTGCATGCACAAATCCAGAGTGATGGTAGCAAACTGTGAATTGACCCAAAACCAATTATAGCAGGCAGATAATAGCTTTAGTTAAAAAATACAGATAATGGCTCCTTTAATGTTTGTTTCCACCCAACATGAAACTCATAGTAGACACCCGAGATTAACCAGATAGTAGACAGATAGTATTGATTGCTGCCCCAATATGTACCCCACAACCATTTAAAAACTCAAGTTTGAGCATTAGTTTGGACCTGACTTGGAGTCTAATCGGTGAACAGGATGATAAAGTAGCATGTCATCATATTAAGCGATGCATAACGAAAGCAGACACGAAAGAGTGCGACCTCTCTTGCGGACCCGTGTAGTCCTCAAGGTCATCTGCTCAGTTGATGATGGTAATGCAGTTGTCGTGGCTGCTGGTGGCGGGGAAGAAGATCTGAGGCGGCGAAAGACAGTCTGGAGGGCGGATCCCTGCTGTGGTGAACCCGTCCGTCGTTGGAGCAGCTGAGCTGGGGTGGACCACATCGCAGCAGGAGCGGGACAAACCACACAAGGTTTTCTTTGGCACATATCTGTAATAGAAGTAATTCTGTAAGGGCTTGTTTGAATTGGAGGATTCTAACAATGCAGGGATAGGAAATACACAGGAATAGGATAGGAATGCACGTGCAAAACAGAGAATTTAAAAACACAGGATTTCTGCCAATCTGGATGTTTGGTTCACAAGAATTGGAAGATCACAAGATGCAAAGAAGCATGGTGAGATTAAGTGAAACCACAAGAAAATGTATGGTTATAATGCTATTATGCTACTATCTCTTAGTCTTGCGCTTCATGAATAGGAATTTGAAAAGGAGGACAAGTGGATATTAAAATTCCTACGGTTTTTCTTTCAAGGAAACACTAAAGGAACAAATCTGACAGTTTTCCTTTCCTCCATTCCTTTGTACCAAATGCATGAATAGTAGTACCATAGGAAACTTTCCAATTCCTATGTTTTTCCTTCACTTTTCCTTTCAAGCACTGGCGATTCTAGTAGGCAGGCTTGAACAGGGAAAAGCCTACACTCAAAAAATGTGTTTGTGCTACTTCTACTACTTTGGACCCAGGCCACTGCCCTACTAGCTCAACTCCCAGGCCCATCTACAAATGCACAGCTCAAATGCGCAGAAATTAATAATGATGGCATTCAAGAGAGTCCATCACGGATAGCTAAGTTGCCTGGTACCTCATTACTTGTCATATAGTAGGAGAAACTAATCGTATTTCACGTTACTACGTGTGCTCAGTGGACAATATATATAACATGTAGAGTAAAAAAGCGATGCAACAAGTGTACAACCTCTTTGGCGAAGCCATGTCGATCTCAGCATGATTGGGTTGGTCGGTGAGGATGCTCCGGCTGATTTGGCTGTCGGAAGAGGGGAAGAAGATCTTACACATCTGGAGATGGAGCCGGGGGTACTGCTCCGCTGTGATGGAGGGTTTCATCGTTGGAGCAGCTCCGGTGAGTTGTACGACGGCGAGGCTGAAGCAGGACAAGAGAGACAACGTTAACCTGAGTGGAATTCTAATAGCATCTCCAATAGATGATGTAAAATACATAACCACAAAGTGCTAGATGTAAAATACATCAGCCGCTCATCTCTGAACTTAACTGTCGAAACTGAATTTAACTGTCGAAACTGAATTTTGTTGTCGAAACTGAATTTTACTTTCGAAACTGAACGCACTAGTAGCAGAAAAGCAGTAGTAGCAGCAGCAGCGCCCGGAGCAGGAGCGCGTGCGAGAGCCGGGGCAGCTAGTCATGTAGCAGCATCTCGGGTAGCAGCTGCAGGGGCTCGAGCGAGAGCAGGATCTGCTGTTCGTGCAGCAGCAACGCGAGCAAGAGTAGAGCAGAAGCGCAAGCAAGAGCAAGAGCGAGAGCAGCAGCGCGAGCAAGTGCAAGAGCAAGAGCAGACCAGGCAGGGGACCGAGAGCAAGAGCAGAGCAGCAGCGCGAGCGAGAGCCAATGCAGCAGTAGCTCCTACTGATGTGGACGTGGCCATCGAGGGAGCGACGCCGTGGTGGAAGTGGCCGCCGACGCCACCGTAGATGGAGCCGTGCCATGTTGGCTCGGGACCGGGCGCCGGCAGGACCGTGAGATCGAATCAAGAAGAAAATGCAGCGATTAGTGTAGAACCTCTTTAGTGGCGTCGATTAGGCCTCAGCTTCATCCGAGGAATCGGTGATGATGCTGCTCTTCCGGTGGTGCAGGTGAAGACGGCGGTGTGGGAATGGAGGTGGCGCGAAAGACGAGGGGAACATCGGGGCAGCTCCTTGGAGGTGGAGGACGGGGTGGCTGAACCGGCGGGACGACGAGATCGACGATGGATCCTCATCCAGTGCGGTGGATGAGGGACGTCGAGGTGTTGCTGTGGACGACATCGTCAGCGAAGAGGCTCCGGCTGGGTGGGCGGACGGAGGAGGGTGTGGGGCTTCGCGGGTTTTCGTGGCCTCGGTGTACGAATGAGGGGGTGGAGGGGATGGGAGGGGGAACCATGGCTTAGGGACGCGCTTGTCCGAAATGTGGGGTAAGTTACAAAAGTACCCCCACCGGTTTGGCTAGGCGGTTCTTTCGGTTCAGGGTTATCACGGGCATTTCGCGTGTCATGATTTCGCAGGAGGTGGGAGTTTTCGCACGCATTGTAATTTTGGGATAGCAAGGCGCGGGTTGAGATGGAGGGAGTTTTCGGAGCACAACGAGACAAAGATATATCTTAAAATATCGGGGTAACAAGGCGCGGGTTGAAGAGGCGGGAGTTTCGCAGCACGATAGACAGAGATGCTAGCTTGAAATTTCGGCATAACAAGGCGCAGCTTGAAATTTCGGGAGAAGAAGCTTAACATGTACAAAAAAAAGACAATTCGCACCTCACTAGAGAGAACCATGTCCCGTTTTACTATATTACTAGAAATGCATTCAAATACAACAACAAAAAACTTAAAAAATTGGGACAACAAACTTAACGTGTACAGTACCAAATCAATTTGCACTTCCCTCAACAATAAAAAAAAACAATTCATGTTGTCTAGTATATGGACTAAATTTGAGTACATTTTCCCTGTTTGAAAGGGATTGTACTCGGGTTAGTTATACAACCATCTAAATATTATCTTCACAATACATAACATGAATATAGGAGTAGTAAATTCCCATATAAATATGAACTACATGTACATCCGATCTCGAATTCAAATATATGTATCTATTTTATGTTGAATTCAAATAATATATAGTACATGTATGCTCTAGCTAGATGTTCGGAATCTAAACCATGTATGATACTACGTACAATGTGTTTAACACGCACAATACACACACACACACCATTTAGACTAGTAAGGTACACGTGCATTGCACGCATGAGATTTGGCAACCAAATTATGAATTAATATCACATTATAGCATGTAAGCTTTGAATCATATATGCATGATGTAGATGTTCGTTTAATTCCGATAGTTCATCTCATTCAAAATCAATTAGTTTTTATAAAAAAAGCTAATCTATTTTAAGATTCATGGAATTGTGCGTTGTAAAGCATAAAGTGAAAACAAATAATGGCAATTCATCTAAAAATATTGGGCAATTATGATACGGAAGATTCTAGAACAAAGGAGAAGTGCTTGTGTTTTGAGGTTTGTGCATTATGCTTAAGTTCAACCATGGAGTCTTCTAGATTGTACATGTGGCAAAATTTGGTGGAATGTAGATGATATCCAACGGTCAGTAGTGCTCGGATTTGCCATCTCTGCACCATCGGATTGGCTTCATCCAATAACCATCTTTCAAAGTTATTCGCACACTATATAGGGGTATAGATATGTGATGCAAAAGCCACCCATCATCTCTAATTTGAATAGTGTGTCCATGCACGGATGCAATGTGGCCAAACGATGCCTGCCATCGGTATCTCAAATTCAAATCAGTCTGACCTTGTTCAATGTGTATACAGTATAGCATGCTCGTTTCCAAACCACACCACGCATATCTCAGTTATATTCATGGATGCATGGGTTTCAAACATCATGATCTCTTATTCAAATATTTGAATTCAAATTTACATTGATTATGACCTCACCTAGTCTTTTACACCCACAGAGTCGTCTTCTCTTTATATTTGTACCACTAACTTTCTCTCGTGCATGCATGCACACACACTACCACTCGGCATTATCCATCGCACACATGCAATCTTTTTCTTCAGGTCAGTCTCCCATGCACGCACACACACCCCTCCCCCTCTTCATCACTTCGGGCATTCTTTATCTCTCACATGCATGCGCAGCGATCGATGTTCCTCTATGTGTGTATATATATAGCTAGGTCTTTCCCAGTTTACCACACAAGCCTATCGATCTATATATTAGTCAGGTCTCACCCTCTTTCCCATGTACACATCGATCAATCTATACCTCTCTATATAGGATTACATAGCTGATACACCCACATTATCTATCCATCGTCCCCCTCTCATCATCCATGTCTTCCGCTTCATCTCTCAGACGCGCGCATAGTGGCGAAGATAGGGGGCAGCAAGGGCCCTGGCCCCCCTAACATCACAATATACTGAGGCTAATATGAATGTGATCAGTAGATCAATTGCTGGTAAAATGGTTTAAGTTGATGAATTGGCCCTCCCCGTAAAGGATTAGCAATGCTTGGCCCCCTAGCTCATTTATTTTTCATGGCTCCGCCACTGCGCGCAACCACGCACGTTCTCGCCCCCTCTCTTTAAATATCGACCTCGCACTTGTGCACTCCTTCATAGTCTCCCTCCACTTGGCTCCTCGCACGATCTTCCAGCACCCCACCCCCCATATCCCAGTGCTTGTGCTATCGTAGAGCTCTTCCCTATATCTATCTCTATCGATATCTCGCGCGGTCGACCCCTCCCCTCCCTTTTTGTATATCACCCCGGCTCCATGCACATACATGTATGTATATTGGCCTCTCCTTCACACAAATTGCATTGAGACGTATTCCCTCACCATATCTTAGTATCTGTCACACACACGGACTACGTGTGCGAAAGAGAAGAGGTGCACACAACGACTCGTTCCCACATACAAACGCGTGGGTGCACGGTGGAGCACACTTGTACAAAAAATGAGCGTGTAGAAAGGCTTTAGATGATGTGCCACTAGTCTATATCTATACGTCTATATCTATATCTATACCCCTATATTGAGTGCGAATAAATTTGAAAGATGGTCGTTGGATGAAGCCAATCAGACGGTGCAGAGATGGCAAATCCGAGCACTACTGGCCAGTGGATATCATCTACATTCCACCAGATTCTGCCACATGTACAATCTAGATCGACTCCATGGTTGAACTTAAGCATAACGCACAAACCTCAAAACACAAGTACTTCCTTTGTTCTAAAATCTTCCGTATCATAATTGCCCAAACTTATTTTCTAGTTGAATTGCCATTATTTGTTTTTACTTTATGCTTTACAACGCACAATTCCATGAATCATAAAATAGGTTAACTTTTTTATTAAAACTAATTGATTTTGAATGAGATGAACTACAAGAATTAAACGAACGTTTGCATCATGCATATATGACTCAAAGCTTACATGCTATAGTGTGGTATTTATTCATAATCTGGTTGCCAAATCTCATGCGTGCAATGCACGTATACCTTACTACTACTTCCAGTATGTACAAAACACATAAATTAGAATTCCAATGGCATGCTACACAGTGTCTCTCCCTTTTTCAGTTAATATATTATGATTAAAATGATGTGGGGGCATCCATGAAGCCACGTGGCACATGTGGAGGCGTTGTCGCGACCTCCTTGTGTGGATTGATCACAGTGACATGCTGCTGGTTCCAGAAGAATGTACTCTCACGCACACTGGCAGTACATGCACGAAGCGAAGATGTGCACACATGCACTCAATCCCTCGCACGCACACGAGGGTACATGGTGGGACGCAATTTTGTACGAAGATCCACCCCATGTGATAATTTGACGCGTGTAAAGTCGTTCACTTCATTGATGGTCAATTAATATAGTGCATGCAAATTGAGTGGACGTGAGGAAGTAGTTGAGAAAGACATTACTACTCCACTGCGTGCATGCGAGTAGTTAAATCATGGGTTGCTACTTCCATTGGTCTCCTTCGTATTTTGTGCCAATTTTTGACCATAATTTTAAGTAACACAATATTTATGCATGTCATAAAAATTAATGTCATCGAAAGCTATGTTCAAATGTGATTCCAATGATATAATTTTTGGTGACATGCATTAACATTTTCTTTGTTAAATTTTTGGTCAATAATTTGCACAAAATAAAAAGGGGGCCAATAAACCAGGACGCAGGCAGGATGATCAATTTTTGCCTGGGTTACTGTTGGTGGCCTTTGTATTTAAATATGGATGAAGTGGAGTAGTACTATCTTTATCTTACCCTCGTAGGGCTCTCCCAGCGCCTACGCTCGCCTCCCCGCCTCGGCCACCGGATCCCGCCATGGATAATCACTTAGATCCCAGGATCCCGCGGGCTGCCCTCTCGCTGCGGCCCGCAGCACTGCCGCCTTTGAGCGAAACACACATGTGTTTCAGAGGGGATCCATTGTTCTGGAATCATAGATCGGTGGTGCCGGAGGACATGCCAGGGCTGCGTTTCAGGTGGTGGGCAGCAAGGGAAAATCGGATCGAGGAAGCGTCGCATCAATTGGAGACAAGTTCGAAGGAGCTGCGCCTAGCGAAGCACAAGGCGGAGGCGCAAGTCGATCTCAGGGAAGAGATGCTGAGGGATGTCAGCATCTGGCAGCGTCGCATTGATTTCGAGCTGGGGCTAATGGCAGAGATCATATTCACGGAGTCGACTGCGGAGGAAAGAACGTGCATGCCTGCGGAATGGCATGAGCAGCCGGTGCAACTATTCAAATGGGCGGTAGGAGAAGCCAAATCGCGGGACCAGCTGCAGCAGCGCCGCTAAGATTGCATCGTAGGTAATGTGAGCTGCCCTCCTTCCCCGCCAGCGATGGAGTGACCTACTCGGTTGCTGCTGCAGTGAACTTGCGGCGCCATGGCGGTTCGCAACCGTGACAATCTATATGTATTGTATTCCTGTGAAAATACTTGGTCGTTTGGAAAAAGATGGTAGTAATTGATTTATCACTAGTGTTTGAATGCTTGGTCGTGACAATCACCCGAAGCCACAACCAGAAGTCTCCATCGCGTAATACTTATGGTCGGTCGCACCAACAGACGGTCGGTCGCACCCGCGTCTCACCGAAGGGACACACATCGGCTTGGTCTGACATGTACGACCAGTTACATCACTTACTTGTGTGACCGCATTTGAGCAGCAGTACTTGAAATTTGTGTTCCAGGAAACTCATCGGGAGCCGTTTCGGGCCTCGAAACCAAAACCATCAATTTATCTTTAGCTTGTTCCCATCACATTCCAAAGTAGTACTACCATGCTATAATTAAGTGCAAACCTGCTCATACCTAGTACATATCAAACCTGAACATGTTCCCACTATGCAGGTTTTATAGTACTAGTGCTAGTACTAGGTTATAAAAAGGGGAACTACCTAGCCGAAAATCACTCTACCTTCATCCTCATAAGTCTTTCTTGTTCGTCCGTCCTTGCCATGGCTGGTGTGTAGAGCTCTAGGTCGAGAACTATTCATAACAAGGGAGCGGCGACCAAGGCCGCGAAAAAAAAGAGGGCTCGCCGCCTCGCAGAGACCTCGAAAGATCTCTCACGGGCTGGCGAGGGCTCCCAGGAGCGCCCTAGCCGTGGAGGCGAACATGCAGAGCTGGCGGCGCTGGAGTCGTTATCCCTCGATGACATGCCCGATCAGCTCAATAAGCAGAAGGAGTTCATCGACGGCTTGGTGGAGCTGCTGAAGGAGAGCCTCGACAACATGCCCGCTGAGCTCAATGAGCAGGGGGAGTTGACCGCCAGCTTGGTGATGTTGCTGAAGGAGAGCATTGCCTCGGGTAAGAAGGCGACCGGCGAAATCCTGCAACTTCAGGAGGACAAGGCGAAGCTCTGCCACGAGCTCGACCTGTTGAAGGAGGAGAACGCCGGCTGGAAGAAGCTGCATGAGAAGAGTAGTTCCTTGGTGAAGATGCTGCACGCCCTTGTCATGGAACAGAAGGAGGAGTTGGCGAAGCTCCGCATTGAGCACCCGGCTGCTGTCAAGGTACGTAATGCGGCCGTGGAACAGATGATGAAGACTCGCGTCGAGAAATCCCGCGTCATGGACAGAATGAAGAAGATGGCGGAGGAGATGCGCGAGGAGATGGAGGTCGTGGGGGCGATGAAGAAGCAGCTATGACTCCGCGGCCAGCAACCCTTCATGTAGTAGAGAGTAGCGCCCCAAACTTGTGTGTGCGTCTTCCTTCTTTCTTGGGGGGGATAATCTTCCTTCTTCTTTTGCTCCTGTGTTTCTTGTTTTGCTTCTGGTGTTTCGCCGCACGTGTCACGTTCTCTGCGATGCATGAATAGAACAATGCTAACGATGAGCGGCGCCGTGTGATCGATGACTAGCAAATTAGATCATTTTTTATCGCCATATCGCACTGGGATGCGGTGTTTCGTGCTCCTCCGTCATACTAGTACTCCAGTGGAAAACTTGAGTATACCGCATGGTTATTTGCTCCTCCTCAGGTCGTCCGCAACATTTATACGAGCATTCAAATCACAAGGCCCGCCTTCTAGCAGTAATGAGCTGTCAAATAACAAAGGCCCTCGCCTCTCGTGAAACCGACCAAGCGAGACTGCCCTGCCCTCTAGCCTTTTAAATGTATACTTTTGTACAGTAGTAGTATTGATGGATTGCGCCATGGAGCAAAACTAACAAGATGAAATTAAAGAAAAAAGGTGGTACATATAGAGAGCACTCGTCGCCAAATTATGCATACAGTACTATTAAAAAAGCTAGTACGTGCTTAGATGGGCTACTAAAGTCTATTAAAGAAATTAGCATACCTATTTAATTCTTTGACAACTAAACTCCTTCATGCTTTGGGTAAACTTCTCTCATTTAAGTTTTTTTTAGAATTACATATCTCATTTAAGTGTTTTGCGTTTGTGGCATGCTTAGAGCATGGTTAATAGTATAGCCAACTGCTGGCTATATGATGTTGGCCATATATATTGTACGTATATAATGTGAAGAAACGAGTGGTAGGACTACCAACTACAAGATGAACTGTAAGAAATACTAGTATGTACGTACTGAAGAGTTAAAGTAACGAGAAGGAACATAACATAGTTCTGCTGGGGGCTCAGCACAACACACCCCTCAAATAAAACTAAGCACCCTGAAATTAAACTAAGCAACTAATCCGGTAGACACTGCATTAGAACCACCATGAGCAACGACACTGCCACTTTACTCGGACTCCTTGTCCACGTGCTCGACTTTGTCCTTGTCCCTCTTCCTCTTGGCCGATACTTCTTTGCTTGAACCGCACACTTGGCTCTCGCTCTTCATCCAACCCTTGTAGATATTGAAACAAAGGTAGGCATCCATTGCAGCGTACTGGATGTGGTCTCTATCTAGTACATTCCACTGCCATGTAAGATGAAACTCGGGCGGAGGTTTCGTCAGTTTACCGTACGAAGGATCAACCATGGCTCCTGCCAGGGTCAGCATTGAAGGCTGACGGGAGGGCACCAGCCCATTCTTCTGGATGTCGAAGGGCTGGCCTACAACGAGGCCTATCCGACTCAGGACTCTTCTGTCGTTCGTAAAGTCTACAGTAATGAATTTGACTTTGCCGCCCGCGAGGAAGTTCTTAAAATCCTTGCACTCAACGTCGGCATGGCATATGTGGTAGACCAAGCAAAATTTATGCACGCAAACCTGGATCACGGCAGGCTTCTTCCTCCCTTCCTCCTTTAGATTCTTCTCTTTTCCAAGGACTGTGGTGTACTCAACATCTAGCCCAGTAACCCACTCATCACCATATGACTTTTCGAACATGCGTCTGAAGCGAGCAAGATGAAAAAAGGTGGTTCACCGTCACGGAAGAACGGGTGTAGATGACATCGAACTCATCGCCGGTGATGGGTCTAACCTTGTACTCACCGTCGATCATGGAGATTTGGGACGCCATGGATTTGGGAGGAGGGTTAGGATTAGTGGAACTGCTATAATGTGAAAGGATGGGATGACTAGAAGCGAACTGCCGTAATGTTAAAGGACGGCCGGGGACGAGTAGGAGCAAACTGCTAGCAGTTTTCCGATTGTAAAAATGCTTGAGTGGGTCGTGCGAACGGCATGGTAGTGGCTTTCCCGGTGGATAAATGGATTCATGCACAGTACTATGGGGGCCCAATTAGATGTCATGTCTACTAGACAGCCAATTAAATGGCTTCATGCATCTGCGTGTTCGCATGTCAAGCGTCGGGATAATTACAGGTGATACGAAGCTTTTCATGCTCCCATGATACGGGCTTCCGAGAGCCCTTGGATATGAGATCGAACGGTTGCATGGCGTGATTCTAGACCTATGGGTGAATATCCTATCCTGGAGGGTTATTCTGCAAATTTTCAGCAACTTAGCATGCGACCGTTTGATCTCAGATCCAAGGGCTGTCAGCAGCCCGTATCATGGTCGCGCCTACCACGACCGTCGCCTCGCTCACGCGGACGCGCCCTTGAGATTTTAGACGGCTATAAATGAGCATTTTTTTTGCCTACTTCACATGCATGAAACTACTTCCTCCATCCAGGTGCGTTAGATCAAGTCTAATAAGTCCTAGTCAGCTGGTTATAGCATGTCCATGTCATAAAAAGTCCTAGCTGGAAGGGAGAGAAAGGAGGAGAGAGAGGGAAGCCGGCGCTAGATGTGTAGCCCGGCTGTAGCACTGGTTACTAGAAAAAGCGGTCTCATGCAACCCATGCTAGCTTTGGAGCCGGTGCATGCTTCTTTTCTTCCAATCACTTGTGCTGCTGTATGTGTCCCGACATACATGTATTAAGTGCTACAGCCAATCTAGTAGCCAGTTTATTGTATGAGTGCATTTTTACAAAGGCTACAAGTGACATGGCATTGGGATATAGCCAGAGGCCGGCTTTCTTATTAGCCTTGCTCTTAGGCTATCTGATGTTGGCATGTCATACATAGTCATCACTTAGTCACTCATACAACAAGGTTAGCTATAAGGTTGGCTATAAGAGTATTTTTTTTACTTCTCTCTATCTCTTTCTTCGTAGTATTTACTGCATTTGCCAAGGAGTAAGGAGTACTAGTACTTGGCACCTGTATACCATGGAGGTGATCAGGAATCGGGAGACTCACGCCGGTCGTAGCGCCGCAGTAATAATGATAATGGCAGGTCAAATCACAGGGCCCCACCTGTCCAGCAGTAACGAGCCGTCAAATCACACAGCCCTGCATTTGCAGCAGCCTACTCCCTCATCTTCTCACCTCTATGTCGAACCGACTAGGCGGAACTGCCCCGCCTACCGCGCAGGAAAAGCCCCGCCCTCGACTTTTAAATATAATTTTGTATCCATGGATTGCGCCATGGAGCAAAGCCTCAAGAAAACGGCGGTACACATGTATACAGCACGCCCGTCGCGTTCGCATCGCACCCCAGACGGTCGGCCAGTCTGGCACGCCACTCTCCGAATGGAACGCGCGTCATATTGCATTTGCACACACATGTGGGACCGCAATTGAGAACTGACCATAGGCACACTCCCCCGTCCCCGCAAGTCGGCTGAGTTAATAGAAGAGAGAGACGAGCGATAGAAGTACTGGAGCAGTGATGTAAACACGTCGGTGCCTGGACGATCCCTGCACGACACGGGAGATCAGTTCGTCCATGCATGTGACCAGACTCCAGCAGGCGGCTGGATTGGCTATCGTCTACATATCGTGCAGGCTGTGTTGTACAGGGCTGTAGTTCTGATGAGAAATCTAAAAAAAAGGTTTGTTGTCATCTCACAATATTAGGTGTCATGTGCTTCGGATCACTGCGAGGGTTAAACAGCGACAACTGCATTCCTCCAAGGCGCTGGTTATTGGGGGCACATGCATGAAGACTACTCGGCTGCCATCTAGGTCAAGCCGGCTATGTTAATTAGGACATCTATCGATTGATCCCTTTTCTACGAGTTTGTCTTTAATTTGAGCTTTGATCCTCGTCTAGTTTGTCCGTCGGGATTCATGTTGTCTCCTTGGGGCAGTGGGGCTATAGTTTCTTGTCATGTAGCATTTTTTCGTGTTACGTATATATGTTAATCCGGTGCTTCAGATCAAAATGACGACAACTGCGCCTCTGGGGCATGTGCATGAAGACTTCTCGACAGTCATTGACGAGGTCAAGCCGGCTCCGGTAGATAAAAGAAAACTACTCCACTATATAGGCAGGAGCCTCCGCGCTTGCTTGCTAGTGTTGCTCTCGTCACACTCTCTCGTCCTCTCCAGATCTAAACACGACAGCGGTGGCCACACTCTCTCTCTGCTCACCGCTGGTCACAGATTTGGCCGGATCCCCTCCGCCGATGAAGGTGAGAAGGTGCAGTGTTCACGCGGTCATCCTCGGCGATGGCTCTTACCCACTGCCGGCGCATCCCGATCAGCGTGCCTTGTCGTTCTCTCCCACGCAGCGTCGGCTAGGGAGGGCCTCCGACCCCTTCTTCCTCGCTGCCGTAGTGAATGCAGATCCGGCCTCCCGCCGCCCACCTAGCGACATCCCGGTGACTCTTAGGTATAGCTTCCTTCGAAACCGGCCTTGCTCTACTGCCCCAGCTCCTGACATCGCTGCATTTGTATCTTTTATTATTTCTCAGGCCCCCTCATAGATAGGATCGATCGGCTGTTCGAAAGCCAATTATATGTTTACTGTTAAGAGGTAAAACTACTTCATGCAGTCGAATCTAGTACTACTTGGTTCAAACAGGGAAGAAAGGGGGTGGGGGTGGGGGAAGATTTGTTACCTGAATCTAGGACTTGGTCGAAAGAGGAAATAATAGGGGCGAAAAGTAGCAGAGACTGGCTATCCAACTGGTCTCTTGGTCTAATAGGGAAATAAAGGGAAACGCAGTACAAACTCAATATAAATCAATCTATTGGTTGAAAAAGGAAAGAAAGTGGGGACTGGGGGACAAGTCAACAGAGTATGTCCAGCACTAGATTTGCTAGCCTCACATAGTATAAGGGGGCTATACCGAACAAAAATGGGACCAACCCAGTTACCCAGATATCCTGTTCTGATGTTTGTTGCCCCGATCCCCTCTTATGTAATGCCACTAGTAAAATGTAGCAGTCCCACTGTTAAAAGTAAGGACACGTTAAACCAATGTTGTTTTCAATGTAATGCCTCCAGTAATATGAATCAATAGCACTGTTTTTCATGTCCTGCTAAATTTCCCATTAAGATAAGTTGCTTATTTTCATTAGAAATGCAATTGTCCTGGTCCGCCTACTCTCCCGTGCCCAAATACCAACTCTTTAGCAGCTGTTAATGTAATGTTGCTGGTAAAATGAAGCAATGGCACCATTAAAGTAATGTCGAATTTAACGGTTGTCATAGTTAATCCTAATGCCCACACCAATATCTAGCAATGCTACTGCTTTAGAAATTGCTACTGTCCTTGTAGGATCGCCATTCAGATAAGGAACATGCTTCTTTTCATTTGTTGTATGTTTCATCACTTGTTACTCACCCTCCTTTCCACCTTTTTGTGCAAACAGAGATATACATTTCACGCTTGATCTTAGTTGAACTGCACAAATGATATCCAAATTATAGTTGAACATTCCACGAGCTTCACGACCAACCTTGATGTTGCTCAATTTTATTGCAACTAATGAAGAAGAAGCTGCTAGCTAATGGGACATTGCTTCATTTTAGGTGAACCGCACAAAAAGGTCCCATGAATTGAATCATCCATGTTGGTGACTGGTGTCATCCCTTCTATGATGGCGTTGACTGCAGATATGGTTCCCATCGCGAGGTATGTTCCTTTTTGGTCCGACCATTTGCCAAAGATCTTGCATGTCGACTCTGCTCTTGTGCTACTATTTTGGCACTGCCATGATAAAGCAGTAATGTTATTATTTTGCACCTTAATCTAGTGGCACTATTAATTTGAGGCAATGTTTTGGCACCGCTAGTGCCACTGATTTTTTATATATATTGAAAGAGGGGGTTTCCTCCAATTTCATTAAAGAAACCCAACCATAGAGAACCATTATCCGACAACATCTTAATGTAAACGGGCAGTAATGCAACTACTACTAGAACAGACTGAGTACTAGCAGGAGACAAGTTTGCCACATAAGCTAGGCAGGTAGGGAGATGTATCACCAGCTCGACCAAGTTTGGATTACAACCCAAATGCTACCACAGAAACATCAGGGGGGAGATAGGGACTGAAAGAGCCAGCTTCAGCATCCCAGTCTAAGCACACCCGGCCTCCATCCTTGCGACGTACGGTACACCTCGCTTGCCACCTGCTCGACCCTAGTGCCACTGATAAAATGAAGTAATAATACAGTTAAAATAGACTGAGTGTCCTCTCTATCATTTCATTTCCAACGTAGATAAAGAAAGTGCTTCTCTTTGTTAGTATATGTTTCATCAACTAGTCCCATTGTTAATGTTTAAGTGTTTCTGCAAACTGGGGTACTTAATTTTAGTTGATCTGCACAAAAATAGAGATTGGAATGTCTCAAGGCCCCTCCTTGTACTACAGTTGTACACTGATGTTCATCACTGGCAAAAGGTGTATCGGGAAGAATTGGGTCGATTTCCAGTATGAGGCCTACCGTATGAGGCGTCGCAGGGCCCATCTCGCCCTCGCAGCATGGCATATTGTGATACTATCACAATATTTTCCCATTAAGAAAATGAAGTTTCTTCTATTTATTAGTGTATGTTTCATCAACTAGTGCCACTATAATGTAATCACGCTTTTTCATTATCTGTGCAAACAGGGTTATTCAGCTGCATTTTGGTGGAAATGCACAAATGTACGGATGGAACCGACATATATTGGTGACACCAACCATGCTCCATCTAAGAATTGGCATCCACCACTAGTGGGATGGGTGGCGCTCTCTGTGGACGGATCTTTCTCGGCAGCAAATCCTCTAATCAAATACTAGTAGCTTATATTGGCACTTTTCTAGGGAGTACTCTTTTCTGAAAGAAGCACCAATCTATTTTTCTTTATTTGTACACAGTGTCACCACTTTGTTTTTGGTCCAGAGCTATTTTTAGGGTGATTGGCGTAGTACTCGGAGACTGATTGTAAGCATGATTTTCATTAGCCGTCACACTGATTGTAAGCATGAGTAGATGGAAGATTACGTTAGTGTGAAGCTTACCTTAAGCCGTACCGCCGCCGTTGAAATGAGGCGAGCGGCGAGGGAACCATGGAGAACGGCGGGGAAGCGACGTCGCGCCATCCGGCCTCCTCTTGCAGTGGGAGAACGAATACTCTTGTGGCTCTGGCTCGCACTGCACCCTCACGAACCGCACACCGTACTCGATCGATTCGTTATCCTATGGATGCTCGACCTTCGACCTGTATGCCCACCACCTCCGCCTGATTTTCATGTCAGGCGAATCTGTCTGCTCTATCGCCCAGAGGAGATACTCGATGAACTCGAAGGACTGCGGCGTGACTGCCGCCGGGGAGTACATCGCCGCCGTCTCGCTCTTTCGCATACATTGCCACATGGCCCTCACCGTCCTCAAAATCTTCCACTCGTTGTCAAACCAAGTAAGGATCTCCTTCAACCTGGCTAACTTCGCTTGGTCGCCGCCGGCGATCTGCCCGATTCGCTGCTGCATCCTCTCCATATATGTCCTTCTGAGAGGTCCGGTGCTAGCTTTGGAAGATGGGAGGAGAGATGGTGGTCTTGCAATGGAGAAGAGGGAGAGGCGAGACGGTGGTTTTGCAATGGAGAAGATGGAGAGGCGAACGGTTGTTTTGGAATGGAGAAGAGGGAGAGGCGAGACGGTGGTTTTGGAATGGAGATGATGGAGAGGAGAGGGGGTGGTTTTGCAATGCAGTAGAGGGAGAGGAGCATGCGGCAGCGATTTAGGATTGGACGAGTGGGCCGGCGCGCTGTGATTGGATCAAAATCAAAATCAATTTACCCTTCAATTATGAAAGCGACCCCACATTAACTAGTCTCCCTTGTATTCTAGGTCATATTTGACTATGATTTTCACAAATAAAATATATGTTATACATTGCAAAAGTAATATAATTTGAAAGTACATTCAGATACGAACCAAACGATACAATTTTTGATCACATGCATTCACATTTTGCTTGTCAAATATAGTACGTGGTCAAACTTTAACCCAAAATACGCAAAACAAAAAAATACTTCCAAGACCAGCGCCGCTCTTCTCCTCTTAAACCACCGCTGCTCCTCTCCTGTTCCAATCCAAATCCAGCGCCGCTCCTCTCCTCTTCCATTTCAAAACCACCGCCGCTCCTCTCCCTTTCTAATCCAAAACCAGCGCCGCTCCTCTCCTCTTCCATTCAAAAACCACCGCCGGCGAGTGAAGGTGTTGCGGAGAAGTAGATCGATGGAGGAGTACAACCGATACGTGTGTCTCGCAGGCGGCCACCCTGTGAAGCTAGCTAGGATGTTGGAGATACAGTCTTGGTTTGACAACCCGGAGCAATTAGCGGCGACGGCGAAAGCGATGGCCAAATATCTGGAAAAGAGCAAAAAGGAGGTGATACACCGGGAGGGAGTCGCGCGGGAGTACATAGAGCTGCTCCTCTGGGCCATGGAGCAAACAGATTCACCGGATCCGATCGTGAGGCTGCGGTGGTGGGAGTATCGATCCAAGATGGAGCATCCACCCGAGATTGAAGGATCGAACATCTACACGGTGTCGTTTGTGAGGGTGCCATGGCAGAGCGAGCCGGTGGAGTCTTTGTCGACCGAACCCAACTGCAAGAGGAGAAAAACAGTTGGCGTGACGACGCTTCCCCACCATCCTCTCCCTCGCCGTTCACCTCGTCCCACGGGGCGGCTGTCTACCGCCGAGGAATAGGAGGGGACTCTCCCCCCCCCCCACAAATAGTCTGAGGAGGAGCTTAGGGTTGTCAGTATTTGCAGGTTGTGTTTTGTGTTTCAGATTTGAGAGTACTTTCAGATATGAATGTCTTTTGAATTTCATATTTGCAGTATTGAGCATATGAAGTATTTTATGAATTCTAGAGATCTATTTTTAGCACTTTAAAAATGTAGTTTCATATAAAAGTGCAGACAATGTGATTCTCAGAGAAGAAACTGCAAGTTTCAGTTTCAGATAAGAAACTGCAAGTTTCCGAGGTAGAGCATTTATATTAAGACGCCCTTTTCAAACAGGGATAACATCATGTTGGAAGTTCTATTCATGGTCGAAAATGGAACTACCAGCCAGTTAACATCATGCTGATCAACATTCATGCATAGCGCATTTCATATGATGCACAGTCAATAAGATATGCTATTTTTAAAATGCCCACACAATGTTGAGTGTGTTGGAGGTGGTGTGCGTAGATGACAATGGGCACCCACATGTCAGAGGCAGAGGCAAAAATTTGTGGATATTTGTCAGAGGCAGTGGTTGGGGAGTGGAAATTGACCACTCGGCTACTCTAGTACTTTCGCTAGAAATTAGGCACAACATCTACCGCTACTGTAGCACGTCTATGGCCCTACCAGGTCCATGGCCGTACGCAAGTATGTGCCTCATTGAAAAAAAATACTTCCTCCTAATGCTATACTGACTACTGGAATCAGGATCTTTGCCGTCAGCCAGCTCTTTGCCATCTGCTAGCAGACGGCAAAGAAGGTCTTTGCCATCAGCTCACAGAAAACAAACGGCAAAGAACTGACAGACGGCAAAGAACCTGGTTGCCATCAGCCAATTCTTTGCCGTCTGCCAGCAGATGGCAAAGATTCTTTGCCATCTGCTGGCAGATGGCAAAAAGGTGGGTGGGGTCCAGTGGACGCCAGCGCTGTAACGGCCCACCAGCCCCACCTCTTTGCCATCTGCCAGCAGACGGCAAAGAATCACCCCACCTCTTTGCCGTCTGCCAGTAGATGGCAAAGAATCTTTGCCATCTGCTGGCAGACGGCAAAGAGGTGGGGCTATCTTTTTTTTTGCGGGTAAAAAAAAGCCGTTGCCCCCACCTCGTCTCTCCCTCTCTTCCCTCTCTCTCCGCCCGGCCCCACCCCTCTCTCCTCTCCCCTCGCTCTCCCGCACCGCACCTCACCCGCGCCCGCACCGCCGCACCGAGCACCGCCGCCGCCGGACACTGCCGCCGCCCGGACACCCCGCCACCGCCGCACCACCCCGCCGCCCCAGAGCCCTGCGGCCCCATCATCACCGCCGCCCGGCGCCCTCGCCGCTCAGCTCTCTCTCTCTGTCTCCCGATCCCCTTTGCTGCCGCCATGTTTTCCGGCCGATTCTGGCGGTTTCTGACGGTCTTCGGCGACACCTTGGCTACCCATCTCTTCCTCTCGTCGAGCTCTATCGATCCCTCCGTCTCGATCTGATTTTCCCTGCCTCTTGTGGTCGCTCCCTTCGGTTTTCTCTCCGCTAGGATTTCGGTGTTGGGGTGGTTCTCGCCTCCGGTGTGGCTCCGGTGGCCGTGAGGTGCTCCGGTGTTGCTGGGCGTGCCGTGGCGCGGGGGTGCCCTTGGGTTGGCGCCTCCGTGCTGCGGTGCCCCTGGGTTGGCCGCCTCCGTGCTGCGTGCTCTCGCTGGCGCCGCCATGGTGGTGTTGGTTGTGCTACTGGTCACACCATAGTGATGGTGTGGCTGCATCCTGCTTCGGCTACAACTCCTCTTGGTGAGCTTCTCCTTACTCCCCTCCTCTGATCTCTCTAATGCATAGCTTTAGCTCTTGATCTAGTTGGATGTGAAGCTCTATTAGCGGCTGCTAGATGCTCCAGATGAGCATCAACTTGTGTTGGAGCTCTCTGTGATGGATTCTTGCTGTGTCAAGGTTTTGGTCAGTGACTGTTTATGTGTATCTGCTTACATATGTGCTCCTGGATTGGCTAATATGGTCAGTAGTTGTTCATGTGTGTAGATGTACTCCTGTGCATATGTGGTAGCTCTGACTGTGTTGTTAAATCGGTGGCTAACCTGTGCTCTACTGGACTGGGATCTCTCCCTGTATTTTTTTGTTGCTACTGTGCTTGTGGGTGCAGTGCCCTAATTGCAGAAAAATACCAGGTGCAAGTGTGGTGATGTGTTCTGCAAAAGCAGATAATCATTTGGGGTGCTACCCTGCTATTTCTTCTATGCTATAGCTACTTTACTCATGAACAGATACTTGTTCTTAGTTGTTTTACTTCTAATACTGATATGAACAGATACCACTTGGTTTGGCTATTCCTATTGGTCTCTTTCTAATAGCCTATGAACAGATGCTATACTTGGTTTTGGCTGTTACTTCCTAGTTTTTTACTGATAAGACATATACTACATCTGATTTGGGCAGTGATGCTGGTCTGAGCCCCTTCTCTTAGGCTTAATTTACATGTGGTTATCCCTGTGCTGTGATGATCTAGCCCTGGCATCTCCAGGCTAGCTGAGCACACAATCCTCAAGTATACCTTGAGGTCTTCTAGTTATCTAGTAAGCTGCTGGATGTCTCATTGGGCTTGGGACTTGGCCTGGCCGGCTGGTTTGATGTATATCTCCTCCTGGAGATTTGTTTTGAATTGCTCAGTGACATATCTCATTGTCACTAGACAAAAGTTGGTTGTAGTGGTAGAGTGTAATCATTGGCTCTAAACACTAGTTTTAGTTGGGCTTAATCCTTTGGAGCTATTTCTGTTAATGATCTTTGATATATGGCAGTTGATGGCTTCCTGACTTGGCTCTTGGCTGGTTCTCTGATTTGGCTCTTGATAATGGTTTTCCTCTATTTGGCTTTTCTGAAATAAGGTCATTTGGTATTTAGAAATCCTGATAGAGATAGTCTTGATTTCAAGGAATAGCTCCTACAACATTGCATTTCACCAAGCGAAATGCTACATTTCTACTCCTAACCCATTCTCTCTTTCTTAGTGTTTTTGTTATGCAGGTTGGAAGAAAAGAAGAAGATCCAGAAAAAAACTTAGTAATAAGATAGTTTTTAGGAAAATAGATATTTAGTTTTAGGTCATTTCTGATTCTTTATAATATGACTTTGTATTACCTATTCCAATTATTAATAAAGTTTTAAAATCTAAAACAAGAGCTCCATTTTGAGTTTCCGATCGGTTGATCTGTTGCAGGTTTCCCAAAGGTAAACAAGTTGATGGTGGTTTGGAAGATCTTCAAGCTGTTGAAGATTTGGAAGATCACTTCATGGAAGGGCAGAATGCTACTGTTTAGATGTTAGATGTTTGATGTATTGGATGTTTGTGAAACTATTGGATGTTTGTGAAACTATGTATATATGAATTGGATGTTTGATGTTTGATGACGATGGTGAAACTATGTTTGATGTATGATGTTTGATGTTTGAAACTATGTGATTCTGAATATATATATATATGTGTGTTTGAATTTCTGTGAAAATGAATTGATATACAAAAAATAGAAAAAACAGGGGCTATATAGCCACTTTGCCGTCTGCTAGCAGACAGAAAAGAGGTTTGCCATCCGCCAGCAGACGGCAAAGAGGCCACGTGGCAGCAGTCTGTGCAACCTGGGCTGGCCTATTTGGCCTCTTTGCCGTCTGCTGACAGACGGCAAAGAGCTTTGCTTCTTTGCCGTCTGCCAGCAGACGGCAAAGAGCCTGCGTTGGCCCAGCCGACGCCTGACGTCTGGCAGACGGCAAAGTTCTTTGCCGTCTGCCAGCAGACGGCAAAGTGCCCTTTACCGTAACTCGTTCAGCCGGACTATTGGCCGTCTGCTGGCTGACGGCAAAGGCTTTGCCGTCCGCCAAGCATGCCTTTGCCGTCTGCCATGGCAGACGGCAAACTGCCATGATAAAGCAGTAATGTTATTATTTTGCACCTTAATCTAGTGGCACTATTAATTTGAGGCAATGTTTTGGCACCGCTAGTGCCACTGATTTTTTTTATATATCGAAAGAGGGGGTTTCCTCCGATTTCATTAAAGAAACCCAACCATAGAGAACCATTATCCGACAACATCTCAGTGTAAACGGGCAGTTATGCAACTACTACTAGAACGGACTGAGTACTAGCAGGAGACAAGTTCGCCACATAAGCTAGGCAGGTAGGGAGACGTATCACCAGCTCGACCAAGTTTGGATTACAACCCAAATGCTACCACAGAAACATCAGGGGGGGAGATAGGGACTGAAAGAGCCAGCTTCAGCATCCCAGTCTAAGCACACCCGGCCTCCATCCTTGCGACGCATGGTACACCTCGCTTGCCACCTGCTCGACCCTAGTGCCACTGATAAAATGAAGTAATAATATAGTTAAAATAGACTGAGTGTCCTCTCTATCATTTCATTTCCAATGTAGATAAAGAAAGTGCTTCTCTTTGTTAGTATATGTTTCATCAACTAGTCCCATTGTTAATGTTTAAGTGTTTCTGCAAACTAGGGTACTTAATTTTAGTTGATCTGCACAAAAATAGAGATTGGAATGTCTCAAGGCCCCTCCTTGTACTACAGCTTTACACTGATGTTTATCACTGGCAAAAGGTGTATCGGGAAGAATTGGGTCGATTTCCAGTATGAGGCCTACCGTATGAGGCGTCGCAGGGCCCATCTCGCCCTCGCAGCATGGCATATTGTGATACTATTGCAATATTTTCCCATTAAGAAAATGAAGTTTCTTCTATTTATTAGTGTATGTTTCATCAACTAGTGCCACTATAATGTAATCACGCTTTTTCATTATCTGTGCAAACAGGGTTATTCAGCTGCATTTTGGTGGAACTGCACAAATGTACGGATGGAACCGACATATATTGGCGACACCAACCATGCCCCATCTAAGCATTGGCATCCACCACCAGTGGGATGGGTGGCGCTCTCTGTGGACGGATCTTTCTCGGCAGCAAATCCTCTAATCAAATACTAGTAGCTTATATTGGCACTTTTCTAGGGAGTACTCTTTTCTGAAAGAAGCACCAATCTATTTTTCTTTATTTGTACACAGTGTCACCACTTTGTTTTTGGTCCAGAGCTATTTTTAGGGTGATTGGCGTAGTACTCGGAGACTGATTGTAAGCATGATTTTCATTAGCCGTCACACTGATTGTAAGCATGAGTAGATGGAAGATTAGGTTAGTGTGAAGCTTACCTTAAGCCGTACCGCCGCCGTTGAAATGAGGCGAGCGGCGAGGGAACCGTGGAGAACGGCGGGGAAGCGACGTCGCGCCATCCGGCCTCCTCTTGCAGTGGGAGAACGAATACTCTTGTGGCTCTGGCTGGCACTGCACCCTCACGAACCGCACACCGTACTAGATCGATTCGTTATCCTATGGATGCTCGACCTTCGACCTGTACGCCCACCACCTCCGCCTGATTTTCATGTCAGGCGAATCTGTCTGCTCTATCGCCCAGAGGAGATACTCGATGAACTCGAAGGACTGCGGCGTGACTGCCACCGGGGAGTACATCGCCGCCGTCTCGCTCTTTCGCATACATTTCCACATGGCCCTCACCGTCCTCAAAATCTCCCACTCGTTGTCAAACCAAGTAAGGATCTCCTTCAACCTGGCTAACTTTGCCTGGTCGCCGCCGGCGATCTGCCCGATTCGCTGCTGCATCCTCTCCATAGATGTCCTTCTGAGAGGTCCGGTGCTAGCTTTGGAAGATGGGAGGAGAGATGGTGGTCTTGCAATGGAGAAGAGGGAGAGGCGAGACGGTGGTTTTGCAATGGAGAAGATGGAGAGGCAAACAGTTGTTTTGGAATGGAGAAGAGGGAGAGGCGAGACGGTGGTTTTGGAATGGAGATGATGGAGAGGAGAGGGGGTGGTTTTGCAATGCAGTAGAGGGAGAGGAGCGTGCGGCAGCGATTTAGGATTGGACGAGAGGGCCGGCGCGCTGTGACTGGATCAAAATCAAAATCAATTTACCCTTCAATTAAGAAAGCGACCCCACATTAACTAGTCTCCCTTGTATTCTGGGTCATATTTGACTATGATTTTCACAAATAAAATATATGTTATTGTAGCGACCCGACCCGAATGGATCGAATCTCTGTGTTCAAGTGTCATCCCTGGATCGGTAATGCTGACACACACAGTACTCGAAGGATTTATAACAGAGTGCAATCACACACTTATTACATCGAATGTCTCAAAAGAGAACTGATTACAATAAATATGGCTTAAGGCCATCTAAATAAGATAACAGCGGAAGTCTTGGAAGATAAAGTGAGTCCATCAACTCCAACGGCATAGCTGAGTGCACGACAACGACCTAGCACGCCTTACTCTTCGTCTGAAAAGTCTGCAACATGATACGTTGCAGCCCGAAACGGGTCAGCACATGGAATATGCTGGCAATATAACACAGTAGAGCAATGAACAGAATAATTGCTAATACTACATGCATATTTGGCTGGTGGAAAAGCTCTAGTGTTATACTGTTTTGCGAAAAGCCAATTTTTCCCTACAACAAAGGAATATATTTTATTTAACTATCATGGTGGTTGTTGAACATTGAGAAGGTAAATCCCCCTCTCAATCCCAATTAAAAGTAATAATTAATCCCAACAAATTAATTTAGAGTGATGGGATTCAATATGATGATCCAAGAACCAGATACTCAAGATGTCCATAACCGGGGACACGGCTAATCATGATTAGTTTGTACACTCTGCAGAGGTTTGTGCACTTTTCCCCACAAGACTCGATCTCCTCCGTTGGATTTCTCGCACTACATGGTGTTTGAGAAACGGATGACCGAGACACAGTCTTTCAGAAACATTTACTCTTTACTCCGGGTAGACCGTTACACCTACTTTCCCCTACATCTGCTAGCCTACCACTGAAAGAGGTCATGTAACATACTCAACTATGCTAGAGCCCATAATAGCTTGTGGCTGCACACGGAAGTTTCTAGCATGAACAATCTTATGATCCCTTTGAGCCTGGGTGGCGGACCGTAGGAGGATCACACGGTATATCCCCGGGATCTCCTAGGACAACACTGGTATATCCCCAGGTGCCCAAACAAGCAATCCACCCAGATGTGTATTAAAGTTGCCACCTTAAGTTGAACCATTAATTAAAAATCTCACATCTGTCATGGATACACTCAAAACCCAATCCACGTCTACGAGCGTAGCATGGCAACATAAGCATAGCGTAGAAGTAACACCCAAGGGTTTGATATTAAAAAGGCAATAGGTTCTACCTCATCATCTACTTCCCAATACCCACAAGTTAATCACCTCCTAGTCATGCAATGTTTGAGGGTCGAAACTAATGCATAAAAACTGGGTAACGAAGAAGTATGATCAATGTGTTACTTGCCTTGCTGACGATCTGCAAATCCTAGAGACTCGTAGTAGCACGCTTCGCACTCCGGGAATTCTATCGCAAACAAACAATAGCATACATAAGCAATCAAGCGAAGATGCACGGGTAAAACCCAAATGAGAAGACCTAACCCGAAAGTTCAACTGAAGAACTCCGGTTTGCAAAAAGAATCGAATCAAACGGAGCAACGAAACTCAAACTGCGAAAGAAACAAGCTTTGATTGCTAATCTGGACTAAAGTCAAATTTTAAAGTAGCAAAAACTTGTTTAAGTTGGTTAAACAGAAAGAGGGCTTCGAGACGAAGATCTAGGCGCTTGAATCGCCTGATTCCGACAAACGAGCGAAAAGTTATACTAAAACGAAAATCGGATCAGAAATCGCGATCGAAAATAATCGCGGAAAATCCGAGAAAAAGAAAAACTAACGAACAGGCTAACGAACGAACGTTCGCTGTCTGCGGTTAAACGGTGAAAACCGTTCGTTGAAACGAACGTACGGACGAACGTCCGCTAAATAACTAAACCGACGGAAAACCGATCTAAAAAAGAATAAACCGGTATTAAAAAAAAACCGAATCTAGATCTAGGGTTTAAACAAAAACCGATCGGTTTTTCTCACGAAACCGACGGCGGCGGTGGCTACCTCCGGCGGTCGGCGGGACGGCGGCGGCGGCGAGCGGCGGCAGCGGCAGCAGCAGCGTGCGGCGGCGGCGGCGGCGGCTCCGGCGGCGGGGTCGGGAGGCAGCGGCGTCCGGCGGCGGCGGCAGCGGCTCTGGCGGCGGCGAGCGGCGGCAGCGGCAGCGTGCAGCGGCGCGGCGGCGGCGGCTGGTGGTGGTGGGGGTCGGGAGGCGGCGGCGTGCGGCATATAAAGGGCCGGGGGGGTTGGCTTGGGGCAGGGGGCGACGGGGCGGAGGCGTGTCCGCCTCGGACACGGCCGGCGGCGGCGGGCGGCAGACTCCTGCGCGGGGAAGGCGGCGGCGGCCTGCTGGGCCGGCTGGGCTTCGGCCCAGTTCGGTCCGGCGGATTTTTTTTTTTTAAAAAAAAATTCCGCGCAGAAAAACAAATAAAAGAAATACTAAACGGACTCCAAAATTCCCGAAATAAATTTTCCCCGTCCTCTAAAAATCTCCCGGACAAGGTAAACATTTATTTGGGACTCTAATGCAATTTTGAAAAATGCATATTTTTCTAAATTCAAATAAAATGGCAATAAACATCCAAATAAAATATTTATTTGATTTTAATATTTTTCCTCCAATATTCCATTTATTTTGGAGAAGTCATATTATCTCCTCTCATATATTTTTAATATGAAATAT
The DNA here is from genome assembly GCA_011799875.1 of Thinopyrum elongatum. Taxonomy (NCBI): domain Eukaryota; kingdom Viridiplantae; phylum Streptophyta; class Magnoliopsida; order Poales; family Poaceae; genus Thinopyrum; species Thinopyrum elongatum. The sequence continues at coordinate 170,008,199 of CM022298.1, forward strand.
TTTCGGAGAGAAAAATAGTTAAACCAAATTGATCCCTGTTTCAATATTTGAGAAAATTCAAATATGAAAACGGTGAAATCCCCAACTCTCTCCGTGGGTCCTTGAGTTGCTTAGAATTTTCGAGGATCGCAAAACGAAATGCAATAAAATATGATATGCATGGATGACCTATGTATAACATTCCAAATTAAAAATTTGGGATGTTACAGTTATACATTGCAAAAGTAATATAATTTGAAAGTACATTCAGATACGAACCAAACGATACAATTTTTGATCACATGCATTCACATTTTGCTTGTCAAATATAGTACGTGGTCAAACTTTAACCCAAAATACGCAAAACAAAAAAATACTTCCAAGACCAGCGCCGCTCTTCTCCTCTTAAACCACCGCTGCTCCTCTCCTGTTCCAATCCAAATCCAGCGCCGCTCCTCTCCTCTTCCATTTCAAAACCACCGCCGCTCCTCTCCCTTTCTAATCCAAAACCAGCGCCGCTCCTCTCCTCTTCCATTCAAAAACCACCGCCGGCGAGGGTGAACTACTCGCCCCTCGTCATGGAGACCGCCGGGATGATGAAGATGGCCACCGGTGATGGTTTCCCCCTCCGGCAGGGTGCCGGAACAGGGACCCGATTGGTTTTTGGTGGCTACAAAGGCTTGCGGTGGTGGAACTCCCGATCTAGGTTTATTTCTGGAGGTTTTGGTATTTATAAGAGGTGTTGGCGTCGGGGACAAGTCAAGGGGGCCCACGAGGCGACGACAAGGCAGGGGGCGCGCCCTAGGGGGGGCGCCCTACACCCTTGTGGTTGCCTCAGGACTCCTCTCCGAAATCTTTTTGTTCCAGTATTTTTTATATTTTCCAAAAATATTCTTCGTAAATTTTTAGCCCATTCCGAGAACTTTTATTTCTGCACAAAAAAACGACACCACGGTAGTTCTGCTGAAAACAGCGTCAGTCCGGGTTCGTTCTAATCAAATAATACCAAAATCATATAGAATTGTTGTAAACATGGCATGAATACTTCATAAATTATTGATACGTTGGAGACATATCATGAAGCTACTAAATTGCTAGATAATATCATTGCAAATTATTCACAATGGCATACCGAAAGAGCATCTACTAGTAAAAAAGTTAATTCGGTTGAAGAAATTAGTACTTTGAATGAAAAAGTTGATGCTCTTATGAAATTGGTTGCTAGTAAAAGTGCTCATATTTATCTTAATGATGTGCCTTTGTCTACTTTGATTGAGCAAAATAGTGATCCCGTAGATGTGAATTTTGTCTCACAAAAAAATTTCAACAACAATGCTTATAGAGGTAATTTTAATCCTAGGACTTTTCCTGGAGATTCCTCTAATAATTATGGTAATTCCTATGGTAATTCTTCTTACAGTAATAAGGAACCCCTCTGATCTTGAGAGTAATATTAAAGAATTTATCAATGCTCAAATAAATTTTAATACTACGATAGAAGAAAAGTTGAGTAAGATTGATGATATGTATAGAAGCATTGATAGAATTTCTCATGATGTAGAAAATCTCATGATTAAAATTTTCCACCCAAGGTTGATGTTAATGAATCAATTAAAGATTTATATGTTTCTATTGATGAAAGTAAGAAAAGAACCGCTATGCTTAGAGCTAAAAGAGAATTTTTAGAAAGGGCATTTTCTAGTGATTGCTTCCATAAAAATGATGAAGATCTTAAAGTGATTGTTGTTTCTTCTATTGATTCCTTGTTTAGTCAAATTAAAATTGATGATAAAGGGACTGGAGAAGAGTCAAATTTAGCTAGAGGGTGTCCTGATAATTTGGAGGGTGAAAATCTTGATGAAAAATTTGATAAAAGTGGGCTTGGAGAGGTCAAAACTTTAACTAGTGATGTGCCCACTCTTTTGGATTACAAAGACTTTAATTATGATAATTGTTCTTTGATTGAATGTATTTCTTTGTTTCAATCCATGATAAATTCACCCCATGTGTATGAACAAATAAAGCTTTTACTAAACATATCATAGACGCCATGATGAAAGCTTTAGAAGAAAAGTTGGCGTAAGAGATTTCAATTCCTAGAAAATTACATGATGAATGGGAACCTACCATTAAAGTCAAGATTAAAAATTATGAGTGCTTTACTTTATGTGACTTGGGTGCTAGTGTTTCCACAATTCCGAAATCTTTATGTGATGTGCTTGGTCTTACCGATATTGAAGAATGTTCTCTTAATTTGCACTTGGCGGATTCTACTATTAAAAAGCCTTTGGGAAGAATTAATGATGTTCTTATTATTGTAAATAGGAATTATGTGCCCATAGATTTTATTGTTCTTGATATTGATTGCAATCCGTCTTGTCCAATTATACTTGGTAGGCCGTTTTTGCGTACTATTGGTGCCGTGATTGAGATGAAAGAAGGCAATATTAAATTTCAATTTCCACTAAGAAAGGGTATGGAAAACTTCCCTAGAACAAAAATTAAGACACCATATGAATCAATCATGAGGGCATCCTATGGATCAAAAGCTAAAGATGACAATACTTGAATCTATGCATTATGCCTAGCTAGGGGCATAAAACGATAGTGCTTGTTGGGAGGCAACCCAATGAATAAAATTTATTTTTGCCTTTTTCTTTCTGTTCTAGAGTGTTTGCACAATTATGCCTCTGTTATGATTATGTTTTTTATGTTTTAATTAGTGTTTGTGCCAAATAAAGCCTTTGGGATAGCTTTGGGTGATAGTTGATTTGATCCTCTTGAAAAACAGAAACTTTTGCGTCCAGTAACAGAATTGTTTAAATTCACAGAAGCGATGAAAGATTCTGAATTTTTGGCACAAGATTGATATACAAATTCCCGATGTTTTCCTAATTTTACAGAATATTTGGAGTTATAGAAGTACGAGAATAATTCGCATCTTTACAGACTATTCTGTTTTTGACAGATTCTGTTTTCTTTGCATTGTGTGCTTATTTTGATGAATCTATGGATTGTATCGGGGGGTATAAGCCATGGCAAAGTTATAATACAGTATATATAATGCAATAACAATATTTTAATGGGTTTTCAACAGTACTTAAAGGAATGATTGGTTTTCTTATACTAAGGGATCTCATGAAGGTTTTGTTAAGTTTTGTGTGATTGAAGTTTTTAAGTTTTGGGTGAGATCACGATGGATGAAGGAATAAGGAGTGTCAAGAGCCTAAGATTGGGGATGCCCCATGGCACCCCAAGTTAATATTCAAGGATAACAAAGAACCTAAGCTTGGGGATGCCACGGAAGGTATCCCCTCTTTCTTCTAACGACCATCGGTATTTTACTTGGAGCTATATTTTTATTCGTCACATGTCATGAGTTTTGCATGGAGCGTCTTGTTTTATATGAGTCTTTGCTTGTTTTTCTTTTTAATTTGTCACAAGTATCCTTGCTGGACACACCTATTTGAGAGAGCCAAAATTATGCTATGATTTGTTAGAATTGCTCTATATGCTTCACTTAAATTTTTTGAGCTATGGAATTGCTCTAGTGCTTCACTTATATCTTTTTGAGCACGGTGTGCTTTAATATTTTTGAATAAATACTCTCATGCTTCACTTAGATTAATTTGAGAGTTAGTAAATTTTTGAAGAAATGCTCTTAGATTAATTTGGGATTTAGTAATTTTTTGAAGAAATCCTCTCATGCTTCACTTATATTATTTTGAGAGATGAAATTTTTATGCTCATGTTCTTCACTTAAATTTACTTGGGCTTGTAAAAAGCAATTGCAACATATGAAACCAGTCCCAAAGTGATAGATATTCAAGAGGGATATAATAAAAACTTTCATGAAGATCATTGGACAAAATAAACTTGATTCTTCGTAATAGTTTTGAGAGATGATGATAGTAATATATGAGTCATGTTGGTGAGTAATTATGCTTTAGTAAAAATATTGGTGTTAAGGTTTGTGATTCCCTATGCAAGCACGAAAGTCAATAGTTATGCAATGAAATTATATCCTACTTGTGGTGCATTATTTGGTGTTAGTTATGCTCAATGCTCTCTTATGTGAATTTTCGTTTCTTGGTTGGTTGCTTCTCAATCTTTTTGCTAGCCTCCACTTGTACTAAGTAGAAATACTACTTGTGCATCCAAACTCTTCAAACCCAATTAGGCCATATGAGTCCACCATACCTACCTATATGCGGTATTTCCGTGCCGTTCTAAGCAAATTTGTATGTGCCAACTCTTATTTTCAAAATGAATTTCCTTTTTGTGTGCCCGTACCGCTCATGAAGCGGCAGGGGGTGGCCAATATTTTCCATGCTAGATATGTTATTCTCAAGATGAGTGTTTATTCACTTGTCATTGCACGAGAGTATGGCGGTAATAGGGATGCCCAGTCCCGAAATGAAAAATAAATTTATTTTATGTTTTCAAATAATAAATTCCTTGGAAAGTGTTGGTATGGACGGTACCCATGGATACGGCTAGCCGTGGAGTGTGAAAGTATGGTGGAAAATGGAATAAACTTTATTTTATGTTTGGGAACCGCCTATGATATATCTAGCATGGAAAGTGTTGGGAATTACTCGGTTGTTTTCGTTGACGGGAAAATCATGCATCTAAAAAAAATTATCTCTCAATTTAAGCTTTGAGCTCTCGCACCTCTACAAATCCCTACTTCCCTCTGCAAAGGGCCTATATATTTACTTTATGCAATTTTTATTTTTTTTGAGTCTCCATCTTCTCTTATAAAGCACCAACTAGGGAGCACTACGATCATACTTGTGCATTGGATGTAGCTAATATTCGAGTGTGTTTCATGAATGGATCAATGATTGAGCATGATAGGCTAGGGATAACTTACTTTAGTGTTGATATTTTGAAAGACATGGTTGCTTATTGATATGCTTGAGTATTGAAGTTATCATGTCAAATATAGACTATTGCTTTGAACCATCTAAAAGTCCAAATGTCCATGCTACAAATGAAAAGAAGCATTTCAAATCGAAAATTCTGTTTTTATCATTTACCTACTCGAGGAAGAGCAGGAATTAAGCTTGGGAATGCTTATACGTCTCCAACGTATCTATAATTTTTGCTTGTTCCATGCTGTTATATTATCAATCTTGGATGTTTTACAATCATTTTATAGCAACTTTATATCATTTTTTGGGACTAACCTATTGACATAGTGCCCGGTGCCAGTTGCCATTTTTTGCTTGTTTTTTACTTCGTAGAATATCAGTACCAAACAGAGTCCAAACACAGACAAACTTTTTGGAGATTTTTTTTGGACCAGAAGACACCTTGGGGATCAAGAAAGCACCTAGGAAGAGGCCCGTGGGGCCCAAGATACACCAGGGCATGCCCAGGAGCCCAGGCACGCCCTGATGTATCTTGGGGCCCACGGAGGTATCCTACACCGCCTCTTCGCCCTGTAAATTCCCAAATATTCCAGAAACCCTAGGGGAGTTGACGAAACACAATTCCAGCCACCGCAAGTTCCAGAACCACGAGATCCAATCTAACACCATCACAGAGGGGTTCATCATCCTCATTGGTGCCTCTCCGATGATGCGTGAGTAGTCCACCATAGACCTAAGGGTCCATAGGCAGTAGCTAGATGGCTTCTTCTCTCTTGTTGCTTCTCAATACAATGGTCTCTTGGAGATCTATTTGATGTAAACCTTTTTGCGGTGTGTTTGTTGGGATCCGATGAACTTTGAGTTTATGATCGGATCTATATCCATGAATATTATTTGAGTTTTCTTTGATCTCTTATATGCATGATTATTTATAGCATCGTATTCTTCTTCGAATCTTTGGTTTAGTTAGGCCAACTAGATCGATTTTTCTTGCCATGGGAATAGGTGCTTTGTGATGGGTTCTATCTTGCGGTTTCCTCTCCCAGTGACAGAAGGGGTAGCGAGGCACACATGTATCATTGCTATTAAGGATAACAAGATGCGGTCTATTCCTACATGAATAGATCTTGTCTACATCATGTCATCATTCTTATTGCATTACTCCGTTTCTCCATGAACTTAATACACTAGATGCATGCTGGATAGCAGTCGATGTGTGGAGTAATAGTAGTAGATGCAGGCAGGAGTCGGTCTACTAATCTTGGACGTGATGCCTATAAATTGATCATTGCCTTGGATAATGTCATAATTATTCGATCTTCTATCAATTGCCCAATAGTAATTTGTTTACCCACCGTATGATATTTTCTCGAGAGAAGCCACTTGCGAAATCTACGACCCCCGGGTCTATCTTTTATCATATTGCTTTCCGATCTATTTTTCATCGCATTTGTTTTCAGATCTATTATTCCAAAAACCCAAAAATACTTTGCTGCACTTTTTATTTGCATCTTTTATTTCGCTTTTTATTCAGATCTATTTATCCAAACACATACAAAACAATCTTTCTTTTTATCGAGGAGGGATTGACAACCTGTCGTGGTGAGCTCACGGCAGATGCCATGGGATGGCTAAAGAGAGGAACAGGCAAGAGGCCACCGGTGGGCTCCAGAGGCGAGGTTGGTACGAGTGAGCATGAGACGCAAGACGTACCCAGGTTCGGGGCTCTCCGGAGAGATAACACCCCTAGTCCTGCCGAATGTGGTTTATATGAGGATGGTACAAACTTGCTCCTAGAGCTGTTTTGGGGAGGAAGGAAGGCAGGCCAGTACATAGGCTGCTCCCTCTCCGTGTGTGTGAGTGTTCTACTGATTGTCGATCTTTGCATGGTGGAGCACCGGGCGGTCTTATAGGCTGGCCCCCGGGGGTTACAATGGTAATGTTACATGGGCGCGGGGCCAGGATGTCAGTGTCTAGGAGCCGGCAGTGGGGGCCGCCGGGGCGCCAGGTCTGTCGGGTCCGCCGGATGCGGGTCTCGCCGGGTCCATTAGGTGCGAGCCGTACCGGGCCCGCCGAGCGCGGGTATGGCCGGCTGCTGGGTACTGTACGCATGCCGTGCCGGACGTCATGGGACAGCCGCACCGGCTTGCTACAGGGTTGCGCCCCCGAGACACCGCCTGCCCCAGGCGGTGGCTTGGTCGGCGCGACAGTCGAACCCGCCGGGGCCGGTGTAAAGGGGGGCGCACTGTAGCCATGCTCGTTTGTCGATGGAGGTTTGTCTTATGGGAACCGGCCGACATGCGCCAGCCGGCTTGGCCGAGCCGCGGCACCTGGCCGGGTTGCGCTGTGAAGCCGGCCAGGGATGCGCCGGATTGAGGGGCATTGCCAGCCCTGATGTTTTTGAAAGGATCCAGGTTCCGTTGCCTGCCTGGGGTCCATCCCCCCGACAGTAGTCCCCGAAGATGTGAAGGCAGGGGGGCCTTCGCAGTTTCACCCCCTTGAGAAGGCAGCTGGGTTGATGAAGCTTGGGGCCGTCGGATCCGGCAACACCCACTGTGTGCCGGCTTCCGGAAGCCGGATCGAGGCACCCCGGTTTGGGCGGGAAACCGAGGCATCCGCCGAGTCTTGAAGGGGAAGGGACGCACCTCCCGCGGCTCGACGCAGGTGCCACGTGGTGAACAGGGGCCGGCGAGGCCCTGCCAGGCCACGCCCGATGGGACGCAACGGTGGGCTGGGCCCCACCATGCCGCGCCCTTGGCCCACACGCGGGGATTGATTGCGGCCGCCGCGGACAGTTGCACTTCTCCGGGTAATTAATTCAAGGGGAAACGTGCCCACATAATGTGGGGAAGTGGGAACGTGGGCGCAGCCGATCCCACTTCCGCACGTCTAGCCGCGGTTATAAAATCGGAGGGAGGGGACGGCGGAAACACTCACGCACGCTCCCCTCAGCTTGCCCTTCTTCTCTATGCCCAACTCTTGAGCTGGCCACCCGTCGGAACGCCAGGCGCCGCCCAAATCGCCCACCGACCGTGCTAGCTTTCTTCTCGCTGCCGCGCTCCGCACCCTCACTGAGCTCCATAGATGGCGCTGCCAAAGTGCTCGTGGGAGGGTCCAAGGTCACCAACGATGACATCCAGTACCTCCGCGACACCAGGCGACTGCCGTAGGCGGTGAAGGTAGCTGCGCGCGTGGCCGGGGAGGAGAGGGAGCTGCAGCCGCAAGAGGGCGAGCGCGTCGTCTTCTATAGTCATTTCAAGCGCGGGTTTGGCCTCCCCGCGAGCGCCTTCTACTGCGCCTTCCTTTCCTTCTTCGGGCTGCAGCCGCACCACTTGGGCGCAAACGCCGTGCTGCAGCTCTCTGGCTTCGTCACCTTGTGCGAAGGCTACCTGGGGGTGGAGCCAGACATAGAGCTCTAGAGCCGCCTCTTCTTCCTCAAACAACAGGGGTCGGAGGCCGGGGCCATGTCTGACTGCGGGGCCACCGTCATCTCGATCCGGCCGAACGGGGTGTTCCCCAAGATGCCCTTGGAGGATTCTGCCAATAAGTGGTAGAACTCTTTCTTCTACGTGCGCAATGTCGGCGGAGGAGCTGACGCCATCAACTTGCCCTCATTCATCAACGAGCAGCCGCTCGCCAAGATGAACTGGGGCCATATGCCCAAGAACCCACCGCAGGGACTGTTGAATCTGTGCAGCCGGATCGGGGAGATGATGGCACGCGAGGGGCTCAAGGGGACGGATCTTGTCGCCGCCTTCATCACGCGTCGGGGCAACGCCGGGCTCACATCATTGGCCAGATGGGTGACCGCCGGGATCCCACCCGGATGTCGTCTTGGAGGCTGTCGCTGGAGCAGGTCACCAACCTGGTGAACGCCATCTCCAAGGCCGGGATGGCTCCTGACTGGCGCTTCGGGAAGGCGCCCTACAACAGAGAGAACCCAGCGCCGTTGGTGAGTCCTTGGTTCCCATTCTTTCAATGTCTCAACTCTTTCTCCGTCCTGATGCGACGAGGGAGGTGTTGTTGAACACTATCCAGAGAACGCGTGACGGGACAAGGGCGCAGGTACTGGCCGCCGCGCAAGCCGGCTCGGAGGGGGCGGAGTCCTTCGCCGAGAACACGGAGCCGGCCGATGCTAAAGCCGGCGCGACGCATCGTGCGGGTAAGTCTCCGCACCCATACCTCTTGCGAGACTGGTCGGGCGATGATGAGGAGATCTTGACAGAAGGTGGTGGTGCAGCGCCGATGAGGGGAGGGGACGGCAGCGTTGACCCCCCAAGACGGCTGAAGAAGACGGCCGACGCCGGGTCGTCCCACATGCCGGCGGCGGCAAGCCGGCCGCATGGCAAGGACGAAAGTGCCGTTGAAGCCGGACGCGAAACGCGCGGCAAGACAGCCGCCAAGAAAGCGCGCCGAGTCATCCCGGCGCCGACGGCAAGGCAGGCCATCCCGATGGTGATCGGGGTAAGTTCCCTTTGTTGATTTATGCATGCTGCTTGGTTGCGCCTTTCTTATATTTTCTTGGTGTGGCACAGGACGCCTCTTGACTTGGCGTTGGCGGCCACGGATGCCGCGTCCAGAGGCGGCTTTTCGTTCCGGAGGACTTGAAGCAGCGCCATCGATCGGATGGAGCGCTCGCCCGAGGAGGACCTTAGACTGGACCCGGAGGATGCAGAGCTATGCGCCTGGCGGGACCGGAATAAGGCCCTAGAGGAGGAGGAGGCCGCCGCCAGCGTGTCGGAGGAGGCCTCGGCTCGGGCATCGGCGAAGGCTGCCCAGGCGAAGGGGCAGGCCACCGTGGACCCGGCGGTGGCGGATCAGGCCTGGCCAGAGATGGCGGAGGGCATGGAGTCGGCGGAGATGTTCGTCGAGCCGCCGGCGGAGGAGGCGCGTGACCCGGAGCCGACCATCGATGATCGGGAGGTGGAGGAGATGGCCGTAGACACCCCACCCCGGAACGACACGGCCGAGCGGGCGGGAGGGGGCGCACCGGGGACGCCGCCCTGGGTGGAGCGCCATAGGCGACACCGGCCGGAGTGCCGGAGTCGACGCCGGCCGAAGCGCTGGCGTTGACGACGGCCGCAGAGGAGCCGGTGGGGAGCGGGCGCGCCTTGGTGATCAGGCTGCGGCAAGCGGCGTCAGGGAGCGGCCCTGTCGCCGGGTTGCAGCAGCCTCGAGCCGGAGACGGCGAGACCGTGGTTGGGCCACGCGCCCAGGAGGAGGCGGCGATGGACGCCGTGCGCCAGCATCTTCGCGGGCGCGCGGCCCGGCTTCATGCCTTTGCCCAGAGCGAGCCGAAGCGGGCGCGGGAGCTAGAGCGCTCTGTGATTGTGAGTTTTCTTCTTGCTTGTCTTTTCGGCTGGTCAGTGGGGGCCCGCTAGCGCACCCATTGGGTGTAGCCCCCGAGATTCGGGCCAACTATGAAGTAGTTGGGTCAAATCTTAAAAAATGTCTTTGCGGTTTGTGCTAATCCTTGCTTTCCTGCAGCATCTAGACGGCCTCCGAGTTGGCATCCATAACCGGATTCTAGTGAAGCACCGCCAGGTCACGGCGTAGCTTGCCGCCAAGGAGGAGGCGCCCCGTCTTGCCGAAGGTACGTCTTGCATGCTCTTAGTGCGGGCGCGCTAGCGCACCCACTGGGTGTAGCCTCCGAGATTCGGGCCAACTATGAAATAGTTGGGTCGAATCCTAAAGTGTTTTTCTTCTTTTCTTCCAGCATCTGATTCGAAGGTTCGCCGCGCAGCTGCCACGGCTGAGGTGCCGGACCTATAACCCGGCTGGTCGAAGCCGGCCAGCAGCGTGACCAAGCGGTCACCAACAACGGCCAGCTCCGGGCCGAGGTGGAGCAGCTGAAAGCGGAGGCCGCCAAGGCGGCAGAGGCCCACCACGCGGAGCTCGTTCGGCTCCAAGATGAGCACGGGAAGGCGGCCACCGCGAGAGACGACGAGCTGAAGGCGGCCGTCGATAAGATCGCCGAGCTTGAGAAGGTGCTCGAAGCCCGCGGCCGCGCCAGGGACTTGGAGCGGCACGGTATGTTGTGCGAGGGGCAGCATCTGGACGAGCTCCTCGTCAGTAAGTGCTTCTTCATTTGTTTTGCCGGGTTGCGAGCCGGCTGAGTTTTTACATGGCTGACTGTTTCCCTTCTCCATTCGACAGAGTACTTCCCGGAGACGCAGGAGACAGCGGATGAGGCCGTGCTCGCCCACCGGTCGACCCAGGCGGACACAGCTGCCGGAATTGATCCACATGTCGCCTGGAGTTTTTCGGAGATCATGCATGCCGTCGAGGCCTGCCTGAGGGCCCTGGACAAGCAGAAGGCACGGCTGTCCGAGGCCGGATTGGGGATGGTGGCGTCCCTTTGGCCGGGAGCCGTAGCGCCCAACAGCTTCATGTGGTTGGCATGCTGGCTGGAAGCCGAACCGGCGCGGCTCCACGCGTGGCGTGTCTCCGCGGCTCGTGCCGGTGCAGACTTGGCGCTGCGCGTCGTCATGTCCTGGTACCCAGGCCTGAACTTGAACCAGCTGGCGGCCCAACAAGCTGGCGCAGAGCCCCAGCTGGAGGCAGAGGTGGGCCGGATTGCCACGCGGTCCAGCTACCTCGCCTTGTTTGCCGCGCATGATGAGTTCCAGGTGGAACGGACGGAAGACGGCGGGGAGGTGCCGCCCGACGACTTCGGCCCGGCTCTCAATGACCCGGCAAGCACCTCCGAGGAGTCGGGTCCCTACACGGATGACGGGGCCGGGCTGGACGACACCGGCGCCTCGGTGAACCCGGAGGCCACCGCGGAATATCGGAGCCAGTGGTCACGCAAACCGACGCAGCCGCTGCTTGAAGCCATCTTGCTCTTTATCTTTTTTTGAACTTTGTTAAGCAACAGGTCCACCCACTGGGGGCGTAAGGGGGAATGTAATGAACTCCGGCCGTGGGCCTTTATCTTTGGAATGTAAATATTTTTGCGAGTATTTGCGCTTGTGCTTTCCGTTCTTAGGCTTTTTCTTTCCCGCTCCTTCTTTGGGCTTCCCCCCCGCGAGTCAAACAGCCGGGTTCCGGTCTGTGACAAGGGGTTAGGCCTTGGGAAGGATTGCGCAGTACTTAGGCTTTTTCAAACATTGAGCGCTAGTGAAACACCCACTGGGCCGGCTGGCGGCAGATAGCGAAGAAGGCTGGCGCGCAGCCGGTTGTGCGGCAACTTAGTGCGGTGGTGCCGGATTGACCGATCCAGCCAACCCAACTTAGCGGATCCCTACGTGCCAGCGCTTTGGCCCATGGTTCTTGCCGGCCGAACAGCCGATGTCGGACTGTGGCTTGGGGCGAAGGAAAGGGCCGTGGCGACTTGGACACGCCGAAAATGGGCTAAGGGAGATGGCGGAGCGCGGCCAAGCCAGCTAGCCCCTGAGCCAGATGGACCGACCCGGCGGTGGAGGGCAGAAAATCACAAGGGTGTGCGAGACACAATAATTGATAGGAAAAGGTAGCCCCCGAGTGTCGTTTGGGGGTCCTGCTGTTTTTCATTGAACATCAAAAGGTAGCGATACATACGTGCATACAGCTAAATGTAAAATGGGTGGAGGAGCTCTGCGTTCCAAGGCTGGCTTGTTTCTTCGCCGGCAGTGTCTCTCTTGCGTTTGTTCGGCTTGCACGCGTCGTTGAGGTAGTAGGCGTTGCGGTCACACAAGGTTTTGCTGACGATGAAGGGGCCCTCCCATAGGGAGGCCAACTTGTGCTGGCCGGCTTGCTGCTGGATGAGCCGGAGTACGAGGTCGCCCTCGCGGAATGCGAGGGGCTTGATCTTCTTGCTGTGATAGTGCCTCAAGCTTTGCTGGTAAATGGCCGTTCGGCTGAGGGCCAGTAGGTGTGCTTCTTCAAGCAGGTCGATGCCGTCTTCGCGAGCTTCTTTGGCTTGAGCTTCTATGTACATTGTGACTCGTGGCGAGTCAAACTCGATGTCGGTTGGGATGATGGCTTCTGCTCCATAGGCGAGGAAGAATGGGGTGAACCCGGTCGACTGGTTTGGCATCGTCCGGAGACTCCAGAGGACGGCCAGCAGCTCATCGAGGCAGCTGCCGGGTGAGCGGACGAGGGGCTTGATGAGTCGCGGCTTGATGCCGAACAAGATCAGGCCATTGGCCCACTCGACCTGGCCGTTGGACTGAGGATGAGCGACGGGGGCCAAGTCAAGCCGGATGTCGGAGATGGAGGAGTACTGTGCCAGCGCGCCCTTAGCAAAGTTGGTGTTGTTGTCCGCGATGATGCTGTGCAGGACGCCCTAGCGAACCGCAATGTCTTTGACGAACCGGACGGCCATCGGCCCGTCCAGCTTCTTGATCGGCCGCGCCTCGATCCACTTGGTCAACTTGTCGACCGCCACCAGGAAGTGCGTCATGCCGCCTCGAGCGGTCTTGAAGGGCCCCACCACATCATGTCCAGCCCCGAGACGGCGAAAGATCAGGTGATTAGGATGGTCTAGAGGGCTGAAACTGGCTGGTGGCTGCGCTTGCTGAAGCGTTGGCAACCCTCGCACTTGAGGACCAGTGACTCGGCGTCTTTGAGGGCCGTGGGCCAATAGAAACCATGGCGGAAAGCCTTGGCAACCAGGGACCTGGAGGCGGCGTGGTGCCCGTACTCGCCCTGATGTATGTCGACGAGGATCTCTATGCCCTTATCTTGCTCGACGCAGCGCTGGAACACGCCCGTCGTGCTGCGCTTGACGAGCTCGTGGTTGATGATGCTGTAAGCAGATGCCCGGCGCTGCACTTGCTAGGCCTCAGTCTCGTCCATGGGGAGCGCTCCACTCTCCAGGAAGGCCAGGATTGGTTGGGCCCATGACGGAGCCGTCACCACAGTGAACACGGCCACCAAGGCGGGATCCGGGGCGGCAGTCCCCGGGCCGGGATCAGCAGCCCCCGGGTTGGAGATGACGGTCGTCGGGTTGGAGACGGCAGCCCCCGGGCCGGGATCAGCAGCCCCCGGGCCGGGCTCATGAGCTCCCGGGCCGGGGCCGGCAGCCCCCGGGTCAGAGATAACAGCCGTTGGGTTGGAGATGGCAGTCCTCGGACCGGGATCGGCAGCCCCCGGGACTGGGTTGGGGTCATCAGGGTTGGGGAGGGGAGCTGCAGGGTCATCCGGGATGAAGATGGACTCGGAATATGGAGATGGCTTAACGGACGGCTTGCGCGGGTGCTCGAGGGAGACGCCAGACGAAATGGCTTGCTGAGAGGAGCCGATCTTGGCCAGCGTGTCGGTGGCTTCGTTCTCCGCGCGCGGAACATGGAGGAACTCGCAGCCGTCAAAGTTGCCGAAAAGCTGCTGGACCAGGAAGCGGTAGCTGGCCATGTTGGCATCCCGGGCATCCTACTCCCCGGAAGATTGCTGCACCACCAGATCCGAGTCATCGTAGCAAGGGATGCGCCGGACGCCGAGTTCCTTGGCAAGCTGGAGGCCGTGCACAAGGGCTTCGTACTCGGCGACGTTGTTGGAGGCGGCGAAGTGGATTTGCAGCGTGTACCACAGCCGGTCGCCCTTCGGGGAAGACAACACGATGCCGGCTCCCAAGCCGGATCGCATCTTGGAGCCGTCGAAGTGCATGCGCCAGTGCGTCGAGTTGGGTGGCGGCGGTAGGTACTGGGTCTCCGTCCAGTCGACGAGGAAGTCGGCCAGCGCCTGGGACTTGATCATAGTGCGGGGCTCGTAGAGGATGGTGTGGCCGGCCAGCTCGATGGCCCACTTGGCTACCCGGCCGGTGGCATCCCGGCAACCCATGATTTCGCCGATGGGGGCCGTGCTGACCACGGTGATGACATGCTCTTGGAAGTACTGCTTCAGCTTCTTGGCGGTGAGGTACACACCGTAGCACATCTTCTGGTAGTGCGGGTAATTCTGCTTCGAGACGGAGAGCACCTCGCTCAGGTAGTACACCGGGCACTGAATCCGCTGGGTCTTTCCCTTCTCTGGACGCTCAACCACCAACACCGTGTTGACTGACCGCGAGGTGGCAGCAATGTATAGCAACATCGGCTCCTTGTCGGCCGGCGCAGCCAGGACGGGTGCGGTGGAGAGCATGCGCTTGAGATCCCGGAACGCTTCATCTGCCTGGTCGTTCCATTCGAACGGCGAAGTCTTCTTCATCGGCTGATATAGGGGCAAGGCCCTCTCGCCCAGCCGGCTGAGAAACCGGCTGAGAGAGGCCGAGCAGCCGCTGAACTTCTGGACATCCCGCAGCCGGGTTGGCTTGCGCATGCGCTCGATGGCCTTGATCTTCTTCGGGTTCGCCTCAATGCCGCGCTTCGAGACGAGGAAGCCGAGTAGCTGTCCGGCTGACATGCCAAACACGCACTTCTCTGGGTTGAGCTTGATCTGGTACTCGCGCAGATTGGCGAAGGTTTCCTTCAGGTCATCAAGGAGTGTGAGGTGCTGCTTGGTCTTCACCACGATGTCGTCGACGTAGACGTGGATGTTGCGGCCGAGTTGCGGCAGCAAGCATTTCTGCATGCAGCGCTGGAAGGTGGCACCGGCATTCTTCAAGCCGAACGACATGGTGATGTAGCAGTATGCCTTGAAGGGCGTGATGAAGGACGTCTTCAGGGCGTTGTCCGGGTCCAGCTTGATCTGGTGATAGCCGGAGTAAGCATCCAGGAAGGACAGGAGCTCACAGCCGGCTGTGGAGTTGATCACTTGATCTATCCGCGGGAGGGCAAAAGGATCCTTGGGGCATGCTTTGTTGAGGCTGGTATAGTCGATACACATGCGCCAAGTATCATTTTTCTTCAGGACGAGTACTGGTTTGGCCAGCCACTCGGGGTGAAACACTTCCATGATGAAGCCGGCTGCGAGTAGCCGGGTGACTCCTTCACCGATGGTTCTTCTCTTCTCTTCTGAAAAGCGACGTAGGGGCTGACGGACAGGCTTGGCATCCTTGCGGACGTGTAGTTTGTGCTCGGCGAATTCCTCGGAACACCCGGCATGTCCTTTGGGGACCATGCAAAGATATCCCGGTTCTCATGGAGGAAGTCGACGAGCTCGCCTTCCTATTTGCTGTTGAGGCGGGTGCCCACAACAACGTACTTGCTGCAGCTAGGGTCTTCCGGGTTGAGCAGGATCTTCTTGGTGTCCTTCGATGGCTATAACGAGGCCTCACCAGCCGACTCCTTGGCCGGAGCCGGCACGGCCGACTACTCACCAACCAGTGCGACAATCCAGTCGAGTTGGCGCCGCTCCTCGGCTATGACCAGCGACTCGGCCTGTTTGGCGCCGGCTTGGGCGCATTCCAGGTACTTCTTGTAGTCGCCGACAACGGTGAAGAGGCCCTTGGGACCCGGCATCTTCATCTTCAAGTAGACGTAGTGGGGGACCGCCATGAATTTTGCCAACGCGGGGCAGCCCAGCAGTGCGTGGTAGGCACTGGACAAGTCCACCACCTCGAACCAGATAGGCTCACGCCAGAAATGGTCGCTTGTGCCGAACAGGACGTCACGCCGGATCCGGCCGATCGGAGAGCAGGAGAGGCCCGGCACGATGCCGTGGAAAACCGTCCAGGATGGCTCCAGCTGCCTTGCCTCGATGCCGAGCTTGGTCATGGTGTCGCGGTAGAGGATGTTAATGATGCTGCCGCCATCGATGAGGACCCGCGAGATCTTGCATGTGCGCTTCGCAGCAACTATGGTGGGGTCGATGATGAGGGCGTAGCCACCCGGGTTGGGCATGACGGCCGGGTGGTCCTCCTGGGTCCAACTGACCGGGCGTTCCGACCAATGCATGTATTCAGGCACGGTCGGGATGACAGTGTTCACTTCCTGCCAGAGCAGGCGCTCGCTACGCTTGTCGGCACCAAAGCTGGTGAAGACGACGTAGCAATCGTTCGCGTTGGGGAAGACTTCATCGCGCATGGCGCTGTTTACCGGGGGCGGGGGTGGAGGCGGAGGCGGCTGCCCCGCACCCGGAGCCGGAGCTGGAGGCGGCAAGATGTCGCCCCTCATGATGCGCTTGGTGATGGCGCACTGCCGAAGCGTGTGCGTAGACAGCCTCGCGCCGCTGTGGTGCTTGCAAGGAGCGTCGAGCACCTCCTCGAAGCTCATGGCGGGTTGCCATGCAGTCTTGCCGGTTCGCTGGCGCTTGCCGGCCGGCTCGGCCGCGGGCGCCTGGTCAGTGGCCGCGACGAGGCGGTTGTCGTAGCGGGGAGCCTGCTGCTCGACCTTGCGCTTGTTGTTCTGCTGGTTGTTCTGCTGGCGGCCGCTCTCGCCAGCCAGCTTGGAGGGCGGTGCCGACAAAACCTTGCCGGCTTCATCCAACACTACTTGGATCTTCATGGCGGAGTCGGCCATGGCGTACTTGTCCGCTGTGACCATGAGCGCAGCCATGGTGATCGGCTCAGAGCGCAGGAGCTTGTGCTTAAGGAGGGTGCCATCCCGGCAGCCGCTCACAAAGTACTGAATGGCTTGAACCTCGTGGACACCCTCGGAGTTGTTCCGGAGCTCGGTCCAACGTGTGAGGTACTCGCGGCCAGTCTCGCTCGGCCCCTGCACGCACATGGCGAGCTGACTGGGACGGCCGGGTCGCTTGTAGGTGCCGGTGAAGTTGCGCACGAAAGCTTACTCGAAGTCAACCCACGAGTTGACGCTACTAGCCGGCAGGCTGTTCAGCCATGTCCGGGCTGAGCCCTGGAGCATGAGCGGGGCGTAGCGCATGGCCAGGCGCCGATTGCCACCTGCAATGCCGATGGCGGTGGTGTAGTCAATGAGCCAGTCCTCCGGCTTGACGGTCCCATTGTACTTTGGGGTGTCGCGGGGAAGCGTGAATCCTTTGGTGAAGGGCTCCTCCTGGATGCGTGGGCTGAAACAAGACGGACCGACCGCGTTGTCCTCCTCCAGCTCGAGGGAGAGGGCGAGTTGCTCGATGCGGTGACGGGCGTGGTGTCGTCGAGGGCACACGGGCCCAGCCAGCTTGCGACCAGGCCGCGGGGAGCCGGGTCGGCTGAAGCCGGACGGCCACGTCGGCTGGATGGTGGGGAAGGGTCTTGCCGGCGCCTGTCCTTCGGGGCCAGCTCGGCGCCCAGATCATCGCTAACCGTCAAGGCGCGGTTGCGTCGGGTTCGGGTTCGGCCGGAATGAGCCAGGGCGGCGAAGATGCCGTATTCGGCTGCTCGGGGTCCTTGGTGCGGCGCGAGATGGACGCCGTGGGACGGTCGAGGAGATCCTGCTGCGTGTTCGCGGCGCCGAGTAGCTCGCGCATGCGCCGCATACGTTCCTGCAGCTCCTCGCCCTGCAGCTGCTCCATGCCCACTACGGCCGCCTCCGCAGCGTGCATGTTCTTGACGGGGGTGTCGTAGACGGGTGGGATCGCGTCCAGCGCGCGGCCAATGTCAGCGCCACGGGACCGCACCTCGGCAACCCGGCTAGGCTCAGCCGCGGTAGGCGTGAAGCCGTACACGGTGTCACGCTCCCGCTGGACGGACTCCAACCGGCGCTGCGTAGTAGCAAGCGTCGCGGCCTCATCCAGTAGGCGCTTGCGCTCCTCCTCGAGCTGGGCCCGGGCCTGGGCAGCGTTGGTGGCATTGATGTCATGGCGATGGGGACACTGAGGTTCTGCATCGTGGCATGCAGCGGGTCGGCCGTGCTGGCGCGCTCTGCTGCAGCCCTGGCGGCAGCGGCCTTCTTCGCGGCACTGGACGAAGTGGAGCCAGAGTCGGTGACGAGCACCTCTACCTGGACGCAGAGATCCGCCACGCCGTCAGAGGGGTCGTAGCCAATGGGGACGGGGGAGTTGGTGACATCAAGCACCTCATTGGTGTACTCGTCGGCGGCGAGGGCGTCAGAGATGCGCAGCGCGCCGAAGGGGGCGATGAGCGAGCCAGCGAGGCCGGCCGGCGCCGTGCTGGGCACAGGAACCAGGCCGTGCACGCAGAGCTCGCCGGAGTCGGCGAAGGGCCCCGTCTGGAACATGTCTCCGGCCGGCACCTCAAGCTGCCCCATGGTAGGCACCAACTGTCATGGCGAGCTCACGGCAGATGCCATGGGATGGCTAAAGAGAGGAACAGGCAAGAGGCCACCAGTGGGCTCCAGAGGCGAGGTTGGTACAAGCGAACGTGAGACACAAAACGTACCCAGGTTCGGGGCTCTCTGGAGAGATAACACCCCTAGTCCTGCCGAGTGTGGTTTATATGAGGATGGTACAAGCTTGCTCCTAGAGCTGTTTTGGGGAGGAAGGAAGGCAGGCCAGTGCGTAGGCTGCCCCCTCTCCGTGTATGTGTGAGTGTTCTACTGATGGTCAATCCTTTGTATGGTGGAGCACCGGGGGGTCTTATAGGCTGGCCCCCGGGGTTACAATGGTAAAGTTACATGGGCGCGGGGCCGGGATGTCAGTGTCTAGGAGCCGGCAGTGGGGGCCGCCGGGGCGCCGGGTCCACCGGATGCGGGTCTCACCGGGTCCGTCGGGTGCGGGCCATACCAGGCCCGTCGGGCGCGGGTATGACCGGCTGCTGGGTACTGTAGGCATGCCATGCCAGACATCATGGGATGGCTGCGCCGGCTTGCTACAGGGTTGCGCCCCTAAGACGCCGCCCGCCCCAGGTGGTGGCTTGGTCGGCACGACAGCCGAGCCCGCCGGGGCCGGCGTAAAGGGGGCGCACTGTAGCCATGCTTGTTTGTCGATGGAGGTTTGTCTCGTGGGAACCGTCCGGCATGCGCCAGCCGGCTTGGCCGGTCCACGGCACCTGACCGGGTTGCGCTGGGAAGCCGGCCAGGGACGCACCGGATTGAGGGGTGTTGCCAGCCCTGATGTTTTTGAAAGGATCCGGGTTCCGTTGCCTGCCCGAGGTCCATCCCCCAACACAGCCCCTCTTACGCGTTGGGTTGCGAGGATTTGTTCTTTCTGTGCCGGTACCATTTACATAGTGTTGCTTGGTTCTCGTACTTGATTGATACCTTGGTTTCATAACTGGGGGAAATACCTACTGTAGCTGTACTGCATCATCCCTTCCTCTTTGGGGAAATACCGACACAATTTCAAGCCGCATCACACATCGCTTGGAATAAGCGGGTAGCTCTCTCAAAAAACAATCAACAAGTCCAAAAAACGGTGACCTAGCACGTACACAATTTTAAACGATTGTTTTGATGGAGTGAAAAAAGAAAACTACCCCACTATACGTATATATATATAGGCAGGAGCCTCCGCGCTTGCTTGCTAGGGTTGCTCTATTCACACACTCTCATCCTCTCCAGATCTAAACAAGATAGCGGTGGTAACACTGTCTTTCTATCCTCACCGCTGGTTACAGATCCGGACGCATCCCCTCCGCCGGGGAAGGGGAGGAGGGGCAGCGTTTAGGCCGTCGTCGACGGTGAGGGAGGAGACCCACTGCCGGCCGCACCATTATCTATGGCCGAGCGTCAGCACGGGAGGTCCTCCGATCCCTTCGTCGCTGCCCTAGTGTGGGCGGATCCGGCCTCCCACTGCCCACGTAGCCACACCCCGATGACCTTCAGGTATATCTTCCTTCGAAACCGGCCTAGCTCTACTTTCCCAGCTCGCACGTCGCTGCATGTGCATCATTTTCTACCTCTCAGCCCCCCTCGTAGCTAGGCTCGATCGGATAGTCCAACGCCACCTAATTTTTTTCTATTGTTAGAGGTAAAGCTACTTCATGGAGTCGAATCTTGCATTTGGTTCAAATAGGAAATAAAGGGGGGAAAGTTAGTATGTACATCAGACTTGGTACAAACACGAAAGAAAGGGGTGAAAGTAGTAAAAACTAGCCATCCAACCGGTCTCTTGGTTGAAAAGGGAAATATAGGGGAAATGTTGTACATAGTGGTATGACCAGGACTAGATTTGCTATCCACACATACGAATAGGTGGCTAAAGTGAACAAAAATGGGACCAACCCAGATATGTTGCTTGGATGTTTGTTTCTCGGGGCAACAAACTCTGAATCACCACTTTATGCCCCGGTTTAGGTACATGGTGCTGGACTGCTGGTGCACCCACTGTCCCATGCCCTTATAGAAAATATTTAGTTGTTCTTAATCTAATGCCCCTGTTAAAATGAAGCCAAGCCACTGTTATATGTCATGACAAGTTTAACCAATTGTTTTTGCCAGTAATTGTTTAAGACTCTGACTATTTTCTCTGTAGCTTTTTGTGCAAACAGGGATATCCATTTCACCTTGTTGCTATTGCGACCTTTTGGTGCACTGCACAATACTTCTTAAAAGAAGTGATTTTTGTGCAGTTTAACTGGAATGTCACACTGGAACCGTTGGTTCATTTCGGTGGAACTGCACAAAGGGAGATCTGTGTTCCAATCTTCATCCTCCATATTGGCACCATAACCTTCCTTTAGGTAAGAATGATATTTAATGCATGTGTTCACCTCTATTTTACAACTGCCATGAGAAAATAATGCTATTGTTTACTAGTACACTTGTACTCCCTCACTGACTAAACCAAATCTGACATAGAAGGCCAAACATGTACTTGGTTTCACCAATTGGTGAGGAGAAATAGAAACAGAGCAAGAAGAGGAAGACAAAGAAGAAGAAGAAGAAGGAAATGAAGAAGATCACATGCTGGTACCGTCCTATGTTATCCTGACATCTTGCTAGTGGTATTGTATTGCTATGTTGCTACTAGTATTAATATACTTGAAGAAATGCACTTGTAGTACGTAGCAGAGTAGTAATTTGCTTGACGACACATCATACTAATTAATTGGATTCTGGATGCATGTGTGGCCCAGCTCTATAGGATCAACAGTGCCAAGGTGATCTTCCTAAAGCCGAGGCCTCAGTCGAGGCCATTCAAGGGATCCGGCAACGTCTCCCTTCCATGTGAGACGATCCTCCAGGAACCCTTCCACTTCTGATGTCTCTCCTGCAAGGTCACTTAATCAATTAGGAGTACTTAAGCAGCACTAATTAATGGTTGCCTAATTTTCCTGTCGGAGTTAAACAAATAAATAGTAGCACCCTATGCTGAATCATGTAAGTGTGTATGTGTGTCTGTGGAGGTGGAACTTGTGGTGGACCAGGGAGGGGATCTTCGTAGTGTCATGAGATAATAATGATATTGTTTTGCATGTCAATTTATTGCCACTGGTTCAATGAGGCAATGTTTTGCTACTGTACTGTCATCATGAATTTGATGCTACTGTTAAAGTAATATGCTAATGTCTTTATATCCTTTCTCACTAAGCTAATGAAGGTTTCACCTTGTTCCTACTTGTGCAAACAGGGATCATGTTGTGCCAATCGTACATTTTAGTGGAACTGCACAAGAGGATACAATGAACTTTATCCCAACCAGTGCTTTAACTCTGCTGGAAGTTCTTGATAATCTTTTGATATAATGTCACCATTGGTAAACAAGAGTGATGTCAACCATACATTGGAAGTGCACAAAAATATATACTATTGAATGATTCCAGTCAGTGCTTTATCATCTCTTCTGGGACTACTTGAATAAGCTTCCTTGCTCAGGTTGGTACCGGCCTAAGGCCTTCATCCATATTAGTGTGCTGTCATCTCTATTTGTATTGTGCTACTGTGTTACTACTGTCATGAGAAACTCCTTTATCTTTCCATGTTAAATCTTTGCAACCTATGATACATGGCAATGCTTTGAGTGTATAGCTAATTGGCACTGATTAAATAAACTAATACCTCTCTTTAAGCAAGACTACTATCACTACTACAGGATACATCAAACACGGCTCAGATTTTAGTTGTGTGTGCGATGCGGGGCATACGGTTGATCCATAAGAACTGTTTGCGATGAGACAGAACAATAGAAATGGGCAGTCGTATCAAGGTGTGTGTGATATACGGCATACAGTTTGCTCCGATGAACTGTTTGCTATTAGGGAATGCAACAGAAACGGTTAGCCAGATCAAGGTGTGTGTGATATACGGCATACGGTTCACTCGGACGAACTATTTTTTATTAGGGAACACAACAGAAACGGTTCAACTTAACAAGATGTGTGTGATATGCGGCATACAATTTACATAGATGAACTGGTTGCGATGAGCCAAAAGAACACAAACGATTCATGTAAACAAGATGTGTGTGATACGCGGCAAACAGCCCACTCGGATGAATTGTTTGCGATGAGAAATTATAACACACCCGGTTACTACAGTTAATTCGTGTGCGATTCTGTGTGTACAAAAAACTTTGAAAAATGCAAACTAGTTGCTTGTGGTGGCTAGGAGTATCGCACATGATGCGTCAGCGAGTACTCGTGTGCGATGATTAGTAAGTTACACATACATTTTGTCGGATTCAGGGTTCCGCGGACGCTTGAGAGGTTCGAACTCTGGGGTGCGTGCGAAGAACTCTCCCTCCCCAGTCTGCCTGCTCAACGATTCCATAGCCTAGCTCGACGAACCCAAGGGACAAGAGACACAGCCGTTTACCCTGGTTCAAGCCACCTTGCGGTGTAATACCCTACTCCAGCTTTGTGGTGGATTGCCTCGAAGGCCTGAGGATGAACTAGTACAGAGGTGGAGCGACATCAGGAGGTGAGGTGTTCTTGAGCTCGATGAGCTGGTGAGGTGGTCGGGGTGGAATGGATCTGATCCCCCCCCCTATGGTGGTGGCTAAGTCCTATTTATAGTGGCCTTGGTCCTCTTCCCAAATGTAGGCGGGAAGGGATCCCACAACGGCCAAATTCGAAGGGAGACAGCTAGTACAAGTTATCCTGACAAAAGTAGTCTTCGCCTGCAAAAGCCTCTGGCGGTGACGATGTAGTGAGCTCCGCGATGACCTCCGTTCTGCCGTCCTGGCGGTCCTGGTCTTGTTGCACCGATATGGAAACCTTTGCTTGATTCCTCGGGACTCTGCGCCTGCGCTTGCCCCCTTTGCACCAAAGGGGAAACTGGTACACTGCGCCCGCTGGCGCCCGCCTGGTCTTGGTCGTCATGGCTCACGTCAGGTGAACCTCGCGAGGTGCGGCTTGCATTGATATCTCCGCTCCTCGGGAGCCAGCCTGGGGAGGCCGCCCCTCGTGGAGGTCTTGGTGTCGTCCGCCTCACAAGGCTTGGCCCCTCGTGAGGGTCTTGAGTTGTTGTTGCTGAAGCTGGGCCATGCTAGGCCGTCGATGGAGCCACGCCATGGGCCGCAGGCAGGCATGTCTGGGCACCCCCGGTCCCAGGACGCCGACAGTAGCCCCCAGGCCCAAGGCGCGCTCGAACTTGGCTTCGAGGCGAAGCCAAAGGACAAGTGTGAAGCGCCGCGGGCCCTAACCGCCTGCGGCCTCAGTTGCCTCATGGCGATTGATGGGACGTGGGCGCCTTCGCTTCCCCACGCTGCCTCGACAACTACTCAACTTGACGAGACCCTGCTGCATGCAGAGAAAAATCATCATTACACGCGATCGTGGAGGCCGGCGGTCGGCCTCCCCTTGGCTATAAATGAGGAGAGGGACGAAGCCTCCCTTGCTCGTCTCCGTCTTCTCGCCACCCACTCCTTCTTCTTCCT
This sequence comes from Thinopyrum elongatum, assembly GCA_011799875.1. Lineage (NCBI taxonomy): Eukaryota > Viridiplantae > Streptophyta > Magnoliopsida > Poales > Poaceae > Thinopyrum > Thinopyrum elongatum. The sequence continues at coordinate 170,032,528 of CM022298.1, forward strand.
TCTTGCCTCACCGTCTTGCCGGGGTGCTCATGGCGCCGATTAGGAGGTTCTCCGCCACGGAGAAAGGAAAAACCCCTCTCGAGGAGCAGGGACCACTTCCACCGAAGAAGAGGCTCGGCCGTCCCCGCGACGTTGGCGAGAGGCTGGAGGTGACGCGACCCTGGCTCGAGCGGCCTCCGCCGGGCTTCCCGCTCCCTCTGTACGCCCAAGCTCAAGGCTCCGGAGGAGGTGGCGACACCCCGCGCCACGCGAGCCACGGCCGTGGTGGCCAGGCTGAGGTTGTACGGGCGACGGCGATGTCGTCGACGACGGGACTCCCCAGGTGGGCGATGGTGGCGCCCAAGGATGAAGGAGAAGCTTGATGGTGGCGCTCGCTCCATTTTATTTCCTGCAATATGAACCGTGCCTCGCGGAGGCGTAAGAACTCATGTTTGGTATTTTGGAGAAACAATATGTCTTGTAATAATTTGCTAGGATTTTGCGATTTCCTTCCCGTTTGCTTTAGTGTTCTGCGTCGGCAGGGCCCGGCCCCGCGCATACCTTAGCCGCCATTGGGTCGTCCGGATCACCAGGACGAGACCAAGGGGTGAGGGGTTACGTGACCAGTTAGGCCCTTGGGTCGCGTTGCCCAAGGGTCCCCCTTGACGTACAAACAGCCCTCGGGAAGGAGACGCAAGATTAGGCCTTAGCGTTCTGCGTTAGCAGGGCCCGGCCCCGCGCGTACCTCAGCCGCCATTGGGTCGTCCGGATCACCGAGACGAGACCAAGGGGTGAGGGGCTACGTGACCAGTTAGGCCCTTGGGTCGCAATGCCCAAGGGTCCCCCTTGACGTACAAACAGACCTCATACCTCTCCTCGCCGGGCTCTCGCTCGGGAGGGTTGCGCGAAGACCAGGTCCGAGGGACCTGGCGAGGTGGCGTACGCCAGGCATGACCCGAGTGTATCCCCCGTGCCTAGCCCCCTCGTGCTACTCTCCCGGGGGAAAGCAGCGCGGTGAGGCTAAGCACCGAGCCTGGTGGCTCCCTGAGGTTACTGCGGCCGTGAGGCCACCCTCAATTGTTTATCACCAACGCGGAGCATGGCGCTACCGTTCTTGCACAGGCATAGCCGCTCCTTGACTTTGTTGACTGCCAGCGCGGAGCATGGTGCTTCCACTGGTACGTGGGAGGGGGCTCCCTCTGAGGAGAGCCCCCGGGGCGTGTACAGCCCCGCCCTGACACGTGGCTTGCACGGCAGGGCTAGAGGAGGTGTGTCTGGGCACCCGTGAACTAGCGCGGGACTCACGGGGCCCTACCTCAAGGCGGGTTGCGCCTGGTCCTGATTGAGAGCACTTGTAATGATCCTGCGAGATGGTTAGGCAACCTGCGCCGAGTGAATCTCCTGAGGTTACCACATGAGAAGGCCAAGCACCAACGGCCCCAGGAGGTGACGTGAACGGGGCCGGCCAGCCAGACAGAGCTCAGCCGTTGGGTTTATCGACGCTGCAGGGACGGACCCGAGCACAGACGCCGTGCCCCGTCTTCTCATGCGGATGTCCTGAAGAAAGACAGCCGGCGCGCGGCTCCCATGGTGACGAGGCACCGTGTTGCCCGCCCTCACTCATCCGCCCGTGATTAGCTCATGCGACGACAAGGCACCAAGGACCATGGGAGGTGATGTACACAGGAGCTGGCCCGTGAGCCAGAGCTCAGTCTCTTGGGTTTAGCAATGCTGCAGGGACGGACCCAAGCACAGACGCCGTGCCAGCCCTTAATCATGAGGCGGTCGTGGGTGGGCTTGCAAGGGCGTACGACGTTCATGGCAACGAAGTACCAAACAGGTAGATGATAATCATAAAGCGACCGATGGCAAGAATAAGGCTAGTTCTGATAGATGCAAAGCGATATATGCCACAGGGACAGACCCACGCGGCTTGGGGATGATGCAGCCCGAGGGGCGCCCCCAACGGAGTGAATCAAGATGCAAAAGGATACATGTCATAGGGACAGGCCCACGCGATCTGGGGATAATGCTGCCCGAGGGGCGCCCCCAATGGAATAAACTGGAAAATGTCACCTGGTACCGTTGCTGAAGAGATGTTGGAGTAGCTGAAGATGTGTGCTGAAGAAGTCGCTCCTCACGAGTCGCCTGGGTCCTGAACCTCCGGAGGCTCTGGAGGCTCAGGGGGCTCGCGGGGAACCATTGCCACCTCCACCAGGACCGCTTGGTGCCTGGTCTCCTGATCTGCCAGGACGCGCCGCAGGTGGCGCTGGAAGGTGACAGCCGCGTTCGGCAGGCCGCATGGCATGCGAACGTAGCTGTGAGGGGGGCCCTCACATCGACCAACACGCGATGGCCAGAAGCGCTCCTGAGACACAGCCCTGTTGAGCCCGAGGTAGTCGATGCAGACGCGCAGCTCACTGTCCTCGCCATGACAAGGAGCCGAGCCAGGTGGCGGGCAGCGGTCGCCGCGCATGGCTCTTGCCTCTTGAAGCTCCTCGGTTGCCTTGATGATGAACTCCTGAGCACCAGGCACCTCGTGCCTTGTGCCCTCTTGGCGGAAGCGCGCGCTGAAGCACGCCTCCATGTGGTGCCCGAGCGCCTCCCTCGTGACGTTGGCTAGTTCAGAGGCCCTCTAGAGGAGAGCCCCCGAGCCCAGCCTGAGAGGGGCGCTGGGCACGCCTTCCTATGCGAGAGAGGGGGGCGCCCCATCCGAGGGTGCTGGTCCTAAGGTGGTGCTGGCGGAGACACCGTTCTCCTGAGGCTCTTGGCAGAGCAGCTGTTTCTTCTTCTTGCGGATAGCCTCAGGAGGGTAGATGGTGCCTTCGTTGTCTGGGTCCTCAACCGCCGCGGCCTGGTAGGCGCGCTCGAGAGAGCACACCGCGTCCTTTTCCTCGTAGGCGATCGTGATGATGTCACGGTTCCCTGGCATCTTGAGGACATTGTAGCCATGATGGGTCACCGCCATGAACTTGGCCAGGGCTGGGTACTCAAGGATAGCATTGTACAGAAGGCGGATGTGGGCGATGTCAAAGTCGATGAGCTCGGTGCGGTAGTTGTCACGCTGGCCAAAGGTGACGGGGAGGCGGATCTGCCCTATCGGGGTGGTGGAGCCGTCGGTCACTCCTGAGAAGGGCTTGGTGGGCTGCAGCTGATCATAGGGCACTTGGAGGCGATCGAACGTTTCAATGGAAAGGACATTGAGCCCCGCACCGCCATCAATGAGGGTCTTGATGACGAGGATGTTGCTGATGACGGGAGAGCAGAGCATCGGGAGGGCGCCGGTGGTTGCTGCGCACTTGAGCTGGTCTGACGAGCTGAAGGTGATGATGCACTTGGACCACCTGAGCGGGCGTGTGGCCTTGAGCCTAGGGAGAGCCGCGTTCACCTCACGGGCGAACTGCCTGAAGATGCGCTGGGAGGCTGGGGCCTAAGCACCGCCCAGGATGCAAGCGACGGTGCGAGGCTCCAGGAAGCCTCCAGCCCCCTCATCCTGGTGGTGGTCGTCGTTCTTTCTTGGTGGCGGTGGCAGCGGAGGGAGGCCGGCGTTGCCCTGAGGACGGTCCTCACGAGGCTGATCTCTCCAGGCGCCCTCGCGAGGCTGGCCCTGCCAGCGGTCCTCACGAGGCTGGTCACGCCACTCCTGGCGAGGCCTGCGGTCATCCCAGCATCCTCCGCCTCGGCCTCCTCCATGGCCGTAGCCTCGATCATTGCGCTCGGGGCGTCGACCAAGGTGCCCGTCGCGGATGGCCCTGGGTTCATGGCAGTCATTGGTGTTGTGGCTGTGTACGTTGTGGAAGACGTAGAATGGACGGCTGCCCTTGGATGACTCTGGGTGGTCGCAGCCGCGCTTCATCTCTAGTTCAGCCGCAAGCACGGTCGCCCCCTTGCGTTTCACGTCCTTGGCCTTGGCCTTCTTGTCTTCTGGGTCGGCCGCTGGGAGCTCGAGGAGGGAGAGGCGTCCCTCCTCAGCTCTCACGCACTTGGTCGCCATGTTGAACATCTCCAGAGCCGTGCACAAGTCTTCGTGTATGGCGAGCTCCTCCTTCATCTTGACATCGCGGACGCCATCAGAGAATGCTGAGATGATGGCCTCGTCCGACACCTTGGGGATCTTGAGACGGACGCTGTTGAAGCGCTGGATGTACTTCTACAGGGTTTCCCCTGGCTACTGCTTGATGCGTCGCAGGTCGCCCGCGGCAGGCGGGCGGTCGCGGGTGCCCTGGAAGTTGGCGACGAAACGCTCCCGCATCTCGCCCTAGGAGGAGATTGATCCTGCGGGCAGGTTCAGGAGCCATGAGCGTGCGCCATCCTTGAGAGCCATGGGGAACCAGTTCGCCATGACCTTCTCGTCGCCGTTGGCCGCCTCGATGCTCAGCTCGTAGAGTTGCAGGAACTCGGCAGGGTCGGGGGTGCCGTCGTAGCGTGGAGGCAGGTCGGGCTTGAACTTCCCCGGCCAGATGACGCTGCGTAGCTCGGGAGTGAAGGCTCGGTAGCCCGCGGTGGTTATGGGAGCCCGACGTGGAGGTGGAGCTTGATCTTGGCGCTCACGCGCCACCACCACAGGCGGCGTGCGGTCTTGGCGTGGGGGTGCTAGGAGTGCAAGAGCATCTTCTTGCGGCCGCTGGACCTCTTGGCAGCTTGCTTCTTCGCGCGTGAGCGCCCTGCGTGACGGGTCACGCCATGGGGCCACGTGCCTTGGTGCGAGGGCGACGTCTTGACGGGGAGGTGGTGGAGGTGCTCCGTGGGCTACGTCGCCCGCGGCAGGTGGCGGGCGAGGCAGCGAGAGAGACGGCGCAGGCGAGCCCCCTGCGGCGCTGACAAGCTCGGCGATGCGCTCGAGCCAGTCCTCGTAGAAGTCGTCGACGGGGCGGTAGCGCAAGAGCTCGCGCGCCATGAGCAACGCAACTTGCGCGTCCGCCGGCCTGCGACGAGCATGAGACGACGAACCAGCCGGAGCCAGCGACGGAGTGGCCGTGCGCCCATCATGCCGCACGGAGGGGTGCAGCGACGAAGCTTGCTGCTCGTGCCCCGCCGGGCCGGTGGCGGCGTTAGCAGCACGCGATGGAGAACGGCGGGGAGGCCCACTGATGGGCGCCGTCTGGGCGACGCGAGCGGCGAGGGCGGCCCGACGCTCAGCACGGGCTCGACGGGCGTCAGCCATGGAAGCGGTGGAGCAGCGGCGAGTCGACCGACGGGAGAAAGGCTCCGACGCACCCCTACCTGGCATGCCAAATGTCGGATTCGGGGTTCCGCAGACCCTTGAGAGGTTCAAACTCTGGGGTGCGTGCGAAAAACTCTCCCTCCCCAGTCTGCCTGCTCAATGATTCCACAGCCTAGCTTGACGAGCCCAACGGACAAGAGACACAGCCGTTTACCCTGGTTCGGGCCACCTTGCGGTGTAATACCCTACTCCAGCTTTGTGGTGGATTGCCTCGAAGGCCTGAGGATGAACTAGTACAGAGGTGGAGCGACCTCAGGAGGTGAGGTGTCCTTGAGCTCGATGAGCTGGTGAGGTGGTCGGGGTGGAATGGATCTGATCCCCCCCTATGGTGGTGGCTAAGTCCTATTTATAGTGGCCTTGGTCCTCTTTCCAAATGTAGGCGGGAAGGGATCCCACAATGGCCAAATTCGAAGGGAGACAGCTAGTACAAGTTATCCTGACAAAAGTAGTCTTCGCCTGCAAAAGCCTCTGGCGGTGACGATGTAGTGGGCTCCGCGATGACCTCAGTCCTGCCGTCCTGGCGTTCCTGGTCTTGTTGCATCGATATGGAAACCTTTGCTTGATTCCTCGGGACTCTGCGCCTGCGCTTGCCCCCTTTGCACCAAAGGGGAAACTGGTACACTGCGCCCATTGGCGCCCGCCTGGTCTTGGTCGTCATGGCTCACGTCAGATGAACCTCACGAGGTGCGGCTTGCATTGATATCTCCGCTCCTCGGGAGCCAGCCTGGGGAGGCCGCCCCTCATGGAGGTCTTGGTGTCATCCGCCTCACGAGGCTTGGCCCCTCGTGAGGGTCTTGAGTTGTTGTTGCTGAAGCTGGGCCATACCAGGCCGTCGATGGAGCCACGCCATGGGCCGCAGACAGGCAAGTCTGGGCACCCCCGGTCCCAGGACGCCGACACGTTTCCTTATGTTAACACGTGTGTGATAGATAACACGTGACACCACATACGGTATTCTTGTTGTGTGCTCCAATTAGTCTTGCTGCACTCCAGGGAAGGCTTCCGCGCTCCAGCGAGTGCTTCCCGCGCTCCACATGGGTGAATTGTAAAATCCCTGCCTCTTCCCTCATCGGTCTCCCGCCACCAGCTAATGGCTTGCTGCATATAACCCAGGCGGCAACGCACCGTCGCGACACTGTGCGCAGATCTAGTCCTCACCCATCTACCATTAGTTATTCCAAGCATGCCAGGCAACAACCAAAGCTTCGACGTCGACCCCTACCTGCGTTACATTTTTGGCGAGGAGAATGAGCCAGAGCAGGTCGGGGAGCAAGATCTTCATCGGCCGTTGCAGGCACCATGGCCCATCGGCAGCAATATCAGCGTGATAGTCCTTGGGCGCACAATCGACATATTGCAGAGGAAGTGTGATGAGCAGTTTGCCATCCACCGTGCAAAAGATCCAGAGTTGCTTGGCGGCATGATCGACGACCCACCCGAAGAGCCGCCGTCACCAGTGCTCATCGAGAGCCTGATGCCCCGCAAGGAATGGGCAGAGGACCTCTGCGATTCAGTTAAGAGACAGCCAGCCTGCGGCTTCATCATTGCCGGCGGCGGCCGTGTCAACCTCGATCCCGACGATGTGGTGGCCAGGATCGAGCGCATCCTTGGCGGAGTTGATGTCCCCAACGAAGTAGAACATCGCCAACGTGGTATCTTGAGGATGCAGGTGATGGACGGAATTTGCTACCAGGCCAGAAACATGGAAATGGAGCGGTTCCGCGGAGATGTCATGCGTGCAATTGCATGCTATCAAGCTCTTCTGGAAGAGGCCCAGCAGCCCCAAGAGCCTCCCAGCACCAGCAGCTCCGTAGGCGGAGGCGGGTCGGGACACTTGTAATGAACGGCTGCAAGGGTGCTATGTTGATCATGGAGTCCGAGAAGACCGTCGTCGGAAGGCCGCCAGCTCAGCCTTTTAGCCTATACTTATTATAATTGTATGCATATGTAGGTTGTGAGTGTTTTGGGCGTTGCTGCATGTGGCATTTTAAATTATCCTGAATATGTAAGACAATTATTAACCGTTGCCATTGTAAATTTGCCTCAACGGTGAGCAGAGCGCGCGCAGGGATGCCAGAGCAGAGCACGCCGCGGCCGCCTCAATGGCGAGCAAAACGCGTGAACGGACGTGAGTAGAGCGGGCCACGGCCGCCTCAACGGCGAGCAACCACACCTGCATATTGCAATTCCGGTCAACCTTCTGGCACCCTGTGGGAGGCGTGATGGCGCATCCATCGGACACGATGGTGATATCTTGACTGTGTGTGATAGTGGGAAGACACGTATACGTATCCGAGAACGCGGGCCCACGTACGGCATCTGGGGACCGTTTCGGGTTTCCGATGCGTGGCATACGGTTGATCCATAAGAACTATTTGCGATGAGCCAGAACAACAGAAACGGGCTTCGAGCCCAGAACCATCAATAAATTTTGGCCTTGTTTCTCATCACATTCCAGATTACAACGCAATAAGTAATTGCAAATCTGTTCACACCGATCAAACCTGAATGTGTTCCCACTTAGCACCGGGCTATATATAAAAACTACCCACTCGAAAATTACTTCATAGTTCCTCTCCTCATCACCCACAAAACAGGTCTTTCCTATCAAGTCATTCCGCCATGACCGGTAGGAGGAGTTTCGAGTGGACATATAACCAGGGAGCAAAGACCAAGGCCGCAGAAGCACTAGAGAGGTCTGGCTGCTATGCGGCAGCCGAAGCAGAGATGTCTCACCGCGCCGCGGAGCCCTCGAACGAGCTCTCACCGGTACGGGAGGGCTCTCACAAGCGCACTCGCCGCATCGGTGATCGTGATGAGCTGGTGTTCCTGAAGTCCTTGGCCAGCGACGACAACATTCACATTGGCCTATTTAAGCAGCAGGAGCTGGTCGACGGCTTGATGAAGCTGCTCGAGATTAGCGATGCCTCGGTTGAGAAGGTGACCGGCCTCGTCGAGCAACTCATGGGTGACAATGCAAAGCTCCTCAAGGCGCTCGCCGAGACGGAGGAGGAGGCCGCCAGCTGGAAGAAGCTGCGTGAGCAGAGCAGTGCCTCGGGGATGACACTGAAAGCGGGCATCGAGGAACTGATGGGTGATTTTAGGAAGCTCATGATCGAGCGCGAGCAGGAGGTGGAGGAATCCGTGGCTGCTGTCAAGCAAAGTCGTGAGGAATTGAAGAAGGAGCTGGAGGATGTCGTCGCCCGGCGATCCATCGAGGAGTAGAGACAGTAGCGACCCAGATTGTTGTCTGCGATTTCCTTCTTCTCTTACCCCCGTGTCTTCCAGGCTTTGCCGCATGTGGCATTTTAAATTATCCGGAATATGTAAGACAATTATTATCCGTGCCATTGTAAATTTGTCGTCGTATTATCCATTGCCATTTTATTTGTCGTCGTATTATCCGTTGCCCTATGTGGCATTTTAAATTATCCGGAATACGAGTTGAAAACACGAACAAAGCAAATGCTAACGTTGAGCGGGGCCATGGGATCACAAGCAAACACCCTCCGTCCAGGTGCTTTAATTAACTGCGTGTTAAACAGCGGCTCAGCCGCCATTAATGGAGAAGTTCTGAGCGAGGCGGGCGGCTGGTGGATGGAGGTCAAAGAGCTCGCTTCCCGGTGAGCATGGGCGGCCTTGCTGCTCGCACGTGTCCCGTCGAGCCTGCGAGGCGGACTGCTCGCACGCATCCCGTCGAGCCTGCACGGCGGACTTCTCGCGCTCGTCCCGTCTAATCAAATATTTGCACGCACGCCATCGAGTATGGTTAAATTTTGGCACAAAATACAAAGATGACCAATGAACGAGGACCGAGGTAGTATTATCCCATAAGAAAAGAGGGACGCGTGGCCACACTTAAATGGTTACGGGAACAGACACGGTTCATATAATACAACAGTTTGCGATATTAATGTGTCAGCTATTTATTTCAAAAGGACTTCGTTGGCTATTAATGTGTGCGCCTTGTCTCAAACTGGACGATTTTTTTACCACGGCATATATGTGCCATGTCATGGAACCATGCCAAGTTTCATGTTTTTTGGGCGAGTTTTCAATTTACTGGGATTTAAAAACCAAGATTCTCAATGTTTTAGGACGACGAGACGTTTGTAATTCATTCCCATTCCTTCAATGAGACCTAAACATGCACCCAATGACACATGTACGATTTTCCACCCATTTTGCTTCACTGGAGCATGTGCTTGTAGTTCAAATTTTAATTATGGACTACATTAAATACCTAGAAAACTCAATTAATATATAAAATGGCCAAACGAACCCTGATCAGTTTCAAATTTCAGCACGACACTCCTGTTATTCTATGTTGCCTGTAGAAAACAAAATACAAGGTGAGAAGAGGCAGCAATTATCGTTTCGCCCACAAGAGGGGCATGTTTCCCTACCGGAACCACGAGGGTTGCGAGAAGCTTCGGTTTGTAAGAGGCTTGTAATATAGCTTGGCCCAAATTGGACAATTTTTTTACCACGACATATATATGCCATGTCATGACACCATGCCAAGTTTCATGATTTTCTCGTGAGTTTTGGATTTACGGAGATTTAAAAACCGAGATTCGCAATGTTTGAGGCCGAGCCAGGATGCCGAGACAGTTGAATTCATTCCCATTCCTTCCATGGGACCTAAACATGCACCCCAAGGACACATGTACGATTTTTCTAGCCATATTGGTGCACTGGAGCATGTATTTGTAGTTCGGATTTGAATTATGGACATTAAATGCCTAGAAAACTCAATTAATGAATAAAAAAGGTCAAACAAACCCTGAATAATTTCAAAGTTCAGCGTGAATCTTCCGTTGTTCCATGTTGCGTGTAGAAGAAAATACAAGGCTAGAAGAGGGAGCGATTATCATTTCGCCCACAAGGGGACACGTTTCCCTATCGAAACCACGAGGGTTCTTGTGAGAGGCTCTAGTTTGTAAGAGGTTTGTAATAAAGCTTGGCCCAAATTTGACAATGTTTTTACCATGACATATATGTGCCATGAAGTGACACCATGCCAACTTTCATGACTTTCTGGTGAGTTTTGGATTTACGGGGATTTAAAAACCAAGATTCCAAATGTTTGAGGACGAGCCAGGATGCTGGTACGGTTCTAATTCATTCCCATTCCTTGCATGGGACCTAAACATGCACCCAAGGACACATGTATGATTTTTCTAGCAATTTTGGTGAACTGGAGCATGTATTTGTAGTTCAGATTTGAATTATGGACATTAAATGCCTAGGAAACTCAATTAATGTATAAAATAGCCAAATGAACTCTGAATAATTTTAAATTTCAGCATGGATATTCTGTCATTCCGTGTTGCCTTTAGAAAAAAATACAAGGTGAAAAGAGGCAGTGATTATCGTTTCGCCCACAAGGGGGACACGTTTCCCTATCGGAACCACGAGGCCTCTTGAGACAAGCTCCGGTTTATAAGAGGCTTGTAATAAAACTTGCCCCAAAATGGACAATTTTTTTCCACAACATATATGTGCCATGTCGTGACACCATGCCAAATTTCACGATTTTCGGGTGAGTTTTGGATTTACGGGGATTTAAAAACCGAGATTCTCAATGTCCGAGACCGAGCCAGATGCCGAGACAGTTGTAATTCATTCTCATTCTTTGCATGGGACCTAAACATGCATCCAAGGACACATGTATGATTTTTGTAACCATTTTGTTGCACTAATTTGAATTATGCACATTAAATTAATGCTTATAAAACTTAATTATAATGTATAAAAAAGGCCAAATGAACCCTGAATATTTAAAGCAGTTCTAGTCAACCGTTTGTCACCCGTGGGTAAGCACTGTGCGCATGCGTCGTACTAGCTCACGCTTCCTTCTCTACTATTTTTTCCATATTAATGTTGTTATATATCCAAACATGCTACCGTTTCCCGCCACTCCTCCCATTGGTTTTCTGCCTCTTCTCGCATCGGTTTCCCGCTGCCAGTGTCAGTGCTCATAGAAGGCTAGGCGGCAACACACCGGCCATGTAAATATTACACTTAGTTTCTAAAAGCACAAACGTGTGCGATAGTAGGGAGTAGATCCCATAGGGTGACCAGCATGAAATGCCTTAAAGGCGAGGAGGCAATTCTTATCAGCAAGGGGCGGCTTCCCATCCGCTAACCTAGTCGAATAGAATGCAGAAGTTAAGCGTGCTGGGGCTGGAGTAGTCTAAGGATGGGTGACCCGGTGGGAAGTTGCATATCTCAAGCTTCATTAAAGCGCCATGATACGGTCATTATAGACATTTATCATCTAAATGTCTCTATAGTGACCTGTCATGACAATTATATAAACCTTGGGATCCTTGTTTTGCTAATTTGTAGAATATGTTTTTTTATTGGTTATTTTTTGTTCTCAAAAATTGAAGAATGATCGACATATGTAGGCCCACACAAATTATCGCTTTGACCCAACGCACGAGAAGAGTTTCCTCTTTGCTCTGTGTGCTATGTTAGAGCAAATCAAGTTTCAGCACATGCGTTCGACGACACCCCCTACCCCCCCTCCCCCCCACCCGCCTCGAAGTTACGGAACCGACATCGTACGTCTTTAACCTGGCTGGGGGGTACGATGTTCAGTTTGTAATGTTACTAATGTAGTTGGTGCCCCATCGAAGTTGTGCTTTCGGGATTTGAAAAAATCACACACCACACCCATACATTTTTTTGGGCCGCATGCAGGGTATAGGGGGCCGGGTGTTCTGATCGAGCACGTCTCCCTTGTGCGGTTTATAGATGCCGCACATATCTGTGGGCTCCCCGAGGTCTATATATGTCATCCTTGACCGATAACGAAGGGGGCCCACACAATCTATCCCTTTGACCCAACATACGAGAAGGGTTTGACCATGATGGTTTCCTATTGCTATGTGTGCCATGTTAGACCAAATAAAGTTTGAGCGCATGCGTTGGACGACACCCCCCTCCCCCGCCTCGAAGTTGGGGAACCGACATCGTACGTATTGAACCTGGCTTGGGGTCAGGTACGGTGTTCGGTTTGTAATGTAGTTGGTGCCCCATCGAAGTTTTGCATTGGGGATTTGAACACACCACACACCACCCATACATATTTTAGGGCCGCATGCAGTGTATAGGGGGTCTTCTGATTGACCACGTCTCCCTTGCACGGTTTTTTGTGACGACACGCATATCTGTGGGCTCCCCAAGTGTATATATATCATCCCTTTTGACCGATAACGAGGGGTATGTGTTGGCCATGAATTGATTCCTCCTAGTTCGTGTTAGGGACGGTCACCGTCACATGTCGTTCAACCATAGTTCAAGCTCATACGTTGCCAGGATTCCCTACCACACGCTTGGATTGGTGGGTTCGACCGACACCATACCCTGCGTATCTCGTCCTTAATTACCTGGCTTTCGTGGCTGTTGTCTGTATCGAGAGGTGGGCGCCACATCTAAATTGTACATTATTTGATATTGAAAACACACATCACCCCTTCCAACGTACATCATTTTGGACCGCATGCAGGCGGTGCTGGTTTTGTGGTCCCTCTCATGCGATTTTTGATGATGGTTCAATCTATTGGCCCAAGCAGTTTATATATATTCTATCCATTTTTTATCGACAACAACAGTTGTCGTTTGACCAAGCGGTAGATTCACTGGTCCGTCTTATGGTAGGACATGGCTACATGCATGTATGACCAAAGTATCATTACGTGCATCCGCCCCGCCGACACGAAGTGGGAGGTGGGTCAAGCACCCTAGCTAGGTAGCTACGACATTATGTAATTATAGATATATCAAAGGGTGCTTTCGGGTTTGCGAGGCAGGTGCCACCAAAGTTGTGCATTGTGTATTTAAAGTTTTAAACATCACACCCTATATTCCTACATATATTTGGCCACTTCTAGGTGGTTCTTGACTTCTGGCCCCTCTCATCGATCTTCGATGACACGCCCAACCGTGGGCCCGCATGGTCAAAGTTGTACATTGGAATTTTGAACATCACAGACCACCCTTTTGGCTCATATATATTTGGGCCACATGCTGGTGTGGCTGTCTTCTGACCCTCTCTGACATTTTTTTTGCTGCAAAGACTCAGATGACACTCAACGGACACGGGTGTACTGGCTTAACCGTGTGCGATGCAAGTGCGCTGTGAAATCACCACGACTGCGCAAGCGCGATCAAGGGTGTAGGTAGTGGATTAACCGTGTGCGATGCTAGTGGGCTGTGAAATCACCACGACTGCGCAAGCGCGAGCAGGGGTGGAGGTAGTGGTTTAACCGTGTGTGATGCAAGTGCGCTGTGAATCACCATGACTGCGCAAGCGCGAGCAAAGGTGGAGGTACTGGCTTAACCGTGTGTGATGCTAGTGCGCTGTAAAATCACCACCCGCACAAGCTAAAGGCGGGTAGTTTATTTAGATTGAATTCCACGTCTGCGTCTGAAAATTAGGACGAACCGTGTGCGATAGACAAGCTAGCTAGAAATCTAAAAACAAACTACCAACCTTGAGCGTCGAAAAAATCGGCGGTTCCGCCGCTTTTCCTTATTATCATACACGGATATTCTTATTGGACAGTGTGCGATCTTGGGTGCTCCCGCCCCGCATCAATTCCTTTACCCAAATTTCAGTAGCCGCGGTACTTCAACCGTCGCCCCCACTCCTCCAGCACCGACCTTATAGTAAAATTGCAGTAGCCGAGGCATTTGAACCGTGGCCCTCCCTCATCCACCACCATCTCCACCCACAATTACTAAAAAAATTAGTAGCCACGGCGTATCCCCAAACACCCCCCCCCCCTCCACAGTCCCCCCACCCGCCCCCTTCCCCCTCGAACCCTAGCTCACCGGCGCCGCCGGCACCGCCGCCGCCAACCCCTGCCGGTCTGCCCGTTCCTCCTAGCTTAGATAATAAAGTTCAGGTTACCCAGCGATTCCCGTACCGTCGCCCCACTCCCCTGAGTTTTTAGATGAGGCCTGCAGTGTCCCTCCCCGCCAGATCCACATCCCCTACTCCAGAATGTCGCAGCCTAAGCCCGACCACGTATCCCGGGTAACCCGACGAGCGTTCGGCCAAAAAGAGGTTTATCATGGCCTCTCCGATGGACGTTGGCGAGGTGGTTGCCGTTCGCCCCGACCTGTCGATCCCAGAGCAACACTTCACCGTGGAAGCCGGCGAAGACGTTGACTACGTTGCCATGCCGAAGGCTTCATGTCAGCGGGCTAGCGTATTAATGTATCTCAAGAAAGCAGGCTACGACATCAAGCTCGTCGACAGCGACGGCTTCACGCGGGCCATGTCACAGGTTAAGTGGTCCATCCCCAACCCCTCTGGTTCAACCGTCATCGATCTCTTCGACGGCCCTGCCCCTGATCTCCTCCACCACGCGATCAAGGATTTGTGATCCTTGTACGCCATCGAGCCCATTTTGTCATTTCTGAAGGATACGTTCTACGGCGGCGGCTTGGGATCCTCAATTGCCAAGTCAGATCTCATCGACCACGACCACGAGGAGGGCACCCACAAAGGTTCTTCCAAGGTGAAACAGCCCATCTATGACATCAGAGAGCGCACCATGGGTCTGTGCTCTTCCAACTGGAAGGATCCCGTCCATGACATGTGAGGCAACATCCTATCAGCAAATCTTACCTTTTCTACCTTGCCAACCCGTACCCTTTGTTATAGTAACTTTTGCCATGCGGTGTTTTAACGGTGCCGTGTTTAATTATTTCAGTTATGCAAAAATGTAATGTTCAATAGGGCTATGTGATGTTTAAGTATGAATTGTCCACTTCAGTTTCACGAATGGCTATATTTGGTTGTTTATAGTGAGTAGATGCCTTGTTTACCTGTATTTGGTTGTTAGGTTGGTAGTAGTGAGCATTTATCCAGTTATCAAGCAGATGCCTTATTTATTTGTATTTGGTTGTTAGGTTGGTTGAAGTGAGGATTTGTCCAGTTATCAAGCAGATGCCTTGTTTATCTGTATTTGGTTGGTTGGTTGCAGTGAGCATTTGTCCAGTTTTCAAGCAGATGCCTTGTTTATCTGTATTTGCTTGTTAGGTTGGTTGCAGTGAGCATTTGTTTAGTTTTCAAGCATATGCCCTGTTTATCTGTATTTGTTTGTTAGGTTGGTTGCAGTGAGATGATACGCCTCCAACGTATCTATAATTTTTGCTTGTTCCATGCTGTTATATTAACTTTCTTGGATGTTTTAAAATCATTTTATAGCAACTTTATATCATTTTTTTGGGACTAACCTATTGACATAGTGCCCAGTGCCAGTTATTGTTTTTTGCTTGTTTTTTACTTCGCAGAAAATCAATACCAAACGGAGTCCAAACGCAGCGAAACTTTTTGGAGATTTTTTCTGGACCAGAAGACACCTGTTGGGCCAAAGAGTACCAAAGGGGGCTCCGAGGGGAGCACAATCCACCTGGGCGCGCCTGGGGGCCCAGGCGCACCCTGGTGGGTTGTGCCCACCTCGGACGCCTCCCGCACCGCCTCTTTGCTCTATAAATACCCTGAAAATCCAAAAACCCTAGGGGAGTCGACGAAACACAATTCCAGCCGCCGCAAGTTCCAGAACCACCAGATCCAATCTAGACACCATCACGGAGGGGTTCATCATCCTCATTGGTGCCTCTCCGATGATGCGTGAGTAGTTCATTGTAGACCTACGGGTCCTTAGTTAGTAGCTAGATGGCTTCCTCTCTCTCTCTTTTGATTCTCAATACAATGGTCTCTTGGAGATCTATTTGATGTAACTCTTTTTGCGGTGTGTTTGTTGGGATCCGATGAACTTTGAGTTTATGATCAGATCTATTTATCCATGAAAGTTATTTGAGTTTCTTTGATCTCTTATATGCATGATTACTTATAGCCTCATATTTCTTCTTTGAATCTTTGGTTTAGTTAGGCTGACTAGATCGATTTTTCTTGCCATGAGAAGAGGTGCTTTGTGATGGGTTCGATCATGCGGTGTTCTTTCCCAGTGACAGAAGGGGCAGCAAGACACGTATTGATCGTTGCTATTAAGGATAACAAGATGGGGTCTATTCCTACTTGAATAGATCTTGTCTACATCATGTCATCGTTCTTATTGCATTACTCCATTTTTCCATGAACTTAATACACTAGATGCATGCTGGATAGCGGTCGATGTGTGGAGTAATAGTAGTAGATGCAGGCAGGAGTCGGTCTACTAATCTTGGACGTGATGCCTATATAATGATCATTGCCTGGATATCATCATAATTATTTGAAGTTCTATCAATTGCCCAACAGTAATTTGTTTACCCGTCGTATGATATTTTTCTCGAGAGAAGCCACTAGTGAAATCTACGGCCCCCGGGTCTATTCTTTATCATATTTGCTTTGAGATCTATTTTATTTGCTTTTGTTTTCAGATCTATTATTCTAAAAACCCAAAAATACCTTGCTGCGCTTTTTCTTTATTTATTTTATTTTGTTTTATTGCGAGATCTATTTATCCAAAATTATACAAACCAATCTATCTTTTACCCGAGAGGGTTTGCCAACCCCTCTTACGCATCGGGTTGCAAGTATTTGTTCTTTGTGTGCAGGTACCGCTTACATAGTGTTGCTTGGTTCTCCTACTGGTTCGATAACCTTGGTTTAATAACTGAGGAAAATACCTACCGAAGCTGTACTGCATGATCCCTTCCTCTTCGGGGAAATACTGACGCGGATACGAGCCATCAAGAAACGATTTCTGGCACCGTTGCCGGGGAGACATCATCAACATCTATCAGGTTCCTAATAAAATATCTCATCTCCTTGCAATTTACATTATTTGCCATTTGCCTTTCGTTTTCATCTCCCCCACTTCACAAAAATTTGCCATTTTATTCACCCTCTTTTTCGTTCGCCGTTTTCTCGTCAGATCTGTTTTTGGTGTGTAATCTTGTTTGTGTAGTCACAATGACTCAAGAGAACACCAAGTTGTGTGATTTTTCCAATACCAACAACAATGATTTTATTAGCACTCCGATTGCTCCTGCCGCCACTAGTGCGGAATCTTGTGATATTAATGCCGCTTTGTTGAATCTTGTTATAAAAGATCAGTTTTCCGGTACTCCTGATGAGGATGTCGCGTCCCATCTTAACACATTCGTAGAATTATGCGATATGCAAAAGAAAAAATATGTGGACAATGATATTGTGAAGTTGAAATTATTTCTGTTTTCTTTGCGAGATCGTGCAAAAATTTGGTTTTCTTCTTTGCATCGCAATAGTATCGATTCTTGGGATAAATGCAAAGATGCTTTCATTACTAAGTATTTTCCGCCCGCGAAAATTATTTCCCTTAGAACTCAAATCATGAATTTTAAGCAACTTGAGCATGAACATGTTGCACAATCTTGGGAAAGAATGAAATTGATGCTAAGAAATTGTCCTACACATGGTTTATATCTTTGGATGATCATACAAATTTTTTATGCGGGATTGAATTTTGTCTCTAGAAATCTTTTAGATTCTGCCGCGGGTGGTACTTTTATGGAAATTACTTTGGGTGAAGCTACTAAATTGGTTGATAATATTATGGCAAATTATTCACAATGGCATACCGAAAGAGCGCCTACTAGTAAAAAAGTTAATTCGGTTGAAAAAATTAGTACTTTGAGTGAAAAAGTTGATGCTCTTATGAAATTGGTTGCTAATAAAAATGCTCCTATTGATCTTAATGATGTGCCTTTGTCTACTTTGATTGAGAAAAATAGTGATTCCGTAGATGTGAATTTTGTCTCGCGAAACAATTTTAATAACAATGCTTACAAAGGTAATTTTAATCCTAGGCCTTTTCCTGGAAATTCCTCTAATAATTATGGTAATCCTTCTTATAATAATAATAGGAACACCTCTGATCTTGAGAATAATATTAAAGAATTTATCAATGCTCAAAAGGTTTTCAATAATACGATAGAAGAAAAGTTGAATAAGATTGATGACATGTCTAGAAGTATTTATAGAATTTCTCATGATGTAGAAAATCTCAAGTTGAAATTTTTTGTGCCTAAGGTTGAGGAATCAATTAAAGCTTTATATGTTTCTACGGATGAAAGTAAGAAAAGAACCGCTATGCTTCGAGCTAAAAGAGAATTTTTAGAAAGAGCGTTTTCTAGTGATTGCTTTCATAAAAATGATGAAGATCTGAAAGTGATTGGTGTTTCTTCTATTGATTCCTTGTTTAGTAAGATTAAAATTGATGATAAATGGACTGAAGAAGAGTCAACTTTTGTTAGAAGGTGTTCCGATAATTCGGAGGGCGAAAATCTTGATGAAAAAATTGATAAAAGTGGGTTTGTAGAGGTCAAAACTTTAACTAGTGATGTGCCCACTCTTTTGGATTACAAAGACTTTAATTATGATAATTGCTCTTTGATTGATTGTATTTCTTGGTTGCAATACATGATAAATTCACCCCATGCTTATGAACAAAATAAAGCTTTTACTAAACATATTGTTGATGCTATGATGAAAGCTTTGGAAGAAAAGTTGGAATTAGATATCTCAATTCCTAGAAAATTACATGATGAATGGCAACCTACCATTAAAGTCAAGATTAAAAATTATGAGTGTTTTGCTTTATGTGACTTGGGTGCTAGTGTTTCCACAATTCCGAAATCTTTATGTGATGTGCTTGGTCTTACCAATATTGAAGAGTGTTCTTTAAATTTACACTTGGCAGATTCTACTATTAAAAAGCCTATGGGAAGAATAAATGATGTTCTTATTCTTGCAAATAGGAATTATGTGCCCATAGATTTTATTGTTCTTGATATTGATTGCAATCCGTCTTGTCCAATTATACTTGGTAGACAATTTTTACGTACTATTGGTGTCGTGATTGATATGAAAGAAGGCAATATTAAATTTCAATTTCCACTAAGAAAGGGAATGGAACACTTCCCTAGAACAAGAATTAAGACACCATATGAATCAATCATGAGGGCATCTTATGGATCTAGAACTAAAGATGATAATACTTGAATCTCTGATTTATGCCTAGCTAGGGGCGTAAAACAATAGCGCTTGTTGGGAGGCAATCCAATGAATAAAATTTATTTTTGCCTTTTCTTTTTGTTCTTGAGTGTTTGCACAATTATGCCTCTGTTATTATTGTGTTTTTTATGTTTTAATTCGTGTTTGGGCCAAGCAAAGCCTTTGGGATCATGTTGGGTGATAGTTGATTTGATCTTGTTGAAAAACAGAAACTTTTGCGTCCAGTAAAACAATTATGAAAAATCACAGAAGCGACGAAAAATTCTGATTTTTTTACAAAAGATTGATATACAAATTTTCTACGTTTTACTAATTGTTCAGAATTTTTGGAGTTACATAAGTATACTAGGTTTTCAGATTGCTACAGACTGTTCTGTTTTTGACAGATTCTGTTTTCGTTGCATTGTGTGCTTATTTTGATGAATCTATGGGTTGTATCGGGGGTATGAGCCATAGCAAAGTTGGAATACTGTAGATATAATGCAATAATAAAATATGAATGGGTTTGCAACAGTAACTAGAGTGGTGATTTGCTTTGTTATACTAATGGATCTCACGAAGATTTTTGTTAAGTTTTGTGTGATTGAAGTTTTCAAGTTTTGGGTGAGATCACGATGGATGAAGGAATAAGGAGTAAGAAGAGCCTAAGCTTGGGGATGCCCACGGCACCCCAAGTTAATATTCAAGTAGAAACAAGCAACTAAGCTTAGGGATGCCCCGAGTGGCATTCCCTCTTTCTTCTAACGACCATCGGTATTTTACTCGGAACTATATTTTTATTCGTCACATATCATGAGTTTTGGTTGGAGCATCTTGTATTATATGAGTCTTTGCTTGTTTTGCTTTTTAGTTTGTCACAAGTATCCTTGCTGGACACACCTATTTGAGAGAGCCAAAATTATGCTATGATTTGTTAGAATTGCTCTACGTGCTTCACTTAAATTTTTTGAGCTATGGAATTGCTCTAGTGCTTCACTTATATATTTTTGAGCACGGTGTGCTTTAATAGTTTTTGAAGAAATGCTCTCATGCTTCACTTAGATTTATTTGAGAGTTAGTAATTTTTGAAGAAATTCTCTCATGCTTCACTTATATTATTTTGAGAGACGAAAATTTTTATGCTCATGTTCTTCACTTAGATTTGTTTGAGCTACCAAAAGCAACATATAAAACTAGTCCCAAAGTGATAGATATTCAAGAGGGATATAATAAAAACTTTCATGAAGATAATTGGACAAAATAAACTTGATTCTTTGTAATAGTTTTGCGATATGATGATAGTGATATGTGAGTCATGTTGGTGAGTAATTGTGCTTTAGTAAGAATATTGGTGTTAAGGTTTATGATTCCCTATGCAAGAACGAAAGTCAATAGTTATGCAATGAAATTACATCCTACTTGTGGTGCATTTTTCGGTGTTAGTTATGCTTAATGCTCGCTTATGTGATTTTTCGTTTCTTGGTTGGATGCTTCTCAATCTTTTTGCTAGCCTTCACTTGTACTAAGTAGGAATACTACTTGTGCATCCAAAATCCTTAAACCCAGTTTTGCCATATGAGTCCACTATACCTACCTATATGCGGTATTTCCGTGCCGTTCTAAGCAAATTTGTATGTTCCATCTCTAATTTTCAAAATAAATTTCCTTTTTGTGTGCTCGTACCGCTCATGAAACAGTAGGGGGTGGCTGATATTTTTCCATGCTAGATGTGTTATGCTCAAGATGAGTGTTTATTCACTTGTCATTGCACGAGAGTACGGCAAAGGTATTAGGGCCCAGTCCCAAAATGAAAAATGAACTTACTTTATGTTGTCAAATCATAAATTCCTTGGAAAGTGTTGGTATGGACGGCACCCGTGGATACGGCTAGCCGTGGAATGTGAAAGTATTGTGGAAAAAGGAATAAACTTTATTTTCTGTTTGGGAACCGCCTATGATATATCTAGCATGGAAAGTGTTGGGAATTACTCGGTTGTTTTCGTTGACAGGAAAAGCATGCCACCCAAAATGTTTTATCTCTATCTTTTTCCGCTTTGAGCTCTGGCACCTCTACAAATCCCAACTTCCCTCTGCGAAGGGCCTTTCTATTTACTTTATGCAATTTTTATTTTTATTTGAGTCTTCATCTTCTCTTATAAAGCACCAACTAAGGGGCACTATGATTGTACTTGAGCATTGGGTGTAGCTAATATGCGAGTGTGTTTCATGAATGGATCAATGATTGAGCATAGTGGGCTAGGGATAACTTGCTTTAGTGTTGATATTTTGAAAGATATGGTTGCTTGTTGATATGCTTGAGTATTGAAATCTTCATGTCAAAACTAGACTGTTGCTTTGAATCATATAAAAGTCCAAATGTCCATGCTACAACAGAAAAGAATATGTGCTGAACATGTTAGGCAGCATTCCACATCAAAAATTCTATTTTTATCATTTACCTACTCGAGGACGAGTAGGAATTAAGCTTGGGGATGCTGATACGTCTCCAACGTATCTATAATTTTTTCTTGTTCCATGCTGTTATATTATCATTCTTGGATGTTTTACAATCATTTTATAGCGACTTTATATCATTTTTTTGGGACTAACCTATTGACATAGTGCCCAGTGCCAGTTGCTGTTTTTTGCTTGTTTTTTACTTCGCAGAAAATCAATACCAAACGGAGTCCAAACGCAGTGAAACTTTTTGGAGATTTTTTCTGGACCAGAAGACACCTGTTGGGCCAAAGAAGTACCAGAGGGGGACTCCGAGGGGAGCACAACCCACCTGGGCGCGCCTAGGGGCCCAGGCGCACCCTGGTGGGTTGTGCCCACCTCGGTCGCCTCCCACACCGCCTCTTTGCTCTATAAATACCCTGAAAATCCAAAAACCCTAGGGGAGTCGACGAAACACAATTCCAGCTGCCGCAAGTTCCAGAACCACGAGATCCAATCTAGACACCATCACGGAGGGATTCATCATCCTCATTGGTGCCTCTCCGATGATGCGTGAGTAGTTCATTGTAGACCTACGGGTCCGTAGTTAGTAGCTAGATGGCTTCCTCTCTCTCTTTTGATTCTCAATACAATGGTCTCTTGGGGATCTATTTGATGTAACTCTTTTGCGGTGTGTTTGTTGGGATCCGATGAACTTTGAGTTTATGATCAGATCTATTTATCCATAAAAGTTATTTGAGTTTCTTTGATCTCTTATATGCATGATTACTTATAGCCTCGTATTTCTTCTTTGAATCTTTGGTTTAGTTAGGCCGACTAGATTGATTTTTCTTGCCATGGGAAGAGGTGCTTTGTGATGGGTTCGGTCATGCGGTGTTCTTTCCCAGTGACAGAAGGGGCAACAAGACACGTATCGATCGTTACTATTAAGGATAACAAGATGGGGTCTATTCCTATATGAGTAGATCTTGTCTACATCATGTCATCGTTCTTATTGCATTACTCCGTTTTTCCATGAACTTAATACACTAGATGCATGCTGGATAGCGGTCGATGTGTGGAGTAATAGTAGTAGATGCAGGCAGGAGTCGGTCTACTAATCTTGGACGTGATGCCTATATAATGATCATTGCATGGATATCGTCAAAATTATTTGAAGTTCTATCAATTGCCCAACAGTAGTTTGTTTACCCACCTTATGCTATTTTTCTCGAGAGAAGCCACTAGTGAAATCTATGGCCCCCAGGTCTATTGTTTATCATATTTGCTTTGAGATCTATTTTTATTTGCTTTTGTTTTCAGATCTATTATTCTGAAAACCCAAAAATACCTTGCTGCACTTTTTCTTTATTTATTTTATTTTGTTTTATTGCGAGATCTATTTATCCAAAATTATACAAACCAATCTATCTTTTACCCGAGAGGGATTGACAACCCCTCTTACGCTTCGGGTTGCAAGTATTTATTCTTTGTGTGCAGGTACCGTTCACATAGTGTTGCTTGGTTCTCCTACTGGTTCGATAACCTTGGTTTCATAACTGAGGGAAGTACCTACCGAAGCTGTACTGCATCATCTCTTCCTCTTCGGGGAAATACTGACGCGGATACGAGCCAGCATGAGACTATGTCCAGTTTTCAATGGCTATATTTGGTTGTTATACTGATCATTTATGCCTTGTTTATTTCAGTCATTCACAATGTGATGTTCATTTTGTGCAAGTCGGAACTGTGCCGCTTGATTTCATCAATACCAGTTTGAACGGCTATATTTGGTTCCAGATATGCCTGGTGTAGTTAACACATGCCCTTTATTTGAGTTTTACACATTTATCCAGTGTGATGTTTAAGCATGACCTAGGTTTTATTCATTTTCAACAATACCAGTTTGAATTGCAATATTTGATGGCTTTTAAGCCTATTGTAGGTAACATTCCCTTCCATTTTATATCTGCTTTAACAGCATGCTGAAACCAATACATTCAAGCTATATCATTTGGAGATGATGTTGTTTACCTTTGCTATATTTGTTTGATGTTAAGGTTGTTGTACTTATCATGCCTTTCCACTACTTATGCAGGACAACAACAGGAGTGGCCAGCATTTTCCGCCGAGGTTAGCTTCATCCCTCGGCTTGTACTCCCCCAGTCGTTCCATAATGTAGTGTATATAGATCTAGGTTTGGACACTTGTTAGCTTCTAATATTGACTTGTTGCTTGTAGGTACATATGCCCTTGGCAAAGATCCATGCATCGACCCTTTTTGCGTATGGGGCAATGAGATATTCATGAACAAGCATCAAGTGAGGAAACTGATAAGGATTATGTGGCGCCCCCGACTCAATCGTACACTAATCATACACGCAAACGTGTACGATCAAGCACAGGGACTCACGGGAAGATATCACAACACAACTCTAACACAATTTAAACGGAGGTCCACAATATTACAGACCAGGGATCCGAAGATCCGAATACATAAGTCAGTCATACAAATATTATCTGAGTACAGACATAGTTAGACAAGTATTGCCTTAAGAAGGCTAGCACAAACAGCGACACTAGATCGAAAGGCGTTGGCCTCCTACCTGGGAGCCTCCGATCCTACTCCTGGTCATCTGGCTCGATCCAGTAGTAAGTACCCTCTGGACCCTCCTGGTAGTAGGCTCCGGTGGTGGCATCTGACTCCTGGACTCCATCGTCTGTTTGTATCATCAATGTGGGGTATATGGGGAAAAGAGAAAGTAAAGCAACCGTGAGTACTCATCCGAAGTACTCAGCAAGCAAGGATCTATACTACATATGCAACATTATCAATGGAGAAAGGCTGTATATGTGGACTGGGCTGCAGAAATGCCAGAATATAGAGAAGGCCTAGTCCTATCGAAGACTAGCATCTTCAAACATCTTCACAAGGCCATCATCTTGCAGCAGTAGAAGAGAGTAGAATAGCATTTTATTTAGCAAACATGTTGAAGTACAGCTTAAAGATCCTTCCTCGACTCCCAAGCGAGAAAGCGATCCCGAAGCTTCAATTAAGTAACAAGTATCCAGTTTAAGTAGTAGATCGGGATACACAAACTGAGCGTCCTTTACCGTAGGACCGGCTATCGATAGAAGATTCATCCCTGCAGGGGTGCACTACTGTTACCCAACACGCTCGATCAACTCTGGCCGGACACACTTGCTGGGTAATGCCCGTCCTCGGAAGATCAACACAAAGCAGCGCCCTACCTAGGCTCGGCAGAGAGGTCAGCACGCCGGACTAACCTATGCACCCAGAGGTCTCGAGCCATCGCCCTGGGCACCCTGCGCGTTGCGAGACTGGCCGGGGTGCAGGCGCGACACTGAACTCGTCAGTGAAGTATCCAGCCCAATCCCGACAATCAGCCCGCACGGTGAATCGTGACGTCAGACGAGCTTTCGGAGAAACGTACTTCGCAGAGGGTCCCATAACCATTATCCCGCGTGGTGGTAGTGCGTATAGGGCATGTCGACCCACTCAGATCACACACCCAAATCCAATAGGCTCAATTAGTATCACGCGGAGACAATCAGAGTCTCTGATGCTCCGCCACAATGTCACACTCGAGTGCCCTTCCGGCACACCCGAAAATCATAGATCCCCAGCGGGTACCCACCAGGGTGGACCCGCCTATAACAGAGGTCAAGTAATCGTGTGGTCATAACATCAAGGGGGAAACCCGAGGAATCACCCTCGGAGGATTCCACTCGACGAAATCATCAGGGCGAACGTATGAGGTATCACCCTCGAGGTTCACACTGAGGGGTCGCACGACAGAGTCGTATCGGAAGTGGAGAAGGAGGAATCACCCTCGATGACCACGACCGAACAACTAAACTGCAGAGTATTCATCGTGAGTGCGTTACGAGGTATCACCCTCGGCACTCGATAATAACTATGCAGAGTCGTACAACTAAGGGGGTGTGAAGTGAGGTGTCGGTCTCTGGTCGACGATCACGTTGATCGAGTCGTCGATGATCAAGCAGGGGCAACAAAGGAAAGGTGGTGGGGTCACTGATGGTTCATCACCAACCTAAACTAAACAGTTTATCATAGGCAGGTAAGGTAGCGATGAACAGGTTACAACAGCAGGCTATGCATCAGAATAGGAGCATACATTAACAGTAGCGAAATCTAATGCAAGCAGGAGAATAGAGTGGGCGATATCTGGAATGCTCAAGGGGGGGGGCTTGCCTGGTTGCTCTAGCAAGAGGAGAAGGTCGTCAACGGGCTGCTCGTCGGTAGAGTAGTCGTATCCTGGTGCAGCGGCGGCGGTCTCGGCGTCTATCGAGAGAGAGAAGGAGGGGGAGAGAAACAATAAATTCACGGCAATAATGCAAACAATATGTATGACATGCCTAAATGGTATGCCGGGGCGTTCTACTGCCTAACTAAATGATTTAGTTAATTTAGGAATTTATTTGGATTTATTTAATTAAAGTTGGACACTATTCATTTACTGAAATCGGTCTAAAAGTTCAATGTTCTTATAGCTGCGGGTGTCTGACGGGAATACGGAGGACGTATTCGGGTTCGTATCGAAATTCTGAGCAAGTTTCATATATAAATTATTTTCATCGGAGTTACGGTTTATTTAATATGATTTTCTAAAGTTTTTATTAATTTCTGGAATTTATTTAATTATTTAAATCAACATTATCCGAAACAGTGTTGCGATGACATCAGCATAACCTAAGCATGACGTCAGCGGTCAACTCTGGCTGACCAGAGTCAAACTGACAGGTGGGACCCACATGTCATACACTGTGGCTTAATCAGACAGGTTAATTTAATTATTTGAGTTAATTAACAGGTGGGGCCCAACAGTCAGTGACTGATTAGTATTTAATTAACTAATTAACAGATTTTCTATTTATTTAAATTCAATTAAACGGCCGGGCCCCACATGTCAGCGAGACCGGGCGGCCACGTCAGCGTTGACCTCGGTCAACAGGGTCAAACGGGCCCGCGGGGCCCCACAGTCAGTGGCACAGGGCGGGGCCCACCGGTGCCACGTCGGCGGTAGCTGGCGACGCGCCGGAGTAGCTCCGGCGAGCACCAGGGACGGCGGCGCGGCTCGGAAATGGCGCACAGGGCACCATTGCGAGCGCGGCCGGGCTCTTTCGAACGGGCAGACGACGGCGGAGCGATCTAGGATGACGGCGGGGGCTGCGGTGGTCGGTAGCGTCGACGGCCAGCCATGCGGCGGACTCCGGAGTTCGGCCACCGTCGGGATCGGGGCTGCGGCGTGCAAAAGGGGCAGGGCGAGGTGGCTACGGTGTCTACTCGTTGCGGGGAGTGCAACGGTGGCACGCACGGGACCAAATGGTCGCCGTGGCCACGCCGGCGATGAGGTCAGGCGGCGGCGCGTTCGGGCATCTCTATCACGACCACTACGGCAACGATATCGAGCCGGAAAGAGAGGGGGAGGAGGAGCAGGAGCTCACAGTGGGGCGTAGCCGTTCAGAGCGGGCGCGGGGAAGGCCTGGAGTAGCCGGAATCGACGGCGAACGGTGGCGGGGATCCGAGGAAGAGGACGACGACGTGGGGGCGATGCAGGGCTCCCAGAGCTCAGGCTCGTGGTCGAGGAGGATGGCGCGTTGCAGCGGGGCACGGTGGCCGCGAGCTTCAGCGGTGGCCGACCATGGCGGCGTCGGGCGAGGTGGGGGACGGGGGGAAGAGGGGCAAAGGGGGCGGCTAGGGTTCGTCCGCGGAGTCGAGGGGGGGTCTATATAGGCGTCCGCGGCGCCGCAGTGCTCGCTGTCGAGCAAAGGCGAGGGGGGGGCGGTGAGCGCGGGCGCGGGCGACAGCGCGGCGAGGTGAGCAGTGCGAGGTGAGGGACGACGCGGGGGTGGGCTGGGCCGCGACTGTAGCGAGCAGGCCGCGTGCACAGTAGATCGTTTAGGCCTTTTCCTTTTTCTCTTTTCTGTTTCTTTTTCTTTGCCGTTCTGTTAATTGTTTAGGCCCCAAATGGATTTTGTAAAAAGTGTGAGCTAGACCTTAATTACCAGTGCACTATACCCTAACACCAAAAACTAGTTTGGGCAAAACACCTTTTCATATTCGATCTAGATTAATTAAAAGGCTTGTAGATATTATTTTCAGCCACTGTTAAAAGAGGTTTGGGTCACCTAATTAATTTATTAAATGTTGGTTACAATTTTAGAATGGCCTCTGCAATATTTGTTATTTACTGAACATTTTAGTTTTTATGTTGGTCAACTTTTATATTTCACTTTCATTTAAATTTGGATTTGAGTTAGAAGTTGAAATGCAATATGATGCTAATGATGATTATGCACTGTTAAGCTTGCTGACAAGTCATTGTCAAAAGTGATTACTGTTGCTAATCACCGGGGGTGTTACAGATTATTAGCAAAAAGATACGAACGGTGGCAAGCAAATTATTTGTTTACGCTCTATCCAACACAACAGTGAGCTGTAGGATGGTAACTACCAACTCTGCAGCCTTCTCTTTTTACTGCCCATAATGAGTTGTTAGACAACAATGTCTGAATCTTTTTCGTTCGCAGTGGTTTCCGAAGCAGTTTACTTAAGATTACCTCGCAAAGTACATGATTGGTGGACACGCAATGAAGGTTAAAGTATTTCATCCAGACTACAATGAGCATCGAGAAGTCCTAATGAAGACAGTGAAGGATGGATGGGCAGCCATCACAAGGGGTTGGCCTAGAGTCGTGCGCGCATTACGCATGGAGGAGGGCACAATATGGGCATTCCGCTTCACCTTCTCCAGCAACCAGAATGTCTTTCGCCTCTCTCTTTACAGTCTTTAGTACAACTGTGGTTCATCATTCTTTACTTGGTGCTTCTGTAGTTCTTTAGTATATGTACCTGTGCATCGAATTATGCATTCGTGGTTGAACCTATATTTGCAATAAACATGGTTCGATATGAAATAAGTGATTGCCTACTTTCAATTTCAAAATCTGTGATTTTTAAATTAGGGATTAAATTAGGGATAAATTAGGTATTACACTGCACACGGTTTGCGAAAGCGAAACATCTACGATAGACATGGAGATCAGACACGTTTCTCGGATCCACTACATGTGCGATCAATCTCTACTGCACACACGATCAGCCAAGAAAAACATGTGCGATTAACAACAGCATCGCACACAGTTCCTTCTTATTAAATGTTTGCGAAAGTCACCTTATCACACACGCTTGGCAATTATGGATTGTTTATGATGTTGTGCGCATCGCAAACGTTTGGTCATAGAAGAACACGTGCAATAGGTCTTCATCCGATGCAGGTACGATGGATGAATCGTGTGGGATGTATTCAAGGTTCGCATACAGTTTTATAGGGACAACTATATGCGCTCTTACATCGAATCGCATACAGTCGAGGATAAGTAAATGTGTGTGATTGTCTGCTTATCGTACACGTTCTATAATCGTGAACTATTTGTGATGGATCGCGCATCGTAAACGTAGCACCACAGAATACCGACTGCGATGGCAATGCGAGCACAAATGAGTTGCAAGGATGAAACATTTGGGATATTTGAGATATCAGAAACAGTTTTATAGGGACAACTATATGCATCAAGGCTCCCTATCCCCGACGGTTTCTGGGTCGTGTGGGAAGGACCCCCTATCGCACACACTCACTTGGCGATGGTTCAAAATGTCGTCGCGGAAAGGGGTTAAAAACTGTTTGTAAAGCACCTCGCTGTACCAGTGTATGTTGCTAACTTTACCCATTAAGATAATGAGGATGCTTCTATTTGTTGGTGTATGTTTCATCAACTAGTGCCACTATTACAGTAATCTCACTTTCTCAATATATGTGCCAACAGGAATGCTCAATTTTGGTGGAACTGCACAAAAACTTTCGGTGCTTCATCGCCTCGACTGCATCCTTCCTTTCCTGTTAGTCGCTTATCTCGGGTTCCAACAGACAACAGGATCTCGTAGCTATATTGCACACTGCAAGGTTCTTGTAAATAGCTGCTATTTCCTTCTTTTTGTTGTGCCATATTATCGTACCTATATTGACTTGTTCCAAATACATAGGAAAGCCCGTGCGGACCAAAAAGAACCTGAACCGAATGCAGTGCAAATCTTCAATGATTGTCACACCGGCAAGATGAAGGGCATGAATACACCAGTTCAAGCCGCGGTTGTAAGTCCTTACTCCTCATGCCTTTGAACTGGTTGTTACTGTGTGTGTTCATTTAACTATTTGGTTTGCAGCCAATGCCAGTTACTTTGTTCATTTTTATAACAGTTGTCTTAACGTATCATTTCACCTTACAAAGTTTAAAAGAGAGGAAGGATATTCTTTTGGTCTTGATATGTAATCTAGTTGTGATGTTCACGTGCCCACACAATGATACAATAGCTTATTTGTTTGATATCTGTTTGCCCCTGATATGAATGATGTCATACTATGTCCATCCTATTTTAAACCATGTATCTTTATCTTTAGATGTCAATAAATATGAGGAAATAGACAATGCAGTAGGCATGCTACATGGACATATGTTCTGAAAGTGATTTTATTATGTAGTTAGCACTAAAATACATGCTAATGTATTACAGTAGTTCACCAAAATAAGTTATGTATAAACATGAAAGATATTTTGTTTTTTGTCTCATTAGTAACTTATCTGGTACACTAATCTACAAATTCAAACTTTCAGCAAGCTATGGAACAAATGATTGAACAACCAGAACCACCTGAAGGTGACGAGGCTACCACAGACACAACGTCACCTCTTACTACAGTGCGTCGGTATTTCTCCACTAATAGTGCAAAAAGCACCTTCCTGCATAATTCTGGGTTGGTTGTCAAGGTAACCTCATCCAAATCGCCTACTGGACAAAATCTTCCAGCTAGACAGAGTGATATATCTGTGCTCCAGACACAACTCCAATCGCTAATGGAGGTCGTTTCTGAAACAAGAATAGTGGTTGACAAATGTCGTCAAGATATGAATGGTTTTGAAACCAGACTATCAGACATTTGCTTCATTGTTGAAGAGCAATGGCAGAAAAAAAAAGGGAAGGTTATGCTGCTCCATCGGATTCTACAACCTGAAATATTAGCACTCAGGTCAAATGATTTGTGCTCCTGTACATCTTATGGTGCATTTATCTGCAAGGACTGTAAATTTTTATGCCAACAGGCCTTTTCTTGTATGGCTATAATTCATTTTGTTGTGATACAACATTTATCGTGCTGCCAAAGGTCGTAGAAATTATGAAGCTATTTTTGTATAGTGTAGGTTTATCTTAGTAATGTATTCGGCATCATCAATCTCCTTTCGGCCAAAAGCATCATAGGAGCCCAATGGGCCAACATTCCTCCGGCCCACAATTTCAATTGGGCTAAAAACGATTATGGGTCGTAATCGGCATGTAGCCCACAGAAAATATCTGGGCCTAAATCAGCGTAAGCTTTCTTATTTTTGATAGACATGTAGACATAGTGGGCCATTAACAGGCCTAAACATAATTTGAGACCTTAGTAACAACAGCCCGTTAACATGTGTAAATATATTGCGGGTCTAATAATTCTCAAAAAAAAATATTGTGGGCCTAATATGTCGCATAAATAACAAGGGCCTTTAATAGGCTGAAAGTCAGATTGGGCCTTAATTGGGCCAGAATATACCCAGGGCTTTTAGGAGTCTGAAAGATGATTGGGCCTGAAATGTGCCAAATAACCCACTTGTCATTAGCAGGCCGAAATGTATCTCAGCTCATGGTGGCCAATTTACAATGTGGATCGTTAACAGGTCGAAAGTCAAACGGGTCGTATTTTGCCGACCTAGTACACGAGCCTTTACCAGGCCGGAAGTGCGGGCAGGCTTGATATGTGTCAGCGAGTATATGGGTCGTTAATAGGCCCGATATGACGTTGGGCCACATAAGGCCCATGGATTTTGTCCGACGTTAACAGGCTGAAAAACACAACACGCTGGAAGTGGCTCAAATCTATAGTGGGCTGCTGACAGGCCAAATGTCAGACTGGCAGAAAATGACCAAATTCCTTCATGGTCTTTTACGGGCCGAAAGTTTCATCACGCAATAAATGGGCCCAAATGTAGCAGGACCTTTAACAGGTCGGAAACACACCGGGTCGTAATTCGGCCCAAATACTTAGCGAGCCAGAAGTGGCCATGGGCCACAATGATGAGAAATCTAGATCGGGCCATTGACGGGCTGATTTGACACATTCCTACGGGCCTTAACTGCGAATGGGTTGTCTACAAGCAGGTCGTTAATGGGCCAGCCCGCTAATTTTGACTGGGCCGGCCTTTTTAACCTAAATAGTCCACTGTTGGGCCGTCCCATGTGTCGACATATCATAGGCGCCTCTTGTCCATTGGACGGTTGACATCTGTCCCAACGAGAAGCTGACACGTGGTTCCTTCAGCCAATGAGAATTTTACATGTGGAAAATCACCATTGGTCGTGGCTGTTAACCGGTTATCAGATCCAAAACTTGACCCGATAGCTTAACGGCGACCCGTTACGATGGATGCCATGTGTCAGACCCTTGACGAAAGCACTTCCATGACGCGCCATTTATGGTCATGGAAGTGGACACTTCTGTGATGACAATTTGAGTATTGTCATGGAACACTTCTACGACAACACAAGTATGACTATCTTGATTCTGTCATAAAATCGTCATGGATGTACATGCATTACAAAATTCGTGACCTACTGTGACAAACACGTATCATCATGGAAGTGTTTTATTATAGTGGAGAGTCCTTAGAGCATAATAGTATAGCCAACAGCCGGTGCTACAGCTACAACCGGCCGTATGTTTGTACTACCTCCTTTTCGGTTTAAAGGGCTCATCTCAAAATTTTCAGATTTTCATTATATTAGGCTCACTTTGAGTCCAATTGAGTTAAAAGTGCTTCGAGTCTTAGGCCACATTTATGAGAGAGAGGGAATTAGTGGTCATGCATGCATCTTATTCTACATGCATCATGCAAGTCCAATTAGAGGAAGGGTGTTGCGCTTATTGCTTTGGGAGTAAAAAATGTGGGAAATATTTCATTGAACAGTTTTGTATCAACAAAACTCGTGTCATCCACTCGCCATCTATCTTGGTTGATGAGATTTCAGATTTGAGCCCACTAAACCAAAAGGGAGGGAGTAGTCCGCTTCTCTTTTCTCTCCTCTCATGTCTCCTCTAAATAGGCATAAATGATGTGACATCTCTTATAGCCTATCTACGTCACTCTACTGTACTTGCTCTTACCTATGCTTGCTTAATTAATATATATATCTCTTTGAAGAAGAGAATAAGCATTGACTTCTGCAAATTGTGCACGCAATCATATGTTAGTATTGATTACACAATATTGTAGACCAAACATCAATGCCCAATTGACTAGTAGCTTACAAAAATAAAAACCAAAAAACTAATGCCACCTTACCTTGTAGCAATATCTCCAAAAGCTTACCACAAATCCCATGATCATGTGCAATAATCCACAGATTGACATGTAAATGAAAAACGAAAAAGTACGCCACTCCTAGAGAGCCTTCAAGAGGAACCACCACAGAAGTTGATAGGTCCAACCATATGTCGAACTTCGGGGTTTTCTCTCCAAAGCCAAGTTTCGAGTCAACACCTTCAACAAGGCCACCATGTGTGTAAGCACGTCGACAATGCCTGCGAGATCATGGGTTTTTTACTTGGAGACCGCATAACCTTTGCAGAAATTATCACTGCGAGCAACTTCTCTACTGGGTGACGCCTTCTCGTTGGCCGGATCCTAACGCTTAGAGAGCCCCAAGGCCCACCTATGCCATTGGAGAAAACACTAGAATCATGTTGATGATCTCACCTCCCTGAATTTTGCCATGGCTAACACCCTCACCGTCTCATTCCCTTCGCCGGGAGAGGGACGACCGATGGACAAAGGATACTCGGCTGTAGCCACCTCGTCCATGTCGAGATGCTTACACCGCCGACCGAGAGCCCAACTACTGCCATCACCAACCCCAAACCTGCCTGCCACACCCACCGGCTTGCCCACACCACGACGTCCAGGAGCGCCGCCACCAGATCAATCTGCTCCAGGGCCGCCCTCGGGGACCCCATGACATGATCCGTGCCAATTAGGCCACCGGTGTCGTGGACAAACCCGATCATCCCCTCAATCAAGCGTGCTTCGCTCGCTGGCGTCCTATGGTGGTGGCAAGGGGAGCAAGGGAGGAGGATGAGAAGGGTCGGGGCGGTGGCTAGGGTCTTGCTGGTGCGATCCCTCCGAGGATGACCCGAGCGAAGTGTTTTTTCTCCCAAGTCGGTAGTGTGGCTTGCTTAATTATCTACCCCTAATTATATTTTTGAGGCGGATTAGCTTGTAAAAATGAGCATAAAGCAAGGAAATCTGGATCGATCAGTGTGGTAGATATGCACAAATCCTCCATTTTGAGATATTCTATAATTGACTTTATAATTTGTCACAAGGAACAGTAGCTGTACGCTTGGGTTTCTTTAAGCTTGTGGTACATTGTACTCTAGAATGAAAAATATTATTGTAAGCTTGTACACTTTGCTGACCCAAACTCTTTTCATAACCAATCATGTGCACTCCTGAGTTGTTCAACCTCACTCTTGCCTAACTTCGTATTTGGGGCCTACTATTAGTTGCTACCAATGCAGCTGCACCACGCCATTAATCTATATACATACATGAACCCATATGAACAATAAATTTCAAAAAAATAGTAAAAAAACTGATTTTTTTTTATGAACATCGCCAGAAGTTCCTTTTTTTAGGGAAAAACTTTCGATCTACTCATCTTCAGTCATGGTAGTACAACGAACACTAGAAATAATAAAAATTACATCCAGATTCGTAGACCACCTAGCGACGACTACAAGCACTAAAGCAAGCCGAAGGCACGCCGCTGTCATCACCCCTCCCTCGCGGGAGCCGGGCAAAACTTGTTGTAGTAGACAGTCGAGAATTCGTCGTGCTAAGGCCCCATAGGACCAATGCACCAGAACAGTAACCGCCGTCGATGAAGAGTAGCGTAAATCAGAAGGATCCAACCTGAAGACACACGAACATAGACGAACGACGGCCAAATCCGAGCAAATCCACCAAAGACAGATCCGCCGGAGACACACCTCTACACACCCACCGGTGATGCTAGACGCACCATAGAAACGGGGGCTAGGTGAGGAGACCTTATTCCATCTTCAGGCAACCGCCGCCATCTCGCCTTCTTGAGCAGGATACAAACCCTGACAAAACTCGAAGAAAGGTCTAAAAACGAAGCCCTCCCACCGATAAGGGCCGGGATCCACTCCGCTCCCATGGCCCTAAGGCCATCGGAGACGAGGCGGACCGGCGGTGGCGCCGGCGGGAGGCAGGGGAACCCTAGCTTTTGGGGGGAGTCAGCGGCTATGCACCAGAAGTTCTAACATCCTGCAAAATTTCGCCACAAAAGGACATCCGCACAGGTGTGTGCCAAAAACCGAAATTGAGTGCTCCAAAATGATAGTTTTTAGTCCTGATTTTTTTTCATGGACATGCCTCCGCGGATTTCTTTCAAGGTAATTTTTTCAGAATGTTAGAACATTTCCTATGTTCATCTAGAAAACATCATTTTATTTGTTGTTGTTTATACAGGTATATTTGTGCTCGGGAGCAGATAGTTCATGTATATACACTGTTAGAGCATTTATAGCCGGGCGCCTCAAACCCGTCTCATATGTCCGGGTGGGCCGTCCGATCACTGTCCGGTCACGATTTTTCAACCCAGACGGCCCCCTCAAACGGGCCTCAAACGCCCGGGCTGACCGACACCCCTCATATCCAGCCCAAATATGAGGCGGATATGAGGGCGCCCGGGCACGCCCGCCACGTCGGACCCGACAGCCCGACCCCATCACAAATTGCACCAAATCCACCCTCAAGACCTGTCGTATTCATTTGCTATCTCCTCTCTTCTTCTTCCTCCGCACCGTCCGTCTCGCTGTTCCGCCGCCGCGCACGCTCCAAAGCCGTTCCTAGCCTCTGCACCGCCAGCTCCGACAGAGCAGTCCTCTCTCCCGTCCTCGCCGCGGGGGACGTCGTCGCCGGCCCGAATGACACTGCGGTACGTCCGGCAACTCTCTGGCTCCGCCTTGCGCTTGATGTGTTCGATACGACCGAATTTTTTGTGATTTTATTAGGGAAAACCGGTGGATTCTGATGCTTCATCGAACGAGGAGTATGGACAGACAGAGCTTGATCAAATGATTCAAGATGGATTCTTCGATTCCTCAGATTTGGACGAAGAAGTGGACATGATCATCAACGAGGAGTATGGCATGCTTTCTTTGAAATGCCGGGTTCTCACAACGACATCAACGTGCTTCAATGATCTCCGATATTCGGGAGGCTTTGCAATGGGGAATCACCGCCGTGCAACTACACTGTCAACGGCCGAGACTACAACATGAGATACTATCTTGCCGATGGTATCTATCCTCAGTGGGCGGCGTTTGTAAAGACCATATCCAAACCGCATGACAACAAACAAAGCCACTTTGCAATAATGCAGGAAGCGGCTAGGAAGGATGTGGAGAGGGCATTATATGATTGTCGAGGATGTGGGTGATGGTGTAGCCCAAACCAACGGTTTTGAAGCACCTGGAGAACAAGTTGAAATCCCGGAAGATCAAGATGCGGCTCAACTTATGACCTTTCTGCAGATGCATCAGAATCTTCGAGATCATCAGGTGCACACACAGCTACTTAATGATATTGTGGAGCATATGTGGACCCACAATGAAAACCAAGAAGCTAATGCTTGAGTTGTGCACTTAAAATAAATTTTATGTAAACACTATTATGCTCGGTACCAACATTTGTTATTTACGTGCGACAATGACTTTTATGATTGACATGCATGAATTTACATGGATTTAAGATTCCGAATTTGAAATATGTGAATGCCGATAGCGAAATATAAGGGCTCGTTCAGATACGCCCGCGAATGTGCCCGATCACATCCGCGGACATATAAGAGGTCCGATTTACCAAGTTCGATAGACGCTCTTACGCACCTTGATGAACAAAATCCTCCGCTAAAAAGACCTGACAGACAAAAACCACATGCAAGGGAGCTTGTGATTCCGGCAGAGAGTACGGATCCAAAGCGAAACAAATAGCAGAGAATTTTCTATTCCACAATCGAGTAATTGTCAACTTTTGAGTATGTTTTTTTAACATATACGCGACTATGTCGCAAAAAAAAACATATACGCGACTTATGATGATGACGGTCTGATTGAAACAACAAAAACCACATGACAACCATTTGTGTATTTGGCGATGACAATGATGTGATTTCTTGGGTATTTTTCTCGACAAAAAGGCTTGGATCCAGCACGCAATCGATCGGTCGATCGCAGCTGTTGGACGACACGTACACGGCGTCACTTTTTCTATGTGTAATAAAATAAAAAGAAGAGAGCAAGTTGCTGATACGACGAGGCTTGTTTGCATCTCATTGTAGCGTACGAGTCCTGGTTAGCGTAGGGATTAGTTTTTATTAATCCCCAACTTGCAAGGCATAATTGACCCGTACGTGGTATGGTGGTATAGTACTGCTGAGTGCTGAGTGCTGACCTCTGCCAGTCTCAGTTTCTCCGGGGAACTATGCATCCTCCATCGCGAAAAAAAAAAACTATCCTGACAGGCAGAGTTGGGTCGAAGCCTTTGCTTGAGTGATCCTCTTCGACCGCCCCCTGCAACTGATATGGCTCTCTGCCACGGCAGTCAAGAGCAAGGTTTAATTTTTTGTGGTTACATGAAAATTTGGACTTCACTGAAATACCTTAATATTTAGAATTGTATGTCACGAAACCTGACTAATTTAAATTTGAGTTGAAGTTGGTTTCAATTGACAGCGGCTAAAATTTTGAATCCTGGGCGTCTCATGAATCTACTTTTCAGGCAAGGTTTAATCCAATATATTTTTTATTATTCCTTCCTATCCATATTAATTGACGATGATCTAGTACAAAGCTTCATCGTCAATTAATATGGATCCAAGGGAATATTATTTTAACCGGCATGGCTCCCCGCAATGTCGTTAGTCGTACGTGCAATTACCACCGACCATATGTATATGTATAGCGACGTCATCCCATTACGTTCATGCTATACCCCAGCGTACAGTGATGATTTCATGATGGTAACCTAACTAACCTGTGTGGGGGAACTAATTCTGCCCTTATCTCTAACAAAGGAGGCATTCCGGGAACAATCTCCCCTCAAATGTCCTTTTAACCAGAAGGTGCTAACGGGAATATGCAGTTGCATGTGGCAAAAGCGCAGGCACATCACATGATGCGTGAGGGAATTTCTCGTGGGCCTGCCTCTGCCTGTCGAAGATAAAGAAAAAAAATGAAAGGAAGCAAGCAAGCAACAGCAGGAAGAAGAACGGCAACTAGCAGCAGCAGACAGGGGACGTGTAAAAGCGCAGAAAGGTCCACGAGGCCATACCGGGCGCCTCTCAATTTGGCCAACTTGCTCGCCGCCAGAAATCAATCAAGCCACCCTCTCCTCTCCTCTCATTTCACATCACCTCATGCATCTCACCCAAATATCCATGTGCTTGTTGTACCGCCACTTGACAAGTAGTTTATGTTATCCACCGACCAGACCACCACCTCCACGACGCCAGCCAAATCGGCGTCGGGGTCGGTCGGCGTCGTGTGTCCCCGGCCCGGCCCGCGCCGCGCTCACGCCGTGCATGCATGAACCTCTTCCCCGGCGAATATTGTACGCGCAACTTGCGGCTACGTCTCTTGCTAGCTATTCCTCTCTCTGTTTCATAATATAAAAACGTTTTTAACACTGCATAAAAGAAGTACTCCTTTCTTGCTAGCTACTTCTCTCTTCGTCCGAAAAAAGTTTGTCCTAAATTTGTCTTTTAAATGAATGTATCTAGCACTAATTTGATGCTAGATAATAGATACATCCATTTAAGAGACAAACTTTTTTTGGACGAAGAGAGTATAGAACGGGACATTAGTACTCCCCGATCACTATTGTAGTCTTCCGCATGCAGCCCATTCGTACATGATGCATCATGGACGGTTCAGAGCCTTATGAGTGTGTAGTACATAGGTTTGTTCCTTCCTCTCTTTTTTGTTTAGAGCAACATCAACGGGTGACCCAAACGGACGCGTGCTTTGTCCGCTTTTCGTCCGTTTGGATCGGTCAGACGGACGCGCGCTTTTTCGCTTTTCGTCCGTTTGGGTCGGCCAGACGTACGTGCGTGTCCGCATTCTCAAATGGGTCGGCTTGACCGCCCAAGGAAAGACGGACCCAAATATGACGGCGTAGGAAAAAAAATAGGTCGTAGAAATAAACATAATTAAACATAAGTGGCCGGTCAACCGCCGGCCAAAGTCCACTTAAACCTAATTAAACATTAATTAAAACATAAAAACAAAGTCTGCGCCCGCATGCTGCCCTAGACGTCGTCGGCCTTGCCCTTGCCCTTGACGTCGCCATCGCCATCGCCGCCGGTGAGGTCGATGAAGACGGGAGCAGGGCCAGCCCACCCGAACGCCGCTTGGTACGCTGCCAGGGCAGCCTCCTCCGGCGTCTGCTGGGGCGGCGGCATTGCGGCTCGCCGTGCGCGCTCCTCCCCCTCCTCCTCAAGCCGCAGCGCCTCCGCGTCGCGTTGCAGCAGCTGCTCGTAGCGCATCTGTCGCTCGCCGTCGGCCTCCTCCTGGGCGAGCCAGTGCACCTTCCAGCGCTCAAGGTGGGCCGCCTCCTCCTCCGGCGTCACGGCGTAGTGGACAGGAGGCGCGCTCACCCACTCGTGGTACTGGCCGGTCCACGTGTAGGCCTTCTCCGGCCAAGTGGGTGGAGGCGGGGAGCGCTTCCGCGTCGGCTGCGGCTGCGGCTGCGACTCCGGCTTGGGCTCGACGACGGGCGGCGGCGGTGGCGGAGGTGGAACGAAGAGCGGGGTGTGTACAGAGTCCCCCGCCGCCGACAAGGCAAGGGCTTGCTCCAGCCCATCCCAGTGCGCGTCCTCCTCGAGCCGGCTAGCCTCCAGCGCGTGCTACAGGGCCTCCTCGAGGGCGGCTTGGTACTCCGCCTCCGCCTCCATTTCCTCCGACTGTACCCGCTGGGGCGGCGGGATGGCGTCGACGCCTACCCGCCGTTGCTCCTCGTGTTCGAGGGCAAACCAAGCCTCCCAGTTAGGAGAGTCGGCGGCGTACTCGGGCATCCGCCGCTGCTCCGGCGTGAGCTGCGCCCGGTGCCTGCGCACCTCCTCGTCGTGCGCCCGCTGGGTCCGCGGAACCGCTGGCACTGGGATCCGATGCGGATCCAGGTGCCAGTGGTGCGGCAGCGTGACGTCGGGGTAGGGCAGCGGCTGCCTGTACTCCCAGTGCCACCGCGTTTGGTGCACCGGGATGTGCAGACGCCGGCGACCTGGGCGGAAACGCACCGCCGGCGGAGGAGGAGGGGGAGGAGGAGCACGGGACGATGAGGCGCCGGGGGTGCCCTTGCCCTTGCCCTTGCCGCTGCCGCCGCCGAAGAGGCCCATTGCTTGCTAGGGTTTGGTGTCGCCGGCGAGGAAGCACAGGTGGGTGGGGGGGGAGGGGGGGCCAGATGTGGACGGAAGTGGATGAGGCCAGCCCCCGCCGCACGCGTGGTTAAAAAAGAACGCTTCCACTGGCTGACTAGTGGGCCCGCTGTCGGTGATCGTCATAAATTAGACGACGGGCGATAGTTGGGTGGCCTACAAGTGGGGCCGCGGTGGACAACGAGGAGACGCGCGGCGCGTCCGCTTCGCGTCTGCGCCGACGCATTTCAGGCGCAATTTTAAGCCGGAAATGGGTCGGCGCGGACGCCAGGCGGACACGATTTGGGTTTGGGTCGCCGTGTTGGGCCTTCACTTTTGTCCACACCGACTCAAACAGACGCAGGCGGACAAAATGAGTCGCCCCATTGAAGTTGCTCTTATTACTTTGCCGTGCGGATGCATGAACCACATGATCGCTGAAGTGTCCACACGTCGATGGCACGGTGTAGCACGATCTAGAAAAATTGAGTGAAGTCTGTTTTGAACCCTGAGAGGGTAGCGTGCGTCGGAAACGAACCCCGACCTCCAAATCCCGGAAGTCTGTGTCCTGAAGTCTCTAATCCCGGTCGTAATGCCCCTTTAGCGTATTAGGCTGGGATTAGCCGACATGGCACCGTGTGGTGGTGGGATTGCTACTTTAAACGCCACGTCGGTTCAGCCACATATGCTTCTCGCATGGGCTGGGCCAAAAAAACAGTTTGGACTTGGGTGAGGCGTGGGCTGGGAGGGGAACCAAATTAGGGTTCAGGCGAGGGGAAGAGAGAGGCGATTGGCAGGCGATTGGCGGCGGAAGCGGCGATGTCGTCGGCGTCACTCAGCTCATCTGCTTCTCGCGGCGGAGGGATTCGCCGGAGAGGCGCAGCGGCAAGGTCGCCGGTGCCCTATCGGGAGGAGCCCATGGAGTACGAGCCAGCGATTTGTTGCTCCCTATGCGGGAAGAAAGCGCCGCGGTGGATTTCCTGGAGTCCAGCGAACCCTGGAAGGAGGTACTATGCATGCGTCGAAGCTCGGGTATGCTCTGATCTGATGTGTTCTTGCGCTCGTGCGTTCTTCATTTGGTTTGCTCTGTTATTTGCTATGCCCTCTGACGAGTACTCCCCTCTGACAAATTGAATAGCACGGCTTCATTCAGTGGCATGATGAGCCTACAACTCAATTTGTGCATGGACTGCTGGGAGATCTTCGAGATAGAGTGTGGAAGCTGGAGGCAGACATTGATGCACTGTTAACTGAAGGAGCTTCAGGAGCCGCTGCTTTAACTGATGGAGTGATGAGAGGAAATGAAAAAAAAGCATCAGTTAGTGAGAAATGTGTTAGCAGAGAGATGTTGTTGTATGGCATTGTGATATTTCTGTCTGGTATGGTAGTAGGGTTGATTTTAGGCTAGTGAATCAGTCAGTGAGTTTGAGGCAATGTACTGAATTTAGAGCAATGTAATGTATTTGAGACAAGTTTGAATGCAATCCAGTTTGAAAATCTTTTCATGACATATGCAGTGCCATTTGTCAGTGTCATCACACAGAGACCAACTAGTTCACAGTACATTGCGCATAATCAGCTGGTTCACATCCAACATAACTACAAGTTCTTAAGGACACCCAGATCCAAAATAACTAGAAGTTTAACACCAACATGACCACAGGTTCACATGGTTTGATCCACACAACCAAAATAATAATGAAAGGAACAACTTCAGTAGTTCCCACTTGCTGTGAAGTAGGCAGAAAACCCTCCTCTGCCCCTACCAATATTTGTGCTCCCTCCAGGTGCTTCATTTGTACTTCCTGTCCCTCTCTTTGCTCCTCTACCCCTGCCAGCAGATGTGCTTCCTCCAGGTGCTTCATTTGTAGTTGCTGCAGAATTTCTCTTAGCTCTAGGAGGTCTAAAGCTTGTAGTACCAGGTTGAGAGCTTGAGGCTGATGCATTTGCAGGTGTTCCTGTCCTTCTTTTCAAAGCTTCAGTATGTGCTTCCTGCATTTGCATCAAAACAGAACAAAGAAAAGTCAGTTGTTACTTACGGAAACAGAGCATATATTGTAGTGTTTATATCAAAAGAGAGCATGTAGTGTTGTACAAGAGTAAATTACCTCAGTTGCCCTCATTTTTTTTCCTTTCTTAGCAAGGAATGCCTTTGTTCTTTTGTTTCTATCTGGGTTCTGCAGGCAAGAACCTTTGTTGTGTCCCTTGCTCCCACAATATCCACAAGTAATCTGAATGCTATGCTTGCTTAGTTTCTTCCCCTTGGGTGCTTCCCCCTCTTCCCTTCTCCTATCATTTCCTGTCAATTTCTTCCTTGCTCCTGGCATGGCAATATAGCCAGGTGCCACTGGCCTAGGGTTTTGAGATACTGGCCAGTTTTCTTCTCCTTCAACTGGTTGCAGGCAATGCTCATAAATTTTGTTGAAAGTCTCAATATGATAGCACTTGGCTATGTAATCTTCTATTTTTCTCCCACTCTTGTAGATGGCACTGATTGCATGGCAGCAGGGAAGGCCTGCTAGCTGAAAATATCCACATGAGCATGTCCATTTCTCAAGATTCACTGTGTATCTCTTGCATCTGCCTTGCAAGTGTTTGACCTCAAATCCTTCCTTGCCATTCCAAAGCACCTCAAGATACTGAGTTCTCTTAATGCTGACCTTCAGTTTCTTGAACACACCAGGGCAAATTGTTCCATTCCATTTAGCACTTTTGCTTCTTTGCTCCTGAATCCTGACATAAACTTTATTCCTTATTTTCTCTTGCTGTGAAATGATAGGGTAGTACCTTGCTTCTAAAATGGCATTGTTGAATGATTCACAGAGGTTATTGTCAACAGACTCACAGTTTGCTCCAACCTCAAAAAATGATCTAGCCCAATGCTTTGACTCTGTTCTCATGATGTCTTTTGCACCTTCGGGAGTTTTTTGAGCTAGCCTAGCCTTGTTATAGTTGAAATCCTCCCTGTTGCTAGACTTAGCAATTGCCCAAAACCTTTTCTGCAATTCATGATCTCTATGCTTCTTTCTCCAATTGGCATATATATGCCTGGCACACATCCTATGTTCTGCCTTAGGCAAGTAATCTCTAATGCTGTTAAGCAACCCCTACAAGAGTCACACAAAAATATCAATAATAAACTATGGCAAGTTTAGTTGACGAGCATGACAAAATGGTACATACTAGGCAAGTTATGTTCTTCGAGGATGGCAAGTTTAGTTGACGAGCATGACAAAATAGTACATACTAGGCAAGATATGCTCTTCGAGGATGACAAGTTTAGTTGACGAGCACGACAAAATGGAAACCATCCCCAAACTAAAATGTGGTATATCAAAATAGTACATACTAGGCAATATATACCTTTTGCTGGTCAGAAATGAAAACCCATCCAGCTCCTTGATCATTAATATCCAAGTCTTTTATCAAAAGCCCAATGAACCACTTCCAACTCTCAGTTGTTTCTTTTTCCACTACAGCCCATGCCACAGGATACATTTGGTTGTTAGCATCCCTAGCTAT
This sequence comes from Thinopyrum elongatum, assembly GCA_011799875.1. Classification (NCBI taxonomy): domain Eukaryota; kingdom Viridiplantae; phylum Streptophyta; class Magnoliopsida; order Poales; family Poaceae; genus Thinopyrum; species Thinopyrum elongatum. The sequence continues at coordinate 170,076,328 of CM022298.1, forward strand.
TGCAGCCAGTAGTTCACCCTGGCATGCTCCTTTGAAAAAGCATCCATCAAGCCCAATCACTTTCCTGCAACCAGCTTTAAACCCTTGTTTCAGTGCATTGAAACATACATAGAATTGCTGAAAAACATTGTTTTCTTTATCTGTTGGATCCAAGCAAACAGCCACTGTACTGCCAGGGTTGCTCCTAAGCAACTCTAATTGGTAGTCAAATACTTTGGTGTACTCACTCTTCATGCCACACAACAACTTGTCCATTACAATTTTTTTTGCAGCCTTGCACTTTGATGTTGACACATCAGCAAACATGTCTTTCAGCACAGTTGCTTTAATGCTATCAATCTTCCACATTGGATTGGCCAATATGAAGTGCTCATATCTCTGTGCTATGACCTTTGTAGTAACTAGTCTATTTTCTCTGTTTTGTGCACACTGGTGGTCATCATCAAAGGTGATAATTTGAAACCTTGAGCATCTGCTGGTCTTTGCTGCATAGAGAAGCCATGGACAACCAGGCCATCCACATTCAACCCTGACCCTGGTCCCCTCTGACTTCTTGAACCTCATGCTTCTTTTGGTAGCAAGACCATATCTTTTCACAGCCTTCACAAACTGGTTTTTGCTCCTGAAAACCATCCCCAAACTAAAATGTGGTATATCAGAATCTGGGTTAAACCTTGGGTATTTGCTCTTGCTTCTCACCATGTTCCCATCACTATCTTCATCATAACTATAGTCTTCATCAGATGACTCAAATTCCATGTCCTCTACCACCTCCTCAACATTTGCAATGAAATCAATTGGTACTGCCCCAGTTGCATCTGATTGAACCCATTTCCTAGAGTCTTTCATTTTCTTTCTGAATTTCCTTGCATGCTTTCTCATCTCAACTACTTCTGACTCCTCTCCACTGTCATCAGTGTGAGGCACATATTCATTGTCCTCTGAATCATCTGAATCTGAGTCTGAGTCTCTTTTTGAGTTTTCTGCTGCTCCTTGCCCATTTACAGGTTCTGCTCCTTCACTTGTTATTTGCACAATTTCTGCTGCTCCTTTCTTTGACACATGTTGTGCTGCTCCATGCACATTTTCTGCTACTTTACTAGGCTGAGACTCATATGGATTCAGCACTTGAGAACTCTGAGATGCTTGAGATGGACCAGCTGTTGCATTTTTTGTCTTTAAGGGGCTACTAATTACTGCAGTGATAACACCACTGTCATTTGGAACAAGCACCTGCTCAAGTAAATGTTGTTCTGCACCTGCATTGCCAATGCCATCATGCTCTGTACCTGCATTGTCAATATCTTCATGTTCTGCAGTCATGACAAGAGGAACATCTTCTTCACTTGCATAAACCTAAATTTCATCTGCAAAATCAGAGCCACTTTCCTCTTCTCCTACTGAATCTTCTTCCCCATTGTATTCCACATATATATCAGCTACTCCACCATCAGTAATGTACTCTGACATTTTCAGGCAACCATCATCATCATGCAAAAATAGTAGACCATTAACCAATTCTCTGCCAGGCAAAAGGAAGTAAAACTTCATGCTTTCCTTCACTTCCATATGATCCCTAAGAAACCCCTTCACCTCCTGCAAGGACAACTTGTCCCTCTCAATCTCTGAGTAAGCCGTATCCCCCCCAACATAGTCCAGAGAGGGGCCAATTCGAACAAATTCCCCCCCTATGTGAAATCTGACATTCAAAATCTCTGCTGGATCCATGGATTCAGCAAAAAGCACCTACATTGCATCGATTTCAAATGATTAAAACACTAGACAGCAAGATTCGACAGCAAATCAACAGATTCAGACACCAAAAATTTCCCCAACTCCGCCCTCCAAAAACCCTAAACCTAACCAAGATATGAAAGAGGAGAGATATGACGACTGGACAGAGGAGAAGGACAGGGCATACCTTGCTCTTTGCCGCCGGAGTTGTCCTCAACCGCCGCCACGATCATCAGCTACGCCACCGTCGCCGCCGTGCAGGGAGGAGCGCAGGCGTCGCGGGAGAGAAGGAAGAGGAAGGGGCGACTTGGTCCGGCTCGAGCAGTTTTGACTCATCGGGCCCACCTGCAGGATGTGACTCAGCGCGATCCCGGCCTTTCCCGAGCCACGTACGCATCCCCTCGTTTGGATAGGCACTAAAGGTCAAAAAAATCCGGGATTCGTGAGGACAGGACACAGACTTCCGGGATTCGAAGGTCAGGGTTCGTTTCCGACGCACGCTACCCTCTCAGGGTTCAAAACAGACTTCACTCAGAAAAATTCGAACAAAGACCAAAGAAAAGGGGCGCGTGGGGAAGGAGCGTAGCGGGCCGCCTGCCGGTCAGGAGAATCCAGGAAATATCGCCATGGGAGGCACGGCGTGACCGGGAGGGATCGAACCAACGTACGTAGCCATCCATGGAGTTAACTGGGAACATGTGTCGCCCGAGGGGGACGGAGAGAATCATGGCTGGCCGGGTCATGAGTGGGAGTTCCATGAGTGGATGCCGCACGGAGAAAGTGGATGTAACTTGCACGACAACAACTCCTCTTCGACACATGGGTGGATGAGGAAGGATGCACGCTGGCCGCGAGAGTGAGGTTTCAGCGCCTCGCTTATCCGGTAAAAGTCGTGCTCGGTGCTAGTTCATAAAAGGCACACATGTTATACGATTTTCCCACAGGTTTGAGTCAAGGGATTCTGTGTAGTACTAGTAGCGAATGTGGAAACGTCGCTCCCCGCTAGCGGACCCCGGCCGCGCCGCCGCGGATGGACTCTTTGCCGGTCGAGGCTCGTTAGGTGGTAACATTTTCAAGGTTGATTAATAGAAAATATTTAATATCTACAACACCAAACTACGTAGTTTATTACGTGTACTATATATGAAATTTTGATTTAGAACAAAGCTAAATCTTCAAACAACATGGAACGAAACGAGTAGAGGATACCGAAATAAACAACATATAAAAGCCAATATGCTTGGGAAAAGGCATGATAACAGGTGACTTCAGGGATTACCTAGGTTGGTAAGCATTAATCAACTGAAAAAGAGCTCAAAAACACAAATGCAATTGCTGGAGTAACAGGATCACGGACTAGAAATATATATATATAACAGCCAATAGAAATCAGCATCAAAAAAGCTAGCCGTCTTTCATTTACCAACCAACATGGCACACGAGTAACACGCACAGAAACAGGAGCATAAGGAGAAAATCATCGCATCAGGTTACATGCAAGCCTAAATTAAGCTCGAATATAACTACAATTAATGCAAAAATAAATAGGTAAAGTAGTACCTCCTCCGTCCGAAAAAACTTGTCCCAAACTTGTCTCTCAAATGAATATACCTAGCACTAACTTAATGCCAGATACATCCATTTGAGGGACAAGTTTTTTCGGACGGAGGGAGTAGTACGCTCTATCAGTTATCAGCAACTCAACTTACTACTATCTGGGATCGGAAGGAAATTCTGTTGCAGTTCAAAAGTTTCTGTGCCAAGAACAATTCTGAACATTGGTTTGCAGTACGTAGGGAGTAATAAACTGCAACGTGTGACTGACAATGACCTTGGCTTTACCGAGATGAAAGAAAATGGACTTGACAACAAAAGCGGAGGCATCCAAAGACTACTTGACAAACTGATTGCACAGACTACCAGGGATTAATTTCACCAAGATCAGAGAAGGCAGTAATCAAAGGATCCATAGAGAAATTCAGTACCGACTATAGTTAGCTTCGAAGGAGGAACCTAGATTCTTTCTCTAATCCTGGTTAAGCAATCTGGTCCATATTGTACAAATGTGGGAGGTACAATACAACATGACATGAAACATCATCCACTACATCTACCCAGAATCCCAGAACGACAAACTGGTCGCAAGTTCGCATCGTAGGGAACCAGCAAGAAAAGAATCTGACGTGCTGACCTTCTGAGGAATGATGTTAGGCTTTTGTAAGTAGCCTTAGTTTCCTGTCATGCTTTATCATTGAACTTACAGTCTCTACGACCAACACGGTCTGTAAAAAAGAAAAGGCAAACATTAATTTATATAATAAATATGTCAAAAGGGCAAGTAAGAGAAACTGTACATACTACAATCCCTCAGCATTCTAAGTTAAGAAACACAACTATTCTAGCTGAGATGTTACCTGAAGGAACAATCAGTCAGCATTCTAAGGAACATTCAGTATTGTGCTCACACAAAGGGATAGTTACCTGAAGGCAGGTATAAGCTAAACCAGTCGCGAAGTAGAAATTTGCGTTACCAGTACCCTGTGAACATTGTCATGTTAGTAACAGTACACAACATGTGTGTGTGTGTGTGTGTGTGTGGAGAGAGAGAGAGAGAGAGAGAGACCCTCCAGATCCATAGGTTATGCATGACAGGGCTAAGTAGAGAGACTCCAATATATCCAAAAAACAAGAAGAAGGTGAATTGCATCTCTGCAGGATGGAAAGTTAAAGAGCATTAACTTCTTACGATATTAGACACTAACTTGAAAATATTTGATACTGGCATTTTAGGTACCTGCTAATTCATTTGCGAATAGGCCTAGAAGTCCTAGATATAGAGCTGAATCTCCAGCCTTCAAGATAAGCATGAATTTAGGAATAAAAACAAGAGAGCAAATCGTGAAACAAAACTAAACATCAACCTTATGCAGCCAAGGGGTTAAATTCATCACAAATACCATGTAAAATATACTCACCGAGGGATAAGATTTCAGCATTGCGACAATTGCTGTGTAAACAAAGGCAAGGAAGCACGGTCGATGCTTCAAACGGATAGCCAATGGCAAGACCATAAAAATGATGTTCATATTAAAGACTATAAGAAAGAAGCTTCTGAAGAAGTCAAAGACTTCGGCAAAAAAATACCTGCATTAATTCTCAAACGAATTAGATTAGTCAAATTATACTTGGGTTCCAATTACACTTTCTTAAGACTTACCATAACACACCAATATTTGGTGATAAATCCTTCACCGTAAGGATAAAGCCATATGTCCTGCAAAACCAATGCACACAATTCAATAATAGGCATTTGGTAACAGATAAAAGCCAGTCAATTGCAACGCACACAAGTTGATACCAGGCATCTGGTAGCAGATAAAGTCAGTCAATTGCAACAAAAGATGATTTTGACTAAATGAGGCCCAACGATAAATTGAAAAGTTGGGGGAATGGAGAGGATAGGCGATAATGTTGATAAGAGTATGCAAATATCAAAAATTAAAATGAATTACTAAGAGTTGCATTCATTTCTCCTTTGAAATTCACCATGAATGGGGAAAGTCTTGACAGAAAATATTACACTCTTTCACAAGGTTTTGATGGCTACAAAAGAATTAAATGGTCGAACAACTTACTTTTCAAACATCTCCTGAAGGCCACCCACTTTATTTAGAATAATGCTGTTCAATAACAGCACATAACATGACCAGATAAACACCCACAATATGAAGTGGAGTATTGGTTTCCATGAGAATTGTCCAAAGCCATTTTGGCTAGTACCTTTTCCATTATCTGACATGTCAATTTTATTGGCACTCAAGCCTTTTTGAAGAAATACTTTAGTTGGAGGAGTATCTGGACCATAACCCAATAAAAGAGCAACCTGAAAAACTAACAGTTGATCAGCAATGCAGGTAAATGGCATGTACATACCATTGAACATTGAAAAAAATGGTTGTGACACATACAGGTAGAATGAGAATTGCAGGATAAAGAGAAAGGTGCGTTGCCATAACATATCCAAAGGCAGCAAGCGGCGGAAGACCTACAAAAATTGCAAGGATGTTGCATTAGACTTGGGCAATTCTAGGCTGTCCGAAGATCACTATACTATCTTCCATGAAAATGTTATTAGATATATTGAAAAACCGAGAAGGCTAGAGGGAAACACAGCGAGTTTTACTTACGTGAACAGGCTCCATGTAACATTATCATGACCATTAAATTCTCAATTGGTGATGTACATGAACCCACACAGGTGATTATTGTCCAAGGGTTCCACAGATATATTAGAGAAGCAGTATCTCCTGCGCTTACGTTCACTGTAAGTGTCAACAAACATGATAATTAGTACTATAAACAATTAGTAAGCATCACAAGCACAAAGCATCTGACTCAAATAGAGCAATGTTCCATTCACACCTTTCCAGACTTGTATATTTTTCGCTTACCAACAAATTCGCACTATCAGGCAAGCAGAGGACTATACACATTAAATTCCATGAGGCAAATTCATAACCCTTTTTATTCCTTGTAAAGGAAAAGTCGCAAAAGTGGGTTTCCTTCTTTAAGAAAATATAAAGCTTAGAATGACAACAACTACTTGACAAATAAAACATCTCTAAGATTTCACTTCCGGAGCTGTACGTCACAACTATAAAAAATTCAAAACCTTTCTGATCGTTGGTACTTGGGAAAATAAGTAGAGAGTGGTGCCAAACAAAAGGCAAATTTAGCTCAAGATTCAATAAAGCACATTTCAAGTATAACATTAACTAGTATGACTCACCAGAATTGTTCACTGATTTTGTGAGGTCAAGAGACTTCAAACTTCTGTTACGTGCCATTTGGAGTGTATGCCCAGTTGATCGAATGAGCATAGCAGCTATAAAATCTACAGCCACAAAAACCAAACTGTGTTGTGCATTCATGAGTGTAATATTACATGACTGCCAGCAAAATGCAAAAGTCGTGGAAATGTTCATGGTTACATTTCTTTTGGTTTGAATGATACCATGGGCAACATAAAAAGTAAAGCCTAAGAAAACTGATTTTCTTCTATGAAAATCAGGTATACTTGAACAAGTTATCAATCTTAGACAAACATATACTGGTTTAAACGAAAACTACATAGCAACTTATTTACCTGCAATATATATGAGAATGGTGTCCACCTGACCTGTGACATCATGGGGTGTTAGAATGCTAACATTTCATATGGTGATCTGATCAAATGAAGAGACATAGTAACAGTGGCGACATCAAAGAAATGATCAAAGAAACATCAAAACGAAGGACAAATCACCTTTTGCTGGTTAGCGGACCAAGAATTGATAGAAGCAAAGGGGAACCATGATACATCGAACCTGAAAAACAGATCATTCAACAGGCTGGACCATCATTTATAAGTTCAAACTGTTAACACATCAACATTACAAAGAGCAAAATATCATGGCTAATTGCTAAGATTTATGATGTAATCACAAGAAGCATCTAGGCCTCTGATTCTAAGTAGGAGTCATTCAGTTATATTATATTTCATCCATCAGGAGTTATCAGTAGTTCATTTCAGATGTGAACATGAAATAGCGCCTATCACTATTCAATACAAACACAGTCAAGCATTTTAAAAATTGCTCTGTAGTTCCTAATAGGCTAATAATACCACCTCCCACCAGACTATCCTGGCCTCAAAATTTTGCTCATTCTGATGCAAATATGAAGTGCTACTAAAAGTTAGCAAAGCGAGCAAAGAGGGGAGGTGCGTAACGCACCGGAATAGGGTGACATGGACGCCTGCTTCAGCCAGTATCCTTCTGCCACTGCAACATACACAGGAGGCAAACGAGATGTCCAATTACGCCGACATCACAAAAGGCCTGGGATTTGGAGGGGAAGGACTGAGAGCAAGGAGGTGTGCTTACAGCGGCGGAGGGACGTGAGGGGGGTAGAGACCTCCGGGCGGGAGGCAAGGTGGAGGTCTCCGCCGAAGAGCACCAGAACAAGGCGGAACCCGATGGCCGCGACAGCCATCGACCAGTAGTGTCGGATTGCCATCGCCGCTGATCAGTGGCGGATCTAGGATTTGCAAATATGACATGTTAACATACTAATTAATTTACCAGTTTTGCTAAAGCACATCTAGATGTGCTCTAAGTATTGCACATCTAAGTCAAATGTCATTGATTTTACACTAAGATTTGTGCAAGCATTTTCTTTTGTCTTTTTTCTTTTTCTTTTTAGTTTGATTGAGTCACTTAGATGTGAAATACTTTATTTACCAATAACACTATCATAATCCACCTGGTTGGACACAACAAATTCTGTGTAAAATCATAATTCACCTGATTGGACACAGCAAAAATTTACATTCTATTAATCATATTGACATAATTGGACACAAGAAATTATGTGCAAAATTATGTGTATGTGCTAATGTACGTCACGTGGCAGACAGCACTGTCATAATCCACCTGATAATCCATGAATATTAACCTTAAATTCGTAATGAGACCAACCAAAACTTGGGGAATGGAGAAAAGGTACCTCAAATCGGCTGGCCGCTGCAACTGCACACCGCCGGCCGCAGGGCAGGACTGCTGCCGAGTGCGGAATGGGCGGCTGCCGGGCGCCGGCTGGCAAGGCTGCGGTGCGGCGGGGGCGACCGGTGGGTGGGGCGGACAGGGGCGCTTGGTAGGCGCGGCGGGCAGGGCCGGCTCCTTGCCTCCTGGCGTCCGGTGGTGGCGACGACGAGCCTGCGAGATCGGGTGGAGAATCGGGGACGGGAGTCGGGAGTCGGAAAGCAGTGTTTCTCTTGTTTTTAGTCTTTTTTTTTTTTAGACAATCTTGTTTTTAGTCGGGAGGCAGTTGCTGTGCATTGTTTGTTGGGCTTCTTTTCCTCCGGCCCATCTCCTAATCTTATACTCTCGGGACCTCTGTATCGTGGTTCTTCTATTTCTCAAAAAACAAAAAATAGTATCGTGGTTCTTCTAAAAAAAAGTGTCCTGGTTTTAGTTCAACTTGGTATACATCTAGAAAAAAGTTCATCTTGGTATAAATTTGGGGAGCAATTAACTAACGGTTACCCTTTGGAGGTTCCCGTAAGGGTCACCTTTTTTGGTCTGAGAGCGCGCCAAGTGGTGAATCCATACGCCGTCACAATGTCGTGTGCTAAGCGCTCTCTCTGGATTTCTTTTTTTTTACATGTTTTAAGAATTTTGATGGGTATTTTTGGCGGTTTTCGCATGATTTTTCTTAGATTTTGGAGGAAAAAATTTGTGAAGCAACAACTGTCTTTCCTACGAAAGCAAACCTATGCTTCTCGTAAGATTTTATTCGTTTAGTTTTTGTAAAGCATGAAAAAATATCAAAAAAATGTGAACATTTTTAGAAATTTGCAGATAATTTTTAAATAAGTGAACAGTTTATGAAACACAATTTTTTAAAAGGAACAATTACTGAAAATGTGAAAAAGTTCTGAATGTTCAAAGATTTTTTGAAAATGGAACAATTTTTAAATTCTGATTTGTTTTTGAAAAACAAAAGATATTGAATTTTCATACAATTTTGAAAATGTGAAGAATTTTTGAACTTTTAAAAATTCTAGGAATTTAGAAATTCAAAAAATTGGAATGGTTGAACATTTTTTAGAAAACACAAAAGCACATATTTTTTCCTTTCGAGAACACAGTTGTGCTTGTCGAAAAGGGGAAAAAAATCTCTCCTTCCATGAAAAGCACAAATTTGCTTCCGTAAGAAACACAGTTGTGCTTCTCGGAAAAAACAAATATTATGCTTCTACGTGAAGCACAGATTTGCTTCCGCGAGAAGCATAATTGTACTTCTCAAAAAGGGAAAAGAGTCAAAAACCGCAATCGTGCTTCCGGGCTCTATTTTTTTCTTCCTTTTTTCGGTTCCCAGTATTTTTTGATTTTTTTCATGAAAAAAAGTTTGTCAAAAACTATTAACATGAGACCTAGTTTCGAAGATATCGACGCAAGAAATCCAACGGTGAAAATGATTTGAGATTTAGACGCATTGCTCAAGAGATAAAATATTCTAGGGGAAAACTCTCAGGTGGCGCACATGCAGCGGGCCACTTGTCGGCCCTGAGAAAGTGGGGAGTGACCTTTGCATGGGTAACCTTAACTAGTGATTTAGATAAATTAGAATTAAACCCACGACAATTATTATGAAAAGGAGGAAACAAACATAGAGACAGACCCGACCGAATGGGTCGGCACGGCTCGGCCCCCCATTAAACATGTCGCACACAGCGGCTCGTTCATAAACGGGTCGTGATGTGTCGGCACGTGTGACACACTTCTAGGCCTAGGCATGACACATTAGTTAAACGTGTCGGCCCGTGGCCCATTTATCCCTTATGGGTCGCTTGCTTTTGGGCCAATTTGGGCTGTTTTCGGGGTTTGGGGTTGTTTCTGCTTTTGGGCCAGTGTGTGTGTGTGTGTGTGTGTGTGTGAAAAATAGTTATAAGAAAAAGGGTCGTGTTGTACTGGCACGGGGGTATGGCCTCGCGGCCGAGGCATGACCCCACGCGTGCTGCGTGCTGGGCAAATGTGCTAATGGGCCGACACGTCTAGCAAGACCTAGGTGGCCTGGTTTGGTAGAGATCACTTATATGTCTCAAACGTATTTATAATTTTTGATTATTTTATGCTACTATCATACCAATTTTAGATATATTTTTATAAAAATATATATTTTTCTGGACTAACTTATTAATACAGTGCCCAGAGCCAGTTATTGTTCTCTCCATGTTTTTAGGTTTACAAAAAATCAATATCTCCGGACCTCAAAATACTCTAGGGACTTTTGATGATTTTTTCGGAAGGAGAAGGTTCCAGAAAGCACTGGAAGGTGTCGGGGGGCACCCAGGGCCCTAGACGGCCAAGCCACTCTACCGGGGGCATGGTGGGCCCATATGGCACCCCTCTCCACCACCTTATGTCCATCATTCACCTATAAATCACATTATTTTCTTCAAAACCCTCCGTACCACTTTTTCGTGATTTTACCATCGCCGCAGGTTCTTGTTATGAGGAGATCCAATATGAAGGTTGATACGTCCATTTTGCATCACTATTTCCTATTATAATCATATCTATTATACCTACATAGTTCATCCCCACTATTTTTATTTCTCTTGACATGCAGCCTATCCACATCAGCATCTCAGCCATATAAGCTTATAGGTGAGGCCAATCATAGATTAACCAGCATAGACCAGCGATGAGAACGACCGCATAAGCTTTCGTTACTATCTCACGGGAGGATGGACCACAGGCCCACTAGCGTACAGACGAACATCTCCCTCCCTCGATTTAGCCGACCCACGTCCTCGTGTGTGTCCTCAAAAAGAAACATCCTCATGTGTTAGAGCAACTCTAGCAGATCCCGTAAACTTTCATCCTGTAAAATCATTTTAGAAGACACTGTAAAACGTTTTTACAACATTTTTACGGGATGACACGTGTGCCGGCAGAACAGATCCCGCATAAATCGTTTCAGGTCCCTGTAAAAAAGCATAAAGCCCCCTACAAGCAAAATAAAGATTGCAATTGGGTCCTTCGCAGACGAGGCACGGGCTGTGATGCGGAGCATCCTACGGTCATCCCCATGTACACTACAACTACTCCCCGAGCCCCAAGTGGACATACGACGAGACCTCAAGCATACGCCATTGGACACAATGTGAACCCGCTCCGAAATGCTTCCCCTTTCCATTTATGTGAGACATGGTTGCTACCTAATGCAAAGACACTACATGTGCTCAGGAACCGACGAGACGATCATGGAGATGCTCGAAGCATAGGACAAGTCCACACGGAAGCGGATCAAGAAGTGCCTCAAGTGGAGTCGCCGCGGAGCTACAGTGGTCGGACATCCGCCGCCACCAGACAGAGGTAGACTAGAGAGAAGCAACTAGACATCTCTACAGCGGCCGGACATCCGGCCGACCCCCGAACATCCGGCGCCCACCGACGGGCCGGACATCCGGTGCCTCCCCGGATATCCGGCGTGAGGAGTACAGAAGCGGGACCAGCGCCAGGCCGGACATCCGGCCCCTGATAACCCACAAGTATAGAGGATCGTTTGTAGCCTTTTTTGATAAATAAGAGTGTCGAACCCACCGAGGAGCTAAAGGTAGAACAAATATTCTCTCAAGTTCTATCGACCACCGATACAACTCTACGCACACTTTAACGTTTGCTTTACCTAGAACAAGTATGAAAATATTTTGTAGGTGTGATGCTAGAACTACTTTGCAAGAATAAAACTACGAGTACTTTGCGAGAATAAAACTACGAATAAATTGCAAGATAATAAAAGTAGTAGTTTAGTAGAAAGCTTTTGTCACACAAGAAAGTTATTTGTCCCTAGGCGATAGATAACTAAACCGGTAATCATTATTGCAATTTTATATGAGGGGGGCATGAGCTAACATACTTTCCGTACTTGGATCATATGCACTCATGATTGGAACTCTAGTAAGCATCCGCAACTACCAAAGATCATTAAGGTAAGCCCAACCATAGCATTAAGTATCAAGTCCTCTTTATCCCATACGCAACAACCCACCTACTCGGGTGTAAGCTTCTGTCACTCTAGCCACCCACCATAAGCGAATCATGAACGTATTGCAACACCCTACAGCGGTGATCCCTCACGTTTGCGCGACACGAAGGGCAACATAGGACAGCACTAAAATAAAATATATAACTCAAACCAATCATGATCATCAGTCAACCCATAGGACAAAACAGATGTACTCAAACATCATAGGATAACCACATATCATTGGATAATAATATATAGTGTTGAGCACCATGTTTAAGTGAAGGAAATATGCCTTAGAGGCAATAATAAAGTTGTTATTTTATATTTCCTTATTCATGATAAAGGTTTATTATTCATGCTAGAATTGTATTGATCGTAAACTTAAATACATGTGTAAATACATAAACAAATACCGTGTCCCTAGTAAGCCTCTACTAGACCAGCTCGTTGATCAAAGATGGTTAAGGTTTCCTAACCATAGACATGTGTTGTCATTTGATAACGGGATCCCATCATTAGGAGAATGATGTGATGGACAAGTCCCATCGTTAGCTTAGCATATGATCATTCAGTTTATTGCTACTGCTTTCTTGAATGTCAAATACATGTTCCTTCGACCATGAGATCATGCAACTCCCGGATACCGGAGGAATACCTTGTGTGCTATCAAACGTCACAACGTAACTGGGTGATCATAAAGATGCTCTACAGGTATCTCCGAAGGTATTTGTTGAGTTGGCATGGATCGAGATTGGGATTTGTCACTCCGAGTATCGGAGAGGTATCTCTGGGCCCTCTCGGTAATACACATCATAATAAGCCTTGCAAGCAAATGACTAATGAGTTAGTTATGATGTATTATGGAACGAGTAAAGAGACTAGCCGGTAACGAGATTGAATTAGGTATGAAGATACTGACGATCGAATCTCGGGCAAGTAACATACCGATGGACTAAGGGAATTACGTATGTTGTCATAAGGTTCGACCGATAAAGATCTTCGTAGAATATGTAGGAGCCAATATAGAAATCCAGGTTCCGCTATTGATTATTGATCGGAGAGGTGTCTCGGTCATGTCTACATAGTTCTCAAACCCGTAGGGTCCGCACGCTTAACGTTCGTTGACAATATAGTGTTACATGAGTTATATGATTTGGTGACCGAATGTTGTTCGGAGTCCCGGATGAGATCACGAACATGAAGAGGAGCTCCGAAATGGTCCAGAGGTAAAGATTGATATATAGGACGATGATATTCGGACACCGGAAGAGTTTCGGAGTACACCGGGTAGTCATCGGATCGTTGAAAGGGGTTCCGGACACCCCCGGGAGGTCTATGGGCCTAATGGGCCAAGGGGGGGGGGGGGACAGACCAGCCCACTAGGGGGCTGGCGTGGCCCTAGGGGAAGGAAAGGGGAGGGGTGGCCCCTCCTGCATTTCCCTCCTCATGAGAGAAAGGAAAGGGGGGCGCCACCTCCCCCTGCCTTCCTCCCGCACTCAAATAAGGAAGGGGGGCGCAGTTTGGGGAAGACCCCAAGTAGGATTCGGCCCTACTTGGGGCGCCTCCTGGCTGCTCCCCTCCCCCCCACCTATATATATGTGGGAGGGGGCACCACACATAACCACGACAATCTCTTAGCCGTGTGCGGCGCCCCCCTCCACAGTTTCGTCCCTCGGTCGTATTTTTGTAGTGCTTAGGCGAAGCCCTGCGGAGATAGCATCACCACCATCGTCACCACCACATCATGCTACCGGAACTCATCCACTACTTCGCCGTCTTGCTAGATCAAGAAGGCGAGGACGTCACCGAGCTGAGCATGTGCTGAACGCGGAGGTGCCGTATATTCGGTACTCGATCGGTTGGATCGCGAAGAAGTTCGACTACATCAACTGTGTTAACAAACGCTTCCGCTTACAGTCTACGAGGGTACGTAGACACACTCTCCCCATCGTTGCTATGCATCTCCATGGATAGATCTTGCTTGTGCGTAGAATTTTTTTTGTTTTCCATGCAACGTTTCCCAACAGTGGCATCCAAGCCAGGTCTATGCGTAGATGATATGCACGAGTAGAACACAAAGAGTTGTGGGCGGTGATAGTCATACTGCTTACCACCAACGTCTTATTTTGATTCAGCGATATTGTGGGATGAAGCGGCCCGGACCAACCTTACATGTCCACGCACATGAGACCGGTTCCACTGACTGACATGCAACTTGTTTTGCATAAAGGTGGCTGGCGGGTGTCTGTTTCTCCTACTTTAGTTGAATCAAATTTTACTACGGCCGGTCCTTGAAGAAGGTTAAAACAGCAAACTTCATAAATCACCGTTGTGGTTTTTGCGTAGTTAAGAACGGTTCTTGCTAGAAGCCCGTAGCAGCCACGTAAAACTTACAACAACAAAGTAGAGGATGTCTAACTTGTTTTTGCAGGGCATGTTGTGATGTGATATGGTCAAGATATGATGTGATATATGTTGATGTATGAGATGATCATGTTTTGCAATATCGACAACTGGCAGGAGCCTTAGGGTTGTCTCTTAATTATTGTATGAAATGCAAGCGCCATGTAATTGCTTTACTTTATCACTATGCGTTAGCAATAGTTGTAGAAGCAATAGTTGGCGAGATGACCCCGACGCAACGATGGAGATCAAGGTGTCGAGCCGGTGACGATGGAGATCATGACGATGCTTTGGAGATGGAGATCAAAAGCACAAGATGATGATGGACATATCATGTCACATATTTTGATTACATGTGATGTTTATCTTTTATGCATCTTATTTTTCTTAGAACGGCGGTAGCATTACAAGATGATCCCTTCACTAAATTTCAAGATAAAAGTGTTCTCCCCGAGTATGCACCGTTGCCAAAGTTCGTCGTTTTGAAGCACCTCGTGATGATCGGGTGTGATAGACTCTACGTTCACATACAACGGGTGTAAGACAGTTTTGCACTTGCAGAATACTTGGGTTAAACTTGACGAGCCTAGCATGTACAGACATGGTCTCGGAACACTGGAGACCGAAAGGTCGAACGTGACTCATATAGTAGATATGATCAACATAGAGATGTTCACCATTGATGACTACCCCATCTCACGTGATGATCGGACATGGGTTAGTTGATTTGGATCATTTATCACTTAGATAACTTGAGGGATGTTTATTTAAGTGGGAGTTCATTAGTAATTTGATTAATTGAACTTAATTTATCATGAACTTAGTCTTAATAGTTTTGCATATCTATGTTGTAGATCAATGGCCCGAGCTATCGTTCCCCTGAATTTTAATGCGTTCCTAGAGAAAGCTAAGTTGAAAGATGATGGTAGCAACTACACGGACTGGGTCCGTAACTTGAGGATTATCCTCATTGCTGCACAAAAGAATTATGTCCTTGATGCACCGCTAGGTGACAGACCTGCTGCAGGAGCTACTGCAGATGTTATGAACGTCTGGCAGGCTCGATCTGATTACTACTCGATAGTTCAGTGTGCCATGCTTTACGGCCTAAAACCGGGACTTCAAAGACGTTTTGAACGTCATGGAGCATATGAGATGTTCCAAGAGTTGAAGTTAATATTTCAAGCAAATGCCCGGGTTGAGAGGTATGAAGTCTCCAACAAGTTTTATAGCCACAAGATGGAGGAGAACAGTTCTGTCAGTGAACACATACTCAAAATGTCTGGGTATCATAACCACTTGACTCAGCTGGGAGTTGATCTTCCAGTTGATAGTGTTATTGGCAGAGTTCTTCAATCACTGCCACCAAGCTACAAAGGCTTCGTGATGAACTATAATATGCAAGGGATGAATAAAACGATTCCTGAGCTCTTCGCAATGCTTAAGGCCGCGGAGGTAGAAATCAAGAAGGAGCATCAAGTGTTGATGGTTAACAAGACCACTAGTTTCAAGAAAAAGGGCAAGGGAAAGAAAGGGAACTTCAAGAAGAATGGCAAGCAAGTTGCCATTCCCGGGAAGAAGCCCAAAGCTGGACCCAAGCCTGAAACTGAGTGCTTCTACTGCAAAGGGAATGGTCACTGGAAGTGGAACTGCCCTAAATACTTGGCGGATAAGAAGGATGGCAAAGTGAATAAAGGTATATTTGATATACATGTTATTGATGTGTACCTTACTAATGCTCGTAGTAGCGCCTGGGTATTTGATACTGGTTCGGTTGCTCTTATTTGTAACTCGAAACAGGAGCTGCGGGAATAAACGAAGATTGGCTAAGGACGAGGTGACGATGCGCATCGGGAATGGTTCCAAGGTCGATGTGATCGCCGTCGGCACGCTACCTCTACATCTACCTTCGGGATTAGTTTTAGACCTCAATAATTGTTATTTGGTTCCCACGTTGAGCATGAACATTATATCTGGATCTTGTTTATTGCGAGACGATTATTCATTTAAATCGAGAATAATGGTTGCTCTATTTATATGAGTAATATCTTTTATTGTCATGCACCCTTGATGAATGGTCTATTCTTGTTGAATCTCGATCATAGTGATACACATATTCATAATATTGATGCCAAAAGATGCAAAGTTGATAATGATAGTGCAACATACTTGTGGCACTGCCGTTTAGGTCATATTGGTGTATAGCTCATGAAGAAACTCCATACGGATGGACTTTTGGAATCACTTGATTATGAATCATTTGATACTTGTGAACCATGCCTCATGGGCAAGATGACTAAAACTCCGTTCTCCGGAATAATGGAGCGAGCTAAGGACTTATTGGAAATAATACATACCGATGTATGCGGTCCAATGAGTATTGAAGCACGTGGCGGGTATCGTTATTTTCTGACCTTCATAGATGATTTGAGTAGGTATGGGTATATCTACTTGATGAAACACAAGTCTGAAACATTTGAAAAGTTCAAAGAATTTCAGAGTGAAGTGGAGAATCATCGTAACAAGAAAATAAAGTTTCTATGATCTGATCGCGGAGGCGAATATTTGAGTTACGAGTTTGGCCTTCATTTAAAACAATGTGGAATTGTTTCACAACTCACGCCACCTGGAACACCATAGCGTAATGGTGTGTCCGAACGTCGTAATCGTACTTTATTAGATATGATGCGATCTATGATATCTCTTACCGATTTACCACTATCGTTTTGGGGTTATGCATTAGAGACAGCCGCATTCACGTTAAATAGGGCATCGTCTAAATCCGTTGAGACGACACCATATGAACTGTGGTTTGGCAAGAAACCTAAGCTATCGTTTCTTAAAGTTTGGGGATGCGACGCTTATGTCAAAAGGCTTCAGCCTGATAAGCTCGAACCTAAATCGGAGAAGTGCATCTTCATAGGATACCCTAAAGAAACTATTGGGTACACCTTCTACCACAGATCCGAAGGCAAGATCTTTGTTGCTAAGAATGGATCCTTTCTAGAGAAGGAGTTTCTCTCAAAAGAAGTGAGTGGGAGGAAAGTAGAACTTGATGAGGTAATTATACCTTCTCTCGAATTGGAAAGTAGCACATCAGAGAAAACCGTTCCCATGATGCCTACACCAACTAGAGAGGAAGCTAATGATGATGATCATGAAACTTCAGATCAAGTTACTACTAGACCTCGTAGGTCGAACAGAGCACGTTCCGCACCAGAGTGGTACGGTAATCCTATCCTGGAAGTCATGTTACTAAACCATGGCGGACCTACGAACTATGAAGAAGCTATGATGAACCTAGATTCCGATAAATGGCTTGAGGCCATGAAATCTGAGATAGGATCCATGTATGAGAACAAAGTATGGACTTTGGTGGACTTGCCCGATGATCGGCAAGCAATAGAAAATAAATGGATCTTCAAGAAGAAGACTGACGCTGATGGTAATGTTACTGTCTACAAAGCTTGACTTGTTGTGAAAGGTTTTCGACAAGTTCAAGGAGTTGACTACGATGAGACTTTCTCACCCGTAGCGATGCTTAAGTCTGTCCGAATCATGTTAGCAATTGCCGCATTTTATGATTATGAAATCTGGCAAATGGACTTCAAAACTGCATTCCTTAATGGATTTCTTAAAGAAGAGTTGTATATGATGCAACCAGAAGGTTTTGTCGATCCTAAAGGTGCTAACAAAGTGTGCAAGCTCCAGCGATCCATCTATGGACTGGTGCAAGCATCTCGGAGTTGGAATATATGCTTTGATGAGGTGATCAAAGCATATGGTTTTATACAGACTTACGGTGAAGCCTGTATTTAGAAGAAAGTGAGTGGGAGCTCTGTAATATTTCTGATATTATATGTGGATGACATATTGTTGATTGGAAATGATATAGAATTTCTGGATAACATAAAAGGATACTTGAATAAGAATTTTTCAATGAAAGACCTCGGTGAAGCTGCTTATATATTGGGCATCAAGATCTATAGGGATAGATCGAGACGCTTAATGGGACTTTCACAAAGCACATACCTTGACAAAGTTTTGAAGAAGTTCAAAATGGATCAGTCAAAGAAAGGGTTCTTGCGTGTGTTATAAGGTGTGAAATTGAGTCAGACTCAAAGCCCGACCACTGCAGAAGATAGAGAGAAAATGAAAGTCATTCCCTTTGCCTCAGCCATAGGTTCTATCATGTATGCTATGTTGTGTACCAGACCTGATGTGTGCCTTGCCATAAGTTTGGCAGGGAGGTACCAAAGTAATCCAGGAGTGGATCACTGGACAGCGGTCAAGAACATCCTGAAGTACCTGAAAAGGACCAAGGATATAAATATCATTTATGGAGGTGACGAAGAGCTCGTCGTAAATGGTTACGTCGATGCTAGCTTCGACACTGATCCGGATGACTCTAAGTCACAAACCGGATACGTATTTATATTGAATGGTGGAGCTGTCAGTTGGTGCAGTTCCAAGCAGAGCGTCGTGGCGGGATCTACGTGTGCAGCGGAGTACATAGCTGCTTCGGAAGTAGCACATGAAGGAGTCTGGATGAAGGAGTTCATATCGATCTGGGTGTAATACCCAGTGCATCGGGTCCAATGAAAATCTTTTGTGACAACACTGGAGCAATTGCCTTGGCGAAGGAATCCAGGTTTCACAAGAGAACTAAACACATCAAGAGACGCTTCAACTCCATTCATGAAAAGGTCAAGGATGGAGACATAGAGATTTCCAAAATACATACGGATCTGAATGTGGCAGACCCGTTGACTAAGCCTCTTCCGCGAGCAAAACATGATCAGCAACAAGACTCCATGGGTGTTAGATTCATTACAATGTAATCTAGATTATTGACTCTAGTTTAAGTGGGAGACTGAAGGAAATATGCCCTAAAGGCAATAATAAAGTTGTTATTTTATATTTCCTTATTCATGATAAAGGTTTATTATTCATGCTAGAATTGTATTGATCGGAAACTTAAATACATGTGTGAATACATAAACAAATACCGTGTCCCTAGTAAGCCTCTACTAGACTAGCTCGTTGACCAAAGATGGTTAAGGTTTCCTAACCATAGACATGTGTTGTCATTTGATAACGGGATCACATCATTAGGAGAATGATGTGATGGACAAGACCCATCTGTTAGCTTAGCATATGATCATTCAGTTTATTGCTACTGCTTTCTTGAATGTCAAATACATGTTACTTCGACCATGAGATCATGCAACTCCCGGATACCGAAGGAATACCTTGTGTGCTATCAAACGTCACAACGTAACTGGGTGATCATAAAGATGCTCTACAGGTATCTCCGAAGGTATTTGTTGAGTTGGCATGGATCGAGATTGGGATTTGTCACTCCGAGTATCGGAGAGGTATCTCTGGGCCCTCTCGGTAATACACATCATAATAAGCCTTGCAAGCAAATGACTAATGAGTTAGTTATGAGATGATGTATTACAGAACAAGTAAAGAGACTTGCCGGTAACGAGATTGAACTAGGTATGAAGATACCGACGATCGAATCTCGGGCAAGTAACATACCGATGAACAAAGGGAATTACGTATGTTGTCATAAGGTTTGACCGATAAAGATCTTCGTATAATATGTAGGAGCCAATATGGGCATCCAGGTTCCGCTATTGGTTATTTACCGAAGAGGTGTCTCAGTCATGTCTACATAGTTCTCGAACTCGTAGGGTCCGCATGCTTAACGTTCATTGACAATATAGTGTTATATGATTTGGTGACCGAATGTTGTTCGGAGTCCCGGATGAGATCACGGACATGACGAGGAGCTCCGGAATGGTCCGGAGGTAAATATTGATATATATAGGATGATGATATTCGGACACCGGAAGAGTTTCGGAGTACAACGTGTAGTCATCGGATCGTCGAAAGGGGTTCCGGACACCCCCGGGAGGTCTATGGCCCTAATGGGCCGAGGGGGGATAGACTAGCCCACAAGAGGGAAGGCATGCCCCTCTCCCTGGCTGGCCGGCTCTAGGAGAAGGAAAGGGGAGGGGTGGCCCCTCCTGCCTTTCCCTCCTCATGAGAGAAAGGAAAGGGGGGGGGGGCGCCACCTCCCCCTACCTTCCTCCCGCACTCAAATAAGGAAAGGGGCGCGGTTTGGGGAAGACCCCAAGTAGGATTCGGCCCTACTTGGGGAGCCTCCTGGCTGATTCCTCTCCCCCACCTATATATATGTGGAAGGGGGGCGCCACACATAACCACGACAATCTCTTAGCCATGTGCGGTGCCCCCTCCCCAGTTTCGTCCCTCAGTCATATTTTCGTAGTGCTTAGGCGAAGCCTTGCAGAGATAGCATCACCACCACAATCACCACACCGTCGTGCTGCCAGAACTCATCCACTACTTCGCCGTTGTTGTGGGAAAACCATAGCCACCTATGGGACCATGATCCCCTTTTGGTTCGGCAGGGGGACTGAGCACATTGCACAAAGAGCGGAGAATGTCGCGCAGCACGGCAGAGATCACACGGGCAGTTTTTACCCAGGTTCGGGCCGCTGCGAGGCATAAAACCCTACTCCTAATTTGGTGGATTGATGGTGGATGGTGGTGGAAACGCGGCAGTCTTGCCCGGCAGGGTTGCCTCGGGGCGAGAGCAGCTACGCGCGTACGAGTGTACAAGGGTCCAAATCCTTTCTATGGTTGCCATGGGCCTCCTTTTATAGATCAAGGGGTCACCACAGTGGCAAATCAGTCATCGTGTACTGATTAGATAGCAAACAGTGCTATCATGTCTACTCTGTAGATAGAGAAGAGCGCATTAAATGCACCGCTTAGTGTCACATCATGGCCTGCCCGGCACGCCTTGCCGGGCTGTTCGGCCACCTTCTCTCCTGTCTGCATGACACGTCGTTGGACGGGTGTCATTTAGAGGCGATTCCTGTAGGAAATGGCTGCCATGTGGCAAAAGACAGCCACTTAGTCACTTTGGGGCTTGACACCGCGCTGATCGATGACCTGCATCGCTGTGATGTGCAGCGGTGAAGCCTTGGCGGGATGTCCTTCGTAGGACCCGACAGGCCTGCCGGGGCGGTCTTGAGGCTTGCTTCCGGGGCAACCTTGACCTCACCAGGCTCTCCTGCCCGGCAAGGGAGGTTTTCCCTTAGTGGAGCCTTGCTCCTTGGCTTGTCTTGGCCTTCTTGATCTGCACTCTGGTTCACCAAAGAGCTGATCTCTTGCGCTTGGTCTGGTCCTGGTTGTTGCAATCTTGATCTTAGGCCTGTTCACAGTCTGGGCAACAGACCCAGGGTTTGTTGCACCGACAGGAGCCCCCGGGCCTGGCCCGAACGCACTGCCGGGCGTCATCGGGGTAGGCCCTAACCAGTGCATAGGCGAGAGGGTGAGAGTTGCTTGCCCCTTGAGATCTTCTTTGCTTCTTCCTTAATCTAAGCCCAAGTCAGTTTCTGGTTCTCCCGTGCATCGTGTAACGCCAACCGTGGTGATGGAGATAATGGGCCATGATCTGCGGAGTTACCCACGTCCCATGTTCACGGGGCGGTAACTACCACCCCACTACCATTCCTGCTCCAAGTGTTTCTGCCACATGTATCGCATGCATTGCACAAGGTTGGTGGTGGATGTGGAGGGCGCGGGAATGAGTGCCATGGCAGAAAGCCAGGCGTTGTAGATTGGCGCAGGGGGTCGGCCTTGATTCTTTGAGCCGTTAATGGCAAAGCTAGAGCCGGACTGGCCAAACGGGGAGACCACCTTCGCGGAAAAGATCCACCCCCCTGCCTCGTCCGCCTATAAAAAGGGAGCACGATGTGAGACGTTCCTTCACACCTCCTTCCCTTTCCATTCTTGACGTAGCCACCCCCAGCCATGGCGAGAGGCCGAGGGTCCGGCCCTGCCCCAGTGGCGACGAGAGCTTCTGCTCGACAGCGTCTCCCTCCTCCCTCCGAAGATGCGGGAGTGGAGCCCGCCATGAGACGAGGTGGGAGAGGGCGAGGTCGTGGTCGTCGTGGCACACGGGGTCGAGGAGGACGGGGCGGCGCTTTGGCTGCGCCCCCGCCAGCCGCTCCTCCCCCAATGGAAGGCCATGTCGGAGACCAACCTCTGGAGTTCGTCATCAGGCTGTTCAAGACCCCGCACGGCCGCCTCCGCTTCCCTACTCCATTCGCAAGGGCGATGGAGCTCAAACAACCGCGCGCGTTGAAACTGCACATGAGGGGCTGCGGGAATGGCAGCATGCGGGTGGATGTGGATTTCCCCGCTCCTCACGTCACGTTCTTCCGCCAGGGGTGGAAGACCTTTGCTCGCGCGCATAGCCTGTCGGAAGGGCACGTCCTCAAACTAATGGAGGCTGATTTCCTTTCGTCAAGGTTTTTGGGTGCTCAGGAGCTCGCTTAGGGTGCTGCGCGGAGAGCTCGACTGACGACGAAAGCTCCTCCTCGAGCGACAGCGACGAGGAGGACAGTGACGGCGATGACAACGGCGTCGATCGGGAGGGCGACGACTCTGACTCCGGCTGAGCACCAGCCGCACCATCACCGTCAGCCGGCGGCACCATCATCTGCACCTGCATCTCCTTTCCGGCAAGGTGATTTGCAGGGGAGTTGGGTGCAGGGGAGGAGGTGGTGCTCCTGGCTCCTCCAGCAGCCTTCCAGCTAGACCTCGACAGGCTTCCTCCCGGGCTACAGCTTCGTTCGCCCTGCCGCGTCCTGCTGGCCCTGGTGGTGGCGGTTGACGGGTCGTCTTCGCCGATCTCTTCACCATCACCTTCGCCCATGCCCTCCCGCTCCCGCCAGGCTCCTCGTCAGGGGACCCGATGGGGTCAGGCTGGGCTTCTGCCCAGGCGCTCCTTTTGCCCTCTTTACCTCCTACCGCAGTGCCTAGGAGGAGAGGGGCAAGAAAAGGCATCACGGGGCACTTATCTTTTTTCAATCTAAAATATGTAGGCACTTGCCAAACTATAGTTCAAATTATGTAATCTCTTTTATCCATGTTTGTGTTCTGTAAGATCTGTACTTGTTGGTCAGCATATTAATGAAAAAGATAAACTTTGCTGGGCACTTGTGCATGTAACATGTTCATGCAGAGGTAGGATGCCTCTATACATTCAAGTAAACAGGTTTTTCCTGGTAGACTATCCTGTCGGTACCCTCAGTTTGCTGCCGCGGAGCTAGGCCTGCTGGGCACAAATCGTAAAGAGGGACCAGCCCCCCGCCAAACCTTCTCGCCAAAGGCCACTACAACCATCCTGACCGAAGCAATGTTCGAGTCATGGGACGGGAGCACCTAAGTTTTGAAAGTGGCGAGGTTTTCCTATGCACAAGTTTTTACTTACAGAATGCGTATGGATAAGAGAGAGAACTTATCTATTTGGGCTTGTCGGAGATCGCAATGTAGGCTTGTCTTCTCTTCTCCTCTTTGGGACCGAATCCACGGTAGGAGCCTGCAGTTTGATGCAGATGAAAATGATGCCTCATGCGATCTTATCTACATGAACATGCAATGCTCATGATATGCTTATGCATGCATGCAAGTTTTGGGGGGCCCCCAGTGCTTCATTTATTTCTCTGTTGCTCAGGGTCTGCACCTAGCTTTGTACAAGGGGTTACATGCAATAGAGGCAAGGCCTGTACAAAAGGGTGGCTGTCGGGCAGGGCCCGACAGCCGCGCCTTACGGGTAGAAGTTACGGAGATGCTCAATGTTCCATGAGTTTTGCAATTGAATGCCATCTCCGGTCTCCAGATGGACTGCGCCAGGTCTGGTGACTCGTACTACCCGGTAAGGGCCTTCCCACTTTGGCGTCAACTTGTTTGCACCCTTGGTGGATTGAACGCGCCTAAGGACAAGGTCGCCTTCCTCAAAACACCAGGCATGAACCCTGCGGCTGTGATAGCGGCGCAGGGCTTGCTGATAGCGTGCGGCACGCGTAGCAGCCCGGAGACGGTTCTCCTCGAGTAGCACAGCATCATCACGCCGGTGCTGATCTTGCGCTACTTCATCGTAGGCAAGCACTCGAGGTGACCCGTAAATGAGTTGCATGGGGATAACTGCTTCTGCCCCATAGACTAGGGAGAAGGGAGTCTGCCTGGTAGCTTGATTTGGTGTCATTCTGAGGGACCAAAGAACCACCGGCAGCTCGTCGATCCACCGCCTGCCGCACTTCTGCAGCTTGTCAAAGGTTCTCATCTTGAGTCCTCACAACACTTCAGCGTTTGCCCTCTCAGCTTGCCTGTTGCTCCTTGGATGAGCCACAGAGGCGAACGTGATTTTGCTTCTGAGGGCATGAACATATTGCATGAAGGCGCGGCTCATGAATTGGGTGCCGTTGTCAGTGATGATCCGGGCAGGAACTCCAAAGCGGCACACCAATCCTTTCAAGAACTTGATAGCTGACTGAGCAATCACCTTTCTCACGGGCTCTACTTTCGGCCACTTTGTAAACTTGTCGATTGCAATGAACAAGAATTCAAAGCCCCCAGCAGCACGGGGGAAAGGGCCCAGGATATTGAGCCCCCAGACCGAAAACGGCCATGATAAAGGGATTGTCTGAAGAGCTTGGGCAGGCAGGTGGATATTCTTGGAATGGAACTGGCAGGCTTCACACTTGGTGACAAGCTCAACCGCATCTTGGAGGGCTGTGGGCCAGTAGAATCCTTGCCAGAAAGCTTTCCCAACCAAGGCCCTTGATCCAATGTGGGAGCCGCACATACCCTTGTGTATCTCTGCCAGCAGTTCCTTTCCTCCTTCCCGGCAAATGCACTTCAATTTCACACCGTTGGGCCTCCTTCTATACAGCGTGTTGTCAACAAACTGATACATACTGGCCCTCCAGGCTACTCTTTTAGCTTCTTCTTGCTCTTCGGGAAGTTCTCCAGTTTGGAGGAAATGGACTATGTGCCATGCCCAAGATGGAGCCTGTGGCTCGGCAACGAGGACTAGCGGCACCTCCTCATTCGTGAGAGTGCAATCCTCGACCGCGGGGACCGGTGGCCTGGCGGGAGGATGCAGCTCAGTGATTGAAGGGGAGTTGTTCCCGACAAGCTTTCTGTCGGGATCCTCTGAAGGTTCTACCGGGAAGGCTTGCCGGAGTCCAGTTTCCTCCTTTTCCTGGCCATTGTTGCTGGGGATACGGAGGGCTGAGTCAGATGTAGAACAAAAGTCCCTGGTTCCACAGGAAGCTTTTGCGCAGCGCACTTTGACAGATGATCAGCAATGCTGTTTTCCGCACGGGGTACGTGCTCTGTTTGCAGTCCGTCAAAGTGCTCCTCCAACTTTCTCACTTCCTCGACGTATGCCTCCATCAATGGACTTTGGCAATCCTTGTTGACTTGTCTCACCACAAGCTGTGAATCTCCGCGGATGATCAGCTTCTTAATTCCCAGTTCTGTTGCAATCCTGAGGCCGGCAAGGAGCCCTTCATACTTTGCAGTATTGTTAGTAGCCTTCTCCCTGGGAAAGTGCATCTGGATGACGTACTTAAGGTGCTCCCCAGTGGGAGCAACAAGAAGCACACCAACCCCTGCACCTTGTAGGGAGAAGGCACCATCAAAATACATGATCTAATATTGGGGCGCCTCCTTGTCGGGAATAACTGTCTCCAATACCTCTTCGTCAGGAGTTGGTGTCCACTCTGCGATGAATTCTGCTAGTGCTCTGCTCTGGATGGTTGTCGTGCTCTCAAACTTCAAACCAAAGCTGGATAACTCCAAAGCCCACTCCACTATCCTGCCGGTAGCCTCAGGGTTTCAGAGTATCCGTTGCAAAGGGAAACGGGTGACAACTGTGATCTCGTGGGCTTGGAAGTAGTGGCGTAGTTTCCTTGAGGCCATGACAAGGCCAAAAATCAATTTTTGCACACCAGAGTACTTGGATCTAGCCCCCTACAACAGGGAGCTGATGAAGTACACTGGGCGCCGCACCACTTTCTTCTTTGCCGTGACCATAGAACTGCTTCCGCTGCTCTGCTTTTTTCCGTCTTGATCTGCATCTGACCTTGCCGGGGTGTGCTCACTTTCCTCCCCGGAAGGGGCACCAGCTGTGTCTGCTACTTCATCTACTTCCCGCTGCGCCACCAGCGCCGTGCTAACCACTTGATTAGTTGCCGCCAAGTATAGCAGCAACGGCTCTTGTGGTTTGGGAGCGACCAAAGTGGGCACAGAGGAAAGGTAGGCCTTCAACTCCTGTAGTGCGATGTCAGCCTCTAGGGTCCACTCTATGGGTCCTGCCTTCTTCAAGATTTTGAAGAACGGCAAGGCATGCTCGGCAGACTTGGAAATGAATCTGCTAAGCGCAGCAACACACCCAGTCAAACGCCTCACGTCCTTAACTGTCTTGGGTGCCTGAATCTGCTCGATAGCCTTGATCTTGTCGGGGTTGGCCTCTATCCCCCGGTGGGACACAAAGAATCCAAGTAGCTTGCCGGAAGGAACGCCAAACACACACTTCTCTGGGTTTAGCTTCAAGTTGATCTTGCGTAGATTAGCAAATGTCTCTTCTAAATCCTGAATGAGGTTTGATCTGTCCTTGGTCTTGACCACAATATCATCCATATAAGCTTCAATGTTTCTGTGCAACTGTGACTCAAAACCAATCTGGACTACCCTTGCGAAAGTGGACCCAACGCTCTTCAACCCGAAAGGCATCCGCACGAAGCAATATGTGCCACATGGGGTGATGAACGCGGTCTTCTCTTCGTCCTCCTTGGACATGAAGATCTGATGATATCCAGAGTAGGCATCCAGGAAGGAAAGCAGGTCACACCCGGAGGTGGAATCCACAATCTGGTCGATGCGCGGCAAGGGAAATGGGTCCTTCGAGCATGCCTTGTTCAGATCCGTAAAATCTATGCACAGCCTCCACTTCCCATTAGCCTTGCGTACCACCACAGGATTCGCTAACCATGTTGGATGCAACACTCCTCTGACCAGACTAGCTGCCTCAAGTTTCTTAATCTCCTCGACAATAAACTGTTGCCGCTCCAAAGCTTGCTTCCGGACCTTCTGCTTGATGGGCCAGGCATGTGGGCAGACAGCAAGGTGGTGCTCGATTACCTCCCTAGGAACACCGGGGATATCAGATGGTTGCCAGGCAAACACATCGACATTCGCCCACAGGAAGGCAACGAGCGCGCTTACCTATTTGTCATCAAGGGTGGCACTGATAGTGAAGGTACCATCAGTGCCAGCCAGCCCTGCCGGGACCTTCTTCACAGCAGGCGCAGCAGCTTTGGATCTTTTGCTATTGGAACTCTCCGGCAAGTCATCGACAGGTGCAGCGCACTCCGGAGAGGCATGCTTCCCGGATTCCTTGCTGGCATCCTTGCTAGCTCTCTTTATTTTCTTACTCTCCTTGGCGGGAACACTGGCTTCCGCAGCCTCTGCCGCGACTGCTTCTCGGTACATCTTATCCACGCATATGACTGCATCTTTCTGATCTGACGGAATGGAAATGACTCCTATCGGCCCTGGCATCTTCAAGGTGTTGTAGGCATAGTGGGATGCCGCCATGAACTTGGCCAGAGCTGGGCGACCAAGGATTCCATTGTACGGCAAGGGGAGGTAATCCACGTCAAACACGATCTTCTCAGTCCGGTAGTTTAACTCCCCCCCGAATGTCACCGGCAACGTGATCTTTCCCTTAGGGCGACTCCTATCGGGGTTGATTCCTTGGAACGTACCAGTAACCTTGAGCTCCTCATCTGCTATCTGGAGTTTGCTGAGGACCTTTGGAGATATCAGATTCAACCCAGCCCTGCCGTCAACCAACATCTTGGTGACCTTGAGGTTGCGTATTGTTGGTGAGACCAACAACGGCAAGCACCCTATCGCGGTGGTGCGATCAGGGTGATCCTCTTCGTCAAAGATGATGGGCGCGCGGGACCATTTGAGCGGCTTCTGAGAATCTGCCGCTGGCTCCACGGTGTTGACTTCACGCGCCCACTGTTTAGGTTGGCGGTGAGAGGAGTGCAGAGATGCACCCCCGTCAACGCACAAGGCGTCAGTGGCTTTCTGGAATTCCTGCTCGCTGGTTTCCTCTTCATCTCCCTCATCGGTCTCATCACTGCAATCCTTCTTCTCACGGCCTCTGGCAGGTTTTCCTTGACTCTGAGGGACCTTGCCGGGACGGCTTGCTCCGCCGCCGCGGCCCTTCCCGCCAGCGCCATTCTGACATTTCTCCTTATCACGCTTCTCATATTCAGCCCTCTGCTTCTTGACGAGCTGCTCAACCTGATGACACTCCAGGAGATCGTGGCCCTTGGTCCGATGGATCTTGCAGTATGGGCGATCGCCTTTCCCAGCCTTCTCGGCAGCCGCGGCTTCCCGGCAATCAGTGCATGCGGCAACTTCCTTGTCGGGTACCTCAGCTTTAGCCTTCTTGCCGGTACTAGGCGTGCCCGATCCCTCAACGGTCATCACTGCCTTATCCTTGCGCCTTTTGTTGCGCTTCTTGTTCTTCCTCTTCTGACTGGTGGCCTCGTCATCATCCTCAGAGTCGATGTCGATGCCATCCTCTTCTCCGGGGAGCTTCCTCCCCTCCTCAATTCGAGCACACTTATCCACCAGACTGTAAAGCTCCTTCACAGTCTTGGGCATTCGAACGATCATCTTGGAACGTATCCGATGATTGCGCATGTTGGACTGGAACGCAGCTATCACAGCTGCCGGGTGGATGTCTGGTATATTCCTGTGGACTCGGCTGAACCTCTGCATGTACTTCCGCAGATTCTCTCCTTCTTTCTGTGGGAGGAGCTGCAGATTGCTGGGCCGCCCTGGTTCTTGATGGCCACCCGTGAAGGCGCCAACGAACTCATGGCATAGGTCAGCCCAGGTTGAAATGGAGTTCTCTGGCAAATGCATCAGCCAAGACCTCACATTTGGCTTGAGCGCCAAAGGGAAGTAGTTGGCGAATACTTTCTAATCTCTTCCCCCAGCAGCTTGAATAGCGATGGTGTAGATGCTCAAGAACTCTGCCGGGTTCAGTATCCCGTCATACTTCTCCGGTATCTCTGGCTTGAACGTGTGAGTGGACGGCCAACGGACTTGCCGCAACTCACGGGTGAAGGCGGCGCACCCAGCCTCGAAAGGCAGGTACCCACCTTAGGCGAGTGCGGGCTCGTCGACGTCAGGGCCACCACGCCTGTCGGACTGCCGGTGGGCGTCGTGGCGTTGCTCGATGGTGACACGCGCGCCTTCCCTTTGTCTGTCCTCCAAGGCTCGTCGTTGGCCTTGACGCGCTAGGGTCGGATGAAGCCATTGAAATGCTGTTGCGCTCTTGGTCGCGCAACTCCCGCGCTAGCTGCCACGGAGGGGACTGCACCTTGGGGGTGGCCCCTCCCGCATGACCAGTAGCGAGGGCTGTTGTCGTCGCCTGGGGAGGCCGCGGTGGGCCAGCCCGCTGCGATCCTCCCACCTCGGCGAAGCCAATCAGACTCTGAATGGTGGCTCTCCACTCATCCATCTGATCGGCTGCCGGCGGAAATTTCAACAGCAGCTGGGCCCGTGCCATGGCCTCCATAGTGGTGCTTGACATGGATGTCGATGAAGATCGTAACGTCGCCTGGCTCCTGGTGGTGCCGGCGGTGGTTGCGGCGTGCTCCCACTGTCGCGAGCCAGTCGCTAGGACGGCACGGTGACGAGATGGAGGCGCTTGTGGACCAGCGGTTCCTTTGGTGCATTGGCTGGGTCGGCCTGCTCTGGGGGTGGAGTACGCCCTGCGGTCGTGCCCGTGGCGGGGGCGGCTGGAGGATTGCGATTCGCCCCAGAGCAAGCGCCACCGCTGTGGCTGTGCCCTTCGGCCGGGCGGAGAGGTGCAGACGGAATGAGCTCTCTACCCGTACCTCATAAAGTGTGACCACTGGGATGCTGTTGGTGCTGCCCTCCTCTGGTGCCTCCTGCTCCTGTTTCGGCCACAGGGGAGGTGGTGGCGATGCCGCCTGCGTTGACCACATCCTCCGCAGCGTTCACATCCCCGGGCGTCCCCATAGCCCCCGCAGCGTCGATGGTCGCGGGCGGCGGGGCCTTCGAACAGGACGGCTGGGCGGCGGCACCGGGTTTCTTCTTGGGTGCCATGGACGATGGAGCCATTGATGAAGAGAACGATGATGAAGATGACACGCAAGCGCTGCCCCCTAGCTGGCGTGCCAAAGATGTCGTGGGAAAACCACGGCCACCTATGGGACCATGAGCCCCTTTTGGTTCGGCAGGGGGACTGAGCACATTGCACAATGTCGTGCAGCACGGCAGAGATCACACGGGAAGTTTTTACCCAGGTTCGGGCCACCGCGAGGCATAAAACCCTACTCCTGCTTTGGTGCATTGATGGTGGATGGTGGTGGAAACGCAGCACTCTTACCCGGCAGGGTTGCCTCGGGGCGAGAGCAGCTACGCGCGTACGAGTGTGCAAGGGTCCGAATCCTTTCTATGGTTGCCATGGGCCTCCTTTTATAGATCAAGGGGTCACCACAGTGGCAAATCAGTCATTGTGTACTGATTAGATAGCAAACAGTGCTATCATATCTACTCTGCAGACAAAGCAGAGCGCATTAAATACGCCACTTAGTGTCACATCATGGCCTGCCCGGCACACCTTGCCGGGCTGTTCGGCCACCTTCTCTCCTGTCTGCATGACACGTCGCTGGACGGGTGTCATTTAGGGGCGATTCCTGTAGGAAATGGCTGTCATGTGGCAAAAGACAGCCACTTAGTCACTTTGGGGCTTGACACCGCACTGATTGATGACCTACGTCGTTGTGATGTGGAGCGGTGAAGCCTTGGCGGGACGTTTTTTCCTTCGTAGGACCCGACAGGCCTGCCGGGGCGGTCTTGAGGCTTGCTTCCGGGGCAACCTTGACCTCGCCAGGCTCTCCTGCCCGGCAAGGGAGGTTTTCCCTTAGTGGAGCCTTGCTCCTTGGCTTGTCTTGGCCTTCTTGATCTGCACTCTGGTTCACCAAAGAGCTGATCTCTTGCGCTTGGTCTGGTCCTGGTTGTTGCAATCTTGATCATAGGCCTGTGCACAGTCTGGGCAACAGACCCAGGGTTTGTTGCACCGACAACCGTCTTGCTGGATCAAGAAGGCGAGGACATCACCGAGCTGAACGTGTGCTGAACACGGAGGTGCCGTATGTTCGGTACTCGATTGGTTGGATCGCGAAGAAGTTCGACTACATCAACCGCGTTAACAAACACTTCCGCTTATGGTCTACGAGTGTACGTGGACACACTCTCCCCTTCGTTGCTATGCATCTCCATGGATAGATCTTGCGTGTGCATATAATTTTTTTTTGTTTTCCATGCAACGTTTCCCAACATTAAGTAGAGAATTGCAGCGGGAATAGAGAGGTTACACCACTGCATAGAGGGGGGAAAAGTTGGTGTTGACGGTAGCAAGGTTGTTGACGTAGATCGCCATCACGATCCTTGCCTCGACGGCACTCCGGCGCCACCGGGAGAGAGGGGGAGAGAGCCCCCCTCCTTATTCTTCTTCTTCTTCCTTGGCCTCCCCCTAGATGGGAGGAGGGTTTCCCCTCTGGTTAAGGATGTAAGTGGTGTTGGGTCCCACTAGTCCCACATATGCCATCCACCAAAAAAATGTTAAGTGGTGTTCGTGGACATCCAGCAAAATTAACCGGCGCAAATGGTAGCCCAGAAAAGCCCATCAAACGCAGCGGCAGTCCACAATTCCCGTTCGCGTCGTTCCCCAGTCAATTGCCATGCCCTAGGCTAGGGCACTGTCGGCGCCATCTCCACCGTACCACCTCCCGCTTCCAATCCTTCCGTCATTCCATGGCACCGCCGTGTTTCTCAAAGAGGCCGCCATCCAAGGACATCGCCGGCGACCGAGCCAAGCCTTGCGAGGATGCCTCCTCTGCTCTCTCCCCTATCCTGTCGATGGCCTCTTCAGCTCCTGCTCCTCCGCCGCCGTCAAAGGGAATAGCCGAGGACCAAGCCGAGCCCTGCGTGGCTGCTCCCTCCTCAATTCCGGCGATGGCCTCTTTGGCCCCTGCTCCCCCGCCTCCTCCTATTCTCCAACCAGGTATGCGAAATCCCCTTCCCACACACACCACAGTAGTAGTGTTCGTGGCCCTCGGGTGTAATCGATCTGACTGTGGTCTTGCAATCTGTGTCTTGCGATCTGACTGAGAAAAGTGTAATTGAAGTAAGACAGGGCAGCTAATTTCCGCATGTGTCTTGCTATCTGACTGACGAAGCCTACTGGATTGACATGGAAACAAGTGCAGGTTTGTTTGGGATGCCCTTGTATTAGTAGTTTGGTTTGGGATGCATGGTATTCGGGGCCAATAGTCAATGACAAGGTAACAAAACCAAACTGGATTGTATTAGTAGTTTGGTTTGGGCAGGGCTTAATCTCCTCAGTATTAGTAGTTTGGTTTGGGAAGCCTACTGGATTGACATGAAAACTTCTTGAACACATAATATTGTTACTTGGGCTTGGTTTGCTCCAGCAGGGCTTAATCTCCTCAGTAGCCTCGAGCTCCACTCCAGCCTTGGTTATTTCAGTATTGTTTGCGATCTTCATCGCATTGACTCAATGCCATTGAGCTCCACGCATGTTGCCTCCACGGCCAGCTATTGGATGTTCAGTTTGAGAGCAGTTATAGCATGGCCACATCAGTTAAAAGCAGCATTTCTTTTTCCATCAGTTTAAAATAGTAGTTGATTGTTTGTCGGCAAAGAATGTGAACAAGCCAAGGACTGGGAGACAGGGAGAGTGTCGGTGCAACAAACCCTGGGTCTGTTGCCCAGACCGTGCACAAGCCTAAAAGAGCAAGGTTGCAACATCCAAAGCAGGATCGAGTTGAAGAGATAGCTCTTTGAGGAATCAAAGGGCAGATCAAGAAGAGCAAGACAAGCTAAATGAGCAAGACACCACTAAGGGAAAGCCTCCCTTGTCGGGCAGGCGAGCCTGGCGAGGTCGAGGTGGCCCCGAAGACAAGCCTCAAGACCGTCCCGGCAGGCCTGCCGGGCGTGACGAAGGCAAACTACCCCACCAAGGCTCCACTGCTCCACCTCACAGCGACGCAAGTCATCGATTGGTGCAGTGTCAAGCCCCCAAGTGACTAAGTGGCTGTTATTTGGCATGTGGCAGCCACTTCCTATAAAACCACCTCCAAATGACACCCGTCCAGAGACGTGTCAAGCAGACAGATGAGAAGGTGGCCGAGCAGCCCGGCAAGGCTTGCCGGGCATGCCATGATGTGACACTAAGTGGCGCATTTAATGCGCTCTACTCGGTCTGCAGAGTTAGGTATGATAGCACTGTTCGCTATCTAATCAGTACACAATGACTAATTTGCCACTATGGTGACCCCT
Source organism: Thinopyrum elongatum (assembly GCA_011799875.1). Lineage (NCBI taxonomy): Eukaryota > Viridiplantae > Streptophyta > Magnoliopsida > Poales > Poaceae > Thinopyrum > Thinopyrum elongatum. The sequence continues at coordinate 170,110,357 of CM022298.1, forward strand.
TGATCTATAAAAGGAGGGCCATGGCAACCATAGAAAGGATTCGGACCCTTGTACACTCATACGCGCGTAGCTTCCCTTGCCCCGAGGCAACCCTGCAGGGCAATAGCGCTGCGTTTCCACCACAACCCACCATCAATCCACCAAAGCAGGAGTAGGGTTTTACGCCTCGCGGTGGCCCGAACCTGGGTAAAACTGCCCGTGTGATCTCTGACGTGCTGTGCTATGTTCTCCGCTCTTTGTACAATGTGCTCATCCCCCGTGCCGAACCACAAGAGGCTGATGGCCCCATAGGTGCCGTGGTTTCCCATGACATCTTTGGCATGCCAGGTAGGGGGAAGCGCTTGTGCAAACCCGAGAAGCATACGCAGCGCGTCATTATCGTCATCATCTTCATCATCTTCTTCATCGACGACTCCATCGTCCATGGCGCCCAAGAAGAAGCCCGGTGCTGCAGCCCATCCATCCACTTCGAAGGCCCCGTCGCACGCGGCCGCCGACACCGCGGGGGCTACGGGGACGCACAGAGACATGGACACTACGGGGGACGTGGCCGGCGCAGGCGGCGTTGTCACCACCTCCCCTGCGGCCGAAACAAGGGACATAATGCACCGGGAAAGGACAACACCAACAGCATCCCAGCGGCCACGCTCCACGAGGTATGGGTGGAGAAATCATTCTGTCTGCACCTCTCCGCCTGGCCGAAGGGCACAGCCATGGTGGTGGCACTCGCTCTGGGGCGAATCGCAACTCTCCGGCTGCTCCCGCTGTGGGCGCAGCCGCAGGGCGTGCGCCACTCCCAGAATGAGCTGACCCAGCCGATGTGCCAAATGGAGCCGCTGGCCCTCAAGTGCCTCCGCCTCATCACCACGCCACCCTGGCGATGGGCTCACGATGACGAGACCACGGCGCGGCTACTACCGGCACCATAAGGAGCCAGGCGACGCTACGATCTATGTCATCATCCATGCCAAGCACCGCTTTGGAAGCCATGGCGCGGGCCCAGCTGCTGTTGAGATTTCCGCCGGCAGCCGATCAGATGGATGAGCGAAGAGCCACCATTCAAAGCCTGATTGGTTTCGCCGAGGCGGGAGGATCACAGCAAGCTGGCCTGCCACGGCCTCCCCAGGTGACGACAACGGCCCGCGCTGCTGGCCGTGCCGAAGGGGCCACCCCCACGGTGCAGTCCCCTCTGCGGCAGCCTACGCAGGGGCCACAGCCGGAGCCACATGATCAAGGACCCGACGACGTCTCGATGGCCTCGTCCAACCCTCGAGCGCGTCAAGGCCAACGGTGAGTCCTGGAGGACAGGCAAAGGGAAGGCGCACGTGTCACCATCGAGCGACGCCGCGACACCCACCGCCAGGCCGATAGGCACCATGGCCCTGACGTCGATGAGCCCACTCTCGGTGAAGTTGGGTACCTACCTTTCGAGGTTGGGTGCCCCGCCTTCACTCGTGAGTTGCGACAAGTCTGTTGGCCATCTACCCGCACGTTCAAGCCAAAAATACCAGAGAAGTACGACGGGAAACTAAACCCGGCAGAGTTCTTGAGCATCTACACCATCGCTGTTCAAGCTGCCGGGGGAAGAGACGAGAAGGTGTTCGCCAACTACTTCCCTTTGGCACTCAAGTCAAATGTGAGGTCTTGGCTAATGCACCTGCCGGAGAACTCCATTTTGACCTGGGCTGACCTGTGCCATGAGTTTGTTGGCGCCTTCACGGGCAGCCATCAAGAACCAGGGCGGCCCAGCGACTTGCAGCTCCTCCCGCAGAAGGAAGGAGAGACCCTGTGGAAGTACATGCAGAGGTTCAGCCGAGTACACAGGAACATTCCAGACATCCACCCGGCAGCTATGATAGCTGCGTTCCAGTCCAACATGAGCAATCGTCGGATACGTGCCAAGATGAACGTTCGACTGCCCAAGACTGTGAAGGAGCTTTACACTCTAGTGGATAAGTGTGCTCGGGTAGAGGAGGGGAGGCGGCTCCCCTGTGAAGAGGATGGCATCGACATCGACTCAGAGGATGACGACGAGGCCACCAGTCAGAAGAAGAAGAACAAGAAGCGCAACAAAAGGCGCAAGGATAAGGCAGTGATGACCATTGAGGGATCGGGCGGACCTAGTACCGACAAGAAGGCCAAGACCGAAGTTCCCGGCAAGGAAGTTGCCATGTGCACTGATTGCCGGGAAGCTGCGGCTGCTAAGAAGGCTGGGAAAGGTGATGGGCTGTACTGCAAGATCCATCGGACCAAGGGCCACGATCTCCAGGAGTGTCATCAGGTTGAGCAACTCGTCAAGAAGCAGAGGGCTGAGTACGAGACGCGTGACAAGGAGAAAGGTCAAGATGGCGCTGGCGGGAAGGGCCGAGGCGGCGGAGCAAGCCACCCCAGCAAGGTTCCTCAGAAGCAAGGGAAACCCACCAGAGGCCGTAAGGAGGAGGTTTGCAATGATGAGAGTGATGGAGGAGATGAAGAGGAAACCAGCGAGCAGGTGTTCCAGAAAGCCACTGACGCCCTGTGCATTGACGGGGGTGCATCTCTGCACTCCTCTCACCGCCAACTTAAACAATGGGCGCGTGAAGTCAATGCCATGGAGCCAGCGGCAGATTCTCGGAAGCCGCTCAAGTGGTCCCGCACGCCCATCATCTTTCACGAAGAGGATCACCCTGACCGCACCACTGCGGTAGGGTGCTTGCCGTTGTTGGTCTCACCAACAATCCGCAACCTCAAGGTCACAAAGATGTTGGTTGACGGCAGGGCCGGGTTGAATCTGATCTCTCCAAAGGTCACCAGCAAACTTCAGATTGTAGAGGAAGAGCTCAAGGTTATTGGCACGTTTCAAGGGATCAACCCTGGCAGGAGTCGTCCTAAGGGGAAGATCACGCTACCGGTGGATTCGGGGGTGGGGGTGGGGAAAGGTTTAAACTATATCCGACTTAGAAGATCGTATTTGATGTGGTTGACCTCCCCCTACCGTATAATGGAATCCTTAGTCGCCCAGCCCTGGCCAAATTCATGGCGGCATCCCACTATGCTTACAATACTTTGAAGATGCCAGGGCTGATAGGCGTCATTTCCATTCCGTCAGACAAGAAGGATGCAATCATTTGTGTGGACAAGATGTACCGGGAAGCAGTCATGGCAGAGGCCGCGGAAGCCAGTGTTCCCGCCAAGGAAAACAACAAGAAGAAGAGAGATAGCAAGGATGCCTACAAGGAATCTGGGAAACGTGCCTCTTCAGAGTATGTTGCGCCCGTTGATGACGTGCCGGAGAGTTCCAATAGCAAGTGACCCAAGGCTGCTGCACCCACTGTGAAAAAGGTCCCGGCAGGGCTGGCTGGCGCTGATGGTACCTTCACTATCAGTGCCACCCTTGATGACAAATAGGAAAGCGCGCTCGTTGCCTTCCTGCGGGCGAATATCGATGTGTTTGCCTGGCAACCATCTGATATCCCCGGTGTTCCTAGGGAGGTAATCGAGCACCACCTTGCTGTTTGCCCACATGCCCGACCCATCAAGCAGAAGGTCCGGAAGCAAGCTTTGGAGCGGCAGCAATTCATTGCCGAGGAGATCAAGAAACTTGAGGCGGCTGGTTTGGTCAGAGGAGTACTGCATCCAACATGGTTAGCAAATCCTATGGTGGTACGCAAGGCTAATGGGAAATGGAGGCTTTGCATAGATTTTATGGATCTGAACAAGGCATGCCCGAAGGACCCATTTCCCTTGCCGCGCATCGACCAAATTGTGGATTCCACCTCCGGGTGTGACTTGCTCTCTTTTCTGGATGCATACTCTGGATACCACCAGATTTTCATGTCCAAGGAAGATGAGGAGAAGACCGCGTTCATAACCCCATGTGGCACATACTGCTTCGTACGGATGCCCTTCGGGTTGAAGAGCGTCGGATCCACTTTTGCAAGAGCAGTACAGATTGGCTTTAAGTCCCAGCTGCACAGAAACGTTGAAGCTTACATGGATGATATTGTGGTCAAGACCAAGGACAGATCAACCCTCATCCAGGATTTGGAAGAAACCTTTGCTAATCTGCGTAAGATCAACTTGAAGCTGACCCGAAGAAGTGCGTGTTTGGCGTCCCTTCTGGCAAGCTACTTGGCTTCTTTGTGTCCCATCGGGGGATAGAGGCCAACCCCGACAAGATCAAGGCTATCGAGCAGATTCAACCACCCAAGACAGTTAAGGACGTGAGGCGTTTGACTGGATGTGTTGCCGCGCTTAGCAGGTTCATTTCCAAGTCTGTCGAGCGCGCCTTGCCGTTCTTCAAAATCTTGAAGAAGGCAGGGCCTATGGAGTGGACCCCAGAGGCAGACGCCACGCTACAAGATTTAAAGACCTATCTCTCCTCTGTGCCCACTTTGGTCGCTCCCAAACCACAAGAGCCGTTGCTGCTATACTTAGCGGCAACCAATCAAGTGGTTAGTGCAACACTGGTGGCGCAGCGGGAAGTAGATGAAGCGGCAGCCACCGTTGTCCCCTCTGGAGAAGAAAGTGAACCCGTCCCGGCAAGACCAGAGTCAGTCCAAAGCGAAGAAAGGCAGGGCAGTGGAAGCAGTTCTATGGTCACGGCAAAGAAGAAAGTGGTGCAGCGCCCAGTATACTTCGTCAGCTTCCTGTTACAGGGGGCTAGGTCAAGGTACTCTGGCGTGCAAAAGTTGATTTTTGGCCTCATCATGGCCTCAAGGAAACTGCGCCACTACTTCCAAGCCCATGAGATCACGGTTGTCACCTGCTTCCCCTTGCAACGCATACTCCAAAACCCTGAGGCCACCGGCAGGATTGTGGAATGGGCCTTGGAGTTGTCCAGCTTTGGTTTAAAGTTTGAAAGCACGTCAACCATTCAGAGCAAAACACTAGCGGAGTTCATTGCAGAGTGGACGCCAACCCCTGATGAAGAAGTGTTGGAGACAGTTATCCCCGGCAAGGAGGCACCCCAAGAATGGATTATGTATTTCGATGGTGCCTTCTCCCTACAAGGTGTAGGAGATGGCGTGCTTCTCGTTGCCCCCACTGGGGAGCACCTGAAGTACGTCGTCCAGATGCATTTCCCCCGGGAGGAGGCTACCAACAATACTGCAGAGTATGAAGGGCTCCTTGCCGGGCTCAGGATTGCAACAGAACTGGGAATCAAGAAGCTGATCATCCGCGGAGATTCGCAACTTGTGGTGAGACAAGTGAACAAGTATTACCAAAGTCCATTGATGGAGGCATACATTGAGGAAGTGAGGAAGTTGGAGGAGCGCTTTGATGGATTGCAAACAGAGCACGTACCCTGTGCGAAAAACAACATCGCTGATCATCTGTCGAAGTGCGCTGCGCAAAAACTCCCTGTGGAACCAGGGACTTTTGTTCTCCATCTGACTCAGCCCTCCGTATCCCTGGTAACAATGGCCAGCAAGAGGAGGAAACTGGACTCCGGCAAGCCTCTCCTGGCAGAGCCTCCTGAGGCCCCCGGTAGAGGGCTTGGCGGAAACAACTCCCCTTCGATCGCTGAGCTGCACCCTCCCGCAAGACCACCGGTCCCCGCGGTCGAGGAATGCGCTCCTACGAATGAGGAGGTGCCGCTAGTCCTCGTTTCCGAGCCCCAGGCTCCAACTTGGGTGCGGCACATAGTCCATTTCCTCCAAACTGGAGAACTTCCCGAAGAGCAAGAAGAAGCTGAAAGAGTAGCCCGGAGGGCCAGTATGTATCAGTTCGTTGACGACACGCTGTACAGAAGAAGGCCCAACGGTGTGAAATTGAAGTGCATTTGCCGGGAGGAAGGAAAGGAACTGTTGGCAGAGATACACAAGGGTATGTGCGGCTCACACATTGGATCAAGGGCTCTGGATTGAAAAGCCTTCCGGCAAGGATTTTACTGGCCCACGGCCCTCCAAGATGCAGTTAAGTTGGTCACCAAATGTGAAGCCTGCCAGTTCCATTCCAAGAATATCCATCTGCCTGCCCAAGCTCTTCAGACAATCCCTTTGTCATGGCCGTTTTCGGTTTGGGGGCTCGACATCTTGGGCCCCTTCCCCCGTGCTACCGGGGGCTTTGAATTCTTGTTCGTTGCAATCGACAAGTTTACAAAGTGGCCGAAAGTAGAGCCCATGAGAAAGGTGACTGCTCAGTCAGCTATCAAGTTCTTGAAAGGATTGGTGTGCCGCTTCGGGGTCCCTGCCCGAATCATCACTGACAATGGCACCCAATTCACGAGCCACACCTTCATGCAATATGTTCATGCCCTCGGAAGCAAAATCTCATTCGCCTCTGTCGCTCATCCAAGGAGCAACGGGCAAGCTGATAGGGCGAACGCTGAAGTGTTGCGAGGACTCAAGACAAGAACATTTGATAAGCTACTGAAGTGTGGCAGGCGATGGATCGACGAGTTGCTGGTGGTTCTTTGGTCCCTCAGAACGACACCAAATCGAGCTACCGGGCAGACTCCCTTCTCCCTAGTCTATGGGGCATAAGCAGTTATCCCCACGGAACTCATTTACGGGTCACCTCGAGTGCTTGCCTATGATGAAGTGGCGCAAGAACAGCACCGGCGTGACGATGATGTGCTACTCGAGGAGAACCATCTCCGGGCTGCTACGCGTGCTGCATGCTACCAGCAAGCCATGCTTCGCTATCACAGCCGCAGGGTTCATGCCCGGAGTTTTGAGGAAGGCGACCTTGTCCTTAGGTGCGTTCAGTCCACCAAGGGTACAAACAAGTTGACGCCAAAGTGGGAAGGCCCTTACCGGGTAGTACGAGTCACCAGACCTGGTGCAGTCCGTCTGGAGACCGGAGATGGCATTCAATTGCAAAACTCATGGAACATTGAGCATCTCCGTAAGTTCTACCCGTAAGGGGGCCCGACAGCCACCCTTTTGAACAGGCCTTGCCAATGTTGCATGTAACCCCTTGTACAGAGCGAGGCACAGACCCTGAGCAACAGAGAAATAAACGAAGCGCTGGGGGGCCCCCGAAACTTGCATGCATGCATAAGCATAGCATGATCATGTAGATTAGATCGCACATGGCATCATTTTCATCTGCACTAGGTTGCAAGGCTCTTACCGTGGACTTGGTCCCGAAGAAGAGAAGATAAGACAAGCCTACGTTGCGATCCCCGGCAAGCCAAATAGATAAGTTTTATCTCTTATCCATACGTGTTCTGTGAAGAGAAACTTGTGCATATGAAAACCTCGCCACCTTTGAAACCTAGGTGCTCCCATCCCTTGACTTGAACGTTGCTTCGGTCAGGATGGTTGTAGTGGCCTTTGGTGGAAAAGATTTGGCGAGGGGGTGGTCCCTCCCTGTGGTTTCGCCCGGCAGGCCTAGCCCCACGGCAATGAACTGAGGGTACCGGCAGGATAGCCTGCTGGGGGAACTTGTTTACTTTAATGTATAGAGGCTTTTCACCTCTGCATGGACATGTTACATGCACAAGTGCCCGGCAAGGTTTGTCTTTTTCATTAATATGCTGATTAACAAGTACAAATCTTACAGAACACAAACATGGATAAAGAAGATTATATAATTTAGACTAAAGTTTGGCAAATGCCTACATATTTTAGATTGAAAAAAGATAAATGCCCGTGATGCCTTTGCTCTGTCCCTCCCCTCCTTGGAACTGCAAGGGGAGACAAAGAAGACGGAGGCAAGGCCTGGCTGGGATTCGGCGCCTCCCTAGGATTAGGATGGCGCCGTTCCTGGGCTGGGAGGAAGAAATCGGAGGGCAGGTGCGGATGGTGGCGCTGCCGGAAGCCCAGCCGGTGATGATGGTGCTGCCGGTAATCACGCCTCGTCGGAGCGGTCGTCCTCGCTCTTGACGCGTTGTGGGTTGCCGCCACCTCCCTGGCCGCTGTCGCTCAAGGGGGCGTGCCCGCTATCGCTTAAACCCCCACCATGGCGGCCAGGGCGGACACCAGACGCTCCGGATAGCTCCACAGAGGGCATGGTCGTCTCCAACGACCCGAGGCTAGAAGGATGCCGTCCCCTGAAGGAGCATACGCGGGCACAAGGAACCCGCCCATACACAAGGCAAGCAGTACCCCGAAGGAAGGGATCTGCCGTTAGTAATGGGGAACCGCTCCCGCGGTCTCCCTTCAGTGTCACAGGAGAAAAGGGGATAGGCCACGATTGACTACCACACTTTGCGGGCTCCGGCGTGGTGTCGCTCATGTAGCCCCTCACTGGAATTGAAGCCCCGGGCGGCCCGGCGACGAGCGCACCAGTGTCGCTACCTCCGGTGCTACCGCCACGCCGCCCGCGCGCCCCCCTGAGGCCTGTGCGAAGACGGGAGAGGGGTCTTATCCCAGCAAAGGCGTGACCATGCCCTTGTACTCCCCAGGCACCTACACAAGCTTTCGGTGTCATCAACCCCAAGCTCGAGCCCGGGGCCTGGCCCCAGTCTCTCCCTCTCAACATTGCAAGAAGAAAGAAGGAAATGGGGAGAAAAGGTGCATGGATGAGCACTTCCGCTTCCCCTCGCCCCCCTTTTATATAGGTGGGCTGGGGGCTGGGAGCTGATCCCTCGACGAGTAACCGCCGTCCATCCCCACCAATCCAAGAAGGCCGGGCCCCTGCCTTGACGCTCTCCGGCACCACGCGCCTCCGTTACCTACCCCACTCAATGCATGCAGCATACATGGCCAAGGATAAGGGCGCGGTGGGAACAGTGAATTGACAGTTACTCACCCGTGCGTTATAGTCATTCACGGGCCATTACAAGGATGGCCCCACCACAATTGGCGTTACGCGAGGCGCGAGAGAACCGGAAATTGACCTGAGCTCAGGTTAATGAAGAAGCAAAGAAGATCTCAAAGGACAAGCAACTGCTACTCTCTTGCCTGTGCACTGGATAGGGCCTACCCCGACGACGCTCGGCAGCGCGTTTGAGCCAGTTTCGGGGGCTCCTGTCGATGCAACAAACCCTGGGTCTGTTGCCGAGACCATGCACAGGCCTAAAAGAGCAAGGTTGCAACATCCAAAGCAGGATCGAGTTGAAGAGATAGCTCTTTGAGGAATCAAAGGTCAGATCAAGAAGACCAAGCCAAGCTAAATGAGTAAGACACCACTAAGGGAAAGCCTCCCTTGCCGGGCAGGCGAGCCTGGCGAGGTCGAGGTGGCCCCGAAGACAAGCCTCAAGACCGTCCCGGCAGGCCTGCCGGGCACGACGAAGGCAAACTACCCCGCCAAGGCTCCACCATGCTACTTCTTGAGCTTGCGTTGGTTTTTCCCTTGAAGAGGAAAGGGTGATGCAGCACAGTAGAGATAAGTATTTCCCTCAGTTAAGAACCAAGGTATCAATCCAGTAGGAGAAACACGCAAGTCCCCAATAGATGCACCTACACAAACAATCAAACACTTGCACCCAACGCGATAAAGGGGTTGTCAATCCCTTCACGGTCAATTGCAAAGGTGAGATCTGATAGAGATAGATAAAACTAAATAAAAGATAAAATATTTTTGGGTTTTTTGGTTTATAGATCTGAAAATAAAAGATTGCAAAATAGTAGATCGGAAACTAATATGATGAAAAATAGACCCGGGGGCCATAGGTTTCACTAGAGGCTTCTCTCATGAAGGCAAATAATACGGTGGGTGAACAAATTACTGTCGAGCAATTGATAGAAAAGCGCAAAGTTATGACGATATCCAAGGCAATGATTATGTAATATAGGCATCACGCCCATGTCAAGTAGACTGACTCCTGCCTGCATCTACTACTATTACTCCACACATCGACCGCTATCCAGCATGCATCTAGAGTATTAAGTTCATAAAGAATGGAGTAACGCTTTAAGTAAGATGACATGATGTAGAGGAATAAACTCAAGCAATATGATGAAAACCCCATCTTTTTATCCTCGATGGCAACAATTCAATACGTGTCTCGCTACCTCTACTTTGTCACTGGGAGAAATCACGCAAGATTGAACCCAAAGCTAAGCACCTTTCCCATTGCAAGAAAAACCAATCTAGTTGGCCAAACCAAACCGATAATTCGAAGAGAAATACAAAGATATCAAATCTTGCATATAAGAATTCAGAGAAGATTCAAATAATATTCATAGATAAGCTGATCATAAATCCACAATTCATCAGATCTCGACAAACGCACCGCAAAAGAAGATTACATCGGATAGATCTCCAAGAACATCAAGGAGAACATTGTATTGAAGATCAAAGAGAGAGAAGAAGCCATCTAGCTACTAGCTATGGACCCGTAGGTCTGAAGTAAACTACTCACGCTTCATCGGAAGGGCAATAGAGTTGATGTAGAAGCCCTCCATGATCGATTCCCCCTTCGACAGGATGCCGGAAAAGGCCCCAAGATGGGATCTCATGGGAGCAGAAGGTTGCGGCGGTGGAAAAGTGTTTTCGTGGATGCCTCTGGTGGTTCTGGAATATTTGTGAATATATAAGAGGAAGACCTAGGTCAGGAAATCACCGAGGAGCCCACAAGGTAGGGGGCGCCCCCCCTAGGGCGCACCCTCCACCCTTGCCTCCACCTCGTGGCTCTTCTGACTTGGACTCCAAGTCCCCTGGGTGTCTTCTGGTCCGAGAAAAATCATCGTGAAGTTTTATTCCGTTTGGACTCCGTTTGGTATTCCTTTTCTGCGAGGCTCAAAAACAAGGAAAAAAATAGAAACTGGTACTAGGCTCTAGGTTAATAGGTTAGTCCCAAAAATAATATAAAATAGCATATTAATGCATATAAAACATCCAAAACAGATAATATAATAGCATGGAACAATCAAAAGTTATAGATACGTTGGAGACGTATCACACCGCTCCACCTCACAGCAACGCAAGTCATCGATCGGTGCGGTGTCAAGCCCCCAAGTGACTAAGTGGCTGTTATTTGGCACGTGGCAGCCACTTCCTATGGAAACCTCCTCCAAATGACACCCGTCCAGAGATGTGTCAAGCAGACAGATGAGAAGGTGGCCGAGCAGCCCGGCAAGGCTTGCCAGGCATGCCATGATGTGACACTAAGCAGTGCATTTAATGCGCTCTGCTCGGTCTGCAGAGTTAGGTATGATAGCACTTTTCGCTATCTAATCAGTACACAATGACTGATTTGCCACTGTGGTGACCCCGTGATCTATAAAAGGAGGGCCATGGCAACCATAGAAAGGATTCGGACCCTTGTACACTCGTACGCGTGTAGCTGCCCTCGCCCCGAGGCAACCCTACCGGGCAAGAGCGCTGCGTTTCCACTACAACCCACCATCAATCCACCAAAGCATGAGTAGGGTTTTACACCTCGCGGCAGCCCGAACCTGGGTAAAACTGCCCGTGTGATCTCTGCCGTGCTGTGCTACGTTCTCTGCTCTTTGTGCAATGTGCTCATCCCCCCTGCTGAACCACAAGGGGCTGATAGCCCCATAGGTGGCCGTGGTTTGCCACGATAAAGAGTATAAGCAATAGTGATTCATGACTTGCACAACCCTCACTGTCTAGCTCATATCATACTCTAAAATGTGATTATTTCTGTATAAAGAAATTAAAGCGTGTTTAGATATTACTAGTACATTATTCGATTTCCAATTGCCTCACTTTAATTAAAGTAAGCAATGCATTAGTGAGAGTAAAGAAATAAAATAATTCTACTACTGCGTCCATTTGTTCTAATTGCTAGTTAAATTTAGCATTCATTCGACATTCAATGCATATTTGATGGAAGTGACCATGTGTCAGGACCGGTTTTCCAATAAAACATTTATTGAAAAATCGCCCCTTTCGTCAGACCAGTATAGAAAAATCTTGCTGGTAGACAAATCCTTGATACAGAAATCTAGAAGTACTAAATATTATACAGGGTTGAGCTGAGGCTACTCAACAATTTATTACAAGCACGCCAATATTGCACATAAAGGCGGATATGACACACAGGGTATGGTGGCATAACTACTGACTCGCAATAAAAGTGGTGGTGGATATGTCACAGTGAAGCGGGTGACATGACTCCAAAATCTTACAACTCATCAAGCGCCGGAGTGAGGCTCGATGATTTTATTAAGGTAGCGAAAGCGTATATAATACAGGTGACCAACTCCAGGATCACAAAGGACTGACTGGGACTCCTCTAGGCGTCGGACTCGCTATCGTACTCTTCATCCATAAGATCGCCTTCGTCAACATCTGGCCAAATCAACAAGCCAGGTGAGTACTTTGAATGTACTCGCAAGACAGTTTGGACATAAGATATAACAAATGCAAACATGATGCACATGAGTAAATTTGTAATACACACTCAGGTAATAAATTTGCACCGCAAGATAAATAAAAAGGAAGTCAGGCGGTAGTCCTCCCGCAATCCCAATAAAATAGCTGAAGACCGATCGGGTGTCTGAAGCGACGCCTCGAAAGGTAAAATAAATTAACATGCCGCAGTCGGGCGTCAGGGCGACACCACATAAAGGGCTTATACTGAAAAGTAAATGACAGTACGTGCCACAGTCGGACGTCTGAGCGACATCTCGGAAAGAGCTTATGATGGAAGTAAATAACAGGAATGCCACAGTCGGACGTCTGAGCGACATCTCATAAAGGGCTTATATCAAAAGTAAATAACAAGAATGCCACAGTCGGACGTCTGAGCGACATCTCATAAAGGGCTTATATCAAAAGTAAATAACAAGAATGCCACAGTCGGACGTCTGAGCGACATCTCATAAAGGGCTTATATCAAAAGTAAATAATAAGAATGCCACAGTCGGACGTCTGAGCGACATCTCATAAAGGGCTTATATCAAAAGTAAATAACAAGAATGCCACAGTCGGACGTCTGAGCGACATCACATAAAGGGCTTATAATTCATCATTTGAATTCGAGTAGTCCGTGGAGGTAGCACCATCCCACGGAATACTCGGTACATAATCGTAAACAGGTTAGTCCATCCACAGGAATAACATTCAGACGGGTTTACCACTGTCAGTTAACAAGTTTGTTCTTCAGAGACTGATACTGGGACTGACACTGAGATTGACACTGATAGGTCAACCAACGTCCTTGACCGAGGACTTGGTTACTCGAATGGTTTTGACTCTGCAGAGTTTGTACTCTTTACCCACAGCCAACGGATTTCAGTAGTCACAAAGGACTAGTTCCGTTTACGGTATTTTAGAAGAAACACATCTAACCAGTACACACCCATTTCACATCCCGCTGCTAGGAATCACCCTAGACAACGTTCAAGAAAAACTCTAAGACGGGGAGGCCAACACCTCGAATAGCATGGGATCAAATTTATATCGCGCGCTCTAAGGGGTGCCCCCCCCTCGGTCCCAACCGAAAACACCCATGCCCCCTGACCGGATGACGGGCTTTAATCCAGGGCCATGGAACCCTCATTCCGGCCCCTCTATTTGGTGTGTACCTGGAAAGAGGTTTGCAACTTACTAAACCGCATTCTTAGCAGAAAACATGTGGTAGCACGAAAAGGGGACGAATGGGAACAAGACTCGATCCACGTCAACACTGGAGTTAAACAGTTGATATAGAACTAGCATGCTTCCACAATACCAGCTTGCAACCTATCATGCCACCACATGATCAGGTTGTCTCACCATCTTATGAACACATCAAGTTTCGAAGCTCACTTGCAGCTTGCTTTGCATGGAATATAACATTCAACAAATGCTTATATAAACATGCCATGAGAAAACCACTCAAGCAAACATCAAAAACACTCATCATATCAAAGGTTAAAACATGCTTGCCTGGTTCGGAGTAGTCGGAGTCTAGCTCGGCAAAGTTGGCGGCACCGTCACCTCCTTCGGTATCTACGTTATAAAGAAAAATCGGATACTAACGTAAATACTGTGCGTGCATAAAAATTGTTCCAAATATTTTTCAAATAAATATGATAAAAAACTAGACAGAAAAATAAAGATGACAGAAAAAGAATCAACTAAAAATCATCTTTTGTTTAAAAGTTATTAAGCTTTTAGTCTAGGGACTAATCTGTTATAAACAGAAAATTATCCAGGGGCTATTTTGAATAAACAGAAAACGCTTCGGATCGAAATACGCCAAACCGAATGGAAAAACGTACTTTGCCCGAAGGCGTCTTCAGAAAACGGTTCGAAAGAAAACAGAGGAGAGGCTGATGAGGGGGTCCCGTATGTCAGGTTTGAAAATCCCACTAGCGGCAGAGGCGAACGATGATCACCGGCGGCGATCGATGGCGAACCAGAGGAGGGCAAGGGTATGGTTGCACTCACGGGTCAGTTACGCGTCGGTGGGTGGTGGAAGTAGGCATCGGGGAGCACCACGTCGACGGCGGCTTCCACTCCGACGGACGGCGGTTCGGGCGAGCACGGATTCGTCGGAGGAAAGCTGCCAACACCGAATTGAAGCTCGGGTTAGAAGAGGTGGTGGACTAGGCGGTTGCTGGCAAAGTTTGGGAAGCGGGGGCGCACTCACCAGAGAGGATTTTGCCGGAGCCCGAAGCGGATCGGGGCGGCCGGAGCTGGGGAAGAAGACCCTCCCAAAGCCCTCTGATGAGTGGGGCGTGGTTCTGAGGAGAGGTGGAGAGGTGCTGGGTCGATGGGTGGCTCGGGGCCTCTATTTATAGCCGGCTCGAGGCGGTTGCCGAAAGCGGGATTACTCCGGCGAGCAATTACGGTGAGGCAGAGGTTGGACGGGGGTTTTAGGCGACTGGGCAGCAACAGATTGGCTCACCGGCACCATTCAAAGGTTAAACCTGGTTGGATTTGGCCTACTCCCGTGGTCTCGGCGGGACGGAGCTCACGGGCTCGTCGGCGGCAGAGAGCGCGCTCTGCGCTTCTCAGGCCACGGCGATGATTCTGCAGCGTGCTCAGAGAAGAAGGTGAACACGCGTAGGCCACCAGTGGCTCGGGCGGTGCGGAGGACGGCGTTCTGCAACGCTGGCTTCTGCCAGCCGCCACAGGAGGTTCTGCCACTGCGGAAGGCGCCGGAGTTGACGCGACAAGTCACCACCGACTCTCGCAACCGGCCAAGCAACCATGCGGCACACTGGATAAGAAGGGGGAACAGGGAGCAAGGCGCCAACACGTGCACTGGCGAGATCGACGACGAGCTCTGACGAAAAACGACACTGAACCCTCTGAACTTTTCTGAAATCGATAGAACAGTGCACGCAAGCTGCTCGATGAAATGTTTGACGCACGTGGAAATTTTTTCTTGAGCTGAAACTTGGAGGGGTGGTCTCTTGATGCATCCAGAGACTACCTAAATTTTCTCAGAATTATTGGAAAAGGAAAAGAATGAATTTCACCAAAAATGGCAAATCTGGTCCAAACTTGTAGCAAGCAAATTTTGAAAAATTTGAACTGTGGACCAGCAGCTCTTGATGGATCTAGGTTGAGGGTACTAAGGAGTAGCTAGGGTAATTTATTTGGAACCAAAGCTCAAAGTAATCTGATACTAACTTTGTAAACTTGAGGGGTCCAAAATAAATTACAGAAAAAGGTTTGAGGATAAAATCAATAGAAATAAAATCTAAAACAGGTTGAAACTTGCTGGAATTGGATGCTTGGCTTGACCCAAAGTAGGGAGGAGGGTTTGAGAAGAAAATTTTGAAATGCAAGTCATGGTAAGAGGTTTGAATAGGGCATTCTTGAATGAGAAGAAATAAACCCCATTTCAAATAAATTCTTTTAGTGAGGAAAAGGACAAAACATCCAGAGAGTCTTTGTGTTGAACCAACCCATGTTGAAAAACTCTCAAGACCAGGATTCAAGAAAGGATCTCCACAAAAATTTGTCATTAAAAGTTTTGAGAAGGAGAATCTTTTAGAAAAATTTAAGTAACCTCCTTCCAATCAAATAAAGAATTTGATAAAAATCAAAACCAAAATTTTTGGAGTGTTACACCATGGGTGACATCGACGACCAAATGGTGTTGACGATCGACAAGCAATCTGAAAAGTGGGAAGCCATGGAGCAGGAACAACATATGTGGAATGCTATCAATGAGCAACGAAAGTAAGTATCTGGCCCTCCTGTGTTTCCCTGTGACATTACTTGTATTCTTTGATATATTTTTTGACCCCCTGTGTTTGCGTTACAGATTAGATAGGCAGAAGGAAAAATGAAGGCATAAGGCGGCAAAGAAAAGCCTGGAAGAGAAGAGGAAAGAGAAGAGAGAAGAGA
The DNA here is from genome assembly GCA_011799875.1 of Thinopyrum elongatum. Classification (NCBI taxonomy): domain Eukaryota; kingdom Viridiplantae; phylum Streptophyta; class Magnoliopsida; order Poales; family Poaceae; genus Thinopyrum; species Thinopyrum elongatum. The sequence continues at coordinate 170,126,491 of CM022298.1, forward strand.
AGAGGAAGAAGCAAGAAAGAAGAGGTAAAACCAGGAGGAGGAGGAGTTTCAGGGGAAGAGGAAACATGCTCGTTTGACGAACTGTTCTAAATTTGTTCAAGGAGCTACAAGAGAGGAGCTACAGGTCATTCTTTCCAGATTTCTCTATTAAACCTCACTCTGTAACACAAATATGCTTCTATACCTTCTTGAAATTGATAGCATGTTCTGAATTTTTGGTGTTTTGTTATCTAGATACGAGATTCTCCACCTATGACACATAGTCAAAGAGTGGTCGGATCTCCATTGGTAAGTTCACTGGTGGCAAACACGTGGAGATCTTCCCTTGGGCTTCTAGCAAGAGTTGCAACCTCAAAAAGGGGCAAGTCTCCCTCAATGAGGATTGATAGTTCCCCTTTGGAGAATAGAGCAAATTCGTCCGCGAGATCACCCTCTATCTTAGGATCCCCTTCTCCAATGACTACTCCATTTGGAGGTTCAAAAATTAATCATCCACGTGGTGAGTTGGCTTTGTTTTTTCTCTTTTGCAATTACACTTGTATGTAGTTACAAGTTTAAAATTTTCTTGTGAGTTGACATTTTTTTTGCTTGCCAATTAATAGTCTGCAAGACACGAAGACTAACTTCTATTGTTTGGAGAGATTTTGAACCAATTTATCATCATAAGATTCTTGTCAAAGCTCAGTGAAAGCACTATCATGAAGTGTTTCAAGCTGGACGAGATGTTGGCACAAGTGGTGTAAGAAGGCACTTGGCTGCTTGCGAAAAAAGGTCAAATTTACACCTCTTCGTTGAGAAGATGAAGTCCTTGGTTTCATCTCCTGATGCCTCTATGCTTAAGCAATGGAACTTTGATCAAGAAACATCTAGAGATATGCTTGCCAGAATGATAGTAATGCATGAGTTGCCTTTCTCAATAGTTGAGTATAGTGGTTTTAGAGACTTCGTGAAAAGTTTGAATCCCTTGTTCAAAAATGTTTCTAGAAATACTATTAAAGTGGAGTACATGAAACACTATAATTTGGAGAGGTCAGTGTTCTCTGAACATTTGAAGAAATACAGTGGTAGAGTTTCTTTAACAACGGACATGTGGACATCTAATCAGACTTTGTCCTATCTATGCATCACTTGCCATTTGATCACCAGCAAGTGGATTTTGCAAAAGAGGATCTTCAGATTTTTTATGGTGGAGACTCCACATAACGGAGTAACAATCTTTAATGTTTTATTAAAGAATTTGCAGGATTGTAATATTGAGGACAAACTCTTTAGTATGACATTAGATCATGCATCAGTTAATGGTACAATGGTCAATAATCTAAAAAAAATCTAAGCAGCAAGCATATGTTGCCTATTAAAGGTCAATTACTTCATATCCGTTGTGCATGCCATGTGATAAATTTGATTGTCCAAGATGGGTTGACAACGATGAAAGGTGTGATAGATGATATCAGAGAGAGTGTGAAGTACATTAAGAGTTCTCCCTCTCAGTTTGGCAAGTTCAAAGAAGTAGTTGCGCAAGTTGGTATCTCTTGCAAACTCCCCTTGGCTGATGTGCCAACACGTTGGAACTTGGAACTCCACCTATATTATGTTGGAGTCAGCGCTCCCCTTTCGAAGAGCCTTTCGTGCTTTGGTGCAAAAGGACGCAGATTATGTGTTTTGTCCATCCTCGGGAGAGTGGAAAAATGCTGAAACAGTTTGTGCTATGTTAAAAAAAATCACACAGCCACAAATGTACTTTCTGCTTCAAGTTATTCTCCTCAAATTTGTACTTTCATCAAATCTGGAATGTGAGGTTATTGCTGCTGAAGGAAGCATCAACAAAGGATGAAGTTATTCAAGCAATGGTTGGAGAGATGCAAACAAAAATTTGATAAGTATTGGATGGAATCATATTTGCCAAACTGTATACCTGCGATCCTTGATCCACGATTTAAACTTGGCTTCATCGAGTTTCGACTAAAACAAGCTTTTGGTCCAGATGTAGAAAAACACTTGCTTGCAGTGAAAGGAGCTCTTGACAACCTTTTTTAAGAATATTCTTCACAAATGACAGATACATTGGATGAGTCAGCACCCGGATAAAAAATTGATGAGGTTGTGAATGAAGAGAATGATCCATTGGCGGATTGGGACCAACACTTGAATAAGAAGCAATGCCAAACTACTAGTGAGCTTGCCAGATACTTAGAAGAAGACACATTCACTCGCACGGATGATTTCAACATTCTTCAATGGTGGCATCTTCACTCGTCTAAGTATCCCATCCTTTCTTTGTATAGCTTGTGATGGTCTTGCTGTACAAGCTTTCATCGTATCATCAGAGTCGGCTTTTAGTACCGGAAAGCATTTGATCAGCGATTACAGAAGTAGATTGTGCAGCGAGATGGTGGAAGCCTTAATCTGCCTTCAAGATTGGTTTAGATGTAATGATAAGCATGCCAATACTCCTGATCAAGATCACTACTATTAACTGAGGTATGTGTGCACTACATAATATTGCTAATCAATTGTTCAATTGTAGCAAGCTTTGGGTAAATTTGGGGAGCATTTGAGTTAAATCTGGTTTCTTTTATGTCCATAGTTTCCAGTTGCATTCTTAAAATAAATTGTGTATGCTGCTAACTTGTCTCTGTTTACCAATTACCATCCTTGTAATTATGCTGTCAACATCTGGTATATAGATTATGTTTTGAGTTAAACAAGGGTTTTGCTTTCCTCCTCTACAATATAGATTAATAATATTTTTAGGGAAAGGAAATACTCACTGGTATACATTTCTTTATGTTAACTGTTGTCATTCAAAAATTCCACTTACTCGGTATTCAATATCTTTTGTGAATTTTTGCAGATGCAAACTCGGGTTGAGCCATACATGGTAGGATGGAAGACAGGAAGAGTTACCGAGGTGGTAGATGGAAGCATAAAAGTTTTCAACTGCAAATGAATAAATTCACTTGAGCTAAAACATGATGGATTCATGGTGCAAGTTGCCGCTGCTTTGTGGATTTTGTTATTTCCTGTACTATGAATGCTACTCTGAATTTTAATTTTTATATGAGACAATCTAAGTTGTAGAAAAATGTTGAATCTCGAGATTTAAAGTTGACATTTTCACTATATGTAGTACAGTAGTGTAAAGGCTGAATCTGGAGATTCAGAGTTGCCATCTGTTTAACCTTATTTGCTTTGTACTGAATGATCTGAGGGGCTACTGATTAGGCCTGTACTAATTGCACTGTATACAGTTTGCTTTGTAAATATATGGCACTATGTGGACACCACGTACGCTACAAAAGAAATAACTGGACTATGACATAGTCCCGCATAAGAAGTGGCGGTCAGAGCTAGTTAGTCCCACAATGTCCAGCGAGCTGTCCATTTACATCCTGACCTCTGGTTCATGGCCTCCATGGCGGCGGAGGGGCAAGAGCCCCTCCTAGATCGGATCTATCTCTCTGTTTTGTTCTCTTTCGCGTTCCTGTTTTCTGGCCGAAAACCGTTTCTTAAATTTCTGGAGATCCGTAACTCTGATTGCGCTGAGATTTTAACTCGATTTTTCTTAGATATTATCTTTCTTGCGGCGAAAGAAGGGCAGCAACCGCCTTACGAGGTGGCCACTACCCACCACCGCGCGCCTGGGGGGCGTGCCCTGGTGCCTAGTGGAGGCTGTGGGCCTCCGTTTGCATTGATTCCACCTCCCAAAAATCACATATATTCCAAAATAATTCTCCGTAAAATTTTGTTGCATTTGGACTTCGTTTGATATGGATATTCTGTGAAACAAAAAATATGCAACAAATAGGAACTGGCACTAGGCGCTGGATCAATATGTTAGTCCCAAAAATAGTATAAAATATTGCCAAAAAGTATGTGAAAGTTGTATAATATTGCATGGAACAATCAAAAATTATAGATACGACGAAGACGTATCAGCATCCCCAAGCGTAATTCCTGCTTGTTCTCAAGTAGATAAATGATAAAAAGGATAATTTTTTATGTGGAATGCTACCTAGCATAATCTTGATCATATATCTAATCATGGCATGAATATTAAGACACGAGTGATTCAAAGCAATAGTCTATAATTTGACATAAAGACATGAATACTCAGGCATCCCAACAAACAATCATGTCTTTCAAAATATCAATGCCAAAGAACGCTATCCCTACAAAATCATATAGTCTTGTCATGCTCCATCTTCTTAACACAAAGTACTTATCATGCACAACCCCGATGACAAGCCGAGCAATTGGTTCATACTTTTTAACATGCTTCAGATTTTTCAACCCCCACACAATACATGAGCGCAAGCCATGGACATAGCAGTATGGGTGGAATAAAGTATGATGATAGGGGTAAACATAGAGAAGACAAAAAAGTAAGAAAGTCTCACATCGACACGGCTAGTCAATGGGCTATGGAGATGCCCATCAATTGATATCAATGCGAGGAGTAGGGATTGCCATGCAACGGATGCACTAAGAGCTATAAGTGTATGAATGCTCAACATGAAAACTAAGTGGGTGTGCATCCAACTTGCTTGCTCATGAAGACCTCGAGCATTTGAGGAAGCGCATCATCGGAATATACAAGCCAAGTTCTATAATGAAAAATTCCCACTAGTATATGAAAGTGACTACACAGGAGACTCTCTATATGAAAAACATGGTGCTACTTTGAAGCACAAGTGTGGAATTAGCATGCCCCTTCTGTCTTTTTCTCTCTCTTTTTTTTCTTGGGCTCTTTTTGCCTCACTTTTTTTCCTTCTTTTTAAAATTTTGTCCGAAGTCTCATCCCGACTTGTGGGGGAATCATAGTCTCCATCATCCATTCCTCACTGGGACATGCTCTAATAATGAATAATGATGATCATCACACTTCTATTTACTTACAACTCAATATTACAACTCAATACCTAGAACAAAGTATGACTCTATATGAATGCCTCTGGCGGTGTACCAGGATGTGCAGTGATCTAGCGTAGCAAGGATATCAAAAAATGGACAAGCCATGAAAATATCATGCTAGCTATCTTATGATCATGCAAAGCAATATGACAATGAATGCTCAAGTCATGTATATGATGATGATGGAAGTTGCATGGCAAAAATATCTCGGAATGGCTATCAAAATGCCATAATAGGTAGGTATGGTTGTTGTTTTGAGGAAGATATAATAAGGCTTATGTGTGATAGAGCATATCATATCACGGGATTTGGATTCACTTGCGAAGTTTGCACCACATCTCGAGGTAAGAAAGGGCAATGCATGGTTCCGTAGAGGCTAGCAAATTGCGGAAAGGTAAAAGTGTGTATAATCCATGGACTCACATTAGTCATAAATAACTCACATGCTTATTGCAAAAATTTATTAGCCCTGGAAGCAAAGTACTAGTACGCATGCCCCTAGGGGGATAGATTGGTAGGAAAAGACCATCGCTCGTCCCCACCGCCACTCATAAGGAAATCAATAATAAACCATGCTCCAACTTCTTAGCATAACGAGAGACTATATGTGCATGCTTCGGGAATCAAAAACCTTAACACCAATGTTCTTACTAACCACAACCATAGTACCTCCCACATATTATCATCTCTATATCGCAAAAACTATTGCAAGGAGTCAAACATATCATATTCAGTGATCCACAAGTTTTATGTAGGGTTTTATGACTAACCATGTGAATGACCAATTCCTGTTGACTCTCTAAATAGATATAAGTGAAGCATGAGAGTTTAGTTCTTTCTACAAAAGACCATTCTCACGCTCTAATAAATATAAGTGAAGCAAAAGAGCATTCTACAAATAACGGTTTTATATATGAAGAGAAACAGGCAATCCAAACTTCAAATGATATAAGTGAAGCACATGAAGCATTGTATAAGCCATACTCAAAAGATATAAGTGAAGTGCAATGAGCATTCTATAAATCAACCAAGGACTAACCCATACCAGCATGGTGCATTATTAAAAGAAAAATTAAAAGGTACACGACGCTCCAAGATCCACGCATATCACGTGAACAAAACAAAAACCGAAACATACCGATACTTGTTGAAGAAAGATGGGATGCCTTCCAGGGCATCCCCAAGCTTGAACTCTTGCCTCTCCTCCTTCTCCTCATATCGAGACCTCCTCGATCCTTGAACACTTCATCCACACAAAACTTAACAACACCCTCGTGAGATCCGTTAGTATAATAAAGCAAATTACTACTTTAAGTGTTGTTGCAAACCCATTCATATTTTATTTTTGAATTATCCCTACTGTATCCTAACTTATCCATGGCTTATACCACCGATAAAGTCCATAGTTCCATCAAAACAAGCAAAACAATGCACAAAAACAGAATCTATCAAAAACAGAACAGTCTATAGCAATCTGAACTTTGACCATACTTATGTAACACCAAAAATTCTGAAAAATTAGGAAAAAATATACATTTTGCATAGCAGTACTCTGTAGAAATTTCAGAAACTTTTGACGTTCCAGTAAAAAATTTAAATTCACGCACTACAGCCAAAGTTTCTGTTTTTGCACCGAACATACCAGCAAGCAATCTAATCATCCTAAAGGCAAATCTTGGCACATTATTTTTATAATACAATGGATTTGTACAAGGGGATAATTATTTTTGTTGAAAATTTTATGTAATTAAGATTCACAAAGTTTCCATGGGCATGAACAAAGTTCAAGGCTAGCTCCCACTTTAACAATGCTCATCTCTCTCACTTTCACTTTTATTTTTGAAAAAGTTTTAGGTTCCCCTCTATATTTTTTTGTTTTCAAACTTTATAAAAGCACACAACTGAATAAAATGACTCTCTAAAACTTCCGGGTCGTCTCCCTGGCAGCACTTTCTTTAAAGCCATTAAGCTAGGCATATAGTGCTCAAGTAATTGATTCACCCGGATCCCAAGGTATATCGAAGCCAATTTTAATTAACAATGATTTGTATTTTAGTAGTGAGCACAAAGTAATATATATCATGCAATGAAGAAGTCTAACTCTCTTCCTATGCATCAGCATGTCATAAAAGAACAATTCATGCACATCAAGTAAAGGCCAATACATAGCATAAGCAGTTTCTTGCAATTTTATCGTGTTGGAAACATAGAGAGGCGGAGATATAGTTCCTCTCTCATAATAATTGCAAGTAGGAGCAGCAAGCACATGCATATTATATTCATCAAAATCATCATGTGTAATGGTAGAATGCGACCCATCAATATAATCCTTAATAAGAGCAAACTTCTCCAATATAGTGTAGTTGGGAGAATTCAAAAAGATAATAGGACTATCATGTTTGGGTGCAATAGCAACAATTTCATTCTTAACATAAGGAACTATAGAAAGTTCATCTCCATAAGCATAATTCATATTGGCATCTTTTCCATAAGCATAACAAGCATCAAGTTCATCAAAAAGGGATGTTTCAAATGAATCAACGGGATCATAGCAATTATCATAGCATTCATCCTTCGGTAAGAATGAAGGGACATTAAACAATGTATGAGTTGAAGAGTTACTCTCATTAGAAGGTGGGCACGGGTGATCAATCCGCTCTTCCTCCTTTTGTTCTTCGCTCTCCTCCTCATCTTTTTCATCTAATGAGCTCACAGTTTCATCAATTTCTTCTTCCATAGTTTCCTGCAAAATATTAGTCTCTTCTTGGACAGCGGAGGAGTCCTCAATATATGGTTTAACATAAGCATTGGAAGCATAGTTTTCATAGAAATATTTAAGTATGGAATTTTTTTTCAGATTTGTAAAGAGTAACATCATACTTTTCAATCAAAGAAGCAATTTCATAAGCACCCTTAAAAGCAATAAATTCTTCAATTTGTTCAACATCATAGTAATTATAAACACCCTTGGCATAAGAAGATAAGGTTCCATTATCCTTAAACTCACATTGGAAAGAAAGGTGTTTTTAGGGTCTTCAGAACAACAAGTAAAATCATGTATTTCGCATAAATTCAAAGCATAGCAATACAAACTATTCATATGATGCCATAAAAGTTTCCCTTTTTGAGATAAGCGGTGTCGCACAAAATAAGCATGCTCATTTAATGATTTGCCCTCAACTAAGCTAGTTGGGGTTTCAGTACGAGCACATAGGTTTCGAAGATGATCCAAGTAGAAAGCTTCAGTAGCATGATTGATTTTGGGTGGTTCTTCAGCCATTGGTTTAGTAGGTACAACTAACTTTTATGGTATTTTACTTTTCCTACCCATAACTAAAGATAGAAAACAAGAGCACAAAATAAAAACTACTTAGTGATAAAGCAAACAAGCACACATGAGAATATTCATCCCACGCTATTGCTCCCCGGCAATGGCGTCAGAGAAATGTCTTGATAACCCATAAGTATAGGGGATCGTTTGTAGCCTTTTTTGATAAATAAGAGTGTCGAACCCAACGAGAAGCTAAAGGTAGAACAAATATTCCCTCAAGTTATATCAACCACCGATACAACTCTACGCACACTTTAACGTTTGCTTTACCTAGAACAAGTATGAAACTATTTTGTAGGTGTGATGCTAGAACTACTTTGCAAGAATAAAACTAAGAGTACTTTGCGATAATAAAACTACAAATAAATAGCAAGATAATAAAAGTAGTAGTTTAGTAGAAAGCTTTTGTCACACAAGAAAGTTATTTGTCCCTAGGCGATAGATAACTAAACCGGTAATCATTATTGCAATTTTATATGAGGGAGAGGCATGAGCTAGCATACTTTCCGTACTTGGATCATATGCACTTATGATTGGAACTCTAGCAAGCATCCGTAACTACCAAAGATCATTAAGGTAAAACCCAACCACAGCATTAAGTATCAAGTCCTCTTTATCCCATAGGCAATAACCCACCTACTCGGGCGTAAGCTTCTGTCACTCTAGCCATCCACCATAAGCGAATCATGAACGTATTGCAACACCCTACAGCGGGGATCCCTCATGTTTGCACGACATGGAGGGCACCATAGGATAGCACCAAAATAGAATATACAACTCAAACCAATCATGATCATCAATCAACCCATAGGACAAAACAGATATACTCAAACATCATAGGATAACCATGTATCATTGGATAATAATATATAGTGTTGAGCACCATGTTTAAGTAGAGAATTGCAGCGGGAATGGAGAGGTTACACCGCTGCATAGAGGTGGTGAAAGTTGGTGTTGATGGTAGCAAGGTTGTTGATGTAGATCACCATCATGATCCTTGCCCCGGCGACACTCCGGCGCCACCGTGAGAGAGGGGGAGAGAGCCCCCTCCTTCTTCTTCTTCCTTGGCCTCCCCCCTAGATGGGAGGAGGGTTTCCCCTCTGGTCCATGGCCTCCATGGCGGCGGAGGGGTAGGAGCCCCTCCTAGATTGGATCAATCTCTCTGTTCTCTTTTGTTTCGCGTTCCTGTTTTTTGGCCCAAAACCGTTTCTTAAAATCCCGGAGATCCCTAACTCCGATTGTGCTGAGATTTTAACAAAAATTTTTTTTGGATATTATCTTTCTGGCGGCGAAAGAAGGGCGGCAACTGCCTTACGAGGTGGCCACTACCCACCACCACGCGCCTGGGGGCAGGGGGCCCTGGTGCCTAGTGGAGGCTGTGGGCCTCCGTTTGCATTGATTCCACCTCCCAAAAATCACATATATTCCAAAATAATTCTCCGTAAATTTTTATTGCATTTGGACTTTGTTTGATATGGATATTTTGCAAAACAAAAAACATGCAACAAACAGGAACTAGCACTGGGAACTGGATCAATATGTTAGTCCCAAAAATAGTGTAAAATGTTGCCAAAAAGTATGTGAAAGTTGTATAATATTGGCATGGAACAATAAAAAATTATAGATACGACGGAGATGTATCAACCCCCCATCCCGGACATCCGGCGTCTCCCGAAGCCCCAGACATCCGGCCCCCAGCTCGGACGTCCGGCACCTGCGCTTGCACAGCCGGGCCAGAGGCCCATGTAACCTCTCCCTCTCTTACCCCTTCGTCCCTAGACTATATATAGACCCCCTCCTCCTCCTAGCTAGCATTAGCATTGTGATAGCTCATCTTGGAGATAGAGCTTTTCTCATCCACTTGTACCCCTACTCCTTTGGAGACCAAGCCTCCTCAAGGAGAAGACCCCCCAAGTGGATTCAAGACCTCCTCACGGAGAAGATCCCCTAGTGGATGCAAGACCTCGTTCCTCACAGATTAGGATGAACTAGCTACCGTGTATCCTCCCTTGTTGACTTTGAATCTTGTGTTTCCCCTTTGTGTATGTGGATTTAGCACATGTGTGATCGAATCTCGTTGATTTGAGTTTTTTCCTCTTGTGTGTTCATCGTGTTCTTCGGGAATTCCCCTCCAAATCATGAAAGATCAGCCACACTCCACATCATCTTGGTATCATGAGCCAGGTTGATCATGAATTTGGAGTCTCCTCCACTGTTTTCTAGCCTAATTTTGCTTTGTTTTGTCCCAATTTTGAAAATCCCCACAAAAATAGCCCTCCCAATATTTTTTGTGATTTGTTGGTTGGATGAAGTTTTGTTGAATTTGATCCTATCCTAGAAAGAATTAGATGATGTGTGGAGCCTACAATTTGATTACTTCTTTGAAAGAACATCACGTGAAAATGTAAAAGCACGTGCAAATCTTAAAAGGGGCGGTGGGGGGAGAGGGGGCTAGACTTATTACCTGGTAGTCTAGGATTAGGTTTTGGGGTTGATGGGGGAAGTTTATGTTGTTTGCCGCTTGGAAGCACGCCAGCCATGCCGGATGCCGGGGAGGGATCCATCTGGCTGCCACAAGTAGACTAGATCTGGGGAAGAAGAAACATATGAGGGGTCGATGCGAATGAAGTTGTGGGTTCATTTGGTGAATTGGGAAGAAGCTTTATAAGGTGGGTGGGGGGCAAATGAGCACGTCATTTAAAATAGTTGGAGGGAACAAAAAAAAGAGGGAACAAAAGGGCGGAGGGAACAAAATTTTCGGGTCTGACAAGAATATTAAAGGAAACTGGAACTTTTTTTATTTAGAAGAGTTTTATTTGTCGTGCCAAGGTCCAGTGAACAAGTTTTCAATGAACCGTTCTTTTCCTTGTACATGACAAACCAACAATAATTTAGATTAGATCATATAATAGATCTTTGTCCATGTGGAATTAGAACTAATGTTACCACTTGACATGTCCTGATGGTTGTTCACTCACCATTTGAAAATCTAGATGCATCGCCCCTTTGTACCTGCTACTAACACTACTTCCATACCCATAGTGCTCACATGTTTTCCTTGATTCAAACAACTTATTGTAGATGTGTTCTCATTCATTGTGAAATTTCCTTTCATTTTCCATGTACTCATAACCGTTTGAAAATCTAGATGGAACGCCCTTTTGTACCTCCTACTAACACTACTTCCATACCGATAGTGCACACATGTTCTCCTGATGTCTACTACACAACTTGTTCTTGTAGACTCGGGTTGGGCCTCCAAGCGCAGAGTTTTGTAGGACAGTAGCAAATTTCCCTCAAGAGTATGACATAAGGTTTATCAATCCATGGGAGGCGTAGGATGAAGATGGTCTCTCTCAAACAACCCTGCAACCAAATAATAAAAAGTCTCTTGTGTCCCCAACACACCAAATACAATGGTAATTTGTATAGGTGCACTAGTTCGGCGAAGAGATGGTGATACAAGCGTAGTAATGATAGTAGATATTGATTTTTGTAATAGTAACAATAAAAAACAGCAAGGTAGCAATTGATAAAACAGAGCACAAACGGTATTGCAATGCTTGAAAATGAGGCCTAGGGTCCGTACTTTCGCTAGTGCAATCTCTCAACAATGCTAATCTAATTGGATCATATAACCATCCCTCAACGTGTGATGAAGAATCACTCCAAAGTTCCTATCTAGCGGAGAACATAAGAAGAAATTGTTTGTAGCTATTCTTTCTGATTGATCTATCCAAGAGTTCGTACTAAAATAACACCAAGTTATTCTTTCCGATCGATCTATCAAGAGTTCGTACTAAAATAACACCAAGTTATTCTTTCCGGTTGATCTATCAAGATTTCGTACTAAAATAACACCAAAGCAAATTCAGATTCATAATACTCAATCCAACACAAAGAACCTCAAAGAGTGCCCCAAGATTTCTACCGGAGAAACAAAAGACGAGAACGTGCATCAACCCCTATGCATACATTACCCCAATGTCACCTCGGGAATCCGTGAGTTGAGTACCAAAACATATCTCAAGTGAATCAATATAATACCCCATTGGCACCACGGGTATTCATATGCAAGACATACATCAAGTGTTCTCAAATCCATAAAAGTATTCTATCCGATAAAACGAAATCTCAAAGCGGAAACTCAATTCACAACAAGATAGAGAGGGGAAAACACCATATGATCCAACTATATTAAAAAAGCCCGCAATACATCAAGATCATGACATCTCAAGAACACGAGAGAGAGAGATTAAACACATAGCTACTGGTACAAACCCTCAGCCCCGAGGGTGGACTACTCCCTCCTCATCATGGTGGCCGCCGGGATGATGAAGATGGCCACCGGTGATGATTTCCCCCTCCGGCGGAGTGCCGGAATGGGGTCTAGATTGGTTTTTCATGACTATAGAGGCTTGCGGCGGTGGAACTTCTGATCTAGGGTTACCTCGAGGGTTTTTGGAATATTTGGCAATTTATAGGGCAAAGAGGCGGTGCGGGAGGCCACCGAGGTGGGCACAACCCACCTGGGCATGCCTGGGCCCCCAGGCGCGCCCTGGTGGGTTGTGCTCCCCTCGGAGCCCCCCTCTGGTACTTCTTGGGCCCACCGGGTGTCTTCTCGTCCAGAAAAAATCTCCAAAAAGTTTCGCTGCGTTTGGACTCTGTTTGGTATTGATTTTCTGCGATGTAAAAAACAAGCAAAAAACAGCAACTGGCACTGGGCACTATGTCAATAGGTTAGTCCCAAAAAATGATATAAAGTTGCTATAAAATTATTGTAAAACATCCAAGAATGATAATATAACAACATGAATACTTCATAAATTATAGATACGTTGGAGACATATCATCTCCTTACTAATTCAAACAACTTATTATAAATGTGTTTTCTCATCCATTGTGGCATTTCCTTTCATTTTCCCTGTAATCATAACCATTTGAAAATCTAGATGGCACACCCTTTTGTACCTCCTAAGAACACTACTTCCATACCCATAGTGCACACATGTTCTCCTTACTAATTCAAACAACTTATTGTATATGTGTTTTCTCATTCATTGTGGTATTTCCTTTCATTTTCCATGTACTCATGTCCATCTAAAAATCAAGATGCTACACCCTTTTGTACCTCCTACTAACACTACTTCCATACCCCTAGTGCACACATGTTCTCCTTGATTCAAACAACTTATTGTAGGTGTTATTCAATGTGGTATTTCATCATATTTGCATGTACAGAATGCATGTGAACTCTTTGGGTGTGGTATTTCATCGTATTTGCATGTATAGAATGCAGAGAAGAAAATGTGTACATGAATGAACCAAGATATGTGTGTAGTGTGCACAAGTATAAGTAAGATGCATGTTAAATCGACCATGTCCACTTGTCAGATACATCTACCATTTACTGTGATTGCTTGTTGGTTTGAACAAATCATTTGTCAATGTGCTCTACATATGACTGAATAAATCAAGTGAAAGTCTGGACCTAAAGATCAATTGTTTTGTCAGAAAATTCAGTTGCAATTTCAGAAACTGGTTCTCTACATGCTTAAATGTATATAGTGTTCCGTTATGTCACTTAAACTAACTTCGAGGTCCTTGTTTTTGAAAATTTTGACAATATTTTTTTGTTTTTTCAAGACATGTTAATTGGCTTGAAAAAGGTCTGTCACGTTACTTTGACATGTTTCCAAAAAAATGTGATATGACTCTGGTCAACTTTTAAGTCATGTCTGTTAAATTAACATCCAATTACTTGTTCTCAATTTTTTGAGAATGATATCTTTGTTAACTTACCAGTCATGTCTGTTAAATTAACCTCCAAGTCATTGTTTTCAAAATTTTGAGAAAGATTTATTGGTCTTTCAAGACATGTTTACTGGATTCTAGAAGGCGTATGACATTATTTCATGACATGTTTCCAAAATGTGATATGAGTTTGGTCAAATTTTTAATAATGTAAGTGGCATTCTCATAGGTGTTATAGGACTGATTGACAACCCATATCAACAAGGTGCATCTTCCCTTTCGGTAGCTCATTCCGAAAAGAACTTGAATGTTAAGCGTGTTGTGGCTAGAGCAGTCCGAGGATGGGTGACTGACTGGGAAGTGGTGATACCTCGAGGTTGATTTAATCGATATGATAAGTCTTTATAAACATTGTCTAAATGTTTATAAAGGCCCGTCACATCATTTAAAATAATTTTGAAGTCCTTGTTTTGAAATTTCTAGGAATGTATTTTAGTTAATTTATTGATTTTCCGTGCATGACATTGATGAAAATGTCCCACAAGTCTGCTCCATTCTGATTTTATTTCAATTGCAAAAGTTAAAAATAAAAAAAATGTTTCATACATTATCTGTTATTTTACATGTATTTTCCTTTTCCCTTGATTACTAAATGTATGTTTAATTTCTATCCTAATATTTTTGTGCTACAGCTAACAAGTGGCCCCAACCCAGAGAGATGCCCGTGTATAGTCCCATCAGCTTCACTGTCTTTGTTCATCTCCTTCACTGAAAACCCCCACTCGCTTGCGTATAGTCCCAAATCCAGCCTTGCCGTCTATCACCGACGTGTATCACGGCCATAATTCACCGCAGCTTCATCTACGGTGATGAGGATTGCTGCCATCTTTCCCCCTAGATCAAACACGCCGATGAGGGTGGCCGCCTGTTGCCGACACTCGCGTAGTTCACAACTTCCTATACCAAAAAAACTTAGACCGTCGGGTTCAATCAGGCTAAATGAAGGTAGGTCTTCATATACATCTCCTTATCCAATACAAATCACCTTAATCCACTACAAATCACCTCAAGATGCTATTTATGAAATAATCAAGGGTTTGGATATGTAGTGCCGAAAGTGTTTGGACACCAGGAATCTCTGCGGTCTCCCCTATGTTCAGAAGGACAAATACCTCCGCATCACGCTTCCGCAAGGATTCAAAGAAATTATGGTATGGTTCTTAGATTTGAAGTGTATCAAACATATATGTCGTTCAAGCATTTGGTTAAGTTGTGAAGATTCTCTGCACGTGGATTTTAACACATAAATATTGATGGATTTCATGATTGGTTCATAAGTAGAAAAGTCAGCTCATGAGTTCAACATAAATCATGATTATAATGATAAGTATCTAAAAATAGGTAGACCTAACTAAATTTGGTAAAGTGCCAACCGTACCCCCTCGGTACCACTTATTGCTATGTTCCCCTCTTTAGATGTCAGAAGTAACCTACCTATAATCTAAAAAGTTCTTTTATGATTAGTATGATATAGAAAATTCCATATTTGTATTGCAACACTGATATTTTCATAAATATTTCTGAAACTAACAAATTCAGAACCTAATTTGTGATATCCAATGTTCCTAAATTCTAGTAAGCACTGTCGGAAATGGTTTTTAGCACTCTCATAAACGGTACCGGCTTCAAAACAGCCTAAATAATTTTGAGCAATCTCTGAATTTTGCTCAGTGCATGCCCTGCTTTGCAAGAGATGAACTTCTGAAGAAGCTGAGTATAAACAGATTTGCTAGGACCACTGTACATTTCCACCTGGAGACAAGAGATGGCTTCTGTTTTCTATGCAGGATCAGGAATGAAGAAGATAGGACATTTTTCACAGGACATACTTGAAAAGAATTTGCCAAAGTGTGCTGGTTGGAAGTAGGTATGGAAATGCCCCTCGGACTAGCTGGAAAACCTAAACATCACCTCAGGGTACATTTGAGCACTGATCCAATAACTCATCCATGTAAGTATTCTGGCAAATATCAAGCAATTTTAACTAACACCATTTCATCTGGCTGCTATATTTAACAAATCTTATTTACAAATATGTTCATAGCTTATTACGGAGTGGATATTGTAACAAAACATTTTATAGACAATATGGAGGTTACTGAAGGGAGCAGAGTAAGCTAGGAAGAGATGTGGTTTGTCATCAGCTTTGCTGATCAAATTTAGATGCTCGCAGACGGTTACAATGCTGGACCAAGAGATCATTCCTACGTGCCCCTGCTGTACACTTTGAACAGGACTAACATTGACGACGAACTCATGGATAGAATTTTATCTACTCTCATTATCTTTAGATAGTCCAGGTACTTATGTAGATTGCTTAAAGTGTTCAAATTATGGTATGCCACCAAATACTTCGGCAACGTGTTGTGCCTAAAGATATGGGTGCAAATGGAGAGCTGACCATTGTTCTCCATCCTAGAGTGAACATCAGTTCGACTTCATACTCGGCTTCAGGACAAGGAGATGGAAGCATCATCCTTAATGGGTGGAGCAAAGTAGTCGACGTGTATGACATGCATCCAGGAGACGGGATGACCTTTGTGCTACACCATGGACGTCCAGCGACCTTTCTCTTCCTCGGTTTCATTGTTGTTGAACCAGATGAGGAGTAGTGCTGACTCTCTGTCATGTTGCCTCAGTGATCGTCCATCTTTGTAGGTCATGTTTTATGCTACTGATGGTACTGATGTGATGATGATGAACATGTTTGTTCTATATATTAAGTAGTATTAAGAAATTATGACCTCTTGTAGTATTGAGAGCAATGTTGGGGATATCACTTATCGGGAACTTATCGGTCGACCCATGATAAGGGGTAAATCAGTTAATTTATCGGCATATCGGCTGATTTATCGGCCCATTTATCTTATCGGTCAGACAACGGTAAGCGATAAATCAGCCGATTTATCGGAATATCGGAAGATATCTTGAACAGTGATTGAGAGCACACACAAAAAAATAATCAATGGATTTTGATACAAGCGTCTAAACCCTAAACCCTGGAAATTTGATTCTAATATGTTATAAACTCTGCAATGGCAGAAATTATAAGGTACTACGTTCTGAACACCAACACGCCATTTTTTAAATCATTTTCTAACCCGCCGACCATTTTTTGTGACACCAAACATTTTACGTGACACTACGAATCATCCCACAATATTGACAAGCGTAGTGACACCCAAATGCGTCGTCAAAAATCAAGACAGAACGTCGCCAAAGTTGGCTAGCGCGCTGCCCTGGGAAGAAAACACCTCATGACGGTGGACCGTCACAGAAAATGATTTTAGGCGATGGTTCATGTTTCATCACCGGGGTTTTTGTCACTGAATAGAGCAATTTTTTTAGTGGGTAGGGAATGATCCAGGCATATATATCCAGTTGAATGTGAGTGATCATGAGTTATTATTGTAGATGTTATCCTTGGGATAAACAAGTTGGGAGGTGAAGCATTAAACCCCCGTCTTCCTCTGTGTCTGATTGAAACAGTTTGTTCTAATAATGTGCTTTGAGTGCCAACAATCATGGAAGACTATATGATAGTTGAGTATGTGAAGGTTGCTAAACCAAAAGCTCTTATATAGACCCTTCCTAGAAATATGATGAATTGCAATTGCTTTGATGACCGAGAACATAGTTTGTTAGTTTCAAGAAAGTTTATTGTTTATACTTTAGCTTGTGAATGAATTATTACTTGATCATGAGAAGTTTTATGATTAATACTTGTTGTTATAATAATGATCATGATGCTGCCATGTTCGTATTTTGTTTTATCGACACCTCTCTCTATAAAGTAGTGGTCATGATTACCGAGTTCGATATTCGCTTGAGGAGAAGCGGAGTCTAAGCTTGGGGGAGTTGGTACGTCCATTTTGTATCATGTTTTCCTAATATTATTTATAATATTTTAGATCAATATTTCACTTTATGATGCAATTCTAATACCTTTTATCTCTTAAAATGCAAGATACACTTGAAGAGGGAGATTGCCACCAACTTGAATTCTGAGCCTGGAAAAGCTACAACAGAGATAGCTATTCTCCGAAGTTCCAAATGGCCTGAAAATTTATGGATAATTATTTTGGAATATATAAAAATATTGAAAGAAAGAAGTACCGAAGAAGACCCTCGGTGGGCCCACAAGGCAGGGGGCGCACCTTGGGGGTTAACCTTAGTTCTCAATCGAGGGAAATACTTATTGCTAAGTTACATCACACTTACACTTGGGGGTTGCCCAACCACTCCTAAGCAAGATTTCTGGCGCCGTTGACGGAGAATTATCTTCCAACAACTATAGGTCCTACACATTACTACTTTGCTTTCTTGTTATCTATCTTGTTATTTATATTTTTCTTTATCAATTTTTTCCTTATTTGCTTGTTAATTTTTTTGAAAACCACAAAAACAATTTAAAAATAGCACCTATATACTATTTTGTTTTGGGTCATTATCATGTCTACTTGAACTGAAAATACCAAACTTTGTGACTTTACAAGTACTAATTATAATGATTTCATTAGTACTCATATTGCTCCTGTTGATGCAATGATAGGCCCCTTGTGTTTTGGAGTTTGTTGACATAAACAGTATGGGACTTATGTGTTTGCTAGTGCACACAGAGTAACATGTCCCTGAGATCACGAGGAGTTTGAGTTAAACGACGACGGTAATCTCCATGCGTTGCAGTGAAGGTTATCACCGAAGATTATGATAACAAGACTGACCCCTCAAAAATTGTTGATGTGAAGCAATTGGTTCGGTGCCTGTCCGAAGAAAGTGACTGCGTCCGAGGAGATTGAAGAAGAAGTGAAGACGTAGCATTTATTTCGTTGTTCTTCTTCTCTTTATTGAGTCATAGGACCACCGTACTATTAAGAGGGGTGTAGCATTTGAAACTTTGATTCTCTGATGCTAAACCCAAATCCTATGAAAGTTGCGAGAGAAATCTCTTTGTGTTCTGAGCAAATACTTGCCAGCAAGAGACTGTGATCTTCTTCGCTGCGAGAGATTTGTCTCTGACCGAGGAATTAGCATTACTTGTTCCTCAAGTAATGTTACCGTTGCTCCAAAAATCTGACTGTTGTAAATGTGTCGGTTGGCCATTGGCTGGACCGCGTGTCCAAAGTGGTCATTTCCCACCAGGGAAGGCTGCGGCTATAAATAGCCACCCCGCGCCGGCTTTGTCCGGTGGCTGCTCCGTTTGATTCTGAGAAGATTGTTGAGCAACCCCCTCTTTGAGCGATTTGAGTTTAAAATCCACCAAGGGAAAACACCTAGAGCTGAAGAATTAGATAGTTGTTCAGCATCACTCGAATCTAAGTCTAGTACGATCCGCCTATTGCTGTTGAGAGCTGCAAACTCTCTAGACGGTTAGGTGTCAATTTCTTCAGAGACCAAGAGTGATTGTGGTTCTCGAAGAAGAAGTCTGTAAAGGTTCGGAGATCGCCTCAAGTATCTACCAGGAGTGATCGGCATTGGTTGATGAACTAATTGTCGAGGAGAATAGGGCAAAGAGAGTTTATCTTCCGTGTTAAGTCACAACCCCTCCAACCAGACATAGTCCTTGTGTAGAAGGACGAACTGGTCGAACAAGTACCTTGTCGCCATCAAGCATCACTCGTTACCTCTGCTACCCATGTTTACTCTTGATCTGTTTTCCTTCATGTGATTTGTCTTGATGCATGCTTTAGTTTCCATTCGGTATTTAGTTTTAGCTCACTGTAAATTATCTTTCATTCGCTCCGCTGCTGGGTTCTGAGAGTTTTGAGATTTCCGAAGAAATTTTAAAACTCCCATTCACCCCCCTCTGGTAGACATACTTCGTTCCTACAATTGGTATCAAAGCAAGGCACTCTTTGACTCTGCTCATTTTGGTCTAACCACCTTGGAGTTTAAGTATGTCTTGACCGAGCTACAAGTCGCATCTCAAGATTCCCATCTTCGATGGGACGGACTATCCCTTCTGGAAAGAGAAGATGAAGATCTGTCTCCAAGCAATTGATGATGATATGTGGAATGTGGTGCAGTTTGGGTTCACGGTTGAAATACCTCAAGCCCTCACTGATCAGGAGAAGAAACTCATTCAGATGGATACTCTAGCCAAAGACGAAATTGGTGGACATCTCTCTCGTTCTCAATTTCTTCGCTATTGCCAGTGTGAAACTGCGAAGGATTTGGGGACGTCCTCGAGAAGATAAATGAAGGTGTTTCAACTCAGAAAGAAGCTCGCATTGATACTCTTCGAGCGAAATTCAATTGATTCAAGCGCATTGGAAATGAAAGCCGTCAACAAACTTTTGATCGTCTGAGTGACATAGCAAATGAGCTTCAAGGTCTCGGTGCCAAAGACATCACTGATCATGAAGTTGTGAAGAAACTGCTCCGTTCACTTGATAGTTCATTCGACACACTAGTCTTGATGATTCGTGAATGAGCTGATTTCAAAACCCTCGACTCTGCTGATATCATGGAAAGGCTGAACACCTGTTGGCGATATAACCCACTCTAATAGGGCTTGGTCAAGTCATTGGCAACTCTCGAAGCTGGGCCTCAAGTAGGCCATAATGACCAAGATGCAGAACCAAAAGGGCGGCTCACCAGATGGGCCAGCTTAGGGCCCGTAGCCAGAAGGCGGCAGGCGGTCAGGAGGTGTAAGCCGCCCGATGATGACTTGTCTTATAAGGCAAGGTGACTTAGAGTAGGGCTCGGTCACGGATCATAACCTGACTAGGACTCTTGTAAGCTGGAGGTCTTGACCTGTATATAAAGGCAAGTCCCTGGCACAGAATAGGACATGTTACAATCGATCGATAGCTAGGCCAAGTGAATCCTCTCCCTTGTAATCGATACTCAAGCAATAAGCAACAAGAGCAGGAGTAGGCTTTTACCTCCACCGTGAGGGGCCGAACTTGGGTAAACTCGTGTCTCTCGTCCCGCTCAACCCCGACAAGTTAATCACCGTTGTGATGGCCTCGCGTCTAAGTCCTTTCACTAGGACATCTGTCGTGACAAAACCACGATAGTTGGCGCCCATCGTGGGGCTAGCGCACGGTTGTTTCGAGTTCTTGAAGGGCTCTTTCCCAGGGATCGAGGGATACACCGTTGGCAGGATGACCAAGAGTCGCCGTGGCAAGCTCTACATCGACAATGCTGGCTGGGGTCCCGAGGCCGAGTCAATCGAGTACGGGTACCGGGTCCCCTTCGGTGGATTCCACGTCCTCATCGGCAAGATCGGCGGATCTGAACCTGAGCCGGACATCTGCACCGACATTGTCAAGCCGGCTTGGCGCACGCAACCCGCCCGGGTCCAAGCCGGGCGGAAGCACGCTTTCGTGGGCTTCACGCAAGGTGTGGAACTTGCAGAGGATTCTGCCTCTGGAGGAGAGACTCTCATCTACTCAGGTGATGAGTCCTCGACCAGAGAGACGAAGTCAATCTACTAGCTTCAAAACGGCGGGCTCGGGGGCTGTTCTGATGGCAACAGTATTTCGGACCCCTATGAGCCGCAGAGCCGAGCCGCCATCTTCATGGCAGGCATGACGCCGGCTCTTAACAGCACGGCGGCTGGAGTGACAGCAGCAACTGACCCCTCGGGGTCCGGGTTAGCCAGGCCGTCGGCTCAAGTCTTGTCTGACCTGATGGGAACCTTGACGACCCTGCTGGCGACTGAACTTACTGCAGAAAACTAGGCTGAGTGCAATGCAGAGATCGCGAAGCTGAGGGAGCAGATGACCAAGGCCCAGGAAGATATCAACGCTGAAAACACCCAGATGGCAATGGTACAGGCTCAGAATAATGCTGAGTCGAAGCGCCTGAAGGCAGAGGCCTGGCGTTTAAGTCTGGATCAAAATGCTTCTAATGCAGTTCTTTGGAGGAGGCACCTGACCCCTTTGCCCTTGCATTATGAGCCCATGAATTTGTTCAACACACCAGGTGCAGGACTGAGTACTCCAGGAGCACCGGTTATACCCCCAACTGCAGAGGCGCCCAAGCGTAGAGCGGCGGCTCAGCCTCATCAGCCAGAGCCAACTCGTAGGGGCCAGACCCCGCCTCAGTGGTTCGCAACACCGCCGGGTCATTTTTCTAACCCGGTGGATAACATGGTAGCAGCGGCTACCCGACTCAACGCGCTCCCGATTACTGGTGAGTCGCCCATTCCAGTGGAAGCACGGAATGCCATTGAGCTTCTTCAAATGGCGATTGCACAGCAGGAAAAAATACTCGTACAGTCGTGATCATGTACACTCAACTCCCCTCCTGAGCCGTAGTTACAGCCAGCATGTTGAGTCGCCCGTGGTCTCCAGCAGCGAGAAACGCCGTAACCCGCTCCATGATAACCCACCCCTTAATCCGCGAACTAATGCTCAAGCAATTGTGGACGAGGCCAGAGCCCGCTGTGAGGCGGCGACAGCTAACCAGGGGGCTTATCAGCAGCCTCCGGTGACCCCTTCAGCCTTGGTGGGAGCCGGGTCAAATTCCAGGACCATTGGAGTACCGTGTCTAGTGCCCGCTTTACGTAACGAGCGCCTGCCCAAGGATTTTAAGGGCCCTTGGAAGGTGCCCAATTACACAGCGGATCTCCCTCCGGAGGCTTGGATTGAGAGTTACAAGCTAGCCATGGAGATGTTGGACGTCAATGACGCAGTTTGTGCCAAATATTTCACTATGATGTTGGAAGGACCGGCTCGTACATGGTTAAAAAACCTGCCCCCAACTCTATCAATACCTGGGCGGAATTGAAGGATAGCTTTATCAAGAACTTTCAAGGAACTTGTAAGCAGCCAATGACAATTGTTGATTTGGAGCACTGTGTGCAGTGAGAAGATGAGTCGGCTCATCATTGGGCTCGCCGGGTTGCGACCATCATTCATTCTTCAGAAAGTATTGGGGCGACTCAGGCTGTGCTGCTCTTGGAGAAAAACTGTCACTTTGACCCCCTTAAGCAGAAGCTAGGGTGGCTTAAGTGTAAGTGTACAGATATGGGCAAGCTTATGGATGTACTTACCAGGTATGGCAACTCCGATACTACCAAGGATCCGAGCTCTGATGATGATAAATCTGGTAAGGGCAAGAAAAACGGTGGTGACAAGGGCCAGCAGCAACATGACTCGGCTCAGCATGGTAATCAGAATAACCAAGGCAATGTGGGGAAGCACAAGTAATCCGATGGTGGGTCAGATTTTGTGGCTAACACAACCGTCAGGTTTAAAAACCAGTGTCGCAATGGTAATGGCAAGCCGCCTTTCAGTGGAGGAAAGCCTTTCAATCTTGAGGCAATGCTCAATGACCCCTGCCCAAAACACAGTTATCCTAACAAGCCGTCTACTCATGCTTGGAAGGATTCTTATATCATGCAGGAGTTTAGAAATCAGAACCTTCAGCAGCATCATGGCAATAATAATGGGCCGCCTGGCGGGTCAGGATCTGGTTTTCAGGGATCCGGCATTGGTGGTGGCGGCTCAAATTCTGGCTATCAGGGCCAAGGCAACTGAAAGGATCGAGAAGAGGGGTCTAGAGGGGGGTTGATTAGACCCTCAACAAGTAAAAGTGGCAATTTTTAAGTTCTTCAAGTTAAGGTGGAGTTTTAGCACAAGTTTAAGCATTCACAATACATTTCAAGCAAGCATGGCAAGAGCATGAGCAGCGGAAAGAGTAAAGCATGCTAATTGCAAGAAAGTAAAGGTATGGGTTTGGAGTGTGCAAACGCAATGAAGACACGGAGATTTTTGGCGTGGTTCCGATAGATGGTGCTATCGTACATCCACGTTGATGGAGACTTCAACCCACGAAGGGTAACGGTTGAGCGAGTCCATAGAGGGCTCCACTCACGAAGGGTCCACGAAGAAGCAACCTTGTCTATCCCACCATGGCCATCGCCCACGAAGGACTTGCCTCACTCGGGTAGATCTTCACGAAGTAGGCGATCCCCTTGCCCTTACAAACTTCTTGGTTCAACTCCACAATCTTGTCGGAGGCTCCCAAGCGACACCTAACCAATCTAGGAGACATCACTCTCCAAACGGTAATAGATGGTGTGTTGATGATGAACTCCTTGCTCTTGTGCTTCAAGTGATAGTCTCCCCAGCACTCAACTCTTTCTCTCAGATTTGGCTATGGTGGGAAGATGATTTGAGTGGAAAGCAACTTGGGAAAGGCTAGAAATCAAGATTCTTGTGGTAGGATTGGAATGTCTTGATCTCAACACATGAGTAGGTGGTTCTCTCTCAGAAAATGTATGCTGGAAGTGTAGGCACGTTTTGATGGCTCTCTCACATATGGAGAAGGGGATGGAGGGGTATATATAGCCTCCACACAAAATCCAACCGTTACACACATTTGACCCAACTCGGTGAGACCGAATAGAAGAACTCAGTGAGACCGATTCAGTTCAAAATGTGAACGTTAGGAATCTCGGTGGGACCGACTGGAACAACTCGGTGGGACCGATGTGCTAGGGCTTAGGGAAAACATCAACTCAATGGCACCGATTGCATCAACTCAATGAGACCGAAGTGAAGCAATAATGCAACAGAGAAAATGTCAAGCCAACTCAGTGTGACCGATCGCATTTTCGGTGAGACCAAAACAATTGCAATAGGCAACAGAGAGTTTGTAAGGCCGTATCGGTGAGACCGAGATCCGTATCGGTGTGACCGAATTGTTAGGGTTTCTGGCAGTGGCTATGTCATGTGAACTCGGTGGCGCCGGATAGAGAGAATCGGTGAGGCCGAGTTTGACTTTGGGTTTTGGACATATTTAGAATGAGAAAGTGGTTGAGGGCTTTGGAGCAATATCACTAAGCACTTGAGCAAGTAGACCATTAAGCAACACCTCATCCCCTTTTAATAGTATTGGCTTTCCTATGGACTCAATGTGATCTTGGATCACTAAACTATAAATGAAGAGTCTTGAGCTTTTGCCAATGCATGTCCTAGACACCTTGAAGGGGTTCCACATCCTCTTGTCCTTTCCACGCCATTGTTGAACTTGTCTGAAATATACTAGATAAGAGCATTAGTCCAAAAAGAGATATGTTGACATTAATTACCAAAATCACCCAGGGAGCACTTGTGCTTTCAATCTCCCCCTTTTTGGTAATTGATGGCAACATACATCAAAGCTTTAGATAAATGATATGTAGAGTAACAAGTAAAGCTTTGGAAAGACATGTAACATGCATAAGCTCCCCCTACATGTATGCAATCATGTGAAGATAGAATATACTAACATGTGAATGCATAAGCATGACAGAGCAGGCAAAGAGTTACATGTATCTTGGCTATATGCATCAGAGCAAGTGATGTGGTTGAGAAGTGTACCTCCATGTTTATGAATCCCTCTTGCAAACAATATGTACATCAGCAAGAGATCATCATGCACAAGAGTGTGATGCATATACTTACCTTGTGGTCTTGAGCTGACTTTGGAAAGAGTGGTCTTGAGAAAACAGGGTTAGATGACACAAGAACACTCCTAGTAAAGCAATTTCAGAAAACCACAAAGATACCAAGACTGGGATGACATGTAATGGGTGAGTACTGAGTACTTCATTTAGATATAGACATGTCCCCAAAGATTTAAAGATGTGCAATGGATTTCAAAGATTTTCCTCCCCTTAGACATGGATGCTTTCTCCCCCTAAATCTGATATTGAATAATGGGAGAAGGTAGGCTAGGGAAGATAAAATCAGAGCACAAATAGAATAGGGTAATATCAACTAAAAATCAAACATATTGACATGTATTTCCCCTCTTAAAGACATGTGACTTCTCTCCTCTTTGTTGCCAAGCATCTAAGCTTAGATGTGCTCATATGATAAGCTTTGATGTGCTCTCTCTCCCCCTTTGACATCAATTTCCAAGAAGGGTACTTCTGGAGCATGAGTCAAGTAGGTGTGGTCCTTGAGAGACACTACAAAGTAGTAGGTATTTCATGATGCTTATAGAGGAAGGAATCATTGAGTGGATCTGAAGAAAATAGGCAATAAGGAATGGAAAAACATCTTCTCAGAGTTGAAATCGGTGACGCCGATACATTTTCCATCGGTGGCTCCGAAATGACAGTCACAGAAGGTACTTATCGGTGCGACCGAGTTAGTCCATGTCGGTTGTACCGATGAACTATTCACAAGGAGACCTTGTATTTCGGTCAAGCCGATAGGTTTGAATCAGAGGGACCGAGTTCAACATAAAGATTTTGTCAACTCAGCTCACTAGGCAAATTAAGTCACACAAAGATTTGCAAGGAATTAACAGAAATATTTGCAATGAATTAAACACAGAATAAAGACAGAAAAGAGATCTAGATGAAGTTATTTTTTTGTTTTAGAGAGACATAGAAACATCAAAACAACAAAAAATATGCAAATACAAACATCAACTAAGCAAAAGAACACTAGAGAACTTCATCTAGAAAGGGTCGACGACAAAGTCACCTATGTTAGAGTATATTGACTTTGGAGTCAAGTGAGGTCACTTGATCATAGGTCATACTCATCGTGTAAGCTCAAAATGGGGCTACCATTTTTTGTTTAAGCATTTTGATGTATTCACACCTTGTTGAGTTGCTTTGCCTCATGACTTGGAGCAAAGCTTCTCTAAGGTGGAATTACATACCTTGGGTTGTGGTGTTGATCTTGATCATGTAGTTGAACTTGTGTTGGGTGCTCAAGGTTGATGTTGTTCATCAAGAGTTGGGAGCACCACTAGTAGTTTGAGTTCATCTTCCTACATGGGTTAGTCTAGCAAGGAAGAGCACTTGTGTATCCAAAATGACAATCATGAAACTTGATACCAAATGAAATTTGATATATTGAAATTGTCAAAGGATATTTTGAGTGAGTTTGTGCTTCCTCGAATTCAACAACCATATCATAGGAACTTGGTGATGTAGAGATTGCTCAAGATGCGAGTGGCTTGCAATCTCATAGATTTGGGTTCATCCAAGTACCTACAAGGGTTAGATAGCATGCAAGGGTAAAAGTATAGATCCAAGACATATGATCATCATCATAAGAGAAATATCAAGGATTAGTCATAAGAGGCTCATGCCTTGCATATATGCAAATGGAGTTTCTACTCCAAGTTTGAAGCATCAATGATGTTCAATTCACCTCTCAAACGGCAAAATACTTTTTCATCAAGCGGTTTGGTGAATATATCCACTAATTTCTTATCGGTTCGAACATGCTTAAGATTGATGTCTCCTTTAGCAACATGATCTCGAATGAAATGATGACGAACTTTAATATGCTTAGTTCGAGAATGTTGCACAGGATTATGAGCAATCTTAATAGCACTCTCATTTTCACAAAGCAACGGAACATGTTTCACATGTATCCCATAATCCTTAAGAGTTTGGGTCATCCAAAGTAATTGAGCACAACATGATCTGGCGGCAATGTATTCCGCTTCGGCAGTGGATAAGGATACCGAGTTTTGTTTCTTGGAGGACCAGGACATAAGGGATCTACCAAGAAATTGACAAGTACCCGAAGTGGACTTTCTACCAACCTTGTCGCCGGCATAGTCCGAATCGGAGTAGCCAACAAGATCAAAAGATGACCTCTTTGGATACCAAATGCCAAAATTTAGTATATCACTATCCTTTTCACGGCCTTAAGATGACATTCTTTAGGGGCTGCTTGATATCGTGCACACATGCACACACTCAACATAATATCGGGACGGGAGGCACATAGTAGATATAACAATGAACCAATCAGAGAGCGGTAAACCTTTTGGTCAACCGGTTTTCCATCCTCAGTTAAGTCAAGATGTCCACTAGTAGGCATGGGTGTTTTCATATCTTTGCTTTCTTGCATGTTGAACTTCTTGAAAAGATCCTTGGGATACTTTGTTTGAGAAACAAAGGTACCTTCCTTAGTTTTCTTGATTTGCAATCCAAGAAAAATTTTGAGTTCACTCATCATAGACATCTCAAACTTCTTCGACATTAGCCTTCCAAACTTTTCACTAAAATGGGGGTTAGTAGAACCAAATATGATATCATCCACATAAATTTGGCACACAAATAATTCATAATTAACCCTTTTAGTAAAAAGTGTAGAATCAATTTTCCCAATTTCAAAGCCTTTTTCAATAAGGAACTTGGTCAAGCATTTATACCATGCTCTAGGAGCTTGTTTAAGACCATAAAGAGCTTTGTGAAGTTTGTAGACATGATTAGGTTTCTTGGGATTGACAAAGCCGGGAGGTTGTTTAACAAAAACTTCCTCCTCAATTTCTCCATTAACAAAAGCACTTTTAATGTCCATTTGGTACAAAGTGATGTCATGGTGATTGGCATAAGCAAGTAAGATGCGTATGGACTCAAGTCTAGCAACGGGGGCGTATGCCTCACCATAGTCCATACCTTCGACTTGAGTGTAGCCTTGGGCGACGAGACGGGCCTTGTTGCGTACAACTTGTCCATCTTCATCTTGCTTATTCCGAAACAGCCATTTGGTTCCAATGATGTTGTGGTTGTCGTCCAGCTTTTCGACCAATGTCCACACTTGATTCCTCTCAAAATTGTGTAGCTCTTCATGCATAGCGTTCACCCAATCTGGATCCTCAAGAGCTTCTTCAACCTTCATAGGTTCAACACTAGAAATGAATGAGTAGTGTTCACAAAAGTTAGCCAAACGAGTTTTAGAGCGAGTAATTCTCCTAGTTTGAATATCATCAAAGATTTGTTCGGCGGGATGATCTCTTGTGACTCTTGCTCTAACTCGTGAGAGCTTTTGTTTGGGTTGGGGTGGAACATCCTCTTCATTGTCTTCTCCTTCTTCTCTTTCTTCGTTGTTGTTGGCATTGTCGTTCTCTTATGGAGGAGAGGGAGGTCAATGTGATTCATCTTGTTGTACTTCCTCATTTTCTCCGTCTTGACGTGTTCCACTTGTGGTTCACCTTGATGTGAAGTTGAGGCTTCCACTTGAATGGACGAAGTACTCTCCTTCACCTCTGTTGGGCGAATCTTGCCAATGGACAAGTCTTGAATTGCCTCCGAAGGGTCTTTGTCTCCTACATCAATTGACAATTGCTCTACTTGCGAGCCATTAGATTCATCAAACTTCACATCTACCGTTTCTTCAACCTTTCGGGTGAAATTGTTGTAGACACGGTAAGTGTGAGAGTTTGAGCCATAACCGAGTAGAAAACCTTCATGAGATTTAGGAGCAAATTTCGAGCGATGATGCTTATCAAGAATGTAACACTTTGAGCCAAATACTCGAAAGTATCCAACTTGGGGCTTGTTACCAGTGAGAAGCTCGTATGCCATCTTGCCGAGAAGCTTGTGAAGATATGGTCGATTTGTAGCATGACAAGCTGTCTCAACCGCTTCCGCCCAAAAGTGTCTTGGCATCTTGTATTCATGAAGCATCGTTCTTGCCATCTCAATAAGTGTCCAGTTCTTCCTCTCAACAACTCCATTTTGTTGAGGTGTGTACGTAGCCGAGAACTCATGCGGAATCCCTTCTTCGTCAAGAAAGGTATCCACATTGGCGTTCTTGAACTCCGTTCCATTGTCGCTTCGAACTTTCTTGATCTTCACTTCAAATTGATTTTGGGCCTTCCTAGCAAAGTTCTTGAAGATCTTTTGGACCTGCGATTTATCATCAAGAAAGAACACCCACGTAAATCTTGAAAAAACGTCAACAATGACCAAACCAAATGAGTTACCACCGAGACTCTTGTAGGCATTGGGACCGAAAAGATCCATATGAAGTAGCTCAAGCGGTCTTCTCGTGGTCATGATGTTCTTCATAGGATGACTTCCTCCAACCTGTTTTCCTGCCTGACAAGCACTGCAAAGTCTATCCTTGTCAAATATGACATCTTTAACACCAAGGATATGGTCACCTTTAATAAGCTTATCAAGATTTCGCATGCCCACATGACCTAGTCTTCTATGCCATAACCATCCTTTAGAAGATTTAGCAATTAAGCAAGTACGAGGTTGATCTCTCTTAGTGAAATCAACAATGTCTAGATCACCTCTACTAATATCGATAAAGACCATATACTGGTACAGCGGGGTGCTATACAAACGGTTTTTAACCCCTTTCCGCGACGGCGTTCTGAACCGTCGCCTAGTGAGTGACTGCGATAGGGGGGGTCCTTCCCACACGACCCAGAAACCATCGGGGATAGGCTCTCCTAGCACACACGCTCGGCAAAATGAGGTCGTGTGCGATGGGCGAGCGATCAAATACGATTATACATGCCCAATCGGTTCCGGTCGTAAGTACATCCCACACAGTCAGTCCCAAACAAACGTTTCTGTTTGTTATGTACATTCCACACAGTCAATCCAAGGAATACGTTTCCGTTCTTATGTACATCCCACACAGTCAATCCAGGGAAAACGTTTCCGTTCGTATGTACATCCCACACAGTCAATCCAGGGAAAATGTTTCTGTTTGTATGTACATCCCACACAGTTTTATGTATAGGCTCACGTGTGATAGGTGTAACTATCACACACACTCTGCCTCGGTTAACTGTTTGCTTTTATTCAACTACATCACACACGATTTGATGAAGAAAACTGTGTGGCATTGGGCTATCCATCACAAGCGCTTTTACTGCTAGAACCATTTGCAAAGTTCCATGACCCATTTAGCAGGTTTATTAGTTTACAATTAATAATTCCAGTATTACGCAAATTCACATTTCATATCGAATAGCTGTTTGCCAATTTCATATCAGGCCCATAAATATATTTTAACATCACAGTACGATAGCTACCTGAAAACAGCACAGTACAACATATAGCTAGTTTAGCTTCATAAGAACAATATTAGAACAATATATTCATTTCCCTAATCGAGATCATCCAGGCTTGTCTTATCCACCTCTGCTTTCAGTTCAGTAAGAACCTGTTTTGCACTGGCCAACTGGGAAAGTGCCTCCTCCTTCGCCAACACCATCTTAGCAAAGTCTGATTTAAAAAATCTGAGCTCATTCTCCACCTTCCTCTTTTTATCCCGCATCTTCAAATATTCTTCAGCGTTGACAACACTTTCTCTAAGCCTACCTCTGTTCTCTTCCTCATACATGCTCCAGAGCTTTGCTAGGCACATCTTCAAAGACTGTGGCCACTCTTGATCAACCCACTCCAGGTAAGAACACTTCCGTTCATCCTATAATATTTAAAACTAGACCAGTAACAATTGTAGGGGAAATGAGTTTATAGCAACATAGAAAATCACCAATACATATTTTGAAAAACTGAAGAAACAGGTTAATTATGACATATCTTCTCAAAAAGATCAATGTGCAAATGAATTAATTGCTACTGAGACAACAACCAAATTCTGAAACATCAGAAGCTATAATTAACTACAACAACGCTACAAGTTCTTACTCATTTACTATAAATAACAAATTGAACATTTTATGAGGAAGCTAAATATAACTGCAACAGCATAGCGACAGTGTTTGGATGACAGCAAATTGATACTAACAGGTGTGTACATGCACAAATTTAGTAACATAGAACTAATAGCACTAAGGCCGCCACTATGTATGCCAAAACCGGTGTAAAGACAACTGTTGCTACATTTCGCACCGGTGCCCTGCACTGGCGAGCCGATGCAGCTGAAAAAAATCAGGGACCCGGACTCCGGAGCACCTAGTTGCTCCGATGCCTAGTTCCTTCGTGCCATAAAGATTTAGTATTTTACTGCTTGGCTGCTCGGATGTGTGGACCAAAGTTGGCTGCACAAACTGCTGAAGCGGTGCCAAATAATTTTCTAATGGCACCGCTGATGAGATGGAAACATTTTTAGATACTAGGTACAAACTATGACACTGTCTTAGGATGCGTTTGGTTGAAGGTGTGGTATGAATGGGTTGGGACCGTGATAGTGTCTGAATCACATCTAACAAATGATTTGTAACAACGAAAGTGGGGCTAACCTTCTCTGCACATGCCAGAAACTTCCTCCCACTTTTCACAGATTCAAATGCAACTAGCTTCACGCATGGAGATTGATGGTGACAATGAGTAGACAGATCTTCAGCCACCCCGCTCCATTCGTTGCAACTGATGGTCCTAGGGAGCTACAAGAGGAAGAAATGACTCAAATCGACCGCCGGGTTAAAATCCTTCATTCCAAGTCATAGCCCGAGAGAGAGAAGAGAGGCATACCCGGGTGGTGAAGGAGTCGTTAGAGGAGGAGGAACCGCTAGAGAGGTCATTGAAGAAGACCATGGCAACCCCAGCGGTAGGATGCGAGACGGCGAGAGCGAGGAAGCGGCTATAGCTTAGGAAGGAAGGAAGGAAGGAAGGAGGAAACAAGGGAAATGTGACTTGTGGTCGGGGAGAAAAGGGGGTGGGGAAGGGGGGCGGAGGTAGATATTTCGGCGGTAGGCCAAAAATTTCGAAATGTGGAGGGAAACTTTGCGCGCGGTGCCGCCGGACACCATTCACTTTGAACGATTGTGTGCATCGCAAACGATTCTTCTGCTTTACGCGCATGGGATGAGTTTGATAATTCAAAATTTGGTAGAAATTTCCCTGGGTACTGTCCTCATCCACGTCATTGCATAATTTAACATCGCTTGCTAATTTGGGCACACAAAATAGCATACAGCACACATACCACACTTACTGAATCGAGCAATTTTAGTAATTAAATAGAGCCAGTTGACCTAAACATTGCTCTAACAAAAGACCAGCATTAAAAACAAAGCCTAAGTACGCATAATTTTAACAAAGCCGCCGCCGCATCGTCCTATGCATCACCGGTGTGAGATGAGACGTCGATGACTTGTCCTGGCGACATGCCACCATTGGTGGACTCCGCGTCCCCTCTGCTGAAGTCGACCGCGTCCTCGTCCTCATCCTCGGCGCCGCCCTAAAGGTTGTAGTACTCATAGTAGTGGCTGCGCCAGAGCTCGCGTTGGTACTCCACCACCGATTCCTCGATGGACAGACTCTTCTCTACCTCGACCTTGGCCACGCGCAACTCCTCCTCCCGGTGCTCCTCGATCTCCGCCGCCTCCTGCATCTCCAACTCCTGCTCGGCGATCTCATGAGGAAGCAGGTGCTCCATGGCCACCGCCGCCTTTTCAGACGTGGGTTGCATGCTAGATTCCGAGGTGGCCTGGAATATCTTGGCGTGTGCGTCCTCGATCTTGGCGTGGATGGCCTCGACCCGGGCCAGGGCGACATCGGCAGCACGGACGGTAGCTCGAGCGCTCTTGGCATTTGCAGCCGCAGTCGCAGCAGTAGCTGCAGCCGTCTCGGCTGCTGTAGCTGCCCTGTCGGCTGCCGCAGACGCCCTCTCGGCGTATGCGGCCGTGCTCAATGCAGATGCAGCGGCACTCTCGGCGTAGGCGGCCATGCTCTCGGCACAGGCGGCGACGCTCGGGGAGGACGCGGCCACCGTACGGGCCTTCACGAAGCGTTTCCATGACGTCATCTTTGCAAGAAGGGGTTGCGGGAATGGGGATCGAGATTCGTGGATTCGGGGGTTGCCGGCACTGGAGCAGACGAGCCGGCGAAGCTTAAGGAGGAAGACTTAAATAGACCCACGAATTTTCATCGCAAACGGTTCCTACAAAAAACTGTGTGTGATGTTGTTGATATTTTTTATTAGCCGTGAAAGACGAATTTGGAGTAAAGTGGCAACGGATGATGTTTTAAATGTATGAGAAAATTTGTAGTACTAATACAACTGTCATGTCAAATTTTGGAAAATTGCAGGGGTCATTTGACCTTTTAAGACATTTAAGTGATTTTCTAGCCATTTAATGACCGTAATTCAAATTTGAACTACATGTACATGCAACAGCTAACCACAACGGTTTGAAAAGTCATCTTTTATGTACTTGTGTGCGAGTTAATTCCATGTGCAGTAAATTGGAAGGAATTTTCAAACATATTGGTCTCACGCCCTGGACACATGCATGGAGTGCCATGGCATTTAAATTCCAAAAAATTTAAAAAAGATCATAAACACATGAAACCTTGCTTGATGTAATGTCATGCCACCAAGATGATGTGGTATTTTTTTTTGCATGTTTGACAAAAGTTTGGAAACACACCCCTCACAAACCGGAGCAACTCACTAGAAGGCTCGTGGTTCCGAGAGGGAACAATGCATGTTTGATGACGAATGGGAGATAGCTTCCTCTTACGGCCTTCAAATTTTTTCTACATTTAACGTGCACTAATACAACTGTCATGTGAAAATTTGGAAAATTCTAGGGGTCATTTGACCTCTTAAAGACATTTAAGTGATTTTATAGCCATTTAATGACCGTAATTCAAATTTGAACTACATCTACATGCAACAGCTAACCATAACGGTTTGAAAAATCATATTTGTGTACTTGTGTGTGAGTTAATTCCATGTGCAGTAAATTAGAAAGAATTTTCAAACATATTGGTGTCACGGCATGGACACATGCATGGAGTGCCATGGCATTTTAATTCCAAAAAATTAAAAAATGATCAGAAAAACATGAAACCTTGCTTGACATAATGTCATGCCACCAAGCTGATGTGGTAAAAAAATTGGCCAGTTTGACGAAAGTTTGGACACACGCCCCTCACAAACCGGAGCAACTCACTAGAAGGCTCATGGTTCCGAGAGGGAACAATGCATGTTTGATGACGAACGGGAGATAGCATCCTCTTACAGCCTTCAAATTTTTTCTACATTTAACATGCACTAATACAACTGTCATACGAAAATTTGGAAAATTCTAGGGGTCATTTGACCTTTTAAAGACATTTAAGTGATTTTCTAGCCATTTAATGACCGTAATTCAAATTTGAACTACATCTACATGCAACACCTAACCATAACGGTTTGAAAAATCATATTTGTGTACTTGTATGCAAGTTAATTCCATGTGCAGTAAATTAGAAGGAATTTTCAAACATATTGGTGTCACGGCATGGACACATGCATGGAGTGCCATGGCATTTTAATTCCAAAAAATTAAAAAATGATCAGAAAAGCATGAAACCTTGCTTGACATAATGTCATGCCACCAAGCTGATGTAGTAAAAAAATTGGCCTGTTTGACAAAAGTTTGGACACACACCCTTCACAAACCGGAGCAACTCACTAGAAGGCTCGTGGTTCTGAGAGGGAACAATACATGTTTGATGACGAACGGGAGATAGCTTCCTCTTACGGCCTTCAATTTTTTTCTACATTTAACATGCACTAATACAATTATCATGTGCAAATTTGGAAAATTCTAGGGGTCATTTGACCTTTTAAAGACATTTAAGTGATTTTCTAGCCATTTAATGATCGTAATTCAAATTTGAACTACATCTACATGCAACAGCTAACCATAACGGTTTGAAAAATCATATTTGTGTACTTGTGTGTGAGTTAATTCCATGTGCAGTAAATTAGAAGGAATTTTCAAACATATTGGTGTCACGGCATGGATACATGCATGGAGTGCCATGGCATTTTAATTCCAAAAAATTAAAAAATGATCAGAAAACATGAAACCTTGCTTGATGTAATGTCATGCCACCAAGATGATGTGGTAAAAAAATTGGCCTGTTTGACGAAAGTTTGGACACACACCCCTCACAAACCGTAGCAACTCACTAGAAGGCTCGTGTTTCCGAGAGGGAACAATGTATGTTTGATGACGAACATGAGATAGCTTCTTCTTATGGCCTTCACATTTTTTATACATTTAATGTGCACTAATACAACTGTCATGTGAAAATTTGGAAAATTCTAGGGGTCATTTGACCTTTTAAAGTCATTTAAGTGATTTTCTAGCCATTTAATGACCGTAATTCAAATTTGAACTACATCTACATGCAACGGCTAACCATAACGGTTTGAAAAATCATATTTTTGTGTACTTGTGTGCGAGTTAATTCCATGTGCAATAAATTGGAGGGAATTTTCAAACATATTGGTGTCACGGTATGGACACACATGCATGGAGCGCCATGACATTCAAATTCCAAAAAAAATGATCAGAAACACATGAAACCTTGCTTGACGTAATGTCATGCCACCAAGATGATGTGGTAAAATAATTGGCCTGTTTGACGAAAGTTTGGACACACACCCCTCACAAAGCGGAGCAACTCACTAGAAGGCTCGTGGTTTCGAGAGGGAACAATGCATGTTTGATGACGAATGGGCGATAGCTTCCTCTTATGGGCTTCAAAAAAATTCTACAGTTAACGTGCACTAATACAACTGTCATGTCAAAATTTGGAAAATTTCTGGGGTCATTTGAACTTTTTAAGACATTTAAGTGATTTTCTAGCCATTTAATGACCGTAATCCAAATTTGAACTACATCTACATGCAGCGGCTAACCATAACGATTTAAAAAAATATTTGTGTACTTGTGTGCGAGTTAATTCCATGTGCAGTAAATTGGAACGAATTTTCAAACATATTGGTGTCATGGCTTGGACACATGCATGGAGTGCCATGGCATTTAAATTCTGAAAAAATAAAAAATCATCAGACGATGTAAATATCTGGTGTTCAAAAAAGAAAATGTAAAGATCTGGCAAGATAACCGGGCCCCACACGATTGGCACTCTACGCGGGTTATTAATCAGACACGGTTCTGTATTGGAAATTGTCAGCTATTAAGTTCACACATGGATTTTGCTGCGGGAATCATGTGTAATTCAAACTACAGTACTCGTAAATTCCGGCGACTGGCGTGTGTACTGTTCCCATCGATCTAGATTCCGGCCGCCAATAAATACTACCTTGCTCATGTCGTCCCGCCTGCATTCTCATCTACATCCTTCCCTCGCTCGCCCTCTCTCTCTCTCTCTCTCACAAATCTTGGCCATGGCGCCGTCCCCCGAGGATGCTCAGTCGAAGAGTAGCGACGAGGAGGACCCCTATGCGCCGCCGGACGAGGTTGCGCCGGACCCCCCAACTTTGGAGTGGTTTTGGGGCCAGTACAATCATTGTCTGTGGAAGTCGCTGCTGCCGGCTGAGAAAGCCAGGCAAGTGGCGTTCAAGAAGGAGATGGCGGAGGAGGAAGCCAGGTACCAGGCGGCCTGTGAAGCCCATGATGCCGCCTAGAAAAAGGAGGCGGTGGAGCTTTGGGGGTGGGCGCGTCGTCGTGCGGAGGAGGTGTACGAAGATGGGTACTTCGCAAGGAAGGTCAAAGGCACTAGGCGCCTCATCGCTGCATGGAGGTGGGCCGATAAGCTCTAGCGTGCCACCGACGAGGAGCTCCGGTGGGCGCCCAACGAAATGGCAAGATCGTTCGCGCTTGTCCGTCAGCAAGAGGCATATCGGTACGTCAAGCACTGCGAGGCGGAGGAGGCGGAGTACTGCCTCCGCGTTGGGAAGACACCGCGCACCAGGGAGTTGTTGGTGAGGGGCTGCCGGAATACTAGCCCCAGGAGGGATTATTAGTTTTAGTATTGTTCGTTTTCAATTTTATGCATTGTACCTAGTAGTTAAGTATCATCACGTATATGTGATGATATTATATATATTCTGTGATGAACTAATGAACAATTAATATATATATTATGAATTCCATTTTCTATCTGTTTTTGTATACTAATTTGTATCTAGCTGTTATCATCCACATATACAGAATGGAAATCATATATACACACATTGAAACAGAACATATAAGAACGGAAAACAGAGTTCACACATTGAAACAGAGCAATATTATGATTGCTGTGAATACATAGCGATCCACGTCGAAACGACTCAACAAAATAAAATGCGTCCATGAGACCATGACCAGCAGCCCTTGCCTATGGTAGCTCTTGGTTCTGCCTGAACTCGTGCAGGCGTTTCTCCAAGTAGTCGACACGCTCGCGGTAGAACTGGAGCGTGATCTTGAGCTCCAAGTTGGCTATTTCATCGGAGATCACCAGCTCGAGGATGCGACGGCCATGTTCCTCTACTGTGCCCAGGTGTCCAGGTGGTCGAGCCTAGCGACCAGCACGTTGGCATCGAGTGGGCCGCGGACAAGGCGAACGGCGCGACCCATGCGAACAGCGCGGCCGGCCTCTGGTGCAAGTACGGCGCAGAGGGCCTCTGCCCACTCCTGGCAAGGAATGGGGGTACTGACAGGACGTGTACCCAGCTGCGATGCCCTGTCGATAGCAGGCAAGCGCCGATGGATCCGCTCTTGCTGTGCGGCGCGCCGCGCCTCTCGCTCTGCGGCGCTCCAATAGTCTCTCCATGCGGCGAGCCGCAGGCTATCGGCGTGGACGCGCCTAGCTTGCTCTGCGGCGCGCCATCGATCATGTTGTGCGGCGAGCTGCAGCCTCTCGGCGCTGACATTCCTATCTTGATCCGCGGCGCTAAAGCGCCATGCGCCAAGGGTCTGCTCAACCCTGGCGATGATGCGCATCACGGCGTCGTCCATCGCGTTGCCGGGGAGCGCCTTGGCCTCGACAGGCCGTGGCGCCTTCTCGTTTTCCTTGTCGACGAGGTTGATGGCAGAGGCGGCGCTTTGGTGGGTTGGCATGCTTGGAAAAGGTGGATGTGCTACAGGCTGTGCTTGTTGCCTCCGTGCGTCGCGCGGCGCCTAGGTTTATGCGCAATATCGCTGGGTGGCGGGATACCGGTGAGGAAATGGCGGGAAACGGTGGCGTGTTCATAAAACACCATCAATTAATGGAAACTTAGCATAGAAGGAACATCGAGCTAGCACAAGAAGTAGATGATGATCAGATGATCGTTTATCCTAGTTAATTATGCATGTAATAGTTTACTTTGGTGTGTGGAAATGTCAAGTGTGTACTAGCCACCTATGTAATTGGATGTTTGCCGCGTATTACACACATCTTGTTTATGTGAAACGTTTTTGTTCTCTTGGCTCAACACAAACAGTTTATCGGAATGAATTGTATGCCCTCCATTGCACACACCTTGATCTGGCTGAACCATTTCTGTTGTGTTGCCTAATCGAAAACAGTTCATCCGAGTGAACCGTATGCCGTATATCGCACACACCTTGATCTGGCTGACCGTTTCTTTTGTGTTGCCTAATCACAAACAGTTCATCCGAGTGAAATGTATGTCGTATATCGCACACACCTTCATCTAGCTGCCCGTTTCTTTTGTTCTACCACATCGCAAACAGTTAATTGAACTGAACCGTATGCCCCGCATCGCACACGCAACTAAAATCTGAACCATGTTTGATGTATCCTTCATCGCAAATGTTTTGCATCTTTTTTGATGGTTTTTTTACATCACCGTTTGCGATTAACGCATCGCACACAATTTCGTCAAAGGGTCTCTGATCGTAGTGTCGCGTTAGCAGCATCCTGCAGTAGTGATATTATGATTATCTCTTCGAAACACTTGGCAATCTACTTTAGTAAATAGAACATTGAAACCAAAGTCAGCTAGTCTAGATACAGAAAGTAGATTATAACCAAGAGATTCAATGAGCATAACGTTCTAGATGGAGCTATCATGGGAGATGGTCACCTTACCAAGTCCAACTACCTTACCCTTGGAGTTGTCACCAAAAGTGACATACTTGCGGGGACCGTCGTTCTCAGCAAGCTCACGAAACATGTCCTTATCTCCGGTCATATGATCAATACATCCACTATCAAGAACCCATTCCTTTCCTCCGGCCATGTAACCATGAAGGTTAGCCATAAGACCAAAGTGTCTCATTGACTCATCAAGATCAAAGTCACTATCATCATCCTCATCATAATATCCATGTTCAACATCATCATGTGAATGATCATCACCTAGAGAGAGTGATTCTTTAGATTTATGACCATGACAATGTGCATGTTTATGAATTCTAATAACTTGTGAGATGATGCTACTAATGACTCCAACATCTCCTTTGGCACGCATAAGGTCACGAAGCTCAAATAGACAATCATAAAATTTAGGATCACTAGGATTCATTTTATGAAAAGCAATGGACTTGTGAAGAATCTCATCTAGATTTTTCAAGGAATAGTTTGGAAAGCGCTCCTCAAGATATTTCCATATAGTATAAGCACATTCAAATGTAGGCAAGCATACAAGCAAATTTCTAGGCAATCCTCTCATGATAAGATCAATAGTTCTAAGATTGCAGGTCATGTCAAGATACTTATCGGGGTAGGATGCAAGGGATCAATAGGGGGCGCACAAGGGCTAGTAATATACTTGTTTAAATCATATTCATTGAAAATCTCAAGCATCTCATTCTTCCAAGAATTATAGAACTCTCCGTCAAGCATAGACACTCTACGTCTAATACTCCCGATTGTAGACTCATCCATCTTCCTCCAATGGTGGTTAAAGCAAAGCAATGGAGACCAATGCTCTGATACCAATTGAAAGGATCGACAAGAGGGGTCTAGAGGGGGGGGGGTGATTAGACCCTCAACAAGTAAAAGTGGCAATTTTTAAGTTCTTCTAGTTAAGGTGGAGTTTTAGCACAAGTTTAAGCATTCACAATACATTTCAAGCAAGCATGGCAAGAGTATGAGCAGCGGAAAGAGTAAAGCATGCTAATTGCAAGAAAGTAAAGGGATGGGTTTGGAGTGTGCAAACGCAATGAAGACACGGAGATTTTTGGCGTGGTTCCGATAGGTGGTGCTATCGTACATCCATGTTGATGGAGACTTCAACCCACGAAGGGTAACGGTTGCGCGAGTCCATAGAGGGCTCCACTCACGAAGGGTCCACGAAGAAGCAACCTTGTCTATCCCACCATGGCCATCGCCCATGAAGGACTTGCCTCACTCGGGTAGATCTTCACGAAGTAGGCGATCTCCTTGCCCTTACAAACTTCTTGGTTCAACTCCACAATCTTGTCGGAGGCTCCCAAGCGACACCTAACCAATCTAGGAGACAACACTCTCCAAACGGTAATAGATGGTGTGTTGATGATGAACTCCTTGCTCTTGTGCTTCAAGTGATAGTTTCCCCAACACTCAACTCTCTCTCTCAGATTTGGCTATGGTGGAAAGATGATTTGAGTGGAAAGCAACTTGGGGAAGGCTAGAAATCAAGATTCTTGTGGTAGGATTGGAATGTCTTGATCTCAACACATGAGTAGGTGGTTCTCTCTCAGAAAATGTATGCTGGAAGTGTAGGCACGTTTTGATGGCTCTCTCACATATGCAGAAGGGGGTGGAGGGGTATATATAGCCTCCACATAAAATCCAACCGTTACACACATTTGACCCAACTCGGTGAGACCGAATAGAAGAACTCGGTGAGACCGATTTAGTTCAAAATGTGAACGTTAGGAATCTCTATGGGACCAACTAGAACAACTCGGTGGGACCGATGTGCTAGGGCTTAGGGCAAACATCAACTCGGTGGCACCGATTGCATCAACTCGGTGAGACCGAAGTGAAGCAATAAGGCAACAGAGAAAATGTCAAGCCAACTCAGTGTGACCGATCGCATTTTCGGTGAGACCGAAACAATTGCAATAGGCAACAGAGAGTTTGCAAGGCCATCTCGGTGAGATCGAGATCTGTATCGGTGTGACCGAGCTGTTAGGGTTTTTGGCAGTGGCTATGTCATGTGAACTCGGTGGTGCCGGATAGAGAGAATCGGTGAGGCCGAGTTTGACTTTGTGTTTTGGACATATTTAGAATGAGAAAGTGGTTGAGGGCTTTGGAGCAATAACACTAAGCACTTGAGCAAGTAGACCATTAAGCAACACCTCATCCCCTTTTAATAGTATTGGCTTTCCTATGGACTCAATGTGATCT
Source organism: Thinopyrum elongatum (assembly GCA_011799875.1). NCBI lineage: Eukaryota > Viridiplantae > Streptophyta > Magnoliopsida > Poales > Poaceae > Thinopyrum > Thinopyrum elongatum. The sequence goes on from CM022298.1 coordinate 170,168,250, forward strand.
TGGATCACTAAACTATAAATGAAGAGTATTGAGCTTTTGCCAATGCGTGTCCTAGACACCTTGAAGGGGTTCCACATCCTCTTGTCCTTTCCACGCCATTGTTGAACTTGTCTGAAATATACTAGATAAGAGCATTAGTCCAACAAGGGATATGTTGACATTAATTACCAAAATCACCCAGGGAGCACTTATGCTTTCAGCAACCATGGTGGTAATAATCAACAATCTGGTCAGGGTAATCATCAGCAAAATAATCAGTCAGGATATTAGAGTAATCCGAAGAAGCTTAATGGTGGCCAGTATCACGTCTTCACTAAGAAAACATGCAAGCGTGACCGGAAGGTCCATAAGCGAGCAGTTAACATGATTGAACCGGCAGTGCCTCAGTATTTAAGGTGGTCAGAGGAGGTAATCACATGGAGCCGGGCGAATCACCCGCCCCGAGTTGATGATCTGGGTCATCTTGCCCTGGTGGTAGCCCCTCAGGTGGGTGGTTATAAATTTACAAAGGTACTTATGGATGGTGGCAGTAGCATCAACATATTGTACTTCGATACTTTTCGTCGGATGAGTCTGACCGACTAGGACCTCAAGCCATCTTCCACAGTGTTTCATGGAGTGGTGCCTAGCAAGTCGGCTTACCCTATTGGAAAGATATCACTGGAAGTGGCTTTTGGTGATGAATACAATTACAGAGCAGAGACACTGTGGTTTGAGGTGGTAAAGATCAAAAGTCCATATCATGCCCTGTTTGGATGGCCAGCTTATGCCAAGTTCATGGCTCATCCTTGTTATGTGTATTTGCAGCTAAAGATGCCAAGGCCAGAGGGGACAATCACAGTTCATGGCAGTCTCAAACTCGCTTTGGAGTGCGAGGAAGGAGATGCGGCTTACATAGAGTCGGCTTGTGCTACGGAGGAGCTCAAGTATTATAAAGATAATGTTGACCCGGCCAATATGACCCCTCTGAAGAAGCCCACCACAGAGACAGACCCGCCACTTAAGTTTAAGTCGATGAAGAATACACAGCAAGTTGACTTTGTCCCTGGTGATTCTTCTCAACAGTTTACCACTGGGACAGGGATGGATCCCAAATAGGAAGGCGCGCTCATCGAATTCATCTGTGAGAATCGGGACATCTTTGCATGGAAGCCTTCTGACATGCCAGGTGTACCAAGAGAATTTGCTGAGCACCGCCTTAATGTTGATCCTAAGATGAACCTGTTTGCCAGTTCCTCCGTCGTTTTAATGAGGAGAGGCGTAAGGCTATTGGAGAAGAAGTGGCTCGGCTCCTAGCTGCCAGGTTTATAATTGAGGTGTTCCACCCTCAGTGGTTAGCTAACCCTGTACTTGTGCTTAAGAAGAACGGCACTTGGCGTATGTGTATTGATTACACAGATCTTAACAAGGCGTGTCCGGCTGATCCTTTTGCTCTCCCTCGCATTGGTCAAATCATTGATGCCACGGCGGGTTGTGAGAGTTTGTGCTTCCTAGATTCTTACTCTGGTTATCATCAGATCAAGATGGCAGTGGAAGACCAGGATAAAATAGCCTTCATCACACCCTTTGGAGCTTTCTGTTATGTGTCTATGCCTTTTGGGCTCAAGAGTGCTCAGGCAACTTACCAGCGTTGTGTTCAGAATTGCTTTCATAAGCAGATTGGCCGTAATGTTCATGCTTATGTAGATGGCATTGTGGTTAAGTCCAGTAAGAAGGAAACCTTGCTTGAGGATTTGAAGGAGACCTTTGACAATCTCTGGGTGTACAAGCTGATGCTTAACCCTGCCAAGTGTGTTTTTGTCGTGCCAGCAGGAAATTGCTAGGTTTTCTGGTCTCAGAGCGGGGCATCGAAGCTAACCCGGAGAAGATTCAGGCCATTACCTCTCTTTCTAAGCCGACGTGTATCAATGACATCCAACGCCTGGCGGGTCGTATTGCAGCCCTGAGCCAGTTCATAAGCCGCCTTGGAGAGAAGGCGATTCCCCTATATCAGATGATGAAGAAGACTGATCATTTCACCTGGAGCGATGCTGCTAATGAGGCGTTTGAGGCGCTTAAGAAACAGTTGGCTGGGCCGCCCATCTTGGCTGCTCCTACAGACAAAGAGCCTTTGCTCCTATACGTGGCGGCTAATAATAAAGCCGTCAGTGTGGCAGTTTTCGTGGAGCGCAGGGAGGCGGGGAAAGAGTATTCGGTATAGCGGCCGGCTTATTATGTCAGTGAAGTCCTTACGGAGTCCAAGCAAAGATACCCACATTGGCAGAAGCTGGTGTTTGGGGTGTTTATGGCCAGCCGTAAGCTTAAGCATTATTTCCTTGGACATCCTATCACAGTGGTCTGTTCTGCTCCACTTGGCGACATAATTCAAAACAGAGAGGCTACTGGCCGGGTTGGTAAGTGGGCAATTGAGCTTGGGCCGCATCATCTGAAGTATGTGCCCAGAACAGCCATCAAGTCTCAAGCTTTGGTGGACTTTATAAATGATTGGACAGAGCTGCAAACACCTGAGGAGAAGCTTGACAATACATATTAGATGATACATTTTGATGGGTCCAGGCAATTGGAAGGCTCGGGGGCTGGAGTTATTTTGGAATCTCCACGAGGTGATAAGTTTTATTATGTTTTAAGGCTCATGTTCCCTTGTACTAACAATGCAGCTGAGTATGAAGCTTTACTCCATGGGCTTTGTATGGCTAAGGAGATGAACCTAAGCCGGGTTAGATGTCTGAGCGACTCAGATTTGGTGGCACGGCAAGTTTTAGGAAAGTGGGATTCTAAAGATCCACTCATGGCGGCTTATCGTCAAGCAGTGAATAATATTGCTGGTCACTTTAAGGGTTATCGGGTGGATCACATAGACCGAAGGAAAAACGAGGCGGCTGAAGCACTGTCCCGGCTTGGGTCCCAACATAAGCCGATGCCCCCCAACGCGTTCCTTGATGTGTTGCACAATCCTTCGGTTAAATTGCCTTCACAAGAAGATCTTGCTATACCTGACCCGGAGGGACAATTGGTGGCGGCTCTTCGCGCTATTCCAAATTGGACGATGCCTGATCTGGCTTACCTGACTCGAGGTGAGTTGCCTAAAGATGAAAATTTGGCGTGACAGATTACAAGGCGATCTAAGTCCATGACTATTGTCAATGGCGAGTTACACAGATGTAGTGTGACCGGCGTGTTTCAACGCTGTGTTTCCCCTGAAGAAGGCCGTGAGATCCTACAGGAAATTCATGCAGGAGATTGTGGTCATCATGCCAGGTCATGATCTTTGGAGGCTAAAGCTTTTCGTCATGGGTTTTTCTGGTTGACAGCTCATGCTGATGTAGAGGACATTGTTAGCAAGTGTGATGGGTGTCAGAAATTTGCAAGGCAAGCTCATGTGTCGGCTCAGGAATTGCGGATGATCCCAATCACTTGGCCGTTTGCGGTCTGGGGGCTTGATATGGTCGGGCCGTTCAAGCGGTCTAAAGACAAGAAGACCCACCTTTTGGTGGCAGTTGATAAGTTTACCAAGTGGGTTGAAGCAGAGCCAGTTAGCAATTGTGAAGCAGCGACTGCAGTTCAGTTTGTTAAAAAGCTGATCTTCTGCTTTGTTTGTCCTTATAGTATCATCACTGATAATGGGACAAATCTGTTTAAAGGTGCTATGAAGGAGTTCTGTCAAAGAGAACACATCCATCTCGATGTATCCTCGGTGGCTCATCTACAGTCTAATGGTCAGGCAGAGCTTGCTAACCAGGAGATATTATGAGGGATCAAACCCCGGCTTATGGTTCCTTTGGAACGAACGCCGGGTTGTTGGGTTGAAGAGCTTCCTGCAGTTCTTTGGAGTATCAGGACCACCCCCAACAGATCAACAGGCTATACGCCCTTCTTCATGGTCTATGGTGCAGAGGCGGTTCTCCCAAGTGATATCCGTCATGACTCACCCAGGGTGGCGGCTTACGTTGAAGCAGATGACGAAACAACGCGTCAAAATGCTCTGGATGCCTTGGATGAAGAACGTGATCTAACAGCAGCTCGATCAGCGATTTATCAACAAGACCTACGTCGCAATCATAGCCGCAAAGTTCAAACCCGGACGTTCCAGGAGGGCGACTTAGTGCTCTGTTTGATTCAAGATTAGATAGACATGAATAAGCTATCACCCCTTGGGAAGGGCCCTTTGTGGTCAGCAAATACCTCAACAACTGGTCATATTATCTCATCGACATACGTGAGCCCAATAAGTCACGTACCTCTGAGGAGGAAACCAACAGGCCTTGGAATATTGCTCATCTTCGGCCTTACTATACTTGAGCCACCGGCTCTCATCATTGTACATAATTTTTTAAATGTATATATCTTTTTATGATCAATGTAATAAAGCCGTCATCCCCAAAATTCGGGGCCTCTATCGTTTCATCTCATATTTATTGTGCGTGAGTCTTCATTAATTGATCATAAGGTCACTTGGGGGCTTCCAACTCACCGAGTTTAGCTATCTTACCCTCTTGACCGGCAAATAAACGCCATTATATAGGTTAAACCTGCCTGTATTCTTGATGCTACTCCAACAGGTGACCCGCCGTACTCTTTACAGTCAATCTTTTATGACCCTGAACTCGTCAAGGTTAAAACGACATCTTATGTCACGAGAGAGCCGGCTTACAGAGAGCGAGGATAAACCTACCTGTTTTGTTTGTTGCTTCTCTGAATATGTGACCCGCTGTACTCTTGACATTCAATCTTTTATGACCCTGAACTAGTCAAGGTTAAAACGGCGGATTATGTCAAGAGAGAGCCGGCTTACAGGATACACCAAGGCTATTATGCCAAGCTATTTTGAAGCAGGACTTGAGCTTCAAAGCAGATCTTTTTTGTCGAGCCTTGAAAGCCGACCTATGCATGGTATGATTATATTTTCTATTTTTTTTGTCTTTACAGGAATTGTTATGCTCTTGATCATATTTATGCGTAACCTCCCGGGTCAGCAGAAGTCCGGGTTAGCATTGATCAGTATTGAGTTTAATGAGGCTATGAGCCGCCGAGTTATCAACTTAAAGATTTTCATGACAAGGAATCATTGGGTTATTAACCCACCATTGCTTCTAAGCAATCAAGTGTTGTGACTATAAGTCACCAGTTTGAGCAATGTTGAGTTATATTACAACTCCATACAACTTATGCGATGAGCAACCCTATTCAAAGGGTGGTGTAAAGAGAGGATATATATATATATATATATATATATATATATATATATATATATATATATATATATATATATATATATATATATATATATATATATCAAATCAGAACAAGCATCCAAAGTGCACGAAGGCACGGCAAAGCAACTCAATGTTTTTAACTAGGTCTATTACATGGCTTCAGTTGAGCCCAAAAGTTTCAAGCAAAGTTTTTTAGGAGTTATGCTACTCCTTTGAACTGGCCTCTGTGCTGTTTGGGTCAGTGCCCTCCGGGTTAACACCTTGATGCTGCCCTATTGTAGAGGTCCCTGGGTCATCCTGAGCCGGCTCTTCGTCATTTCTGATCTGAAGATTGTCCGAGTTCCAGTCCACACCCGTTAAAGTCTCAAAGATTGCTTCATCGTTGATGATAGAGGAAGGATCGATATTAGGGGCAAAGATATGCTTACGCCTTTACGGAGTCAGGTCCACAACGTCAAAGGAGGGCACCTTGATTCAAGTATTGTCGTTGTCGTAAGTTGGCTGGTACTTCTTCAGATCCAGTTCTTGGGCGAGTTGACAGGCTAATGGCCGCATTTCCTTGATGCATTTGGCAAAATCTGCTTCACTGAAGACAGACCCATCATCGTTATACTCTGGAAACCCGCTAGCCATTTCTTTTGGATCCAACTCTGATTGATAAGCCTTAGCCCGGCTTAGCGAGGTTATTGCTCCTGCACGGGCGGCTGACAGCTTCAGTTCTTCAATTTGCTTAGGCATTAGGGACAATTGGTCCAGCACATCCTTTATGAGTTGTGGTGGTTTCTTGCCATTTGATGCAGCCACCAGAGCGCGGATACTTCCAGCATAAATTTTTCCGTCAAGGCATAGACAGCTTTCAGCTTCATCAGCACACTTTGCCCAAGGTTGGTACTCCTGGCACCTGTCATGCATTCAAAGCAAGAGTTGCCAGGCGAGTTAGAATCATATTTTTCAAGTCGCGAGGCGAGTTATTTCAATTGATTGAAAATCTTACTTACCAAAGATGGCAGCAGTCATTTGAGAGATATGGTGTTTTAAGCCGGTTGTTGGGGATATAACCCCGAGGTGTGACCCGCCGCCGGTTCACATCGTTGGCGACTCAACATGAAGAAGGCCCAAGAAGGTGCACGAAGACTAGCGGCGGCTTACAAGGTGGGCTTGCTGGAGGCCCAAGACCCGATGGTGTAATCATGACCTGGAAAGGGTGAGCCACCATAATGGTGACTTGCTTTGTAAGGCAAGGTGACTTAGAAACCGAGTTGGTCACATTGTGTGATCCGGCTTGGACTCTTGTAAGCCCAGGGCCTCGACCTGTGTATATAAAGGCGAGACCCTGTGGCGAGTTAACTTAAGAAACAATTGATCGAGAGCTAGGTGAGGTGATTTTGCTCCCTTGTAATCGATATCCAAGCTATAGTCAACAAAAGCAGGAGTAGGCTTTTACCTCGTTGAGATGGGCCGAACCTGGGTAAACCTTGTGTCCTTGGTCCCGTTCAACCCCTTCGAGCTAACCTACGTCGCGATGGCTCCACACCTAAGTCCTTTCACAAGGGCATCTGTTGTGACAAAACCACGACACCGGCCAACTCTGCAGCTACCGGCTTAAGTTGGTTTTCGGCGTCTTCTGCACATTTCAGTAAGACAGCCTTCTCAGTTTCAAAGGCAGATCTTTCAGCATCAAAGTTTTCCTTGATTTTTTCCAAGTCTTCCAAAGACGATTTCAAGCTTGCTTCAGCCTTGGCATGTTCAGCCTGTTCAGATTCCAAGTTTTTCTTTAAGCCAGCCAGGTTTGACTCGCCCAGGCTTAAAGCTTCCTGCAAAAAGTTTACAAAGAAGAATATCATTCAAAGAGAGCAATATATGTCTGCTAGATTGGTTAAGTCAACATTTGGCAGATGTTATGGCAAAACTATTCAAGTCCCAAACACATTGCAAGCAATGTCCTTGGCACTTGGGGGCTAATGTATGTCGTTCCTTTCAATCTATACTATAGAAGACCCAGCTTACCTCATGAAGCTAAGCCGGCCCTTGGGGGCTACAGGTAATTCTTCAAAGTTGTCATATTGAAAGAGCCGGCCCTTGGGGGCTACATCATGTTTTCTTTTCCAGAGTGTTTAAAGACCCGGCTTATCTCATGAAGATAAGCCAGCCGTTGGGGGCTACATGATGTTTTCCTTTTCAAACAAAGTTTAAAGAACCGGCTTATCACTTGCATGATAACCCAGCCCTTGGGGGCTACACTTTGGAATATTCACATTTTTCTTCAAGTCTTAACCATACTCAATGATTTTCCTCTGATCAATACTTGGGGGCTACACAAGAATATATAACAGGAGAAAATAGAGTGTACCTCATATTTCTTCTTCATCATGTTTACTAAGCCGGCTTCCATATCCCGGCTTGTAGACATGCGGCTTAAGTAGCCAGCATGAAGGTCTTTAACACTGAGATCCTCATAATTGGGTAGCTCTAGTTTTGACTTGCCCTTTTCAAACAAGGGCGTCTCTTCTTTGGCCATGTGCTTGGCTAACACATTGGAGGTCTCAGGCATTTTCTGACTCGCCCCAATAATGGCAATCTCATCATTATCTTTCTCAGGAGGAATTTCTTCAATCGCCTTTGCAGGGCTTGAGGTAGGAACGAGGCTCGACGGGTTAAGGTTTTTTGCCGGGTTAGCATCTGCATCATTTGCCTCAGAGGCTGTTACTTTAGTTTGCGGGGGCGGGTCATCTTGGCCATCATGATGGTCTTCGGTTTCTTTGATATGGGCCTCAGGGGTCACCAACACTTGATCCGCTGACTCAGGGATCTCGGGGGTCTTTGAAGAGTCGCCCACTTTTTGTTTCTTGCTTTTGGCTTTGGCCCTATGGTCAGAATAGAAGGTTTAAGAATACATGACAATAAGTTTTAAGCTGTCAATAAATACATGTACTCACCCTGGGTTAATAACGAAGGCAGGCAGCTGGGTTGAAGATGAGCCGCCTGAAGATGGTGGCGACTCCTGGTAATTGGAATCAGAGGGGTTAAGAGGATGTCTCATAAGGCCGGCTTTGGGTAAAGAAGGAGTTGGACTGTGTGGCACCTCAGCAGGCCGCTTACGGGCAGAGGGTTCATGAGTTAACCTGTCCACCAGATCTACAGAGCCGCCACTCCGGGTTTGGCGCCTTGACTCATGTTGAGTTTTCTTCAAAATAAAGTACGGATCTAAATGAGCATCTGGATGAGAAAAGCTTACTTTCCGGACGACCCACCTTATCTTCTTTGGAGGCAAGGATTCTGAGCTAGAGGAGATAGAGATTACCTCAGCGTCATCAGCCCGACTAGTTGCTACCTCATCCTGAGAACAAGAGGCGTCAGCTAATTTCATAAAGAGGTGGCCAAGAGATTCAAGTTCTACCTCTGATTGCTCGTCAGCATCTGCTGACTCGCCCATAGCAGCCGACTTAGTTACAACGACTGGTTTGTTCTTTTTCTGCCTTGGGCCAGTCCTGGTTTTGGCCACAACAGTTTTTCTCTTCCTGTTCCAAAAAGCAGAGTCAGGCTATGTAATGAAGAGGGATTTTAAAGTGATACACAGAATAAATCAAAGATATTTAAGCCGGATATAAACAAGAACTCACGGGTGGGACCGGGTTGAGCTTGAAGAATGGTAACAACCCTGTCTTGTTACAATTTTCTTGAGTCTCCCCAAGCAAACTCTTCACAGTTTAATTGACCTCATCAGCAGTAAAGTTATCAGAGCTGTACCGCTGAGGGTCATTTGGCTCACCTGAATATTCGTACATTAAGCCGGGCCGCCGGCTTAAGGGGGGATTTTTCACGAAACCCAGCACTGGGCTAGGTCAACTCCAGTTAACCCATTGGCTAGCAAGGCCTTTACTTTTGAATAAAGTGGGAGCGCCTCAGTATGTTCATCTAGAAGGAGTTTGCTTGGCGGGTCAAAATCTATGGGGAGGCGTTCAGCCCTATAACCCAGCAGAGGGTTCTCATCAGCTGGAGTAGTATTCTTACAATAAAACCAAGTCTTAACCCATCCTTTAGGGTGACTTGGTAGGGTGGCTGAAGGAAAACCGTCGTCCCTGCGTCTCTGGATTGAGATTCCACCCAATTCTTGACTTGGGCCATCCGCACATTCAGTTTGGTGGTTCATGTAGAAGAATTCTTTAAAGAGAGCGACAATGGGCTCCATTTGAAGATATACTTTACAGAAAATTTGAAAGTGGTAGATATTTGATACTGAATTTGGGCCTATATCTTGAGGATGAAGATTGAAGTAGTGCAAGACATCCCGAATTTTTTTTGACCCGGGCGGTGTGAAGCCTGTGAGGATATGATCAGTAAAACCTACTACTTATCCTTCGCTGGGTCTAGGGGCATTATCCCCTTGACTGACTCGCCAGCCAATTGCTCCTGAGTCGCCAAGAGACCTTGGTCTTGATAGTCTTTGAGGATGGTTTCGGTGACAAGGGAAGGCCCTCAATTGCAGATGGTAGCTTTTAACATACTGAGCCGTCTAAATACAAGGAAAGACTGCGGAAATATAAAGGGGCAAGTTACTTAAAAAAGCAAAGACTCATCATCAACAGTTATATGGATAAGTAGCATAAGGGTGAGTCGCCCTAAACAGTAGTGAGTTTTTTAAAAAGAGGCAATTTCTGAAGCATTGGCGAGTTACAGGTATGTTGGTAAGCTGCCCAAGATACAATGGCGGGTTAGCTAAGTTCGGGATTGTTGAAATTTTGCTAAGTGTGAAACAAACAAGTTTCAGATTAAAACAGCTACATTTATGGATCTACGAGCAGTTCAAAAAAGAAAAAGAATGGCTAAACCTAATAGTGGCCGCAGAAGCTACTAAGGAATTGTTTGCAGATTCGGAACGAGGCAGGGTCTATTCAGATGCAAGATTGGTGCTAAAGCTATTCCGCAATACTTCTATGGTCATCTCAGATCCAGTATGAAATCCGCTCAAGATATTATAATGAAGAACTCTATGAACTTTGATGAGGAAATGTGAATCTAAGGGGAAGAGGTTTTCGGTACCTGGTTGTGGTGGCCGAGAGCGGAGGCACGCCGCTGAACTCCGGCGAAGGCGGAGTGGTGTTACAGGCCTGAGTGAGGTGGCTGGCGAAGGTCGACGAGCGCGGTGGAGTTTTAGTTGCGGAGTGCTTTGCGAGGAAGAATAAGAAGTGGAGGAGACGAGGTAAAGAATGAAAAGAAGGACCCTTGCACCTATTTATAAGGGAAAGGTAACAGTAAATGGCAGGTGCGAGAATCGAGGAGGCGCAGTAATTGTGGGAACAAACAGATGCCTTGATATAAACAAAAGGATGCCTCAGTTTTCGGGATCAGTGGATTTACACAAGATTCATTATGACATCATGAAGGTTTTCCTGAAATTATGGGGATGACATCATCTTTCTATGGCAGGTTACGAAGGTTCTTTTTGAACTGACATTGTGAAGACCTAAAGAGAAGACTCGCCAGACTGAAGGATTGAAGATTGACATGAACAAGTTCAAATCAATCTGGGGCCTAATGTTGGGGATATAACCCCGCGATATAACCCGCCCTAATAGGGCCGGGTCAAGTCATTGGTGACTCTCGAAGCTGGGCCTCAGGTAGGCCATAATGACCAAGATGCATAACCAAAAGGGCGGCTCACCAGATGGGTCGACTTAGGGCCCGTAGCCAGAAGGCGGCAGGCGGTCAGGAGGTGTAAGCCGCCCGATGATGGCTTGTCTTATAAGGCAAGGCGACTTAGAGGAGGGCTCGGTCATGGATCGTAACCCGGCCCGGACTCTTGTAAGCTGGAGGTCTCGGCCTGTATATAAAGGCAAGTCCCTGGCACATAATAGGACAGATTACAATCGATCGATAGCTAGGTCAAGCGAATCCGCTCCCTTGTAATCGATACTCAAGCAATAAGCAACAAGAGCAGGAGTAGGCTTTTACCTCCATCGTGAGGGGCCGAACCTGGGTAACCTCGTGTCTCTCGTCCCGCTCAACCCCGACAAGTTAATCACCGTTGCGATGGCCTCGTGTCTAAGTCCTTTCACTAGGACATCTGCCATGACAAAACCACGACAACACCCATGAGGAACAAGAAGAAGAGAAAAGAGATCTCTATGGCTCAAGTTAACGGAAAAATCATGCTCTCAAGGCTGTAGCTGATTCTTCCTCTGATGGAAATGCCGAAGAAGATTCAGATGACCCAGAAAGGATCAGCAAGGATCTTGCATTAATCATGAAAAGATTCCAGCGCCTCCACAGGAAGAGCCGGTTCCAGAAGAAAGGTTCAAGCAACTCTGGCAGTTCAAAATCTTCATCAAAACCTACTGGAGAATACACCTGCTTCAAGTGCAAAAATCCTGGAAATTTCATTTTGGACTGCCCTCTCTAGGAAGCTGAAATCCGTGCTAGTGGAAGATATGATTCTAGCAACTATCGAGGCAAAAGCAAGAGCAAGAACTACGACTCCGATGATGAGAAGAAAACGAAGAAGTTCTTCAAGAAGAAGGACAACTCCACTTCAAAATCCTCCTCAAGATCTTCCTCAAGGAATCCTTCCAAGTCCTCCTCCAACCGCAAGAATAACACTTTCAAGGCCAAGGCGTACATCGGCAAGGAAATGGATTCTGGCGAAGAAGAATCGTCAGACTCCGAAGAAGCTGATGAATCCGATGAGGATTCTGACTCTGGCATGGCTGGCATAGCATATGCCTCCTCCCCTGAAACAAACTTCTTCGGGAATGCGTCAAGCGATGATGAATCTCCTGCCTACTGCTTCATGGCTAAAGCCTCAAAGGAAAAGGTATCCTCCAAACATCACAAGGTTCACTCTAGTGATCAATATTCTTCTCATGAGGATGACCATGCTAAATTGATCAAAATTGCTAATATTCAACAAAACTCTCTTGAGAAAATTGAGAAAACCCTCAGGAAATCTGAAGGGTTGTTGGTTGAGGAGATGGAGAAAAATCTGTCGTTGACCGAAGAGTATTCCACTCTCAAGTCATGAGTGGAAGAACTGTCAAATCGTCATGATTTTTTCTCAGCCGACCATGAAAGATTGACCTATTATTACCTAAAAAGGAAACAGGAACTCGAGGTGCTGAGAGAGGCTCATGAGGATTTGATCAGAGAAAATTCTCTTCTCACCCAACAACTTAAAGGGAAACCTGAAGTGTTTGTTCCACCCTGCTTAAAATGTCTTGAACAAACCAATGCTGAATCAAATGTTGAATCATCTGTGAATGCTAACCCCTCTGTCGAGGAAAATGGTCCTATTTCTGATGAAAATGCTAGGTTGAAGGATCTTCTTCAGATAGGAATGTTCAAATCTCTCAAAGGGCATCAAACTTTATGTGATATTCTGAAGAAATCCATCCTTCATAAAAATCCCAGGAAAGAAGGCATCGGTTTCGAAATGAAACTAAATGAAAATGGCTCCTACTGGGAACCCCATCAATATCTTCGCACTGTATGGGTGCCTACCATGAGCAAAATGCTTGATCCAGCTTTGCTTTTGGGATATAACTCTCCCATCTCTGAATATCCTGATGATGATTCTCTGGACAACTATAAGTTGTTCAAAAACCAATATGGTGAGGCTGTTGCTCGCTATGTTGGACCAAACAGCAGGAATGGCCCCCAAAGAAAGGCATATGGGTGCCCAAGAAAACTATTGAAGCATTACCTGTTACCACGTTACTAACCATGCAGGCTCAAAATGCTCGTTACTTTCTTGAATAAGTTCGACAGAATGAGTACATGCATACCTCATTCAATCACTACACTCATTCGTCTGGAAAGAAGTTCAATGCTTATTCTTTCGATTATGCTCACACTTCCATGAGTAACAATCATGTTTATCGAAAGAAATCATACCCTTCTCGCTCGTTTGTTTCGAAGCCACCTGCAAAGATGTGGGTGGTTAAGAAAGCCTAATTCTTCTGCAGGACTATGTCTCCGGGTGTACCGAATGGATAATGGATAGTGGATGCACTAGTCATATGGCCGGAGACAAGTCGTTGTTTGTCAACCCCAACTTAACTGCTTCATCTCTGAAGTATATCACTTTTGGTGACAATAACAAAGGGAAGGTAATTGGGCTAGGTAAAATTGCCATATCCAAAGACAAGTCCATTGATGATGTTTTACTTGTTTAGTCTCTTGGATTCAATCTTATGTCAGTTGGCAAGCTATGTGATCTAGGCATGTTAGTTTTGTTTTCCATATCAAATGCATTGTCTTTATGGCCTCTGACAATTCCTTCGTCTTCAAGGGAATTAGAAAAGGTGATCTATATATTGTTGATTTCTCTAAGGGTCCCTCAGTCCAAACTTGTTTGCTTGCTAAAGCAACCGAAGGTTGGCTATGGCACCGAAGGCTTGGTCATGCAGGTATGAGAAATTTGTAGACTCTAGTGAAAAAGAATCATCTCCGTGGCATTCCTGATGTAAAATTTGACAAGGATCGTCTTTGTGCTGCATGTGAGGCTGGTAAATTGGCCAAGAAGCATCATTCATCAAAGACTGTTATGACCACAACAAGACCTCTGGAAATTCTTCATATGGATTTATTCGGTCCTCAAAACTATGCAAGTTTTGGTGGCAGTCATTATGGCCTAGTTATTGTTGATGATTTCTCTCGTTATACTTGGGTATTCTTTCTCGAAGACAAAACCTGCACCCAAGACATCTTCAAAAGCTTCACTAAGAAGGCCCAGAATGAATATGATGTGCGAATTAAGCATGTCCAAAGTGATAATGGCACTGTGTTCAAAAATACTCATATCAATGATTTTCTCGATGAAAATGGTATTACTCATGAGTCTCTGCCGCATACACTCCCCAACAGAATGGAGTTGTTGAGCGAAAGAATAGAACTCTTATTGAAATGGTGAGAACATTGCTTAGTGAGTATAAAAACCCTATTTTGCTTCTGGGCTGATGCTATCAACACTGCTTGTCATGTTATCAATCGTGTTATCTTCACAAGTTCCTCAAGAAAACTTCATATGAGCTTATCACTGGCAAGAAACCAAATGTTTCCTATTTACGTGTTTTTGGTGCACCTTGTTACATTCGTGATATGAATCATTCTTCCAAGTTTGCACCTAAGGCACATGAAGGTTTTCTTCTTGGTTATGGCTCGAACTCGCATACTTATCATGTCTATAACTCTCACCACGGGAAAGTTATGGAAATGGTAAATGTGCGGTTTGATGAATCTAATGGCTCCCAAAAGGAGCACCTGCCAAATGTGATAGATGAACCACCCATTTCGGATGCTATTCGGCAAATGGCTATTGGGAGCATCAAGCCAGTTGAAGGAAATGCACATGAGTCCTCTGATGATGATGTCCCCATGACTCGAAGCAGAACTTGCCAAGCCATTACTGAAGCAAATGCCACTCCGAATACAAATGGCAACCAAAATCCTAATGCCGATCAAAATGGCAATCCTGAAGGGAATGGCGATACAAATGCTGATGCTGAGGAAAATGATAATGATCGTCAAGATGAAAATCCTCACCCTCGAGGGGCTAATCGAGTTGATCCTTCATTAATTCTCGATGAACTCGAGAATCTAGGTTATTGACCCACAACTCGTTCCAGCACTCGTTTGGCTAACTACTGTGGCAGTTTCTCCTTTGTCTCATTGGCAGAACCTACCAAGTATGAGGAAGCTATAAATGATCCAGATTGGATGAATGCTATGCAAGAGGAGTTGGTGCAATTCGAACTAAATAATGTTTAGGAATTGGTTGACAAACCAAACCCTAAGAAGCATAATATCATCGGCACAAAATGGATATTTCGCAATAAGCAAGATGAAAATGGCATTGTAGTGAAACAAAGTGTCGGTGTACTAAGTATTGGGCCACTAGTACCCCGTACTTGTGCACGGGCAGTTGTAGCCATCCTCGCGGCAAGGCTTGCCGGGAACAGCTCGAGGTCGATTCAAGCCATCAAGGAAATCATCAAGTCAGAGATCTGAGGATCAGCAGATAAGCAAAGCTGGAATTCGAAGGCCAGCTTCCCCGGCAAGATCCTTGCCGGGATGGCCTGTAGAGCCCGGCAAGGCTTGGTGCCCGGCAAGGCCTGGCGCCCGGCAAGGTTTGACGCCTGGCAAGGCCTGGCGCCCGGCAAGGCTTGGTGCCCGGCAAGGGCTCGGCGCCTGGCGAGATTCTCCCACTGTGCCACCGCTTTGGCACAGTAACAAGTCTGACATTCTGGGTCCTTCTCTGGATGCGTGGCAACGCGCTAGTGGAGGAGAGTTTAAGCGGTGCTGATGGGATGGCCCCTTTTTCCATCCCCAAGAAAGTGAGGACACCTAAACGGACACCTCACGGTGCATTAAATGCGCCCGTCCTAATCCATCAGGGGTTAGGTATGATACCCTGTAGCTACTTTACACCTCAATGTATGTACATTTTGCCACTGTGGAGACCCCTTTGAGCATATAAAAGGAGGCCCAAGGCAACTGCTACAGAGGAGGAGAACTTCTGGCCCATTCTGCATGCGTAGCTGCTCTTTGAATGTACTGTTCATTGCGAGCGCTCCTGAAGGCTGGGCTTAAGAACATCAATAATAACACAAAGCAGGAGTAGGGTTTTACGCTGATTAGCGGCCCGAACCTGGGTAAAAACTTCCCGCGTCGATCACTAGTTCTGCTCTTTGCGTACACCTCTCCCCCCACCGAATCGTAAAGGGGTCTCTCGGGATCCCATAGGTGTCATACCCCGACATCTTTGGCGTGCCAGGTAGGGGGATTAAAGGTTGCGTGAACCTGATCTAGTGCTCGGCGCCCTAGTTTCTTCATCATCCTCATCATCATGCCGCCCAAGAAGAAGAGCGCTGCGACAACGCAACCGTCCGCGTCCGTTTTGCCTACACCTTCGCGTACAGGCGATGGCGTGGGTGCAGAAGGAAGAGGACTAGAACCCCCGCGGCGTTCTGGTGATCCGAGCCAAGCGAGCAGTATCGTTCGCAGTGGCAGTGGTAACCTGCACGCCGCTGGATCTAGAGATGGCGTTGTGTTGCCTACGGGTGGCACAACGAACTTGAGAGATTGAAGGGCGCCTGCTGGAGCTCCCGCACCGGCCCAAGCCTCACGACCTACCCAGGTCGTGCATGATGAGCGACGTCATGGCGCTGGTGGTTCAGGGCGTCCCCATGAAAAGGTTTCTGCGCATAGATCCCAAGATGCGCCGGGCCAACATGCACACTGAGCTGCCGGCGGAGGTGGCGCACGGTCGCGTGACCGTGGTGGTGCTCCTTCTAACATGGTTAGGAGTCAGAGCACCTCACGTACCTCGCACTTGTCGCCGCCACCTACGCCAGCGGAAGCCTTGGCACGTGCGCAGCTGCTCCTCGATTTTCCTCCTGCCCCGGAGAAGATGGAGGAGTGGCGAGCTACCATCCAGAGCCTCATCGGCTTCGCCAACAAAGATGGACCGCAAGAGGCAGGGCCCTCGCAGTGGAGGCCCATCGATCCGGCGCGAGCCGATGTAGAGAAAATCGGAGGTGGTGCAACCACGGTGCACTCCCCTCCGAGGCACCAACGGCGGCCGACAACTCAGCAAGTTGACCGCCATGAAGAAGTTTCCACGGCATCGTCCGATCCACGGATGCGCCGTGATCAGCGTCTAGTTCTCTAGGAACGAGGCAAGGAGGACACTCGAACAACCATCGAGTGGCGACGGGAAGCGCGCTATCAGTCTGATAAGCGTGCGGGGCCGGCTATTGATGAGCCTGCGCCAGGGGACGTAGGAGACTTTCCTTATGAGGTAGGGACTCCAGCGTTTACCCGTGAGCTGCGGCAAGTCCGGTGGCCCAATTCCCGAACCTTCAAGCCGGAGGTCCCAGAGAAGTATGATGGAAAGACCCATCCCTCGGAGTTCCTGAGCATCTACACCATTGCAGTGCAGGCTGCCGGGGGCCGAGATGACAAGATACTTGCCAACTACTTCCCGTTGGTGCTCAAGCCCAACGTCAGGTCGTGGTTGATGCATCTGCCGGAGAATTCTATTTCTTCCTGGTCAGATTTGTGCCATCAGTTTGTTGGCGCCTTCGTTGGAGGCCACCAAGCTCCTGGCCAAGAGAGCGATTTGCATATCATCCCTCAGAAGGAGGGCGAGTCCCTGCGCAAGTTTATCCAGAGATTTAGCCGGGTGCAGTACAATATTCCTGACGTTCATCCTGCCGCTGTTGTTAGCGCGTTCCATCAGAACGTGCGTAACTACAAAATGCGGGAAGAGCTAGCGATGAACAAAGTTAGGAGTATCGCCGAGCTTTACGCTCTGGCCGACAAGTGCGCTCGAGCTGAAGAGGGGAGGAAACTCCCTGGTGAAGCTGTTGGCGCGGCGGGCGAGTCCGAAGATGAAGACGCCGCGGCCCCGTCAAGGAAAGGCCGGCGGCGGAACAGGAAGCGCGGAGGCAAGGCCGTGCTTGCTGTCGAGGAATCCGACAACCCCGGCGCCGCCAAGAAGGCCAAGGTTGGTGACCCCAGCAAGGATCTTGCCGGGTGCCCTTCCTGTCAGGCCTTAGCGGCTGCCAACAAGTCGGAGAACTCCGGCAAGCAGTATTGCAAGATCCATCGCACCAAGGGCCACGATCTCCAGAACTGCCGGCAAGTCGAGCAGCTTGCCGAGAAGCAGAGGGCCGAATACGAGAGGCGAGATAAGGAGAAGGCCCAAGATGGTGCTGAGGGGTCCGGCAAGAAGCGGTGTGGCCGAGGAGGTCGCCGCGGCAAGGCCAAGCAGCAAAAGGATCGGCCCGCTCGGGGCCGAGATAAGGAAGGAGATGATGATGAGGAAGATGATGAATCCAGTGAGCAAGAATTCCAGAAGGCTACGGAGGCCATGTGCATTGATGGGGGTGCCTCGCTGCATTCCTCCCACCGCCAACTCAAACAGTGGGTGCGGGAGGTCAATGCGGCAGAGCCATCCCCCGATGCGTGTAGGCCCCTGAAGTGGTCCAGCACGCCTATCATCTTTGACGCCGAGGATCACCCTGATCGCATAACTGCGGTCGGGTGTTTGCCATTGTTGGTCTCGCCAACAATTCGCAACCTCAAGGTGACAAAGATGTTAGTTGACGGCGGGGCCGGCCTGAATTTAATCTCACCGGATGTGCTCGGAAGGCTTCAGATTCCCGACGAGGACCTCGAGGAAACGGGTACGTTTCAAGGGGTCAACCCGGGAAGAACCCAGCCTAAGGGCAAGATCACGCTGCCGGTAACATTTGGCAGCGAGCTTAACTTCAGGACCGAGAAGGTGGTGTTTGATGTCGCCAAGATCCCCATGTCATACAATGGGATCCTTGGTCGGCCAGCGCTGCCTAAGTTTATGGCGGCATCACACTATGCGTACAACGTCTTGAAGATGCCTGGGCCGTTGAGCGTCATCACTATCCATTCTGATAAGAAGGATGCGCTCATCTGTGCCGATCAACTTTACCGGGAAGCAGTTGCAACACCTACCGTCAAGGCATCTGCTCCTGCCGCTGAAATTCCGGGGGGGAAGAAGAAGACCGGCAGGAACCTTGGCGCGAACTCCGGCAAGCGCACCTCCTCGGAGTGTTGCGCTTCCGTCGAGGACGTACCAGAGAGTTCCACCGGCAAGAACAAGAAGTCCAAGGCTGCTCCGCCGGAGACCAAGAGGGTGCCTGCCAGGGAGGACGGAACGGGGGGAACTTTCACCATAAGTTCCACCCTAAATGACAAATAGGAAAGCGCGCTCATTGCTTTCCTGCGGGCGAATGTCGACGTGTTTGCATGGCAACCGTCTGACATCCCCGGTGTTCCCAGGAAGGTAATTGAGCACCACCTTGCTGTCTGTCCTCATGCGCGGCCCGTCAAGCAAAGGGTCAGGAAGTAGGCCTTGGAGCGGCAAGAATTCATTGCCGAAGAAATTAAGAAGCTGGAGGCGGCAGGACTGGTCAAAGGAGTGCTTCATCCAACCTGGTTGGCCAATCCGGTTGTAGTGCGGAAAGCGAATGGGAAATGGAGGCTTTGTATCGATTATACAGATATCAATAAAGCTTGTCCAAAAGATCCTTTTCCCTTGCCGCGCATCGACCAGATTGTGGATGCCACCACTGGTTGTGATCTCCTGTCCTTCCTTGATGCCTATTCAGGTTATCATCAGATTTTTATGGCAAAGGAAGATGAAGAGAAGACCGCCTTTATCACCCCATGTGGTACGTATTGTTTCATACGAATGCCTTTCGGGTTGAAAAGTGCTGGTTCAACATTTGCCAGAGCAATCCAGATTGATTTTGAGCCACAACTCCATAGAAATATGGAGGCGTATATGGATGATATAGTGGTCAAAACCAAGGATAAAGCAACGCTCATTCAAGACTTAGAAGAAACATTTGCAAACTTGCGCAAGATCAATTTGAAGCTCAATCCTGAGAAGTGCGTGTTCGGTGTTCCTTCTGGCAAGCTCCTCAGATTCTTTGTATCTTGCCGAGGAATCGAAGTGAACCCCGACAAGATCAAAGCTATTGAGCAAATTGAAGCGCCGAGACGCGTCAAGGATGTGCGTCGTCTTGCCGGCTGTGTTGCTGCTCTAAGCAGGTTTATTTCCAAATCTGCTGAGCGCGCCCTGCCCTTCTTCAAAATTTTGAAGAAGGCAGGTCCGATGAAATGGACTCCGGAAGCGGAGGCTGCGCTGCAAGATTTGAAGAAATACCTTTCCTCTCCGCCGACGCTAGTCGCGCCTAAACCACAAGAGCCGTTGCTGCTGTATCTGGCGGCAACAAATCAAGTGGTTAGCGCTGCACTAGTGGCGCAGAGAGAAGCTGATGAGGAAGCAACGCCAGCGGCAGGACCGCCAAATGACGCGGCAAGATCTTCCCCGGCAAGGGTTGATCCCGGCAAGACAGGATCTGCGCAAACAGAAGAACCCG
Organism: Thinopyrum elongatum; assembly: GCA_011799875.1. NCBI lineage: Eukaryota > Viridiplantae > Streptophyta > Magnoliopsida > Poales > Poaceae > Thinopyrum > Thinopyrum elongatum. The sequence goes on from CM022298.1 coordinate 170,188,384, forward strand.
TGCAGAAGAAGAAGGTGGTGCAGCGCCCAGTTTATTTTGTCAGCTCTCTTTTACAAGGAGCTAGGTCAAGATATTCTGGTGTGCAGAAGTTGCTCTTCGGCCTCCTTATGGCCTCGAGGAAGCTGCGCCATTATTTTGAAGCACATGAGATCACCGTCGTCACTCGCTTTCCGTTGCAACGGATTTTGCAAAATCCAGAGGCAACCGGCAGGATCGTGGAGTGGGCGTTGGAGTTGTCCAGCTTTGGCCTTAAGTTTGAAAGCACTTCGATGATTCAGAGCAGGGCCTTGGCGGAGTTCATTGCAGAGTGGACCCCTATGCCAGATGAGGAAGTTCAAGAAACAACTCTCCCCGGCAAGGAAATCGATCAGCAATGGGTTATGTACTTTGACGGGGCTTTCTCGCTGCAAGGCGCCGGTGCTGGCGTGCTGCTTGTCGCACCCACCGGAGAGCACCTCAAGTACGTAGTTCAAATGCACTTTCCCTGGGAGAGTTCAACCAACAACACTGCAGAATACGAGGGTTTGCTTGCCGGTCTCAGGATCGCGGCAGACCTTGGTATCAGAAAGCTCATCATCAAAGGCGATTCACAACTTGTCGTCAGGCAAGTTAACAAGAGTTATCAAAGTCCATTGATGCAGGCCTACGTAGATGAAGTGAGGAAATTGGAAGAGCGCTTTGACGGTCTGCAGATGGAGCACGTTCCTCGTGCCGAGAACAATATAGCTGACGACCTGTCAAAGCGTGCCGCCCTCAAGTTGCCTGTGGAACCAGGAACTTTTGTGCTCCAATTGACTCAACCATCCGTGGCGCCATCGATGCGGCAAGAGAAGAGAAGAAAGTTGAACTCTGGCCAGTACTTCCCGGCAGAGCTCCCCGGAGCCGCCGGCAAGGAAGTTGCCGGGATCCACACACCTGCCGGGGAACAACAGGCTCCGGCAGGGCCTCAGGCCCTTGCTGTCGAGACAAACGTTCCCCCGGCAGAGGAGATGCCTTTAGTCCTAGCTGTCGAGCCTCAGGCTCCAGCATGGGCGCAGCACATTGTCCATTTCCTTCAGACAGGTGAACTCCCTGAGGAACAGGAAGAAGCAGAGAGAGTAGCCCATCAGTCTGTTATGTACAAGTTCATCGATGACATCCTGTACAGAAAGAGACCAAACGGTGTGAAATTGAAGTGCATTCCTCGGGAGGATGGACTAGAGCTGTTGGCAGAGATACATGGGGGCATATGTGGTTCCCACATAGGGTCAAGAGCGCTTGCCGGGAAAGCATTCCGGCAAGGTTTCTTTTGGCCTACCGCTCTCCAGGATGCAACTGCACTAGTAACCAAGTGTGAAGCGTGCCAGTTTCATTCGAAGAAATTACATCAGCCAGCTCAAGCTCTTCAAACAATCCCTCTCTCCTGGCCATTTTCGGTCTGGGGGCTCGACATACTAGGCCCCTTCCCCCGTGCTACCGGGGGCTTTGAGTACTTGTATGTTGCTATTGACAAGTTCACAAAGTGGCCGGAGGTGGAAGCAGTGAGGAAGGTGACAGCACAATCAGCCGTCAAGTTCTTCAAGGGAATTGTTTGCCATTTCGGTGTGCCCAACAGGATCATCACCGACAACGGCACGCAGTTCACAAGTCGCACCTTCATGCAGTACGTCCAAGACCTTGGCGGCAAGATCTGTTTTGCCTCTGTTGCTCACCCGAGAAGCAACGGCCAAGTGGAGAGGGCCAATGCTGAAGTGCTGCGCGGTCTCAGGACCAGAACCTTCGACAGGCTGAAAAAGTGCGGAAGACGCTAGATTGATGAGTTGCCGGCGGTTCTTTGGTCAATCAGAACGACACCAAATCGAGCCACCGGCCAGACGCCCTTCGCTCTAGTCTACGGAGCGGAAGCAGTTCTCCCCACGGAACTCATATACGGATCTCCTCGAGTGCTCGCTTATGATGAGCTCGAGGAAGAGCAACTGCGGCAAGATGACGCTGTGCTCCTTGAGGAGAATCGTCTTCAGGCTGCTGTGCGAGCTGCATGCTACCAGCAAGCTTTGCGCCGCTATCATAGCCGCAAAGTTCATGCCCGAAGCCTTGAGGAAGGCGACCTTGTTCTTCGACGGATTCAGTCCGCCAAGAATTCAAACAAGTTGACGCCAAAGTGGGAAGGCCCTTATCGGGTAGTACGAGTCACCAGGCCTGGCGCTGTCCGCCTGGAGACCGAAGATGGCGTTCCAGTGAGTAATTCCTGGAATATCGAACATCTTCGCAAGTTCTACCCATAAGGCGCGATTGCCCGGGGCTCCCGGCAACCACCCTTTTGTACAAGTCTTGCCGGCAAGGCATGTGATCCTTTGTACAAAGCCAGGCGCAGACCCTGAGCACAGATGAATAAATTTAAGTGTTGTGCATTCCCTTATTGATTCCCATGTTCATATTTATATATGCATGTTTGTCTAAGATATTGTATGACACCTGATCCCGGTAAGTTCTAACGAACCGCCAAGGTTTCATGCCTTTATTTTCTCTTCTTTATTTTTCTCAAAAGACAGAAGGATTCCTCGCGTGCACATTTGCCGGGGGTTGGGGGGGGAAGGGAGATATGAATACCAGTTGGCGACGTTCGGAATCGACGCTTGCCGGAGGAAGAACAAAGACAGGAAGCTAAGTCTTAAAAACTCAGAGCAAGTTTTTCTTTTATTACCAAGTTATTTCCTTGGACGATTCCGACTCTTGTATGGAAAATCTGCACGCGAAGGAACCCTTGTTGTAATCGGTCGCGCCCTTATTTTGTTTCGAGCCTGCTCAGCGATTTAAGCGGCTGCACTGAGAACACCAAGGAGTCTTGCTGGCCGCTGCGCCTCCAGCAGGCTGCTGAAGTCCCGCACCCAGCGCTCGCGGCAGGTTGCGCGCCGCCAAGTTTTTCAGTAAGCGTAGGATGAACTCCATACATAAAGGAATCAGACAAGGAAAGTAGCAAGCATGAGCCTAAACATAGTCAAATTGTATTACATCCATGAGTTGCCGCAATTCTAACTTGAGACTTAATTGTCTTTTACATGGAATGATGACGGCAAGAAAAGGGGGAAGCACTCAATCCCTGCGCTGGCCTTCGATCCTTTTGATGGAGTCCACCTTCTCAACGATAGGCGCGATGCACTCTTCAAGCGCCTCAACATTTGCATCCCTTGGTAGATGGCCGAGCGCGTTGGAGAGGTCGATGCCGGGATTGCTGTGCACCACCTTGATGAGCACCTTGCGGAGGACGGCCCGGCAAAGCCGGCGAGTCTCGTTCGCCAGTTGGGTCGCCCGGCTAGACTGGAGCGCCCTCAACGCGTTGATGATGCTTTCAAAGAACATCGTCAACCTGGCACCTGGAGATATTCTTTCCTCGGAAGAATACTTGAAGTTCGACAAGCCCATGGTTGACAGTTCTACGGTAAGCTTCTCCGTGGTGGCGATGAGACGGCCAGTCCAGATCTCCACTCCCTTCTCGTACTCGTTTTGGGCAGCGGCGGCGCTCTTGAGCAGGTTCCTCTCTCCTTGGAGATCCTTGAGTAGAGCCTTCTCACGGGCCTTGCCGGCCTCAAGAGACTTCTGCAGCGTGGTCAGCTTCAGCTCCAGAACCGTAATATTATCAGTCGCAGAGGAGAGCTGCTTGGTCTTGTCGGACAGGGCAACTTGCATCTCCGCCAAGGAGTGGAGGGTTTTTTCCCTGTCCCCCTTGAGCGTCGAGAGCTCCTTGCCGTGCTCTTCGAGATCTGTTTCCAGCCTCTTCACTTTGTCGTTCAGCTCGTTCTTGGCGGCCTCTGCAGCTTTGGCAGCATCGACGGCTTCCTTGAGCTTGCCGGCGTGACTTGCAGTCAGAGCTTCGAGCGCCTCCTTATGTTTTCGCTCCAGCTCCTGGGTCCGCCACGCGACAAGATTTTCAATATCCTCATCCTTGCTGTGAAGCTTGGCGGCGAGCGCCTGCTCACAAGCAGTGAGATCTTCCTCATGAGCATCAAGAACAACGCGGCGCCCCGTCAGGAGGGCATCTTCGGCAGCAATCCTTTGAACAGCTTCATCATGTGCCTTCTCCATATCGGATTGCTTCAGAAGGATCTCATTCCACTGCTGGCTCACTTGTTCCCGGCCGGCAACCAACTCTTGGAGGGCCTCGGCGTGCCAGATCTGCATTTGTGCGACGCGCCTTTGGAAATCTGCTTCGGCCGCCTCAACAACTGCCATTCTGGAGTCTGCTTTGTCTTTCCGGGCGCGATGGAGAGCCTGGAGTTTGCGGAAGTTCTCGCCCATGGCCTGAAGGAGCTGGTCCTCTTCAGATTTGCCGCTGCTAGTGCTGGGATCGTCGACAACTTCAAGCCTGGCAGCAGCGATGATTTCTTCGAAAACTTCTCCTTCAGCTGGTGCCCCAGCGCTTGCAGCCCCCGGCAAGTTGATGAACAGGTTCTCGCCAACCTTGAGATACCTGCTGGATGAGGGGCCTTCAGATGTTGATGGCTGGTCTTCAGTGGCCGCCTCACCAGTAACAGGGGGCTCTGTGGCCGGTGCAGCGCCTAGCGCTCCTGTGGCAGGAACGCTATCAGTGCGGTCCTCAGCCTCCCTGTCGCCCCCTTCAGCAGGTTCTTCGGCGGTTTCCTCTTGTGCTGTCTTGGCGGCCTCCCCGTCAAGAGCACCACCGGCCTCGGCAATGTCATTCTTGGTGGCCTCGCTGGCAGCGATCCTATCTGCTTCGGCGGCGGCATCCCTGGCGGTCTCCTCGATCACAACGTCGACGTTCATGTGTTCCATCACAGGGAACTCTGAAGGGCGAAGGAGGAAACAGAATAAGATCAAGGTTGAAGTTTGAAGTGACCGAAGACAGAGAGATAAGAGAAAAAGAATAACAAGCACTCTGAGGCAATCGAGTACCTGCGTCGGGCTGTCGGGAGGTGGTTTCACCCCTCCCGGCAACTCCGGTTGCCGGGGGCGTGTCGCCGTAGTCCGCGCTTGCCGGCTCCTCCTCAGTTAGGACGGGCTCGTCGGCATGATCTCTTGCCGGGGACGTGCTTGTGGGCGGAGCGGTCGATGAAGGAGGCACGGTGGGGACGTCTTCTCCTTGTTGCCGTTCTTCTCCTGCGAACCCAAAGATATCAGTAAGCAAGAATGAAAACCTCGGCACCCACCAGCGGAAAAAGAACAATGAACTTACGCTGGGGGCTGTGCTGGGGGCTGCGCTGGGGGCTGCGTTGAGGACTAGACTCCGGGCTCACAATGACGGTTTCTGGCAAGCTAGTGGAGCCTGCCGGGGGCTCGTCGCTCGTAGAAGTCCTTGACCTCTTCGCCACCCTCTCCAGCAAGGTTTCTGTGTCACTGCAGAGACAATACAAGCAAGTCAGTAAGATTGATGCAAGATTGGAGGGTAAAAGCTGTGGCAAAGTACTTACTCTTTTTCCTCTCGCTCCGGACTAAAGCCGGAGATGTCGAAGTCGACCTCCATTGCGGTGTCTGAGAGGGGAGGTGGAGGAGGAGTCCTAGGCCGCTTGGCTGTGGCAGGCGCCGGGGCAGCTTCCGGTGCGGTGGTACGAGACCCTCCTGCCGCCCCGGCAGTGGCCGCTGGTGTGGGTCTCACGCGCCGTGCAGGCTGTTGACGAGTCCCCTGCCGCGGTCCAGTCTTGTCGGCCAATTTCTTGCCGAGGGCTTCGCCGCTCGAAGAGGGCTGGCTTGCCGGGATGCCAGATGCAGCCTTCCGAAGAACACACTTCGTCTTCTTCTTCTGAGGTGGGGGCTCTTCTCGCGTCTCTTCTTCTTCGACCGAGTCCTCGCCGGATGAGCTTTCAGCGGCTACGCTGCTCTCCTCCCCGGCAACCTCGCCCTCCCCGGCAGGCTTCACCTCCACTACCACCTCTGCATCGCTAGCTTCCCACTCTGTGAAGCCGACGCTGCCGGCCTCTGCGGCAAGATTTGCCTCCTCCACTCTAGTAGCAATGTAAGCTACTTCCTGATAAGTGGTGGCTCGGATAAAATCTGACTCTTGCTGGATAGGCTTTTCCGTCAAATTGTCAAAGAACTTCTGCGCTTCCTCCTCGCTTGGCTCGGCCCAGGTCGGGTCAAGGCCGTGGGCATTGAACATCGGCATGAAGGCAATGATTGACCCCAAGGTAGAATTGTTGCACAAGGGGACAATCCTTGCCGGCAGCCGGTGCTTGTCTTCGCGCTGGAATAATTTTTGACGAAGAGCGCCAAGCTGCATGGCGGTCAGATTGTTGTTCAGCCCGGGGCGCAGTCTCATGACATCTGCCGCGTTCTTGTACTCCCAAGCTGGCCTTCCCCTATTCTGCAGAGGGGCGATGCGGCGGCGGAGAAAGTCGAAGCCGATCATCTCCATCATCAGCCCGGCAGCCTTCAAGCGAAGGATCCTGGTGGTGGCGATTGTGAGCCTCTCGTCTTCCGTAGCGAGATCGCTCCAATCCTTGCCGCGGACCACCTTCTGTTGCCGGGGATGACAAAAAGGATGGGGATCTGCTTCCTGGATCCAGCACCATTCAGCCCGCCACTCGTCCCACTTTTCGCGGTAAACTCCCTCTGGGTATATTTCTTTATTCCAAGCCCTTGGAATCCAGGCAATAGAACCAGAGAGAGCCTCTCCTTTTTGGATACGAGGGAAGAAATAATGGCGAAAAAGAGCAGATTTGGGGATCACGCCAACAAAATTCTCACAGAGATGGGCAAAGATAGACATGCAAAGTACTGCATTCGGCGTGAAATCAAGAAGGCGGAAGCCGTATGTGTACATGATGTCATTGAAGAAGTCGGAAAAGGGGGGACAGAGCCCGCAATAGAAATATGCAGTGAAGAAAGGGTATCTGTCCGATCCACCTTTGGAGCAAGCACCTGGGATTACGCGTGTGGCGGGGTGAGCTTGCGTTCCCTTCGCCCACATGCATTGGTATCGCCCCTTCAAAGCTTCAGCATCGAGCGTTGGAGGTAAGACGACGAGCCTCTTCCGCATCTTCGCCAGTTCGCTCTCCGGAACTTCGGCTTTCGCCTCCTTGCCCTTGCCTTTGCTGGCCTTGGGCGGCATGGCGACTGTGAGGACGGAAGCTGGGGGCGGAGCGAGCGCGGGAGCAGCGGGCGGAAGAGGAAAAGGTCTCGCTCTGAGCTCGAGAGGAGGAAGGCGATGGCGATGGCCAGATTGAGAAGAAGAGGGGGGTAAATAGGTTTGTGCCTCTGCGACTTCTCCTTTTTATGGGGAAGGAGCGGGGCCACCTTTTTTATTCCCCAATGTGAATGCGCCTCTATAGGCGCGAGAATCCGTGCGCGTAGTGGGGGGCACAGTAAAATGACATATTTACGAGCAGTCAATCCCCTGCCACGCGTGCCCGTGCACTGTTTGGGCCTAGCCCAACAACGCCTCGCACTCGTGTATGGCCTAGGCCCGGGGGCTCCTGTCGGTGTACTAAGTATTGGGCCACTAGTACCCCGTACTTGTGCACGGGCAGTTGTAGCCATCCTCGCGGCAAGGCTTGCCGGGAACAGCTCGAGGTCGATTCAAGCCATCAAGGAAATCATCAAGTCAGAGATCTGAGGATCAGCAGATAAGCAAAGCTGGAATTCGAAGGCCAGCTTCCCCGGCAAGATCCTTGCCAGGATGGCCTGTAGAGCCCGGCAAGGCTTGGTGCCCGGCAAGGCCTGGCGCCCGGCAAGGCCTGACGCCCGGCAAGGCCTGGCGCCCGGCAAGGCTTGGTGCCCGGCAAGGGCTCGGCGCCTGGTGAGATTCTCCCACTGTGCCACCGCTTCGGCACAGTAACAAGTCTGACATTCTGGGTCCTTCTCTGGATGCGTGGCAACGCGCCAGTGGAGGAGAGCTTAAGCGGTGCTGATGGGATGGCCCCTTTTTCCATCCCCAAGAAAGTGAGGACACCTAAACGGACACCTCACGGTGCATTAAATGCGCCCGTCCTAATCCGTCAGGGGTTAGGTATGATACCTTGTAGCTACTTTACACCTCAATGTATGTACATTTTGCCACTGTGGAGACCCCTTTGAGCATATAAAAGGAGGCCCAAGGCAACTGCTACAGAGGAGGAGAACTTCTGGCCCATTCTGCATGCGTAGCTGCTCTTTGAACGTACTGTTCATTGCGAGCGCTCCTGAAGGCTGGGCTTAAGAACATCAATAAGAACACAAAGCAGGAGTAGGGTTTTACGCTGATTAGCGGCCCAAACCTGGGTAAAAACTTCCCGCGTCGATCACTAGTTCTGCTCTTTGCGTACACCTCTCCCCCCGCCGAATCGTAAAGGGTCTCTCGGGATCCCATAGGTGTCATACCCCGACACAAAGCACGTCTTGTTGCTCAAGGGTATACACAGGTAGAAGGTATTGATTTCTGATGGAAATATGCCCTAGAGGCAATAATAAAATGGTTATTATTATATTTCCTAAATCATGATAAAGGTTTATTATTCATGCTAGAATTGTATTGACCGGAAACTTAAATACATGTGTGGATACATAAACAAATACCGTGTCCCTAGAGAGCCTCTACTAGACTAGCTCATTGATCAAAGATGGTTAAGGTTTCCTAACCATAGACATGAGTTGTCATTTGATAACGGGATCACATCATTAGGAGAATGATGTGATGGACAAGACCCAACCGTTAGCATAGCATATGATCGTTCAGTTTATTGCTACTGCTTTCTTAATGTCAAATACATGTTTCTTCGACCATGAGATCATGCAACTCCCGGATACCAGAGGAATACCTTGTGTGCTATCAAATGTCACAACGTAACTAGGTGATCATAAAGATGCTCTATAGGTATCTCCGAAGGTGTCTGTTGAGTTGGCGTGAATCGAGATTGGGATTTGTCACTCCGTGTAACGGAGAGGTATCTCTGGGCCCTCTCGGTAATACAGCATCACAAGAAGCTTGCAAGCAAAGTGACTAAGGAGTTGGTTACAAGATGATGTATTATGGAACGAGTAAAGAGATTTACCGGTAACGAGATTGAACTAGGTATAGAGATACCGACGATCGAATCTCGGGCAAGTAACATACCGATAGACAAAGGGAATTACGTATGTTGTCATAAAGGTTCAACCGATAAAAGATCTTCATGGAATATGTAGGAATCAATATGGGCATCCAGGTCCCGCTATTGGTTATTGACCAGAGAGGTGTCTCGGTCATGACAACATAAATCCCGAACCCGCAGGGTCGCACGCTTAACGTTCGTTGACGCTAGAGTAGTATTGGGATATTTGATGAGTGGTAACCAAATGTTGTTCGGATTCCTAAATGAGATCCTGAACATCGCGAGGAGTCTCGGAATGGTCGAGAGGTAAAGATTTATATATGGGAAGTCATATTTTGGGTTCCGGAAAAAGGTGCAGTTTTTTTGGTATTGTACCGGGAAGCTTCCAGAAGGTTCCGGAGGGGTCCGAAAGTCCACAAGTGGGTCCACCATGACCCAAGGGCTAGCATGGGCTGCAGGGAGGCGCCCTGACCTTATTGGTCTAGGCGCACCAAGTCCTCAAAAGCCCATGTGGCTAGGGAAGGCAAAAAAGGAAGGAGTCCTAGTAGGAATAGGATTGGACTGGGAGTCCAAGTCCTCTCCCCCTTAGCTGCGCCCTAGGGCTTGGAGAGGCTATTTCCCATGCCCCTCCACCTATATATAGAGGGGTGGGGTGCCCCAAGAGGACACACCAAGCCCTTGGGGCCCCTCTTTCTCCCGTTACTCCGTAGTTCCACCGCCTCGTCCCGGCGACGCTTAGCGAAGCGCTGTCGGTGCTCCACCACCACCATCACCACCACGCCATCGTGTTGGTTGTGATCCCATCTACTTCTCCTCTCCCGCTTGCTAGATCAAGAAGGAGGAGACGTCATCGATCCACATGTGTGCTAAACTCGGAGGTGCCGTCCCTTTTGCACTAGATCGGTTGGATCGTGATCGGATCACGAAGAGTACGACTACATCAACCGCATGTTAAACGCTTCCGCTTAGCGATCTACAAGGGTATGTATATGCTCTTCCCCTCTTGTAGCTATGCATCTCCAAAGAAAGATCTTGCGTGTGCGTAGATTTTTTTTGTTTTCCATGCAACGTTCCCCAACAGTGGCATCATGAGCCAGGTCTATGCGTAGATGATGCATGAGTACAACACAAAGGAGTTGTGGGCGGTGATGGTCATACTGCTTACCACCAACGTCTTATTTTGATTTGGCGGCATTGTGGGATGAAGCGGCCTAGACCAACCTTACATGTCCACGTACATGAGACCGGTTCCACCGAATGACATGCAACTTGTTTTGCATAAAGGTGGTTGGCGGGTGTCTGTTTCTCCTACTTTAGTTGAATCGAATTTGACTATGGCCGGTCCTTGAAGAAGGTTAAAATAGCAAACTTGATAATCATCGTTGTGGTTTTGCGTAGGTAAGAACGGTTCTTACTAGTTGCCCATAGCAGCAACGTAAAACTTGCAACAACAAAGTAGAGGATGTCTAACTTGTTTTTGCAGGGTATGTTGTGATGTGATATGGTCAAGACGTGATGTGATATATGTTGTTGTATGAGATGATCATGTTTTGTAATATCGACAACCGGCATGAGCCTTAGGGTTGTCTCTTAATTATTGTATGAAATGCAAGCGCCATGTAATTGCTTTACTTTATCGCTATGCATTAGCAATAGTTGTAGAAGCAATAGTTGGTGAGACGACCCCGACGCAACGATGGAGATCAAGGTGTCGAGCCGGTGACGATGGAGATAATGACGATGCTTTGAAGATGGAGATCAAAAGCACAAGATGATGATGGGCATATCATGTCACATATTTTGATTACATGTGATGTTTATCCTTTATGCATCTTATTTTTCTTAGAACGACGGTAGCATTATAAGATGATCCATTCACTAAATTTCAAGATAAAAATGTTCTCCCTGAGTATGCACCATTGCTAAAGTTCGTCGTTTCAAAGCACCTCGTGATGATCGGGTGTGATAGACTCTATGTTCACATACAACGGGTGTAAGCCAGATTTACACACGCAGAATACTTGGGTTAAACTTGACGAGCCTAGCATGTACAGACATGGTCTCGAAACACTGGAGACCGAAAGGTCGAACATGGGTCATATAGTAGATATGATCAACATGAACATGTTCACCATTGATGACTACCCCATCTCACGTGATGATCGGACATGGGTTAGTTGATTTGCATCATGTATCACTTAGAAAACTTGAGGGATGTTGATTTAAGTGAGAGTTCATTAGTAATTTGATTAATTGAACTAAGATTTATCATGAACATAGTCAAAAATGTCTTTGCAAATTATGTTGTAGTTCAATAGCTCGCGATGTAGCTTCCCCATTTTTTTATACGTTCCTAGAGAAAACTAAGTTGAAAGTTGATGGTAGCAATAATGTGGACTGGGTCCGTGATGTGAGGATTATCCTCATTGTTGCACGGAAGAATTATGTCCTTCATGCACCGCTAGGTGACAGACCTGTTGCAGGAGCTGATGCAGACGTTATGAATGTTTGGCAAAGCTCGATCTGATAACTACTTGATAGTTTAGTGCGCCATGCTTTACGGCATAGAACCGGGGCTCCAAAGACGTTTTGAACGCCATGGAACATATGAGATGTTCCAAGAGCTAAAATTGTTATTTCAGGCTCATGCCCGTGTTGAGAGGTATGAGACCTCTGACAAGTACTTTGCCTACAAGATGGAGGAGAATAGCTCAGCCAGTGAGCATGTGCTCAGAATGTCTGGGTACTACAATCGCTTGAATCAAGTGGGAGTTAATCTTCCAAATAAGATAGTGATTGACAGAATTCTCCAGTCACTATCACCAAGCTACTAGAGCTTTGCGATGAACTTTAATATGCAAGGGATGACGAAAATGATTCCCGAGCTCTTCGTGATGCTAAAGTCGGCGGAGGTAGAAATCAAGAAGGAGCATCAAGTGTTGATGGTTAACAAGACCACTAGTTTCAAGAAAAAGGGCAAGGGAAAGAAAGGGAACTTCAGGAAGAACGGCAAGCAAGTTACTGGTCCCGTGAAGAAGCCCAAAGCTGGAACCAAGCCTGAAACTAAGTGCTTCTACTGCAAGGGAAATGGTCACTGGAAGCGGAACTGCCCCAAATACTTGGTGAATAAGAAGGATGGCAAAGTAAACAAAGGTATATTTGATATACATGTTATTGATGTGTACCTTACTAGTGCTCATAGTATCCCCTAGGTATTTGATAATGATTCAGTTCCTAAGATTAGTAACTCGAAACAGGAGTTGCAGAATAAACAGAGACTAGTTTAGGGCGAGGTGACGATGTGTGTTGGAAGTGTTTCCAAGATTGATATGATCACCATCACACACTCCCTCTACCTTTGGGATTAGTGTTGAGCCTGAATAAATGTAATTTGGTGTTTCCATTGAGCATGAACAAGATTAGATCGTGTTTATTGCAATACAGTTATTCATTTAAGTCAGAGAATAATTGTTGTTCTGTTTCCATGAATAAAACCTGCTATGGTCAAACACCCAATGTGAATGGTTTATTGAATCTCGATCGTAGTGATACATATATTCATAATATTGATGCCAAAAGATGCAAAGTTGATAATGATAGTGCAACATACTTGTGGCACTGCCGTTTAGGTCATATTGGTGTAAAGCGCATGAAGAAACTCCATGCGGATGGACTTTTGGAATCACTTGATTATGAATCATTTGATACTTGCGAATCATGCCTCATGGGCAAGATGACTAAAACTCCGTTCTCCGGAACAATGGAGTGAGCTAATGACTTATTGGAAATAATACATACCGATGTATGCGGTCCGATGAGTGTTGAGGCACACGGCGGGTATCGTTATTTTCTAACCTTTACAGATGATTTGAGTAGATATGGGTATATCTACTTAATGAAACACAAATCTGAAACATTTGAAAAGTTCAAAGAATTTAAGAGTGAAGTAGAGAATCATCGTAACAAGAAAATAAAGTTTCTATGATCTGATAGTGGAGATGAATATTTGAGTTACGAGTTTGGCCTTCATTTAAAACAATGTGGAATTGTTTCACAACTCACGCCACCAGGAACACCACAGCGTAATGGTGTGTCCAAACGTCGTAATCGTACTTTATTAGATATGGTGCATTCTATGATGTCTGTTACTGATTTGCCTTTATCATTTTGGGGTTATGCATTAGAGACAGCCGCATTCATGTTTAATAGGGCACCGTATAAATTCGTTGAGATGACACCGTATGAACTATGGTTTGGCAAGAAACCTAAGCTGTCATTTCTTAAAGTTTGGGGATGCGGCACTTAATAGTCAAAAGGCTTCAGCCTGATAAGCTCGAACCCAAATCGGAGAAGTGCGTCTTCATAGGATACCCTAAGGAAACTATTGGGTACACCTTCTACCACATATTCGAAGGCAAGATCTTTGTTGCCAAGAATAGGTCCTTTCTAGAGAAGGAGTTTCTCTCGAAAGAAGTGAGTGGGAGGAAAGTAGAAATTGATGAGGTAATTGTACCTACTCTCAAATTGGAAAGTAGCACATCATAGAAAACCGTTCCCGTGATGCCTACACCGACTAGAGAGGAAGCTAATGATAATGATCATGAAACTTCGGATCAAGTTACTACTGAACTTTGTAGGTCGACCAGAACACGTTCCGCACCAGAGTGGTACGGTAATCCTGTCCTGGAAGTCATGTTGTTAGACAACGGCGAACCTACGAACTATGAAGAAGCTATGATGAGCCCAGATTCTGATAAATGGCTTGAGGCCATGAAATCTGAGATAGGATCCATGTATGAGAACAAAGTATGGACTTTGGTGGACTTGCTCGATGATCAACAAGCCATTGAGAATAAATGGATATTCAAGAAGAAGACGGACGCTGATGGTAATATCACTGTCTATAAAGTTTGACTTGTCGCGAAAGGTTTTCGACAAGTTCAAGGGGTTGACTACGATGAGACTTTCTCACCCCTAGCGATACTTAAGTCTGTCCGAATCATGTTAGCAATTGCCGCATTTTATGATTATGAAATCTGGCAAATGGACGTCAAAACTGCATTCCTTAATGGATTTCTTAAAGAAGAGTTTTATATGATGCAACCAGAAGGTTTTGTCGATCCTAAAGGTGCTGACAAAGTGTGCAAGCTCCAACGATCCATCTATGGACTGGTGCAAGCATCTTGGAGTTGGAATATACGCTTTGATGAGGTGATCAAAGCATATGGTTTTATACAGACTTATGATGAAGCCTGTATTTACAAGAAAGTGAGTGGGAGCTCTCTAGCATTTCTGATTTATATGTGGATGACATATTGTTGATTGGAAATGATATAGAATTTTTGGATAGCATAAAAGGATACTCGAATAAGAATTTTTTAATGAAAAACCTCGGTGAAACTACTTACATATTGGGCATCAAGATCTATAGGGATAGATCGAGATGCTTAATAGGACTTTCATAAAGCACATACCTTGGCAAAGTTCTGAAGAAGTTCAAAATTAACCAGTCAAAGAAAGGGTTATTGCCTGTGTTGCAAGGTGTGAAGTTGAGTAAGACTCAAAGACCGGCCACGGCAGAAGATAGAAAGAGAATGAAAGTCATTCCCTATGCCTCAGCCATAGGTTCTATTATGTATGCCATGTTGTGTACTAGACCTGATGTGTGCCTTGCCATGATTTTGGCAAGGGGGTACAATAGTAATCCAGGAGTGGATCACTGGATAGCGATCAAAATTATCCTTAGAGGACTAAGGAAATGTTTCTCGGTTATGGAGGTGATAAAGAGTTCGTCGTAAAAGGTTACGTCGATGCAAGCTTTGACACCGATCCGGATGACTCTGAGTCTCAATCTAGATATGTATTGAACGTGGGAGCAATTAGCTAGAGTAGCTCCATGTAGAGCATTGTAGACATAGAAATTTTCAAAATACATACGGATCTGAATGTGGCAGACCCGTTGACTAAACCTCTCTCACAAGCAAAACATGATCACACCTTAGTACTCTTTGGGAGTTAATCACATGGTGATGTGAACTAGATTATTGACTCTAGTAAACTCTTTGGGTGTTAGTCACATGACGATGTGAACTATGGGTGTTAATCACATGGCGATGTGAACTAGATTATTGACTCTAGTGCAAGTGGGAGACTGATGGAAATATGCCCTAGAGGCAATAATAAAATGGTTATTATTATATTTCCTAAATCATGATAAAGGTTTATTATTCATGCTAGAATTGTATTGACCGGAAACTTAAATACATGTGTGGATACATAAACAAATACCGTGTCCCTAGTGAGCCTCTACTAGACTAGCTCGTTGATCAAAGATGGTTAAGGTTTCCTAACCATAGACACGAGTTGTCATTTGATAACGGGATCACATCATTAGGAGAACGATGTGATGGACAAGACCCAACCGTTAGCATAGCATATGATCGTTCAGTTTATTGCTACTGCTTTCTTAATGTCAAATACATGTTTCTTCGACCATGAGATCATGCAACTCTAGGATGCCGGAGGAATACCTTGTGTGCTATCAAATGTCACAATGCAACTGGGTGATCATAAAGATGCTCTACAGGTATCTCCGAAGGTGTCTGTTGAGTTGGCGTGAATCGAGATTGGGATTTGTCACTCCGTGTAACAGAGAGGTATCTCTGGGCCCTCTCGGTAATAAAGCATCACAAGAAGCTTGCAAGCAAAGTGACTAAGGAGTTAGTTACAAGATGATGTATTACAGAACGAGTAAAGAGACTTACCGGTAACAAGATTGAACAAGGTATAGAGATACCGACGATGGAATCTCGGGCAAGTAACTTACTGATAGACAAAGGGAATTACGTATGTTGTCATAAAGGTTCAACCGATAAAAGATCTTTGTGGAATATGTAGGAATCAATATGATCATCCATGTCCCGCTATTGGTTATTGACCAGAGAGGTGTCTCGGTTATGACTACATAATTCCCGAACCCGCAGGGTTGCACGCTTAACGTTCGTTGATGCTAGAGTAGTATTGGGATATTTGATGAGTGGTAACCAAATGTTGTTCGGAGTCCCGAATGAGATCCTGGACGTCACGAGGAGTCTCGGAATGTTCGAGAGGTAAAGGTTTATATATGGGAAGTCATATTTTGGGTTCCGAAAAAAGGTGCAGTTTTTTCTGTATTGTACCGGGAAGCTTCCAGAAGGTTTCGGAGGATTCCGGAGGGGTCCGGAAGTCCACAAGTGGGTCCACCACGACCCAAGGGCTAGCATGGGCTGTGGGGAGGCGCCCTGGCCTTATTGGGCTAGGCACACCAAGTCCTCAAAAGCCCATGTGGCTAGGGAAGGCAAAAAAAAGGAAGGAGTCCTAGTAGGAGTAGGATTGGACTTGGAGTCCAAGTCCTCTCCCCCTTAGCTGCGCCCTAGGGCTTGGAGGGGCTGTTTCCCACGCCCCTCCACCTATATATAGAGGGGAGGGGGTGCCCAAAGAGGACACACCAAGCCCTTGGCACCCCTCTTTCTCCCGTTACTCCGTAGTTCCACCGCTTCGTCCTGGCGACGCTTAGCGAAGCGCTGTCGGTGTTCCACCACCACCATCATCGAGATCTTTATTCATATCTTCCATAAAGGTTTTCTGCTCCTTGAGCTCGTTCCTAAAGAAACTATTATGCTCAAATTGTAAGGATATGAAGCTCCTAGTATTATTTTCAATTTCTTCCAGCTTCCTATAATAACGATCAAAGTTTTTGGGTGGAGCCATAAAAGCAACCGAACACGCGAGCAAACAAAAGGCATACGAAAAGACGAATGGAAGAAGGGCAAATAAAAAGGCAAATTTTTCAAAAATCGTTCTAGAAGTGTGGGAGAGAAAAACGAGAGGCAAATGAAAAATAATGTAATGCAAGAGATGAAAGTTTATGATGGGTACTTGGTAGGCTTGACGTAGATCTCCCCGGCAACGGCGCCAGAAATTTTTCCTGCTACTTCTTGAGCTTGTGTTGGTTTTTCCCTTGAAGAGGAAAGGGTGATGCAGCACAATAGAGATAAGTATTTCCCTCAGTTAAGAACCAAGGTATCAATCTAGTAGGAGAAACGCGCAAGTCCCCAATAGATGCACCTGCACAAACAATCAAACACTTGCACCCAACGCGATAAAGGGGTTGTCAATCCCTTCATGGTCACTTGCAAAGGTGAGATCTGATAGAGATAGATAAAACTAAATAAAAGATAACTAAATATTTTTGGGTTTTTTGGTTTATAGATCTGAAAATAAAAGATTGCAAAATAGTAGATCGAAAACAAGTATGATGGAAAATAGACCCGGGGGCCATAGGTTTCACTAGAGGCTTCTCTCTTGAAGGCAAATAATACAGTGGGTGAACAAATTACTGTCGAGCAATTGATAGAAAAGCGCAAAGTTATGAAAATATCCAAGGCAATGATTATGTAATATAGGCATCACGTCCGTGTCAAATAGACCGACTCCTGCCTGCATCTACTACTATTACTCCACACATCGACCGCTATCCAGCATGCATCTAGAGTATTAAGTTCATAAAGAACGGAGTAACGCCTTAAGTAAGATGACATGATGTAGAGGAATAAACTCAAGCAATATGATGAAAACCCCATCTTTTTATCCTCGATGGCAACAATTCAATACATGTCTCGCTACCCCTACTTTGTCACTGGGTGAAATCACGCAAGATTGAACCCAAAGCTAAGCACCTCTCCCATTGCAAGAAAAACCAATCTAGTTGGCCAAACCAAACCGATAATTCGAAGAGAAATACAAAGACATCAAATCATGCATATAAGAATTCAGAGAAGATTCAAATAATATTCATAGATAAGCTGATCATAAATCCACAATTCATCGGATCTCGACAAACACACCGCAAAAGAAGATTACATCGGATAGATCTCCAAGAACATCAAGGAGAACATGGTATTGAGAATCAAAGAGAGAGAAGAAGCCATCTAGCTACTTGCTATGGACCCGTAGGTCTGAGGTAAACTACTCACGCTTCATCGGAAGGGCAATAGGGTTGATGTAGATGCCCTCCGTGATCGAATCCCCCTTCGGCAGGGTGCTGGAAAAGGCCCCAAGATGGGATCTCACGGGAACAGAAGGTTGCGGCGGTGGAAAAGTATTTTTGTGGATGCCTGTGAGAGTTTTGGAATATATGTGAATATATAGGATGAAGGGCTAGGTCAAGGGATCCCCGAGGGGCCCACAAGGTAGCCCCCCCCCCTAGGGCGCGCCCTCCACCCTTGCCGTCGCCTCGTGGCTCTTCTGGCTTGGACTCCAAGTCCCCTGGGTGTCTTCGGGTCCAAGAAAAATCATCATGAAGTTTTATTCCGTTTGGTATTCCTTTTCTGCGAAGCTCAAAAACAAGGAAAAAACAGAAACTGGCACTGGGCTCTAGGTTAATAAGTTAGTCCCAAAAATAATATAAAATAGCATAATAATGCATATAAAACATCCAAAACAGATAATATAATAGCATGGAACAATCAAAAATTATAGATACGTTGGAGACATATCAAGCATCCCCAAGCTTAATTCCTGCGCGTCCTCGAGTAGGTAAATGATAAAAACAGAATTTTTGATGTGGAATGCTACCTAACATATTTATCCATGTAATTTTCTTCATTGTGGCATGAATGTTCAGATCCATAAGATTCAAAACAAAAGTTTAATATTGACATAAAAACAATAATACATCAAGCATACTAATAAAGCAATCATGTCTTCTCAAAATAACATGGCCAAAGAAAGTTATCCCTACAAAATTATATAATCTGGTTATGCTCCATCTTCATAACACAAAGTATTAAATCATGCACAACCCCCATGACAAGCCAAGCAATTGTTTCATACTTTTGATGTTCTCAAACTTTTTCAACTTTCACGCAATACATGAGCGTGAGCCATGGATATAGCACTATAGGTGGAATAGAATATGGTGGTTGTGGAGAAGACAAAAAGAAGGAGATAGTCTCACATCAACTGGGCGTATCAACAGGCTATGGAGATGCCCATCAATAGATATCAATGTGAGTGAGTAGGGATTGCCATGAAACAGATGCACTAGAGCTATAAGTTTATGAAAGCTCAAAAAAGAAACTAAGTGGGTGTGCATCCAACTCGCTTGCTCACAAAGACCTAGGGCAATTTGAGAAAGCCCATCATTGGAATATACCAGCCAAGTTCTATAATGACAAATTCCCACTAGTATATGAAAGTGACAACATAGGAGACTCCCTATCATGAAGATCATGGTGCTACTTTGAAGCACAAGTGTGGAAAAAGGATAGTAACATTGCCCCTTCTCTCTTTTTCTCTCATTCAATTTTTTTATTTTTTTTATTGTGGGCTTCTTTGGCCTCTTTTATTTTTATTTTTCGTCCGGAGACTCATCCCGACTTGTGGGGGAATCATAGCTTCCATCATCCTTTCCTCACATGGGACAATGCTCTAATAATGATGATGATCACACTTTTATTTACTTACAACTCAAGAATCACAACTCGATACTTAGAACAAAATATGACTCTATATGAATGCCTCTGGCGGTGTACCGGGATGTGCAATGATCAAGCATAGCAATTGATATCAAAAAATAGACAAGCCATGTAAACATCATGCTAGCTATCTTACGATCATGCAAAGCAATATGACAATGATGGAGCGTGTCATAATAAAACGGAACGGTGGAAGTTGCATGGCAATATATCTCAGAATGGCTATGGAAATGCCATAATAGGTAGGTATGGTGGCTGTTTTGAGGAAGGTAATATGGTGGGTGTATGGTACCGGCGAGAGTTGCGCAGTACTAGAGAGGCTAGCAATGGTGGAAGGGTGAGAGTGCGTATAACCCATGGACTCAACATTAGTCATAAAGAACTCACATACTTATTGCAAAAGTCTATTAGCTATCAAAACAAAGTATTAGACGCATGCTCCTAGGGGGATAGATTGGTAGGAAAAGACCATCGCTCGTCCCCGACCGCCACTCATAAGGAAGACAATCAATAAATAAATCATGCTCCGACTTCATCACATAACGGTTCACCATACGTGCATGCTACGGGAATCACAAACTTTAACACAAGTATTTCTACCAATCCACAATTACTCACTAGCATGACTCTAATATCACCATCTTTATATCTCAAAACAATCATAAGGAATCAAACTTCACATAGTATTCAATGCACTTTATATGAAAGTTTTTATTATATCCCTCTTGGATGTCTATCATATTAGGATTAAATTCATAACCAAAGCAAATTACCATGCTGTTTAGAGAGAATCTCAAAATAATATAAGTGAAGCATGAGAGTTCAGCAATTTCTATAAAATAAAGCCACCACCGTGCTCTAAAAAGATATAAGTGAAGCACTAGAGCAAAATTGCCTAGCTCAAAAGATATAAGTGAAGCACATAGAGTATTCTAATAAATCACGATTCATGCGTGTCCCTCTCAAAAGGTGTGTACATCAAGGATGATTGTGGCAAACTAAAAAACAAAGACTCATATCATACAAGACGCTCCAAGCAAAACACATATCATGTGGTGAATAAAAATATAGCCTCAAGTAAATTTACTGATAGACGAAGACGAAAGAGGGGATGCCTTCCGGGGCATCCCCAAGCTTAGGCTCTTGGTTGTCCTTGAATATTACCTTGGGGTGCCTTGGGAATCCCCAAGCTTAGGCTCTTGCCACTCCTTATTCCATAGTCCATCAAATCTTTACCCAAAACTTGAAAACTTCACAACATAAGACTCAACAGAAAACTCATGAGATCCGTTAGTATAAGAAAATAAATCACCACTTTTGGTACTGTTGTGAACTCATTATTTATTTATATTGGTGTAATATCTACTGTATTCCAACTTCTTCATGGTTCATACCCCCCGATACTACCCATAGATTCATCAAAATAAGCAAACAACACATAGAAAACAGAATCTGTCAAAAACAAAACAGTCTGCGAAGATCCGAATTGTTCTAATACTTATGTCACTCCAAAAATTCTGAAACATTAGGAAACAGAGAAAATTTGTATGTCAATCTTGTGTAAAAAATTCAGGGTTTTTTGTCACTTATGTGAATTATTAAAATTATGTGACTAGACGCAAAAGTTTCTGTTTTTCAGCAAGATCAAATCAACTATCACCGTAAGCCATCCCAAAGGTCTTACTTGGCCCAAACACTAATTAAAACATGAAAACACATCTAACCAAAGGCTAGATGAAAAGTTTATTGAAACACAGAACCAAAAAAGCAAGAACAAAAATAAAATTGGGTTGCCTCCCAACAAGCGCTATTGTTTAACGCCCTTAGCTAGGCATAACGCAATGGATCTAGGTATTGTCATCTTTGGTATGCAATCCATAAGTAGCTCTCATAATAGATTCATATGGCAACTTAATTTTCTTTCTAGGAAAGTGTTCCATGCCCTTCCTTAACGGAAATTGAAATCTAATGTTTCCTTCTTTCATATCAATAATTGAACCAATTGTTCTGAGGAAAGGTCTACCAAGAATAATAGGACATGTAGGATTGCAATCTATATCAAGAACAATGAAATCTACGGGCACATAATTCCTATTTTCAACAATAAGAAAATCATTAATTCTTCCCATAGACTTCTTAATAGTGGAATCCGCAAGATGCAAATTTAAAGAACAATCATCAAATTCACGGAAACATCACATAAAGTTTTTGGAATCGTGGAAACGCTAGCACCCAAATCACACAAAGCATGGCACTCATAATCTTTAATCTTAATCTTAATAGTAGGTTCCCACTCATCATAAAGTTTTCTAGGAATAGAAACTTCCAATTCAAACTTTTCTTCAAAAGACTTCATCATAGCATCAACGATATGTTTGGTAAAAGCTTTGTTTTGATTATAAGCATGAGGAGAATTCAACATGGATTGCAACAAGGAAATACAATCTATCAAAGAACAATTATCATAATTAAAATCCTTGAAATCCAAAAGAGTGGGTTCATTGCGACTTAAAGTTTTGACCTCTCCAATCCCACTTTTATCAATTTTTGCATCAAGATCTATAAACTCCAAATCATTGGGACGCCTTCTAGCTAAAGTTGACTCATCTCCAGTCCCATCTTTATCAAGATTTATATTAGAAAACAAAGATTCAATAGGAATCACATCAATCACTTTAAGATCTTCATCATTATTTTCACAAAACTCCGGCTTAGCGGCCATCTTATTTACCAAAGTGGTTTGTTTATCGGAAATTTGGCCAACTAAAATTTTAAGATGAGCAAATTGAGATTTAAGACCATAAAATTCTTTAGACATATCATCGAGCTCTTTATTCATATCTTCCATAAAGGTTTTTTGCTCCTTGAGCTTGTTCCTAAAGAAACTATTATGCTCAAATTGTAAGGACATGAAGCTCCTAGTATTATTTTCAATTTCTTCCAGCTTCCTATAATAAGGATCAAAGTTTTTGGGTGGAACCATAAAAGCAACCGAACACGCGAGCAAACAAAAGGCAGACGAAAATACGAACGAAAGAAGGGCGAATAAAAAGGCAATTTTTTCGAAAATCGTTTTAGAAGTGGGGGAGAGGAAAATGAGAGGCAAATGGCAAATAATGTAATGCAAGACATGAGAGTTTATGATGGGTACTTGGTAGGCTTGACGTAGATCTCCCCGGCAACAGCACCAGAAATTCTTCCTGCTACTTCTTGAGCTTGCGTTGGTTTTTCCCTTGAAGAGGAAAGGGTGATGCAACACAGTAGAGATAAGTATTTCCCTCAGTTAAGAACCAAGGTATCAATCCAGTAGGAGAAACGCGCAAGTCCCCAATAGATGCACCTGCACAAACAATCAAACACTTGCACCCAATGCGATAAAGGGGTTGTCAATCCCTTCACGGTCACTTGCAAAGGTGAGATCAGATAGAGATAGATAAAACTAAATAAAAGATAACTAAATATTTTTTGGGTTTTTTGGTTTATAGATCTGAAAATAAAAGATTGCAAAATAGTAGATCGGAAACAAGTATGATGGAAAATAGACCCGGGGGCCATAGGTTTCACTAGAGGCTTCTCTCTTGAAGGCAAATAATACGGTGGGTGAACAAATTACTGTCGAGCAATTGATAGAAAAGCGCAAAGTTATGACGATATCCAAGGCAATGATTATGTAATGTAGGCATCACGTCCGTGTCAAGTAGACTGACTCCTGCCTGCATCTACTACTATTACTCCACACATCGACCGCTATCCAGCATGCATCTAGAGTATTAAGTTCATAAAGAACAGAGTAACGCCTTAAGTAAGATGACATGTTGTAGAGGAATAAACTCAAGCAATATGATGAAAACCGCATCTTTTTATCCTCGATGGCAACAATTCAATACGTGTCTCGCTACCCCTACTTTGTCACTGGGTGAAATCACGCAAGATTGAACCCAAAGCTAAGCACCTCTCCCATTGCAAGAAAAACCAATCTAGTTGGCCAAACCAAACCGATAATTCGAAGAGAAATACAAAGACATCAAATCATGCATATAAGAATTCAGAGAAGATTCAAATAATATTCATAGATAAGCTGATCATAAATCCACAATTCATCGGATCTCGACAAACACACCGCAAAAGAAGATTACATCGGATAGATCTCCAAGAACATCAAGGAGAACATGGTATTGAGAATCAAAGAGAGAGAAGAAGCCATCTAGCTACTAGCTATGGACCCATAGGTCTGAGGTAAACTACTCACGCTTCATCGGAAGGGCAATAGGGTTAATGTAGATGCCCTCCGTGATCGAATACCCCTTCGGAAGGGTGCCGGAAAAGGCCCCAAGATGGGCTTTCACGGGAATAGAAGGTTGCGGCGGTGGAAAAGTATTTTCGTGGATGCTTCTGAGGGTTTTGGAATATATGTGAATATATAGGACGAAGGGCTAGGTCAAGGGATCCCCAAGGGGCCCACAAGGTAGGGGGGCGCCACCCCCTAGGGCGCGCCCTCCACCCTTGCCGCAGCCTCGTGGCTCTTCTGGCTTGGACTCCAAGTCCCCTAGGTGTCTTCGGGTCCAAGAAAAATCATCGTGTAGTTTTATTCCGTTTGGACTTCGTTTGGTATTCCTTTTCTGTGAAGCTCAAAAACAAGGAAAAAACAGAAACTGGCACTGGGCTCTAGGTTAATAAGTTAGTCCCAAAAATAATACAAAATAGCATAATAATGCATATAAAACATCCAAAATAGATAATATAATAGCATGGAACAATCAAAAATTATAGATACGTTGGAGACGTATCAGTGCCCGCTATCAAGCTGCACCGAAAGAATCGCATCACCAAGCGGTCACGTGTATTCTGAGATATTTGGCTCACACCCCCACCTTAGGTTTATGGTATCCTAAGGGAGCACAGTTTGATCTCTTGGATATTCAGACTCAGATTACGCAGGTGACTTGGTTGACAGGAAATCTACTTCGGGGACATGTCATTTCTTCGGTAGATCATTGGTATGTTGGTCATCAAGGAAGAAGAATTGTGTATCTCTCGCTATCTGAGGCCGAATATATTGCTGCTGGCGCTTGTTGCACTCAGTTATTGTGGATGAAGCAGACTCTGAAGGATTATGGCATCAAGGTCAAGAAGATTCCTTTATATTGTGACAATGAGAGTGCTATCAAAATTGCACATAATCCAGTGCAGCATTCTTGCACCAAGCATATTGCCATCAGACATCATTTCATTTGCAATAATGTTGCTCGAGAGGAAATTGTCATCAATCATGTCAATACCGAAGACAATCTCGCTGATATTTTCACCAAGCCTCTCGATGAGAAAAGATTCTGTGCGTTACGGTGTGAGCTAAATATCCTGGATTTTGCAAACATCTAGTAAGCTGGACTCGGCACCTGTGCCAACACTTCCACATCTTAGAAGGAATGGGTGCACAACACTCGAAGAGTTTGAAAATTTCGACAAAGTGAAATTTTCTTTCTGAGATTGAATACATTAAAGAAGAACTAGACTAACCGGGTGCCACGATAATTGTGTGATGCTCTGGGTCATACAGTTCTTATACGGTGGGTCACGCCACCACAATTTTCTTTCGTTGAGTTTCTTTTCGATCGAAAGATTTTGTGTTAGTCCGAATGCATTTCTCTCATAGCTATTCTTTCGGGTGTTTGTGTTTCGTTGTTTGAGTGAAATGCCTAGGACCCTGTTTTCCCTCTGTTCTATCCCTTCCAGTCTATGTTGTTCCGTTATGAATGCTCAATTTCATCTGGTACGGAAACTTTATCTGGTGTTCTTGACCACGATAAATATTAGGTCTGAACATTAATCTGTTTTGGCGAAAGCTGTCTAAAATTTGGGGTTTCCCGCCCAAGTCAGGACCACGATATTTTATGACGGTTGCCATGTGCAATCCATCAACTGTCACCCCATCCTGTCCGTTGAATAGCAATAGTCTCTCGATAGTGGCCGTTCGATCGGATTCACTCGTCGTGGTTATTTTCCCTCACATATAAATACCGCAGCACCACCGCTCCCTCATCCACTTCTCTTCCTCCTCGCCACCATCTCCTCTGAATCCCTACCATAGTGCTCCTCCTTGAACTCGACGCCGATGATCCCTTCGCTGCTTCACTACTGGAAAGCGATCGCCGGAGTCTTTCCTCGCCGCCGCAGGACATCCTCTTCCCCGCGCCGCCGTAGCTGCTGCACATCACCAAGCTAGGGTATGTGTAGTGCGAACTCGGTCTTCCATTCTTCTCGTTCGAGTTCGTACGCGGTTAAAATTTTCCGTTTTCACCGCATATCTTAGATCTTTACTGCATAGGTATCTTGTGCAGATGTGGTTTGTAGTTGTCCCTCGCATCCGAAAAAATTCAGATCTAGGGTTTGTGTTATGTCTCGTACGAATGGAATGCTTAGCACGCTGACTAGTATATTCTTCGGACCTACTAGTTCGTTCTATACATTTCTTTCATTCGAAACATTTCTCAAAGTCTGCATCTAATTCTTCTTTAAAACGTTTTCACTCGAAAAATCTTCGGTATGAGCATTCGTAACCCTGTCCCCATTTTCCCTCGCATCTATTCTTATTCACAGGTATATGCAATCTGTTGAAGATTATGCTCGACCAATGAGCATGGTCGATGGAGAAGAGGTTATCTTGGGTACAACAGATGAGTCAAAAGCAGCGAATGCAAAGGGCCCAACGGTAGGCCCATCAACTCGCAAGAGAAAAAGAAATGAGCCAAGTGAAGATGAGCAAGAAGAAGATGATCCGAAGAAAAAGAAGGGTGGGAGACAACCATACGCAAATTCAGCTGAATACATCTCTCATGATAATTATATCACTGTTCTAGGAGAATCAAAATGAGAAAGAGACAAGCGTCTGCAAAGGATTCGACGCCACTGGTGCGCAAGTGGTTCAACTATGAAATGATTCATCCTCGGTTTGCGAAGAACTTTGCATTCCATCCTCCATGGGGTGACTGCCGTGAAATTGGTCTCATCCGTGCAAGTGATCCCCAGGAGAGACTGCCGCCACCACCAAATGCTCATCAGTCCTCCCTTCGTACTCCCGAATCCTATCCTGATGAACTTGCCAAGCGGCAAAAGAATGCCCTCAAGAGAGCCAAAAAGGCTGAAAAGGAAAAAGCTCGTGAAGAAGAAAATCGTCGCCTACTCAAAGATGATGTTGAGAAGAAAAAGGCTGAAGGAGAATCTGAAGGTCGCTCCAAATACAAACATGATCCCAGTGCAAGGCACAAGAATGCACCGAACAAGAGGCCGGCTGAACCAACCGACAGAAATGCCGAAAGCAATTCTTCCGACGAAGATGATCCACCACTCACAAGAGATGAAGTTGATGCTACTCTCAGCGAGCAAGTGAACATCACAACTTCAACGGTGCTACCTGATCTTCATGCTCGTACTGTTCCAATAGCACCTCTGAAGAAAGCTCAAAAAACTCCACCTACCACAGTCACCATGAGAGATCATGTGAATACAACCCCCCATCCTGAGGCTATCAACTTGAAGGATTTGGTAGTTGATGATCTTGTTGGCACTACCAAGCCAGGCAAACCAATTCCAAAGTCGAAAGTGAAGAAAATCAAGGCTCCAACCAAGGCACCAATCACCGAGCAAACTGCTCCTCAAGATGTTGCACCGAAGGAAAAGGCTGCTCAGTTTGCTCCCACTTTGACTCAACCGTTGGCTTCTATGCCTCCATCCGCGCAAGCTCCAGTGCAAACTGCTCCGGTTGCACAGTCTGATGTTCGATCTGATGCTCCTCATTATTACAATCATGTGTTCATCATGGAGCAGCTTGATAAGTTTGTGGAAAATCCATTCGATGGTGAAGTGGCATCTTTGCCAATCCCTCCTGAAGTCGTTTCACAGGCTTCTGATGTTGTTCGAGACATGAGAGAAGATTCTATTGAAATCAACACCCTCACTGCCGAACTCAATGACCTTGATGGTTGAATGAAAACTGCGTCTTCCAAGTTTGTCATTAAACAACTTGAAGAATCTTATATGGATACCAATTGGGCTTTGACTATCCTCCGTAGCATAAGATTGGGCTTTCACTCGGATCTCGATAATATTGTTCGCAAGATCTGCAATGAGCATCAAGCACAAGTGACTGGCTACAATGATTTAGTCAAAGGCCACATTGACCACACTGCTCAGAAGAAGAGGTGAAAGAAAAATGCTCCTCCTCCTACGATAGAAAAGTCACCTGATCACTCTGAAGCTCACCCTCAGAAAGAAAAATCTCCTGAGCCAGATATTCATTCACAACCAAATATTCAAATCACTAATGCTCCTCCCTCGCCAAGGCCAACTGAACCAGTGCCTCTGGCCTCCCCTGTTAGAACTGATATTCCATCTCAGCAAGTTGCTTCTGAAGAAGGTGAAATCCCTCACTCCAAACTCCAAGCTTCTCCCGCTCGTGAAACACCGAATGCTTCGGCTCCTCCTACTGTTCAACAACAACAGATTCCCGAAGAACAATCGCAACCACCTCCAGTGCCTACCGAAAAGGAATCTGCTCTGTTACCTACTGTTTCTGCAGCTCCAACCATTATGCCATCTGCTCCACCTCAATTACAATTGTCTATTGACACAACGCAAAGAATTTCTGATGTTGGTCCGTCCGGACATAAATCTGCCTCTGCTCGTCATACTGATTCTGTAGTATATGGAGATGAAGTGATTTCAGTCGAAGATGAACTCAAATATCCATATCCTCGTGAACAACTGCCTTTGTTCTCGACTGGTGCTGGCGCCAAAGGCCCGCTTTTCAATCGGAATACGCATCCCCAATTCTTTCAAGAAAGTACGTATAATGGGCCACACACCTCTGAATCACCCCGCTTCTGGACAAAAGAACATGCCATTTATTACTCTCGGATCCTCTATGACAGCCGAAAGATATTCCCTCATGAGTTCCCGGACATCCCAGCTATGAAGAATATTGGCTGCTTTAATCAGTTACTACAAGATATGGAAGATTTCTGCCTCACCAATGTGTTTGCATTCGAACATCCTTGGAACAGGGAAATCATACTTCAGTTCTATGCCACCTTGTACATCTCTGGTGATGAGTCTGACAGTTCCAAATGGATCATGGAGTGGATGGCCGAAGGAAAATGCATCAAATGCTCTTCAACAGATTTTGTCTCACATTTTCATTTCCCTCGGTTCGAGCATGGCAACAATAAAATTAGAGTGCACAGCATTGATGTCATTTCCGATGAAATGTTTCGGTGCACCATGGATGAAGAAAAGATTCAAGACTACAATGGTCCTCCTAGGCCTGAGCACTTGACATTCGAGAATCAGACTCTGTATCATATGCTCACCTACACCATTTGCCCTCTGGCCGGGATGAACACAGATAATTCCATCTCAGATGTTCTTCGAAATGCCATCTATGCAATCTCCGAGCGATATGTCTTTGATGTTGAGGACATGTTTTTGCGTACCTTCAAGGATTCTGCTCAGCACCCAAAATGCCTCAAAGTTTATGCGCCATGGATCCAGAAAGTGGTTGATTACACCATGCGCACCGAGTACTTAGTGAAGGCCAGTCACAAAAGCTTCATTCCTCCAGTCCGTGATACCTTGCAAGTCATGGCAGATATTTCTTCAGGTAAAGCACCTGTGTCAAGCCCTCAAGATTATCACAAGCATTTCGATGGGCCACAGCTGCCTTAGCGCGATCGACAGATATCTCATCAGCCTCCATCGCAACTTGAAGTGAGTTTGCACACACAACAGCTGTTGTTGCAGCATATTGCTGAGGATCACCGAGAGAAAGAACATCTTGCCGCCGAGCTAAATGCAATCAACAATCGAACCAAAGTAGTGCATATGATTGTGGCTGAGAATAAGAAGCGTCTCTGGAAATTGCTTTGAAAGTTCTTCACCGAGAAACAACTCATGAACGTCAACCTCAAAGAACTTCATGATTATATTGACAAAGGCTTTTCTGTTGAAGATTTCCAAGATCGCATTACTCCTCCTTTGCCTGCTCGTGAGCCAACAACTGATCTACTTCATCTTAAGCTGCGCAAATTGCTCGAAGAATATGAAGCTACCTCACCGACAGAGAAACCAGTCGAAGGAAATGTGTTATCTTGTGTTACTCCAGTGGATGATCCAAATGTGCCTTCATCATCTCAGCCTCAAGCTGCTATTCCTGAAGAAAAATCTATTGCTGTTGAAGATGAAGATATTCCAGTTACTTCCGAAGCAGAAGTCTCCTCGGACAGTTCTTCTGGAGATGCCACCGAGTGAATCAAGTTCACAGCTTCTGCACTCATGTTATTCATCACCTTTTTGACACTAGTTGGCAAAAAGGGGGAGAATTACATCGAGTTTCGATAGGTTTGCTTTTTGGAGTTTCGTTGGTTTGGTTTCGTGTGAGATTTGAAACTTATGCCTTAAAGACTATCTGCGCTATGATGTAAAACTTTTGTGCTGTAATGTTAATAACCCCCCTGCTACTCTATTTATCTCGAAGCATTTGTTTTGCAGGTGGAATTATTATCAGAAGTTATGAATGTTTGCACTACAATCTCGATGGATTATATATCATTAGTGCGAATCTTTATCTCGAATGATTGAAATTTCCTCTATATACTTCAATGAATTGCAGGAGAATTTTATCTCATATCTATAACCCTGCATACATCTAGGGGGAGTCTATTTCATCATCAAGCCAAGTAACACTATTTCACTCTTGTTTATTATGTGTTTTGTCAACAACCATCCAAAAAGGGGGAGATTGTTGACGCAATGATAGGCCCCTTGTGTTTTGGAGTTTGTTGACATAAACAGTATGGGACTTATGTGTTTGCTAGTGCACACAGAGTAACATGTCCCTGAGATCACGAGGATTTTGA
This sequence comes from Thinopyrum elongatum, assembly GCA_011799875.1. NCBI lineage: Eukaryota > Viridiplantae > Streptophyta > Magnoliopsida > Poales > Poaceae > Thinopyrum > Thinopyrum elongatum. The sequence goes on from CM022298.1 coordinate 170,218,810, forward strand.
GTTAAACAACGAAGGTAATCTCCCTGCGTTGCAGTGAAGGTTATCACCGAAGATTATGATAACAAGAGTGACCCCTCAAAAATTGTTGACGTGAAGCTATTGGTTCGGTGCCTGTCCGAAGAAAGTGACTGCATCCGAGGAGATTGAAGACGAAGTGAAGACGTAGCATTTATTTCGTTCTTCTTCTTCTCTTTATTGAGTCATAGGACCACCGTACTATTAAGAGGGGTGTAGCATTTGAAACTTTGATTCTCTGATGCTAAACCCAAATCCTATGAAAGTTGCGAGAGAAATCTCTTTGTGTTCCGAGCAAATACTTGCCAGCAAGAGACTGTGATCTTCTTCGCTGCGAGAGATTTGTCTCTGACCGAGGAGTTAGCATTACTTTTTCCTCAAGTAATGTTATCGTTGCTCCAAAAATCCGACCGTTGTAAACGTGTCGGTTGGCCATTGGCTGGACCGCGTGTCCAAAATGGTCATTTCCCACCAGGGAAGGCTGAGGCTATAAATAGCCACCCCGCACCGACGTTGTCCGGTGGTTGCTCCGTTTGATTCTGAGAAGATTGTTGAGCAACCCCCTCTCTGAGCGATTTGAGTTTAAAATCCATCGAGAGAAAACCCCTAGAGCCGAAGAATTAGATAGTGGTTCAGCATCACTCGAATCTAAGTCCAGTATGCTCCACCTATTACTCTTGAGAGCTGCAATCTCTCTAGACGGTTAGGTGTCAATTTCTTCAGAGACCAAGAGTGATTGTGGTTCTCGAAGAAGAAGTCTGTAAAGGTTTGGAGATTGCCTTAAGTATCTACCACGAGTGATCGGCATTGGTTGACGAACCAATTGTCGAGGAGAATAGGGCGAAGAGAGTTTATCTTCCGTGTTAAGTCACAACCCCTCCAACCAGACATAGTCCTTGTGTAGAAGGACGAACTGGTCGAACAAATACCCTGTCGCCATCGAGCATCACTGGTTACCTCTGCTACCCATGTTTACTCTCGATCTGTTTTCCTTCATGTGATTTGTCTCGATGCATGCTTTAGTTTCCATTCGGTATTTACTTTTAGCTCACTCTATTTTATCTTTCATTCGCTCCGCTGCTGGGTTCCGAGAGTTTTGAGATTTCCAAATAAATTTTAAAACTCCCATTCACCCCCCTCTGGTAGACATACTTCATTCCTACAGCTCCACCTGCCACTATTGCGGAATCTTATGAAATTAAGCCTACTTTACTGAACTTGGTTATGAAAGAACAATTTTCTAGTTCATATAATGAAGATGCTGCTGCACACTTGAATAATTTTGTTGAGCTACGTGATATGCAAAAATACAAAGATGTAGAAGGTGATATAATCAATTCGAAATTGTTTTCCTTCTCATTAAGAGCTAGAGATAAAGAATGGTTGCTATCTTTGCCTAGAAATAGTATTGATTCATGGACTAAACTAGATGATACCCCATGCGTTGCTGCGAAAATATGAGTAAGCAATTCAGTGTGGATATATGGAAGAATTATCTATAGAAATACATGAGTTTGGTCCCCAAAAAATACATGTTTTCAATTAAGATATCTTGCGTTACTCCGAGCAAAAGAAAAAAGTAAATCATGCATTATACACTTGTACGTAACCAAACTCAATTAGTTTCTTCATAAAGAGTAGCGATCCTTAATGTGCGACGAAAGAATAAAGTTAATTAAATTGCAATAAAAGGATTGCTATAGATACGGATGGTTGGTTGATGAAATTTTTTGACTACATACAAATGTTAGTCTTCTGGAGTCAATTATGAAATGACCCAAATCGGCAAATATAAGAGAACATCAATCCATGTAAATTTTTGATAAGATGGTTTGATACACAAATCATGTTGAACCACCATTAAGGTTTAGAACGTCATAGGACCAAAACTAAAATACATCCCTATTTTTTTACGAAAGGAGGATCACCCCTGTCCTTGCATCATTGTGATGGACAAACACAATATGATAGTGGGCAATCTAAAGAAGAGAGGAGAGGAAAGCCTTAAGAACAGACATACCAGAAAGTTGAAGTGGAATGCACTATATATTGAACAAAAAATAATGATGTCCGCATGCTCACAAATAACAATTCAAATAAATGTATAATAAAAATGCTTCAGTTTCCATCATACTAATCGGTGGGAATGGCATTATCATCAATAAACCACATGCATGAGAGAGCTATTGAACCTATAGAACAGAATAATGTAAAGGTAAGCACAGCATACACCTTCACCTTGCACCATAACTTACAGTAGAAAAAAAATTGTTTTTATCTTGGTAAAAGATGAAAAGATTGTAAGGAATTAGTATTTCTTAGAACTATTTTCCTCAAAAGCCTCATCTGCAGCCTCAACATAGGACTATGCCAAAGTTGCACCAGCACCATCTTATTTGCATCCCCTTTCAATGCTCAAGGCAATTCAGTGAGAAAGTTCGAAAAATACTATGACCATGAACTACCTTTTGTGGGTAAGAATACGATATCAAAGAAACATTAGTTATTTTGTTGCAGTCAAATACCAGGGAACCATAACAATAGAAGTAACACTATGTTCTATTGAACTTTTAATCTGAAAAAAATATTGAGCGAAGATCACATTTAGTGTAGAGGTAATGGATGACATATGTATCATTGTCTGAGTGCTCTCCTAGGATTTTTTAAATGAACACGATGCAACAATTTACATTACAAAACTCAGTTGTGGTATCTAATTTCTATTTCTCAGTCGAGAGATGATAAATATTTGATTGCTAGCTGCACCACCTCATTGATCTGTACAAAGATTCAGTTTGAGGTAAAACAAAAGTGTGTCAGCTATTGCAGGCACATGGTCAAAGCAGACTAAGGAATAGATCTAAAAAAACATGGCAGGTTTAAAAAAATTACAGTATGTTCATGACAGATCACCTGACGGACGTACATCAGGAGCAATAACTGTTGGAGATGACTCGACATTTGTGGACAGATCACCGGAAGTGCATATGGTGGACCTGACTGTTGGAGACAAATCAAAATTTAATAGGAATTTCTTATGCAGTGGAGGGAGTCCTGGATTAGGGGGTCCTCGGGTGTTCGGGCTATTCGATATGGGCCGGACTGATGAGCCATGAAGATACAAAGCATAAGGCTTTCCTTCGTGTCCGGGTAGGACTCTTCTTTGCGTGGACGACAAGGTTGATGTCCGGATATGTAATTTCCTTCTTCCACGAACCGACTCTATACAACCCTGGGCCCCTCCGGTGTGTATATAAACCGGAGGGTTTAGTCCGTAGAGACTATCAGAATTCTCATAGGCTAGACAGCTAGGGTTTAGCCATTATGATCTCGAGGTAGATCAACTCTTGTAACCCCTATACTCATCAAATACAATCAAGCAAGACATAGGGTTTTACCTCCATTAAGAGGGCCCGAACCTGGGTAAACATCATGTTCCCTTCGTCCCTTGTTACCTTCGATCCTCAGACACACAGTTCGGGACCCCATACCCGAGATCGGCCGGTTTTGACACCGACATTGGTGCTTTCATTGAGAGTTTCGTTGTGTTGTCGATAGAAGGATCGATGGCTCACCTTGTCATCAATGATGATATCACTTCTGGAAGGGCCTTAACTCCGGGACAGGTCCTCCAGCTCGGCGGTTTTACCATGGGCGCTCGCTTGGCCGTTAAGCCAATGGCGGCCCCCGCAATCGCCAGACATCATCCCCACATCGGCCTCGAACACTCCGAAAAGATGGATCTGGCAGATATCTCGTCCTTGAACGAGCTGCTGGATCGCATCACCGCCCTGGGGCTTGCAACAGACTATGATCGGATCGGGCTTAAACCCGATCAGAGGGAAATCAAGTCCCCACCGATCACCCATCTGGTAGCGGTCGTTGAGGAACGAGCCGAGAACGCTTCTTCCCCTAAGTTAAAAACCAGATATGTTCGGATTTCCGAGCCCTTCGAGCCAGACACCCATCCTCAGGAAGAGACTGTATGTCCTCCGAACTCAAGATCAGGCATTGAGCCCAGAAGTCACCTAGACCTTCCTGGTCCGGAACTGGTGACCTCGAAGATTCTTCAAGCTCCGGATTCAATCTCGAGTCAGGATTCGGGTTTTAGCCCGCCCACCCACCACAATCAATATTCTCCAAGTAATTCAGGCCATCCAGACATATGTGACCTAATGTACGTGCGGCAGCAACCTCAGGAAACGGTCCATCACTTTTGGGCCAGATTCCTCCTTGCTAAAAACAAGATTAAAGATTGCTGCGATGACAACGCGGTTTTGATTTTCTGTCGTAATTGTACGGACGAGGGAATTCTTAACGCCCTCAACCGCCGCCGCATACATCACTTTACAGAATTGGCACACATAGTACAGAAGTACTGCACGATGGAAAGCGCATGGAAGGCCCAGACAGCCCGGTGGGAACCCCCTGCCTTTAAGCAGCCCACCATACGGGCAAAACGGATGCACCCTCACAACGCATCCGAACACAAGCCCATTGACAAGAAAAACAAACCCTTCACGGGACACAGAACCGTCCTTGACGAACTACTCGACAAGCCCTGTCAGATACATATGACGTCGAGCACCAAACCAACGCACAGCCTTCGGGCATGTTGGGTACTCCGGCAAGTGGCTAAGAGCGGTGAGGCTATCCTCACCAATACTACTCCAGAGAAACATTCTTCGGAGGTTGACGATCTAAACATCTTTACGGTCTTTGAGACCTTCTCTTCAAATAATTGGCGCAAAAGGGCGCTCCGCAACCTCGCCGAAGTAAACCAAGTAACCGCAATGAACCCCTGGAATGACACGACCATAACTTTCACGGCCGACGATGAACCAAGGGCCCGATCAGTCCGAGCACCAGCCGCCTTGGTCTTAAACCCAATTGTGGATGGCTTTCGACTCACCAAGGTGCTCATGGACAGCGGCAGCGGGCTTAACCTCATCTACGAAGACATGCTCGACAAAATGCAAATGGACAAGAACCGCATTGAGCAAAGCATTACCACCTTTGGAGGCATTATCCCCAGTCGAGAAGCACGATGCTCGGGGAAAATTAAACTCGATGTAGTATTCGGCACGCCTGAGAATTACAGGTCCAAAGAGTTGCTCTTCCACGTGGCCCCTTTCAATAGCGGATATCACGCCCTCTTGGGGCGGGACGCCTTCGCACGCTTCCAAGCCATACCCCATTACGGGTATATGAAGCTCAAAATGCCAGGGCCCAACGGAGTGATCACTGTTACCAGTGATCCGGATATAGCACTCCGCACCGAAAATAAAACCGCATCCTTGGCCCTCGAGGCACTATCCGAAGCCCTCGCGGCTGAAGAACTAACCACCCTGCGTTCTACAGTGGACAAGGACGATGTGATCCTCGACAAGAGGCCCAAATCCACCTCTTTCAAACCAACAGACGAAATAGTCAAATTTCAAGTGCACCCGATGGACCCTAATAAAACAACATCCATTGGAGCACAGCTGGATCCGACGGTCGACACCGCCCTACAAGCATTCCTGCGCGAAAATTGGAACATCTTTGCCTGGCACCCTTCGGACATGCCCGGAATCCCATGCAGACTGGCCAAACATAGCCTCAATATAATAAAGGGGTTCAAACCAGTCAAGCAAACGCTGCGGCGATTTTCTGAACCCAAATGACAAGCTATGGGGGAGGAGCTAGTCAAACTACTCGAGGCCGGGTTCATTAGAGAAATCAAGCACCCAGACTGGCTAGCCAACCTGGTCATGGTGCCGAAGAAGGATAAGTCCTGGTGCCTTTGTGTCGATTTCAAAGACCTCAATAAGGCTTGCCCTAAGGACCCCTTCCCACTGCCCCGCATTGACCAAATTATTGACACAACCGCGGGACACGACTCATTGTGTTTCCTCGACGCCTACTTCGGATACCATCAGATTAAGATGAAGGAATCCGACCAGGCCGCAACGGCATTTATTACCCCCTATGGACCTTTCTGTTTCAACACTATGCCCTTTGGGCTCAAAAACACTGGCGCCACTCACCAACGCATGATTCAGACATGTTTGGAAAAACAAATCGGCAAGACAGTGGAGGCGTATGTGGATGACGTGGTCATCAAGACTAAACACGTCGAATCATTGGTGGACGATCTACGCCTCACATTCGTCAACCTCCGAACATATGACATACGGCTCAATCCGGAAAAATGTGTTTTCGGCGTCCCAGTCGGGAAACTGCTCGGGTTCATTGTTTCCAATAGAGGAATCGAGGCGAACCCAGCCAAAATTCGAGCCCTATCACAATTGGCAATGCCAACAGACTTAAAGTAGGTCCAAAAACTAGCTGGATGCGTGGCAGCCTTAAGCCACTTCATCTCCAGATTGGGAGAAAAAGCATTACCACTCTACCGACTACTCCGACGCACCGATCACTTCGAATGGACGGCTGCGGCCACAGCCGGATTGGAAGAAATAAAAACATTGTTAGCAGGTAACCCAATCCTAGCTGCCCCAGGTGTTGGCGAGCCTATGTTGCTCTACATATCCGCGACTCACCAAGTTGTGAGCGCCGTACTCGTCGTTGAGCGAGAGGAAGAGGGACACAAATTCCCCATCCAGAAACCAGTATACTATGTATCGGCGGTCCTTACACCATGCAAATCTCGATACCCTCACTATCAGAAGATAGCTTATGCGGTCTTTATGGCATCACGAAAGCTTCGACACTACTTTCAAGAGTGTTCGATCATGGTAGCATCCGAAGTACCACTGAATGACATCATAAATAATCGAGATGCCACTGGCCGCATAGCCAAATGGGCCATCGAGCTCCTACCATTTGAAATAATATACAGGCCACGCCGAGCTATTAAATCTCAGGTGTTGGTCGACTTTGTCGCCGAGTGGACGGAAGTAGAGCTCCCTAAAGAGTACAACACATACTCCAACTGGATAATGTACTTTGACGGCTCTAAAATGTTAGCCGGACTAGGGGCTGGCGTCATCTTGACATCCCCTAGGGGGGACATAGTCCGCTACGTGTTACAAATCATGTATACAGACTCCAACAATGCAGCCGAATACGAGGCACTTCTACATGGTCTTCGAATGGCTGTCTCCATGGGCATTCAACGCCTAGAGGTGCGTGGGGATTCAAACCTCGCAATATCCCAAATAAATGGAGAATTCGATGCAAAAGACCCAAAAATGGCAGCATACCGAAACGCCATACTCAAAATATCGGCTCGGTTCGAGGGGCTCGAGTTCCATCACGTTGCTCGAGACAGTAATCAGGCAGCGGACATCCTCGCTCGAATGGGCGCTAAACGCGATCCCGTCCCGCCTAACACCTTTGTGGAAAGGCTCTTTAAGCCATCCGTGGTCTGGCAGGACGAGGACAGAAATCCTAGTCCGGAACCGGTCATACCCCCAGCAGCCGAACTCAATTCGGACATCATCGGGGGCTCGGACACCGAAATAACACCCTCCGCCCATGCAATCATGGATGTTATCGCTCCATGGACCAAACCCTTCCTGGCCTACCTTAATCGGCAGGAGCTTCCAGATGATCAGAATGAGGCCCGTCGCATAATCCGACGTTCTAAAGCCTATAAAGTTCACGAAGGTGAACTATACAAGAAAAGTACCACTGGAGTCCTTCAAAGATGCATCCCCAAAGAGGAGGGACGGCAGCTCTTGGCTGAAATAAATGCTGGTCTAGGTGGCCATCACGCCGTAGCTCGGGCCCTCATAAGCAAGGCCTTCCGTACAAGTTTCTTTTGGCCAACGGCCCGAGCAGACGCACAGTACCTTGTGCAACACTGTGTGGGATGTCAGCTTTTCGCCAACCAAAGTCATATGCCGCCCACTGCTTTACGAACAATCCCAATCACCTGGCCTTTTGCGGTCTGGGGGCTAGATATGGTAGGACCCCTTAAAGGGGGAAGCCACAAGAAGAAATATTTACTTGTTATGGTGGATAAATTCACTAAGTGGATAGAGGTCAAACCAGTAAAAACGGCTGAAGCAGGGCCAGTGATCGACTTTATATCCGGCGTGGTACACCGTTATGGTGTCCCGCACAGCATCATCACTGATAATGGCTCCAATTTCACAACCGACGAAGTGAAAAATTGGTGCGCTAACTTGGGCATTAAGCTCGATTACGCGTCCGTATACTACCCTCAAACAAATGGTCAGGTCGAACGGGCTAATGGCCTGATAATGAGTGGCATTAAACCCAGACTAGTGCGATCCCTACGGGAGTCAGATAAGCACTGGGTTGTGGAACTCAATTCCGTGCTCTGGGGACTGCGGACTACGCCCAATCGCACGATCGGATACACACCTTTTTTCATGGTGTACGGCGTAGAGGCTGTCTTGCCCTGCGACATTATACATGACTCACCTCGAGTGCGCATGTATGAAGAGAGAGAAGCCGAGCTTGATCAGCATGATGACCTAGACGGCCTAGAGGAGGAGCGTGATATTGCACGAGCCCGTTCCGCATTTTATCAACAACAGGCTCGGAGATACCAAAGCAGAGAAGTGCGGGCCAAGACTTATAATGTCGGCGAACTCATTTTACGCCTCCCAGAGAAGAAAAAGGACAAGCTCAAGCCAAAATGGGAGGGCCCCTTCATTATAGATGAAGTTCTCATAGGAGGAGCCTATTGCCTTCGTAATGCATCGGATAATCGCCTCGAGCCGAATCCATGGAACGCTGCCCGGCTCCGAAGATTCTACGCATAAATTCGGCCATGTTTCTTTTTTGTCCCCCTTTTTCTTTCTTCTCCTCTTCATTTGTTTTTGTTTTTTTCATTTTTATACGTTTCCCACGATTTGTTCGGATAGGCCGACCTCTTAAGGGGCACACATCTTTAAATGTATACACCCCACCATGACTGGGGGCTTCTTTAACCGAAGCCTATTATTATTCAGAGCCTGGAGCTCACTTCTTCTATGTCGTTTGTTTATATACACCCTTTCGCCATTATATGCACCTCTATGACTTAAGTTTTTGCTAAGCTGGGTTGCCTCGCTCCTGTATTTATGCCCTACGTTCCCGATTGTTCGGCTAGGGCGTAAAGGGAGCACCTCTGCGATTGTTACAACTAGGTAAGCCGGACCTGTACCTCAAACGGGTGAAGCCGAAAGCTAGCGTTCTTAAGAGAATAATTGGTTGGCAATCAAATGACAGATTGTTACATTCTTGTAACTCTTAGAAACAACGCGGGACAGTTTCCTCGTAATACGGATCAAAGTCCAGGCACACATAATTAAAGCATGCCAACCCAGGGAAAGGAACCCTTAACGGAACTATTCTCCCTGGAAGATGTTTCTTATATATGTAATATAACATACCTCCCGAACTAAATTTTTTGTCTGATTGAGCACAATGACTGGGTTGCCTGGTTTTCGGACATAATGAATGTTTCTCACATTCCATAGTAGTATCCGGAAACACTCCACCATTTTGGTTTGGAGGTTAAAGCCGAAAGCCTTGGATGACAATTTTTCCAAATGTTCGGCTGAAGATACAGGATGATCATAAAGTACATTGATACATTGAATCAAAAGCCTACTCCTTATCTATTCCATCTATAAGACTGTCTAACCTACAGTCTTCTTGCGAATATTTCGCAGCTATCATTACTTGGTCATACACCAAGTTCAAAGGAATTTCTTTCCCGTCTGGTCCCTGTGGTCCCACTCGGGCCATATGATTCGGGTCTAGCTTGGTAAAGCATGTTTTCACCATCGCCCAGGCTTCTCGTGCGCCTTCACGGTAGGAGGACATTTTCCATAGCTCGAAGCGGCACCGGGCACCTTTGAACAGGTTTGCCAAGCCCTCCATACTTTCTGGAGGCATATCGGATGGCCATAAAGCCTTTGCCATACTCTTCATGGCTTTCCGCGCCCGCTCATGCACCACGGACAGCTCCTTAAGCACGTCGCCACGAAATCCGGATACTTCTTTTTCCGGCCGACCAGTTAATAGACCTGCAGAAACAGAGTTATGACATTCCAAATTTTGGACTACATATGAATCTCTCTGATGGTTTAAAAAGTCATACCGAACATGCCGCCCTTCAACTTTTCATTCTCTTTTCGGGCAGCCAATAACTGAGCCTTTAAGCTCTCTATCTCTTCGGATTGTTTGCCTTTTTCCTCCTCATTTTTCTTCTTCTCGGAAGTCATCATTGCAGCCTTTTTTATTTCTGCAAGTTCGGCGGTGACGGCATTCAGCTGTGTCTGGTTTGTTTTCAGTTCCTGGGATAGCGCAGTATTCTTCTCCTTGAGAACCTGCAGGTCATATCGATCCTTAAATCGGTTGGCTTCACTGCTTCAAGTCTCGGGGGCTACTGGCATATGACTATTAAAATTGCATGAACTCTTACCTGTATATATTTCGAGAACAATTGGGTAACTCCGGCAAGTCTGTCTCGAGCGGCGCGGATATATGCATCCACCGAGCTGAGTGCGGTAAATTCCTGATCAGAAAAGGCTGGAGCACGCATGGCCTCTTTCAGTCGACGGTGATTCATCACGCTCTCCACCTCGGAATTCGTGATAGATATGTCATCCGAATCCCCATAAGGCGACGGAACTGGCATTGCATCAGCCCTCGTCCTAGTTGGCGAGTCCGACGCTGGATTGGCTGACATTCGGCTAGCAGGGCATTTTCCCACTGTCTGCCGCGTGCTCCTCCTGAATCAAAGATAGAAGGGAACTTCAACAATCCGAACTCGTGCCCAGGCATGTATCAAACGGACATACCTCTTTGAAGACTATGAGGGCTCTACGGCGCTACCGGTCTCCTTTCATTTTGAACGATTACCCTGCGAGGGGGCCGCCCTTGTGGGGGCGCGGCCTGCCGAGCGCCGATCCTAGGAAGTACAGTTTAATATAATGGATAAAGGTGCAAGTAGAGACTCCTTTTTGGGAAAGCTCTTTGAATACTTACAATGGAGAAGGAATAGGGGCGGGGGTAGTCGGCTGTAATAGCCACTTTCGAGCCGTCAAGGCTCGCCTGGTAAAATACCCCATCATCGAACTCCTATGTATATATCCGGATCCTCGTAGAAGCCTGGGTCTTCATCACGGTTGTGATCCTCTGGCTGTGGGGCAGGACAGTGAATGTCCTCGATCATCCTCCTCCATGACTATTTTATGACAACAAAGAACATCTTGATTAGCATGCCGCGACAGCAGTAAGGCAACACAGGTAGTCGAAATCTTCCCCATTTGATGGGGTTGTACATGGAGTAACCTTCCCGGCAGTTTAAGCGGAGGAAGTCTTCTTTCTCACCCTTATACAGATCGACCAAGATCATGGCCAGTTTGGCCGGGGTATCCGGACCCTTGCGTCTGTAACGAGATGCGTCGTCTTCTCCGTTGTAGCACCATAAGGGAGTTACTCTGGACTGGAGAGGCTGGACACATCTTTGGCCATGACTTCGATTATTGAGAGCCCGGTATGGGCTAACAATCTGACCTTGCAGACCAACCTCTTTATTTCCGCACTGTCTCCCTCCTTGGGACTGCGGGGACACCAGTTGAGACGTTTCTTTAAAGGAGCGCTGGAAAATTCAGGGAGGCCGCGCCGAACTGGGTCCGGCAGTGGGACATCATCTATATAAAACCACTCCGAAGACCACTGTGGATATATCTCTTTGGGAGTCCCAACGGGGTAGCCTGATCCGACTATACGCCATACTTCGGTGCCGCCCACTTCAAATATAGAACCCCCTCGGTGGCGGGGGACAAGGCAAAAGAACTTTCTCCATAGTTCGAAATGGGCCTCGCAGCCCAAGAACAGTTCGCAGAGCGCAACGAAACCTGAGATGTGCAGAATCAAACCTGGGGTGAGGTTGTGCAACTGGATGCCGTAAAATTCCAATAGACCCCTGAGAAAGGGATGGATCGGAAATCCTAAGCCCCGCAAAAGGAATGGAATGAAGCACACCCTCTCCTCCTTATTGGGGTTGGGGAAATTTTCAGCTAGCACGTCGTTGCCGATTGAGGCTAATCCCGCTTGTACAGGGACTAGATCGGCGAGGGGAAGATATCCCTGCATATGGAGTCGACTCAGCTGAAGATGAGGCACTGAGCAGCTCTGCCAATCCCCCTCTTGAGGGCCATGGGGGCGCGAAGAAGAGCCTGGGGCACTGTCCATGTTTTGAAGTTTTTTTTTTCGTGGCTAATCTTGGTGTTTTTCTGCGCGATGTGGATGGCACTCGGGGGAAATGACCTCTTTTATATAGGCGCCGTCCCTGTGTGGCCGGGTGTTTTCTTCTTGATAAAAAATTATGGACCGTTTGCATTCGCCCAGTGCATGGAAATCGAGGCGACAGGGAAGGAGTCATAAAGGCGGAACGAGGGAGCCGGGGCCGGATTATTATCCACCTAGTATATAGTGAAGAACCAACCTTGCAAAAGCCGAAGACATAAGCCAGATACTGCATCGTCGTTTGAAGGCCAGTTCGGGGGCTACTGAGGGAGTCCTAGATTAGGGGGTCCTCGGGTGTCCGGGCTATTCAATATGGGCCGGACTAATGAGCCGTGAAGATACAAAGCATAAGGCTTTCCTCCGTGTCCGGGTAGGACTCTTCTTTGCGTGGACGACAAGGTTGATGTCCGGATATGTAAGTTCCTTCTTCCACGAACCGACTCTGTACAACCCTGGGCCCCTCCGGTGTGTATATAAACCGGAGGGTTTAGTCCGTAGAGACTATCAGAATTCTCATAGGCTAGACAGCTAGGGTTTAGCCATTACGATCTCGAGGTAGATCAACTCTTGTAACCCCTATACTCATCAAATACAATCAAGTAGGACATAGGGTTTTACCTCCATTAAGAGGGCCCGAACCTGGGTAAACATCATGTTCCCTTTGTCCCTTGTTACCTTCGATTCTTAGACACACAGTTCGGGACCCCCTACCCGAGATCGGCCGGTTTTAACACCGACAGCAGTTTCATGAGGTACACACGTATTGTGCTCAGTTAATCATAATCATAAACTGAGCACAGCTAAATATGTTACAAACAATGTTGTGCATGCTTACCTTACAATTCAGATCAAATAACTCTGTTCGGCAAAAAATATTGCTGGAATTTTCACATTGATAAACTCTTGCCGCTTCATAGGTACAATCCTCTAGCGGACATTTCCCCTCCACGAGCATGTTGTATATCATGCTGCATGACAAAAGGAGACAAACATGGGTGGAAACCCTAGATCAGAACAGGATTGGTCATAGCCTAGGCATGGCCAGAGGGAGGCGGGGACAGAGGTGACTTATGGGTAGAACATCATGAGTCCTCGGAGCTGAACTGTGGCTCCAGCTTGACCTTGAGAATGTTGATGAGATTGTTGATGCCATGTGCATGAAGTTCCACCCATCCTCCAGATTGATTGTCCTGCAATCTACCCATGCCCCACTATTGCCGTTGTATCCACCAATTCTACCCTCGCATGTGGCCACAAACTCTAGAGGAGGCGCATCTTGGGGTTCGTGTTGTTCGAGGAGAGAGAGGGGGGATTGGAATAGGAAACAGGACGGCCGATGAAGGAGGCTTTGATTAGGAGGACGGTTTTCTTCCGCTTCTGCTTCTGTGGTTCCAGTTTTAAGGTACGGAGGGGTCAACGCCTCAACCTGAAACGGATGGACTTTAAAAAAAATGTGAAGCGGACAGAAGAGAAATTAAATCATCACAAAAATAAGATGATGTGGCTAGAGTAATGAGGTGGAGTGAGGTGACTGGCTGCATGTTGATTAGTGATGTGGATAGCTTGCATGTCAAGAGAAATAAGATAGTGGGGATCAACTATTTAGGTATTATAGATGCAAAGATGCTTTCATTGGAAAATATTATCCTCCTGCTAAAATTATACAATTGGGGAATCAAAATATGAATTTCAAACAACCTGAGCGTGAACATGTAGCCCAAGCTTGGAAAAGAATGAAATCTATGGTTAATTTTTTCCCTACACATGATTTAAATACTTGGATGGTAGTGCAAAATTTCTATGCATGACTAAACTTTATGTCTAGGTAGCTTCATGGGAATCTCCCTTCGGATAGCAACCAAGCTACTTGATAACATGATGTCAAATTAGTCTTAATGGCATACCAAAAGAGTTCCAAGTGGCAAGAAGGTAAATTTGGTTGAGGAGATCCCTTCCTTGAATGAAAAAGTTGATATGATTATGTCTATTCTTAATTATAAACAAGCTCCTATTGATGCTAATGATATTCCTTTAGCTTTGATTGAAAAAAATAAGAATCAAGTTGATGTTAATTTTATTTCTAGGAATGTTTAATAACAATGCTTACAGGAATAGCTTTTGGAACAATCCTAGATCGTATCCTCCTAACCCTTCAAATGCTTTTGATAATAGTAATTCTTATTAAAAGAGGCTACACGAAATTGAGAAAGCTAATAAGAACTTCATGCATGCTCAATACGAACAAAATCAATATTTTTTCTAAAGAAAATAAGGAATACTCCTCCATCCTTAGAGATATAAGTAAGCAAATTGAGTGGATGAATAAGGAGGTTATGAATTTACAAGTACAACTAGCTCACACTGAATATATTTTAGCTAGAATGTCTGATAAACAAACTAACTTGGACAATAAATTGGTTGCTAAATCTGAGTTAAATCCAAAGACAAATATATTTAAACACTTTGTGGCTCAAATCTCTACCACAACAACCACGAGGTAAAATATCAAAGTTAGGGGAGTATGGTTCAATTGATGGACTGATGCAACCCAAATGTGCACACACTAAGAGCTTAAAAGATGAACTTGACCCATAATAGGATCCAATGCCATTACTTGACCAAGCGATCTTTTTATTTTTGTGAAAAAAATTCTTGCTCAAGGTCAAATGTTACAATCACAACGTACAATATCAATGACTTCCTCTGGACTCGATCCAAGCCATACGATAGTACGATTACAAAATTCACCATAAAATTACTAGCTAAATTCTCGCTATTTCTAATATGTGTAATACAAGAACCTTGTCCCTCCAAGTTATCCTTGATCTCCTTCACCAAAAAAGCATATTTTGATATGTTTCTTTCCTCGCTCTCCACCATCTTAACTGCTTCGAGACAATTCGATTCGATTTCTATTGGGTGACTGCTCCATTGCGAGCCCAACATAAGGCCTTCCTTGATAGCTAGGATTTCTGATTCCAGCACATCATCACACAAAAATAAATGCCGACATGAACAGAAAACGACGCTCCCATCATGATCTCTCAAAATCATCCCAGTTCCAGCTATACCGTCAAGGAAAGACCCATCGGAATTTAATTTAATGCGCCCAGCCACCGGCGATTTCCACGTAATGTTAGGGGTCAGACTTATGATGCTACTAAAGCATGGTTAATAATATAGCCAGCTGATGACTATATGAAACTGTCATATCATCTATATGCACTCACACAATAATGTGGCCTATAAGATTGGCTAATGCATTAGTACTTTTCCCATCTTCTCTCTATATATTTCTTCACATTAATTGTATTTGCCTAGAAATGTGTATATAGCTAGGCTCTTTCATGAGAGTCCACTCCTCTTACCTTTTCACATCCCTCTCCTTCACATAGGCAAAAGTGCCATGTAAGCGAGCTATAAGCCCACTACTGTACTTGCTCTAGAAGTGGGCTCACATACAAGAGCCTAGCTATATGCCTATTTCTAGGCAAATACAATAGTGTTAAGAAAGAGAAAGAGAGAAGATGAAAAACAAGTACTAAAGTAATAACCGACCTTATAGCTCACACTATTGTATGAGTGACTATGGATGATGAATATAGATTACATGACAGTTTCATATAGCCAGTGGCTAGCTATACTATTAACCACGCTCTTATGGCACATATGGTACGTACGCAACGAATTGGTTTATGCAAAATTGGCCCCTCCACTGGATGTATCAAGCAGATTCTTGGTGAGTTATCTTGCATCCCTCTAGTCCATTGCTATTGATCCAGAATCAAATATAGCAAAAGGAAAGTTCCCAACTTGCTTCCAGCTCATGGCGAACACATGCATTGACCAAGCGATCTTAGCTCAGCGCGCTCATATATGGTGTTGGTAACTGGCAACTACTACCTCTGTTCCTATGGTTTCAGCAAGAAACTCCTATGGTTTGGTTGTTTGGTGTTGTAATGGTCCAAATTTTTTTTTTGCTTCTTGATTTTTTTCATCGAGGTTCACTGCAGGGTTTGTCTCTTTTTTTCTCTTCGAGTTCATTCGTGTATTTCTTTGGATCTTTAATTAATGATGTTGGTAACTGGAAACTATTTCCTCCCATAAGATACAAGCCACAAATGATGCCTTCATTTTTTTTACAGGAAGGCTTCTTTATTAACCAAATAATAGTTACATCGTCCGCTAACAGTTTTATGATGAACTCAGGCGGGACATCAACCCAAAGAGAAGGGTTATTTGCACGTCCCCATCTAGCCAACTCATGAGCTACATAATTTGTCTCTCTACTATAATGCTCAATATTAACCCTCTCAAAATCTAGTAAAATACTGAAGGAAATATGCCGTAGAGGCAATAATAAAGTTTTTATTTTATATTTCCTTATTCATGATAAAGGTTTATTATTCATGCTAGAATTGTATTGATTGGAAACTTAAATACATGTGTGAATACATAAACAAATACCGTGTCCCTAGTAAGCCTCTACTAGACTAGCTCGTTGATCAAAGATGGTTAAGGTTTCCTAACCATAGACATGTGTTGTCATTTGATAATGGGATCACATCATTAGGAGAATGATGTGATGGACAAGATCCATCCGTTAGCTTAGCATATGATAGTTCAGTTTATTGCTATTGCTTTCTTAATGTCAAATACATATTCCTTCGACTATGAGATTATGCAACTCCCGGATACCGGAGGAATACCTTGTGTGCTATCAAATGTTACAACGTAACTGGGTGATCATAAAGACGCTCTACAGGTATCTCCAAAGGTGTTTGTTGAGTTGGCATAGATTGAAATTAGGATTTGTCACTCCGACTATCGGAGAGGTATCTCTGGGCCCTCTCGGTAATACACATCATAAGAAGCCTTGCAAGCAAAGTGACTAAGGAGTTAGTTGCAAGATGATGTATTACGGAATGAGTAAAGAGACTTGCCAGTAACGAGATTGAACTAGGTATGAAGATACCGATGATCGAATCTCGGGCAAGTAACATATGGTTGGACAAAGGGAATTATGTATGTTGTCATAAGGTTCGATCGATAAAGATTTTCGTAGAATATGTAGGAGCCAATATGGGCATCCAGGTTCCGCTATTGGTTATTGACCGGAGAGGTGTCTCGGTCATGTCTACATAGTTCTCGAACCCGTAGGGTCTGCACGCTTAACGTTCGTTGACGATATAGTGTTATATGAGTTATATGATTTGGTGATCGAATGTTATTCGGACTTCCGGATGAGATCATGGACATGACGAGGAGCTCCAGAATGGTCCGGAGGTAAAGATTGATATATAGGATGATGATATTCACACACCGGAAGAGTTTCAGAGTGCACCGGGTAGTCATCGGATCGCCGAAAGGGGTTCCGGACACCCCCGGGAGGTATATGGGCCAAGGGGAGAGACACACCATCCCACAAGGGGGCTGGCGCACCCCTCTCCCTGGCCGCCGCCCTAGGGATAGAAAGGGAGGAGGGCTAGCCCCTCTTTCCTTCCCTCCACCTAGGAGGAAGGAAAAGGGGGGGTGCCACCTCCTCCTGCCTCCCCCCCCCCCCCCCCCCCCCCCCCCCCCGCAGGTAAATAAGGAAGGGGAGCGCGGCTAGGACAGGAGCCCAAGGAGGATTCAGCCTCCTTGGGGGCGCCTCTTGGCTGCCTCCTCCCTCCCCCCACCTATATATATGTGGGAGGGGGCACCGCACAAAACCACGACAATCTCTTAGCCGTGTGTGGCGCCTGAGGGAGTCCTGGATTAGGGGGTCCTTGGGTACCCGGGCTATTTGATATGGGTCGGACCGATGGGCCGTGAAGATACAAAGTGGAAGACTTTCCCCCATGTCCGGGTAGGACTCCCTTATGTGTGGATGGCAAGATTTGTGTCCGGATATGTAATTTCCTTCCTCTATGAATCGACTCTGTACAACCCTAGGCCCCTCCGGTGTGTATATAAACCAAAGTGTTTAGTCCGTAGAGGCTATCAGAATTCTCATAGGCTAGACAGCTAGGGTTTAGCCATTACGATCTCGAGGTAGATCAACTCTTGTAACCCCTATACTCATCAAATACAACCAAGCAGGACATAGGGTTTTACCTCCATTAAGAGGGCCCGAACCTGGGTAAACATCGTGTTCCCTTTGTCCCTTGTTACCTTCGATCCTCAGACGCACAGCTCGGGACCCCCTACCCAAGATCGGCCGGTTTTGACACCGACATTGGTGCTGTCATTGAGAGTTCCACTGTGTCATCGGCAAAAGGCTCGATGGCTCATTTGATCATCAACAACGATGCCGTTTCCAGGGAAACTTTCCTCCCTGGTCAACTTTTTGTGTTTGGCGGCTTCGCTCTGCGTGCCAATTCAACTGTTCACCTTGAACAGATCAATAGCTACGCTCCTGGTCACCAGATCAGGTTTGGGAGCCTGAATTACATCACTGATATGCGAGGATATTTGATCTTTGAAGGATTTTCGGCCTCGACCGCCGCTCCTCATCTATATGAAGAAGGCCCATCGGATCCACCATCAGGCTCCGTCCAAGGATCAACCATCGTCCCTGCCCTGGCCTTAGATCCAGAGCAGACCACCCTGTCCGAAGACGGGAGTATGAATCCCACCGGACCCTCTCCTATCACGGAGCTCCCTGCCGGAGACCCAGAGGTGACCATATTATCGGCAGGCCTGGAACCAAATAGGGCTCTCCCTGTCATCGAGAAGCTGGACTCACCTCCAGATGTTAACTCCGAACTCTTGAGACCTGCGTCCATTGAGCATGGTCGGGCGGCGATTTCCGAACCCAGCTCCGCAGGCTCTCAGTCACCCGTCCAGCTATCGCTCCTAAACGAGGCTCTGGACTTAATACGGTCTCTCGCCATAACGGAGGCATCACTTTTGAACTACATCCAGCCCGGACTAGGGGCTGAGTGCAGGGAATTTTACGTCCCACCCACCACCCACTTGATAGCCACTATCGAGGACTTAACCAACATGCTAGACTACGCCTCCGAGGACATCGACGGCATGGACGACGATGTTGGAACCGAATCAGGTTAAAGCCCACCCATCACTGGGCGTTGGACGGCCACTTCTACATACGATGTGTACATGGTGGATACACCCAAAAAGAAGGACGACGATAGCGCTCAAGACCCGATCGAGGACAAGCCTGTCAAAGCATTACCTAAATGCCGATGTCAGCGGTACCGCTCACGACCGTGTCACGAAAAGGAAAGCAATACCGGCACCGGAGACAATGACACTCCGGAGAACGCCAAAGACTCTGACCACCTCATCAAGCCTGCTGTTGAACAGGATGAGTGGGAAGAAGGACAAGTCAACCCAGACGAACCTGTCGATCATGAGGATTCGGAGGATAGTAATTATCTGCCGGCCTCCGAGGAGGATGTTATCCTCGGTAACGAAGATTTTATCATACCAGAGGAACCCCTCGAGCAAGAAATCTTCCGGCGATAGCTCATTGCCACTGCGAGGAGCCTGAAAAAGAAACAGCAACAGCTTCAAGCTGAACAGGATACGCTCAATGACAGATGGACCAAGGTCCTAGCCGCCAAAGAATACGGCCTCGAGCGCCCAATAAGAAGCTACCCAAAGCGCAGGCTACTACCCCAATTCGACGATGAGGCCCTTGAGCCAATTCCGTCAAGATACAATCATGCTGATGAACCGGACAGACCACCACGTGGACGGGACAAAACGACTAATCACGCCGAATACCAGCCCGCACCACCTCGCCGTCAAGGCAGAGAGGCAGCGGCTCCGGGCTACATGCATGACTTACGTCAAGACCTGGACAATAGAGCCGGCCAGACCAGATCAATCTACAGATCAAGGGGACGCGCTCCAACACGAGACGACGGCCGTCAAGCCTGGCGCGACAAGCATCACCAAGTTCGGGCCGAGAACCGAACACGGATGTCATCCGAACTCTACCGAGATGTTGCCCGATATAGAGGCGCCACACACCCCATGTACTTTACCGATGAGGTAATGCAGCACCAGTTTCCAGAAGGGTTTAAACCCATAAACATTGAAGCATATGATGGAACGATAAATCCCGCTGTATGGATTGAAGATTTTCTTCTCCATATACACATGGCTCGCGGTGACGATCTCCATGCCATTAAATACCTCCCCCTAAAGCTAAAAGGACCAGCACGGCACTGGTTGAATAGCCTCCCAGAAAACTCTATTGGCAGCTGGGAAGACTTGGAGGACGCTTTTTGAGACAACTTCCAAGGTACTTATGTCCGGCCACCGGACGCTGATGACCTCAGTCACATAGTCCAACAACCCAGAGAGTCAGCCCGCAAACTCTGGACTCGGTTCTTAATTAAAAAGAACCAAATCATCGACTGTCCGGACGCCGAAGCCTTAGCGGCCTTTAAACATAGCGTCCGTGACGAATGGCTCGCCCGACACCTCGGTCAGGAAAAGCCGAAGACTATGGCAGCTCTTACTGCACTTATGACCCGTTTTTGCATGGGCGAGGATAGCTGGTTGGCTCGTAGAAGCAACAGTACCAGCGACCCTGGCACCTCTGAAGCCAGGGACGGCAACGAAAGGCCACGACATAACAAAAACAAGCGTCGGAACAACAATGAAGAAACTGAAGATACGGCGGTCAACGCCGGATTCAGTGGCTCTAAACCCGATCAGCGGAAGAAGCCATTCAAGGGAAACAGAGACGATCCATCTAATTTGGACAAGATACTGGATAGGCCTTGCCAGATTCATGGCACCCCCGATAAGCCTGCCAACCACTCCAACAGAAACTGCTGGGTTTTCAAACAGGCCGGTAAGTTAAATACCGAACACAAGGGGAAGGGGCCTCAAAGCGAGGACGATGATGAGTCCCGTCCACCGAACACAGGGGGACAGAAGAAATTTCCCCCCGAGGTGAAAACAGTGAACATGATATATGTCACACATATCCCAAAGAGGGAGCGCAAGCACGCACTAAGGGACGTCTATGCCGTAGAGCCTGTCGCCCCAAAATTCAACCCATGGTCGGCTTGTCCGATCACCTTCGACCGCAGGGACCACTCGACCAGTATCCGTCATGGAGGTTCGGCGGCCCTGGTGCTCGATCCCATCATCGATGGATACCATCTCACTAGAGTCCTTATGGACGGCGGCAGCAGTCTAAACCTGATCTATCAAGACACTATCCGTAAGATGGGCATTAACCCGTCAAGAATTAAGCCCAGCAATACTACCTTTAAAGGAGTAATACCCGGCGTGGAGGCCCGTTGTACGGGCTCCTTAACATTGGAAGTAGTCTTCGGCTCGCCGGATAACTTCCGAAGCGAAGACTTGATCTTTGACATTGTCCCTTTTCGCAGTGGCTATCAAGCGCTGCTCGGACGAACTGCTTTCGCCTGCTTCAATGCGGTCCCGCACTACGCTTACTTAAAGCTCAAAATGCCCGAACCGCGCGGTGTTATCACAGTCAATGGAAATATGGAGCGCTCCCTCCGTACCGAGGAGCACACCGCGGCCCTGGCAGCCGAAGTACAGAACGGCCTCATCAAGCCGAACAATTCATCGGTCACTAAGACACCTGGCACTGCCAAGCGAGCCTGGTCCACTCTGCAGAACGACAGCTCGGTGAATCCAGAGCTTGAATAGCAGTTTCGCCTCCGCCGATCGCCCCATAAAACAGCGGCATGCGTACTGCGCGTGCATAATTACGCACTTAAAATACCTTGGGCAGCGACGGAGACACACTGCGAGAAAGGTCTATAGTGCGGCTTGACCCTATTCGGACCTTAACTTTTTTTCTTTTTTTTCTCCTCTTTTGTACTACAGGTTCATTAAAAACCTACCTACCCTACGGTCGTGCAAGGGCCCTTTTTGAGGCCCCCTTTTTTTTCGTATAGACGACAATCGACCTCTCCTCTCAAAAGGATTTTTCACCAAGGGGAAACGGCTCAGACGTGCGGCAGGGCACAACTGGGGTCTTCAAGACTACCTTTCCTTTTAGGCCCTGTATAAAGCCTCCCCTTGTACACAAACTCTCGGCATGTCAAATAGCCTTGATGTTCATGGCATTATCTGTAATAGCACGTCTGGATGTATCAATCAGGGTATAAAGGAAATAGTTGATCGCCAACTTTTGTTCGGTTTTGGTTTATTTTTCCACGTGAGATCCCTCCTTGCTTCAGATTGCCACATATGCTTTGTTCCGGCCTAAATGCCGGGGGCTCTATCTGGCCATGCATATTTTCAAAAGTCCGAACACCTATAAGGTACTCTTCGGTGTCCCGAATATTGCATTATATGCATCAGCTCCGAATCATGTCTTTGGTCTATAGTTGGGTTGCCCGGCTCCTGTGCTTACCACCTTACGTTCCACTAGTTCGTCTGAGGTAGTAAAGGGAGAACTACTGCGATTGTGTTTCTGGTTCGTCCAGTCAAATACCTCGGTAGAGAAAGCCGAAAACTGACTGTCATGATACGGTGAGAGCTGGTCAGTGATTCGGTGACTTAATACAAATCCTTAGTGATTTACCCCGTGTTATACGAAGGGCTGGATTTCGCCCAGTCATGCGATAAAGGCACCCTAGTTTGGATTGCCGCACACGCACTAGGGGCTGGCACTTAGCCCCACCGTCAAACTCTTATGGCTAAGTGAAAGTGATAAAGCCGCATAGTCTGATTGCCTGGTTCATTGCGCAAACACCTCCTTTACGGACCAAGACGTTGGATAAAGTGTGATCACGCGCTCCACCGAACACCCCCGTAGCATCTATGAGGGGGCTGAAGCCAACGACTGGCAAACTTTCAGAATTAAAATGGCTGCACAGGAGGCAAATAACTCAGGATAAAAGGCATAAATATATGACAAGCCTTGGTTCACAAAATAAAGTTTTTACAACCTGGATACATTTACTCAAACATCACGTCCTTTGAGCAATGGCTCTCTACTATTCGGGCACCCGCTAGGACATCTTCAAAGTATCTTTCCGGCTTGCGGTGGTCCTTGCCTTTGGGCAGGCCTGTAGTCGCGACGTCGGTGGCCTACATCTTTGCCCAGTGCATCTTGACACGAGCAAAGGCCATTCGCTCACCCTCTATGCACGCTGAGCGCTTCACAACATCAACTCGAGGTAGCGCATCGACGAGTCGCCTCACCAAACCAAAGTAGCTGCTAGGAATTGGTTCAGCTGGCCAAAGCTGGACTATGAGATCCTTCATGGCCAAGCCGGACACCCTATGCAGCTCCGTCAGCTGCTTCATCTGGTCGTTCAGAGGCGTCGGATGCTCCAGTGCCAGGAACTGTGACCAGAACAGCTTCTCGGTCGAGTTCCCCTCTTGGGCTCGAAAGAACTGTGCGGCGTCAGCGGCACTCCTTGGAAGATCCGCAAAGGCGTCTGGAGAACTCCACGGTCGAGTGAGCAAAGCATATCTTTGACCTCCAAATACACTCTGTAAAAGAAAAGGCTTACCAGCCGCTATCTGTTTGGCCTGCCGGATCTCTTCACGAGCACTCCGGGACTCGACCCGCGCCTCTTTAGCCTCCTAGAGGGCTTTGGCGAGTTCGGTCACTTGGTCCGTAGTCTTCTCCTCCAAGGCCTCGCACTTGCGGATGGCATCCTTCAGCTCTTGCTCCACTACGGCCACCCTATCTTCGTGCTGGCGGCGGGCGTTCTGTTCGGTCTTTAGTTCCGCAGCCGCTTTGTCAGCGACTGCCTTATTCACTTTCGCCTCCTCCTTGGCCTGAGCAAGGGCGCTTTTGAGGGTCTCGACCTCGGCCGCGCCAACTGCGCACATAATCACAGCAGTACATGAGTTAAACTCTAAATTTACATATCAGATATATGCTCAAACTCTTTACACGCATACCTTGCATCTCGTTGAATCGCTTGTTGATGCAATCTATTTCATCATCAGCCAGCTTTAGTTTCCGATTAAGTTCAGAAACTTTAGCGGCCTGAGCGGTTGCCGCCACCAAGGAAGCCTGTTATACAATAGAAAAGTATGTCACCTCTTTCGAATACTATGTGATCCTCTGTCCGGCTTTTTCAAACCCAGACAGAGTCTCAGGGGCTACTATATATGCACAGGTATATCCCTTTATAAAAAATGTCTAGAGCATTATGTTGCATACCTCGAAGCCTGTCAGTAGGCTGGTGAAGGCTTCGTTCAGCCCACTCTTGGTGGACTGAACCTTCTCTACCACCACACCCATTAGGGTGCGGTGCTCCTCCATGATGGAAGCACGTTGTAGTGCTTCCACAAGAGTATTCGGCGCCTCCGGATTAGTGGAGGCCGCCGTCGGAGCTGATGCTCCCCCCTCCTTCGAAGGGGGCTGCTCACCTGACTCCGAAGCCACATTGGTCTCCGGAATGATGTCTGGCTGGGGGCCGGATTGATCAGGGCCCCCACCGTCGGTCGCCATGGGGGTCGCCCCCCCCCCCCCCCAACGTGGGTGGGGGTGGGGGGGGGTGGTGTCTTTGGCAGCCGAGGTATCACCCTCGGGCGCCTTCTCGGTAGCCTCGCTCGCCCCTCCACGGCCAGGAGAGGTCCTTCGGGACAACACCTTGGTGTCATCCGCGATGATTGGCGAAGGGGCTCGCGGTGGCATTTTGCTCTTTGCCATCTCGGGCGGCAAAGAACTCCCCTCAGATAATGAAGGGTTGGGGAGGTCGCGAGCAGGACTGAAAGACACACGGTGTAATATGTTATATTATAAAAACATAAAAGACCAAAGACAAATAATAGCCCCTTTTGGTACTTACGATTCGGCCAGGGGCTTCACCCTGGGAAGTCTCTTGGGGACTGGTTCGGCCTCTGAATCCGAACCATCCGAGAGGGCTATCTTCCCCCTCTTGGGCGCCTCCTCCTCCGGGTCTGTGGAGGCCGCCCTCTTCTTCTTCTTCCCCCTAGGAGGGGAGTCGCTTTCCGCTTCCTCCTCCTCTTCTTCCTCATCTCCCTCGTGGGAGGAGAGGACTTCGGTCTCTCCGGACACTGCGTCCGAAGGGCCCTTGTGGCAGAGGCCGCCTTTTGCCTCCTTACCCTTTTTCTTCTTGACCTTATTCTCCGGCACCTGATAGGGCACCGGGACCAGCATCCCTGTCAGCTGGGGTGTGGCCGGATCTTCAGGCAGTGGTGTCGGACACTCAATCCGCTCCGCCTTTGCTATCCAGCTTTGTACGGAGGATAGAAAATTCATTATGTCTAAAACTTATTGACCGAATAGATATTCGGGAAAATCATACTTACCGGTGTGGCCGGATTCTCGATGTCAAGACCGATGTCTTCGGTCTTCTTCGGCCATGTTTTTTGGGCCTTGAAGAGCAGCTTCCAGATGTCTTCGTGTGTTGTGCCGAAGAAGCACTTCAAGGTTCGTGGATCTTCCGGATTGAACTCCCACACGGGAGAGGGCCGGAGTTGGCAGGGAAGAATCCGGCGGAAGAGCATCACCTGAATCACGTTAGTGAGACTGGTGTTCTTGCCTATCATATTGGTGATGCGCTTTTGCAGCATCAACACTTCTGCCTTGGATCCCCAATCCAGACCCTTAGCAGTCCATGAGGTAAGCCGCGTAGGGGGTCCGGATCTAAACTCAGGAGTAGCCGCCCACTTGGCGTCGCGGGGTTCGGTGATGTAGAACCACTCCTGTTGCCACACCTTGACGGTCTCCACGAAGGCCCCTTTGGGCCACACGGCATTGGGGAGCTTGCTTACCATGGCGCCGCCGCAGTCCGCATGATGCCCGTCGACCACCTTCGGCTTCAGATTGAAGACCTTGAGCCATAGGCCGAAGTGTGGGGGAATGCGGAGTAGCGCCTCGCACACGACGATGAACGCCGAGATGTGGAGGAATGAATTCGAGGCTAGATCATGGAAATCTATCCCGTAATAGAACATAAGGCCCCGGACGAAGGGATGGAGGGGAAACCCTAGTCCACGGAGGAAATGGGGGATGAATACAACCCTTTCGTCGGGCTCCGAAGTGGGGATGACTTGATCCTTGGCAGGGAGCCTGTGCGCGATCTCCGCGGACAGATATCCCGCCCCCTGGAGCTCCTTGACATCCTTCTCGGTGACGGAGGAGGCCTCCCACTTGCCCTTTGAACCAGATCCCGACATGGCTGGGGAGGCTGGTTGCGGTGGGAAAGATTGAAGTTTGGGCGCTGGAGCTTGAGGATGGGAAAGCAGGAAAAGAAGGCGTGGGGAAAAAGAGGGATCTTTATCCTCTTATATAAGCGGTGAATATCAAGCCCCCCCCCCTTCAAGCCTTAAAACTCGCCTATTCCCAAGGGGTCATGCGAATGGCTTGGTTGGATTACCCAAAATCGTATTGATGATGATCTTGTAATGGGCGGGCA
The DNA here is from genome assembly GCA_011799875.1 of Thinopyrum elongatum. Lineage (NCBI taxonomy): Eukaryota > Viridiplantae > Streptophyta > Magnoliopsida > Poales > Poaceae > Thinopyrum > Thinopyrum elongatum. Next base: position 170,245,398 of record CM022298.1, read on the forward strand.
TGATCTCTGTTTTGACAAGACATGCCAATGGAGGCTGTGCCTCGAAACGCGAAGCGGGAGGCGTGAAAACGGTTCGAAATGTTAAGAGGCCAGACATGACGTTTCGCCAAAAAGTTGTCAGTGAAAAGAAACTGTTTTGTTTGATATCTTGCCTTTGCAGCTAAGGGCTATAATAATTATACAGAGTCGAATATAGTTCTTTTGTTCAGAAGATTGCTTTGAAGTATTCAGGAGGAGGAACCCGCCTTGCAATGCCGAAGACAATCCGCTTGCCAAACACATCATCATTGAAGACTGGTTCAGGGGCTACTGAGGGAGTCCTGGATTAGGGGGTCCTCGGGTATCCGGGCTATTTGATATGGGCCGGACTGATGGGCCGTGAAGATACAAAGCGGAAGACTTTCCCCCATGTCCGGGTAGGACTCCCCTATGCGTGGATGGCAAGATTTGTGTCCGGATATGTAAATTCCTTCCTCTATGAACCGACTCTGTACAACCCTAGGCCCCTCCGGTGTGTATATAAACCGAAGGGTTTAGTCTATAGAGGCTATCACAATTCTCATAGGCTAGATAACTAGGGTTTAGCCATTACGATCTCGAGGTAGATCAACTCTTGTAACCCCTATACTCATCAAATACAACCAAGCAGGACGTAGGGTTTTACCTCCATTAAGAGGGCCCGAACCTGGGTAAACATCGTGTTCCCTTTGTCCCTTGTTACCTTCTATCCTCAGATGCACAATTCGGGACCCCCTACCCGAGATCGGCTGGTTTTGACACCGACAGCGCCCCCCTTTATAGTTTCGTCCCTCGGTCAGATTTTCGTAGTGCTTAGGCGAAGCTCTGCGGAGATAGCATCACCACCACCGTCACCACGCCATCGATCCAATACTTCACCGTCTTGCTGGATCAAGAAGGCGAGGACGCCACCGAGCTGAATGTGTGCTGAACGCGGAGGTGCCGTACATTCGGTACTCGATCGGTTGGATCGCGAAGAAGTTCGACTACATCAACCGCGTTAACAAACGCTTCCGCTTACGGTCTATGAGGGTACGTAGACACACTCTCCCCTCTTGTTGCTATGCATCTCCATGGATAGATCTTGCGTGTGCGTAGAATTTTTTTTGTTTTCCGTGCAACATTTGTGGGCGGTGATAGTCATACTGCTTACCACCAACATCTTATTTTGATTCGGCGGTATTGTGGGATGAAGTAGCCCGGACCAACCTTACATGTCCACGCACATGAGACCGGTTCCACCGACTGACATGCAACTAGTTTTGCATAAAGGTGGCTGGCGGGTGTCAGTTTCTCCTACTTTAGTTGAATTGAATTTGACTACGGCCGGTCCTTGAAGAACGTTAAAACAGCAAACTTGATAAATCACCGTTGTGGTTTTTGCATAGTTAAGAACGGTTCTTGCTAGAAGCCCATAGCAGCCACGTAAAACTTGCAACAACAAAGTAGAGGACGTCTAACTTGTTTTTGCAGGGCATGTTGTGATGTGATATGGTCAAGATATGATGTGATATATGTTGATGTATGAGATGATCATGTTTTGTAATATCGACAACTGGCAGGAGCCTTAGGGTTGTGTAGGATCGAAAGTATGTCTAGAGGGGGGGTGATTAGACTACTTGACAAAATAAAAATCAAGCCTTTTCCCAATTTTAAGTCTTGGCAGATTTTAGCAACTTAGCACAAGTCAAGCAATCAACCTACACATGCAATTCTAAGAGTATAGCAGTGGAATGTAAATCATTGCATATGAAGGTAAAGGGGAGGAGTTTGGAGGGAGAAAACGCAATGTAGACACGGAGATTTTTGGCGTGGTTCCGATAGGTGGTGCTATCGTGCATCCACGTTGATGGAGACTTCAACCCACGAAGGGTAACGGTTGCGCGAGTCCACGAAGGGCTCCACCCACGAAGGGTCCACGAAGAAGCAACCTTGTCTATCCCACCATGGCCATCGCCCACGAAGGACTTGCCTCACTAGGGTAGATCTTCACGAAGTAGGCGATCTCCTTGCCCGTACAAACTCCTTGGTTCAACTCCACAATCTTGACGGAGGCTCCCAAGTAACACCTAACCAATCTAGGAGACACCACTCTCCAAAAGGTAATAGATTGTATGTTGATGATGAACTCCTTGCTCTTGTGCTTCAAATGATAGTTTCCCCAACACTCAACTCTCTCTCACAGATTTGGATTTGGTGGAAAGATGATTTGAGTGGAAAGCAACTTGGGGAAGGCTAGAGATCAAGATTCTTGTGGTTGGATTGGAATATCTTGGTCTCAACACATGAGTAGGTGGTTCTCTCTCAGAAAATGAATAGTGGAAGTGTAGGTACGTTCTGATGGCTCTCCTCACAAATGGAGGAAGGGTGGAGGGGTATATATAGCCTCCACACAAAATCTAACCATTACACACAATTTACCAAACTCGGTGGGACCAAATAGTGAAACTCGGTCAGACCAATTTAGTTCAAAATGTGAACATTAGGATTTTTGGTGGGACCGACATGTCAACTCGGTGGGACCAATTTCGTTAGGGTTAGGGCATAACGTAATCTCGGTGAGACCGATCACATGAACTCGGTGAGACTGATTTCTGTAATAGGCAAACAGAGAGTTGGTCAGGCAAACTCGGTGGGACCGATCGCTCATTTCGGTGGGACCGAAACGTTACGAAGAGGAAACAGAGAGTTTGCATTGCGAACTCGGTGGGACCGATCGCTCAACTCGGTTAGACCGAAATGTTATGAAGGGAAACAGAGAGTTAGCAATCCCATCTCGGTGAGACTGAGATCCCTATCGGTGAGACCGAACTGATTAGGGTTTCTGGCAGTGGCTATGTCAAATGAACTCAGTGGCGCCGGATAGATCAAATCGGTGGGGCCGAGTTTGACTTTTGGTTTGGGACATATGTGGATATGAGAAAGTGGTTGAGGGCTTTTGGAGCATATCAATAAGCATTTTGAGCAAGCAAGCCATTAAGCAACACCTCATCCCCTTTTAATAGTATTGGCTTTCCTATGGACTCAATGTGATCTTGGATCACTAAAATGAAAAAAGTAGAGTCTTGAGCTTGAGCCAATATGTGTCCTTAGCATTTTGAGGGGTCCACATTCCTAGTCCATGCCATGCCAATCATTGAACTTTCTGAAACGATCATCTTGAAAGAGTATTAGTTCAATGAGCTATATGTTGTTAAGAATTACCAAAACCACCCAAGGATTAGTTGCACTTTCAATCTCCCCCTTTTTGGTAATTGATGACAACATATAGATCAAAGCTTCGACACATGATAATAAGAATGAAATATATCGTCGCTTTGAGAAGTATGTGATAAGCAAGAGCTCCCCCTAAATTTGTGCATTATTTAAAATTTGCTTTTGAATACAAATGCATAATCGATTAGGATCATGGGTTACTCTTCCATGTCACACACATCTTGGTGGAGCGCTCAAAATGATGGAATATGAAAATATGCACTCATCACCAAGGCAAAGTGAATGATCATACAAGAGAGATAAATAATGTCATCATCCAAGCACAAACATTAATGTAGGATATGATCAAACACATGACCATAAGTATCTCACACACATAAACATAGAGTATCAACCAAGCAAGCACACAAAAAGTATCAAACAAGTAGCAAAGAGAATGGCAAAAAGAAGCAAGCACTCTCTCTCGAAGCCTATGATCTATACACTTTCTCCCCCTTTGGCAACAAGTTACCAAAAAGCTTGAAAATGCATAGTGCTATGTGTCTCTCTAGGCTTGATCTTCGGGAGGTGGTGTAGAGAGGACTCCAAGAACAAATGCATCTGTTGAGGTTGTTGGAGCTGGTGGAGTTGCAACCGGAGGGGCAACTGAAGCTATGGCTGCAGGTGCTGACGCAGTAGCTCTTGTATCTGTCACAGGCACTGCTACAAATCTCTGTGCCCTAGGCACTCTCTGAAAAGCATCTGTGGTAGCTTTCCCTTTCCTCTCCTCAGCTTCTTCCTGGAGCTGCTCAACAGCTGTCTGCATCTCTGTCACCTTCAAGTCCAGATCATAAAACTTTGTTTCAATGATCCTCTCCAGGCTCTCTTGATTCTGAGTCAGGGTGGCCAAACCTTTCTCAATCCTCAAAGTAGCTTGAATGATATAGCTAAGTTGATCTTGTTTTGACTTGAGAAAAACTTGAGATGCCTCTTCAACACTTAGCATCTTGGCTGCCTTCTCTGCCTTTGCTTTCTCCCTCTTCTCTTGAGCCTCTACTGATGTAGGATCTTCAGCATCCATGACAACTGTGTTGTCCTCAAATTCAGGCCTCAAGGGAAGGTGTTCTTTATCCAACAAATATGTGCCTGTGCCCATCTTGGAGTTGATGAGCATCTGGATGTGTGGAGCATACCCACATGATCTCTTCTGGTCTGCAGCTATCCTCTTGAATAGTTATAGATGAGAAAGTGTGGATGAGCATCACAAAGTGCAGAGATTTTACAAAATAATTGAGTCAAAAATTTAGTTTTAGTTTTCCACAGAAAGCATTTCGGAGCTACCGATTTGTTAAACTCGGTGCCACCGAAGCAATATTGGAGTCTGAACTAGTGAGATCGGTCAGACCGAGACACAGTTCGGTGAGTCCGAGATTGCTAGGGTTTCACTGAGAGTAAAACTCGGACACACCGATTTGCAACTTTCGGTCAGACCGAAAACTACAAGTGCAATGGCCTAAGCCAAATCGGTGAGACCGATTTCTACAACTCGGTCGGTCCGAGATGAGTTCGGCGGAAACCTAACCCTAAATTTTTGAATCAAAACTAATCTAATGGAAGTTTTCTCTGGATAGATTGATTTCATACGTGGTAAGAATCATGGCATTGACTTTGTGCTAAGAATCGGAGGTAAAGGATTGCACACAGGGTCGAACTCATACCCTAACTCGGCGATGAGCTCGCTACGGCGGCAACGGCGGTGAAGATTTCCGTTGATGGCGGCCGAGACCAGCGGCAGGGGGTCGCTGGCGATGAGAGGACGATCCAGAGACCCGAGTCAGCAGAGCAGGACACGCGCGGGCGAAAAGGTTTTGGAGAAATTTCCAAAATTTGACCCGTCGGTATATATATCCTGACCCTGTCGGTGTGACCGAGTGGAACAACTCGGTGGCACCGAGATGCAGAATCGCAAGCGGTTACTGCAACTCGGTGTGACCGAATGGTTCTAATCGGTTGCACCTAGATTGAAAACCTAGATCAACTCAGTGAACTCGGTATGACCGAAAAGGATGAATCGGTCAGACCGAAATGCACAGAGAGGTTTTGAAAGTTTAAGTCTATGACGAATCGGTGACTCCGAGTGCTCCTCACCCAGAGGGTTCGAATCTGACTTGATCAAACTTTGTGATGTAGCATGAATAGAGTTTAAGACGAGAAAAACATAGATAGCTAGAGGAAGTTCTTAGGCATTCTTGTCCATCCATTTGGCAAAAGAAACAGACCAAACAATCAAAGCAACAAATGGATGTCCTCGAATGAGAAAAGTATGCAATCAACATGCCCACACAATAAAATGGCAAATGAAATATGTGACAAAGCATGCACAAACACTCTAGCATCTATCAAGCAATTGGCAATGACTAGGTCATCTATATATGAGTATATTGACTTAGGAGTCAAATGAGAACATTTGATCATAGGTCATACTCATCGTTTAAGCACAAGTGGGGTTACCACTTTTACATAAAGCATTGTTGTGTTCACACCATTAGAGTTGCTTTAGCTCAGTTCTTAGAGTAAAGCTCCCCCTAGATGTGATATCCCCCCTAAGAGGGATGAACTAACCTTGGGTTTTGTCGATGATGACTTCATGTAGATGTTGAAGATGTGGATGCTCAATGTTGATGTAGATCATTTGGAGCAATCCATTGGAGTGAGTTGCACTTTCAATACCTACATGGGTTAGTCCCACAAGGAACAAGCAAAGATATCCATAGACATAGAGTGAAGTACACACAAGATGATGTCCATGAAAGCATTAGGTTACCTTGTCCCTTGTCTTACCAACAAGAGGGTTTGTGACTCCTTGAACTAGTGCAAGATGTGGAAGTTGATTGCACTTGTTCTTGCCAAAATGATATGAGTGAAATATGTTGGCGGAGTCACCCTCAAGAATTCTCTAGTTCTTCTTCTTCAGGATCCACATCATCTTGATGGGAATCCTTGGAGTTGTAGTCATACTTGATGAAGTAGAACTTGATGTAGTCTTGGGAACCCACTTGACCAAGGCCTTAGGAGCTTCTTCAAATGCATCAATCTTCTCTTGAAGCTTGTCCTTGCCTTTTTTGCTTGAGGTCTTGTGGTGGAAGATCATCTAGAGCTTGTGTCCCCTCGAAGGAAGTAGGATCATACTTCTCTTGTTGAGGAACAAACTTCGTCTTGGGGTATTGATCTTCTTCCCACTCAACTCCATTGGCATTGAACTTTCGTTCAAAACCAACACCTTGATTCTTTCGGTGCCTTCCTTGCTTGCGTACAATTTCCTCAAATTGCTTACTTCCAGCAAGGCTTTTGTAAACACCTTTCTCTATAATTCCCTTCAATAAGCTATTTTCTTGCTCAAGTGTAACTTGGCTAAGAGAATCATTAGTGGAATTGAGAGAACTACTAGAAGCAACAATATTGGATTTAGCATGATTATTGTTACTACTAGAAGAAGAATATTTCTTACTCTTGTTGCTAGACTTTACTTGTGGCATGTAAGTAGACAAGAGTAAATGCTTGGCAATGTAAGAAGAACTTTTCTTACGAAGATCATCATTGATGGCTTTTAAGAACCCATGCTCTTGCTCTAGGTTGAGCTTTTCAAAGCGTAGTTTCTCATGAGTCTTTAAAAGCTCTCGATGATCTTCTAAGGTAATTTCATGAGCTAACTTAAGAGTGTTTAGTTCTTTAGTTAGACGCTCAATCTCCTTCTTATCATCGTCATTCATTTTATCTTGTTTAGCATGATTAATAGCAAGTTCATCATAGTTTTTATCACTAGAGTTGTCAACAAGCAAATCATCATCACCTAGCAAATCATCTTCATCACTATTGAAATCAACATACTCGGGGTGTGATACCTTTGGGCCTTTAGCCATGAAGCATCTTCCAATTCCTTCATTTGGTGAGTCAAATATGTCATAGAAGTTGGTTGACACAAGTGCTAGACTGGCAACACCTTCATCTTGAGTATATTCGGAGTCGGAGTGATAACTTCTCTCGGAGTGGTGGTCGGAGTCGGAGCCGGATACCCATTCACCAACATGAGCTTGATGTCTTCGTTTTGTATAGCTCCTTGATGACTTGTCCTTCCTTTCCGAATCCTTGCTTCTGCGAGAGGTTCTTCGTTCATAACGATCATCTCTACTCCTTCTCTCCTTTGGAGGTGATTCTTCTCTTTTGCTTCTTCTTTTAGGCGAGTCTTCTCTTTTTTTGTAGGGAGCCGTACACTCATTGGAGTAGTGTCCGGGTCTTCCACAATTGTAGCAATTATGCTCATGACTAGAAGATCTTTTGTCATTGTAGGACCTTGACTTGGAACTTCTTTCCTTGCTTCTACTCTTGTAGAACTTGTTAAAGTTCTTCACCATTAGGCTCAATTCCTCATTGAAGGCTTGTTTCTCACTTGATGATGTAGGAGCATCACATGAGGCTTTGTAAGCACCACTAGACTTGTTGTGAAGCTCTTTTTTATCCTTGAGTGACATCTCACGAGCAACAATTCTTCCAATGACTTCAGTTGGCTTGAGATCTTTGTAATTTGGCATCATTTGGATCAATGTGGACACGGTGTCATATTTTCCATCCAAGGCTCTTAGGATCTTCTTGATGATGAATCTGTCGGTCATCTCTTCACTTCCTAAGACGGCAATCTCATTTGTGATGAGAGCAAGCCTAGAGTACATTTCAGCGACACCTTCACCATCCTTCATTTTGAACTTGTCAAGCTGACTTTGAAGCACATCCAATTTGGATTCCTTGACGAGGTCGGTACCTTCATGCATATCAATCAAAGTATCCCAAATTTCCTTTGCATTCTCAAGACGGGTGATTTTGTTGAATTCTTCGGGGCACAATCTGTTGAAGAGGATATCGCAAGCTTGAGCATTGTATTGCAACATCTTCAATTCTTCCGTGGTAGCTTCATGATTCAGTTCTCTCCCATCGAAGAATTTACCTTGCAAACCAATGCACACAATAGCCCAAACGGCGGGGTTATGTCCAAGAATATGCATTTTCATCTTATGCTTCCAACTAGCAAAATTAGTACCATCAAAGTAAGGACCTCTACGGTGGTAATTTCCCTTGCTAGACGCCATACTCTCCTAGGTTGTGAAACCAAGGCTATGATCACCAAAGCTATGGAAATCAAGGCAAATGGAGATCAAAGCTCTGATACCACTTGTAGGATCGAAAGTATGTCTAGAAGGGGGTGATTAGACTACTTGACCAAATAAAAATCTAGCCTTTTCCCAATTTTAAGTCTTGGCAGATTTTAGCAACTTAGCACAAGTCAAGCAATCAACCTACACATGCAATTCTAAGAGTATAGCAACGGAATGTAAATCATTGCATATGAAGGTAAAGGGGAGGAGTTTGGAGGGAGCAAACGCAATGTAGACACGGAGATTTTTGGCGTGGTTCTGATAGGTGGTGCTATCGTACATCCACGTTGATGGAGACTTCAACCCACGAAGGGTAACGGTTGTGCGAGTCCACGGAGGGCTCCACCCACGAAGGGTCCACGAAGAAGGAATCTTGTCTATCCCACCATGGCCATCACCCACGAAGGACTTGCCTCACTAGGGTAGATCTTCACGAAGTAGGCGATCTCCTTGCCCGTACAAACTCCTTGGTTCAACTCCACAATCTTGACGGAGGCTCCCAAGTAACACCTAACCAATCTAGGAGACACCACTCTCCAAAAGGTAATAGATGGTGTGTTGATGATGAACTCCTTGCTCTTGTGCTTCAAATGATAGTCTCCCCAACACTCAACTCTCTCACACAGATTTGGATTTGGTGGAAAGATGATTTGAGTGGAAAGCAACTTGGGGAAGGCTAGAGATCAAGATTCTTGTGGTTGGATTGGAATATCTTGGTCTCAACACATGAGTAGGTGGTTCTCTCTCAGGAAATGAATAGTGGAAGTGTAGGTATGTTCTAATGGCTCTCCTCACAAATGGAGGAAGGGTGGAGGGGTATATATAGCCTCCACAAAAAATCTAACCGTTACACACAATTTACCAAACTCGGTGGGACCGAATAGTGAAACTCGGTCAGACCGATTTAGTTCAAAATGTGAATGTTAGGATTTTTGGTGGGACCGACATGTCAACTCGGTGGGACCAATTTCGTTAGGGTTAGGGCATAACGTAATCTCGGTGAGACCGATCACATGAACTCGGTGAGACCGATTTCTGTAATAGGCAAACAGAGAGTTGGTCAGGCAAACTCGGTGGGACCGATCGCTCATTTCGGTGGGACCGAAACGTTACGAAGAGGAAACAGAGAGTTTGCATTGCGAACTCGGTGGGACCAATCGCTCATCTCGGTTAGACCGAAACGTTACGAAGGGAAACAGAGAGTTAGCAATCCCATCTCGGTGAGACCGAGATCCCTATCGGTGAGACCGAACTGATTAGGGAATCTGGCAGTGGCTATGTCAAATGAACTCGGTGGCGCCGGATAGATCAAATCGGTGGGGCCGAGTTTGACTTTTGGTTTGGGACATATGTGGATATGAGAAAGTGGTTGAGGGCTTTTGGAGCATATCACTAAGCATTTTGAGCAAGCAAGCCATTAAGCAACACCTCATCCCCTTTTAATAGTATTGGCTTTCCTATGGACTCAATGTGATCTTGGATCACTAAAATGAAAAAAGTAGAGTCTTGAGCTTGAGCCAATATGTGTCCTTAGCATTTTGAGGGGTCCACATTCCTAGTCCATGCCATGCCAATCATTGAACTTTCTGAAATGATCATCTTGAAAGAGTATTAGTTCAATGAGCTATATGTTGTTAAGAATTACCAAAACCACCTAGGGATTAGTTGCACTTTCAGGTTGTCTCTTAATTATTGTATGAAATGCAAGCGCCATGTAATTGCTTTACTTTATCGCTATGCGTTAGCAATAGTTGTAGAAGCAATAGTTGGCGAGACGACCCCGACGCAATGATGGAGATCAAGGTGTCGAGCCGGCGACGATGGAGATCATAACGATGCTTTGGAGATGGAGATCAAAAGCACAAGATGATGATGGCCATATCATGTCACATATTTTGATTGCATGTGATGTTTATCCTTTATGCATCTTATTTTGCTTAGAACGACGGTAGCATTATAAGATGATCCCTTCACTAAATTTCAAGATAAAAGTGTTCTCCCCGAGTATGCACCGTTGCCAAAGTTCGTCGTTTCGAAGCACCTCGTGATGATCGGGTGTGATAGACTCTACGTTCACATACAACGGGTGTAAGACAGTTTTGCACATGCAGAATACTTGGGTTAAACTTGATGAGCCTAGCATGTACAGACATGGTCTCGGAACACTAGAGACCGAAAGGTCGAACGTGAGTCATATAGTAGACATGATCAACATAGAGATGTTCACCATTGATGACTACCCCATCTCGCGTGATGATCGGACATGGGTTAGTTGATTTGGATCATGTATCAGATAACTTGAAAGATGTTTATTTAAGTGGGAGTTCATTAGTAATTTGATTAATTGAACTTAAATTTATCATGAACTTAGTCTTAATAGTTTAGCATATCTATGTTGTAGATCAGTGGCCCGAGCTACCGTTCCCCTGAATTTTAATGCGTTCCTAGATAAAGCTAAGTTGAAAGATGATGGTAGCAACTACACGGACTGGGTCCGTAACTTGAGGATTATCCTCATTGCTGCACAGAAGAATTATGTCCTTGATGCACCGCTAGGTGACAGACCCGCTGCAGGAGCAACTGCAGATGTTATGAACGTCTGGCAAGGATGATCTGATGACTACTCAATAGTTCAGTGTGCCATGCTATACGGCTTAGAACCAGGACTTCAAAGACATTTTGAACGTCATGGAGCATATGAGATGTTCCAAGAGTTGAAGTTAATATTTCAAGCAAATGCCCGGGTTGAGAGATATGAAGTCTCCAACAAGTTCTATAGCTGCAAGATGGAGGAGAATAGTTCTGTCAGTGAACACATACTCAAAATGTCTAGGTATCATAACCACTTGACTCAGCTGGGATAGTGTTATTAACAGAGTTCTTCAATCACTGCCACCAAGCTACAAAGGCTTCGTGATGAACTATAATATGCAAGGGATGAATAAAACGATTCCTAAGCTCTTCGCAATGCTTAAGGCCGCGGAGGTAGAAATCAAGAAGTAGCATCAAGTGTTGATGGTTAACAAGACCACTAGTTTCAAGAAAAAGGGCAAGGGAAAGAAAGGGAACTTCAAGAAGAATGGCAAGCAAGTTGCCACTCCCGGGAAGAAGCCCAAAGCTGGACCCAATCCTGAAACTAAGTGCTTCTACTGCAAAGGGAATGGTCACTGGAAGCGGAACTGCCCCAAATACTTGGCGGATAAGAAGGATGGCAAAGTGAACAAAGGTATATTTGATATACATGTTATTGATGTGTACCTTACTAATGCTCGTAGTAGCGTCTAGGTATTTGATACTGGTTCGGTTGCTCATATTTGTAACTCGAAACAGGAGCTGCGGAATAAACGAAGATTGGCTAAGGACGAGGTGACGATGCGTGTCGGGAATGGTTCCAAGGTCGATGTGATCGCCGTCGGCACGCTACCTCTACATCTACCTTCGAGATTAGTTTTAGACCTCAATAATTGTTATTTGGTGCCAGCGTTGAGCATGACCATTATATCTGGATCTTGTTTATTGCGAGACGGTTATTCATTTAAATTGGAGAATAATGGTTGTTCTATTTATATGAGTAATATCTTTTATGGTCATGCACCCTTGATGAATGGTCTATTCTTGTTGAATCTCGATCGTAGTGATACACATATTCATAATATTGATGCCAAAAGATGCAAAGTTGATAATTATATTGCAACATATTTGTGGCACTGCCGTTTAGGTCATATTGGTGTAAAGCGCATGAAGAAACACCATGCAGATGGACTTTTGGAATCACTTCATTATGAATCATTTGATACTTGCGAACCATGCCTCATGGGCAAGATGACTAAAACTCCGTTCTCCGGAACAATGGAGCGAGCTAATGACTTATTGGAAATAATACATACCGATGTATGCGGTCCGATGAGTGTTGAAGCACGCGGCGGGTATCGTTATTTTCTGACCTTCACAGATGATTTGAGTAGGTATGGGTTGTTGGAAATATGCCCTAGAGGCAATAATAAATTGGTTATTATCATATTTCCCTGTTCATGATAATCGTTTATTTTCTAGAATTGTATTGATCGGAAACTCAGATACATGTGTGGATACATAGACAACAACATGTCCCTAGTGAGCCTCTACTAGACTAGCTTGTTGATCAAAGATGGCTATGGTTTCCTAGCCATAGACATGAGTTGTCATTTGATAATGGGATCACATCATTAGGAGAATGATGTGATGGACAAGACCCAAACTATGAATGTAGCATATGATCGTATCAAGTTTATTGCTATTGTTTTCTGCATGTCAAGTATATGTTCCTATGACCATGAGATCATGCAACTCACTGACACCGGAGGAGTACCTTGTGTGTACCAAACATCGCAATGTAACTGGGTGACTATAAAGGTGCTCTACAGGTATCTTCGAGGGTGTCTGTTGAGTTGGCATGGATCAAGACTGGGATTTGTCACTCCGTATGACGGAGAGGTATCTCAGGGCCCACTCGGTAATACAACATCACAAGAAGCTTGCAAGCAATGTGACTAATGAGTTAGCCACGGGATCTTGTATTACGGAACGAGTAAAGAGACTTGCCGGTAACAAGATTGAACTAGGTATGGAGATACCGACGATCGAATCTCGGGCAAGTAACATACCGACAGACAAAGGGAACTGCATACGGGATTAGCTGAATCCTTGGCATCGAGGTTCGACCGATAAGATCTTCGTAGAATATGTAGGAACCAATATGGGCATCCAGGTCCCGCTATTGGTTATTGACCGTAGAGGTGTCTCGGTCATGTCTGCATAGTTCTCGAACCCGCAGGGTCTACACACTTAACGTTTGGTAATGATATAAGTATAGTTGAGTTGTTATGGTGGTTACCGAAGGTTGTTCGGAGTCCTGGATGAGATCCCGGACATGACGAGGAACTCCGAAAGAGTCCGGAGGTGAAGATTGATATATTGGACGAAGGGTATTGGAGTCCGGAAGTGTTCCGGGGGTACCGGGTGATGACCAGCATGACCGAAAGGGGTTTCGGGGGCCTCATGGGCCAAAGGGGAGGGGACAAACCAGCCCACTAAGGGGTTGTGCGCCCCCCTCACCCCATCTCACGTAACCAGGAGAGGTGGGGCGCCCCCTCTAGGGTTCCCTCCACCTGGCTTGGGGGGCAAGCCACCCTAGGGTTACCCTAGGGGGGCGCCCCCATCTGCCTTGGCCGCCGCCCCCTAGATGGGATCTAGGGGCGCCCCTCCTCCTCCCTTCCCCCTATATATAGAGAGGTGGAGAGAGGGAAGCCGCACCCATACAGATCTATTCGTGCCACGGCGTTGCCTCTCCTCTCCCTCATATCTATCTTCTTCTCCGTAGTGCTTAGCGAAGCTCTGCCGAGATTTCTCCACCACCACCGCCACCACGCTGTCGTGCTGCCGGAGGACTCGAGCTACTACTTCACCATCGCTCACTGGATCGAGGAGGTGAAGGCATCATCAAGCCATACGTGTGTTGACCGTGAAGGTGTCGTCCGTTCGGCACTTGGATCGGGAGTTTGCGGGACGGATCATGATTGGATCGCGAAGACGTTCGACTACATCAACCGCGTTTCTTAATGCTTCCGCTTAGCAATCTACAAGGGTATGTAGATGCAATCTCTCCTCTCGTAGATGTTCATCTTCTAGATTGATCTTGGTGAGCGTAGGAAATTTTTTGTTTCCCATGCAATGTTCCCCAACAGTGGTATCAGAGCTAGGTCTATGCGTAGATGACATCACGAGTAGAACACAAAGGAGTTTGTGGGCGTTGATATTCAGATTGCTTCCTTCCTTGGTCTTTTCTTGATTCGGCGGTATTGTGGGATGAAGCGGCCCGGACCAACTTTACATGTCCACGTACATGAGAACAGTTCCATCGACAGACATGTGACTTTGTTGCATAAAGATGGCTGGCGGGTGTCTATGTCTCCCACCTTAGTTGAATCGGATTCGACAAAGGCAGTCCTTGTAGAAGGTTAAATAGCAACTTGCATATCACTGTTGTGGCTTTGCGTAGGTAAGAATCGTTCTTGCTAGATACCCATAGCAGCCACGTAAAGCATGCAACAACAATTAGAGGACGTCTAACTTGTTTTTGCAGGGTATGTTGTGATATGATATGGCCAAGGACATGATGAAATATATTTGATGTATGAGATGATCATGCTTGTAATAGTTTATATCAACTTGCATGTCGATGCATCCGGCAACTGGCATGAGCCATAGGGTTGTGTTTAATTATTATATGACCTACGTGTCAATCATTAAGCGCTATGTAATGCTTTACTTTATCGCTAAGCGGTAGCAATAGTAGTAGAAGCATGGTTGGCGTGACAACCCCGATGGCGGCACCATGATGGAGATCATGATGATGGAGATCATGTTGGGAATCGTTGCATGGAAAACAAAAAAAATTCTATGCACATGCAATGATCTATCCATGGAGATGCATAGCAACGAGAGGGAGAGTGTGTCTACATACCCTCGTAGACCGTAAGCGGAAGCGTTTCACAACGCGATTGATGTAGTCGAACTTCTTCGCGCTTCAACCGATCAAGTACCGAACGCACGACACCTCCGCGTTCTGCACACGTTCAGCTCAGTGACGTCCCTCGCCTTCTTGATCCAGCAAGACATTGAGGTAGTAGATGAGTTCCGTCAGCACGACGGCATGGTGATGGTGATGGTGAAGTGATCTCCGCAGGGCTTCGCCTAAGCACTACGAAAATTTGACCGGGGTGTAAACGGTGGAGGGGGTGCCGCACACGGCTAACAATTGTCTGGGGTGTGCTAGGCGCCCCCCTCCCACATATATATAGGTGGGAGGGAGGGAGGAGCCACCATAGGAGGCGCCCAAGTAGGAGGAATCCTACTTGGAGTCCCTCCCAAGCCGCGCCCCCCTGCCATATATAACCGAGTGGGAAGGAAAGAGGGGGGAGAGGGAAGGAAGTGGGAATCCTAATCCACACTTTCCTTTCCCTTCTCCTCTTTCCTTCTCCTCCTTAGGCTCGCCTATATGGGGGGCGCACCAGCCCCTTGTGGCTGGTGCATTTCCCCTCTTGGCCCATAAGGCCCATAACTTTTGCCGGGGGTGCCCGGAACCCCTTCCGGTGACCCGATAAGTACCCGGTACCCCCCGAAACACTTCCGGTGTCCGAATACCATCGTCCTATATATCAATCCTTACCTCTCGACCATTTTGAGACTCCTTGTCATGTCTGTGATCTCATCTGGGACTCCGAACAACATTCGGTCACCAAATCACATAACTCATATAATACTATATCGTCAACGAACGTTAAGCATGCGGACCCTACGGGTTCAAGAACTATGTAGACATGACCGAGACACCTCTCCGATAAATAACCAATAGCGGAACATGGATGCCCATATTGGCTCCTACATATTCTACGAAGATCTTTATCGGTCGAACCGTTATGACAACATACGTAATTCCCTTTGTCCATCGGTATGTTACTTGCCCGAGATTCGATCGTCGGTATCTTCATACCTAGTTCAATCTCGTTACCGGCAAGTCTCTTTACTCGTTCCGTAATACATCACCTCATGACTAACTCCTTAGTCGTTTGCTTGCAAGCTTATGATGTGTATTACCGAGAGGGCCCAGAGATACCTCTCCGATACTCGGAGTGACAAATCCTAATCTCGATCTATGCCAACTCAACAAACACCTTCGAAGATACCTGTAGAGCATCTTTATAATCACCCAGTTATGTTGTGATGTTTGATAGCACACAAGGCATTCCTCCGGTATCCGGGAGTTGCATAATCTCATAGTCGAAGGAATATGTATTTGACATGAAGAAAGCAATAGCAATAAAACTGAACGATCATTATGCTAAGCTAACAGATGGGTCTTGTCCATCACATCATTCTCCTAATGATGTGATCCCGTTATCAAATGACAACTCATGTCCATGGTTAGGAAACCTTAACCATCTTTGATCAACGAGCTAGTCAAGTAGAGGCTCACTAGGGACTCGGTGTTTGTTTATGTATTCACACATGTATTTAAGTTTCCGGTCATTACAATTCTAGCATGAATAATAAACCTTTATCCTGATTAAGGAAATATAATAATAACCATTTTATTATTGCCTCTAGGGCATATTTCCATCAGTCTCCCACTTGCACTAGAGTCAATAATCTAGTTCACATCACCATGTGATTAACACCCATAGTTCACATCGCCATGTGACCAACACCCAAAGAGTTTACTAGAGTCAATAATCTAGTTCACATCGCCATGTGATTAACACCCAAAGAGTACTAAGGTGTGATCATGTTTTGCTTGTGAGGGAGGTTTAGTCAATGGGTCTGCCACATTCAGATCCATATATATATATTTGCAAATTTCTATGTCTACAATGCTCTCCATGGAGCTACTCTAGCTAATTGCTCCCACGTTCAATACGTATCCAGATTGAGACTTTAGAGTCATCCGGATCGGTGTCAAAGCTTGCATCGACGTAACCCTTTACGATGAACTCTTTATCACCTCCATAACCGAGAAACATTTTCTTAGTCCTCTCTAAGGATAATTTTGACCGCTGTCCAGTGATCTACTCATGGATCACTATTGTACCCCCTTGCCAAACTCATGGCAAAGCACACAACTGGTCTGGTACACAGCATGGCATACTTTATAGAACCTATGGCTGAGGCATAGGAAATGACTTTCATTCTCTCTCTATCTTCTGCCGTGGTCGGGCTTTGAGTCTTACACAATTTCTCACCTTGCAACACAGGCTAGAACTCCTTCTTTGACTGATCCATTTTGAACTCCTTCAAAATCTTGTCAAGGTATATACTCATTGAAAATCTTATCAAGCGTCTTGATCTATCTCTATAGATCTTGATGCCTAATATGTAAGCAGCTTCACCAAGGTCTTTCATTGAAAAATTCTTATTCAAGTATCCTTTTATGCTATCCAGATATTCTATATCATTTCCAATCAGCAATATGTCATCCACATATAATATCAGAAATGCTACATAGCTCCCACTCACTTTCTTGTAAATACAGGCTTCACCGTAAGTCTGTATAAATCCATATGCTTTGATCACCTCATCAAAGCATATATTCCAACTCCGAGATGCTTGCACCAGTCCATAGATGGATCACTGGAGCTTGCACACTTTGTTAGCACCTTTAGGATCGACAAAACCTTCTGGTTGCATCATATACAACTCTTCTTTAAGAAATCCATTAAGGAATGCAGTTTTGACGTCCATTTGCCAGATTTCATAATTATAAAATGCGGAAATTGCTAACATGATTCGGACAGACTTAAGCATCGCTACGGGTGAGAAAGTCTCATCGTAGTCAACCCCTTGAACTTGTCGAAAACCTTTCGCGACAAGTCGAGCTTTGTAGACAGTAACATTACCATCAGCGTCAGTCTTCTTCTTGAAGATCCATTTATTCTCAATGGCTTGCCGATCATAGGGCAAGTCCACCAAAGTCCACACTTTGTTCTCATACATGGATCCTATCTTAGATTACATGGCCTCAAGCCATTTATCGGAATCTGGGCTCATCATAGCTTCTTCATAGTTCGTAGGTTCATCATGGTCTCGCAACATGACTTCTAGGACAGGATTACCGTACCACTCTGCTGCGGAACGTGCTCTGTTCGACCTACGAGGTCCAGTATTAACTTGATCCAAAGTTTCATGATCATCATCATTAACGTCCTCTCTAGTTGGTGTAGGCATCATGGGAACAGTTTTCTGTGATATGCTACTCTCCAATTCGAGAGAAGATACAATTACCTTATCAAGTTCTACTTTCCTCCCACTCACTTCTTTCGAGAAAAACTCTTTCTCTAGAAAGGAACCAAATTTAGCAACAAAGATCTTGCCTTCGGATCTGTGGTAGAAGGTGTACCCAATAGTTTCCTTAGGGTATCCTATGAAGACGCACTTCTCCGATTTGGGTTCGAGCTTATCAGGCTGAAGCCTTTTGACATAAGTGTCGCAACCCCAAACTTTAAGAAACGACATCTTAGGTTTCTTGCCAAACCATAGTTCATACGGTGTCGCCTCAACGTATTTAGATGGTGCCCTATTTAACGTGAATGCGGCTATCTCTAATGCATAACCCCAAAACGATAGTGGTAAATCGGTAAGAGACATCATAGAACGCACCATATCCAATAAAGTACAGTTACGATGTTCGGACACACCATTACGCTGTGGTGTTCTAGGTGGCGTGAGTTGTGAAACAATTCCACATTGTTTTAAATGAAGGCCAAACTCGTAACTCAAATATTCGCCTCCGCGATCAGTTCATAGAAACTTTATTTTCTTGTTATGATGATTCTCCACTTCACTCTGAAATTCTTTGAACTTTTCAAATGTTTCAGACTTGTGTTTCATCAAGTAGATATACCCATACCTACTCAAATCATCTCTGAAGGTCAGAAAATAAGGATACCCGCCGCGTGCTTCAACACTCATCGGACCGCATACATCGGTATGTATTATATCCAATAAGTCATCAGCTCGCTCCACTGTTCCGAAGAACGGAGTTTTAGTCATCTTGCCCGTGAGGCATGGTTCGCAAGCATCAAATGATTCATAATCAAGTGATTCAAAAAGTCCATCTGCATGGAGTTTCTTCATGCGCTTTACACCAATATGACCAAAATGGCAGTGCCACAAGTATGTTGCACTATCATTATCAACTTTGCGTCTTTTGGCATCAATATTATGAATATGTGTATCACTACGATCGAGATTCAATAAACCATTTACATTGGGTGTATGACCATAGAAGGTTTTATTCATGTAAACAGAACAACAATTATTCTCTGACTTAAATGAATAACCGTATTGCAATAAACATGATCCAATCATATTCATGCTCAACGCATACACTAAATAACATTTATTTAGGTTCAACACTAATCCCGAAGGTAGAGGGAGTATGCGATGGTGATCTTATCAACCTTGGAATCACTTCCAACACACATCGTCACCTCGCCCTTAATTAGTCTCTGTTCATTTTGCAACTCTTGTTTCGAGTTACTAATCTTAGCAATATACGACTTTATTTATGATTTTAGAGTTGTGTTGTGATATCTTCCCGTGAGTCCTTAGGCTTGATCGTGTGCATTTGCGTGTATGATTAGTGCACGATTAAGCCGGGGGCGTCACACAACTGAACCGGTATCAAATACCCAGGGGCTACTATGAACACTAGTAAAGTACACATCAATAACATGTATATCAAATATACCTTTGTTCACTTTGCCATCCTTCTTATCCGCCAAGTATGTGGGGCAGTTATGCTTCCAGTGACCATTTTCTTTGCAGTAGAAGCACTCAGTTTCAGGCTTGGGTCTAGCTTTGGGCTTCTTCATGGGAGCGGCAACTTTTTTGCTGTTCTTCTTGAATTTCCCTTTCTGTCCCTTGCCATTTTTCTTGAAACTAGTGATTTTGTTAACCATCAACACTTGATGCTCTTTCTTGATTTCTACCTTCGTCGATTTCAGTATTGCGAAGAGCTTGGGAATTGTTTTCGTCATCCCTTGCACATTATAGTTCATCACGAAGTTCTAGTAGCTTGGTGATAGTGACTAGAGAACTCTTGTCAATCACTATCTTATCTGGAAGATTAACTCCCACTTGATTCAAGCGATTGTAGTACCCAGACATTCTGAGCACATGCTCTTTGGCTGAGCTATTCTCCTCCATCTTGTAGGCAAAGTATTTGTCAGAGGTCTCATACCTCTCGACACGGGCATGTGTCTAAAATACCAATTTCAGCTCTTGGAACATCTCATATGCTCTGTGGCGTTCAAAACGTTTTTGAAGTCCCGGTTCTAAGCCGTAAAGCATGGCGCACTAAACTATCAAGTAGTCATCATATCGAGCTTGCCAAACGTTCATAACGTCTGCATCTACTCCTGCAACAGGTCTGTCACCTAGCGGTGCATCAAGGACATAATTCTTCTGTGTAGCAATGAGGATAATCCTCAGATCACGGACCCAATCCGCATCATTGTTACTATCATCTTTCAACTTAGTTTTCTCTAGGAACATATCAAAAAATAGGGGAGCTACATCACGAGCTATTGATCTACAACATAGATTTGCAAATACTATCAGGACTAAGTTCATGATAAATTAAGTTCAATTAATCAAATTACTTAAGAACTCCCACTTAAATAGACATCCCTCAAGTCATCTAAGTGATACGTGATCCAAATCAACTAACCCATGTCCGATCATCACGTGAGATGGGGTAGTCATCAATGGTGAACATCTCTATGTTGATCATATCTACTATATGATTCATGTTCGATCTTTCGATCTCCAGTGTTCCGAGGCCATGTTTGTACATGCTAGGCTCGTCAAGTTTAACCCAAGTATTCTGCATGTGCAAAACTGTCTTACACCCATTGTATGTGAACGTAGAGTCTATCACACCCGATCATCACATGGTGTCTCAACACGACGAACTGTAGCAACGGTGCATACTCAGGGAGAACACTTTTACCTTGAAATTTAGTGAAGGGATCATCTTATAATGCTACCGCCGTACTAAGCAAAATAAGATGCATAAAAGATAAACATCACATGCAATCAAAATATGTGACATGATATGGCCATCATCATCTCGTGCTTTTGATCTCCATCTCCAAAGCATCATCATGATCTCCATCGTCACCGGCTCGACACCTTGATCTCCATCGTTGCGTCGTGGTCGTCTCGCATTTCATACAATAAAGTAAAGCAATTACATGGCGTCTGCATTTCATACAATAAAGAGACAACCATAAGGCTCCTGCCGGTTGCCTGATATCTTACAAAACATGATCATCTCATACAATAATGTGTATCACATCATGTCTTGACCATATCACATCACAACATGCCCTGCAAAAACAAGTTAGATGTCCTCTACTTTGTTGTTGCAAGTTTTACGTGGCTGCTATGGGCTTCTAGCAAGAACCGTTCTTACCTACGCATAAAACCACAACGGTGTTTTATCAAGTTTGCTGTTTTAACCTTCTTCAAGGACCGGACGTAGTCAAATTCGATTCAACTAAAGTAGGAGAAACAGACACCCGCCAGCCACCTTTATGCAAAACTAGTTGCATGTCAGTCGGTGGAACCGGTCTCATGTGCGTGGACATGTAAGGTTGGTCCGAGCCGCTTCATCCCACAATACCACCAAATCAAAATAAGACGTTGGTGGTAAGCAGTATGACTATCACCGCCCACAACTCTTTGTGTTCTACTCATGCATATCATCTACGCATAGACCTGGCTCATGATGCCACTATTGGGAATCGTTGCATGGAAAACAAAAAAAATTCTACGCACACGCAATGATATATCCATGGAGATGCATAGCAACGAGAGGGAGAGTGTGTCTACGTACCCTCGTAGACCGTAAGCGGAAGCATTTCACAACGCCGTTGATGTAGTCGAACTTCTTCGCGCTTCAACCGATCAAGTACCAAACGCATGGCACCTCCGCGTTCTGCACACGTTCAGCTCGGTGACGTCCCTCGCCTTCTTGATCCAGCAAGACGTCGAGGTAGTAGATGAGTTCCGTTAGCACGACGGCGTGGTGACGGTGATGGTGAAGTGATCTCCGCAGGGCTTCTCCTAAGCACTATGAAAATTTGACCGGGGTGTAAACGGTGGAGGGGGGCGCCGCACACGGCTAACAATTGTCTGGGGTGTGCTAGGCACCCCCCTCCCACATATATATAGGTGGGAGGGAGGGAGGAGCAGCCATAGGAGGCGCCCAAGTAGGAGAAATCCTACTTGGAGTCCCTCCCATGCCGCGCCCCCCTGCCATATATAACCGAGGGGGAAGGAAAGAGGGGGGAGAGGGAAGGAAGTGGGAATCCTAATCCACACTTTCCTTTCCCTTATCCTCTTTCCTTCTTCTCCTTAGGCCGACCTATATGGGGGGCGCACCAGCCCCTTGTGGCTGGTGTGTTTCCCCTCTTGGCCCATAAGGCCCATATCTTTTGCCGGGGTGCCCGGAACCCCTTCCGGTGACCCGATATGTACCCGGTACCCCCCGAAACACTTCCGGTGTCAGAATACCATCGTCCTATATATCAATATTTACCTCTCAGCCATTTCGAGACTCCTCGTCATGTCCGTGATCTCATCCGGGACTCCGAACAACATTCGGTCACCAAATCACATAACTCATATAATACTATATCGTCAACGAACGTTAAGCATTCGGACCCTACGGGTTCGAGAACTATGTAGACATGACCGAGACACCTCTCCGATAAATAACCAATAGCGGAACCTAGATGCCCATATTGGCTCCTACATATTCTACGAAGATCTTTATCGGTCGAACCGTTATGACAACATACGTAATTCCCTTTGTCCATCGGTATGTTACTTGCCCGAGATTCGATCGTCGGTATCTTCATACCTAGTTCAATCTCGTTACCGGCATGTCTCTTTACTCATTCCGTAATACATCACCTCGTGACTAACTCCTTAGTCATTTCCTTGCAAGCTTATGATGTGTATTACCGAGAGGGCCCAGAGATACCTCTCCGATACTCGGAGTGACAAATCCTAATCTCGATCTATGCCAACTCAACAAACACCTTCGGAGATACCTGTAGAGCATCTTTATAATCACCCAGTTACATTGTGACGTTTGATAGCACACAAGGCATTCCTCCGGTATCCGGGAGTTGCATAATCTCATAGTCGAAGGAATATGTATTTGACATGAAGAAAGCAATAGCAATAAAACTGAACGATCATTATGCTAAGCTAACGGATGGGTCTTGTCCATCACATCATTCTCCTAATGATGTGATCCCGTTATCAAATGACAACTCATGTCCATGGTTAGGAAACCTTAACCATCTTTGATCAACGAGCTAGTCAAGTAGAGGCTCACTAGGGACACGGTGTTTGTTTATGTATTCACACATGTATTTAAGTTTTCGGTTAATACAATTCTAGCACGAATAATAAACCTTTATCATGATTAAGGAAATATAATAATAACCATTTTATTATTGCCTCTAGGGCATATTTCCATCAGATCATGGTGTCATGCCTGTGACGATGGAGATCATGCCGGTGCTTTGGAGATGGAGGTCAAAAGCACAAGTTGATGGCCATATCATGTCACTTATGATTTGCATGTGATGTTAATCCTTTTATGCATCTTATTTTTCTTAGGATGACGGTAGCATTATAAGGTGATCCCTCACTAAAATTTCAAGATAAAATTGTGTTCTCCCCAAGTGTGCACCGTTGCGAAAGTTCATCGTTTCGAAGCACCACGTGATGATCGGGTGTGATAGACTCTACGTTCACATACAATGGGTGCAAGCCAGTTTTGCACATGCGGAACACTTGGGTTAAACTTGACGAGCCTAGCATGTACAGACATGGCCTCGGAACACAAGAGACCGAAAGGTCGAACATGAGTCATATAGTAGATATGATCAACATGGAGATGTTCACCATTTAAACCACCTCATCTCACGTGATGATCAGACTTGGGTTGGTGAATTTGGATCATGTTACACTCGAACAACCGAAGGGATGTTGATTTGAGTGGGAGTTCTTAGGTAATATGATTAATTGAACTCATTATAATGAACAATAGTCTAAGTTGTCTTTGCAAATTATGTTGTAGATCAATAGCTCGCGTTGTAGCTCCCTGTTTTAATACGTTCCTAGAGAAAGACTAAGTTGAAAGATATTGTAAGCAATTATGCGGACTAGGACCATAGTCTGAGGATTGTCCTCACTGCTGCACAGAAGGCTTATGTCCTTGATGCACCGCTCGGTGTGCCAACCCCTCTAGCGTCATCTATGGATGTTGTGAACATCTGGCAGACACGTTCTGATGACCACTTGATAGTTTAGGGCGCCATGCTTTACGGCTTAGAATCGGGGCTCCAAAGGCGTTTTGAACGCCATGGAACATATGAGATGTTCCAATAGTTGAAATTGGTATTTCAGGCTCATGCCCGTGTTGCGAGGTATGAGACCTCTGACAAGTTCTTTGCCTACAAGATGGAGGAGAATAGCTCAGCCAGTGAGCATGTACTCAGAATGTTTGGGTGCTATAATCGCTTGAATCAAGTGGGAATTAATCTTCTTGATAAGATAGTGATTGACAGAGTTCTCCAGTCACTATCACCAAGCTACTAGAGCTTCGTGATGAACTATAACATGCAAGGGATGGAGATGATCCCGGAGCTATTCGCGGTGCTTAAGGCCGCGAAGGTAGAAATCAAGAAGGAGCATCAAGTGTTGATGGCTAACAAGACCACTGGTTTCAAGAAGGGCAAGGGCAAGAAGGGAAACTTCATGAATGGCAAGCCAGTTGCTGCTCCAGTGAAGAAACCCAAGGTTGAACCCAAACCCAAGACTAAGTGCTTCTATTGTAAGGGGAACGGTCACTGGTAGCGGAACTGCCCCAAATGCTTGGTAGATAAGAAGGCTGGCAACTTCAACAAAAGTATATTTGATATACGTGTTATTGATGTGTACCTTACTAGTACTCCTAGTAGCACCTGGGTATTAGATACCGGTTCAGTTGCTAATATTGGTAACTCGAAACAAAAGCTGCGGAATAAACGGAGACTAGCTAAGGGCGAGGTGACGATGTGTGTTGGAAGTGTTTCCAAGGTTGATGTGATCACCATCGCACGCTCCCTCTACCTTCGGGATTAGTGTTAAACCTAGATAAATGTTATTTGGTGTCTGCGTTGAGCATGAACATGATGATATCGTGTTTATTGTAATGCGGTTATTCATTTAAGTCAGAGAATAATGGTTATTATGTTTACATGAATAATACCTTCTATGGTCATGCACCCAATGTGAATGGTTTATTGAATCTCGATCGTAGTGATACACATGTTCATAATATTGATGCCAAAAGATGCAAAGTTAATAATGATAGTACCACATACTTGTGGCACTGCTGCTTAAGTCATATTGGTGTAAAGCGCATGAAGAAACTCCATGCTGATGGACTTTTGGAGTCACTTGATTTTGAATCACTTGACACATGTGAACCATGCCTCATTGGCAAGATGACTAAAACCCCGTTTTCTGGAACAATGGAACGGGCAAGTGACTTGTTGGAAATCATACATGCTGATGTGTGCGGTCCGATGAGTGTTGACGCGTGCAGTGGATATCATTATTTCCTCACCTTCACCGATGATTTGAGTAGATATGGGTATATTTACTTAATAAAGCATAAGTCTAAAACGTTTGAAAAGTTCAAGCAATTTCAGAGTGAAGTTGAGAATCATCGTAACAAGAAGATTAAATTCCTACGATCCGATCGAGGGGGAGAATATCTGAGTTATGAGTTTGGCAATCACTTAAGACAATGTGGAATTGTTTCACAGTTGACGCCACCTAGAACACCACGGTGTAATGGTGTGTCCAAACGTCATAATCATACCTTATTGGATATGGTGCGTTCTATGATGTCTCTTGCCGATCTACCACTATCGTTTTGGGGTTATGCATTAGAGACAACTACATTCACTTTCAATAGGGCACCATCTAAGTCTGTGGAGACGACACCGTATGAACTATGGTTTGGCAAGAAACCTAAGTTGTCGTTTCTTAAGGTTTGGGGCTGCGATGGTTATGTAAAAAGGCTTCAGCCGGAAAAGCTCAAACCCAAAGCGGACAAATGCGTCTTCATAGGATACCCAAAAGAGACGGTTGGGTATACCTTCTATCTCAGATCCGAGGGCAAAGTGTTTGTCGCTAAGAACGGATCCTTTCTTGAGAAAGAGTTTCTCTCGAAAGAATTGAGTGGGAGGAAGATAGAACTTGATGAGGTTGTTGAACCTTTACTTCAACCAGAGAGTAGCGCAACACAGAAAGATGTTTCTGTGGCACCTACGTCAGTTGAAGAGGAAGCTAATGATGATGATCATGAAGCTTCGGATCAAGTTACTGTCGAACCTCGTAGGTCGACAAGGGTACGTACAGCTTCTGAGTGGTACGGTTACCCTGTCTTAGAGGTCATGTTGTTGGACAACGGTGAACCTACGAGCTATGGAGAAGCGATGGTGGGCCCGGATTCTAACAAATGGCTAGGAGCCATGAAATCCGAGATAGGATCCATGTATGAGAACAAAGTATGGACTTTGGTGGACTTGACCGATGATCGGCAAGCCATTGAGAATAAATGGATCTTTAAGAAGAATACAGACGCTGATGGTAATGTCACCATTTATGAAGCTCGACTTGTCGCAAAGAAGTTTCCGACAAGTTCAAGGAGTTGACTATGATGAGACTTTCTCACTCATAGCAATGCTAAAGTCTGTTGGAATTATGTTAGCAGTTGCTGCATTTTCAATTATGAAATCTGGCAGATGGATGTCAAAACAAAGTTTCCTTGACGATTTCTGTGAGGAAAGGTTGTATGTGATACAACCAGAAGGTTTTGTCGATCCTAAGGATGCTAAAAGGTATGCAAGCTCCAGTGATCCTTCTATGGACTGGAGCAAGCATCTAGGAGTTGGAACATACGCTTTGATGAGGTGATCAAAGCTTTTGGGTTTATACAAAGTTTGCAAGAAACTTGTATTTAGAAGAAAGTGAGTGGGAGCACTACAACATTTCTGATAAGTATATGTGGATGACATATTGTTGATCGGAAATGATGTAGAATTTCTGGAAAGCATAAAGGGTTGTTTGAAAGGAGTTTTTCAAAGGAAGACCTGGGTAAAGCTGCTTATATATTGGGCAACAAGATCTATAGAGATAGATCAAGACGCCTGATAAGACTTTCACAGAGCACATACCTTGACATGATTTTGAAGGAGTTCAAAATGGATCAGTCAAAGAAGGAGTTCTTGCCTGAGTTGTAAGGTGTGAAGTTGAGTAAGACTCAAAGCTCGACCACGGCAGAAGAAAGAAAAAGGACGAAGGTCGTCCCCTATGCCTCAGCCATAGGCTCGATACGGTATGCCATGCTGTGTACCACACCTAATGTGTGCCTTGCCACGTGTCTGGCAAGGGGGTACAAGAGTGACCCAAGAGTGGATCTCTGGATAGCTGTCAAAATTATCCTTAGGAATAAGGAAATGTTTCTCGGTTATGGAGGTGATAATGTTCGGCATAAAGGGTTACGTCGATGCAAGCTTTAACACCAATCCGGATGAGTCTCAGTAGCAAACCGGATACATATAGTGGAGCAGCCATTTGGAATAGCTCCAAGTGGAGTGTGGTAGCAGCATCTAAAATATGACATAGAGATTTGTGAAGTACACGCGGATCTGAATGTTGCAGACCGGTTGACTAAAACCTCTCTCACAAGCATAACATGATCGAACCCCAGAACTAATTTGGGTGTTAATCACATGGTGATGTGAACTAGATTATTGACTCTAGTGCAAGTGGGAGACTGTTGGAAATATGTCCTAGAGGCAATAATAAATTGGTTATTATCATATTTCCCTGTTCATGATAATCGTTTATTATCCATGCTAGAATTGTATTGATCGGAAACTCAGATACATGTGTGGATACATAGACAACAACATGTCCCTAGTGAGCCTCTACTAGACTAGCTCATTGATCAAAGATGGCTATGGTTTCCTAGCCATAGACATGAGTTCTCATTTGATAACGGGATCACATCATTAGGAGAATGATTTGATGGACAAGACCCAAGCTATGAACGTAGCATATGATCGTATCAAGTTTATTGCTATCGTTTTCTGCATGTCAAGTATATGTTCCTATGACCATGAGATCATGCAACTCACTGACACCGGAGGAGTACCTTGTGTGTACCAAACGTTGCAACGTAACTGGGTGACTATAAAGGTGCTCTACAGGTATCTCCGAGGGTGTCTGTTGAGTTGGCATGGATCAAGACTGGGATTTGTCACTCCGTATGACGGAGAGGTATGTCAGGGCCCACTCGGTAATACAACATCACAAGAAGCTTGCAAGCAATGTGACTAATGAGTTAGCCACGGGATCTTGTATTACGGAACGAGTAAAGAGACTTGCCGGTAACGAGATTGAACTAGGTATGGAGATACCGACGATCCAATCTCGGGCAAGTAACATACCGACAGATAAAGGGAACTGCATACGGGATTAGCTGAATCCTTGGCATCGAGGTTCGACCGATAAGATCTTCATAGAATATGTAGGAACCAATATGGGCATCCAGGTCCCGCTATTGGTTATTGACCGTAGAGGTGTCTCGGTCATGTCTGCATAGTTCTCGAACCCACAGGGTCTACACACTTAACGTTTGGTGACGATATAAGTATAGTTGAGTTGTTATGGTGGTTACCGAAGGTTGTTCGGAGTCTCGAATGAGATCTCAGACATGACGAGGAACTCTGTAAGAGTCCGGAGGTGAAGATTGATATATTGGACGAAGGGTATTGGAGTCCGGAAGTGTTCCGGGGGTACCGGATGATGACCAACATGACCGAAAGGGGCTTCAGGGGCCCCGGCAAGTATTGGGGGGCCTCATGGGCCAAAGGGGAGGGGGAAAACCAGCCCACTAAGGGGTTGTGCGCCCCCCTCACCCCATCTCACGTAACCAGGAGAGGTGGGGTGCCCCCTCTAGGGTTCCCTCCACCTGGCTTGGGGGGCAAGCCACCCTAGGGTTTCCCTAGGGGGCGCCCCCATCTGCCTTGGCCGCCGCCCCCTAGATGGGATCTAGGGGTGCCCCCTCCTCCTCCCTTCCCCCTATATATAGAGAGGTGGAGAGAGGGCAGCCGCACCCATACAGATTTATTCATGCCACGGCGCTGCCCCTCCTCTCCCTCATAGCCATCTTCTTCTCCGTAGTGCTTAGCGAAGCTCTGGCGAGATTTCTCCACCACCACCGCCACCACGCCGTCGTGCTGCCGGAGGACTCGAGCTACTACTTCACCATCGCTCGCTGGATCAAGGAGGTGAAGGCGTCATCAAGCCATACGTGTGTTGAACGCGGAGGTGCCGTCCGTTCGGCACTTGGATCGGGAGTTCGCGGGACGGATCATGATTGGATCGCGAAGACGTTCGACTACATCAACCGCGTTTCTTAATGCTTCCGCTTAGCGATCTACAAGGGTATGTAGATGCAATCTCTCCTCTCGTAGATGTTCATCTCCTAGATTGATCTTGGTGAGCGTAGGAAAATTTTTGTTTCCCATGCAACGTTCCCCAACATGGGTATATCTACTTGATGAAACACAAGTCTAAAACATTTGAAAAGTTCAAAGAATTTCAGAGTGAAATGGAGAATCGTCGTAACAAGAAAATAAAGTTTCTACGATCTGATCGCGGAGGCGAATATTTGAGTTACGAGTTTGGCCTTCATTTAAAACAATGTGGAATTGTTTCACAACTCACGCCACCTAGAACACCACAGCGTAATGGTGTGTCCGAACGTCGTAACCGTACTTTATTAGATATGGTGCGTTCTATGATGTCTCTTACCGATTTACCACTATCGTTTTGGGGTTATGCATTAGAGACAGCCGCATTCACGTTGTAACATCCCAAATTTTCAATTTGGAATGTTATACATAGGTCATCCATGCATATCATATTTTATTGCATTTCGTTTTGCGATCCTCGAAATCCTGAGCAACTCAAGGACCACGGAGAGAGTTGGGGATTTCACCGTTTTCATATTTGAATTTTCTCAAATATTGAAACAAGGATCAATTTGGTTTAATTATTTTTCTCTCCGAAAATATTTCATATTAAAAATATATGAGAGGAGATAATATGACTTCTCCAAAATAAATGGAATATTGGAGGAAAAATATTAAAATCAAATAAATATTTTATTTGGATTTTATTGCAATTTTATTTGAATTTAGGAAAAATATGTGTTTTTCAAAATTTCATTAGAGGCCCAAATTAAATGTTCTTCTCGTCCGGCATTTTTTTTAGAGGACGGGGAAAATTTATTTCAGGATTTTTGGAGTCCGTTTAGTATTTCTTTTCTTTGTTTTTCTGCGTCAGGATTTATTTAAAAAAAAAAAAAAAACTTCGCGGACCGAACTGGGCTGAAGCCCAGCCGGCCCGGCAACGCCGCCGCCTTTCCTCCCCGTGGCCGACCGGGACTCTCCCGGAGTCCGCCGCCGCCGCACCTCTCCCTGGCCCCGTCGCCCCTTCCCCAAGCCGCCACCCCCTCCCCCTCTTTAAAAGCCGACCCGGGGCTCCCCCCTGGAGCCCCAAGCCGCCGCCGCCGCCTGCCCTCGCAGCAGCAGCCGCAGCCCGCGCCAGCCGCCGCCGAGCCGCCGCACCCCGCCGCCGCTTGCCGCGCCGCCTCGCGCGCTCGCCGTCGCCCGCGCGCCCCACCCCGTCGCCTCGCCGCCGCACGCCGCTCGCGCCGCCGCACCGCACCCGCCATCCCGCCGGAGCCTCGCCGGAGGTAGTAGCCGCTGCCGCCATTCGTCGTTTTTTTTCGGTTAACCGTTTGGTTTTTTTGGTAAACCCTAGATCCAGATCCGGTTTTTTTTTAAATTCCGGTTTATTCTTTTTAGATCGGTTTTCCGTCGGTTTAGTTATTTAGCGAACACCCGTTCGTACGTTCGTTTTAACGAACGGTTTTCACCGTTTAACCGCAGACAGCGAATGTTCGTTAGCCTGTTCGTCAGTTTTTCTTTTTCGCAATTATTTTCGATCGCGATTCCTGATCCGATTTTCGTTTTAGTATAACTTTTCGCTCGTTTGTCGGAATCAGGCGATTCAAGCGCCTAGATCTTCGTCTCGAAGCCCTCTTTCTGTTTAACCAACTTAAACAAGTTTTTGCTACTGTAAAATTTGACTTTAGTCCAGATTAGTAATTGAAGCTTGTTTCTTTCGCAGTTTGAGTTTAGTTGCTCCGTTTGATTTGATTCTTTTTGCAAACCGGAGTTCTTAGGTTGAACTTTTTGGTTAAATCATCTCATTTGAGTTTTACCCGTGCATCTTCGCTTGATTACTTATGTATGCTATTGTTTGTTTGCAATAGAGTTTCCGGAGTGCGAAGCGTGTTTCTACGAGTCCCTAGGTTTTGCGGATCGTCAGCAAGGCAAGTAACACATTGATCATACTTCTTCGTTACCCAGTTTTTATGCATTAGTTTCGACCCTCAAATATTGCATGATTAGGATGTGATTAACGTGTGGGTACTGGGAAGTAGACGATGAGGTAGAACCTATTGCCTTTTTTTAATAACAAACCCTTGGGAGTTACTTCTACGCTATGCTTATGTTGCCATGCTATGCTCGTAGACGTGGATTGGGTTTGAGTGTATCCATGACAGATGTGAGATTTTTAATTAATGGTTAACTTAAGGTGGCTACTTAAACACACATCTGGGTGGATTGGTTGCGGGCACCTAGGGATATACCAGTGCTGTCCATTTGGTTCGCCACCCAGGCTCAAAGGGATCATAAGATTATTCATGCTAGAAACTTCCGTGTGCAGCCACAAGCTATTATGGGCTCTAGCATAGTTGAGTATGTTACATGACCTCTTTCAGTGGTAGGCTAGCAGATGTAGGGGAAAGTAGGTGTAACTGTCTACCCAGAGTAAAGAGTAAATGCTTCAGAAAGACTGTGTCTCGGTCATCCGTTTCTCAAACACCATGAAGTGCGAGAAATCCAACGGAGGAGATCGAGTCTTGTGGGGAAAAGTGCACAAACCTTTGCAGAGTGTACAAACTAATCATGATTAGCCGTGTCCCCGGTTATGGACATCTTGAGTATCTGGTTCTTGGATCGTCATATTGAATCCCATCACTCTAAATTAATTTGTTGGGATTAATGATTACTTTTAATTGGGATTGAGAGGGGGTTTTATCTTCTCAATGTTCAACAACCACCATGATAGCTAAATAAAATATATTCCTTTGTTGTAGGGAAAAATTGGCTTTTCGCAAAACAGTATAACCCTAGAGCTTTTCCACCAGCCAAATATGCATGTAGTATTAGCATTTATTCTGTTCATTGCTCTACTGTGTTATATTGCCAGCATATTCCATGTGCTGACCCGTTTCGGGCTGCAACGTATCATGTTGCAGACTTTTCAGACGACGAGTAAGGTGCGCTAGGTCGTTGTCGTGCACTCAGCTATGCCGTTGGAGTTGATGGACTCACTTTATCTTCCAAGCCTTCTGCTGTTATCTTATTTAGATGGCCTTAAGCCATATTTATTGTAATCAGTTCTCTTTTGAGACATTCGATGTAATAAGTGTGTGATTGCTACTCTGTTATAAATCCCTCAAGTACTGTGTGTGTCAGCATTACCGATCCAGGGATGACACTTGAACACAGAGATTCGATCCATTCGGGTCGGGTCGCTACACACGTTAAATAGGGCACCGTCTAAATTCGTTGAGACGACACCGTATGAACTGTTGTTTGGCAAGAAGCCTAAGCTGTCATTTCTTAAAGTTTGGGGATGCGACGCTTATGTCAAAAGGCTTCAGCCTGATAAGCTTGAACCTAAATCTGAGAAGTGCGTCTTCATAGGATACCCTAAAGAAACTATTGGGTACACCTTCTACTACAGATCCGAAGGCAAGATCTTTGTTGCTAAGAATGGATCCTTTCTAGAGAAGGAGTTTCTCTCGAAAGAAGTGAGTGGGAGGAAAGTAGAACTTGATGAGGTAATAGTACCTTCTCTCGAATTGGAAAGTAGCACATCAGAGAAATCCGTTCCCGTGATTCCTACACCAACTAGAGAGGAAGCTAATGATGATGATCATGAAACTTCGGATCAACTTGCTACTGGACCTCGTAGGTCGAACAGAGCACGTTCCGCACTAGAGTGGTACGGTAATCATGTCCTGGAAGTCATGTTGTTAGACCATGGCGAACCTACGAACTATGAAGAAGCTATGATGAGCCCAGATTCCGATAAATGGCTTGAGGACATGAAATCTGAGATAGGATCCATGTATGAGAACAAAGTATGGACTTTGGTGGACTTGCCCGATGATCGGCAAGCCATTGAGAATAAATGGATCTTCAAGAAGAAGACTGACGCTGATGGTAATGTCACCATCTACAAAGCTCGACTTGTCACGAAAGGTTTTTGACAAGTTCAAGGGGTTGACTACGATGAGACTTTCTCACCCGTAGCGATGCTTTAGTCAGTCCGAATCATGTTAGCAATTGCCGCATTTAATAATTATGAAATCTGGCAAATGGACGTCAAAATTGCATTCCTTAATGGATTTCTTAAAGAAGAGTTGTATATGATGCAACCAGAAGGTTTTGTCGATCCTAAAGGTGCTAACAAAGTGTGCAAGCTCCAGCGATCCATCTATGGACTGGTGCAAGCATCTCGGAGTTGGAATATACGCTTTGATGAGGTGATCAAAGCATATGGTTTTATACAGACTTATGGTGAAGCCTGTATTTACAAGAAAATGAGTGGGAGCTCTGTAGCATTTCTGATATTATATGTGGATGACATATTGTTAATTGGAAATGATATAGAATTTCTGGATAGCATAAAAGGATACTTGAATAAGAATTTTTCAATGAAAGACCTCAGTGAAGCTGCTTATATATTGGGCATCAAGATCTATAGGGATAGATCGAGACCCTTGATAGGACTTTCACAAAGCACATACCTTGACAAAGTTTTGAAGAAGTTCAAAATGGATCAGTCAAAGAAAGGGTTCTTGCCTGTGTTACAAGGTATGAAATTGAGTCTGACTCAAAGCCCGACCACTGCAGAAGATAGAGAGAAAATGAAAGTCATTCCCTATGCCTCAGCCATAGGTTCTATCATGTATGCTATGCTGTGTACCAGACCTGATGTGTGCCTTGCCATAAGTTTGGCAGGGAGGTACCAAAGTAATCTAGGAGTGGATCACTGGACAGCAGTCAAGAACATCCTGAAGTACCTGAAAAGGACCAAGGACATGTTTCTCGTTTATGGAGGTGACGAAGAGCTCGTCGTAAATGGTTACGTCGATGCTAGCTTCGACACTGATCCGGATGACTCTAAGTCACAAACTGGATACGTATTTATATTGAATGGTGCAGCTGTCAGTTGGTGCAGTTCCAAGCAGAGCGTCATGGTGGGATCTACGTGTGAAGCGAAGTATATAGCTGCTTCGGAAGCAGCACATGAAGGAGTCTGGATGAAGGAGTTCATATCCGATCTGGGTGTAATACCCAGTGCATCGGGTCCAATGAAAATCTTTTGTGACAACACTGGAGCAATTGCCTTAGCAACGGAATCCAGGTTTCACAAGAGAACCAAACACATCAAGAGACGCTTCAACTCCATTCGTGAAAAGGTCAAGGATGGAGACATACAGATTTGCAAAATGCATATGGATCTGAATGTGGCAGACCCGTTGACTAAGCCTCTTCCGTGAGCAAAACATGATCAGCACCAAGACTCCATGGGTGTTAGATTCATTACAATGTAATCTAGATTATTGACTCTAGTGCAAGTGGGAGACTGAAGGAAATATGCCCTAGAGGCAATAATAAAGTTGTTATTTTATATTTCCTTATTCATGATAAAGGTTTATTATTCATGCTAGAATTGTATTGATCGAAAACTTAAATACATGTGTGAATACATAAACAAACACCGTGTCCCTAGTAAGCCTCTACTAGACTAGCTCGTTGATCAAAGATGGTTAAGGTTTCCTAACCATAGACATGTGTTGTCATTTGATAACGGGATCACATCATTAGGGGAATGATGTGATGGACAAGACCCATCCGTTAGCTTAGCATATGATCGTTCAGTTTATTGATATTGCTTTCTTAATGTCAAATACGTATTCCTTCGACTATGAGATTATGCAACTCCCGGATACCGGAGGAATACCTTGTGTGCTATCAAATGTCACAACATAACTGGGTGATCATAAAGATGCTCTACAGGTATCTCCAAAGGTGTTTGTTGAGTTGGCATAGATCGAGATTAGGATTTGTCACTCCGAGTATCGGAGAGGTATATTTGGGCCCTCTCGGCAATACACATCATAAGAAGCCTTGCAAGCAAAGTGACTAAGGAGTTAGTTGCAAGATGATGTATTACGGAATGAGTAAAGAGACTTGCCGGTAATGAGATTGAACTAGGTATGAAGATACCGACGATCGAATCTCGGGCAAGTAACATATCGATGGACAAAGGGAATTATGTATGTTGTCATAAGGTTCGACCGATAAAGATCTTCGTAGAATATGTAGGTGCCAATATGGGCATCCAGGTTCCGCTATTGGTTATTGACCGGAGAGGTGTCTTGGTCATGTCTACATAGTTCTCGAACCCGTAGGGTCCGCACGCTTAACGTTCGTTGACGATATAGTGTTATATGAGTTATATGATTTGGTGACCGAATGTTATTCGGAGTCCCGGATGAGATCACGGACATGACGAGGAGCTCTGGAATGGTCCGGAGGTAAAGATTGATATATAGGACGATGATATTCGGACACTGGAAGAGTTTCGGAGTGCACCGGGTAGTCATCGGATCGCCGGAAGGGGTTCCGGACACCCCCGGGAGGTATATGGGCCTAATGGGCCAAGGGGAGAGACACACCATCCCACAAGGGGGCTGGCATGCCCCTCTCCCTGGCCGCCGGCCCTAGGGATAGAAAGGGAGGAGGTCTAGCCCCTCTTTCCTTCCCTCCACCTAGGAGGAAGGAAAGGGGGGGCGCCACCTCCTCCTGCCTTCCCCCCACAGGCAAATAAGGAAGGGGGGCGCGGCTAGGGCAGGAGCCCAAGGAGGATTCTGCCTCCTTGGGGGGGGGGCTCTTGGCTGCCTCCTCCCTCCCCCCCACCTATATATATGTGGGAGGGGGCGCCGCACAAAACCACGACAATCTCTTAGCCGTGTGCGGCGCCCCCCTCCACAGTTTCGTCCCTCGGTCATATTTTCATAGTGCTTAGGTGTAGCTCTGCAGAGATAGCATCACCACTACCGTCACCACGCCGTCGTGCTGTCGAAACTCATCCACTACTTCGCCGTCTTGCTGGATCAAGAAGGCGAGGACGTCACCGAGCTGAACGTGTGCTGAACGCGGAGGTGACGTACGTTCGGTACTCGATCGGTTGGATCGCGAAGAAGTTCGACTACATCAACCACGTTAACAAACGCTTCCGCTTACGGTCTACGAGGGTACGTAGACACACTCTCGCCTCTCGTTGCTATGCATCTCCATGGATAGATCTTGCGTGTGCGTAGAATTTTTTTTGTTTTCCATGCAACGTTTCCCAACAAATACTACGACAATCATCAAGAACCGGCGCTGCCACCATAGAATACCCTTCGTTGCAGTTTATAGCATCCACCACCGTGTTGTTATCCGATCTCACCACCAGATTAGAGCATCCCGTATTTCTTGCTAGCTTCAGCCCCTCAAGCAAGGCAGCTACTTCTGTTGTGAACACGTCAGCTACATGTTCCAGTCTTGCCGTAGATGTCGTTATAAAACTTCCCCGATGATCACGGACCACAGCTCCACATGAGCCTGCGTAGTCACCCTCAGTAAATGATGCATCAAAATTTAAAATTTGTTGTCCAGAGAGAAACACCAGCCACTTGTTGATTGTACGCATGTTTTGATCTCCGATGCACGAGCAAAATTCAGAGCTAAAGCAAGGGCGGCCGACGCAGTTCTTTCTGGAGACAAAATGTCTTCTTCCCGAACGAATTGCCATCGTTGCCACCAAAGGTACCAACACACCATAGATATGAGCTCCGGCAACTCCAACGGTCCAAAATACAATCTCCGATAGGATAAGTCGCATAGGATAAACTCCATGACCTCTGCTCCGGACCGATCGATCATACTAGCGAAATTGATATCTAGTGCGATCCCGAGAGCATCCCAAACTGCTTTTGATCTAGTACAATTAAACAACATATGAAAAATGTCTTCCGCCCCGGCTTGATAGAAAGGGCATTGAGAAAACCTTCCGACGTGGCGATTCATAAGAACAATGTAGCACAGGATGGCGTTATGCAGACACCGCCATATGAAATTTTTCACTTTGGCTGGTACTTTCATATTCCATAAATTCTTCCAAACTGGATGGGGCGCCGTGGAGTAGCGAGCCAACCCACTCTCCTCTGGATCATAGTTTTCTTCCCGTTGCTTGTAATAAGCCGAAAATACCAAAAAAAACTCCACTCCTCGTGAGATGCCATGCGACATAATCCTCCGTCTCCTCATGAAATAATGGAATCTGTAGTATGCGATCCGCATCAATTGGCTAGAAATTTTCCCGAACTAGCATCTCATCCACTCTCCCATTATTGGATCAATTAGCTCTCCAACTTTGGTGAGTATTTGGTTTCCCCGAACTGTAATAATTTTCTTTGAAGCACTATTCGGAATCCAGCAATCTGTCCAAATATTGATCTTTTCTCCATTACCTACTCTCCAAATACATCCCTTCTTGAACGTTTGGATGCCGGCCCAAATACTCTGTCATACATAAGATGACCCCTTCTTCAGTTGACAATTTAAGATGTCTCATGTAGGGTAATACCTTGCTCTTAACACTCGTGCACACAAAGAACCATAGTTATCAATAAGTCTCCAACATTGCTTGGCCAACATTGCCAAGTTGAAACTCTGGATATCACGGAATCCCATGCCTCCTCTCTCTTTCGGAATACACATCTTCCACCAAGCAAACCAATGCATCCTACGCTGGTTCTCCTCATCACCCCACCAATATTGCGACATTGTATCAGTGATCCCCTTGCATATTTTCTTTAGGAATTTAAATACACTCATCGGGTATGTTGGGATGGCTTGGGCCACCGCTTTCAACAAGGCCTCCTTGCCTCCATATCAGAGAGTTCTCTCTTTCCATCCATTAACCATTGCTTGGATCCTCTCTATGATATGTTTGAAACAATCAACCCGGTCCACCCCTATCATGGAGGGTAGTCACAAATATTTGTCTGAGAGGGATTCAGTCATAATGTTCAGAATTTGACACACTCCTGCCTTCATATCAACGTTCGTATTTGTACTGAAAAATATAGAGCACTTTTCTTCACTCACCAATTGCCTGAGGCCGAGCAATACTCATCCAGAATTCCATGTAGGGCGGTTGCATTTGCGACATCTGCTCTTATGAGAATAAGAGAATCGTCAGCAAAAAGTTAATGAGAAATTTTTGGTGAGTCTCTGCACACCTGCACACCCATAAGGTTATCGGCCTCCTCCTCATGGTTAATAAGAGCCGACAGTCCTTCTGCACATAAAACAAAGAGGTATGGGGAGAGGGGATCTCCCTGTCTCAAACCTCTAGTCGGCGAAAATGGCAGTGTCTCATTTGAATTGAATCGGACCCAATACTCAACTGATGTAACACATGACATGACCAGCTGAATCCAACTAGCCTCTGATCCCAGCTTGCATAACATGGCCTCCAAGAAAACCCACTCCACGCGGTCATACGCTTTGTGCATATCCAGTTTGACCGCACACGTACCAAACTTCCCCTTCTTTCTTTTTTTCATCGTGTGTAGGCACTCATAAGCAACTATGACATTGTCAGTGATAATGCGCCCTGGGACAAAAGCATTATGTGTCTCGCTAATTATATCTGGAAGGAACACTTTCAGCCGTGCTGCGAGCATCTTCGAGATCACCTTATATACCACGTTGCATAAACTAATAGGCCCGAATTGAGTGATCTTCTCCGCGCTGTCCACCTTGGGGATCAAAACAATAGTAGTATTCCAGCCTTCCGGGATCACACCTGTGTTGATAGCCGCCAGAACCTCCTTCACAAGATTGCATGAAGACCGTCTGGTCCCGACGCTTTTAGATCTCCTATACTGAACAAGGCCTTTCTCACCTCGTCCTCCGTATATGGCGCCATAAGAGACGCATTCATATAATCTGTAACCCGCCTTTTTACTTTATTCAACACATTCATTGCTGGTGCATTTACTTATGAAGAAAACAGATGCTGAAAATATTCGCTAACCAAGCTACGCATCGCTCCATTATCCTCCCTCCACACACCCGAATCATCAAGCAACCGCTTTATATAGTTCCTCTTCTTCCTAGCCGTCGCGAAGTTATGAAAAAAGTTTGTATTCCGGTCACCGAATTTTAGCCAGTTCGGTCGGCTACGTTGAATCCAATAGATCTCTTCTTTCTCAAGGTTTTCCTCAATCTCCATAAGCACGACACGCTGCCGGTCTGCCGCCTCGTCAGTGAGGGGGCCCAATCGTAGCAACTCCAGCTCCGCCTTCAATTCTTTCAAGCGCCGATGGGGCGCCTTGAGAATCGAGCGGTCCCACTCATGCATCGCCGCGTGAACACTCGATGTACGTTCTGCAATTGGAGCCGATGGGTTGGTTCGGTCCCATGCTTCAGTAACAATTTGCATTACGTTATCCTCCTGAAGCCATCTTGGTTCAAAAAACGTTTGGTGAGTCCGCTGATGATCCCCCTCCACATCTCCTTCAGTGTCAACAAAAATTGGTCTGTGATCCAACTTAGTGTGGCCAGCATTCGTTACCTTCGCATTAGGAAAAAGGCCATGAAACTGCCCGTTGCACACCGCTCTATCAAGGCACTCTCTGAGCCTCCTTCGCCTCCACGTGAATAGATCCCCATTACATCCCATGTCCTCCAACTCACAATCAACTAAAGCATCTCGAAAGTTTTGCATCATCTGCATAGGGCGCGGCGCTCCCCCCTCCTTCTCATGGGAGTACAATATTTCGTTGAAATCACCAGCTATCATCCATGGGAGATTTATTCGTTGATGGAGATCACGTAAACATGCCCACGATAAATACTTATCTTCCCACTTCGGCTCCCCATAAAAGCCTGAAAATCTCCATTGCTCATCCGTACCATCACCAACAGTTACATCTATGTTCTTGCTTTTATCTCGGACCTGAATCGTCACTGGGTTCCGCCAGAACAATAGCAAACCACCACTCGCACCATTGCTTTCTTGCACTTTAACTCTGTCCATCCTCAGTTTCCTCCTAAGTTTTTCCGCCTTAGCTGTGATCAAATGCGTTTCAGACAGGAAGACGACATCAGGCCCCCACTGCTTCTGCACATCCAGAAGCGCTCTTTCTGCCGTGGTACTGGCCGTACCGCGGCAGTTCCAGCAAAGAGTTTCGTTGCGTGGGGCGATTACCTTCGTGTATCAGGAAGGCAACAACCAATCTACTTCCATAGAAATCCCAACATGCAGCCAACTATCAAACCACTTCTGTGTGAGATCTCAACATGCACGCATCACAATACCATAGAGTTGGGAATCCACACACTAGAACAAGGAACAGCCAACCTGGGACACAAGTTGACTGGAGCAAAAGACGACGACCGCGGTAGTTCCAGCAAACGAGTTTCATTGCGTGGGGCGATTACCTTCGTGTATCAGGAAGGCAACAACCAATCTAGTTCCATACAAATCCCAACATGCAGCCAACTATCAAACCACTTCTGTGTGAAATCTCAACATGCACGCATCACAATACCATAGAGTTGGGAATCCACGCACTAGAACAAGGAACAGCCAACCTGTGACACAAGTCGACTGGAGCAAAAGACGACGACCTGCCGAAACTTCACGCCACGGAGGAGTCGGAACAAGAACAGAACGCCCTGAAAAAGCAAGACGACTGGATTGATGACAACACCTGCCGCAACGCGGAGGGGTCGGAATAAGCAGCGGCGACGCCGCCCGCCGCCGAAGTGGCGGCCGGCGGCGGCCGCTAGACCTAGATCGCCTGTGTGTTGCCTTCGTTTTGTGTGGATGCATTTGCAAGACTAGTTGTCCTAACAGCTCAGAACCGAGATTGAATCATAAGGTATACCCTGCCACACATGACAGCCAACATAAGCGAAAGAGCAAATTTAGCTGTCGCGACACTTTCAGAAACCAATGGCTTGCTTTGGGTTTTGTCATGTTAGAACTCGTTGGAGCACAGTCAGGAATAAGAAAACCAGTACAAGAGACATGAGCTCAGAAACGCGAACCCAAATCGGGGTCACCATGGATCACAAACTGCAAAAGAAAAATAACTCGACAGAACACACATCCACGGGCGAGTTTCAGACTGCCATAAAAGAAACGTGCTTCAGCCCACAGAAACCAACACCAAACAGCCGTCAATGATTTAGAACGCACAAATACTGAACCACATCTATAGAAAATCTCCGCATGATGTTTACAGGTCAGAGCATTCCAAAATGCGGGCAGTAACCAGCCACAAAAGAGGCACCAGTCAAAACGAGGTATCATGAGGTTGAACAGAACTTTCCTTTGCCTAATATGATGCGAGCGAATGCGGATGATTTCAGAGATTCCTAAAGAGTACGGGGTGGGAAACAGTATGAACGGGCGAACAGTCTTACTTTCCTACTTTGCTGGATTGCACACAACTTCTATGCAGTAACTGCTATTTGCTTGGGACCATTGAAGCGGCCAGACCTCACATTCCCATTCCCGTTCCCGATGTGGAGGACGGGGCGTGGCTGATGTTGCCCGGTCCCATTCTGGCGGTAGTCATCTCGATTCTTACGGTAGCCGTCCCTGTTCTGGCGGTAGTCATCTCCGTTCTGACGGTAGCCGTCCCTGTTCTGGCGGTAGTTATCTCCGTTCTGACGGTAGCCGTCCCTGTTCTGGCGGTAGTCATCTCCATTCTGACGGTAGCCGTTCCCATCCTGACGGTAATCATTCCTGTTCTGACGGGAGTCATTCTGGCGGTAGTCGTTCCCCTGCGGTCCTCGACCATGGCCTGAGTACTCGTTCTGATTTCTGTTATCATTCCTCATGTTATTGCCATCACGGTAGTTGTTACCATTGTTCACAAAGCCCACTCCCCGTCCTCTGAAGTTTTCACCATCACGGTAGTTATTGTTGTTCCCAAAGCTCGCCCCCTGACCCCTGAAGTTGTCACCATCCCGGTAGTTACCATTGTTCACAAAGCCTGCTCCCTGTCCCCTGAAGTTGTCGCCATGGTAACCACCTCTGTCTGGTAGGACCCGACCATCCCGAGCATTGCCATTGTAGTCACTATGGGTGACACCATTAACAACTGAAAGTTTTTTGAGGAGAATTAACAACTGAAAGATAAAATCCAAGCATGCAAGGCCTAAAAACCAGCAAAATTGTGACTTGCAACGATGGACTTTAAACTAAAACAAATATGCAAGGAGGCAGCAATTACTGTACACTTGATCAGTTATCAGCAGCATACTTATTGGAGATGGGAAGGAAAACAAATTGCAATTTAATTGGTTTCTAACCATCCAGACGCTATCTTATATATGATTTATCACTAGTCGTGCATTTTGATTTTTGAGAGCAAGGACTTCTTTTTAGATGGAGAGCAAGAACTAGAGGGCACATGCATGTTCAAAACTAAGAACATGGCAACGGTGGCATATGACATGTCCACCTGTGAAAGGTAGACTAAAACTATGGAAGAAACCATTCTATTTTAGTTGCATATGACGTGCAGATATCACAATGTAACTCACCTCGTTTTGGTGTCCGTTTCTCCTCAACGTAAGACACATACGAGCCAAAACGAACTTTAAATACCTAAAAATCAAAACGAGTATTAGTTATATACCTCTTGCAACATCTTGCAGATACTTAAAATGCGTAAACGGCGATGAACAAGTAGGCCAAGTTAGAATTAACCCTCCACGGTTTTACAGAATGTAGCTAAATGTGCTCCAGCTAACTTAAAGTTGCACAAACTGAAACAGATGCAGCAGCGTAGCTAAATTTAACTTTTAAAGTAATAGCACGAACTGAGAAAATCAACTGGGAGAACAAACCTCCATTGCTGCAATCATGGATTTTTCAGACTCAAATTCAACAAAGCCAAAGCAGAACCCATCAAGCTGCAATGCAAAACTAATGTTAGCAAAGCATATGTTTCATGGAAACCAAGCCTACATTCATACAATATTAACTAACCTGACGGTGTACAACTTGTATACCACGAGGCTTGATTGGACCAAACTTACTGAACTCAGCCTCAACCATTTCGATAGTTGCATTCCAAGGTAAGTTCTTCACAAAGATTGAATACCCTTGGTCTGCAGAACAAGGTAGTGTTATAGTTCAGTACAACAAAGATATGTGCTTCAATTTCCTAAAAACAGATGGAGAAAGCACCAACCATCAGAAATATTTTGGTCATTTGGAGGCGCAGTATCAGCTGCATGCGTAGTTTTTGCAGGAACAGACGAAGATTTCTCCACATTTTCAGCTCTCTTTACTGTTGGATTTGGTCTAGGTTTGGGTTTAGGTTTGGGTTTGGTAATGGGTGCTGGCAGTATGCTCTCATTTGTGGCCTTAACCTAT
Source organism: Thinopyrum elongatum (assembly GCA_011799875.1). Taxonomy (NCBI): domain Eukaryota; kingdom Viridiplantae; phylum Streptophyta; class Magnoliopsida; order Poales; family Poaceae; genus Thinopyrum; species Thinopyrum elongatum. The sequence continues at coordinate 170,289,170 of CM022298.1, forward strand.
CATGCAAGTCACAGAAGCCACAGCATAAAACATCGAGTTAATTATTATTCCATATTCAGAACTCACTCAACTCTGGCAGTACAATTAGTGGGGGAAACTGCAGAAAAACAAGAGAAAACTTACAATCGATGCATAAGTCTTCTTAATAACATCCTTCTGAGCTGAAGCAGGGGTAGGTGCTACCTCAGGTATCTTAATAGCATCATTCTTAATTTGAGAATTTTCATTTCCAAATGAATTTATGACTTTCTCCTTGCTAGAAATACTCTCTACAGATGGATCCATGACTTCATCACTGATGGAAATATTCTCTGCCGATGGATTTATGACTTCAGCATCCACAGGAATAGTCTCTGCAGATGGATTTATGACTTCACCATTGGTGGAAATATTCCCTGCAGATGGAAGCTCTGGGTCCATGCTCTCCTTGACAGATGTTTCTGGTCAAATATTGAAATGTCAGCAAGGTATGAAACGATTAGTTTGAAGATGAAATTCCATTACCTGGCTCAGCTGGAAATGGGGCATTCTGAGTGTTTCCATTAACATGGTCAACTAAAGCTTCATTTGTCTCAGCCAATGGCATCTCCGGCACACCTCGAAGCACATCATTCAAAACAAAATAGCCTCCATTTTCTTGTGGAGCAAGGAAGAATGACTGAACAAATCTATGCTTCACAGTATCAAGCATGGTAATAGATCCAGTAACCAAAATGAGCACACCACCACCGTGGGATGGCTGAGTATCTACATTATCTAACTGTATCAAACAGCCCTTCATATCTGTAGATAAGAAGTGTTGATTGATGGCCTGGTCAAGCACATGAAACAAGTCAGTTATAACAAATCAGGTGACTAGACATGGATAAACAAGTAGCATGTATAAAGTGATATGACCATGTAGCTGATTATACAATACATATTAGACAAATTAAATAAGAGGTGCTGGAAAAACTATACTTACTGCAGGCAAATGATATTACATGGATGATCCTTAATAAACATTACCTACAGAACATATTGGCATGCGCGCCCTTTAGCTAATCAACCAACTTTCATCAATACGTGTAGTCTATAGATTTGATTAATTGCACAATACCACCACTACCGCTACTACTACCTGCCCAATTTACAGTAAAAAAGCACTCTGCGTAGGAAACCACATGAGAACATGGAAGTAGTATCCCGTTGTGAATTATCACGCCAAACAAGCCTGATGATCACAACATGCTAGCAAAATCTACCCTTATACAAACTAGCTGTTATTTGTCCTCAAGCTATTCTAATTCCAACTGGCAAATCGTAGAAGTGAAGTCCATCAATAGCATGGACGAAAACAAGCTCTGGTATAAAATAAGTGAACAGGGGTGTGCCCTGAATTCTAGTTTCCACCTAATCACGTTTAATCTATACACCTTATATAATACATAATAGAAAGATCATAGAATACTACTGCTGTACTGCAGAGAACTTACGTATGTAGTGGTTATAGATGTCAATGGACCATCAGAATCTGGTCGACCAAGGATACTTTCATCATGATAGAACTTATGGACATGCTCTGGTGACGAACCCAAAACTCTGTAGTATTGTTGAGCAAACGCATTCCCAATCTGTCAACAAGACCAATCATGTTTAGCAATACTGCTATTATTCTAGATTAATAATAAATAAGATGGAAAAAAACAGTACCACATCCGGATGAAAAGGACGTACGAAATTCTCAGTTGGTCTAGACATTGCTGCACAATAGATGACACTGATTAGTATGTGACGATCGAGCAGCATAAAAAGTTTGTAGCTATTCAAAAACTATAGTTAATCAGAAAGGTTCACAGTAAATTGTAAACATTGTTGCAGGAAAACAAACTGTTGCCTCAAAGGAAAATACAGTAATTGGCTGAGCAACCATCTATAAGGTCCTACAGTTTCCAAACACCCAAACCATTGGCAAATAACTATCAACAATTCTGTATCACAGTGGTCTTTGTCCATCATGAATGGACGCTGACTCTTCACGAATTAGTGGCACAACTTACATAGCATGTATCACATATATCACTGTAGCCACAGACAATCGGTACAAATATAGCACAATGACAATAACTATCAGATTGAGAAATTTCGGATACAACAATTGGCATTTGAACTCATAATTGTCTCCCAAATTTCTCCCAATCATCACATAAAACAAGAAAATTTATTCAGCAGACTCGACCTGAGCTTTGGAAAACCATCACAAAAGCTAGCTTTAATTACTTTCTGCAAAGGAAAATTGACGTCCATGTAGAAAAACCAACTCACAATAAGAAAATGATTGAAATTTCAGAATTGAAACGGTAAACTAGCTAACAAAATGAACAAACTATACATCGAACCACCCACTATACCCGCTGCACATAAGCCTATTGCATTGCAAAAATGACGTTCCACGAGGCAAAAGCAATACTAAATGTCTGCAGCACAGTGCCATGAAACACTCCCACCAAAATCTGAAACCATACAAGACTCATAAGCTACATATCTAATGACCACAGCAAAAATTGCATTTGATTAGCAGTGCTAGACTGTTCATACTCCAAACCAGTCAACAGCCAACATTAGTTTAATAGCGACTGAGAATCTAGTCTGTCTAGATAAATAAAGGTGACAATTTCACACAAAAAACACCATTACGTAAACCCCAGCCGGCAACCCATATAATACATCAATTTTTTCGTCAAAAGGAGGCCCTTTCCTTCACCAAAGCAAGTAAACAACATGAGCGCCTGTCCTTAACTGCTACTCCCTCCGTCCAAAAAAGCTTGTCCACCCAGAATAATCCGTTGTTTAATTCACAGAAACACAGTTTTAAACCCACCAAACCCAACCCCCGCATCGACCGGCGAAACCCACAAAAGCCACACCATGACGCCACGACAAGGACAAGCATGTACCGAGCAAGGCAAGTTGTTTGCAGGGAAAGCGTAAAATAAGAACTTGGAACAATGCCAATAACAATCAGATCCCAGATATAGCCCAATGACAATAACTATCAGATTGAGAAAAATTGGATACAGCGTTTGGAACTTGAGCTCATAATTATTTTCCCAATTTCTCCCAATCATCACACAAAACAATAACCATTTATTCAGCAGACTCGACCTGAGCTTATCAACATTGGAAATAAAACAAATCATCAGAAAAGCTAGCTACAACCTCTTTCTGCAAACAAAATCGGCCACCGTTCAGAGTAACATCCATATAGGAAAAAAACAACTCACAACAGGAAAATGATTGAAATTTCAGAACTGAAACAGTAAACTTAGATAACAAAATGAACAAACTATACATGGAACCATCCACTAGACCTGATGCACGTGAGCCTATTGCAATGCAAACAAAGAATATTCCACGAGGCAAAAGCAATGCTAAATGTCTGCAGCTCAGTGCCATGATGGAGCACTCCCACCAAAATTCTGAAACCACACAAGACACATAAGCTACCTATCTAATGACCACAGCAAAAAAATGCATTAGATTTGCAGCGCTAGGCCGTCCTGATACTCCAAACCAGTCAACGGCCAACATTTGTTTAATAGCGATTGAGAGTATAGACAAAAAAAGATGACATTTTCACACAAAACATCATTACGTAAACCCCAGCCAGGCAGCAACCCATACAACACGTCAATTTTGTCGTCAAAGGGGGTCCCTTTCCTTCACCCAAGCACAAAAACCACAAAAAAGCTTGTCCGTAGCCGCTACGAGACCAATTTTATCCAACAATCAACCCAGAACAAGCCGGTGCTAATCCCCAGACGACGCAGTTTAAACCCGGAATCCGCCGAAACCCGCGGCATTACAGCGCACCAAAGACCAAACCCTATCCCCCGCGCAGACCGACGAGACCCACGAGGCCCCACGAGCCGCGCCACGACGGGGAGGACGAGCGCGCACCGGGCGAACCGAGAGCCGACGGAACGGGAACGGAGAGCGTAAAACAGGAGAGATCGAGGCGCGCGCGCGGGGGGAGGAATAGGAGCACTACCTTCCGGGCCGAGCGCGGGCCGACGGCCGACGCCGCCGACGACGGCCACGGGGGGGCGGGCAAACCCTAGCGGAGCGGCTGGGCGACGTGGGTGGCGGGCGGGACAGTTGGACTCGATCGAGGAGGCCGAGCGAGAGAGAGAGAGAGAGAGGAAAGGACGGAGGAGGAGGCGGAAGGGGTTTATAACGGGAAGGGTTTTTGGGGGGTGGGGGTCGCGAATGTTCCCGCTGCGCGTCTCACTGGCTTCTGGGCCCTCACTCGGCAGCTTGCGGTCGGACCGGACCGGACCCGATCGCAGCAGGCTCGGGCTCCGGCTGGGCTCCGTCGGTCCGACCCACGAGTCCGACTTTTCGTTGTTACGACCCCGATGTTGCTCGTCTTTGTTTTCTGTTTCTAGAACCCTCCTATCCTGCCTGGCGGCGCGGCGGCGGCGGCGCTCCCCTCCCTCACTCTTGACGGCGGCGCGGCGGCCATCCACCTGACGGTCAGGTCCTGATCCTCCGCGTGCTCCGCAGTCGCTTCTCCACCCCCGTACGTCCTCTTCTTCTCTCCTGGGTGGCCTAGCCCGTGCTCTGGCCTGCACCCAAGCTCCTCCAATCCGCCGCCGCAGCCGTTAGCTTAGCATCGCCGACGACGCCTCACACCTCTCGCGCGCGTCGCTTCCATCGCCGCCCACCCCTAATCTATCTCGTCGCGGCATCGCGTCCCTGCTGTCGCCACCCCGTCCGCAGTATTGGACATTGGTGTTCGAGGTATGAGCTTTTAATCATACAGCGATTCGTTCAAAAAAATTGTCATCCAGTGATATGATTGATTAAGCCCAAACTAATGAGCCTCCGAAATGGTGTGCCGGTGACCACCATTTTGGCTGGGGTCATAGGCCTTAGTACCCTAACTTGCAATCGGTACAAGCTTTGTACATTTGTTGATTAGCATGGTCTCATTTATTGATGTTATTTAGCAGGCTGTTCCTTGGGTCAGGATGAGCTTGCTATCCCAGAATGCGCCCCGGAAGCGCCGAATGGGGAGAGGTGGGGTTGATGATGATGGTGACGAGGGCATTGGTTGCCCCATTGCTTTACATGCAGAGACTGGTAAGGAGGAACACAAGACAGAGAACCACAGTAAGGACAGGAAGCAAAAGAGGGCTAAGGAAAATCACAATAAGGGTTTGAAGAAAAAGAAGGCGAAGGCATTGGAAGCCAAGCAGGACCAAGAGGCAGAGGAGATGAGGCAGCTGGAGGTTCATTGTTTGGGCCGATCTATGCGCCACTGAAGTTTGGCACTGAGCTTGGGGCTGCGGTGTCGGATCATGACAGGGATGATCCTTTGTTCTTCATGGATCGGTCTGCCGGTAACGGTGAGGATGACTTGCCTGTTTATGAGGAGGACTTCGGCAGTGAAATTGATGAAGATGAGATGGTCAATAAGGGGAGGAGGCCTGCGTGGGTAGATGACGAGGAGGAGAGGACTGAGGTGGACATCTTAAAGGATGCAAGATTGAGGAAGTTGAGAAAGGAGGTTGATGAGCGTGTGATCTCAGGCAGAGAGTATGAAGCTAGGTTGCGTGGTCACCATGCCAAGTTGAACCCCTTCACTGGTTGGGCAGATATGGGCCGTAAGGCTCCTCTCCCTGGGGTTTATGATGATGAATCCGATGAGGATGGCGGAGTCGACAATATTCTTCGGAACAACGATGAGCTTGTTTTCAAGGGTACTGCTAAGCTTTTACCTGGCATGTTGGACTTCTCAAGGCTTGTTGATGCTAATGCGCAGGAGCCATCTACTGGTCCTATCAATTCCGTGCAGTTTAATAGGAATGGACAGCTGATGCTTGCTGCTGGCCTGGATAAACATCTGAGATTTTAGAGCATATATATCAAGGATTGTCCGGTTCACAAGGCATCCTTTCTACCTGATGGCTCTGAAGTGATCCTCTCAGGCAGGAGGAAGTTCTTCTACTCATTTGATTTGGCGAAAGCTGCTGTTAGTAAGATTGGACCCTTGACTGGACGTGAGGAGAAAAGCCTGGAAAACTTTGAGATATCATCTGACTAAAAAACCATTGCGTTTGTTGGTAATGAGGGGTACATTCTCTTGATATCTTCCAAAAGAAAGCAGCTCATTGGAACCCTCAAGATGAATGGAAATGTGCGTTCATTGGCTTTTGCGGACGGTGGGAATCAGTTACTAAGCAGTGGCGGGGATGGCCATGTTTACCACTGGGATCTTAGGACGAGGAAGTGTGTGCACAAGGCTACCGACGAGGGTTCCCTGACAGGCCTTTCTCTCTGCACCTCGCAGGATGGCTCTTATTTTGCCACAGGCTCCAGCAGTGGCATCGTGAACGTGTACAGCAGGGACGCGTTCCTCGGCGGGAAGGGGAAGCAGCTGAAGACGATCGAGAACCTCACGACCGAGATTGGACAGATGAAGTTCAACCATGACGCCCATGTACTGGCGATAAGCTCGGGGAAGGAGCGGAACGGGATGAGGCTCGTGCACGTCCCATCTCTCACCGTGTTCCAGAACTGGCCAGGGCCTCTGTTCGGCCTCCAGTACCCCCGGTGCCTGGACTTCAGCCCGGGCGGCGGGTTCCTCTCTGTCGGACAGGCCGGCGGAAGAGTGCTGCTGTACAAGCTGCACCACTATCAGAACGCCTAGGACGACTCGCCTGGAGAGTCCGGTTTTGCCACTGTATTTTTCTGCTTCCTGAGACCCGACTATCATCTGCTGCGTGACTCCTCTTAGCCTCTTTCCCTTTGATTTGAGTGGTGTTGTCACTGATGTCCAATGCTTAATGCAACGCCTTGTTTGTTCTTTTTTGCATGCAAGTTGTAAACTGCTACCTGTTCAGTGTTTGTATGCCGCTGCCTGTTGAGTTCAGAATTTCTGCACACCGTTATGGAAGAAAGTGGGTAACTGGGTATGGCTGGAGGAAAAGATGGAGGAGCAGTGCATGGGTCAATGTTTTCTAGCTGGTGATTGATGTTTGTGTGCTCCAAGTGGATGCTCTTAATACCGTGTTCAATGGGTCGGTGATTCTTAGGTTGGATAGCTCGCGTGCCTTGGACACCAGCGTTCTGCTCCAGAGAAGTTTGCTGCGGCGTGGACGACGGCGCCGGCGCGCCGCGCCGCGCCCACCACGTGCTCGACGCAATGAGCGCGCGAGGTGCGCCATCTCGTGCGCATCGCCCAGGGCAGCAGGACGGCGTGCCCCATTGCCATCGACCGCTACCAGTGCTGGCTCCTGCTCCAGACGAGCAGGACGGCGTGGCCCATTGCCATCGACCACTACCAGTGCCGGGTTCCTGTTCCAGACGACCGAGCGAGTGGCATTCCATGTGCGGTTCCAAGCCCGGAAGGCATGGACCTCCACCAGGCCAGGCCCCTGTACGGCCGCCGCGATGATGCGGTTCCACGTGCGTCGCCATGATCAACCTCTTGACCTGTCTAACAGTGGCGTTGAAATCTTTACAGTGCCAAATTCCCCTTGCCTGCCCGGAATGAATGATCACCGCGGCCCCGGAGCTCCGCTCGCGGCACGCTCGCCTTCCCCTAGATGAAACTGCGCCATGTGTCCGGTGCCCTCTCCTGTTCATTCCTCTCTACCTGTCGCCAATGAAACCGCGTCATGTGTCCATGTGTCCGGTGCCCTCTCCTGCTCATTCCTCTCCAGCCGGTACAAATCAATTAGCATCCTGCGTCATGTGTCCGGCGTCCTGGATGATCTGGCACCGACTGTAGTACAGTTCTCATGTCGAGAACTCGACGACGTGTCGCTGCGCCGAGGTAGGGGCCTGATCTTCGACTGTACAGGGCCTCAATTCCAGCCTATGGATGTTTATACGCATGTGTCATGCATCAATTCGTTTACTGTGAGGCGATGATCGGTTCAAGGGACACCGTCCTCGTGCGATTGTCGGGGTAGAATTTTCTTTATGGCGTGCTAACAGTTTTGGGGGTTAACTACAGGCCCGAAACTTCTAGTGGGCGTTATCACACCTATCTGGCAGGAAACATCTTGTTATCTATAACAGTGTGCTGTCTTCCTGGCATGCAGGAGCCAAATGGTCCCTTCTTATCCAAAATAGATGCAGACTGGGTGAAAAACTGTTGCTTCATGTGATCCCATCTTTTGGAACAAACAGTAGTTGTGCAATCAAGAAAAGGAACACGATATGATCAAAGTAAGTAACATCTACTACAAAGAAGGCTTTCTACAAGTGCATAATTGATATTCAACTGCTTGCTTCTTCTAGGGCGTGTTTGGTTACCTGCATGGTTTTTTGACCATTTGCATACTTGTCCCAGTTGGGTCTGGCTGAGCAAATACAGGCCAAAAACCAACATCTGCACTTAGTTTGGTTGCCTGCATGTCCTCTCCCTGCATCGTAACGATCAGTGGCGAATCTAGAAAGAAAATGGAGGGTGGGCTCAAAGTTTACGACGAGAAAACTAAACGCTGTTTTGAAGAAAAAAAATGATTATCTCCTAATCCATCTGTGCAAATATAACGATTTTTTCTCTGATTACTACTGGAAAGATGTGTATTTGCTAGATTTTTTTTTGTAAAAACATCAAATTTTGAATAAATATTCGAATCTCTTTACTAGATGGATTAATATATCTAGAACTAAACTAGCTACTGACTAGAAGTCTGGAACTAAACTAGCGAAGGACTGAACTAGCTAAACTGCTAAAGCACTGCACAGGATTGAAGTCACTGAACTAAGAAAGTAGACAGAGAAGAAAACAGCCTGCGCTTCCGTCGACCGGGCCTCCTGGACTGGACGGCAGCGGAGCCGCAGCTGTCCCTGACGAGCGACGAGCGACGGCGGAGCCGACGAGCTGCAGAGGGCCTGGGCGCCTGGGCCCTGGGCGACGAGCTCCCGCGTTTGGTTGCTCGCATTGTATGTGCTCACACGGGTGCATGTTGTTTGGTTACATACGAGCATAGAGTTGTGCTCACCTTATACCCTACTTGGTGAGCTTACCAACACCTTACACACGATCACACCGAGCACACCAACGCCACAACACTGCTATGACGACGAACTGGATGAAGATGATGAAGTTCTTCAGCCCTAACGGTCGATCCACCTTCTTGCCAACCTCAACCTTGTTGCATGAATGCTCTCGCACATACTTGGAGTAAGCATCTTCTGCCGCCTGCCTAGTCTTAAACCCTCCTCTGTGGTTGCTGTTGTTGTACCCTGAAACTTGTTTGTTGCAAGCTTCCCATGAACTGTAAACCCCTGGAACCCTACCTTCGAACACCACATACCACTTGCCCTGGCACTGCAAACGAGCAATAAGTTCAAGCAACAAGCATTGGAACACACAAACAACAAGCAATGAAGAACTCTAGGAGCAAGCAATGGAGCAGAAGAGCATTAGTAAGCATGCATAGCAAGTTCAACCTAGCACTACTTTGGTGTCATCCTACCACCACATCCAAAAGAGGGTGTCATCCTACCACCGCAAGTTCGTGATCACCGCGAGGATCACCGTGAGGGGTTAGTATATACCACCTCACCAAAATATACACACCATAAGATTGTTTTCAAGCCCTAACTACACAAAATATACGTTGTCATCGTCGTCGCCGTCCTTGTTGCCATCGCCGTCGAGGATCATGAAGGAAATATGCCCTAGAGACAATAATAAAGTTGTTATTTATATTTCCTTATATCATGATAAATGTTTATTATTCATGCTAGAATTGTATTAACCGGAAACTTAATACATGTGTGGATACATAGACAAAACACTGAGTCCCTAGTAAGCCTCTACTAGACTAGCTCGTTAATCAAAGATGGTTAAGTTTCCTAACCATAGACATGTGTTGTCATTTGATGAACGGGATCACATCATTAGGAGAATGATGTGACGGACAAGACCCATCCGTTAGCTTAGCATAATGATCGTTCAGTTTTATTGCTACAGCTTTCTTCATGACATATACATATTCCTTTGACTATGAGATTATGCAACTCCCGGATACCGGAGGAATACCTTGTGTGCTATCAAACATCACAACGTAACTGGGTGATCATAAAGATGCTCTACAGGTATCTCCGAAGGTGTTTGTTGGGTTGGCATAGATCGAGATTAGGATTTGTCACTCCGAGTATCGGAGAGGTATCTCTGGGCCCTCTCGGTAATGCACATCATAAGAAGCATTGCAAGCAATGTGACTAATGAGTTAGTTGCGGGATGATGCATTACGGAACGAGTAAAGAGACTTGCCGGTAACGAGATTGAACTAGGTATGAAGATACCGACGATCGAATCTCGGGCAAGTAACATACCAATGACAAAGGGACTAACGTATGTTGTCATTACGGTACGACCGATAAAGATCTTCGTAGAATATGTGGGAACCAATATGAGCATCCAGGTTCCGCTGTTGGTTATTGACCGTAGAGGTGTCTCGGTCATGTCTACATAGTTCTCGAACCCGTAGGGTCCGCACGCTTAACGTTCAATGACGATTTTGCATTATATGAGTTATGTGATTGGTGAACGAATGTTGTTCGGAGTCCTGGATGAGATCACGGACATGACGAGGAGTCTCGAAATGGTCGAGAGGTAAAGATTCATATATAGGACGATAGTATTCGGACACCGAAAGTGTTCCGGGGGTACCGGGTACATATCGGGTCATCGGAAAGGGGTTCCGGGCACCCCCGACAAAGATATGGGCCTTATGGGCCAAGAGAGGGACAAACCAGCCACTGGTGGGCTGGTGCGCCCCCATATAGGCCGAAATAGGAGGAGAAGGAAGGAGGGGAAGGGAGAAGGAAAGGGGAGGATTCGGCCTCCCCCTTTCCTTCTCTCCCACCCTCTCTTTCCTTCCCCCTCCGACACTTATGGAAGGGGGGGGGGCGAATTGGACTAGGGGCCCAAGTAGGATTCCTCCTACTTGGGTGCCCCCTTGGCTGCTCCCTCTCCCTCCCACCTATATATATGAAGGGGGGGAGGCGCCTAGAACACACACCAACAATTGTTAGCCGTGTGCGGCGCCCCCCTCCACAGTTTACGCCTCCGGTCATATTCACATAGTGCTTAGGCGAAGCCCTGCGCGGATCACTTCACCATCACCGTCACCACGCCGTCGTGCTGACGGAACTCTCCCTCAACACTTTGCTGGATCAAGAGTTCGAGGGACGTCATCGAGCTGAACGTGTGCAGAACTCGGAGGTGCCGTACGTTCGGTGCTTGATCGGTCGGAACTAGAAGAAGTTCGACTACATCAACCGCGTTGTCAAACGCTTCCGCTTTCGGTCTACGTGGGTACGTGGACACACTCTCCCCCTCTCATTGCTATGCATCGCCTAGATAGATCTTGCGTGAGCGTAGGAATTTTTTTGAAATTGCATGCTACGTTCCCCAACAGTGGCATCCGAGCCAGGTCTATGCGTAGATGATATGCACGAGTAGAACACAAAGAGTTGTGGGCGGTGATCGTCATACTGCTTACCACCAATGTCTTATTTTGATTCGGCGGTATTGTTGGATGAAGCGACCCGGACCAACCTTACATGACCACGTTCATGAGACCGGTTCCACCGACAGACATGCAACTAGTTTTGCATAAAGGTGGCTGGCGGGTGTCTGTTTCTCCTACTTTAGTTGAATTGAATTTGACTGCGACCGGTCCTTGTTGAAGGTTAAAACTGCAAACTTGATAAATCACCGTTGTGGTTTTAATGCGTAGGTAAGAACGGTTCTTGCTAGAAGCCCGTAGCAGCCATGTAAAACTTGCAACAACAAAGTAGAGGACGTCTAACTTGTTTTTGCAGGGCATGTTGTGATGTGATATAGTCAAGACAAGATGTGATATACGTTGTTGTATGAGATGATCATGTTTTGTAAAAGTTATCGGCAACTGGCAGGAGCCTTATGGTTGTCGCTTTATTGTATGAAATGCAAACGCCATGTAATTGCTTTACTTTATCACTATGCGTTAGCGATAGTTGTAGAAGCAATAGTTGGCGAGACGACCACGACGCAAAGATGGAGATCAAGGTGTCGAGCCAGTGACGATGGAGATCATGACGATGCTTTGGAGATGGAGATCAAAAGCACGAGATGATGATGGCCATATCATGTCACATATTTTGATTGCATGTGATGTTTATCTTTTATGCATCTTATTTTGCTTAGTACGGCGGTAGCATTATAAGATGATCCCTTCACTAAATTTCAAGGTATAAGTGTTCTCCCTGAGTATGCACCGTTGCGACAGTTCGTCGTATTTAGACACCACGTGATGATCGGGTGTGATAGACTCTACGTTCAAATACTACGGGTGCAAGACAGTTTTGCACATGCGGAATACTCGGGTTAAACTTGACGAGCCTAGCATGTACAAACATGGCCTCGGAACACTAGAGACCGAAAGGTCGAACGTGAATCATATAGTAGATATGCTCAACATAAAGATGTTCACCATTGATGACTACTCCATCTCACGTGATGATCGGACATGGTTTAGTTGATTTGGATCACGTATCACTTAGATGACTTGAGGGATGTCTATTTTAATGGGAGTTCATTAGTAATTTGATTAATTGAACTTAATTTATCATGAACTTAGTCTTGATAGTTTTTGCATATCTATGTTGTAGATCAATAGCTCGCGTATAGCTCCTCTATTTTATTTTGATATGTTCCTAGAAAAAACTAAGTTGAAAGATGATAGTAGCAATGATGCGGACTGGGTCCGTGATCTGAGGATTATCCTCATTGCTGCACAGAAGAATTATGTCCTTGATGCACTGCTAGGTGACAGACCTATTGCAGGAGCATATGCAAACGTTATGAACGTTTGGCAAGCTCGATATGATGACTACTTGATAGTTTAGTGCGCCATGCTTTACGGCTTAGAACCGGGACTTCAAAAACATTTTGAACGCCACAGAGCATATGAGATGTTCCAAAGAGCTGAAATTGGTATTTCAGACTCATGCCCATGTCGAGAGGTATGAGACCTCTGACAAGTACTTTGCCTACAAGATGGAGGAGAATAGCTCAGCTAGTGAGCATGTGCTCAGAATGTCTGGGTACTACAATCGCTTGAATCAAGTGGGAGTTAATCTTCCAGATAAGATAGTGATTGACAAAATTCTCTAGTCACTATCACCAAGCTACTAGAACTTCGTGATGAACTATAATATGCAAGGGATGACGAAAACGATTCCCGAGCTCTTCACGATACTGAAATCGGCGAAGGTAGAAATCAAGAAAGAGCATCAAGTGTTGATGGTTGACAAGACCACTAGTTTCAAGAAAAAGGGCGAGGGAAAGAAAGGGAACTTCAAAAAGAATGGCAAGCAAGTTGTCGCTCCCATGAAGAAGCCCAAAGCTGGACCCAAGCCTGAAACTGAGTGCTTCTACTGCAAAGGAAATGGTTACTAGAAGCGGAACTGCCCCAAATGCTTGGCGGATAAGAAGGATGGCAAAGTGAACAAAGGTATATTTGATATACATGATATTGATGTGTATTTTACTAGTGTTCATAGTAGCCCCTGGGTATTTGACACCGGTTCAGTTGCTAAGATTAGTAACTCGAAACAGGAGTTGCAAAATGAACAGAGACTAGTTAATGACGAGGTGACGATGTGTGTTGGAAGTGATTCCAAGGTTGATAAGATCACCATCGCACACCCCCTCTACCTTCGGGATTAGTGTTGGACCTAAATAAATAAATGTTATTTGGTGTTTGCGTTGAGCATGAATATGATTGGATCATGTTTATTGTGATACGGTTATTCATTTAAGTTAGAGAATAATTGTTATCCTGTTTACATGAATAAAACCTTCTATGGTCATACACTCAATGTAAATGGTTTATTGAATCTCGATCGTGGTGATACACATATTCATAATATTGATGCCAAAAGATGCAAAGTTGATAATGATAGTGCAACATTTTTGTGGCACTGCCGTTTGGGTCATATTGGTGTAAAGCGCATGAAGAAACTCCATGCAGATGGGTTTTTGGAATCACTTGATTATGAATCATTTGATACTTGCGAACCATGCCTCATGGGTAAGATGACTAAAATTCCGTTCTCCGGAACAATGGAGCGAGCTAATGACTTATTGGAAATAATACATACCGATGTATGCGGTCCGATGAGTGTTGAGGCACGCGGCGGGTATCGTTATTTTCTGACCTTCACAGATGATTTGAGCAGATATGGGTATATCTACTTAATGAAACACAAGTCTGAAACATTTGAAAAGTTCAAAGAATTTCAGAGTGAAGTAGAGAATCATCGTAACAAGAAAATAAAGTTTCTACGATATGATCGCGGAGGCGAATATTTGAGTTACGAGTTTGGCCATCATTTAAAACAATGTGGAATAGTTTCACAACTCACGCCACCTTGAACACCACAGCGTAATGGTGTGTCCGAACGTCGTAACCGTACTTTATTTGATATGGTGCGATCTATGATGTCTCTTACCGATTTACCACTATCGTTTTGGGCTTATGCGTTAGAGACAGCTGCATTCACATTAAATAGGGCACCGTCTAAATCCGTTGAGACAACACCGTATGAATTGTGGTTTGGCAAGAAACCTAAGCTGTCGTTTCTTAAAGTTTGGGGTTGCGACACTTATGTCAAAAGGCTTCAGCCTGATAAGCTCGAACCCAAATCGGAGAAGTGTGTCTTCATAGGATACCCTAAGGAAACAATTGGGTACACCTTCTACCACAGATCCGAAGGCAAGATCTTTGCTGCTAAGAATGGATCCTTTCTAGAGAAGGAGTTTCTCTCGAAAGAAGTGAGTGGGAGGAAAGTAGAACTTGATGAGGTAATTGTACCTTCTCTCAATTTGGAAAGTAGCTCATCAGAGAAATATGTTCCCGTGATGCCTACACCAACTAGAGAGGAAGCTGATGATGATGATCATGAAACTTTAGATCAAGTTACTACTGAACCTCGTAGATCAACCAGAGCACGATCCACACCAGAGTGGTATGGTAATCCTGTTCTGGAAGTCATGCTACTAGACCATGACGAACCTACGAACTATGAAGAAGCTATGATGAGCCCAGATTCCGATAAATGGCTTGAGGCCATGAAATCTGAGATAGGATCCATGTATGAGAACAAAGTATGGACTTTGGTGGATTTGCCCGATGATCGGCAAGCCATTAAGAATAAATGGGTCTTCAAGAGGAAGACAGACGCTGATGGTAGTGTTACTATCTACAAAGCTAATTGTCGCAAAAAGTTTTTTGACAAGTTCAAGGTGTTGACTACGATGAGGTTTTCTCACTCGTATCGATGCTTAAGTATGTCCGAATCATGTTAGCAATTGCCGCATTTTATGAAATCTGGCAAATGGACGTCAAACTGCATTCCTTAATGGATTTATTAAAGAAGAGTTGTATATGATGCAACCAGAAGGTTTTGTCGATACTAAAGGTGCTAACAAAGTGTGCAAGCTCCAGCGATCCATCTATGGACTGGTGCAAGCATGTCGGAGTTGGAATATACACTTTGATGAGTTGATCAAAGCATATAGTTTTATACAGACTTTCGGAGAAGCCTGTATTTACAAGAAAGTGAGTGGGAGCACTACAACATTTCTGATAAGTATATGTGAATGACATATTGTTGATCGGAAATGATGTAGAATTTTCTGGAAAGCATAAAGGAGTGTTTGAAAGGAGTTTTTCAAAGAAAGACCTCGGTGAAGCTGCTTACATATTGGGCATCAGGATCTATAGAGATAGATCAAGATGCTTGACAAAACTTTCGATGAGTACATACCTTGACAAGATTTTGAAGAAGTTCAAAATGGATCAGTCAAAGAAAGGGTTCTTGCTTGTGTTGCAAGGTGTGAAGTTGAGTAAGACTCAAAGCCCGACCACGGCAGAAGATAGAGAGAGAATGAAAGTCATTCCCTATGCCTCAGCCATAGGTTCTATAAAGTATGCCATGCTGTATACCAGACCTATTGTGTACCTTACCATGAGTTTGGCAAGGGGGTACAATAGTGATCCAGGAGTAGATCACTGGACAGCGTTCAAAATTATCCTTAGTTACATAAGAGGACTAAGGAAATGTTTCTCGATTATGGAGGTGATAAAGAGTTCCTCGTAAAGAGTTACGTCGATGCAAGTTTTGACACTGATCTAGATGACTCTAAGTCTGAATCTAGATACGTATTGAACGTGGGAGCAATTAGCTAGAGTAGTGTTGGGTAACGTAGCATGCAATTTAAAAAAATTCCTACGCTCACGCAAGATCTATCTAGGAGATGCAAAGCAACGAGAGGGGGAGAGTGTGTCCACGTACCCTCATAGATCGAAAGCGGAAGCGTTAGCTTAACGCGGTTGATGTAGTCGAACGTCTTCGCAATCCAACCGATCAAACACCGAACGTACGGCACCTCCGAGTTCAGCACACGTTCAGCTCGATGAAGTCCCTCGAACTCTTGATCCAGCAAAGTGTCGAGGGAGAGTTTCATCAGCATGACGGCGTGGTGACGGTGATGGTGATGTGATCCGCGCAGGGCTTCGCCTAAGCACTACGATAATATGACCGGAGGAGTAAACTGTGGAGGGGGGCACCGCACACGGCTAAGAGAATATCTGATGTGCTCTAGGGTGCCCCCCTGCCCCCATATATAAAGGAGGGGAGGAGGAGGCCGGCCACCAAGGGGGTGCGCCATGGGGGGAGTCCTACTAGGACTCCACTCCTAGTAGGATTCGCCCCTGCCCCCCCCCCCCACTTTTCCTTTCTCCGGAGGTGGAAATAGGGAAGGAGAGAGA
Organism: Thinopyrum elongatum; assembly: GCA_011799875.1. Lineage (NCBI taxonomy): Eukaryota > Viridiplantae > Streptophyta > Magnoliopsida > Poales > Poaceae > Thinopyrum > Thinopyrum elongatum. The sequence continues at coordinate 170,306,002 of CM022298.1, forward strand.
GAGGGAGAAGGAAAGGGGGGTGCCACCCCCTTCCCTAGTCCATTTTGGCCTCCTCCCTTGTGGGGGGCGCACCATCCCCTTGTGGGCTGGTTAGCCTCCCTCCTATGGCCCATATCTTCCACCGGGGGGTTCCGGTAACCCCTCCCGTACTCCGAAAATAGCCGAACCTCTCCGGAACCATTCCGGTGTCCGAATATAACCTTCCAATATATCAATCTTTACCTCTCGACCATTTCAAGACTCCTCGTCATATCCGTGATCTCATCCGGGACTCCGAACAATCTTCGGTCACCAAAACACATAACTCATAATACAAATCGTCATCGAACGTTAAGCGTGCGGACCCTACGGGTTCGAGAACTATGTAGACATGACCGAGACATATCTCCGATCAATAACCAATAGCGGAACCTGGATGCTCATATTGGTTCCCACATATTCTACGAAGATCTTTATCGGTCAAACCGCAATGACAACATACGTTATTCCCTTTGTCATCGGTATGTTACTTGCCCGAGATTCGATCGTCGGTATCTTCATACCTAGTTCAATCTCGTTACCGGCAAGTCTCTTTACTCGTTCCGTAATGCATCATCCCGTAACTAACTCATTAGTCACATTGCTTGCAAGGCTTATAGTGATGTGCATTACCGAGAGGGCCCAGAGATACCTCTCCGATACTCGGAGTGACAAATCCTAATCTCGATCTATGCCAACCCAACAAACACCTTCGGAGACACCTGTAGAGCATCTTTATAATCACCCAGTTACGTTGTGATGTTTGATAGCACACAAGGTGTTCCTCCGGTATTCGGGAGTTGCATAATCTCATAGTCAGAGGAATATGTATAAGTCATGAAGAAAGCAATAGCAATAAAACTTAACGATCATTATGCTAAGCTAACGGATGGGTCTTGTCCATCACATCATTCTCCTAATGATGTGATCCCGTTCATCAAATGACAACACATGTCTATGGTTAGGAAACTTAACCATCTTTGATTAACAAGCTAGTCTAGTAGAGGCATACTAGGGACACTGTGTTCTGTCTATGTATTCACACATGTATCAAGTTTCCGGTTAATACAATTCTAGCATGAATAATAAACATTTATCATGATATAAGGAAATATAAATAACAACTTTATTATTGCCTCTTGGGCATATTTCCTTCAGTCTCCCACTTGCACTAGAGTCAATAATCTAGTTCACATCGACATGTGATTTAACACCCATAGTTCAGATCACCATGTGACCAACACCCAAAGGGTTTACTAGAGTCAATAGTCTAGTTCACATTGCCATGTGATTAATACCCAAAGAGTATTAAGGTGTGATCATGTTTTGCTTGTGAGAGAAGTTTAGTCAACGGGTCTTCCACATTCAGATCCGTATGTATTTTGCAAAATTTCTATGTTTACAATGCTCTGCATGGAGCTACTCTAGCTAATTGCTCCCACTTTCAATACGTATCCAGCTTGAGACTCAGGGTCATCTGGATCGGTGTAAAAGCTTGCATCAACGTAACTCTTTACGACGAACTCTTCATCACCTCCATAACCGAGAAACATTTCCTTAGTCCTCTAAGGATAATTTTTTACCGCTGTCTAGTGATCTACTCCTGGATCACTATTGTACCCCCTTGACAAACTCATGGCAAGGTACACAACAGGTTTGGTACACAGCATGGCATACTTTAGAGAACCTATGGTTGAGGCATAGGGAATGACTTTCATTCTCTCTCTATCTTCTGTCGTGGTCATGCTTTGAGTCTTACTCAACTTTATACCTTGAATACAGGCAAGAACTCTTTCTTTGACTGATCCTTTTTGAACTCCTTCAAAACTTTGTCAAGGTATATGCTTTGTGAAAGTCCTATTAAGCATCTCGATCTATCCCTATAGATCTTGATGCTCAATATTTAAGCAGCTTCACCGAGGTATTTTTATTGAAAAATTCTTATTCAAGTATCCTTTTATGCTATCCAGAAATTCTATATCATTTCCAATCAGCAATATGTCATCCACATATAATATCAGAAATGCTACAGAGCTCCCACTCACTTTCTTGTAAATACAGGCTTCACCATAAGTCTGTATAAAACCATATGCTTTGATCACCTTATCAAAGTGTATATTCCAACTCCGAGATGTCTGCACCAGTCCATAGATGGATCGCTGGAGTTTGCGCACTTTGTCAGCACTTTTAGGATCGACAAAACCTTCTGGTTGCATCATATACAACTCTTCTTTAAGAAATCCATTAAGGAATGCAGTTTTGACATCCATTTCCCAGATTTCATAAAATGTGGCAATTGCTAACATGATTCGGAAAAACTTTAAGCATCGCTACGAGTGAGAAAATCTCATCGTAGTCAACACTTTGAACTTGTCAAAAAACCTTTCGCAACAAGTCGAGCTTTGTAGATAGTAACATTACTGTCAGCGTCAGTCTTCTTCTTGAAGATCCATTTATTCTCTATGGCTTGCCGATCATCATGCAAGTCAACCAAAGTCCATACTTTGTTCTCATACATGGATCCCATCTCAGATTTCATGGCCTCAAGCCATTTTGCGGAATCTGGGCTCATCATCGCTTCCTCATAGTTTGTAGGTTTGTCATGGTCTAGTAACATGACTTCCAGAACAGGATTACCGTACCACTCTGGTGCGGAACGTACTCTAGTTGACCTACGAGGTTCGGTAGTAACTTGATCCGAAGTTTCATGATCATCATCATTAACTTCCTCACTAATTGTTGTAGGCATCACTGGAACTGATTTCTGTGATGAATTACTTTCCAATTCGGGAGAAGGTACAATTACCTCATCAAGTTCTACTTTTCTCCCACTGACTTCTTTCGAGAGAAACTCCTTCTCTAGAAAGGATCCATTCTTAGCAACGAATATCTTGCCTTCGGATCAGTGATAGAAGGTGTACCCAACAGTCTCCTTTGGGTATCCTATGAAGATGCATTTCTCTGATTTGGGTTCGAGCTTATCAGGTTGAAGCTTTTTCACATAAGCATCGTAGTCCCAAACTTTAAGGAACGACAGCTTAGGTTTCTTGCCAAACCACAGTTCATATGGTGTCGTCTCAACGGATTTAGATGGTGCCCTATTTAACGTGAAAGCAGCTGTCTCTAATGCATAACCCCAAAACGATAGTGGTAAATCGGTAAGAGACATCATAGATCGCACCATATCTAATAAAGTACGGTTACGACGTTCGGACACACCATTACGATGTGGTGTTCCAGGTGGCGTGAGTTGTGAAACTATTCCACATTGTTTTAAATGAAGACCAAACTCACAACTCAAATATTCGCCTCCGCGATCAGATCGTAGAAACTTTATTTTCTTGTTACGATGATTTTCCACTTCACTCTAAAATTCTTTGAACTTTTCAAATGTTTCAGACTTATGTTTCATTAAGTAGATATACCCATATCTGCTTAAATCATCTGTGAAGGTCAGAAAATAACGATACCCGCCGCGAGCCTCAACACTCATCGGACCGCATACATCGGTATGTATTATTTCCAATAAGTCATTGGCTTGCTCCATTGTTCCGGAGAACGGAGTTTTAGTCATCTTGCCCATCAGGCATGGTTCGCAAGTATCAAATGATTCATAATCAAGTGATTCCAAAAGCCCATCTGCATGGAGTTTCTTCATGCGCTTTACACCAATATGACCTAAACGGCAGTGCCACAAATATGTTGCAGTATCATTATCAACTTTGCATCTTTTGGCATCAATATTATGAATATGTGTATCACTACGATCGAGATTCAATAAACCATTTATGTTGAGTGTATGGCCATAGAAGGTTTTATTCATGTAAACAGAACAACAATTATTCTCTGACTTAAATGAATAACCGTATCGCAATAAACATGATCCAATCATATTCATGCTCAACGCAAACACCAAATAACATTTATTTAGGCCCAACACTAATCTCGAAGGTAGAGGGAGTGTGCGATGATGATCTTATCAACCTTGGAATCACTTCCAACACACATCGTCACCTCGTCATTAACTAGTCTCTGTTCATTTTGCAACTCCTGTTTTGAGTTACTAATGTTAGCAACTTGTAACACCCCGAGAATCATGCTACAGTGAATTCCCTCTAATGATGTCATGTCATCATGTTTTGTCAAGCTAAAGTGCCACTTGTCCAAATTCAAACCAAATTCAAATATAAATAGCAAGTCAAATTATTAGTTCTTCAAATAGTAGAACAAAAATGTTCATTGGGTTCCAAATATTTGCTAAGTAATTAACATGTAGAAACCAACATAATTTGAATATTTAAAATGTCTCATAACCTAACTAAAACTGGACAAACAACAATTTAATTGACCTTCGCAATTTCAAAAAATAGTTAAACGATTCCAAATGCTCTGAAACTTTTTGAACAAGCCTAAGATGATGTCTAGTATTAATGTGCCAAATTTGATGTGTAGCAAAAATCATTTTCCAGCAAAGAGAAATAAAAACAGTAGCTAAAGTATTACTGAAAAGAAAAAGGGAAAATATGCAAAACCACTGTGCACTTGAAGCCTGTCGCTACAGTAAACGGCCCAGCCCATCTAAGGCCTTCTCCTTTCCTCACATACAGAGAGGAAGGCAGTGCCATGGCCGTGGCCTCTGGCCACCGTCCACGCCGCCGATCGTCGCCGTGTCGATCATCCACGACACCTAGAAATGGATAAGGAGACCCCCAACCCCCAGGATAAACCCTAACCCTCACTTTTCCCCTCGTTCGCTCTCTCTCATCAAAATATTCGTCGCCAGGGCTGTGGTCGCCATGGTCGTCGCTGTCACCACGGCCACCGTCCACCTCGTCGCCTGAGAGGATGCTCGAGAGGACCGCCACCGTCGACTTCGTCATCCCCATGCATCCGTTCGATCGGAGCCACACCATACGCTCGGGATCGAGCCGGTTTTCCGCCATGGCCGTCGTCTCTCATCGTCGAGTTCGTCTCATCCGTTTGTCCCCGTGACTCCAGACCAAGTCTACGAGCTCTGGGGTGAGCTTCTCCCTCGATTCCCCTCTTTTTCCCCTTAGATCCGTCGCCGTTAGCCGCCGACCCCGAGCTCCCGTGTACGCGTACGTGTGATGTTGCCTCCTGTCCATGCTCGTGGTCGTGCCCCGCACCCAGCCCGTGCGCCGGCCGCGCCCAGGCTGCGCCCTCGCGCGCGTGTGTCCGCCTGGGCTGCCCTTGCTCCTGCTAGATGCCGCTGCTGCGTGCTACCGCTGCCATTTACTGCTGCTGGCCATGGCCATGACCGAGCGGCGTGTGTGCTGTGTGCGTGTTGTGCGTGCGTGTGTGCGTGTGTGTGTGTGGTGTGTGCGTGGAGTGTGTGTGTGCAGAGCCCGTCCCTGCCCGACCGCGTCCACCTCCGGCAACGCCCGCCTTCGGCCGGCCTCGCCGCGCCCACGCCGCCATTGCCTTCTGCTGCTTCTCTGCTGCTCAGCTACAGTAACTGAATGTTACTGTAGCTGCAGCTAGCTTCGGCAAATTCACATTGAGTAGCCCCTTTGACAGCCAATAAACATTCACAAAACAAATTCTTATGTGGGTAAAAATTATATGGATCGAAAGTACACTTCACAAAGTTCGCTTTACCCCACTGGACCAGTCCATTTGATGCACGGATTAATTCCTACGAAAATCACAAAATGCTAAGTTCTGTTAGCTGAAAGACTGAAAAACAACTTTATTTTCATAGCTACTTTAGAGTTGTTGATGATCAAGCAAATGAACTCTAATATGGATGAAAGTGATACTAACCTGTAGATCGCAGAAAATTGCTCGCAATTGATATAAGGCACTAATTCATAGGATGGACAGAACAATAGTTATAGCCTTTGAAAAACAAATAAGTGATGTTTAAAACTGAGCAATTCTCAAACTTAGCAGAATTTCAGTAAGGTCTAGAAATTGATTAAAAACTTTAAAAAAATTAATAGAAAATAAACCGTAACTCGGATGAAAAAGTTTTGTATATGAAAGTTGCTCAGAAAGACGAGACGAACCCGAATACACTACCCACATACCTGTCAGATGCTCCTAGCTATCTGAACATGCAACCGTCCCCCTCCAGTCCCTCTGTCCGAAAATACCAAACACCGAGAATACTTTCCCGGATGTTATCCCCCTTCGCCAGAACCACCCGACACTACGTTAGATCACCCCCAGCACTGCGCATCGTTATGTTATGCTTTGTGTTGCACTTGTCTGCTATGTATTCATTGTTTCTTCCCCCCTCTTCTCTCCGGTAGACTTCGAGACCGACGCCGACGCAGCAGAGTACGACTACGCTCCGGACAAGCAGCCTTCCGACGACCCCTCCTTCTTGCCAGAGCAACCAGGCAATCACCCCCCCTTGAGCATACCGATATCGCCTATTCTTTCTCTCTCATGCTTGCATTAGAATTGCTGCTACTACTGCTTTACCTATTCTGATGCATAGCCTGTTTATTGTAACCTGCTATTGAAACCTTACCTGCTTATCCTAAACTGTCTAGTATAGGCTGGGTAGAGACCTATTAGTGACCCCACTTGTCCCGACTGCCCCGCTGGATTATCAGAAGACCCGATCGACGGGATCGAAGACAGGCCCCGGCACCGCACTTCACCCCCCCCCCCCTTAGTTGTAATGACACTGCAACGTTACTATCGAGTGTCGAGGGTGATACCTCGTGTAGCACTTCTGATGTTAACTCTGTAGAGTAACTATTTGGTCGTGGTCATCGAGGGTGATTCCTCCTTCTCCACTTCCGATACGACCCTGTCGTGCAACACATCAAGTGTGAACCCATCGAGGGTGATTCCTCCTACGTTCGCCTTGACAGCTACATCGAGTAGGAATCCAACAAGTGTGATACCTCGGATTCCCCTGATGTTTTGGACACACAGATACTTGGACTGTACTATTGTTACTTGGAAAGGCGGGTCGACCCTGAGGGGTACCCGCGTGTGATGTGAAGACGGGTTGCATGTATGGTGCCCGAGTGATGAATACGAGGCGTGGCCGGGCATTCTTGGCCCTTGCCGCAGGTCCTCGAGACGGGGCGACGGGGTCACATCTTTCATGAGTCTCTGCTCATTACCGCAAGCCCTAGTCCACTAACGATTTGGATATTTGATCCGAGCAGGCCTCTGGCCTGATAGCACTAACCATCACGTGGGCATAGTATGGGCCTTCTACATCGTAGCATCAGACGAAAGCTCTGTCAGACGTCTAGTTCAGCCTTGCGGCCGGGACGGACCGGCGCCCTCCTGGTGCCTGGCTTCACCCTGCTCACAACGACCCGGAGTGCACAGGGTGATGGCCCAAGACCCCTGAGCGCTTAGGATGTAGACCGGCGGGGACCTCTCTGGTGAGCTGTAGGTAGGGCTGCGGTGTATCGTTTGGCCGAGGCCGGGCATGACCCAGGAAAGTGTGTCCGGTCGGAGTTAATTGAGCGTGTTGGGTAAGTTGGTGCACCCCTGCAGGGAAGAACACATCTATCGATAGCCGGTCCTACGGTAAAGGACACTCGGAGTTGTATCCCGATCGACACAACTAGACCGTGAGATGATACCTGAATATATGGCTCTGGGATTGCTTCTCGCAGGGAGTTGAGAAGGGATCTCAGGACGAGGTTGATGACAGTATGGCTCTGGGATTGCTTTCTCACAGGGAGTCGAGAAAGGATCTCTGGGTGAGGATGAGACTTAATGATACTACTACTTTATACTGTACTGTTCTACTCTCTTCTATTGCTGCAAGACCGCTGAAGATGCTAGTCTTCGATAGGACTAGGCTTTCCTCTCTATTCTGGCATTTCTGCAGCCCAGTCCACATATACAGCCTCCCTTTGATAATGTTGCATATGTAGTGTAGATCCTTGCTTGCTGAGTACTTCGGATGTGTACTCACGGTTGCTTTGCTTTCTTTTTCCCCCATACCCTTTTTGATGCAACCAGATGACGGAGCCCCTGAGACAGCTGCCCCACCGACGATCGCTTCTACTACTACCCCGAGGGCAGATATTGCTTCGAACTTGCCGTCGACCAGGAGTAGGATCGGAGGGTCCCAGGCAGGAGGCCTGTGCCTTTCGATCGTAGTGTTTTCTTTTGTCCCGCCTTTTAAGGGCCTATATGTGTTTTCTTTTATATCTGTACTCAGATATCTGATGCTTCCGCTGACGCTTGTATGCGAGCTTATGTATTCGAGCCCTCGAGGCCCCTGGCTTGTAATATAAAGCTTGTACGACTTTATTTATGATTTTAGAGTTGTGTTGTGATATCTTCCCGTGAGTCCTTAGGCTTGATCATGTGCATTTGCGTGTATGATTAGTGCACGATTAAGCCGGGGGCGTCACACAACTGAACCGGTATCAAATACCCAGGGGCTACTATGAACACTAGTAAAATACACATCAATAACATGTATATCAAATATACCTTTGTTCACTTTGCCATCCTTCTTATCCGCCAAGTATTTGGGGCAGTTCCGCTTCCAGTGACCATTTCCTTTGCAGTAGAAGCACTCAGTTTCAGGCTTAGGTCCAGACTTGGGTTTCTTCCCGGGAGTAGCAACTTGCTTGCTATTCTTCTTGAAGTTTCCTTTCTTACCCTCGCCCTTTTTCTTGAAACTAGTGGTCCTGTCAACCATCAACACTTGATGCTATTTCTTGATTTCTACCTTCGCTGATTTCAGCATCGCGAAGAGCTTGGGAATCGTTTTCGTCATCCCTTGCATATTATAGTTCATCACGAAGTTCTAGTAACTTGGTGATAGTGACTAGAGAACTCTGTCAATCACTATCTTATCTGGAAGATTAACTCCCACTTGATTCAAGTGATTGTAGTACCCAGACATTCTGAGCACATGCTCACTAGCTGAGCTATTCTCCTCCATCTTGTAGGCAAAGTACTTGTCAGAGGTCTCATACCTCTCGACACGGGCATGAGTCTGAAATACCAATTTCATCTCTTTGGAACATTGTGACGACCCCGGCTTAATCGTGCACTAACCATACACGCAAATGCGCACGATCAAGCCTAAGGACTCACTTGAAGATATCACAACACAAATCTAAAACATAAATAAAGTCATACAAGCTTTATATTACAAGCCAGGGCCTCGAGGGCTCGAATACATAGCTCGATGGCATACAAGCGTCAGCGGAAGCATCAAATATCTGGGTACAGATATATTACAAAGGGAGAGATAGGCCTTCACAGAGGCGGGGCAAAATAAAATACTACGATCGAAAGGCGTAGGCCTCCTGCCCTGGACCCTCCGATCCTACTCCTGGTCGTCAAACGGCTCCTCGTAGTAGTAGTACTCGCCAGGCGGGTAGTAGTACTGGTCGTCGGCTGGGGCGTCTGGCTCAGGGGCTCCGTCGTTTGGTTGCATCAATTGGATATGGGGAAAAAAGAAAGTAAAGCAAACGTGAGTACTCATCCGAAGTACTCAGCAAGCAAGGATCTACACTACATATGCAACATTGTCAAAGGAATGACTGTATATGTGGACTGGGCTGCAGAAATGCCAGAATAGAGGGGGAAAGCCTAGTCCTATCGAAGACTAGCATCTTCAACAATCTTCGACAGTCTTGCAGCAATAGAAGAGAGCAGATCAACGTAATGTAAAGTAGTAGTAGTATCATCAACCTCGACCTGAGATCCTTTCTCGACTCCCTGCGAGAAAGCAATCCCAGAGCCGTACTATCCAGTTCTCATCTCATGTTCTAGTTGTACCGATCGAGATACAACTCCGAGTGTCCGTTACCGTAGGACAGGCTATCGATAGAAGTTTCTTCCCTGCAGGGGTGCACCAAGTTACCCACCACGCTCGCTTAACTCCGGCCGGACACACTTTTCTGGGTCATGCCCGGCCTCGGCTAAGCAACACGCCGCAACCCGACCTAGGCTTATAAGAGAGATCAGCACGCCGGACTAAACCTATGCCCCCAGGGGTCTTGGGCCATCGCCCCGGGAACTCCTGCACATTACGGGGCCACCGAGAGCAGACCTAGCAAACCCTTATACAAGCGCGGTTGCGTTCCCAGTCCAACTCGGCGTGCGCCGCTCCTTACTGACGTCAAATAAGCTTCAGCTGATGTATACGACGCAGAACGCCCATACTATGCCCACGTGATGGTTAGTGCTATCGGGCCAGAGGCCCCTCGGATCAAATATCCAAACCGTAGTGGATTAGGAGCGCGCGGAAACGAGCAGAACTCACGATCAATGTGACCCCGTTGCCCCGTCTCGAGGACTTGCGGCAAGGGCTAAGAATGCCCGGCCACGCCTCGTAGTTATCTCGCGGGCACCATCCAGGTCAACCCAACTCCACATCACTTCGCATTAAGCTCGCGCGGGTACCCCTCAGGGCCGACCCGTCTTTAGTATCATGTTTCAAAGTCAAGTCATAGTATCCAAAGTAACTGTGTGTCTGACACCGAAAGGAACCCTGAGGAATCACCCTCGATGGAATTCCCGCTCGATCTTATCATCAAGGTGAACGAAGGAGGAATCACCCTCGAGGTCCACACTTGAGAAGTTGCACGACGACGCTGTTATCGGGGGTGGTGTAGGAGGAATCACCCTCGCTTACCACGACCGAGTAACTAACCTACAAGGTTAACATCAGAAGTGCTGACGAGGTATCACCCTCGGCACTCGACGGTAACCCAGTAGTGTCGGCATCTAAGGGGGAAGTGATGTGCGGTGCCAGGGTCTGGTCTTCAATCCCGATGATCGGGTCTTCTGATATCCAGCGGGGCAGTCGGGATCAAGTGGGGTTCTCTGTCGGGTCTCTACCCAGCCTATTCTAAACAGTCTAGGATATCCAGCAAGGTAGCAAGGCAGGTTACAATAATCAGGCTATGCAGCAGATATAGGAAACAGTAGCAGCAGCAGTTCTAATGCAAGCATAAGAGAGAAGAGAATAGGCGATATAGGCATGTTCAAAATGGGGGTGCTTGCCTGTTTGCTCTGGGGCAAGGGCAAGGTCGCCTGTGGTGTAGTCGGGGACGTAGTCGTACTCCTGAGCTGCGTCTGCCTCGGGAGCTACGTCAACTCGGGGTCTACCGAGAGAGAAGAGGGGGAAGAAACAGGTAAACATAATGCAAATAAATGCAATACGGTGCGTGTGATGCTATGATGCAGTGCAGGGTTGCCTAAATATGCATCTAAGTCATTTTAGTTATTTTTAGAATTAATCTCGGATTTATTTACCGAAGTGTGTGCACTATTCATCTACTGGATACGGGTCCAGAGTTACGAGTTCTTCTACGTAGGGGGTTCCGACAAAGAAACGGACGGCACGATCAGACTCGTCTCATCATTCTGAGCAACTTTCATGTTTTAACTTTTTCGATCCGAGCTACGGTTTAAAAGTTATTAATTTTCAAAGTTTATTTGAATTTCTGGAATTTATTTATTTAGCAGAAAAAGAATTATGACGTCAGCATGATGACATGCTGACATCAGCAAGTCAACAGCGGCTGACCAGGGTCAAACCTGACATGTGGGACCCACATGTCAGTCTCTGTTAGATTAACAGTGAATTAATTAAACTACCAGGGTTAATTAGGGGTGTGGGCCCCATATGTCAGTGAAACATTAGTTAACTAATTAGTTTTTATTTAATTAAATGTTTAATTAGGTTAATTAGCCGCGGGGGCCCACATGTCAGTGACTGGGGTTGCCCAGTCAGCTCGTTGACTGGGTCAACCCAATCAACTGGGGTCCCCAGGGCCCACTGGCAGCCACCCTGAGGTGGGGCCCGGCCTCGCCACGTCGGCGGCGACCGGCGGCTCGACGCCGGTGACCTCCAGACGCGGCGGAGGACACGGCCCGGCGTCGGGTTTCGCCCACGGGCCACCACTTCGCGCGTTCTTGGATGCGTTCGAAAGCTCAGAGAGCGCCGCGTCGAACCATACTGGTAGCATGGCCGGACTTGGCGGGAGAGGGCGCCGGCGGCGAGCAGAGGCAGGGGCGCGTTCGGTCTCCCGTCGGAGGTGTGGCTAGAGAGCTCGGTTGGTTGCGTGCGTGTGCTCGCCGTGCTCCTGGAAGCACCAGAAGCTCGCTGGTGTGCTCGGGCGAGCACGACGACGGCTGTGGCCACGGTGGCGAAGCGATCCACGGTGGTGAGCTCACGGGCATGGCGCTGAGCTATCTACGGCGCGCGAGGAGGGCAACAAGGAGAGGCAGGCGGCGGAGAGGCTCACCGAGAGGCGCACGGTGGCCGTTGGAAGCTTAGTAGCGCAGCCCGGCGACCGGAATCGAAGACGCTCGCCGGAGCCAGAGAAGAAGGGGGCGACGGCGTCCAGCGGCTGCAGGGGCTCCGGGCTCCTACTCGTGGTTGAGGACGAAGTCGCGGAGAGTGGCGGAGCTCGTGGATGTGCTGGCGGAGCTCGGGAACGACGGTGGCCGCGGTTCTGAGCGGAGCGCGGCGGCGATGGCGCTCGGCCGCGATGGATCTGAAGGGGAAGATGGGCGGAGCGAGCGAGGAGGAGAGGGGAAAAGAGCTAGGGTTCGCCGGGGCCCGCTGGGGGTGCTCTTATCCTCCTCGCAGCGACAGCTGCGCCGGGGGATGGGCGACAGCTGCCCATCGCCGGCTCTGGCGCGCGCGCGCACTGACACGGGGAGGAGGAGGACGACCCAGGTGGGCTGGGCCTGGCCTGCGGCGCTGGTCGGGGCACTGTGCACTAAGGCCCAGTGCACAGTGCCTCGCTTTTACTTTTCTGTTTTCTGTTTCTCTTTTTCTTTTATTCTTTTCTGTTATGATTTAGTTAGGGGTCTTTTGCGTTTTTGTAAGGTATGAAATTGTCCCCAATATTACAATGCAATATTCCCTTCCATCAAAAATTGGTTTGGGCAGATTTGGTGTTTGCTTGAATTAGAAAAGATTTTAAATGGATTTAGATATTCTGTTTTGGTGCTGTTTCATCTTGTTAGAGTCACTTATCTAACTCCAACTTTATTGATGATGATTTTACAAATGTTCCTGGATTATTTGCCATTTAATGAACATTTTTCCAACAGTGTTTGATCAACTTCATATTTCACTTTTGAATTTGAGTTGATTTTCAAAATGGAGTTGATTTGCTTTGATTAACCTCTATGTTTAAGCACTGCAAATGAGATGACTTGGCATTATCAGCAGTTGATCATAGTGGCTATTACACAGGGGTGTTACAAGTTCTCCTCCTCTAAAAGAAATTCTCGTCCCGAGAATTTAGGAGGTAGAAGGGAAAAGTCCGGGATATTCTTCCCGAAGATGATCCTCGCGTTCCCAAGTGGCTTCATCTTCAGTATGATTCGACCACTGCACTTTCAGGAACTTGGTTGTCTTCTGACGAGTTCGACGTTCAGCTTCATCGAGGATGCGGATCGGATGCTCCTTATAGGAAAGATCATCTTGTAGCTCGAGCATCTCATGATCCACTGCACGGTGCGGAGATTCCTTGAAGCATTTACGAAGTTGCGACACGTGGAAGACATCATGAATATGGGAGAATTGCGGTGGCAACTCCAATTTATATGCCACCTGTCCACGTCTAGCCACGATGCAGAAAGGACCAATATAGCGAGGAGCTAGCTTGCCCTTGATTACGAAACGACGGGTGCCCTTCATTGGAGTGACACGAAGATAAGCTTGATCACCAGGTTGATAGATCACACCCCATCGCTTGCGATCATAATTACTCTTCTGACGGTCTTGAGCTGCTTTGAGATTCTCCCGGACAATTCTGACTTGTTCTTCGGCATGCTGAATGACGTCCGGTCCAACAAGAGGTCGTTCCCCAGTTTCTGACCAATTCAGAGGGGTTCGACATTTACGACCATAAAGAACCTCAAAGGGGGCCATTTTCAAGCTGGCTTGATAGCTGTTGTTACAAGAGAACTCGGCATACGGAAGAGATTCCTCCCATTTCTTACCGAAGGATATAACACAAGCTCGAAGCATATCTTCAAGCACTTGATTAACGCGCTCAACTTGGCCTTGGGATTGTGGATGATAAGCTGAACTCCAGGTAATATGAGTTCCCATTGCTTTCTGGAAACTTTCCCAGAAATGGCCAGTGAAAATGCTGCCACGGTCTGAACTGATTTCTTTGGGAATACCATGGAGTGAAACAATTCTGGAGATATATAGCTCTGCTAACTGACTAGCAGTAATAGTCTCCTTAACTGGCAGAAAGTGTGCAACCTTGGAAAGTTGGTCGACGACGACAAGAATAGCATCGTGACCCTTCTGAGACTTGGGAAGACCAGTAATGAAGTCCATTTGCACTTTATCCCACTTCCACAGAGGAATAGGAAGTGGTTGCAGAATTCCAGCAGGTTTCTGATGTTCTGCCTTCACGCGACGACAAACGTCACACTCGGCAACATAACGAGCAATATCTTGCTTCATTCTAGACCACCAGTACCTTTGACGAAGATCTCGATACATCTTGGTACTACCCGGATGGATAGATAGCGGTGTATCATGGGCCTCCTTCATGACTTTGTCAGTCATCAGCTCGAAGCGAGGTACTACAATGCGGTCTCGGAAGTACAAGGTTCCATCTTCAGCGATCGAGAAATCCCTGTACTTTTCAAGGTGAAGCTCTTTCTTCATCAGACCAATTTCAGCGTATTTAGCTTGCGCAATCTTGACAGCTTTCTCAAGATCTGGTTGTATCACAAGGTTATTAAGAGAACCGTGTGGAATGATACAAAGGTTCAGCTTGCGCAATTCTTCATATAGCTGGGGTTGAGCTTGCTTTACCATGAGGTTACTACAATATGACTTGCGGCTCAAGGCATCAGCCATCACATTAGCTTTGCCAGGAGTGTAGGAAATACCACAGTCATAATCGGTGATTGTTTCCAACCAACGCTGCTGACGAAGATTAAGTTCCGGTTGAGTGAATAAGTACTTCAAGCTCTGATGATCGGTGTAAATCTCACACCGATTACCAAGGAGGTAATGACGCCACTGCTTCAAAGCATAAATCACAGCAACAAGTTCAAGGTCATGCACTGGGTAATTCTCTTCATGTGGACGCAATTGTCGCGAAGCATAAGCAATTACTCTTCGCTCTTGCATTAGGACACAACCTAGTCCTTGGCGAGAGGCGTCGCAGAAGATCACAAAATCTTTGCGAGAGTCTGGAGGAGCAAGGACTGGAGCAGAAGTCAGCTTGTCCTTGAGGGTCTGGAAGCTTTCCTGACATTTGTCTGTCCACTCAAACTTAACGCCTTTGTGGAGCAGATTAGTCAGGGGCTTGGCAATCTTGGAGAAATTTTCGATGAATCGACGACAATAACTTGCAAGCCCTAGAAAACTTCTGACTTGCTTAACATTCTTCGGAGGGGTCCAGTCAAGAATAGCCTGAACTCGTTCCGGGTTAACTGTGATACCATCCTTGGAGATGACATGTCCAAGGTAGGTTACCTCAGAAAGCCAGAATTCACGAGTACTTGGCATATAACTTGTGCTCTCGAAGCCTCTCCAGAACAAGGCGAAGATGCTCGGCATGTTCTTCCTTGTTCTTCGAATAAACCAGAATATCATCCAGATATACCATGACGAATTTGTCGAGGTAATCCATGAATATGTAATTCATTAAGCGGGAGAAGGTAGCTGGAGCGTTTGTTAAGCCAAACGACATGACGGTGTACTCGTATGAACCATAGCGAGTAACGAATGCAGTCTTCAGAATATCCTCTTCACGGACACGGATCTGGTGATAACCCAACCTCAAGTCGAGTTTAGAGAACACCGAAGATCCTGCGAGTTGATCATATAAATCGTTGATCCGGGGAAGCGGATATTTATTCTGAATGGTTGCCTGATTGATAGGACGATAGTCTTGAACCAAACGGTTAGTTCCATCCTTCTTCTTAACGAAGAGAGAAGGCGCTCCCCAAGCGGAGGAACTAGGGCGAATGAAACCCTTCCTTAAGGATTTATCAATTTCTTCCTTGAGTTCAATAAGATGGTGCGGAGGCATCTTGTAGGGACGCTTCGCAATAGGAGTGGTGCCAGGCTTCAAGTCGATGACGAACTCGACAGCTCTAGCAGGGGGTATTCCTGGAAGTTCTTCTGGAAAAACATCCGGGAAGTCACAGACAACTGGGATATTCTCGATCCCATCAAGTGGGGAAGCGTTCAACGCGTTCAAGGCATAGATTTGAGCCTCGGCGTTCTGAGTGATATGAGCATGGTAATTCACTATCTCATTCGAGGGGTGCAAGAGGTGAAAAACTTTGGTGGCGCAATTGATTGAGGCGTAATGGGCCTTCAACCAATCCATTCCCAGAATAAGGTCAATCTTGGACGATTTCAGAATAATGGGAGAGGCACTGAACTCCAACCCTTCGATTTCAACGGGAACATTATAGCTAACCGCAGAGGTTCGGCAACCGCCCGCGGGAGTATGTACCAATAAGGGTGTGTTCATGTATTCGCATTTAATGTCATGCATGCGTGCAAAATGTTCTGACATGAAGGAATGCGATGCTCCTGAATCAAATAAAACAGAGGCTGGTACTGAATTAACAAGAAGTGTACCCATCACAGTATCTGGTTGATCTGGAGATTCGGACATGTTGATGTGGTAGTACTGCCCACGACCATAAGAAGGTCTGGCATTATTGTTGCGCTGTTGAGGAATACCACGGCCAGCAGAAGGAAGAGCCAGTTGATTCTGATTCTGAGAACAATCTCTAGCACGGTGACCTGGCTTGCCACACTTGAAGCATAGTCCGCTGTCAGGACAAGGTGCTGGAGCTCGAGGTGCTGGAGCTGGCAGAGGCTGCCTCGGTGGTGGAGGGGGCAGACGTGGTGCAGCATAAGATGGCCTGTTTGTAGGAGCTGCTGAACGGAACATGCCTTGGGGAAACCAGATGCGTCGCTTCTGGGAAGACGAGCCCGAAGATGAGCCCGCTTCTCGGGTGCGTCTGGACGCTTCTTTATGCTTCTTAAGTCCAGTTTCAACCATAATAGCCTTATTCACCAAAGTGGCGAAATCAAGAAAGTCTTGGACAAGTAGGGCCAACTGTATATCATGATGCAGTCCTTCGCGGAACTTCTCTTGCCTTCGTTCATCAGTAGGAATGTCCTCTTCAGCATAGCGAGATAAGTCTAGAAACTCGCGCTGATAGACTTCCACAGTCTTGTTGCCTTGAACCAGACTACGGAACTCGGCCTTCTTCCGAGCTATGACAGCTAGAGGAATGTAGCGGGCACGGAAAGCAATCTTGAACTCTGCCCAAGTGACGACAGTACCAGGCGGCAGAGTCTGTCGGTGGGTGGCCCACCATTGGGATGCGGGACCCTTTAGAAGATATGTCGCAAAAGTGACATAATTGGCAGGGGTGACACCAGCAGACTCCATCTCATGGGAGATGTCACGCAGCCAGTCATCTGCATCTAGTGGGTTGACTGTGTTGCGGAAAAACGATGGACTGAGCCTCATAAACTCTGGCAAGGTGATGGATGGTGGCTGCTGATTAGCATCAGGACGAGGGAATTGCTGCATAATTCCCGTCATAAACTGGCGGTTGAGTTCAAACTGTTGCATCATTGCTGCCATGTAATCAGGTGGTGGCGGCGGTGGCGGGTTGTTGTCAGCCATCCTGCTATTTCAACATGGGTATTTCAGCAATAGCTTATGCAAGTGTTTAACAATAAACATGATGTAACTCGACATTATTGAAAGAGTGCAATAGATGCTAAAAGTAGTCATTAAGACATACAGATCCATACATAGTCGGTTACAATCGGGCAGCATAACGGCGCAAATAGAAAAGCTAGACACACTAGGCGGCACGCAGGCACGCGGTAAGGAAGTACACAACGTGACATAGCAAAGGCTACATCAGCGTCGGAGAAAACCACTGAAACGGGGTAACTGCAAGTGTGGACGACGAATGTTCATCGCGGCAGGATCCTGTGCTCCATGTGCACTCTGATGCAGAACCCGGTCTCGAACTGTAAGAAGAGGTCCACGTGCAGGCGTGTGACCTCCCACTGCAGGCCAATCAATACCTGGCGGCATCTCGGTCCTGCGTGGGTAAAGAATATACTCCGGATGTATCCCTGCACGAATAGCTGGTAGCAACTGTGTCATAGCCTCGTAGTAGTGTGCTCGAGTGGCGAACAACTCGACGGCAAGAGCCCGAACAGTGCGATCCAGAGCCTGAGTGCACTGAATCAGAACCGGTGGGTCGTAGCATCGAGACTCGTACGGGGCACAGATAGCTGTGTAGTATCCAGTAGCATCTCCAACAGGTGCATACGGAATGTACCGAAACACAGAGTCATCCAAGCTAGCATTGTGCTCTCCTCGGAGACGTGCGACAGCTGAGTAGGCGGCATCATGGACTGCCATCTCAATCGTCACGCCTATACCGTGGAAAAGGTGTAGCTCAGTGTCTGAGTCATTCTGCTGATCATAGATCCGAACTTCAGCATAGTACTGCTCCTGGTTGAACTCGCGGTAAACCTCATAGACCATGTACTCGGGATACCAGCGGTAACCCAGTCTAGTCAGGAGGGCGATCAGAACAGCTGGAAACCCAGGGGCATCACGAGCCCAAGTGCGAAGCACAAGCTGGGTCGTAGGCCGCGGTGGAAACAGTCGATCCATCTGAAACAGAGAAGTTCAGGGTTGTCATAAGACAATGAGAAATATAACCGATCTCAGAAGGAAAGGTTAAACAAAACAATGGAAAGGAAAATGATTATCAGACTAATCAGATCAAAGACAGGGAAATCGCACTGAATCCAGCTCTCCGGGTGGATAGAATTATCGGGATCCTAAGTGTCGGTGTTAGTAATTTTTATTAAACCCGAATAGAAGAGAAATCAGAGTCCTAGAGTAAAGACGAGGAATAAAAGATCCTAATACCACCCAGTTGGCAACGTGGGGCCATAAGCCACACAGCCAAGTTAGCAAAACAGTTTTGGACCACTAGACTCAACTTCGGCCAAGGAATTGGGAAGGGGAATACCTAGGGGCAGTCGGCTCTGATACCAACCTATGACGACCCCGGCTTAATCGTGCACTAACCATACACGCAAATGCGCATGATCAAGCCTAAGGACTCACTTGAAGATATCACAACACAACTCTAAAACATAAATAAAGTCATACAAGCTTTATATTACAAGCCAGGGCCTCGAGGGCTCGAATACATAGCTCGATGGCATACAAGCGTCAGCGGAAGCATCAAATATCTGGGTACAGATATATTACAAAGGGAGAGATAGGCCTTCACAGAGGCGGGACAAAATAAAATACTACGATCGAAAGGCGTAGGCCTCCTGCCCTGGACCCTCTGATCCTACTCCTGGTCGTCAAACGGCTCCTCGTAGTAGTAGTACTCGCCAGGCGAGTAGTAGTACTGGTCGTCGGCTGGGGCGTCTGGCTCAGGGGCTCCGTCGTCTGGTGGCATCAATTGGATATGGGGGAAAAAGAAAGTAAAGCAAACGTGAGTACTCATTCGAAGTACTCAGCAAGCAAGGATCTACACTACATATGCAACATTGTCAAAGGAATGGCTGTATATGTGGACTGGGCTGTAGAAATGCCAAAATAGAGGGGGAAAGCCTAGTCCTATCGAAGACTAGCATCTTCAACAATCTTCGACAGTCTTGCAGCAATAGAAGAGAGCAGATCAACGTAATGTAAAGTAGTAGTAGTATCATCAACCTTGACCTGAGATCCTTTCTCGACTCCCTGCGAGAAAGCAATCCCAGAGCCGTACTATCCAGTTCTCATCTCATGTTCTAGTTGTACCGATCGAGATACAACTCCGAGTGTCCGTTACCGTAGGACAGGCTATCGATAGAAGTTTCTTCCCTGCAGGGGTGCACCAAGTTACCCACCACGCTCGCTTAACTCCGGCCGGACACACTTTTCTGGATCATGCCCGGCCTCGGCTAAGCAACACGCTGCAACCCGACCTAGGCTTATAAGAGAGATCAGCACGCCGGACTAAACCTATGCCCCCAGGGGTCTTGGGCCATCGCCTCGGGAACTCCTGCACGTTACGGGGCCACCAAGAGCAGACCTAGCAACCCCTTATACAAGCGCGGTTGCGTTCCCAGTCCAACTCGGCGTGCGCCGCTCCTTACTGACATCAAATAAGCTTTGGCTGATGTATACGACGCAGAACGCCCATACTATGCCCACGTGATGGTTAGTGCTATCGGGCCAGAGGCCCCTCGGATCAAATATCCAAACCGTAGTGGATTAGGAGCGCGCGGAAACGAGCAGAGACTCACGATCAATGTGACCCCGTCACCCCGTCTCGAGGACTTGCGGCAAGGGCTAAGAATGCCCGGCCACGCCTCGTAGTTATCTCGCGGGCACCATCCAGGTCAACCCGACTCCACATCACTTCGCATTAAGCTCGCGCGGGTACCCCTCAGGGCCGACCCGTCTTTAGTATCATGTTTCAAAGTCAAGTCATAGTATCCAAAGTAACTGTGTGTCTGACACCGAAAGGAACCCTGAGGAATCACCCTCGATGGAATTCCCGCTCGATGTTATCATCAAGGTGAACGAAGGAGGAATCACCCTCGAGGTCCACACTTGAGAAGTTGCACGACGATGCTGTTATCGGGGGTGGTGTAGGAAGAATCACCCTCGCTTACCACGACCGAGTAACTAACCTACAAGGTTAACATCAGAAGTGCTGACAAGGTATCACCCTCGGCACTCGACGGTAACCCAGTAGTGTCAGCATCTAAGGGGGAAGTGATGTGCGGTGCCAGGGTCTGGTCTTCAATCCCGATGATCGGGTCTTCTGATATCCAGCGGGGCAGTCGGGATCAAGTGGGGTTCTCTGTCGGGTCTCTACCCAGCCTATTCTAAACAGTCTAGGATATCCAGCAAGGTAGCAAGGCAGGTTACAATAATCAGGCTATGCAGCAGATATAGGAAAATAGTAGCAGTAGCAGTTCTAATGCAAGCATAAGAGAGAAGAGAATAGGCGATATAGGCATGTTCAAAATGGGGGTGCTTGCCTGTTTGCTCTGGGGCAAGGGCTAGGTCGCCTGTGGTGTAGTCGGGGACGTAGTCGTACTCCTGAGTTGCGTCTGCCTCGGGAGCTACGTCAACGTCGGGGTCTACCGAGAGAGAAAAGGGGGAAGAAACAGGTAAACATAATGCAAATAAATGCAATACGGTGCGTGTGATGTTATGATGCAGTGCAGGGTTGCCTAAATATGCATCTAAGTCATTTTAGTTATTTTTAGAATTAATCTGGGATTTATTTACCGAAGTGTGTGCACTATTCATCTGCCGGATACGGGTCCGGAGTTATGAGTTCTTCTACGTAGGGGGTTCAAACAAAGAAACAGACGGCACGATCAGACTCGTCTTGTCATTCTGAGCAACTTTCATGTTTTAACTTTTTCGATCCGAGCTACGGTTTAAAAGTTATTAATTTTCAAAGTTTATTTGAATTTCTGGAATTTATTTATTTAGCAGAAAATGAATTATGACGTCAGCATGATGACATGCTGACATCAGCAAGTCAACAGCGGCTGACCAGGGTCAAACCTGACATGTGGGACCCACATGTCAGTCTCTGTTAGATTAACAATGAATTAATTAAACTAACAGGATTAATTAGGGGTGTGGTCCCCATATGTCAGTGAAACATTAGTTAACTAATTAGTTTTTATTTAATTAAATGTTTAATTAGGTTAATTAGCCGCGGGGGCCCACATGTCAGTGACTGGGGTTGCCCAGTTAGCTCGTTAACTGGGTCAACCCAGTCAACTGGGGTCCCCAGGGCCCACTGGCAGCCACCCTGAGGTGGGGCCCGGCCTCGCCACGTCGGCGGCGACCGGCGGCTCGACGCTGGTGACCTCCAGACACGGCGGAGGACACGGCCCGGCGTCGGGTTTCGCCCACGGGCCACCACTTCGCGCGTTCTTGGATGCGTTCAAAAGCTCAGAGAGCGCCGCGTCGAACCGTACTGGTAGCATGGCCGGACTTGGCGGGAAAGGGCGCCGGCGGCGAGCAGAGGCGGGGGCGCGTTCGGTCTCTCATCGGAGGTGTGGCTAGAGAGCTCGGTTGGTTGCGTGCGTGTGCTCGCCGTGCTCCTGGAAGCACCAGAAGCTCGCTGGTGTGCTCGGGCGAGCACGACGACGGCTGTGGCCACGGTGGCGAAGCGATCCACGGCGGTGAGCTCACGGGCACGGCGCTGAGCTAGCTACGGCGCGCGAGGAGGGCAACAAGGAGAGGCAGGAGGCGGAGAGGCTCACCGAGAGGCGCACGGTGGCCGTTGGAAGCTTAGTAGCGCAGCCCGGCGACCGGAATCGGAGACGCTCGCCGGAGCCAGAGAAGAAGGGGGTGATGGCGTCCAGCGGCTGCAGGGGCTCCGGGCTCCTGCTCGTGGTTGAGGACGAAGTAGCGGAGAGTGGCGGAGCTCGTGGATGTGCTGGCGGAGCTCGGGAATGACGGTGGCCGCGGTTCTGAGCGGAGCGTGGTGGCGATGGCGCTCGGCCGCGATGGATCTGAAGGGGAAGATGGGCGGAGCGAGCGAGGAGGAGAGGGGAAAAGAGCTAGGGTTCGCCGGGGATTCGCTGGGGGTGCTCTTATCCTCCTCGCAGCGACAGCTGCGCCGGGGGATGGGCGACAGCTGCCCATCGCCGGCTCTGGCGCGCGCGCGCTGACACGGGGAGGAGGAGGACGACCCAGGTGGGCTGGGCCTGGCCTGCGGCGCTGGTCGGGGCACTGTGCACTAAGGCCCAGTGCACAGTGCCTCGCTTTTACTTTTCTGTTTTCTGTTTCTCTTTTTCTTTTATTCTTTTCTGTTATGATTTAGTTAGGGCTCTTTTGCGTTTTTGTAAGGTATGAAAGTTGTCCCCAATATTACAATGCAATATTCCCTTCCATCAAAAATTGGTTTGGGCAGATTTGGTGTTTGCTTGAATTAGAAAAGATTTTAAATGGATTTAGATATTCTGTTTTGGTGTTGTTTCATCTTGTTAGAGTCACTTATCTAACTCCAACTTTATTGATGATGATTTTACAAATGTTCCTGGATTATTTGCCATTTAATGAACATTTTTCCAACAGTGTTTGATCAACTTCATATTTCACTTTTGAATTTGAGTTGATTTTCAAAATGGAGTTGATTTGCTTTGATTAACCTCTATGTTTAAGCACTGCAAATGAGATGACTTGGCATTATCAGCAGTTGATCATAGTGGCTATTACACAGGGGTGTTACAAACATTTCATATGCTCCGTGGCGTTCAAAACATTTTTGAAGTCCCGGTTCTAAGCCGTAAAGCATGGTGCACTAAACTATCAAGTAGTCATCATATCGAGCTTGCCAAACGTTCATAACGTCTGCATCTACTCCTGCAATAGGTCTGTCACCTAGCGGTGCATCAAGGACATAATTCTTCAGTGCAGCAATGGGGATAATCCTCAGGTTACGGACCTAGTCGTGTAGTTGCTACCATCATCTTTCAACTTAGCTTTCTCTAGGAACGCATTAAAATTCAAGGGAACGGTAGCACGGGCCATTGATCTACAACAACATAGATATGCAAAAACTATCAGGTACTAAGTTCATGATAAATTAAGTTCAATTAATCATATTACTTAAGAACTCCCACTTAGATAGACATCCCTCTAGTCATCTAAATGATCACGTGATCCATATTAACTAAACCATGTCCGATCATCACGTGAGATGGAGTAGTTTTCAATGGTGAACATCTCTATGTTGATCATATCTACTATATGATTCACGTTCGACCTTTCGGTCTCAGTGTTCCGAGGCCATATCTGCATATGCTAGGCTCGTCAAGTTTAACCTGAGTATTCTGCACGTGCAAAACTGGCTTGCACCCGTTGTATGTGAATGTAGAGCTTATCACACCCGATCATCACGTGGTGTCTCGGCACGACAAACTGTCGCAACGGTGCATACTCAGGGAGAACACTTATACCTTGAAATTTAGTGAGAGATCATCTTATAATGCTACCACCGTACTAAGCAAAATAAGATGCATAAAAGATAAACATCACATGCAATCAAAAATATATGACATGATATGGCCATCATCATCTTGTGCCTTTGATCTCCATCTCCAAAGCACCGTCATGATCTCCATCGTCACCGGCTTGACACCTTGATCTCCATCGTAGCGTCGTTGTCGTCTCGCCAACTATTGCTTCTACGACTATCGCTACCGCATAGTGATAAAGTAAAGCAATGACATGGCGATTGCATTTCATACAATAAAGCGACAACCATAAGGCTCCTGCCAGTTGCCGATAACTTTTACAAAACATGATCATCTCATACAATAACGTATATCACATCATGTCTTGACCATATCACATCACAACATGCCCTGCAAAAACAAGTTAGACGTCCTCTACTTTGTTGTTGCAAGTTTTACGTGGCTGCTACGGGCTTCTAGCAAGAACCGTTCTTACCTACGCATCAAAAGCACAACGATTTTTCGTCAAGTGTGCTGTTTTAACCTTCAACAAGGACCGGCCGTAGTCAAACTCGATTCAACTAAAGTTGGAGAAACAGACACCTACCAGCCACCTGTGTGCAAAGCACGTCGATAGAACAAGTCTCATGAACGCGGTCATGTAATGTCAGTCCGGGCCGCTTCATCCAACAATACCGCCAAATCAAAGTAAGACGTTGGTGGTAAGCAGTATGACTATTATCGCCCACAACTCTTTGTATTCTACTCGTGCATATCATCTACGCATAGACCTGGCTCAGATGCCACTGTTGGGTAACGTAGCATGCAATTTCAAAAAAATTCCTACGCTCACGCAAGATCTATCTAGGAGATGCAAAGCAATGAGAGGGGGAGAGTGTGTCCACGTACCCTCGTAGACCGAAAGCGGAAGCGTTAGCTTAACGCGGTTGATGTAGTCTGTAACACCCCTGTGTATTAGTCACTGTGATCTACTGCTAATAATGCCAAGTCATATCATTTGCAGTGCTTAAACATAGTGGTTAACCAAAGCAATTCAACTCCATTCTGAAAATCAACTCAAATTCAAAAGTGCAAAATAAATTTGCTCAAACACTGTTGCAAAAATGTTCACTAAATTGCAAATATTCTAGAAGCACTCATAAAAATATAACCAATGATATTTGGATTGGTTAAATGACTCAAACCACATGAAACAGCACCAAAACAGAATTATTTGATCTAATTAAATTCATTTCAAATTCAAATGAAATCCAACTTTACCCAAACCAGTTTTTGGTGAAGGGTAATATTACATTGCATTATTCGGGCCAAGTCCCACATTTTATAAAATTGCATAGGTGGCCTAAACAATTGCCTAAGCAGAAAGAAATAGAAAACAAAAAAAGGGAAAAATAAGAAAAGGCCACTATGCACTAGCTTAAGTGCACAGTGCCTAGAGCCCAGCCCACCTGGCCCAACTCCCTCTCTCTCTCGCGCTGTCGTCTCCTCCATGGCCGAGCGCGCGCGCGCCGCTCGCGCGGCGACACCCCGACGCCCACCGATGAAACAGGGAAGCGGAGGGGATAAGGGCGAACCCGAGCAGTCCCCCTGGACCTCCCCACTTCCTCTCCCCCTCTCTCCCTAGCTCCGCCAAGCTCTTTTCCCCTTTCCAGTACGCTGCCATGGCCTCACCGGCGTAGATCCCGCGGCCACCGACAACTCCGCGCTGCGCAGCCGTGTCACTCGTCTCCGCCATGGTCATCCACCTCGTCCTCGTCCACAAGCGCAAGCCGGGGAGCACAGGAGGCGATGGATCGAGCGCGACGCCGATCTCTCTGGCTCTGGCGAATTTCTTCCTCGCCGGCCACTCTGCAGCTACTAAACCGTTTGAGGGCTTTTCATAGCCGCAGATCCTTCCCACGCCCCTCCTCATGCTTCCGCGCGGCCGTAGCTGCTAGTCCACGCGAATCCGAGCCCGACGCCGCGGACCTCGTCGCCGACAAGGCTCCGATGACCAATTGGTCACGGGCGTGAGTCCAACAGCTTCGTCTGCATGCGTAGATTACGACTAGCCCACTAGCTTGAGCTACGGCGCACTGGTTCGCCGTTTCCTTCTCCGCCCGAACTCCGGCGTCCGCCGCGACGCTCGCCGCCGTCAATCTACCCCGTCTCCGGTCAAACCAGTGCTACCACTGGATGCGGCTCTTCACGCGCTTTCGAACACGACCAGCCCCACTCGAAACGATCGCCGGAGCACGTTTTCCGGTGACATCCGACGCGCGTCGCCGCATTTTCTGGTCGTCGGCGTCGCTCCGGTGCCGGCCGCCGACGTGGCTCGGTGGGCCCCGCCCCTGAGCCACTGACCGTGGGCCCTGGGGCCCAGTTGACTGGGTTGACCCAGTCAACTGCTGACTGGGCAACCCAGTGTCACTGACACGCGGGCCCCACCGCCCTGTTAATTAACTAAAATGTTTTGTAAATAAAAATAAACTAAATATGCTGATTAGCCTATGACATGTGGGGCCAGAGGCTAATTAACACTCTGATTAGTTTTAACTAAAATCTAATTAGTCACAGAGACGTCAGCCGACCTGTTGACTTGCTGACGTCAGCATTGCCTCATGCTGATGTCATATTTACTTTTCTGGTAAATTAGATAATTCCAGAAAATCATTTAAATCTTTAAAAAAATAATAACTTCTAAACCGTAGCTCGGATTGAAAAAGTTAAAACATGAAAGTTGCTCAGAACGACGAGACAAGTCTGATCGTGCCGTCTGTTTCCATGTCGGAACCTCCTACGTAGGAGAACTCGTAACTCCGAGCCCGATTCTGGTAGATGAATAGTGCATACTTACCGGTTAATAAATCCAACTTTAATCCTAAAATAACCAAAATGACTTAGACATACTTCAGGCAACCCTGCACTGCATCATAGCATAGCATGCCCCGTGTTGCATCTGTTTGCATTATGTTTACCTGTTTCCTCCCCCTCTTCTCTTTCGATTAGACTCCGATGTTGACGTAGCTCCTGAGGCAGACGCCGCTCCGGAGTACGACTACGTCCCCGACGACCAGCCACTTGCCCCAGAGCTTGCAGGCAAGCACCCCCTTTTTGAGCATTCCGATATCGCCCACTCTCTTCTCTCTTATGCTTGCATTAGAAGTTACTGTTGCTACTGTTATCCTATATCTGCTGCATAGCCTGTTTACTTGTAACCTGCTGTTGATACTTATCTGTTATCCTAAACTGCTTAGAATAGGTTGGGTAGAGACCATCAGAGACCCCACTTATCCCGACTGCCCCGCTGGATGATCAGAAGACCCGTGCAACGGGATTGAAGACTAGGCCCCGACACCGCACGTCACATCCCCCTTAGTTGCCGACACTACTGGGTTACTATCGAGTGCCGAGGGTGATACCTCGTCAGCACTCCTGATGATAACCTTGTAGGTTAGTTATTCGGTCGTGGTAAGCGAGGGTGATTCCTCCTACACCACCCCCGATAACGACGTCGTCGTGCAACACTTCAAGTGTGGACCTCGAGGGTGATTCCTCCTTCATTCACCTTGACGGTAACATCAGAGGGAATTCCATCGAGGGTGATTCCTCAGGGTTCCCCCTTGGTGTTAGACACACGGATACCGTTGATACTATGACTTTACACTGAAACATGAAACTAAAGACGGGTCGGCCCTGAGGGGTACCCGCGCGAGCTTAATTGCGAGTGAAATGGAATCGGGTGGACCTGGATGGTGCCCGAGGGTTGAACACGAGGCGTGGCCGGGCATTCCTAGCCCTTGCCGCAAGTCCTCGAGACGGGGCGATGGGGTCACATCTTTCGTGAGTCTCTGCTCGTTTCCGCACTATCAACACACTAACGGTTTGGATATTTGATCCGAGGGGCCTCTGGCCTGATAGCACTAACCATCACGTGGGCATAGTATGGGCGTTCTGCGTCGTATACTTCAGCCGAAGCTTAATGGACATTAGCAACTGAGCGGCGCGCACTGAGTTGGACTGGTTACGCAACTGTGCTTGTATTAAGGGGTTGCTAGGTCTGCTCTCGGCCGCGTTTGCAACGTGCAGGAGTTCCCGGGGCGATGGCCCAAGACCCCTGGGAACATAGGTTAGTCCGGCGTGCTGACCTCTCTGTTAGGTATTCGGTCGGGTTGCGGCGTATCGTTTGGCCGAGGCCGGGCATGACCCAGAAAAGTGTGTCCGGCCAGAGTTAATCGAGCATGGTGGGTAAGTTGGTGCACCCCTGCAGGGAAGAAAACATCTATCGATAGCCTGTCCTACGGTAACAGACACTCGGAGTTGTATCCCGATCGGTACAACTAGAACTTGAGATGAAATGGATAGTATGGCTCTGGGATTGCTTTCTCGTAGGGAGTCGAGGAAGAATCTCTGGCCGAGGTTGATGATACTACTACTACTTTTCATTATGTTAATCTGCACTCTTCTAATGCTGCAAGACCGATGAAGATGATTGAAGATGCTAGTCTTTGCTAGGACTAGGCTTTCCCCCTCTATTCTGGCATTTCTGCAGCCCAGTCCACATATACAGCCTTCCTTTAAAATGTTGCATACGTAGTGTAGATCCTTGCTTGCTGAGTACTTTGGATGAGTACTCATGTTTGCTTTACTTTCTTTTTCTCCCCATACCCATATGTCGCCGCCAGATGACGGAGCCCCTGAGGTAGCTACCCCCGTCGACGACTACGGCTACTACTACTACCCTCCCGACGAGTACTACTACGAGGAGCCGACAGACGACCAGGAGTAGGATTCGGAGGGTCCTAGGCAGGAGGCCTACGCCTTTCGATCGTAGAGTTTTATTTTGCCCCGCCTTCATAAAGGCTTATCTCTATTTCTGTAATATATTTGTACCCAGATATCTGATGCTTCCGCTGACACTTGTATGCCATCGAGCGATGTATTCGAGCCCTCGAGGCCCTGGCTTGTAATATAAAGCTTGTATGAATTTATTTATGTTTTAGAGTTGTGTTGTGATATCTTCAAGTGAGTCCTTAGGCTTGATCGTGTACATTTGCGTGTATGGTTAGTGCACGATTAAGCCGGGGCGTCACATAGTCGAACGTCTTCGCAATCCAACCGATCAAGCACTGAACGTACGGCACCTCCGAGTTCAGCACACGTTCAGCTCGATGATGTCCCTCGAACTCTTGATCCAGCAAAGTGTCGAGGGAGAGTTTCGTCAGCACGACGGCATGGTGACGGTGATGGTGATGTGATCCGCGCAGGGCTTCGCCTAAGCACTACGATAATATGACCGGAGTAGTAAACTGTGGAGGGGGGCACCGCACACGGCTAAGAGAATATCTGATGTGCTCTAGGGTGCCCCCCTGCCCCCGTATATAAAGGAGGGGAGGAGGAGGAAGGCCACCAAGGGGGTGCGCCATGGGGGGAGTCCTACTAGGACTCCACTCCTAGTAGGATTCGCCCCCCCCCCCCCCACTTTTCCTTTCTCCGGAGGTGGAAATAGGGAAGGAGAGGGAGAGGGAGAAGGAAAGGGGGGCGCCACCCCCTTCCCTAGTCCATTTCGGCCTCCTCCCTTGTGGGGGGCGCACCAGCCCATTGTGGTCTGGTTAGCCTCCCTCCTATGGCCCATATGGCCCATATCTTCCACCGGGGGGTTCCGGTAACCCCTCCGGTACTCCGAAAATACCCGAACCTCTCCAGAACCATTCCGGTGTCCGAATATAACCTTCCAATATATCAATCTTTACCTCTCGACCATTTCGAGACTCCTCGTCATGTCCGTGATCTCATCCGGGACTCCAAACAATCTTCGGTCACCAAAACACATTACTCATAATACAAATTGTCATCGAACGTTAAGCGTGCGGACCCTACGGGTTCGAGAACTATGTAGACATGACC
This sequence comes from Thinopyrum elongatum, assembly GCA_011799875.1. Classification (NCBI taxonomy): domain Eukaryota; kingdom Viridiplantae; phylum Streptophyta; class Magnoliopsida; order Poales; family Poaceae; genus Thinopyrum; species Thinopyrum elongatum. Next base: position 170,335,898 of record CM022298.1, read on the forward strand.
GAGACATATCTCCGATCAATAACCAATGGCGGAACCTGGAAGCTCATATTGGTTCTCATATATTCTACGAAGATCTTTATCGGTCAAACCGCAATGACAACATACGTTATTCCCTTTTTCATCGGTATGTTACTTGCCCGAGATTCGATCGTCGGTATCTTCATACCTAGTTCAATCTCGTTACCGGCAAGTCTCTTTACTCGTTCCGTAATGCATCATCCCGTAACTAACTCATTAGTCACATTGCTTGCAAGGCTTATAGTGATGTGCATTACCGAGAGGGCCCAGAGATACCTCTCCGATACTAGGAGTGACAAATCCTAATCTCGATCTATGCCAACCCAACAAACACCTTCGGAGACACCTGTAGAGCATCTTTATAATCACCCAGTTACGTTGTGATGTTTGATAGCACACAAGGTGTTCCTCCGGTATTCGGGAGTTGCATAATCTCATAGTCAGAGGAATATGTATAAGTCATGAAGAAAACAATAGCAATAAAACTTAACGATCATTATGCTAAGCTAACGGATGGGTCTTGTCCATCACATCATTCTCCTAATGATGTGATCCCGTTCATCAAATGACAACACATGTCTATGGTTAGGAAACTTAACCATCTTTGATTAACGAGCTAGTCTAGTAGAGGCATACTAGGGACACTGTGTTCTGTCTATGTATTCACACATGTATCAAGTTTCCGGTTAATACAATTCTAGCATGAATAATAAACATTTATCATGATATAAGGAAATATAAATAACAACTTTATTATTGCCTCTTGGGCATATTTCCTTCAGTCTCCCACTTGCACTAGAGTCAATAATCTAGTTCACATCGACATGTGATTTAACACCCATAGTTCAGATCACCATGTGACCAACACCCAAAGGGTTTACTAGAGTCAATAGTCTAGTTCACATTGCCATGTGATTAATACCCAAAGAGTATTAAGGTGTGATCATGTTTTGCTTGTGAGAGAAGTTTAGTCAACGGGTCTGCCACATTCAGATCCGTATGTATTTTACAAAATTTCTATGTTTACAATGCTCTGCATGGAGCTACTCTAGCTAATTGCTCCCACTTTCAATACGTATCCAGATTGAGACTCAGGGTCATCTGGATCGGTGTAAAAGCTTGCATCGACGTAACACTTTACGACGAACTCTTCATCACCTCCATAACCGAGAAACATTTCCTTAGTCCTCTAAGGATAATTTTTGACCGCTGTCTAGTGATCTACTCCTGGATCACTATTGTACCCCCTTGACAAACTCATGGCAAGGTACACAACAGGTTTGGTACACAGCATGGCATACTTTAGAGAACGTATGGCTGAGGCATAGGGAATGACTTTCATTCTCTCTCTATCTTCTGTCGTGGTCATGCTTTGAGTCTTACTCAACTTTATACCTTGAATACAGGCAAGAACTCTTTCTTTGACTGATCCTTTTTGAACTCCTTCAAAACTTTGTCAAGGTATATGCTTTGTGAAAGTCCTATTAAGCGTCTCGATCTATCCCTATAGATCTTGATGCTCAATACTTAAGCAGCTTCACCGAGGTCTTTTTATTGAAAAATTCTTATTCAAGTATCCTTTTATGCTATCCAGAAATTCTATATCATTTCCAATCAGTAATATGTCATCCACATATAATATCAGAAATGCTACAGAGCTCCCACTCACTTTCTTGTAAATACAGGCTTCACCATAAGTCTGTATAAAACCATATGCTTTGATCACCTTATCAAAGCGTATATTCCAACTCCGAGATGTCTGCACCAGTCCATAGATGGATCGCTGGAGTTTGCGCACTTTGTCAGCACTTTTAGGATCGACAAAACCTTCTGGTTGCATCATATACAACTCTTCTTTAAGAAATCCATTAAGGAATGCAGTTTTGACATCCATTTGCCAGATTTCATAAATTGTGGCAATTGCTAACATGATTCGGACAGACTTTAAGCATTGCTACGAGTGAGAAAATCTCATCGTAGTCAACACTTTGAACTTGTCGAAAAACCTTTCGCAGCAAGTCGAGCTTTGTAGACAGTAACATTACCGTCAGCGTCAGTCTTCTTCTTGAAGATCCATTTATTCTCTATGGCTTGCCGATCATCAGGCAAGTCAACCAAAGTCCATGCTTTGTTCTCATACATGGATCCCATCTCAGATTTCATGGCCTCAAGCCATTTTGCGGAATCTGGGCTCATCATCGCTTCCTCATAGTTTGTAGGTTCGTCATGGTCTAGTAACATGACTTCTAGAACAGGATTACCGTACCACTCTGGTGCGGAACATACTCTGGTTGACCTACGAGGTTCGGTAGTAACTTGATCCGAAGTTCCATGATCATCATCATTAACTTCCTCACTAATTGTTGTAGGCATCACTGGAACTGATTTCTGTGATGAATTACTTTCCAATTCGGGAGAAGGTACAATTACCTCATCAAGTTCTACTTTTCTCCCACTGACTTCTTTCGAGAGAAACTCCTTCTCTAGAAAGGATCCATTCTTAGCAACGAATATCTTGCCTTCGGATCTGTGATACAAGGTGTACCCAACAGTCTACTTTGGGTATCCTATGAAGACGCATTTCTCCGATTTGGGTTCGAGCTTATCAGGTTGAAGCTTTTTCAAATAAGCATCGCAGCCCCAAACTTTAAGGAACGACAGCTTAGGTTTCTTGCCAAACCACAGTTCATATGGTGTCGTCTCAACGGATTTAGATGGTGCCCTATTTAACGTGAAAGCAGCTGTCTCTAATGCATAACCCCAAAACGATAGTGGTAAATCGGTTAGAGACATCATAGATCGCACTATATCTAATAAAGTACGGTTACGACGTTCGGACACACCATTACGCTGTGGTGTTCCAGGTGGCGTGAGTTGTGAAACTATTCCACATTGTCTTAAATGAAGACCAAACTCGCAACTCAAATATTCGCCTCCGCGATCAGATCGTAGAAACTTTATTTTCTTGTTACGATGATTTTCCACTTCACTCTAAAATTCTTTGAATGAAGACCAAACTCGCAACTCAAATATTCGCCCCACCCCCCACTTTTCCTTTCTCCGGAGGTGGAAATAGGGAAGGAGAGGGAGAGGGAGAAGGAAAGGGGGCGCCACCCCCTTCCCTAGTCCATTTCGGCCTCCTCCCTTGTGGGGGGCGCACCAGCCCCTTGTGGGCTGGTTAGCCTCCATCCTATGGCCCATATGGCCCATATCTTCCACCGGGGGGTTCCGGTAACCCCTCCGGTACTCCGAAAATACCCGAACCTCTCCGGAACCATTCCGATGTCCGAATATAACCTTCCAATATATCAATCTTTACCTCTTGACCATTTCGAGACTCCTCGTCATGTCCGTGATCTCATCCGGAACTCCAAACAATCTTCGGTCACCAAAACACATAACTCATAATACAAATCGTCATCAAACGTTAAGCGTGCGGACCCTACGGGTTCGAGAACTATGTAGACATGACCGAGACATATCTCCGATCAATAACCAATAGCGGAACCCGGATGCTCATATTGGTTCCCACATATTCTACGAAGATCCTTATCGGTCAAACCGCAATGACAACATACGTTATTCCCTTTGTCATCGGTATGTTACTTGCCCGAGATTCGATCGTCGGTATCTTCATACCTAGTTCAATCTCATTACCGGCAAGTCTCTTTACTCGTTCCGTAATGCATCATCCCGTAACTAACTCATTAGTCACATTGCTTGCAAGGCTTATAGTGATGTGCATTACCGAGAGGGCCCAGAGATACCTCTCCGATACTCGGAGTGACAAATCCTAATCTCGATCTATGCCAACCCAACAAACACCTTCGGAGACACCTGTAGAGCATCTTTATAATCACCCAGTTACGTTGTGACGTTTGATAGCACACAAGGTGTTCCTCCGGTATTCGGGAGTTGCATAATCTCATAGTCAGAGGAATATGTATAAGTCATGAAGAAAGCAATAGCAATAAAACTTAACGATCATTATGCTAAGCTAACGGATGGGTCTTGTCCATCACATCATTCTTCTAATGATGTGATCCCGTTCATGAAATGACAACACATGTCTATGGTTAGGAAACTTAACCATCTTTGATTAACGAGCTAGTCTAGTAGAGGCATACTAGGGACACTGTGTTCTGTCTATGTATTCACACATGTATCAAGTTTCCGGTTAATACAATTCTAGCATGAATAATAAACATTTATCATGATATAAGGAAATATAAATAACAACTTTATTATTGCCTCTTGGGCATATTTCCTTCAGTCTCCCACTTGCACTAGAGTCAATAATCTAGTTCACATCGACATGTGATTTAACACCCATAGTTCAGATCACCATGTGACCAACACCCAAAGGGTTTACTAGAGTCAATAGTCTAGTTCACATTGCCATGTGATTAATACCCAAAGAGTATTAAGGTGTGATCATGTTTTGCTTGTGAGAGAAGTTTAGTCAACGGGTCTGCCACATTCAGATCCGTATGTATTTTGCAAAATTTCTATGTTTACAATGCTCTGCATGGAGCTACTCTAGCTAATTGCTCCCACTTTCAATACGTATCCAGATTGAGACTCAGGGTCATCTGGATCGGTGTAAAAGCTTGCATCGACGTAACTCTTTACGATGAACTCTTCATCACCTCCATAACCGAGAAACATTTCCTTAGTCCTCTAAGGATAATTTTTGACCGCTGTCTAGTGATCTACTCCTGGATCACTATTGTACCCCCTTGACAAACTCATGGCAAGGTACACAACAGGTTTGGTACACAGCATGGCATACTTTAGAGAACCTATGGCTGAGGCATAGGGAATGACTTTCATTCTCTCTCTATCTTCTGTCGTGGTCATGCTTTGAGTCTTACTCAACTTTATACCTTGAATACAGGCAAGAACTCTTTCTTTGACTGATCCTTTTTGAACGCCTTCAAAACTTTGTCAAGGTATAAGCTTTGTGAAAGTCCTATTAAGCGTCTCGATCTATCCCTATAGATCTTGATGCTCAATACTTAAGCAGCTTCACCGAGGTCTTTTTATTGAAAAATTCTTATTCAAGTATCCTTTTATGCTATCCAGAAATTCTATATCATTTCCAATCAGCAATATGTCATCCACATATAATATCAGAAATGCTACAGAGCTCCCACTCACTTTCTTGTAAATACAGGCTTCACCATAAGTCTGTATAAAACCATATGCTTTGATCACCTTATCAAAGTGTATATTCCAACTCCGAGATGTCTGCACCAGTCCATAGATGGATCGCTAGAGTTTGCGCACTTTGTCAACACTTTTAGGATCGACAAAACCTTCTGGTTGCATCATATACAACTCTTCTTTAAGAAATCCATTAAGGAATGCAGTTTTGACATCCATTTGCCAGATTTCATAAAATGTGGCAATTGCTAACATGATTCGGACAGACTTTAAGCATCGCTACGAGTGAGAAAATCTCTTCATGACTTATACATATTCCTCTGACTATGAGATTATGCAACTCCCGAATACCGGAGGAACACCTTGTGTGCTATCAAACGTCACAACGTAACTGGGTGATTATAAAGATGCTCTACAGGTGTCTCCGAAGGTGTTTGTTGGGTTGGCATAGATCGAGATTAGGATTTGTCACTCCGAGTATCGGAGAGGTATCTCTGGGCCCTCTCGGTAATGCACATCATAAGAAGCCTTGCAAGCAATGTGACTAATGAGTTAGTTGCGGGATGATGCATTACGGAACGAGTAAAGAGACTTGCCGGTAATGAGATTGAACTAGGTATGAAGATACCGACGATCGAATCTCGGGCAAGTAACATACCAATGACAAAGGGAATAACGTATGTTGTCATTACGGTACGACCGATAAAGATCTTCGTAGAATATGTGGGAACCAATATGAGCATCCAGGTTCCGCTGTTGGTTATTGACCGTAGAAGTGTCTCGGTCATGTCTACATAGTTCTCGAACCCGTAGGGTCCGCACGCTTAACGTTCGATGACGATTTTGTATTATATGAGTTATGTGATTGGTGAACGAATGTTGTTCGGAGTCCCGGATGAGATCACGGACATGACGAGGAGTGTCGAAATGGTCGAGAGGTAAAGATTCATATATAGGACGATAGTATTCGGACACCGGAAGTGTTCCGGGGGTACCGGGTACATATCGGGTCACCGGAAAGGGGTTCCGGGCACCCCCGGCAAAGATATGGGCCTTATGGGCCAAGAGAGGGACAGATCAGCCCCTGGTGGGCTGGTGCGCCCCCATATAGGCCAAAATAGGAGGAGAAGGAAGGAGGGGAAGGGAGAAGGAAAGGGGAGGATTCGGCCTCCCCCTTTCCTTCTCTCCCCCCCTCTCTTTCCTTCCCCCTCCGACACTTATGGAAGGGGGGGAGGCGAATTGGACTAGGGGCCCAAGTAGGATTCCTCCTAGTTGGGCGCCCCCTTGGCTGCTCCCTCTCCCTCCCACCTATATATATGAAGGGGGGGAGGCGCCTAGAACACACACCAACAATTGTTAGCCGTGTGCGGCGCCCCCCTCCACAGTTTACGCCTCCGGTCATATTCACGTAGTGCTTAGGCGAAGCCCTGCGCGGATCACTTCACCATCACCGTCACCACGCCGTCGTGCTGACGGAACTCTCCCTCGACACTTTGCTGGATCAAGAGTTCGAGGGACGTCATCGAGCTGAACGTGTGCAGAACTCGAAGGTGCCGTACGTTCGGTGCTTGATCGGTCGGAACAAGAAGAAGTTCGACTACATCAACCACGTTGTCAAACGCTTCCGCTTTCGGTCTACGAGGGTACGTGGACACACTCTCCCCCTCTCATTGCTATGCATCTCCTAGATAGATCTTGCGTGAGCGTAGGAATTTTTTTTGAAATTGCATGCTACGTTCCCCAACAGATCATGCACGCCGTCGCCACCATCAAAAGCATCACTAGTAGTAGTGCTTGCCCAGCCAGGTCCTTAGCCAGAGCACCCTGTGGTCTGCTTCCATGGCAACAAACCCAACACCTCGGGCTTTGTTGTCCAGTAGGTGGCTGAGAGCCACCATGAGAACCTCTGGGCTGAAGCCAATCTGATCCATGACGGCGCTGTAGAGCTTAGGGTGGACGTCCACACTCTTGCTCTCCCTGATGGCGGTGGCCACCTCCTTCACTGCCTCAGTCATGCTGGTGAAGACGCTCAGCTTCTCCTCCATGAAGCCTGCCCGCTTCCTCTTCCTATCAAGCACAGGAACGTGCTCAGCATCCTTCTCAGGAGCATCAACGTTGATGGTGTCTGACTCCTGGGTGTCTGGATAATCCGGCATCGGCGAGCCAAGCGGCTGACCAGAGCCCATGGCATGCTTGCCGGTTGCTAGCCCGAAGGAGAAGATCTGCTGCATCTGGTGGTAGTTCTGGATAGGGGTGTTGAGGAACTCAGCGTCCTTGGGGTGAGCCTAAGAAGAAACAGGGCAGACAGGTTAGTTAGTATGGCAATGGTTCATATACTTCAACTGCTGGTCTGTTAGAATGGCATGGTTTGTGAGCTAACTGCGACGTGGCCTTGGTAGTGCTCTACCTCCAGAAGGATCGAGCAGGTGTCCTCATCCCATGAAGCGTCGCTAAGGTCTCTGAGCTTGGACACTTGGATCCATCGAGCTCCCCACTTTCTCAGGTGGTTGTACACCTGGGTCGAGGTGACCTCCTGTCCACAGAAGTCGAACACCTGCTTTGCAACAAGGTTCAAGTACACCTCCTTGAAGCCCTTGTCAGTTCTCACCCCACTAGCTATGATCTCACATATCTTGTTAAGCACAAAAGTGGAGAGGAACGACTGCCATTTCATGATGTTCCCCCTGCCATCCTTCTTCTCCTTTGCTGCTGCCTTTAGAGCAGCAGCATGAGCAACAACATTGGGCTGAGCCAGCACAAATGGAGGAACCGTAGGCGGCACCTCGAAAACCTCTGAATCAAGAGGCATCTGTTCCAGAGGAGGCTGGGAGTCCTCGACGTACGACGGCGGGAACTGGCTCTCAGACAGCACGAGGGCCTGACTAAACTCTTGCGTGGCCATGTCCTACAAACGTAAGTGTCATCAACACCACAAGACACTACACATGGACAGTATGAACTAGCAGTACAACATGGACAGATCGAACTCGCAGTACAACATGGACAGATCGAACTAGCAGTACATCTGGGACAGATCGAACTAGCATTACATCTTGGACAGATCAAACTAGCAGTAACACATGCACAAGCATACCACAGCTAAAGCCTACCACAGCATAACAGAGCACTAATCATGGAGAACATAGCACTAATCATGGACACATGGATGATCTTGTTCAACACTTGCACACTAGCATACCACCGATTCATCCATGACCACTAACTACTAACACTTGCCCACATGGAAACAACCCCTAGCATGCTCCAAATCCATCACAACTAGCTACTACACCATCACAGTCAAACAGATCGGACGACCTAACCTTAGCACATGGACAGATCTAGCTAGAACTAGAAGAGAGGAGGTGGTGATTGAACTTACAGAGGCCATCGGAACGGCCGCGGAGGAGGTGCCTGGCACGTCGGAGAGGAGGAGGAGTCGACCCGCCGGCGCAGTCAACCGGTCGCCGGAGTAGATGCGCCGCTTACCTCGTCGTCGAAGTGGATCCGCGCCGGAGGGAAAGCTCGAGAGGGGGGAAATGGTGGCGGGAGTTTTGCCGCGGCAGTGAGCCTCGATATATAGGGCGACCGAATCGGCGGGCGGTGAGTCGAATTCGTCCCGCCGCTTTTTCGTAGATGCGCCATCGCTCCCGCCATCTCCCTCCCCTGCTCGGCGCGGCGCGGCGTTCCCCTCCCCTGCATCGCTCGAGCCTGGCTCGCTGGAAACGGCCGATTCGGCCGTTCCTAGCGGGCCAGGCTGAGGGGTGCTTTGAGGTTCGTGCTATGCGGGCCAAACAGTAAACACAGGCATCCAAACAGCCCAAAAACATCCCGCACGGGCCTGGCTGGGCCTAATGCAGGGTACCAAACGCGTCCCTAGTGTCGATGTCAGTGAGGCTAGTGTTCCAGGAATAATTATATTTCTTCTATATAATTAAGTCTTCAGAAAAATACAAAGGGTTACATTTACTAGTGGCTAAGCTTCCTAATGGAAACGACTATCAACAATCATATTCAGTTTATACTACTGAAAGACAGCTGCCTACGCAATTTCCATTGTCCGGCTTGCATCTTCTCTGTAGCCTCGCCACCTACGACCTCGTCAATGAGGTCCCTGAAAATGGATCTTTCAATGTCCAAAACCATGCCTTGCAGCTCACCTTCAGGGCTACCCCAATCTTTCATCTCATACAATGCATCCTCAGATAACGGTATGTTCTCATCCTCATCCTCTTCGGAGCATTTTGCTGCGGAGCTCTCCGACAAGAGCCTGTCAACCTCTGTGCACAATTCCTTGAAAAGACGCCACCCACTTAACTTCCTTGACCGAAGAAGTTTCGCCGTTCCACTTGCAGAGGTATAGAGGCTCATCTTCTGAGCTATAATTTCATTTACCAGATCGAACACAATTCTGCGGTGAAGCTTTTCCGTGTTAGGGTCAGAACTCTTCTTAGCTCCAGTAACAGCTTGAGTCGTTGAAATGAAGTGCGGCTTTGTTTGCTCTAGAATGAGGAAGAGCTCCGGATTGATCGGGCAACTGGATGGCGAAAGTTGTGCAGGCATCGCTGCGAAGCTAAGTTCCTTGTGCAGAAGACCAGATGCTAAGAGTATCTCGTAGATATACTGGTGATCTTTGGAGTTTGCAGCTTCATCATTCATCGATTGCAATTGTTCAAGTTTCTGAATGAGCGCCTCCAGATTTTCTGGTTTGATCTGGCTGACTTCACTGCTCGTCTTCGACTGCGGCGTGTCCGGCAAGCTGTTTGAATTCCAGCATTCGTCTGAAGTGTGTGTCTCGCCATCTGAACAAACACAAAAATGATGTACATATGTTAAAATCAATGCTTAGCGCAGCTGCAGAAAAACAAATGTACCAGACAGAAATAAAGAATCCGCTAGAGACAGTTGAACTGGATCAAACATGTACGTGGATCAGACAGGAGATATGAAATCACTATTCTGTGTACATGATTCACTGAACCATACTCCCTCCGTCCGGTGAAGAGTGTACATCTAGAAATTTTAGGACAAATTATGGAGTTAAGTAAAAAATGCATTGGAAAGGTGCAAGCCAACATCTCTCTCCTCTTTAATTATCCAACCCCCAATGAGCTAAGTGCATGTAAAAATTAAGAAGACCATGTGTAGATTGCTATTGGTCTTGATTACCGTGTGATGAGAGAGAAGTAGTTTTTTCTACTTTAAAGTGCATTGGGAAGATAGAAGTACACTCTTTTGTGGACAAATTTTGAAGCTAGATGTACACTCTTCACCGGACGGAGGGAGTACACCCTAGGTGCGTTTGTAAAGGGGACACTGGTGGGCACACCTACACTAGCAATGCATAGACACCAGAGGACATGCATCATGCTGCTGTATGAGCGAGTGCAACATGTGGGGCTTGCGAAAATAGCACTGTTCAGCACCAGCACATCAGATGCAACTATCAATATGATCTGGTTCCTCCCACTCGCAGGACCACGAGCTGCCTCTGGTAGCCTTAAATGCAGATTATCTGTCACTAGCGGCATTGGTATGCTTACAGCTAACTATGTTTGTCCTTTGCATAGCACTGTGTGCTTCTGAATTGAATGGGACCAAATAGTAGGGTCTATTATGCCATTGATCTTACAGCTGGTGGCTATCGATTATTAACAAATTGGCGGTTTATCTATTACTCCCTCCGTCCCAAAATAAGTGTCTCAACTTTGTACTAGCTTTAGTACAAAATTGTACTAAGCTTGAGACACTTATTTTGGGACGGAGGGAGTATGTCATTGCAAAGGAATATGCAGGAAAATGCTTATGTCAACTTCTCACCTTTGAATGAATCTGAGATACTTTTATGGTAGAAGGATGTGTCGAGGACCGAGACGGGGCTCAGGGCGTTCTCCAGTGAATGGATCTTGTGATCTGAACCCAGGATTGAAGAAGGGCTCTGAAGAAAATGAGAAGTTTCGTTAGTTAGTGATAACAATGAGCATATTATGAAAAAAAAATACTTAGAGCTGGCTGGTTTCTTTCATATATGATTATATATCTATTTATCTGTACCTTTTGGCTCGGCGTTTTTGGGTCAATGAAGGATGATCTAGCAGCCAGAGGACTTTGACAATCCATTATACTGACGTCAATCTGCTTCGCCAAGCTGATCCTTCTTCCTGGACTCTGCGAGACCTCATTGTCACGGTTGCTCCTCACTTGAGAAGGCTTTGATCTTGTTCTTCCTCTTGGGGATGCTGCTTCATTTGACTTCTTGCTTGGAGACTTTGGTGAGACTGGGGGACGAGACCGCCTCTCCGACTCTGCCTTCCTCTGCACTAACCTGGGGCTTGATGACCCTGTAGGCCTCGGCGAGCTCGCTCTGCTTGCAGGTTCGTCAGGCTTCGACTGAGCCCTTGCAATGCGGGAATGGATCTTCTCGTTTGTGCTCGCTTCGTTCCTGTCAGTGAAAGATGAATCTCTGGGCTGCAGCTTCCTGAGGCCTCTGAGCCCTGCAAGGGGAGCACCTGAGGCCCCAGGCTTCTCGGTAGTTCTTGCTGGCTTCATGACTACGATGGGAGACTGGAAGCTTCTGGAACTAGTGGTGGCTAAATCCTCTTCTTGCCTCTGAGAAGCCACTGATGAAGCATCACCATCGTCATTCTGGGGCTTACCATCCTTTGCATGCAACACGCCCAGAATTCTGAGAGCTCTGAAGTCTTTGTTGCACTCCGAGAACTCGAGCCCACCAAGCCTTCTCTCTATATCGCCATAGAGAGATGCGGTTCTTGGCCTCACCTCAGCGTCTCGGCATTGTGAAGCCTTGCTGTTGGTGACGCTGACGCCTCTCTCCTGCTGCCTCCATGGAGCAGCTTCAGTGAGAATTCTTGGAGGAGGTCTTGCTTTCAGTGCTGAAGGCTCGTTTTTCGGCAGCGAACCACACGCATCCAGGCAAGCGCTCCTGGGCGAGCGCGATGGACGCTCGCTCCGTGCGGCTTGTGCTGCTGTTCTTGGTGATCTTGCAGGCTCGTAGCTATCAGCGATCAGTATCCCCATAGCATCTGGTGCCTCTTCCAACCCCATGAGCTTGGCGATGACACTGTTGGAACGCCTGTGGCTCGGGGAGTCTTGAGGCTTCAGACTGTCCAGGAGAGAGTCATCGGTTCTCCTGTGACTGTAGCTCTTCAGACGTGAACTTGGGCTCAGGGATTCTTTCCTGCTGTCCAAGGACAGCCTAGGAAGCTCTTTGGCCCTTGTGGAAGAAGGCTTCTTGGCTTCTTGGGTTTCAGCCGACCGCAGGAGCCGCCGGTCGTCGCATGAGAAGCGCGACTGCTCTGGGAAACGCCTGCTGGACTCGACGACGTTTGCAGGGACGGCCTTGGTGGTCCTGTCGATGCTGATGACGTAGGTTCCGTCCATCGATTTGGAGAGCAGCAATGGCCTTGGCGAGTCCTTGTACCGCAAATTCCTTCTTGCTCCATTCGCCGAGGTCGTCACGGTTAACCCTCCCGAGTCCCGGTTGATGGAGTCCTTGACGATGTCTCTGAAACCGACGTTCGGTTGTGCGGTTTTGGTGTCCATTTCGGCACCCTTCAGACATGGTGAGCTCTTCGGTGGCCTCTGCGCAAGGAGGTCTTCATTGATGTACGGTAGCTCCTGCTGGACTGATTTGCTGCCGTCGATCGACGAGAAGGACGAGCATGAAGAGGATGAACAAGAAGCTCTTGATGACTCTATTGAGAGGCTACTGTTCTCGGTCATGCTTTTGCTGAGTGTTTTCTCCTGCAAAATAAACCGAAAGGTCAGAGCCTCTCCTTGGTTTTCCTGCCAATAAAATTAAGTTGATTTAGTCCAGATGGGGGAATCACCAGAATGATTTTGGGGGTACTCGAGCTCTGCACTGGAACATTGCAGCTGCTTTCTGGTGGAGTACGGCCTGGACAAAAATGAAAGCACATTAGAATAGTAGTTTAAATTTTAGAATAGAGCAATTTATGGTGCCATCATGGTAATAAACAATAGAATGGATGGATATGATGGGATAAAAGGTGATGCCTTTTTGTTTGTATTCACCATTATTGTAACATGAAAAGAAAATTTATATTCAACTGTTAACCTCTCATCTCCTTGATTAATCTACCATCCTAAGAATGTTTCTTAAATCAAAAGTTCAGCTGTCCTCTTCAGTTTCATTAGAAAAGAAATTCGGTAACCAACTGTTCAGCAGTCCTCTTCATTGGAAATAGTAATCTACTTCTGGATACAGGAATACACATAATTGCCTGTCACCATGTCAATGCCCGGTTCATATAGTGCTAAAAGTAGTTAGGCGCTGTCATTGAACATTCTTATTTTTAATGAAACGCTTTTGAGATCAGATTCTTCTTTGCTGTTTATGTACTGCTGCGGTTCTAGATGTTCTCCTTGCAGTAACTAGCAGCAAACTTTTTGAGCTAAAGCCTTTTGTCTCTTGTCAGCAGAAATACTTGAGATAAAATCAGGATCTTAAAATTTTGTTTTCCAACTTAAACTTTGGGAATCTACCGTACTTTTTGCAAGAAAGAAAGTTTCTACCATTGTACGTACCGTTTTATGTACTAACCATTTTTATTGTTGTTTTTTTTACTGGACCTCCCAACTGTCCATGTTACCCAACTCTGGATGGCAGTCTGAAAGGACTTGTGTTCAGCGAACACAAGAAGCAATCTTTCTTTCTGACAAAGGAAAAAAACACTTGATAGCTTTCTGGCATCTGGTCAACGATGGCAGAACGAGTTGCAGCGCGCGGTTCAGAGAGCGATTAAAAACTCGGAGACTGTCCGCTAATTAAACCGAAGATGAAACCGTAAGCAAGAAGAAGATTACGCCAGAACTCGATGGCAGTGTGAATGGAAAGCCAATGATGGAGATGGTGGGCTAGGTGCTGTGGTTACCTGCGGGCAGTCTCTTCTGCTGCGGCTGCCGCCCGCCGGAGCCGGCACCGGCACCGGCGCCGGCGCGACGCGCGGTGAGCATCCTCTGGCGGTCGAAGATCTGGAATATGCCGGCCATGCAGCCCATCTGGCGGCGGTCGAACTCCGGCATGTCGTCGGCGAAGGCGTTGAGCACCCTCCTCGCCGCCGGCATCCCCCAACGCTTCCAAACCGATCAAACGCCGGCCCAAACGAGACGGCCGCTGCACATTCACCGCCCACAGCAGGCCACACGCACACTGTGCGGGAGCGGCACCGACCGGAGCTAGCAAGAGCAGGAGAAGGTTCGGAAACCAGAGAGGAAGAAGAAGCAGAGCAACTGCAAGCAAGAGGCAGTGGTATGTGGATGCAGGTGCAGATATAGAAGTGTTGCAGGCTCTTGGGATGGGCGCTGTGAGTTCGGAGGAGGAATGTTACTACTTATGATGATGATTGCGGCTCATACATGCAGAGGCTGGCTCGGTTCGGAGGAGAGGAGAGGAGAGGACGGATTCGGGTTGGATGGAGGGAAGAGGGAGCGAGGGGGGGCTCGGGGATTTTAAGAGGGAGGCGGGCGCTGGGTGCGTGAAATAAGAGAGGGAGGGGCCGAGGAGGGGGGCATGGGGTGGGTCAAGCCGTGTCTCTGGTCCTGCGCGCGCGCGTCCATCACAAGGCCATGTGCGCGCTGATCATTGCGGGTGGCCTGCCCCTGCCCGGGCGCGCGCACCGGTGCGCGCGAGCCGCCCGGCATGTGATCTGTGTCAGGCCGCACAGCACCGCACAGGAGTTTTCGTCCAGGGAGCCGGAGCCGGAGCACGACGCCGGCCGTCGGGGCGGCGTTTAATTCGCTTGGCGCGGGTGCCAGGCCAGAGCGTACGTGCAACCACCGGCACGCGCGCGCCGACCGTGTACCGTGCCTGGCTCCGGGCGCTGGACACGTAACGTACGTGGCGTACTCTCCATTGGGCGATGTCGTTAGGTCCTTGCTGGCTGGCTGGCTGGCCTCCGTGGATAGGGATAGAATGGGTCGATCGACAGCTCACCGGTGGGGCGTGGCCGGTCGGCCGTGCTGCGCTGCCAAACACGGCGAGGGATGACGGGAGAACGACGGGCCGGCCCCCCGCGGGCGCGACCTGCCTGCCGCGTACGTGCGTACGTACGTCAGTGTGACTGGGATACATACATACGTATACGTCCGCACGTCCGCTACGGGCTGCTCTGCTGCCATACGATATGCCTCAGGTCTGGCTGGATCCGCAAGTGCGTGCATCCGTGACAGTGACTCGTGTATTTATTTACCCCAAGAGGGTAAATTCTCTCCGCGCTTTTCGTCGTGACGATGACGATGACGGGGAGGGAGGGAGGCAGGCGGAACCTGTGCGGTGTACCGGCGTAGTACTTACTTGGCCGGGCACGCACGCTCTGAGCCACTGGATTCGTCGTCAGAATACATATCACGGTGAATCGGTGATCGCTTTTACTCCCGCCTGCGTCTGGGACCCCTGGGCCTGGGTTCTTGCATGGCTGGGTTAAAAGCTCTGTCTTTGCCAAAACTCTCGATTCCCGCCACCCAACAGAGAGGAGGAGATCTGAAGATGGATGGGTGTATTCGAAAGCGTGTTTGGAAGGACAGTTATTACGAGGCGGCATGTACGTACGGCCAACTAATGGAGTTTAATGAGCTTTTCAACGAAAAAGCTCACTCCGAATTCGAGTAGTAACACGGTGTTAGCAGTGATGCAGTGTCGCTGCCCGTTTGCTGGAACGTGGGGAACGGCTTCCAGCCTAGCTAACACGAGGTAGGTTAATTAACCTCGCATCGGTACTGAGTGAGTACTCCCACAGTGATAAGGTCTGTTGTGTCTGTGATAATCTAAACGCTTTTATATTTCTTTACAGAGGGAGTACTCGCTAATGTTTTACTGCTCAATCTAGCTTGTGTAATTTAATAAAAAACTATCACAATTCATGAAAACGTGTCGAAAAACTACCACTTTACGATTTTGTGTCAAAACTACCACTTTTATCCTAATCTGTTGCTAAAAACTACCAAGTGTGAAAACTGCTCGCTTTGCCTGGGTTAAACCCGAATCTGACTGTCCGACCCCACTGTTTAGGTGCCAGCGTGGCGAAGCGCTCATGGCCAGCCGTTAACGCCCGTGACCGCCTGTCCTCGTAGCCACCCGCGGACCCAAGCTCCCGCCGCGCCCGCGCCCCCGCTCGTCTCCCCTCGACCGCCGCAGTGGTCACCGGAGCACCGCCGGCAGTCACCGACCCCACCGCGACTGGATCCTACAGCCTCGCCTCCCTGGCGCAGCCCCGCCGCCCCGCGCCGCCCGTCGCCATGGCCTAGCCCCGAGCGGCCGCCGTCCCGGGGCTCGCCGCCGGCAGGCCTCCCCATCATCGTCCAGCCTCGTCGTCGCCAGATCCGGCAGACGCCGCCCCGAATCCGCCTCCCCCGGACCTCCCCGCCGCCCTGCTCGCGCGGGAGCGCCGCCTGCAGGTCGCGCCGTCTCCTCCAGATGCGGCCGCACCGCCGTAGTACTTCATCTTCTCCGCCTCCGGTGAAGGCCGCCGCCGTCTCGATCACTTTCTACGGTGACGGCAAAGTTAACGGTGCTGACTTTTTCCGTCCTAACATGTGGGCCACACTATCATAAACGAGCCAAAGCGAGCAGTTTTCACACTTGGTAGTTTTTAGCAACAGATTAGGACAAAAATGATAATTTTTGGCACAAAATCGTAAAGTGGTAGTTTTTCGACACGTTTCCATAAATTGTGGTAGTTTTTGTTAAATACTCATCGTCCACCGATAAGGTGATTGGTTTTAGGCCAATCAATAAGAAGCATGGATGCAACTACGAGCACTCTGATCTGATGCATGGCGCTGCAGTGGTCCTCCGATCCATGTGTCGGCGCCCGCCACACACACACAATGCAAAGTCCCAACGCCAAGATCCACCGATCCAGACGCACGCAGGCGCGCGCGGGAGCCGGGTAGACGACGACACCAGGGATTCAGCCGGGACGCGCGCAAGGGGCACCATAGACCATGCCAACCCGATCTGCTAGCTGCTCCCGCCATGGCGTATACCAGTAACTTCCTGCGGCAGCAAACTAACCACCTCTGCAAGTAGAGTATTTGTTGATCTCTTCCCTGCAAACTCAAGCAAGCTAGCTAAACTAGCGTGTGTGTGTGTGTGTACCGCGGTAGTAGTTGTTGTCACTGCATCTGCATGCACCGCCTGCGCCCAGCTCAGAGGAGGGAGGAGTAGCAAACAAAAACGCAAGCTAGAGAACATGCGCATTGAGGCGCCTGTCGGTGGGGCCCCGGGACCAGTGTAGGTGGATCTGGGAGCACCATGGGCTGCTGCTCTACTGCTTGCTAGAGTAGTTGTGTGCTTTGGGAGTTGGACCAGCCAGTAGCTAAGCTAGCTCTGCTCGCTCGCTTGCTTGCTCCATTATCATCATCTTCTTCTATTCTCTCATGTCTCATGGTAAATTAGTGTCAAGGAAAAGTTATGTTCAAGCCAGGTGGGTCGTCAAAAGGATTTGCACTGTGAGCAACCATTTGGCAAAAAAAAAAATCGTGCGGGGAGAGTTAAAACGTACTAATAAAACTGAAAATAGGCATACTATTAGATGACCAAGAAGAAAGTCCCGGTTGCCGAATTTGAATAGATTCCCATCCAGGAGGCACTGGGATTTCAAAATTGCGGAATTGAATGGGGATGGTCTTTTAATGAGGTGGAGGAATCTCTCCGTATTAAAGGTGTTCGTTCGTTAGATTTCCCGCCAGCTATACTTTCGAGTCCTACGTGCGAAGAAAAGTGAGCAACGTCTCTCTTCCTTCCCGCCAATTGTATTATAATTTCTTCCCCAAAATTTTAATATGCTCTCTCTTTCCTACTACTATTCGGGTGGCGATTCTTCGGAAGAAGAAGAAAATAAGGTATTTATGAACAAGGTAGTATGATTGTATTCAAGGACACCTGATAATCCTAGAGAAAACGAAGGATAAGTTGGCGCTGAACTAACAATGTGCTGGTCGGTCAGCGGCGAATAATCAACATGCATGCTTGCATCAAGCAGTACCTCGTCCATCCAACTGGATCCCAAGTTCCCAACAGCTAGCTGAAGGCGACGAGCGCCCCCTCGGAAAACCTCCATGGAAACTGGTCATAGACACGCACGCAAACACAGGGTGTGGACTCTGCTGCAACGATACACGGCAGGTCGGCGACGCGCTGAGTCATTGCACTCGGCGCAAAAGTTTCTCCTCCTCTTGGTGCGGAGTGCAACGACCGTGTATGGTGGGCTGCAGGCAGGCGCCCAACATGGAGAGCGACGCCGGCGATGGTGGCTACTCTGCTCTTGGCCCGGGAGGAGTAATGGAAGCCTCCGGCCTCCTGCTGCGTCCGCGTCTCCGTCCGGCTCGCGGGTCGCTTTCCGGGCTGGGCAGGGTCGCTAGCGCCGCAGCTGGCCGGGTTCCTTCTCCTTTGCATGAACCTGTAGCGATCCATCCATCCATCCATGCATGTTACTGGCACGTACCATTGTCGATCGATCACTGCAAATGCTCTCGG
Organism: Thinopyrum elongatum; assembly: GCA_011799875.1. Lineage (NCBI taxonomy): Eukaryota > Viridiplantae > Streptophyta > Magnoliopsida > Poales > Poaceae > Thinopyrum > Thinopyrum elongatum. Next base: position 170,354,601 of record CM022298.1, read on the forward strand.
AGGAGTCACGGTCACTTTCCGCGGCACTGTCGGGAGTATGAAAATTGAAGATACATGCGCGCATGCTTGGTCCAACGGAGTAAATGTCTCCTTTTCTTTCATCTACACGAAATGCAGATGCTCTGGACAGCACCGGAATGGTACTAGCACCTAGCTGGTGTGCGTGTGCTTTTGTGTGCTTGTAGCCTGTAGGATGTAGGTTCTACGTCCGTGGCATGGGGAGAAGAAACCCCAGTGGATGGAGTAGAGGTAGGGGTTTTGTTTTGGAAGGGTGTGCGAAGTGGAGTGAAAGCGTGCACGCGTGCAGCAAAGTATGTGCGCGCGCGCGGCAGTACATTTTGACAGGCACACGGTCATGCGTTTGGTGAGCTTTCAATTGCTACCATGGTTGGTTGATGGGTCTCGAGTAATATTTACATGTAAATTTTTTTTAAATGCATGAATTGATTCAGTATGTTCTCGGTGTATACAAGATACGTACAATATGTTCATTTATCTGTTTGGTCAAAATGATCCTCTGAAAGGAGTGTATCCACACACACACAAAAACCCTATGAAGTATATCCACGCACGGAACCCTACGGATTATATGAAGTAGACCCTAGTACTAGTATCATGGAAGAAGTCAATCAAGTGATGCAAGAACCCGGGAATTAAAGGAGCGTGCCAAATGACCATGACTGTTAACCTAGCAATAGGAAGGCGACCCATGCAATGCATGTAACCGTAGATATTCCTTCATTATGTTTTGGGAGTGTTTATGTCTCGGTGGACTAAGAATCAACTGATTCACGTTTTTTTATGAATTAGTACATTAATCTAAAAGAATGTTTGCAAAAGATTTTAAATTTTGTTCATCTAGTAAAAAAAAACAATGGTTATGGTGTCTCAATTGACCGAGAATTAACTGATTCTCGGTTGTTTTTTCAAATATGTTCATGGCAATCTGAAAGATGTTCCACCATATATGGTAACTAGATGATGCCCCGCACGTTGTTGCGGGACTGTTTTGTAATATTTCAGTGAGGTTATGGTTATATGAAAAATGAATATTTGAAATAGTAATTTTTGAAGTAATATAAGAATTATATGGAAATAGCATTATACTCCATGCATGCATGTTTGCATGCTGAGGTGGAATTTTTATTACTGGATAATTGCATGTTGAGGTGGACCTATTCCCATGCATGTTGAATGATGAGGTGACATACTTGCATGATGAGAGAAATATGTAAGTAGAGGCTAGCTATTTAGATATAGAAGATTATGTGTTCATCTAGCGCAAAAGTTACAATGTTTGTTCTGAGAGTGAAAAAAAAAAAGAAATCTTGCACATATCTCAATGTAAGATCAACGGTCCTCGGCGTTGATTGTAATAAGTTGTGCATTTCATCGTAGAAGTAATTATCGCGCGCATTATGTATGTGATTAAAAATAGTAGCAATAGGATCATCACACTAAAGAAAATTACTCCCTCCATCCCATAAGACAAGGCGTTATTAAATCTAATATGTCGATCATACCATGTGCATGTGAACAGAGGAGCAACTTGTTCTTTTGTGCAAAGATGTTTCCAATTTATCATTGAGTTCTAACAATTACTGGCAGCAGTCAAGTGTAACCCTATGTTCCTTCGAAGAAAAACAAAGGCAACGAAAAGATTGCCATGACGCATTGACGCATCCCCTCCAACCAAATAAACCTACCCTTTTCTGCATACTCCAATAAGAACACCAACCGTCTCTAGAAAAGCACGACCCCCTTCTTGTTTAACACGAGATTCGCAGCTGTGATTTCGATTTCTGACAGCGAATAGGGCTTAATAATTATCTCGCGTCGCCTTGTCAGTATTTGGTGTGCCGACACCAACAACGCAAGCTGCTGAAGTAAGCAACCTGCCCCCTGCATTTGCAAACAAACTAACCTGACAAAAATACTCTCTTCGGCTACAAGTTGCAAGATCTTGCAGGTGAACATTTTCCAGAGAATCTAGCAGGTGACAGGTGCTGCATCGACATCATAGCCATATCTTTGAACTGACACGGTCATGCCTGAAAAATATTTTTCGAAAAAAAGTAGGGAAACCGTGTCGACCAAAAAAAAGGTTCAAATCCATGCGCATTTGTCCACCAATCAAAACAAATTGCAATGTTTTTGATGAAAAATGTGTGCAGTTCAAATGAATGTATATTATCTTGCTACCAAAATATTTTCACGGCACGGAGTACGTGATGGAGCTTGGAGGTTGGGGTGCAGCAAATTGGCACTAAGGTGGTGCATGGTCACGGTTTGGCGCCGGGCTTGAGCACTCCCCTCCAACTGCCGGTCGTTGTTCGTTGTGGCGGAGGACCAGTGTTGCACGGGCGTCTCGCAACCATGGCTTCGGCTGCCCTAGTGTGTTGACGTCAATGCTGAAAGAGGAGAGGGGCTCCGTGACAACAATGTGTGATTCTTCGGAAGGAAGTCATGCCTGAATTTTGTTTGTGCCGGCGATGACGATGGCTTTGACCTTCGGCTTCTCCTCCACTCTCGGGGTATTCCCTCCTGGAGAAAACCGAGATTATACTTGCTGAATCGGCGATGGAGTTGTCCTCGGCGTCATCCCTTTGTTGGAAGCAGTTTTTTGAGGCAGTACTTCTCGAGTTTGTTGGGGCACTTGGATTACGTTGGTGCCACTGGCAGGAGGCTAGCGGTGATGGCGTGTCGCCCCGGTGTTAATGTTGCTCTCAAAGCATCAATCTCATGGGTGCAATGTCCGCCTCCACTAGGGACGAGATTCGTTGACTTTATCATAGTTCGGCCACAGATAGGTGGGCCAATGTTTGCAATGTTGGAGAACGTGCAATTTCAAAAAAAAATCCTACGCTCACACAAGATATATCTTGGAGATGCATAGCAATGAGAGGAGAAGAGTGTGTCCACGTACCCTCGTAGACCGAAAGGGGAAGCGTTAGCTTAACGCGGTTGATGTAGTCGAACGTCTTCGCGATCCAACCGATCAAGCACCGAACGTACGGCACCTCCGAGTTCTGCACACGTTCAGCTCGATGACATCCCTCGAACTCTTTATCCAGCAAAGTGTCGAGGGAGAGTTTCGTCAGCACGACGGCGTGATCACGGTGATGGTGATATGATCCGCGCAGGGCTTCATCTAAGCACTACGACACTATGACCGAAGGAGTAAACTGTGGAGGGGAGCACCGCACACGGCTAAGAGAACAATTGATGTGCCTTTGGGGTGCCCCCTGCCCACGTATATAAAGGAGGGGGGAGAGAGGCCGGCGGCCAGGAGGAGCGCGCCATGGGGGGAGTCCTACTTGGACTCCTAGTCCAAGTAGGATTCGGCCCCCCCACCCCCCACCCCTTTTCCTTTCTTCCACCGGAGGGAAAATGAAGGAGAGGGAGAGGGAAAAGGGAAGGGGGGCGCCGCCCCCTCCTCCTTGTCCTATTCGGACTCCCTAGGAGGGCGGCGCGCGGCCAACCCCCGCGGGCTTCCCTCCCTCTCCCTTAGGCCCATGTTGGCCCAACACTTCCCCGGGGGGTTCCGGTAACCCCTCGGTACTCCGGTAAAATACCCGAATCACTCGGAACCATTCCGATGTCCGGATACAACCTTCCAATATATGAATCTTTACCTCTCGATCATTTTAAGACTCCCTGTCATGTCCGTGATCTCATCCGGGACTCCGAACAAATTTCGGTCACCAAAACACATAACTCATAATACAAATCGTCATCGAACGTTAAGCGTGCGGACCCTACGGGTTCGAGAACTATGTAGACATGACCGAGACACATCTCCGGTCAATAACCAATAGCGGAACCTGGATGCTCATATTGGCTCCTACATATTCTACGAAGATCTTTATCGGTCAAACCGCATAACAACATACGTCATTCCCTTTGTCATCGGTATGTTACTTGCCCGAGATTCGATCGTCGGTATCATCATACCTGGTTCAATCTCGTTACCGGCAAGTCTCTTTACTCGTTCCATAATGCATCATCCCGTAACTAACTCATTAGTCACATTGCTTGCAAGGCTTATAGTGATGTGCATTACCGAGAGGGCCCAGAGATACCTCTCCGATACACGGAGTGACAAATCCTAATCTTGATCTATGCCAACCCAACAAACACCTTCGGAGACACCTGTAGAGCATCTTTATAATCACCCAGTTACGTTGTGACGTTTGATAGCACACAAAGTGTTCCTCCGGTATTCGGGAGTTGCATAATCTCATAGTCAGAGGAACATGTATAAGTCATGAAGAAAGCAATAGCAATAAAACTAAACGATCAATATGCTAAGCTAACGGATGGGTCTTGTCCATCACATCATTCTCTAATGATGTGATCATGTTCATCAAATGACAACACATGTCTATGGTCAGGAAACATAACCATCTTTGATAAACAAGCTAGTCAAGTAGAGGCATACTAGGGACACTCTGTTTGTCTATGTATTCACACATTTATTAAGTTTTCGGTTAATACAATTCTAGCATGAATAATAAACATTTATCATGATATAAGGAAATATAAAATAACAATTTTATTATTGCCTCTAGGGCATATTTCCTTCAGTCTCCCACTTGCATTAGAGTCAATAATCTAGTTTACATCGCCATGTGATTTACACAAATAGTTCACATCTTTATGTGATTAACACCCATAGTTCACATCGCCATGTGACCAACACCCAAAGGGTTTACTAGATTCAATAATCTAGTTCACATCGCTATGTGATTAACACCCAAAGAGTACCAAGGTGTGATCATGTTTTGCTTGTGAGAGAAGTTTAGTCAACGAGTCTGCCACATTCAGATCCGTATGTATTTTGCAAATTTCTATGTCTACAATGCTCTGCACGGAGCTACTCTAGCTAATTGCTCCCACTTTCAATATGTATCCAGATTGAGACTCAGAGTCATCTGAATCGGTGTCAAAGCTTGCATATATGTAACTCTTTATGACGAACTCTTTATCACCTCCATAACCGAGAAATATTTCCTTAGTCCTCTTAGGTAACTTAAGGATAATTTTGACCGTTGTCCAGTGATCTACTCCTGGATCACTATTGTACTCCCTTGCCAAACTCATGGCAAGGCACACAATATGTCTGGTACACAGCATGGCATACTTTATAGAACCTATGGCTGAGGCATAGGGAATGACTTTCATTCTCTTTCTATCTTCTGCCGTGGTCGGGCTTTGAGTCTTACTCAACTTCACACCTTGCAACACACGCAAGAACCCTTTCTTTGACTGATCCATTTTGAACTTCTTCAAAATCTTGTCAAGGCATGTGCTTTGTGAAAGTCCTATTAAGCGTCTCGATCTATCCTTATAGATCTTGATGCCCAATATATAAGTAGCTTCACCGAGGTCTTTCATTGAAAAATTCGTATTCAAGTATCCTTTTATGCTATCCAGATATTCTATATCATTTCCAATCAATAATATGTCATCCACATATAATATCAGAAATGCTACAGAGCTCCCACTCACTTTATTGTAAATACAGGCTTCACCATAAGTCTGTATAAAACTATATGCTTTGATCAACTCATCAAAGCGTATATTCCAACTCCGAGATGCTTGCACTAGTCCATAGATGGATCGCTGGAGCTTGCACACTTTGTTAGCACCCTTAGGATCGACAAAACCTTCTGGTTGCATCATATACAACTCTTCTTTAAGAAATCCATTAAGGAATGCAGTTTTGACATCCATTTGCCAAATTTCATAATCATAAAATGCGGCAATTGCTAACATGATTCAGACAGACTTAAGCATCGCTACGGGTGAGAAGGTCTCATCGTATTCAACTCCTTGAACTTGTCAAAAACCTTTCGCAACAAGTTGAGCTTTGTAGACAGTAACATTACCGTCAGCGTCAGTCTTCTTCTTGAAGATCCATTTATTCTCTATGGCTTGCCGATCATCGGGCAAGTCAACCAAAGTCCACACTTTGTTCTCATACATGGATCCCATCTCTGATATCATGGCCTCAAGCCATTTCGCGGAATCTGGGCTCATCATCGCTTCCTCATAGTTCCTAGGTTCGTCATGGTCTAGTAACATGACTTCCAGAACGGGATTACCGTACCACTCTGGTGCGGAACGTACTCTGGTTGACCTACGAGGTTCGGTAGTAACTTGATCCGAAGTTTCATGATCATCATCATTAACTTCCTCACTAATTGGTGTAGGCATCACTGGAACTGATTTCTGTGATGAACTACTTTCCAATTCGGGAGAAGGTACAATTACCTCATCAAGTTTTACTTTCCTCCCACTCACTTCTTTCGAGAGAAACTTCTTCTCTAGAAAGGATCCATTCTTAGCAACAAAGATCTTGCCTTCGGATCTATGATAGAAGGTGTACCCAACAGTTTCTTTTGGGTATCCTATGAAGACGCACTTCTCCGATTTGGGTTCGAGCTTATTAGGCTGAAGCTTTTTCACATAAGCATCACAATCCCAAACTTTAAGAAACGACAGCTTAGGTTTCTTGCCAAACCATAGTTCATACGGTGTTGTCTCAACGGATTTAGATGGTGCCCCATTTAACGTGAATGCAGCTATCTCTAATGCATAACCCCAAAAACGATAGTGGTAAATTGGTAAGAGACATCATAGATCGCACCATATTTAATAAAGTACGGTTACGACGTTCGGACACACCATTATGCTGTGGTGTTCCAGGTGGCGTGAGTTGTGAAACTATTCCACATTGTTTTAAATGAAGGCCAAACTCGTAACTCAAATATTCGCCTCCGCGATCAGATTGTAGAAACTTTATTTTCTTGTTACGATGATTTTCTACTTCACTCTGAAATTCTTTGAACTTTTCAAATGTTTCAGACTTATGTTTCATCAAGTAGATATACCCATATCTGCTCAAATCATCTGTGAAGGTCAGAAAATAACGATACCCGCTGCGAGCCTCAACACTCATCGGACCGCATACATCGGTATGTATTATTTCCAATAAGTCATTGGCTCGCTCCATTGTTCCGGAGAACGGAGTTTTAGTCATCTTGCCCATGAGGCATGGTTCGCAAGTATCAAATGATTCATAATCAAGTGATTCCAAAAGCCCATCTGCATGGAGTTTCTTCATGCGCTTTACACCAATATGACCTAAACGGCAGTGCCACAAATATGTTGCACTATCATTATCAACTTTGCATCTTTTGGTATCAATATTATGAATATGTGTATCACTACGATCGAGATTCAATAAACCATTTATATTGAGTGTATGACCATAGAAGGTTTTATTCTTGTAAACAGAACAACAATTATTCTCTGACTTAAATGAATAACCGTATCGCAATAAACATGATCCAATCATATTCATGCTCAACGCAAACACCAAATAACATTTATTTAGGTCCAACACTAATCCCGAAGGTAGAGGGAGTGTGCGATAGTGATCTTATCAACCTTGGAATCACTTCCAACACACATCGCCACCTCGTCATTAACTATTCTCTGTTCATTTTGCAACTCCTGTTTTGAGTTACTAATGTTAGCAAATGAACCGGTATCAAATACCCAGGGGCTACTATGAACACTAGTAAAATACACATCAATAACATGTATATCAAATATACCTTTCACTTTGCCATCCTTCTTATCCGCCAAATACTTGGGGCAGTTCCGCTTCCAGTGACCATTTCCTTTGCAGTAGAAGCACCCAGTTTCAGGCTTGGGTCCCGCTTTGGGCTTCTTCACGGGAGTGGCAACTTGCTTGCCATTCTTCTTGAAGTTCCCTTTCTATCCCTTGCTCTTTTTCTTGAAACCAGTGGTCTTATTAACCATCAACACTTGATGTTCTTTCTTAATTTCTACCTTCGCCGATTTCAGCATCGCGAAGAGCTCGGGAATCGTTTTCGTCATCCCTTGCATATTATAGTTCATCACGAAGTTCTAGTAGCTTGGTGATAGTGACTAGAGAACTTTTGTCAATCACTATCTTATCTGGAAGATTAACTCCCACTTGATTCAAGTGATTGTAGTACCCAGACATTCTGAGCACATGCTCACTAGCTGAGCTATTCTCCTCCATCTTGTAGGCAAAGTACTTGTCAGGGGTCTCATACCTCTCGACACGGGCATGAGTCTGAAATACCGATTTCAGCTCTTGGAACATCTCATATGCTCCGTGGCGTTCAAAATGTTTTTGAAGTCCCGGTTCTAAGCCGTAAATCATGGCGCACTAAACTATCAAGTAGTCATCATATCGAGCTTGCTAAATGTTCATAACATTTGCATCTGCTCCTGCAATAGGTCTGTCACCTAGCGGTGCATCAAGGACATAATTCTTCTGTGCAGCAATGAGGATAATCCTCAGATCACGGAACCAGTCCGCATCATTGCTACTATCATCTTTCAACTTAGTTTTCTCTAGGAACATATCAAAATAAAACAGGGGAGCTATACGTGAGCTATTGATCTACAACATAGATATGCAAAAACTGTCAGGACTAAGTTCAATTAATCATATTATTTAAGAACTCCCACTTAGATAGACATCCCTCTAGTCATCTAAATGATCACGTGATCCTTATCAACTAAACCATGTCCGATCATCACGTGAGATGGAGTAGTTTTCAATGGTGAACATCTCTATGTTGATCATATCTACTATATGATTCACGTTCGACCTTTCGGTCTCAGTGTTCCGAGGCCATATCTGCATATGCTAGGCTCGTCAAGTTTAACCTGAGTATTCTGCACGTGCAAAACTGGCTTGCACCCGTTATATGTGAACGTAGAGCTTTTCACACCCGATCATCACGTGGTGTCTCGGCACGACGAACTGTAGCAACGGTGCATACTCAGGGAGAACACTTATACCTTGAAATTTAGTGAGGGATCATCTTATAATGCTACCGCCGTACTAAGCAAAATAAGATGCATAAAAGATAAACATCACATGCAATCAAAATATGTGACATGATATGGCCATCATCATCTTGTGCCTTTGATCTCCATCTCCAAAGCACCGTCATGATCTCCATTGTCACTGGCTTGACACCTTGATCTCCATCGTAGCGTCGTTGTCGTCTTGCCAACTATTGCTTCTACGACTATCACTGCCGCTTAGTGATAAAGTAAAGCAATTACATGGCGATTGCATTTCATACAATAAAGCGACAACCATAAGGCTCCTGCTAGTTGCCGATAACTTTTACAAAACATGATCATCGTATATCACATCATGTCTTGACCATATCACATCACAACATGCCCTGCACAAACAAGTTAGACGTCCTCTACTTTGTTGTTGCAAGTTTTACGTGGCTGCTACGGGCTTCTAGCAAGAACCGTTCTTACCTATGCATCAAAACCACAATGATTTTTCGTCAAATGTGCTGTTTTAACCTTCAACAAGGACCGGCCGTAGTCAAACTTGATTCAACTAAAGTTGGAGAAACAGACACCCGCCAGCCACCTGTGTGCAAAGCACGTCGGTTGAACCAGTCTCATGAACGCGGTCATGTAATGTCGGTCCGGGCCGCTTCATCCAACAATACCACCGAATCAAAGTAAGACGTTGGTGGTAAGCAGTATGACTATTATCGCCCACAACTCTTTGTGTTCTACTCGTGCATATCATCTACGCATAGACCTAGCTCGGATGCCACTGTTGGGGAACGTGCAATTTCAAAAAAAAAATCCTACGCTCACGCAAGATCTATCTAGGACATGCATAGCAATGAGAGGGGGAGAGTGTGTCCACGTACCCTCGTAGACCGAAAGCGGAAGCGTTAGCTTAACGCGGTTGATGTAGTCGAACGTCTTCGCGATCCAACCGATCAAGCACCGAACGTACGGCGCCTCCGAGTTCTGCACACGTTCAGCTCGATGACGTCCCTCGAACTCTTGATCCAGCAAAGTGTCGAGGGAGAGTTTCGTCAGCATGATGGCGTGGTGATGGTGATGGTGATGTGATCCGCGCAGGGCTTCGCCTAAGCACTACGACACTATGACCGGAGGAGTAAACTGTGGACACACACGGCTAAGAGAACAATTGATGTGCCTTTGGGTGCCCCCTGCCCACGTATATAAAGGACGGGGGGGAGAGAAGCCGGCGTCCAGGAGGAGCGCCCCATGGGGGGAGTCCTACTTGGACTCCTAGTCGAAGTAGGATTCGCCCCCCCCCCCTTTCCTTTCTTCCACCGTAGGGAAAAGGAAGGAGAGGGAGAGGGAAAAGGGAAGGGGGCACCGCCCCCTCCTCCTTGTCCTATTCAGACTCCCTAGGAGGGCGGCATGCGGCCAACCCCCGCGGGCTTCCCTCTCTCTCTCCCTTAGGCCCATGTTGGCCCAACACTTCCCCGGGAGGTTCCGGTAACCCCTCGGTACTCCGGTAAAATACCCGAATCACTTGGAACCATTCCGATGTCCGAATACAACCTTCCAATATATGAATCTTTACCTCTCGATCATTTCAAGACTCCCTGTCATGTCCGTGATCTCATCCGGGACTCCGAACAAACTTCGGTCACCAAAACACATAACTCATAATACAAATCGTCATCGAACGTTAAGCGTGCGGACCCTACGGGTTCGAGAATTATGTAGACATGACCGAGACACATCTCCGGTCAATAACCAATAGCGGAACCTAGATGCTCATATTGGCTCCTACATATTCTACGAAGATCTTTATCGGTCAAACCGCATAACAACATACGTCATTCCCTTTGTCATCGGTATGTTACTTGCCCGAGATTCGATCGTCGGTATCATCATACCTAGTTCAATCTCATTACTGGCAAGTCTCTTTACTCGTTCCGTAATGCATCATTCCGTAACTAACTCATTAGTCACATTGCTTGCAAGGCTTATAGTGATGTGCATTACCGAGAGGGCCCAGAGATACCTCTCCGATACACGGAGTGACAAATCCTAATCTTGATCTATGCCAACCCAACAAACACCTTCGGAGACACCTGTAGAGCATCTTTATAATCACCCAGTTACGTTGTGACGTTTGATAGCACACAAAGTGTTCCTCCGGTATTCGGGAGTTGCATAATCTCATAGTCAGAGGAACATGTATAAGTCATGAAGAAAGCAATAGCAATAAAACTAAATGACCAATATGCTAAGCTAACAGATGGGTCTTGTCCATCACATCATTCTCTAATGATGTGATGCTGTTCATCAAATGACAACACATGTCTATGGTCAGGAAACATAACCATCTTTGATAAACAAGCTAGTCAAGTAGAGGCATACTAGGGACACTCTGTTTGTCTATGTATTCACACATGTATTAAGTTTCCGGTTAATACAATTCTAGCATGAATAATAAACATTTATCATGATATAAGGAAATATAAAATAACAATTTTATTATTGCCTCTAGGGCATATTTCCTTCATGCAACCCCACATGTTAGTGGCCCAAAGTCAAGTGAAGGTACGTCAGCCAATCTTGACTGCCACCCACTAACTCTTTTAGGTGCATAATGATGGGGGTACATTTACTGACAACCTAGAAGATGTGATCGTTCTACGGAGATGCTTGCCTTTGGTCGGGACATGGCCTTGTTAATCTGATTTGGTAAGTTGCTGCATTTTTATTGTTTTTTTTGGTTGAGGGGCCTTTTATTATTGGCCTTGTGTGTGTGGTGCCTAATCTTGACTAGTGTTGTAAGCCAAAAGCTCTTGTACTAACCGTTTAGCTCTCTCTTATGAAAGAATTATATATCTGTCCATTTTGTATTTTAGAAAAAAATAGTGAAACCACGAAGACTAAAAAGGAACAAGGCAGCGCCTCAATGGTTTTTTGGTGGACCTCCATCTGCCTACGCCTCTTATAGTACCATCTTCTTCGTGAGTAATTCTCGCACGTCGCCCACGGGTTCGTTGGCTCACGGCTTCATCTATATTCCAAGCCACTTTGTAAATCACACTATAAGAGCATCTATAGTCGGGTGCCTCAAACCCGCCTCATACTTCCGGGCGGGCTACCCGGTTACTGACCGGTCACTTTTTTTGACCCAGACGAACGCCTCACACGTGTCTCAAACGTCCGGACTGACCGGCACCCCTCATATCCAGGCCAAATATGGGGCGAATATGGGGGCGTCCAGGCAGGTCCGCCACGTCGGACCCGACCCACGCTAGCCCACCCGACCCCACATATATTCGTCCTCATCCGCTCGCCGGAGCAAACCCTAGCCACTTCACTCCACTCCCCTTCGCCACCCGAGCTCACCTCCGGCCTTCTCCGCCATGGCAGGCAGCGGATCGGACTCCGACCAGTCTGTATCCGTCGACTAGGGTGTCATCCTGTGTGGGTTCGAGGAGGCAATGGCAGTCCGCATTGCACTCCGCCGCTCCCGGGAGGACATCGCCCGACCGACGGACAGAACCGTCCGCCGCGACACTATAACGTCGGCTCACCGGGCGCTCGGGTCCTCTGGTGCTGGATCCTCATGGTCCCGACAGCCGGAACACCTCTCCTTCCCCATCACCGGTCGGGCAGAGTATGAGTCCCACGGGGAACGGGCGGCCCGCCATGGGAAGGAGAGGATAAGGGTCGCCGAGGCCCGTATCGAGGCGAAAATGGCGGTGGTGGAGGCGGCTGATGTTGGGGAACGTTGCATGGAAAACAAAAAAAATTCTACGCACACACAAGATCTATCCATGGAGATGCATAGCTACGAGAGGGGGAGATAATCTACATACCCTTGTAGATCACTAAGCGGAAGCGTTTATCACGTGGTTGATGTAGTCGTACTCTTCGCGACCCGATCACGATCCAACCGATCTAGTGCCGAACGGACGGCACCTCCGAGTTTAGCACACGTGCGGCTCGATGATGTCTCCTCCTTCTTAATCTAGCAAGCAGGAGAGGAGAAGTAGATGGGATCACAACCAACATGACGGCATGTTGGTGATGGTGGTGGTGGAGCACCGACAGTGCTTCGCTAAGCGTCGCAGGGATGAGGCAGTGGAACTACGGAGTAACGGGAGAGAGAGGGGCGCCAAGGGCTTGGTGTGTCCTCTTGGGGCGCCCCCTCCCCTCTATATATAGGTGGAGGGGCGTGGGAAACAGCCCCTCCAAGCCCTAGGGCGCAGCTAAGGGGGAGAGGACTTGGACTCCAAGTCCAATCCTATTCCTACTAGGACTCCTTCCTTTTTTGTCTTCCCTAGCCACATGGGCTTTTCAGGACTTGGTGCGCCTAGCCCAATAAGGTCAGGGCGCCTCCCCGCAGCCCATGCTAGCCCTTGAGTCATGGTGGACCCACTTGTGGACTTCCGAACCCCTCCTGTCGTGGATTTAACACGGCAGATGCCCTTGTGAAAGAACTTAGGTGTTGAGCCATCGCGACATAGGTTAGCTTGAAGGGGTTGAACGGGACAAAGGACACAAGGTTTACCCAGGTTCGGCCCCTCACAACGGGGTAAAAGCCTATGTCCTGCTTCTAGTTGTATTACTTGAATATCGATTACAAGGGAGCAGTCACGCTTGACCTAGCTATCGATCAGTTATTTCCTGAGTTAACCCGCCGCCGGGTCTCGCCTTTATATACACAGGTCGAGGCCCGAGGCTTACAAGAGTCCGAGCAGGATCACACAACATGACCAGCTTGGTTTCTAAGTCTCCTTGCCTTGCCAGGCAAGTCACCATCGGGCGGCTCACACATCCGAGTCTTGGGCCACCCCCAGGTCTTGGGCCTTCGACAGGCCCACCTCATAAGCAGCCATTGGTTCTCATGCTACATCTTCTTGGGTCTATTTGGGCCTTCTTCATATTGAATCGCCAACGGTGTAACCCGGCCCCTTCTGGGCGGGTCACACCTCGGGGTTATATCCCCAACATTAGGCCCCAGATTAATTTGAACTTGTTCATGTCAATCTTCACTGCTTCAATCGGTGAATCGTCCTTCCAAAGCTTAACCCTGAACAAATCACTGTAACCCGCCATGACGTCATGCGAAGTAAATCCATAAAAAATTCATGACATCACAACGGATCTTTCGCATTAACTGGTCGTCCGAGAATCGAGGCGCCTGCACTGTTGCGATAATCATGTTGCCTCCTCGATTTCCGCGCATGCCATTTTACTGTTTCCCTTATAAATAGGGACGGGGGGGGTTCCTTTTTCCTTTTTACCCCCGCCCCTCTCTCTTCCTCTTCTTCCTCGCGTCGTCCGCCGCTGCTGGAGCTCCGCCGCCCCAGTCGACCTTCCTGAGCAGCTCCATCCAGGCCACTGCATCAACCTGATTTGACCAGAGATCGCGGCGCCCTTCCGCTATTCATTAGCATTGCCAGGTATCCATCTTTCCTTACTTTCAATCTGCATTAGGTCACTCTAGTTCATCAGTGTTCGTCGTGTTTGTCATGCTCGTCCAAGTTTATCGTAGTTCATCCATCCGCCACGGTAGCTCAACCCAAGAACAATACTGAAGCCGTGCGGTAATAGTTTTAATATTTGTCTCAAATCGTAGATTCATCCTTCCCTTCTGAGATTCAATCTCCAGCTCACTGGTTCCTCCGCGGTCATGCTTTAGGTTTAGCAATTACTCTTTGTTTTTTGAACTGTCGTAGATCCAAAATTATAGGCATGATCTGTGAAACTTGTTTGCCCAACACTTGGTGAAATTCTGTCAAAAAACTTCATCAATCCTAGTTCTGTAAATGACCGCCTTGCTAATGTGACTTGGGCGGTTTAAATAATAACCTGGTAACCCGCCAACCTTCTGCCGGCTTAACCATAAATTTGTAACCCGCCATGTTCCAATCACTCCATAATCAGCTTGTTGCTATTGAATTATCACTGTAATCATTAGGCGGCTTACCACCATAATTTTAACCCGCCATATTTTTGCTCCCAGGCCGTAGCCTTTTAAACCGCCAATTATGAACAAGACTCCCACTTCTTGCGATTGGGTCGCTTCTGAAGTTTCTGAACTTTCTCTCCAAGAGTATGTTGATATGGGAGTCTTACCAACGAAGAACACCATCCACTGGCGAGTTCTAGGTGCTGAAACTAGACCTCAACCAAAAGAAGGTGAAGTCATCATCTTTACGGATCACCTCCTCCGTGGTTTCTTGCCACCCGGGTCAAAATTCTTCCGGGATGTTCTCCACTTTTACAATCTTTACCCTCAAGACATCGGTCCCAACTCTGTTCCCAATATATGGAATTTTCAGCGAAGTGTACATTCAACAAGAGCCTGAAGTTGATTTGTTTAGAGAGTATTTCTATCTGAACCGCCAAACTGAGATGACCAATGGGCCCAGTCTCGAGCTTGGTGGAATTTCCATTCAGAGGCGATGAGACATTATTTTTCCTGCAGTTGTATTGCCAAGTCACCCCAAAGACTGGAACTGTACATGGTTCTATTGTCAAGACACATCTCCGGCTGGTGAAAATCCCCTGCCGGGTTTTCACCCTTTCCGGCTTAGCCCCACCCACGCACTTCCAGATCGTATCTCTGCTGCAGAACGGGCCAAGTACTCCACCATCTTTTCAAAGATAAGAGCCCTGGTAGCCAATGGCTTGTCTCGAGTAGACCTGGTCCGTTGTTGGGTTTCGTGGAGAATTTTGCCATTAAGCCGACGTAGCGGCTTGATGTGCGAGTATGCAGGCGACACAAAGGACCCTCAACGCTACAACCAGACACCCTTGACTGATGAGGAAGCCACTGCTATGGTTAAATCATTACTTGGGGAGACTCTAGAAAACTACCGCAAAGTAGGAGTGAACCCTTTCTGCGTGCTCAATGCACCTCCACCTGTAAGTGTCTTCGATAAACTTTCGTCATATTTCCATCAATATTTATAACTTTCACTTTATTTAAATTTTATGTTGCTCATTTGAATTCAGGTCGACCCTCCATTCTGGAAAAAGAAACTTCAAGCCGCCCCCCAGTTAAAAAGCTTAAGATCAACGCCCGTGGTCCGGACCGCCGTAAAAAATCAGCAGCGGAAGATCTTCTCAAGCTAGATGACTCGGAGGTAGAACTTGACTCCCTTGGTCGCCTTTTTATGCAACTTATTGACACCGAATCTTCTCAGGATGACACAGAGACAAGCCAAGCCGACGCTGCAAAGGTAATCCCTGTCTCCTCTGACTCAAAACCTTTGCCAAGAAAGAGAACTCGGCGGGTCGTCCGGAAGGTGAAATTTTCTCATCCTCTTGCTCACTTGGATCCCAACTTTCTTTTGAAGAAACAACAACATGAGCCAAGACACCCGACTCGGAGCGGCGGCTCTCAAGACCTTATTTCCGGCTTACCCAATACGCCGGCTGCTTGCAAACGTTGTCATGAGGTGCCATATAACCTAGATTCTCTTTATCCATTAGCCGGCCACATACGTCAACCTCTTAATCCTTCCAACTCAAATTATCAGAAGACACCTCCATCATCTAGCGACTCTTCTGGGACTCAAATACAACCTTTCAAGATCGCCCAGGGGTAAGTATTTCAATTGTTTATCAACAACTTTTGATGATATACTCATACACTTTGTATTTTGGTTGTAGAGGTGTAGCAAAGGCCGGTAAGAAGCAGAGGATTGGCGGGTCTTCGAAGGATCCCAAAAATGTTGAACCAAAGAAGAAGTCTACAGATATTTCCGAGGCCCACACTCATGACCCGAAAGAGCCCATTGATGACCCGCCACCATCAGTCGATGCCACCATCCCTGAGCAAATAGATGCTGAACTTAACCCGGCGGCCAGCCATGACCCGCCGAGCCCTAAGTCGCCAACTTCTCCAAAGCCGGCTGAAGAGATCCTGCTTGAGAAGGACTCTGATGACATGACCATCACTAGGATGGCTCATGCAGCGCCAGGGGCTTCCACTGTATTAGCCAAGCATGGTACCTGATACGTCTCCAACGTATCTATAATTTTTGATTGTTCCATGCTGTTATATTATCAATGTTGGATGTTTTACAATCATTTTATAGCAACTTTATATCATTTTTTTGGACTAACCTATTGACATAGTGCCCAGTGCCAGTTGCTGTTTTTGCTTGTTTTTTACTTTACAGAAAATCAATACCAAACGGAGTCCAAACGCAGCAAAACTTTTTGGTGATTTTTCTGGACCAGAAGACACAAGTTGGGCCAAGAAAGTACCAGAGGGGTGCCTCGAGGGGGGCACAACCCACCTGGGCGCGCCTGGAGGCCCGGGCGCGCCCTGGTGGGTTGTGCCCACCTCGGTGACCTCCCGCACCGCCTCTTTGCTCTATAAATACCCCAATATTCCAGAAACCCTAGGGGAGTCGACGAAATACAATTCCAGCCGCCGCAAGTTCCAGAAACCACAGATCCAATCTAGACACCATCACATAGGGGTTCATCATCCTCATTGGTGCCTCTCCGATGATGCGTGAGTAGTTCATTCTAGACCTACGGGTCCGTAGTTAGTAGCTAGATGGCTTCCTCTCTCTCTCTTTTGATTCTCAATACAATGGTCTCTTGGAGATCTATTTGATATAACTCTTTTTGCGGTGTGTTTGTTGGGATCCAATGAACTTTGAAATTATGATCAGATCTATATTTTTATCCATGAAAGTTATTTGAGTCTTTTGATCTCTTATATGCATGATTACTTACAGCCTCATATTTCTTCTTCGAATCTTTGGTTTAGTTAGGCCGACTAGATCGATTTTTCTTGCCATGGGAAGAGGTGCTTTGTGATGGGTTCGATCTTACGGTGCTCAATCCCAGTGACAGAAGGGGAAATGACACGTATGTATCATTGCTATTAAGGATAACAAGATGGGGTCTATTCCTACATGACTAGATCTTGTCTACATCATGTCATCATTCTTATTGCATTACTCCGTTTCTCCATGAACTTAATACACTAGATGCATGCTGGATAGCGGTCGATGTGTGGAGTAATAGTAGTAGATGCAGGCAGGAGTCGGTCTACTAATCTTGGATGTGATGCCTATATAATGATCATTGCCTGGATATCGTCATAAATATTTGAAGTTCTGTCAATTTCCCAACAGTAATTTGTTTACCCACCGTATGCTATTTTTCTCGAGAGAAGCCACTAGTGAAATCTAAAGCCCCCGGGTCTCTTCTTTATCATATTTGCCCTCGAGATCTATTTTTATTTGTTTTTATTTTTAGATCTATTAATCCAAAAACCCAAAAATATCTTGCTGCAATTTATTGTTATTTATTTTATCTCGCGTTGCCGCGAGATCTATTTATCCGATCTACTACAAATTTATCTATCTCTTTACCCGGGAGGGATTGACAACCCCTCTTTTATGTCGGGTTGCAAGTATTTGTTTTTTGTGTGCAGGTGCCGTTCACGTAGTGTTGCGTGGTTCTCCTACTGGTTCGATAACCTTGGTCTCATCACTGAGGGAAATACCTACTGTAGCTGTGCTGCATCATCCCTTCCTCTTTGGGGAAATACCGACGTTGTCGGGGAGACATCATCAACATCTACCAGGTTCCTAATCACAAATCTCATCTCCTTGCAATTTCCATTATTTGCCATTTGCCTCTCGTTTTCATCTCCCCCACTTCACAAATATTTGCCATTTTATTCGCCCTCTTTTTCGATCAGTGATTTTCTCGTCAGATCTCTTAATTGCTTGAACTTGTCATCATGAGTGACTTTGGTATGGCAGAAACAGATGATGGCATAACTCCTAAAATTGGACGATCTGGCAATCTGGATGCTAAAACTTTTGTTTTGGGGCAAGGGAATGTTATAGGAAAAGAACGTATCCAAGAATTTTTCAATTGTGTTGGAAATTTAAGTCTTGACGATGTTCCTATACTTAAAAGAACTAAATCTTATGCGGAAGCTATATCAGTACTAGTTCTGAAACTTGAGAATAAATTTATCCGTACCCATCCTACCTTGCAAAGATTGTTTTTTGAGTTACCCGTTATAAAGAATCCCAAAGCTAAAAAGTTGGCCACCCTTGTTCTTATGAATGAATTTGATTACATAGTACGGGAAGCTAGGGAAATTTTTTATCTCTATGGTATGAATCGTGAAAAACCGGTGATAGATGAAATCCTTTACAATAGTGATTATGTGCTAAGACATTTGCTTGGGGATAATCAAATCTTTGATGAGAACCTTAAAAAGGACGTCCCCATTTTAGATATAATCCAACAAGTTTTCAATGATGTTAATCAACACTATTCTTGGATTGTTGCCGGAAATCAAAGGGGATATGATGATAAGCAACTTGATAGTGCTAAAGTCTCTATGGATAGGGTGTTTTATGTTATTTTTGCAAAACCTCCTGACAAAAACACCTCTAAGGAAAATGAAACTAAAGATGACAACACTTAGATCTTTGCATTATGCCTAGCTAGGGACATAAAACAATAGCGCTTGTTGGAAGGCAACCCAATGAATAAAATTTATTTTTGTCTTTTTATTTCTGTTCTTGAGTGTTTGCATAATTATGCTACTGCTATGATTGTGTTTTTTTGTGTTTTAATTAGAGTTTGTTCCAAGCAAAGCCTTTGGGATCATGTTGGGTGATAGTTGATTTGATCTTGTTGAAAAACAGAAACTTTTGTGTAGGGTAAAATAAGTTTATAAATTCACAGAAGCGATGAAAAATTCTGAATTTTTTACAAAATATTTATATACAAATTTCTTACGTTTTCCTAATTTTTCAGAGTTTTTGTAGTTACGGAAGTATTCGAAGTTTTCAGATTTATACAGACTGTTCTGTTTTTGACAGATTCTGTTTTCTTTGCGTTGTGTGCTTATTTTGATGAATCTATGGTTTGTATTGGAGGGTATAAGCCATAGTAAAATTGGAATACAGCAGAATAATGCAAAAATAAAATATTAATGGGTTTGCAACAGTACTTATAGTAGTTATTTGCTTTGTTATACTAACGGATCTCACGAAGGTTTTGTTGAGTTTTCTGTGATTGAAGTTTTCAAGTTTTGGGTGAGATCACGATGGATGAAGGAATAAGGAGTAACAAGAGCCTAAGCTTGGGGATGCCCATGGCATCCCAAGCTATTATCTAAAAGAGAAGCAAGCAACTAAGCTTGGGGATGCCACTCTGGCATCCCCTCTTTCTTCTAACGATCATCGGTATTTTACTTGGAGCTATATTTTTTTCATCACATATCATGAGTTTTGCTTGGAGCATCTTGTATGATTTGAGTCTTTGCTTGTTTTACTTTTTTATTTTTAGTTAAGTATCCTTGCTGGACACACCTATTTGAGAGAGCCAAAATTATGCTATGATTTGTTAGAATTGCTCTCTATGCTTCACTTAAATCTTTATGAGCTATGGAATTGCTCTAATGCTTCACTTATATCTTTTTGAGCATGGTGTGCTTTAATATTTTTGAATAAATGCTCTCATGCTTCACTTAGATTTATTTGAGAGTAGTAATTTTGAAGAAATTCTCTCATGCTTCACTTAAATTATTTTAGGAGAAGGAAATTTTTATGCTCATGTTCTTCACTTAGATTTGTTTGAGCTATCAAAAGCAACACATTAAACTAGTCCCAAAGTGATAGATATTCAAGAGGGATATAATAAAAACTTTCATGAAGATCATTGGACAAAATAAACTTGATTCCTTGTAATAGTTTTGCGATATGATGATATAATATGTGAGTCATGTTGATGAGTAATTATGCTTTAGTAAGAATATTGATGTTAAGGTTTGTGATTCCTTATGCAAGCACGAAAGTCAATAGTTATGCAATGAAATTATATCCTACTTGTGGTGCATTATTCGGTGTTAGTTATGCTTAATGCTCGCTTATGAGATTTTTCGTTTCTTGGTTGGATGCTTCTCAATCTTTTGCTAGCCTTCATTTGAACTAAGTATGATCACTACTTGTGCATCCAAAATCCTTAAAACCAGTTTTGCCATATGAGTCCACTATACCTACCTATATGCGATATTTCCGTGCCGTTCTAAGCAAATTTGTATGTGCCATCTCTAATTTTCAAAATAAATTTCTCTTTTGTGTGCTCGTACCGCTCATGAAACGGTAGGGGGTGGCTGATATTTTTCCATGCTAGATGTGTTATTCTCAAGATGAGTGTTTATTCACTTGTCATTACACGAGAGTACGACAAAGGTATTAGGGATGCCCAGTCCCAACATGAAAAATAAATTTACTTTATGTTGTCAAATAATAAATTCCTTGGAAAGTGTTTGTAAGGACGGCACCCGTGGATTCGGTTAGCCGTGGAATGTGAAAGTATGGTGGAAAAAGGAATAAACTTTATTTTCTGTTTGGGAACCGCCTATGATATATCTAGCATGGAAAGTATTGGAAACTACTCGATCGTTTTCATTGACAGGAAAAGCATGCCACCCAAAATGTTTTTATCTCTATCTTTTTCGCTTTGAGCTCTGGCACCTCTACAAATCCCTACTTCCCTCTGCGAAGGGCCTTTCTATTTACTTTATAAAAATTTTATTTTTGAGTCTCCATCTTCTCTTATAAAGCACAAACTAAGGGGCACTATGATCGTACTTGAGCATTGGGTGTAGCTAATATGCAAGTGTGTTTCATGAATGGATCAATGATTGAGCATAATGGGCTAGGGATAACTTGCTTTAGTTTTGATATTTTGAAAGACATGGTTGCTTGTTGATATGCTTGAGTATTGAAATCTTTATTTCAAAACTAGACTATTGCTTTGAATCATATAAAAGCCCAAATGTCCATGCTACAAAGAAAAGATTATGTGATGAACATGTTAGGCAGCATTCCACATCAAAAATTCTGTTTTTATCATTTACCTACTCAAGGACGAGCAGGAATTAAGCTTGGGGATGCTGATACGTCTCCAACGTATCTATAATTTTTGATTGTTCCATGCTGTTATATTATCAATCTTGGATGTTTTACAATCATTTTATAGCAACTTTATATCATTTTTTGGGACTAACCTATTGACATAGTGCCCAGTGCCAGTTGCTATTTTTTGCTTGTTTTTTACTTTGCAGAAAATCAATACCAAACAGAGTCCAAACGCAGCGAAACTTTTTGGTGATTTTTTCTAGACCAGAAGACACAAGTTGCGCCAAGAAAGTGCCAGAGGGGTGCCCGAGGGGGGCACAACCCACCTGGGCGCGCCTGGAGGCCCATGAGCGCCCTGGTGGGTTGTGCCCACCTCGGTGGCCTCCCGCACCGCCTCTTTGCTCTATAAATACCCCAATATTCCAGAAACCCTAGGGGAGTCGACGAAATACAATTCCAGCCGCCGCAAGTTCCAGAAACCACAGATCCAATCTAGACACCATCACGGAGGGGTTCATCAGTACCAAGGAAGAATCTCATTCCTTTGACAAAGGCAAGGCAAAGCTGGATCTGGACACTTATGCTGCCCTCAGTACAAGTGACATCCACACCGGTTATCTGAACCGCCTTCACACTAGCCGTGAGCTGGAGGCCGGCTTAGTGAACCTTATGAAGGAACGGTATGAGGTATGTTGCTAATCCCTTTCCATATGTATTTATACAGCCGCCAAGTCTTAAGTATAAGAAAAGATGTTGAATATGCTTGAGACTTCATGATAAATGTCAAACTGTAGCCTCTCAGGGCCGGCTTATCTTATCAAGATGAGCTGGGTCTTCAAATATCTATTTTGAATGAACCTTGTGCAGTTTTTTTCAACCATTAATCCATAATGATAAGATGAGCCATACTGATAATTAGCTCTAAGATCAAACACATAGCCCCCAAGGGCCGGCTTAACTTAATAAGATGAGCCAGGACCTATAGTCACTTCAGAAATCCAAATATGTAGCCCCCAGGGGCCGGCTTAAACTGACAAGTTGAGCCAGGACTTATAGGCACTTTAGAAATCCAAATATGTAGCCCCCCAAGGGCTGGCTTAAACTGACAAGTTGAGCCAAGGCGCAAAATTTTTGAAACGACCTACATTAGCCCCCAAGTGCCAAGTGTATTGCTTGCAATGTACTTGGAACTTAATTAACCATATCTCACCAATCCTGCTCTTTGCATTATAATCATTTCCTTGCTTATCTCAGGCCAAATTGAACATGAAGGAATCGCAAGTTGGTGATTTAAGAAAAAGCTTGAAGCTGCAGCAGACCGAAACCTCCAAGGCCAAGTCAGATCTGAAGGCCTCGTTAGAAGAAACCGAAAAGCTTAAAGCAGGTTTTGTTACAGAGAGAGCCGCCTGGGAGACTGACAAGGCTGCTCAAGCCAAAAGGGCCAAGGATGCAGAAGTTGCTCTTAAGCCGGTAACTGAAGAGTTATCCGGCTTAAAACAACACATTATTCAAATGATAGCCGCCATCTTCGGTAAGTATAACATGCATTCAAATCCAGTAACCCGCCTGGCTTCTCATATATATATATATGCAGTGCTAACTCGCCTGGCAACTCTTATATAACCTCTTAACAGGCCCCAGGAGTGCCAGCCTTGGTCAAGACATGCTATTGAAGCTGAAGGCCGTTTATTCTTTAACAAAGCAGTTATACAGTGGCACTCTCCGCAGTCTTGTGGCCTTAGGAGGTAACAGAAAGCCGCCAAGACAAATCAAGACTGTTCTAGATCATCTCTCCACGGTCCCGAGCCAGATTGAAGAACAAAGACTATCCTCTGCCCGAGCCGGAGCCATCATTGCTCTAGGCCGGGCCAAAGCATGGCAATCTGAGCTTGACCCGGAGGAAATAGCCACCGGCTGTCCTGAATTCAAGGATGACCGGTCACCCTTTGAAGAGAAGGACTTCAATCACTGCGTCCGGGAGGTGCGGCCCGTGGCCTGTAAGCTTGTCGAAGAGCTAAACTTGAACAAATATACGGCGGCTTACGACGGCAACAATCAGAAGATTAAACCGCCAGCTCATGATGTTATCAATCCCATTCCTCCTCGGTGTAAGCATATCTTTGCCCCTGACGTTGATCATTCTATTATACTCAATGATGAGGCCACTTTCGAAGCTTTAACCGGCATCGACTGGACAACGGCTGATCTTCAGATGATCGACGAGGAAGAACCGGTGCAGGATGATCCACAATCTTCAGATGAACTTTGAAGAGAAGGACTTCAATCACTGCGGCCGGAAGAAAACTAATCCTAGTAATGATGATCCAGGCAGCTCTCAGGCCGGCTTATAGGAGTGCAGCTCCAAAAACATTTGAAGTTTAAAACTTTTGTAGGCTCAAAGCAAAGCCTTGTAATAGGATAGTTGAAAACAATGATCTACCATGTCATGCCTTCGTGCATGTTAATCTTTAACTTTTGAGCCGCCAGTTTAATCTTTATGACCTGCCTGATGCGATCATACATATGAGCCATACCAGTACTCTTATTTCCATTTAAAGTTTTGCATGTCCTGCACAAAGTTTAAACAACATATGTCCTGGCGACTTAAGGTCAAAAGCCAGGGCGGGTGACAACCCAAACATACATAGCCTTATACGATTACTGAAAAGACTAGAATCAAGGTCATTCAAGCCGAAATATACTGGTGACTTAAAGTCCAAAGCCAGGGCGGGTTACCAAACCCGAAGACTCATATGACAGTTGAAAACATACCTGTAGAGCCGAATCATGCTGGCGGCTTAAACATCAACAGCCAGTGCGGGTGACAACCCAAAGACTTACAGCCTTATGATCTCAGCTGTTCAAACCAAAATATACTGGCGACTTAAAGTCCAAAGCC